>CM062820.1:737382652-738665152 GCA_031772625.1 Pinus tabuliformis | reverse complement strand
ACATTATTTAATGAAGGAAAATATGTGTTTTGAGAAAAGTATACTAGGTTATGAATCGTATAGTTATCTTTAATTCTTTTTCTTTTTAATAATTGAGATTGCATGGTCCTTCCTCAAGAAGCATCAATTTTTAAATTATAATCAACACTTAAATGAATTTTCTATGAGAGGATGAACTTTATTTGGGTTCATTATTTAGTACTTGTCATTGCACTCCTTGAAAGATCATAAGAAAATCTAAAAAGTCAAGGTGAAGAGTGCTATCTCCTTAAAAACAAGGGAGAGATTCTTGATACCTTCCTATGAACTCTTCAATATTGGTCACTTTTTCCTTTATAGGAAAAATAGGTTAATGGTGCCCTAAAGAAGTTGTTTAGCACCGATCGTCATTATTCTCTCATACAAACATATTATCTTGATTCCTGATTGGCAAGGGTTGTAACATCCCAATTCTTTTAGTATTTCCAATGAACATTATTTTTATGAAGACATATAATTGTTCTTTGAGTATATATTTTTTCTTTTCTATTGATTGATGCTTTTTTCCTTTACCAATAACTTTTTTGCAACATTTTTCAAGTTAACAATTCATTTCCATGAAATACCCATTGATTTGTTGAAAGGAAACATGGTTCTTCTTGAACCATTATTTGCATCCATTATATTATCTATGTTACATTGAGATGCTTTTTTCCGAAGAAGAAAATTCATAATTTCTATTGATAAGAAATTACATGTTGTTGATGCCCATAGGCATATGCTGTATTGTGGCAGGTCGCCACTGTTCAAAAAGCAAAATAAACATATGGTTCCCATAGGGATACCGTGATAAGTACAAAGTCCATCATAAAAGTGCATAGTTGCTGTACATGAGTTCATACTGTAATATACTGAGATATATACAAAAATATAAAAAAAATATTATGCTCATCAAAATTGTTGGTATTGAGGCCATTGCCTCACTGAAGTGGTCCATCTATATATGGTCTGTGATAATATCTATATGTCCCTGTAGGAGAAAATTCCTCGATCATCCAATCGCCTAGAGGACGATCCGCTGCTTCTTTCGAGAGTCGGTCAGCAATTGTATTTCTTTCCCTGTAGATATGAGAAACAGTTATCTGGTCAAAAAATGTTTTGAAAAAAACAATTTCTTCCAAGATATGTTTCAATGAATATGCATGACAAATGGACTTGTTGTTAAACCAATCAACCAAAGTCTTTAAATTTCCATAAATTTGTATTTGTTGGTAGTTTTTGGTCATGGCAAAATATATAAGATGACGCAGAGTTATTAGTTCTGCATGGTTGTTAGTTCTGGGACCAAGTCCCAAGCATATCTAGAAGTAATGTGTGTTGGATAGATGTAGGAGGATGCCACCACCGCATCCTTGCCAATGGGCCGCCCCATCAAAGTATGCCCACGGCACATCTCTGTTTATTTGCTCTTGAATGATGCTCCTGGGCTGTTTCTGATTGATCACATTTGGTATCTCTGCATATGCCGCGCAAATGATAGGGGGAAGGAGGTTCCAGTTTACAGTGTTGTTCTCAAATATGATCGCATTCATTTAGATCCAAATGTACCAGGAAACCAAGAGAGGAAGATTCCGGGGCTTTTCTGCCGCCACTGAGATCCACCACTGATCCCACGCCGATAGTATGTCCACCCCCTGCCAGTCCGCATTAATGCTTAGAGAGTGAATGACCTATGCCCAAATATCTCTGGTGGTCAAACAGGTAAGGAATAAATGGAGGGTTGTTTCTTCCGCTTGCATGCACATAACACACCAGGATGGGCCTGTGAAGGCTCTTTTCATAAGATTGGATCCAATGGGGATTTTGTTCGCCAATATATTCCACATTAGTAGTCTGGTTCTTGGTGGGGCCTGCAGTTGCCAAATTTAGGTCCACCAGCTTTTGTGGCTGTCTAGTTTTTTGGCTTCAATCAATTTGTTGTATCCCAATTTCGGCGAGTATTGACCAGTTTTAGATATGGCCCATATGTACTCATCCTCAACATCCCTTAATCTAATATGGGACTCGATTAAGGCCTGTATGTATCTCTTCCAGTCTTCGTTCCACTCATTGGGCAAGTTCCATTGCCGATCAGTTAACCAGGCTTGTGAGTAGGTTGTAGAGTGCTACTGGTCTCCAATCTGTGAGAGAAATTTTATGCCTCTGTTATTTAAATGGAGAGCCAGCCCTTCTGGTAGATTGTGGGCATTCCTAGAACCTGGCCATGGGTCAATACCAATGCAGACTGATGATCCATTTCCGATGCACCATAAGAGGCTATCTCTGATAAGAGACATGGTGTTCAGTGTGGCCTTCCAAATCCTAGAGATACCCTGTCTATTCCAATTTGGCCAACGGATCCAGTCTGTGATGGTCAATGGCCAAATATACTTGTGATGGATGACTTCTGCCCAGAGACTATTCTATTTTAATAATAGCCATCCCTGTTTGGCTGCCAATGCTTGTGCAAATTATGGGAGTGATTTTAAGCCCCACCCCCCCACTTTTTGGGAGTAGCAATCTTGGACCATTTAACCCAGGCAAAGATCTTTCCTTTATTATTGCCATTCCAGAGGAATCTATTGCAAGTTTGTTGTATTTTGTGAAGAATTCCTCTGGGAATCCAGGAAAGAGACATCCAGTACACTGGTGTGGCTTCAAGGACTGATTTTATAAGCATAAGCCTGCCCGCTTTAGAAAGGAGCCTATGGTGCCAGCAGTTGATTCTCTTTTCAATTTTAGTGATGAGCCAAGTCCAGTTCTTGATCTTGTATCCATCTGGTTTTAGTCTGAAGCCCAGGTATTTGATGCCTTCCAAAAGATTTGTTTCCTAGAATGGGAATTTCTGGTTTGCGAGCCGTGTTTCCTAATTTGTACACCCCGAGAGGGATATAGAGGATTTCCCCATGTTAATCTCCATGCCCGTAGCACTACAGAAAAGATGTAGGATCTAGTTGAGTGCAGTGGAGTCCCGGACACTCTCGTTTATGAAAATAAGAATATCATCTACAAAAAGAAGATGAGTGAGATAAAAGTGCTCCATAATTTTGAGGCCGCTGATACTCCCACTCCTTTTGGCGGATGAGATGAGCCTGCTCAGACCTTCCATAACAAGAAGGAAGAGGAGTGGGGATAACGGACATCCTTGTCTGATTCCTCTGTCGATGTTGAAAGGAGATGAGGCCGAGCCATTGATGAGAATAGCGAAGGACACGGAAGAGATACATCCCATAATCCAGGCGATAAAAACAGGGGGGAAGCCCAAGTGAGTGAGGATCATCTTCAAGTAGAGCCAATTTACTTTGTCAAAGGCCTTTGCTAAATCAATCTTGAGGGATATACCCTTGAGGTTCTTATGCTTGATGGAGTGTAGAGCTTCCTGGGCAGTGCAAATGGCCTCTTGTATGTGGCGGTGGTGGAGGAAAGCAAATTGTTCCGAGAAGATGTGTGTAGAAAGGATGGGCTTGATACGGTTAGCAATGATTTTGGATATGATTTTGTAGAGGCAGTTGCAGAGAGAAATAGGGAAAAAGTCATTGTAGGACGATGGGGCATCTGATTTAGGGATCAGGGCTATGTAGGTGAAGTTCATAGGGGGGTGAATGTGTCCGGTGATCCTGCTCTCTTCAATAACAGCCAACAGGTCCTCCCCCAACAGCTCATAAAAGGCCAAATAGAACTCCACTGGCCACCCATCTGGACCTGGGCTCTTATTTTTTTTGAACCACTTTAGAGTTCCTTCCAGTTCCTGCATTGTGACCGGTTGAGTAAGGTCCTCGAAATCCTCCTGCTCAACAAATCTAGGAAAGTGGCCATCAAGGTTGATAATATCTGGTAGATTAATGGCTGCTGGGGTAGTGAATTGCCTTTTGAAGTGTGATATACCCAACCTGGCGAGTTGCTGGTGTGTTGTAGCCCAGCCATCCGGTTCACAAGGTAGCTGCCAGATAGTGTTTGAGGCCTTTCTGCCGTTTGCGAGGTTGCGGAAGAATTTGGTATTGCAATCACCCGTTTTAAGCCAAATGGCTCTACTTTTTAACCTCCACCGTTCCTCCTTTTCTTGCAACATCTTGATTTTTTGCTTTTCCAAATTGTTCAATAGTGATTTTGATTCCTCTGATAGGAACCTAGTCCCCCTTTCATCCATAAACTGTGCAATCTGTGCCTCCGTATCCAAAAGAAGCTGGTCATCTCTCAGTCTTTTCCTCTTTGCCCAAACCTCAGTCATTTTCTTAAGTCCATTGAGTCTGTCACAAAAATCTGCTGCCTTTCTCTGTGCCCTCAGTGGGGGTTGCGATCTCCAGAATTCTGTGACCATATTAATAAAATCCGAGTCTTGTAAAATCCAGCAAAAAATTTGTATGGGGAGCGAGGCTTCTTTATGGATCCACTGACTTGAAGAAGGATGGGTAGATGATCAAATAGGCCACCCGAGATGACCCATTGTCTGTACAGGGGAAGTTTTTGAATTAGGTCTTCATGCACCAGGAATCTGTCCAATCTCCTTCCCAAGGCTGTCTCCCCTATTCTCCTGTTGTGCCAGGTGGGGACTTTCTTGTTCATTGGAAAGTCGACAAGCTTGTGAGAGTATAATAACATGCTCATCTACTCTGAGATGGGATCAAGCTGAGCATGATGTCCCCAAGATTCCCCGACTCCTAGAGAGAAGTTAAAGTCACCGCCCAAAATGGTGGAGCTTGTGATGAGGTTGCTTCCCAAAAGATTGTGCCAGAAGGCTAGTCTGTTTTGATTCGGACCATATATATTGATTATTTTAATAGGAATCCAAAACTCTCCCATGAAAATTTCCATACCCAAAAAGCCCCATCCGCCCCAAGAGTATAAGAGCTTGACCTTTCTAGGGTTGATGCCAATGGCTAGGCTACCAGAGCGACCATTTGCATCCAAACCATGAAAAATCCAACATGGAAGAAGGGCTTGAAGGGTTCTCACAGCGATATCCGAGGTGCAGAGGGTCTCCTGTAGAAAGAGGATGTCACATCTGGATTCATGGGTCAGTCTCTTAAGAGCCAATCTCTTTTTGGGGTTGGCTAATCCCCTGCAGTTGAAGGAGAGCCAAATCATGGGGAACCAGTGGCCAAGGGCTCAATTGCTCTAAGTGCCCGCTCAATAGTGCATTGTCATCCAAGGGCGACATCTGCCACAACATTTTGTATGGCCGAATTGATCTTAGATGGGCGGCCCCTTTTTGGTTTATAGTTAGAGGACCGTCCAGGGGATGAACCAAGGCCCAGGAGTTTAGTTCGGACCCGGGGTCGAAGGTGGTAGGGGTGCGATCCAGAGCCAGTGGGGGAGGAAGAGGGGTTGGGGAGAGCGGGATCCATCCTATGAGAGGAGGGAGTGGTGGAGAAGGTGGGGGGTGGAGGGGCAATGGTGCAGGGAATAGAGGGAATCGGGCCCGGGTCAATAGATGACCACTGTAATGAGGATTGCAAAACAGAAAACATAACTTCTGATAAAATAGCAAAGGTCATGGGGAGAGATTCATTACCCGGAGCAGATGATGCATCCTCCGTTGTCTTGGACCGGGTGCGAGGTGGTGCAGGAGCCGATGTAGCCTTCCTTCTGTTGTTAGTATTCTTAGAGCCTTCAGGTTCCGCATCCGCAGGGGCCTCACTATGAATCAAATCACCTTCTCCCTGATTGATGTCACCTCTATTTTGATCCATAGATGGCTATTGTTTTGCACCTTTAGAATTTTCCGAAGTCACCCCTGAAAGTAGAGGGAAATCCTTGTACAAATGGCCTACTTTGTGGCATCTTCGACATCGAAACGAGACTCCTTCATAATCCAGTAGTTGCTTGCGCGAAAAGTGTCTGCGATGCAGAGTAATTTTCTCCTCCAGCCCAGCCCTGGTGTCAAGATGCACAAGGATTCTAGCCATGGTCATAATTCCGGATTACTCATAGGATTTATCATGTTCGAGATAGGTGCCCAACGCATCTCCTATGCACTTGAATACTTGGGGTGTCCAGAATTGCATGGCAAGCCCGGTAGTCGAACCCATATAAGCCCGACGCCCAATTGTTCTCGCTCCGAGTCAAACAATGGATCCCAATGCTTCAGAAGAACAGGCGCCAACTCAATATGCCAGAATTGGGATAGAATCCATTGAGTGTATTTTGGTCTATGAAAGTGTAAGGCAAACCATCCCCTTGCTAAGACTCTGATAGCTGGTAATTCCTTTCGCAATGATCCCCAAATCTCCTCCGTCCATTGCTTTAATGTTTCCATAGAGTAGGTTCGACCACAAACCCGGCCGACCAGAACCTTGCGAGCAGTGTCAATAGCATCTGCCATTTGAACGTCCTCTCCGAATGTTAGGTTGATATCAGAGTCGATGGCTCGTAGACACCTCCCTTTTTTCTGGTTTTTTGAGCGCTTGCCGATGGGGAAGCCCTTGAGGAGCTTGCAACACGGGTTTGAGGTGCTATGCTGAGCAGACCCGATCGAACGAGCAGGGAGAAGCGGGGAACTGAAGCATCTCGAGTGGATGGGGGAGTGAGGATTCAAGCTGCAAGAACCGGGATGAAAGGTGGGACGAGAGGGGCACAGCAGGACATGGGGGTTAACCGACGATAATGAAATGGATGATGGGTTCGAGCGCTGAGTGGTTGGCGAGGGCGTAGGTAAGGAAAGTTGAGCAGAGGTCGGAAGAGGTGAGTCAAAAGATGGAGAAGCCTGCAGGCAGGATCCCAGAAGATGAAGCGTGGCCGGCGAGAGAGGCGGGCATTCAAGGACCGGAAGGTCCACCAAGTTGACATCCGGATGGTGCTTCTTCCCTGAGTGTGGCGGGTGGGGTTGTGTGTTGGTGGCAACTGTCGATATAGCTTGTTCTTTGCCCCAGGGTTCCATGGCTGGTCGATTATTGTATGCCCAAATATCCTGATTTGGCATGGGGTCCTCCTTGTAGTCCACAAGGTCCTCCTCTACCATAGAAACCTGACAAAATAGCAACCCCAAACTGCTGACCAGGGGACCGACAACAAGTTGTGAAGGATAAACAATGCGAGAAAGATTAGTCGGGAAGGTAGTAAACCCTAGTAAAAACCAGTAACCAGGATTCAGTGAGGGTCAACAGATGTACTCTCGAAGGGCCTGCGCTAGTCAGATACCCATGAACCATGGACCCGGCCTGTTACCTGCCATGGGAAACAGGGATTTCGAACGGAGAAAAAACTAGGGTTAGGTTATCGCCATTGCCGCCGATCGCCAGAGCTCCCGTAACATTGAGATGCTACCAAGTACTATAGAATATATTTTTTTCTATTTTGAATGTTTTTGTACTTGTTTCATCAATATATTAGGTTTGTATTTTAAACTCTAAGGTTCAAGTGTTATGGACGATTTTTGGGCCACATATCTTGTAAATTTCAAATTCCATTTTTTTCACCCGAATTGTTTAAATAAGTTCTGATTTTAGGAAGTTAATTATCTATAAAACGCCATGAATCCCTATTTTCAGTAGGTTGGATCCCTATTTTTACTATAAAATCCTTCTTTTTGAAGTATATTAGGCATGTTATGGATTTTAATAATTGTTGAACCTTGTCTACTAAAGTAACATTTTTAATGGTTACAAACCCTATTCTTGATAATTTTAAACATTGGATCAATGATGGTAGAATCCTTGATATTTACATATTTACATAAAATTATAAATGAAAAGATTTTGGAAAATTGAACCCACTTGAAAATTGGAAAATTTGATTAAAAAAACCATTAGGATAAGTAAGATCTATAAGTTCTTGACTACAAACTTTATAAAACTTAGATTATGAAACTTTTATTAAGATTTAGAAGTAATCTTTGTCTAAATTGTGTGTTCATTTAAGAAATGTACTTAAATTCTTTCTTGGTTTAATTAAAATTTTATAGAGGGCTTGAATTCCATGGATGAATGAGGTAATACATGTCAAATATGTAGTGATTGATGTTTAAATTTTTCTTGATTGATGTCTAGATTTAGATCATAAGAAAATAGCATTTACAACTAGAACGTTACTAGCCTCTCATATGCTACATTGCATTGTTCAAAGAAGATAACTCTATTCTAAATATTTCTAAAATAAATATAGAAAAGAGTAGAATTGGTTATTGGACATTTACTGAACATCTAATGCAATTCCACATCACAATTTCACTATGTGATCTTTATTGGATCATTATATTATTTGTCATCTATATCAATGCTTTTGGAGTGGAAAAATCTGGGGGAATTAGATTGCAAGCTCATTTTAATGATGAATCCCAGTTTGGAAATTGGGGTTTGAAACCCTACAAAGCCATTTTGAGGAATCAAATGACATTTTTTTTTGTCAAAAAAATATTTTTTTAATGGAAGAACTATGACACTAATCCACAGTTAGATACATTCTAACAATGCAAGAATCACATCGGTCGGATTTCATATGTAAAAGTTACGTCTCCCACAAGTTGACCTAACATGTTGACCACCATGGTATGAGAGGATGCTATGTCAGCCCCTATTATTAAAGATGCTCCCAACTTAACAAGAAATTTACCTTGTTCTTGTTTTTTGGAGGTTGCATCAAATCATGACTTTCACGCAAGTTTTAAAAAGTGGTGATGCACCATCACCCTTTTTCATTTCAAGGTTAAAATTTCAACAACTTTCAACAATAGTATTAAAAACTAAATATCATGATTACAAAAGACATGAAACCCACGTTGAAATGCAAAAGTGGTGATGCAACATCACCTTCTTCCCTTTTTATGGTCAAAATCCAAACATTTTTCAATCATGACATTAAAGATCAAATATCATGACACTAAATGAAAAAATTGTGATGCAGTTAAAATTCAAACATTTCTCATCCATAACGTTAAAGACCAAATATCATGACTATGAAAAACCTTAAAAATCAACACTTAATGTTTTTCTACCTTTCTGATTCTTCTTCTCCTTTTTCAAATACTTGTTTTTTATTTTCTTTTCAAAAGTGTCTAATTTTAATTTAATTTAATTTATATTTGGGGTGAAAATTACCAATTAATTGGCATTACTTTATTGACCATTGGTACCATCGAAAATAAATAAATAAAAACACACAAAGTTGACTACAAATCTAAAAGTGCCATTAGCCCCGAGGGAAAGCTCAATTGGTTGAGACCACGTACTTAAGCACCTCTACTATTAAGAGGTCATTGGTTAAATTCTCTCGACACTCTCGGGGTCAGGCTTCGTGTTTGAGTTGGCAGGAAGTAATCCCTTAGGTTGGATCTGCCTAGAACAATATTTTGTGGATGTGGTGAGTCACCAATCTCCGAGGACCATGAACCACAAAAAATAAATAAATTTGAAAGTAGAATTACATAAATTGTATTTAACTATTAATTATTTATTTTCTTAATAACTTACATTAAAAAAAATTGAGAAAAAAATCATAAATATTTTTTTAAGGGGGAATCAATTTTAAAAATAAGTAATTAATTAATCTTTTTATCCAAAAAAATTAGAAAAACTTAATTTACAAAATAATAATAATAATAATGAAAGCGGGGAAATAATAATATGAATAATAATAATAAAGAAAAAGAAAGTGAGGAAAAGTCAATTTTTAAGAATTTTTTTTATTTAAATACAAAGTTTAAAATAATAATAATAATAATAATAATAATAAATCCTTCCAAATTTAAATTATTTGAAAAAATAATAAAAATAAACACTAATATAACATTTAAAATAATCAAATAAATAATTTAAAATAAAACAAAAAAATTAGAATAATTTTAAAAAATTGCCAATCTATTTTAAAATTTTATAATATATAAATTTAAAATAAAAATTTATAAAATTAAAATTAAAATTTGAATTTGAATTTAAAAAAAAATTATAATTATAATTAAAAATAATAAAATAATAATTTAAATTTAATAATAATAATAATAATAATAATAATTAAAAAATAATTAAAATAAAGAGAATTGCAAAAATTTGGTCCTATCACTAAACCCTAGATGTTACACTTATGGTTTCCCTTTAACTGCTCTTCCTATGGTGAATCCCAGTGGAGGGAGCAAATCTTCTTCCAATAAAAAGATTGTCGTAGGATACAATAGTTTGGGGAAGCCTTCTACTACCAATCCTAATATTTTTGGCCATAACACTAGTGGGGATTAACAAAATTCCTAACATCCTAATGCCGAGAAGTTATCTTCCCAAAGCTGCAGTAAACCCTAAATTTGAAGTTTAATCTAGTCATATTGGAACATATATCCAATACATGTTGGATCAAGGACTAATCGAGAAATTTCTCACGATATGGCCTTTAGAGAAAGCTCTTTCCCACTAGATCCATATAAAATGGAAACCCAATGGGGCAGATTAAGTTGGAATTAAGGGCCAAAGGTTTCTTCACCATAGTATTCATTAGCATTGAAAATGAACTCGAGTCTTTGAAAATGGTTGTACCTTTTCAATTTAGCAAGGCTATATCTTTGCTTTTGGATAGAGAGTTTTGTGCTTGATAAGGAATATTTCATAGAAAAACCAGTTTCGATCAAAATGCATTCACTATTGTAAGAGTTATGGGACAAGGGAATTTTAGTTGGCATTGGAAATTCCCTCGACCACTTCATCCAAGCTTTAGATGCCACTAAGAAATCCATGTACATTTCTTATGCTCATATTTGCGTTTACATGAATATCTCTAAGCCACTCCCAAAATCCATTGATATTTATTATTAGAATGAGCTCTAGAAGCAAACCATGGGTTATGAGCATGTCCCTTTTCATTGTCATAGGTGCCACAAATATGGTTATGTTTATTGTAATTTCCCCATGTTGGTAGTAAATGCTAACCCAGAGTCGAATTCTCCCCTTGATGGAAAGGGATTTATAAAATATGGAGGCAAATGAAAGGGTCCTAAAACCCCGACCCGACATCCCAATCCCTCAAGCAATAAACCCTATATTGATAATTACTTTGATTTTCTCTCCTCCTTGGAATCTCCCAACCTTCCCCTAACCTCATCGTATCCCCAAATTGTTATGAAAGACCCCAATACACCCCTTTCCTCCTCCACGGAGCCACTCGATATTCCTCAATCCTCCCACACTTGCCCCCCTGTCGGTGCTTCAAACCACTCTAAATAAGGGACCAAATCAATCTTTTGATCACAACGAGGTCATGGAAATGAACTTGCTTGATCTTCCAGAGTTAGCCAAAGCTTGGAATGGGAAATACCCGTTTTCTCTCCCTGAACATCAAGTTAAATCGTTGGGACACACATATTACAAATCTTTCCATTCTTATTTAAAATTGACACAGTGCTCTCTAACATAGGCTCACTTGGAGTCCAATCTAGGCTATTTAAGGACCTAGTCAAACCACATAGGGAGGAAAAGAAAAAAGGTAGATAAAATAATCAACATATCCTGGAAGAATTGGGGAATATGTTGTTCAACTCAGGATTTATCAAAGTGATTACAGATGTCTTCCCTTCATCCAACATCTCCTCAACATAAAAATCATCTCATGGAATATCAAAGGCCTCAATTTTAAAGGTAAATAGAGGCTTCTCAAAGGAAAATGGTACTCTGAAAATCTTGTAGCTATGATCATTCACGAATCTAAAAAATCAAGCAAGGAAATTACTAATTTAACAATAAATTGGGGAAGATACTGTAGAGTGATCGCTATATATGCCCAAGGAAAATAAGGTGGCCTTGCCATCATTTAGAATGCCTAGGATATTCAAATATTAAACATGATTTCCACCTTTTGAATTCTTACCATCCAATTCCAACTCATTGGTTCCACTGAGATCTACTACCTATCTAATGTATATGGTCCTCCATCACCCAAGGATATATGAATTTTCCTTCAATCCATTGCTAGCACCCACAAAATCTTGTCCTCTTCCTTGTGTATTCTTGTTATTTATGTAAGTCTCTAGAAGAAACGTGAGGAGGCATAAGATGGCTCGATCCAGAATCCATCCTATTTTAGGGAATAGTGACAACCTCCTATCGTAACCTTTTTTTACCATGTAATATCTTTCATTTAGTTTATGGTTATATATATATATATATATATATATATATATATATATATATATATATATATATATATATATATATATATATATATATATAGGAAAAATAAATAAAAATAAGAAAAATAAATAAATAAATTGCAAAATTGCAAAATATATATATCAATTATTTTTTTTGAAAAATATGAAATCTCAAAGTGTGGGTGTGCTAGTTTAAATGACGTCATAATTACTTTTGTTTTAAATAAAATTAATCCTTGTTAGTTTAATTAATCAAGGATTAATTTATTTTGTATTGTTAATAAAGTTAACGATTTGACATTTTGTCCGTTTGTGATAAAATTCACACAAAAATCATTGAAACACATCACCCCCACCCCGATCAATGACGGGGAATGTATTTCAGACCCCCCCACAACACTATCGACGTTTAACCGGTGGGGGGTCTGAAAAGTTGTTTTATCTGACACCACCCAGGTACGTGTCCTCACCATATTGTTTTGGACCCCCCCTCCAAAACCATTTACAACCCTACCCCCAAAAACCACCTTTCCTCCACTCCACCTCTGCTATCACTCTTCCATGTCTCGCCACTTTTCCATCACTTATTCCTCCACTTTATATTACCATTTTAGTAATAAATTCCCTCTGATAATGTTCAATTAAGCATTACAATAATTAAAACTTCCTGCCAAACGTCTAAATGCATTTATTAAACGCGCCAAAAATGGTCAACTCATCCGAAATTTATAAAAATCCCTCTTCCCTTTAGACTTCCGTTTCTCCCATTTCTCTTGTAGCAACGCAACAATCTCCCATATTCCATCAACTCCCAGGCATTTGCTGCACAAGTGATCGCTAAATTCCTGGTAATTTGATACATCCCTCTGCTTATATACAAGTCAAAATGTCTTCATCTAAAGGAAAATGTAAATTAGTGGTAGAGAGTCCCATATTACTTGCTATGATAAATTTTGATGAGTTTCCCTTAGTCGACACACAATATAAGATCTGTGAAACCCAGTGCGAGTTCGATCTCTATCAATTTCACAATTGGGAGAATCAAAAATGTCAGTGATGAATTGAGTATGTGGGACTCCTTCCTGCCTCAATTCAATTTTCCTCAGACCCATGTCTTCCTAGAATTTGTCACCTGGTGTAATTTTAGGTAGTTACCTAATCGAAGGGTCGTAATTGCCCATAACAATGAAGTTTTGTTTACTGTCATCTCTGAGTCAATATGCCAAATCCTTCAAGTAAAAACTATAATCACTTTGAACCCTTTTTCTATATATTCTCTTATGGAGATCTATCAGAAACTCACATTCCCTTAGAGAGCTAAAATCTTTGAAACCTTTTTACCTGAAAATTCTGAATTACCAAAAACAAATCCACCTTACTCCTCTTACATATTTCCAGAGATGTCTAGGTGGGTTATCTCCATGGTTTCATGTTTGTTAGGATATTCAAGTGACTAGTGGGTCGATGAAGTGATTTTATATTTTTTATCAGTATTTTCAGCAGGAGAGAAACCATCACATATTTTCAATTACAATGAATTTCTGGTAGAGACCATACATGATTAATTCTTTAAGTTTTCTACTGAAAATGCTTTCAAGAACTAATCAATCCTTGTGTACTTGCTTCTATTTTTACATGAAGATAGATTTAAATTTTCATTACAGAAGTTAAATACACAAGGAAACCCATAGCATGTAATCCATTGGAATTCCTTAGTAAGGAGGAATATAGAAGAATACTCATTTTCTGATTATGTAAATCAATTTCTACATATAACCTTGTGTCTTCTTAGTAGTGATATTATTCCCAGAATTTCACCTGAAATTAGAAGAATTCTTCACCTAAATGAGCAAACAAAAATTGGATACTGGCATCTTTACCAAAACTACATAGAGATCTGAGTTTATGGATGTGAGTTACCTCCTTACAAGTTGCCTAAATTTGTACCAGTAAGGATTTTCACACTAGAATATATAATACAAATTACGAATAATGATGGATGCACATACACCAAGGCCAGAAATAGAACAATATGCCAATAAAGAAGAGTGGCAGGATAATACATTGCAATAAGCAGAGGAACAAGTTGCTACTTGTTATGAAACCAACTCACAAAAAGATAGAAAAGATAGATCAACGCCTTAGAATTTAGCCTCTTCGAGGGGGCAACCTCCTTTACATTACATAAATGAACAATTCTTGGATGATTCAAATGACAAAACCTCCTTTCTATATATAGGAGTCTAAGGAGTCACAATGTAACCAAGCCGACGTAACAATAATAATATAAAGGCACAAAAATAACAATAGAGGGATTCTATGGGGCACAATAATAACAATATGGGGACAATAGGGGCACAACAATATTAATAAGGGATACAACTACAATAGTAATGGGGGCATCATTAGTATTATAGGGACCTAACATGCCCCTCTCCTTCAAAAAATTGTTGTCCTCAACGCTTGAGTAGTTCTGGATGCTTCTATATAAAATTCTCATCCTCCCATGTCGAATCTTTAGTAGATAATTTCTTCCACTTGATGAGATACTCCGAAATGGATCGATTTTGTAGCTGTCGAGTTCTTGTTTATATGATTGCTTCCGGTTCCAATATAATTTTTCCTTCCTCGTCAAGTTCTGGCAATATTTTTTGAACTGGGAACTTGTCACCTATAACCTTATTTAAACATGAAACATGGAAAATTGGGTGCACTCGAGAAGCTACAAGAAGCTCCAATTTGTATGCCATAGTACCAATCTTTTGCAACACCTTGTACATACCATAATACTTTGGTGATAATTTATTATCCTTCTTAGCTTGCTTGAGGGACATTTGTTTATATGGTTGTAGCCGTAGGAATACCCAGTCACCTACATCAAAACTTCTTTCGCTACGATGTTGATCTGCTTGTTGTTTCATTCTATTCTGTGCCAACAAAAGGTTATCCTTTAAGAGTTGGAGAACTTGTTGTTAATGCTCGATGTGATGTTCCACTGCTTGAACCTTAGAATTTTCTCTTAAATATGATGTGATGGATGGTGGCTGATATCCATAAAGTGCCATAAATGGGGTCATTTTTGTTGTAGTATGGAAGGAAGTGTTATACCACCATTCAGCCAGAGGTAACCATTTGACCCATTGTGTCTATTTATCAGATACAAAGCAACGAAGATATCTTTCCAAACATTTGTTTACTATCTCAATTTGCCCATTAGATTGAGGATGATAAGATGAGCTATGAGCTAACTGAGTACCAAGACAAGAAAATAATTATGTCCAAAAGTTTCCAGTAAAAATGGGATCTCTGTCACTTACAATAATCTTTGGGTTTCCATGTAGCTTTTGAATTGTTTCCATAAATGCAATAGAAATTGTACTGGCTTTAAATGGATGTGATAATGCATAAAAGTGTGCATACTTGGTAAGTCTGTCAACTACCACCATGATGACAGTCTTTCCCTCAGACTTGGGTAAACCTGTGATAAAATCCATTGAAACCTCCTCCCAACGTAGGCTTGGAATGGATAAAGGTTGTAATAGACCTAGTGTCTTAATTGTTTCAACTTTATTTTGTTGGCAAACCAAACATTCCGCTACAAACTTTTGAATATTTGATTTAAGGCCATCCTAAAAAAATTCCTTCTTAACCTTGTGGAAAGTTTTTAAAAATCCTGAGTGCCCTCCTAAGGTAGAAGTGTGCAATTCTAGAAGAATATTTTGTTTGAGTTGGGAATTATTACAGAAGTATAAGCGATCTTTATACCATAACGAATCATTTTTCCAGCTAAATGTATCAGATGTACTGGAATCTTGTTGTAACTTTCGAATAAGTGCCCACACTTCTTCGCCATTCTTCCATTCCCCCTTGCTTCATTTATCCAATCTGGTTGGATAATAGAAATGGTGCACAACAATGCTTCCACATCCTCATCCTTTCTTGAGAGTGCATCTGCCACAACATTTTGCTTCCCTTTCTTGTAGATGACTTCAAAGTCATAACCCAACATCTTTGTGACCCAATTTTGTTGTTCTTCAGAGGATAAACTTTGTTGTAAAAAGTATTTAAGGCTATCATGATCAGTTTTTACCTTGAAGTGTCTTCCCATTAGGTAGGGTCACCATTTCTTAAGTGCATGTAGTATTGCCAACATTTCCTTCTCATAAATAGCTTTGTGTAAATACTTTCCCTTGATTGGATGACTTTAGAAAGCAATGGGTCTTTCATCTTGCATTAAAACAACACCAATTCCATTTCCTGAAGCATCACATTCCACAATAAAGGTTTTTGTGAAGTTTGGTGTAGCTAAGACCGGTGCTTGGCACATTTCCTCTTTAAGATGTTCGAAGGCCTTTGTTGCTTCTGGAGTCCATGAAAATGCATCATTCTTCAATAATGTTGTTAGAGGTGCTGCTATTTTCCCATAATTCTTAACGAACTTGCAATAATACCCTGTCAACCCGAGAAATCCTCACAAATGATTTATGAATGTGGGGATTTTCCATTCCTTAATGGATTTAATTTTTCTAGGGTCTACCTTAACTCCTTCATCAGATACAATATGACCCAGATATTCCACCTCTTGTACTCGAAAGAATCATTTGGATCTTTTTGCATATAATTGTTTCTCCTCCAATAGTTGTAGCACCCTATCAACATGTTCAACATGATCCTTCCAATATGTTATCACTCAGGTTGTTCCCTTTGACTCCTAAGGGAATACGGCCAAGGTAACCACAAACTAATCTTTGGACTATAGGTCCTAGCCTACCAGCAGTCAGAGAGGGCTCTCTCTTTAGGATTTAGCTTTGTTTAAGGGATGATTTTAGGCTAGATATGATGCACATGGGTTTTGTTTGAGTTTGGTGGGATGGTTGATCTATTCAAGCAGAGTTGGCATGCAAAGTGTAAGAAGTTCAAACCATTGGGCATGGAGTCCATGAATGTGAACTGAAGGGTGTGTTTTCTTTGGTAGAAGAGGGGAATATGGAGCAGGATAGCTACACATGGCACAATGATTAATGCTGGAACAAGGATGAAATGGAGGTCAGGGGATGAGAGGAAATTAAGGATCTCTCATCCAGCCAAAGAGTGAAAGTGGATGAAGGCTAAATAGGAGCAATGAAGAGTTTCCTAGACAGCATTCATATGTGAAGGAATTAGCTTAAACATGATCAATTAAGTATGCATATTCATCACTAATTCGGAGGAAAACATAGAAAAGTTACAAGAATTGAGCACAGAGGGCATGAAAACCATTTCTGAACTATTCCTTCTTCCTGCAACTTAGATTATGATATATAGATGATACAAATACATATAAATTGATAAACAGAGGGAGGAAAGACTTATTGGACCATGAGAAAGCACGAGAATTCCATATCAAGCTCTTCAGTCATTGAAAGCACAACCAGCCAGTTCAGATGCAAATATTCCAACAATCTTTGATTATAGAAGTTCTTAAGATTACAGCACAAGTCTAGAATGAGAAATACAACCAACCAACGCTTAAAACAGTGCAGAGGGTGGTTTAAATAGAAAAATATGTACAGGCTGGCCCTTGAGCAGATCTCAAGGGAGAAAATATCTAAAAAAATATCTACGAAACAGATCCAGGAATCGATCTGTGGAAATCAATGCTATTAGTCCTATTCTATGCTGGAAATAAATGTAAACAGATCTACTTGAGGTGCGCTGGGAGGCAGCGACCTCACAAAATGATCACTCAAGACTGCGCATTGGGCATGCAGCCTCACAAAATGAATTAAAAACTGTCCTCTGAGCTATGCGCTGGCCTCATGGCCATAACTGCGCATGGGGCTCAGCAACGCCGCTCCAAAATGTGGCAGGATGCATTGTCTCCGCAGTAACTCTTCTTTGAAATCCTTGTCTGCACCTTCAAGTGGCTTTAAGGCCCAAACTAGGAGTTGGTGAGCCTTTTATGGCTTAGAGCTGTTTTGTTGACTTTGCTGGGGCCTTTTTGATTTCATATGCTTTGTAAAACCTTCACTGATACTCTCTGCCGCATCTGGGCTCCTTCGTGGCTTCAAAAATGCTCTAAACTGTCAAATCATCCCTTTATGGCCGCTGTTCAGCCCAATATCTGCTGCGCGGCCCTTTGTTGCCTTTGGGAGACTATTGGCCCTTGGCCGATCTAGAAAATGCTTTTAAAACTGATGAAAATGCAAAAATTGGCTGAAAGGCAGAGCCCGGAGGCAAGCCGATGCCGAATCCCTGTTTTGGGCAATGTTTTGACTTGGAGCGATTCAAAAATAGCTGAAAAAACCATCGTTCTTCGCAGCTTGGGCGGGTGCGGGCACCGCATGAACAAACTTAGACAAATGCCCCTTTTTCCACAAAACAGGCGGAATGCCATATAACTGTAAAATTCATGAATTTTGGGCGCTGGCGGCAACTGTTCATTTTATTAAATGCTGGCCGTTGGATCCGGCGCGGGCCGATCCAACGGCTGGCGCTAAATCGGCGGTTTGGCGGATCGGCGGTCCCAATACATAACACCTCCGATGGAGCGATATAGCCCGCGGACCCGAACTGCTTATAGGCCTACCTTTATTGTATTTCGGGTCCGGCCCATCGGCGAACCCAAATCGGCGGATTTACAATTGAAATGGGTCCACGGACCCGAAACCCTTCAAAACTTCATTGTATAGATTTTCGGCTCCGGCCAGTCGGAGCCATATATGGGCCGCAATGCAATTTAAATATGGGTCGTTGATCTTGAGGACCTGAATGGATGGCTGCGATGCAGTCGGCATATCGCGTCGGGGAAACCCAAGGGGGCGGGCCTTAACACATATTGCAATAACGATGCGATATGGCGGAAAAATGCTGATTTAACGTTATAACTTAAGTTTTATAAAAAACTTAAGTTAAACGATAAAGCGGGTTTATAAAAAAATGCGGAGATATATGTATAAAAGGGGAATATGATGGTGGGGGGCCTCCGATAGCGATATCGCATCGGGGGAGAGGGGACTGGTGTTATATATATATGCAGCCAACACTGTTACCACCTCCGATAGTGATATCGCGTCGGAGGGAGGGGATTCTGGTCGGAGGAGGGTTTATATGCCATAAAAGGGGTTTTTTGCTTTTGGAAGGGGTCCAAAGAATTGGAAGAGGATTTATGTGCTTGAGAAGGGTTTTGAGCCTTTAAAAAAGGTTAAAACATGGTTAATGATGGTTTTTATACACTTGGAAGGGATTTTATGCATAGGAATGAGTCCTAATGCAATGGAAGATGGTTTGAGGGGGGAAATGAGGGCTCTTGCTAAGTTTCAGGTAAACTTAGCAATTCCCAGGCACACTTATGGTTATTTTTCAACCAGAGGGAGGGGATAAGTATATAGGGGAGTTATTTAACATATTTTTAGTGGGGGAGGGGAGATAGATAGGGAGTTACATAGTAAAGTTAGTAGTTAACATGATAATGATAAGAAAGAGCACTAAGTATGAGATCTTAGGCTATTAAAGGGGAAAATGACTCATAGAGGAAGTATGGACATTCCTTGAGTAAAGCAGATCTTTACTAAGGCAACTGATATGAAAATGATGAGACTAAGAGATATCAAGCAGATCTTGACCTCTTTAGGGGAAGTTAGTGAGTGATTTTGGGAGAGAAGAAGAAGGGGAAGTTAGACATGCCTCGCTTGAGCTCCTTCAAATGGAAAACTGCCTCATGCTTGAGATGTGAATAGATATGACACTTGAAAATATGAAATGGATCACAAGCCATGATTCTACAACCACAAAGCTACCTACCCAACCTACTCACCTAGCATTTTCTCTTCTTTTTGGTTTGGGTGCACTTGAAATAGCATACCCAACTTTTCATTCTTTTCTTCTTGCTGTCCTCCTATCTAAATCTACACTTATTGCATCCAGGGGCTCAGATTAAGCTGTTGAGCACCCTTGTTTCTCTACCTATCTACAAATCTAGCAAGATTAAGCTTTTTGGACAGATAATGATTCTCTATATTCTACAACAGGAAATTGAAACCTAGGGAGACCAAGATTAAGCTGTTTGGCCCTCCCTTAACTGAAAACTCATCAAAATGGATTAACTCATCAAAATTTGGAATACAATAGTGGCATTTAGACTAGCACACTCTCATGGCCTCTTCTTTGGCCTCTTAAGGAAATATGGAACATTGCAGCATGCAAAGTATGACATATTTGGCATGTAAAAATGTTGATCATGAAAGATGAATACCTGTTGCAATAGGAGGCTAACACAATACTTACTGTAGATTAGTATATCATCAAAAGGTACTAACACCAATTTTCTAAGGAAGGGTTTGAAAATGGAATTCATCAAACCTTGAAATGTAGAAGGTGCATTGGTAAGGCCAAAAGGCATGACCAAAGATTCATAGTGACCCTCATGAGTTCTAAATGCTGTTTTCAGAATGTCTTCAGTCTTCATTCTGATTTGATGATATCCTGAACGAAGATCCAACTTGGTGAAGTAAATTGATCCATGCAATTCATCCAATAATTCGTCAATGATAGGAATGGGAAACTTATCTTTAATAGTGAGCTTGTTGAGCTCCCTATAATCCGGACACATGCGCCATGATCCATCCTTCTTGTGCACCAATACTATTGGAGCAGAGAAAGAACTTTGGCTAGGTTGAATTATACCAGCCTCTAGCATTTCTGCAACCATACGTTCAATTTCACTCTTTTGGGAATAGGGATATCTGTACGGCCTGATGTTTGGAGGAACACTTCCTAGAATCAAATGAATAGCATGATCGTGATCATGAATAGGAGGGAGACCTTTGGGAGTCTCAAATACCTTGGAATGATTTTCCAATACTTTTTGGAGATCTAGAGAAATAGATGACTTCAATGTGGAAACATCTAGCGAACATAATTGTCCAATTACACCTCGTTGTTCCTTTTTTAGAAGCTTTGTCATACTGTTAGAGCTGATTATCTTTCCCAGTTTCCCTGCAATGCCCCTTAATTCAATTTCCTTTCCTTCCGCATAAAATTTCATGAAAAGTTCTTGAAAGTTAAAAGCTATTGTACCCAAGGATTGTAGCTATTGAACTCCTAGTACAACATCAGCACCTCCCATTGGAATGGAAAGCATTGGGCTATTCAATACATATTCTCCCATGGATAGCTGATATTATGGCACTTTCCAGAGAAATTTATCGCTCCTCCACTTGTAAGCATCACTTGACATTCTGGTGTTGGATATAAGAAGCAATTCAATTCTTTTGCTATCTTACAATGAATAAAATTGTGGGTACTTCCTGAATCAATCAACACTATTACCTTTTTCTTCTTGATGTGTCCTTCTATCTTGATGGTTTGAGGAGTGGTAATTCCAGTCAATGCATTAAAATATATGGTCGGATTCATTTCTTCTTTATCTAGGCTTTGTTCATGAGTATATCCTCTTCTTTTGACCGTTCTTGTTCCTCTTCTTATTCCTCTTCACAATCTATGTAGAATAATTTCTTCTCAGCACACTTATGACCTTTAATGTATTTGCTATCACAACTGTAACAAAGCCCTTTTGCTCTTTTTTCTTCCAATTATTGTGGTGTCAACCTTATAGGTTGTGGAAGGCTAAGAGCAACAACACTTCCATTTTTATAGTTGTGAGTGGTAGGCTTCCTGGTTGCCATAATTTTGCTTTCCATTTTTCTTGCTAACCTGAATGCCTTCTCCAATGAATCAGGTTCCCAAAGGCAAACATCATGTTGGATATTCTCCTTTAAAGTCCGTATCAACACATCAATCCTATGCTCCTCTAGAATATTTTTTACCCTTATATTCAATTTTTGGAACTCCTCAATGTGCTCCATCATTGGACCCTTTTGTTTGAGACTTATCAATTGGCTAAAAAAGGTGTTGCTTTTTGTATCCTCATAATGTGCTGTCATTTCTTCCGTAAACATTTCCCAAGTGATAATTTATTTACGAGAGAAAAGCCATTGATACCATACAAACTGATTTGGTTCCAAATATAAAGTTTCAATACGTACATTTTGTGTGTTTTGCACATTATTGAGATCGAAAAATTGCTCCATCTATAGTATCCATGTTGCGGGATCCTTGCCATCAAACTTCCTCATATCAATTTTTGGAATATCGTGGGTCTTTGATCCAACATTAGAGTCTATGAAATCATGATTAACATCTCTTTTGTTCTCATCATGAGTTTTCTTTACTACCCTTTCACCATTAGTGACCATTTCTTGTAGCAACTTATTCAAATTTATCTTCAATTCTTCCATCTTATCATCCATGCCATCCATCTTAGCGTCCATGCCATTCATCTTAGCTTCCATGCCATTGATCTTAGTTTCCACACCATTCATCTTAGCTTCCACGCCATTCATCTTAGCTTCCACGCCCTTTATCTTAGATTCCATGCCATTTATCTTAGCTTCTGTTAGCTTTTGTGAGAGTGACATTTGTTGCACTTGGTCTTGTAATTTTGATATATCATGTAGCATTTCTTCCTCTTCTTCATGAGTCATACTAGAGATTTCAAGTTGTTTACTAGGTGTTTCCATTTTCTTTCTTTAGGGAATCAATTACCGATAATAATTCTTCAATATTCCCTTTGAATTCCTTCAAACTAATTTTTCAAACCAAGCTTATGCAAATATTAAAGAAAATACACACCTTTTTTCACTTTGTAGGCACTCGATATTGAATATGATGTATCTCTGTAATTTCGGATCTTTCAATTCTGAAATTGTGACCTGCAGTAGCCCTTTATGTCCTCTTTCCAATGCCACTAGTTTGATTGAATTTAGATTCTCCAAGAAAGAGTTATGCACAATCTCCCAAGCTGAACTGATTATATACCTTTTCAGAATAGAAAAATTGTATGAGGTACCATGTGTCACCGTTTTGACCTTTGGGTCTAAAAAATATATATAGAAAACTACAATCCGTCCTCTTTTTGTAACTTCTTACAAAATTGTAATCTGATGCTCAAAACAAAAGTTATGACGATTTTCCCAAGGTCACCTGTTTGGAATGTAATTCAGGAGTCTGCAAAAATACCAACTTCCTCAGATCATATCTCCGCAAATATAGTGCGAAAAGATTTGAAATTTGGATCTAAGGTTCAACACGATTTTGTCTCAAATGGGTTTTTTTTTTCTCTTCTGAAACATCGCAGAAAAAGAGTTATAGTGAAAATTCCACAATGACCTATTTGGAGTAGCGAAACCCTAGAATCCAAAGCTTTGATACCAAATGTTATGAAAACAACTCACAAAAAGATAGAAAAGATAAATCAACGCCTTAGAATTCGGCCTCTTCGAGGGGGAAACCTCCTTTACATTACATAAATGAACAATTCTTGGATGATTCAAATGACAAAACCTCCTTTTTATATATAGGACTCTAAGGAGTCACAATATAACCAAGCTGACCTAACAATAATAATATAAAGGCACAAAAATAACAATAGAGAGATTCTATGGGGCACAGTAATAACAATATGGGGACAATAGGGGCACAACAATATTAATAAGGGATACAACTACAATAGTAATGGCGACATCATTAGTATTATAGGGACCTAACACTACTTCAACAACTTCACAAATTCCAGTTCCATAGGAGAAAGAAACTAAGAGGCCAAGAGAAAGTTTATCTCCTTTAGTTTCAAAAATTCAAGAGACAAAATTCTAGGTGTTTAAAATAAGAAAGAAAAATAATACTCAAGGAGAGCCTTTTTAAGTAACAATTTCACAATAACAGCAAACAATGGTACTGACATGTTTACATACTGCAACATTTCCAAGGATTGTGGAGATATCCACATATTCTCCCATGTCATTAGTTTCCCAGGGTGCAGAGCAACAAAATATTTGTTCTAGGTATAAAGAGATCAAAAGAAAGAATGAAGAATTGAATACCACCACATACTCTGAATTTCGGAACAAACTTCCAATACCCAACACATACTTCTTTCTGCACTTGACATAGAGAAGGGACAATTTTAGTTAGCCTTTTTGGAACCCAAAGTTCCAATCCCTAGAAGTGTAAAAGACTACAAGACATCTATTTTCGTTTTTCATACTAAACAAATCTATCCTATTGATTATATTGACCTGCACAAACATGCTAGACAAATTATATACTCTACCTTAACCAATTAAGCTATGGTAGCTTCAAAATTATAAACCTCACTGAAAAATATTTATTCACAATTAAAGATTGAGCAAATTTCCTCTCTGACCAAAGATACTAGGATCAAATCATTGGAAGATATAGTAATAAGGCTAGGATATAATCCTAATGATGTCAAAGCAGTTGAAGAAATGATAAAGAGTAAGAATACTTATATCCACGCATTAAGGAAGCAGTTGAAGCTTCCAACTACAAAGCACCCACAGGCCAAATAAATTAGACAATTGGAGGTTGATAAGGAAAACATGTTCAAAATGATAATTGAACAAAATATTCAAATACAGAAAATGGAAGCTAAAATGGAAGCTAAAATGGAACACTGTTAAAGGAGAAATAACAACAGCTCAACATTTCAGCAGCTATCCCCATAGCAAAAAATTCTATTTTAGGTACATCAATGACATGGACATCTATAGCAACAAATGCTCTAATAGACACACAGTCTAGTGATACAATAATAGATCTATCAAAGGCCATGTGAGACTTGAAACTTAAAGGTCCAGAGATTGAAAAATTTAGTCTACAATTACAGAGTCTACAAGAACAAAAACTAAAAACTAACAATGCTTAAGTAGCTGAAATTCAAATGCATTTCAAGTTAACAAAATAAATAGAAACCTATGAAAGTGAATCTGTAATGGATCGGACCATTTATCAAGAAAAGGAAAGCATCTGTCTTGATATTAATGAATCTATAGCTGAATTGTGGCCCTCTATTGAAATTATTTTTAAACAACAAGAATTATTGCGGAAATAAAAGGAAGTAGTGGCAGATGTAAAGAAAGACCTAGATCATAAACCAGGAGATGCTACCAGGATAATCAGAATTCTAAATTCTAAAACAAAGGAATATCTCAAAGAATGTGGAATTGAAGACATAACTGAAACTATCTTGGAGGTGAGAAAGGTCCTTACTAAAAGAAATTTAATGTTACAATTGGAGAATAAGTGTCATAATCTGGAAGTTCAAATTAAAACGTTTTATAGGAAATTTAATGAAGAAGAATCACGAAGCCATATAACCATATGCACAGCAAATTAACACACAAAATTTAAACTGGTGGAAAAGGCAAAGAGCCATCATGTGGTCTCTCATGCTCATGTAAGTCTCATTATTCAAAAAATTTAATAATACATTTAATTACATGATTAAGTGGTCTTAAGATAGTGTGTCTATCTTAGACTCACTTGGTTGAGACAATTTCTCAACTTACACACTAATTTAGGAGAGCTATTTGGAGAGAATCTCTCATCCAAACTAGACTTCTTAGTTTGAGGAATTCTCATGATTTGATTTATTTAATTTAGTAATTGGATTTATTATTGATTTTTAAGAGAGTGAGGATAACATTCCCCCCCCTCAATGATAAATCCAAAACGAACAAGGAACCATCTTCCAAGTTCTCAAGTTGATCCTCAAAAGACATTCGCCTGAAAAATTGCCAAAGCTGGATGTTGAAGAAACTACAATATGAAGAAACCATGAGTCAGTTGCATGACTGATTCATCTTTGAATGTCGCTTGACAACTCCATCATGTGCAAAGCCACAAAAGGATCCAACTGTCCTTTGCTTGAAAACAACATCCAGTGTCCACTGACACAATTTGATGAACGCCCATTGGTGTATTTGTTAATGATGATCACCCACTGGTTGATGGAGATGCCCATTGGCTTCTTCACTGATGTTGTTGAGACTTTTAGTCTGACAACCACTTGTCAATTTCACTGACATTTCCCCCCCTTTTTCAGCTGAAAGGAGAGGCAATCTTCTCCAAAATATATCTAAACTCCTCCCCGTAGGTGGAGGAGTATTTCACTAGTGTACTCCCCCATTCAACTACATGAGAGTACCATCTTCATTTTGGCTACAATATGTGTGAGTGAATTCGATTGTAAAACTTATACAATCTTCTGACTGTGGATGACCATTCCCATGGATCAATCCATGAATAATTTATCTTTAATCTAGCTGACTGTCGTTGGTTGCAGCATTTCTCTGATGTATGATTTGACTTGCCGCAATGGCTACTGTTAGTGTCAGTGTCTTCACACTGCCATCAGTGATCAAAATTTACTCTTTTTCATTTCATACTAGGAGTCCCATTCTGATGAGTTGCATTCCATTAGGTCATGGATCTACTGATGGTAGGGTTCATTTCAGTTTTTCCCTCATGATATGTACTTGTTGACCTCCTTTCATACCTTTTAGTTAATGGTTTATGATCATTTTCAGTTCATTTCATCAATTACATAAGGTTTCAGTATCATTAGGTCTTAGGGTTTTCACCATGGTCAAAATTCAATGATTATTGCTAATAATGGCCAGCAGACACATGAGGATGATAATAATGATCAGAAAGGTCATAATTTGTTAATTTGTAAGCTTAATGAAGTTCTCACCTCAAAACTAGTTTTGAGGTGAAAACAGAGCATTTGTATTTCATATTTAAATTTGATGTAATTTTATTGTTCTCATATGTAATAAATGGTTCCATGCTACTCCTGGAAATCTGGTGATGTTGCCAAAGTGCTGCCACTACAAAAGTCAAAGAATTTGAGCATCAGTCCACCTATCAAAGCAAGAAGACCAAGCATCAAAAAACAGAGTATTTGAAAAAGCACATAGACATTATAAAAGTGGGTTTTCACCATCAAAAATCAAAAAGTGAAAGCCATATAAAGCCATATCTCTATTGATCATTTCATTATGCTAATGTTGAAGTCAAAGTGCTAAAAGGAGAGCTAAGAGGCGATTTTTAAGTGTCATTGAGAAAAAGAGTGCAGTTGTTGCATTTTTGGAGAAATTCTGACTGGTGCTGTGCATCTGAGGCTGGCGTTGCGCACCTAGCAGGGTTTTCTAGTGTAAAATTGCATAGGTGCTGTGCATCTGGGAGGCATTGCGCACCTATGTGAGGCGCTGCGCATCTACCCAGCCAAGCTCCAGAACGCCCAAAATGCTTTACACTTGCCAAATTTACCTCAAAGTCATCAATTCACTTTCTTGCAAGTAAGTACAATCATCATATCATATGATCTAGGGTTTTGATTGCTAAGCTTGGTATTTATCATTTTTAAAATTAAAATCCTAGTCTCTAGGATGAAACCCTAGTTTTCCTCATCTCTCCATTATTTTATTTACCCTATCCTTTCCATTATTCTCTAAATCAAATCCCATTCCCCTCATACATTTTCCACATTCCCACTTATACTTTCCTAAACCCTACCCACTCTCCTAAAATCCCATTCACACTCCCTAAACCCCGTTTAAACATCATACTCTCACCTACTCATCCTTCAAAATCTCTTCATACTCATCTTCATTTCATTCATCCACCCTATCTCATCATTGTCCACAAGTGTTCACAGCCACAAAAAAGCAATGGAAGGAGACAGTGAGTATGAGTTTGAAGAAGACACCCTTAGTGACAGTTCCAGGGAGAGAAACATACAGCAAAGGAAGCCTCATAAAGGAGGAAGAATTATCAGAGAAGAGCCCACTAGTTTGAGGGAGTTGCAAGCCTGTCCACTTGCCATTTCTTGCTTTAAACACCAGTCATGCTTTGATTTTTGTGAAATGATAGAAAGAGTCAAATTTCATCATGAGTTGGCAAGGTTGTTTGTGATACATTTTCAAAATAATGAAGTAACCCTTGTCGGAATAACATTCACCATATCACCAGCTGTCATCTCAGAGGCTACAGGTATTCCAGATGTGGGTGAAAAATGGAACAGAGGTCAGGATATTGATAGGGAGTACTATGAACCTTACGTCAAGGCTAGATACAAAGACAAAATGAAGAGTATTCCCCTTCAATTTTTTGGAAGACAGGTTTGCTCCATTGATGAAAATCATTATCAAGTACTTCACTTGTGAAGGTAGGTTCTCCCAATTGTATGCCTACCACATTAGACTACTGATGCATTTCACTAGAGTAAGAATGATGAATATCCCTTACTTCATGTTCAAAAACATTGAGAAGATGGCACATATTGTAAAGAGGAAGCCATACCCCCAACAGTTGAATAGCATTTTCCATTACTCTTTGATTAAAATCATTGTTCTACATCAGCTGAACCTTCTTAACATGCCATGGGAGACTTTCATTTCTCATGAGATGTTCAAAGACCCACAAATCTTTTCATTAGTACATCATGAAGAAGGTGGACCTTCAGGACATGAAAAGGTCAAAGAGACTGAAACTGTTGGAGTGCCAGTGTTTGTGACATATAAGAGGGGCACTAGGAAACTTTTTGCAGCTGCTAGGTGAGTATTATCTCCACCAGGAGTGGAGGAGGTCTCACCTTCATCATCAATCCACAGGCAAATGCTATCTCCATAAGGTGTGGAAGGGGCTTTGCCTTCTTCTTTAGCAAAACAGGTACAGGTTGAGCAGCAAAGCAAAGTCAAAAGCAAGGGAAAAAGTAAGGGAAAAAAAAGGTTCAAGAGAGGGACCTTAGTGATGAGCAGGAAAAAGATTTTAACCTTGTTGATCATGAAGAGCCACAACAACATTTCACTCATCATGGAGTTGACATTATTCATTTGGAAGCTCAGGATCCAAAGACTGTCAAAGACATGATCATAAAGGAACAAGAGGCTGAAATACAATCCTTGTCAAATAACTTAGAGAGAGCTAAGTTCATCATCAAGTATTTAGAGCAAGAAAACAAACAATTGAGCAACAAACAAGTCCTCATGGAGCTGCAAATGATCAAAGAAAACAAGCAAAAGGCCAAGGAGGCTAATGTCAAGTTGACTTCAATTGAACAAAAGATTGAGAATGATAGGGAAACTTGGCTTGAGAAGGTCAACATTCACCTTGAGGGGTTGATTGAGAAGGCCAATAGGGACAAGAAGATGCTTTGTCACATGGCCTACCACTACATGACCCACAACAAAATCTGCAACATAAGGATGAGGAAGCTTAAGGCTAGGTTAAGGAAGGCCTTAAAGAGAAAAAAGGAGCAAGATAAGTTGAAAATATTGGCTGAAGCCTCACTAGACCATCAAAGCAACTAATGGTGGTGTACCATGCCAAATCTGGGAAAGTTTTGATGATTTTCTGTCTTTTTCAAATTTTGAAAACAGGAAATTGGCCCAGAAGCGCTGCGCTTTTCCCTGGGACATGCAATGAGGGAAAAATTTACATTTTTGGATTTAGTATGATGAGAGCATCCATCCGTGAAAATTTCAGAAAATTTGGAGCAAAACTGGCCCACCAAAAGGTCCAAAAACTACCAAAAAATGACCTTTCTGCCTATTTTGGGACACATAGAAGCTGCCTTGGGAGATTGGAATTTTGACAAGGGAAATGACCACCAAATACAAAAATTCAAGATGTTTTAGAAGCTAGACTCAAATACATTTGTAATGAGCTATCTTGTGCTCAATTTGGCTAAGGGGAAGGCCTCCAAAAGTGGGTGGAAAGCAGAGCTGTGGATCTGGCCAGTAGCGCTATGCTTTTGGCCAGTTTGCCAGAAATTCAAATTTTCACCTGTTTTCATAGAAATTTTGATTTATCTCTCCTCATGGATGATTTTGATAATGTAATTAGTGATTTGGAATGTAAATGTAATAGTAAAATGATCTTAGAGAGTAGATTCAGTTAGAGGTGGTTTTGAGGCTAATGAATCAGTTTCCCTACTTATAGAGTCAAGTTGTTTGACTGCCTATATTCCAGTTCTTACATGGGAAATGGTTGAAACTGCCCCTCTTCGCATGGATTCGACCCTTGATGGCTAGCATAGGTGGTTTGATGTCTATATTATGTATTTTTCTGTCATTAGCAAAGGTTGGACTCTCTTGGATGCTCTGAGCTACATTGTACACCTTTATCAGCAGTTTGGCAAGGAAATAAACCAGGGTTTGAAACTATTTTTATGGGATACTTGTGGTAAAGTGTTTGTGCATAGTTTCTTCTTCTGTTATTAGTTTTTCCCACGTGTTATGTGTGCCAAAATCTAATTCATTTCTTCTAGCTGAATGATATCAAGATATATAGGTAGAATACATTGTTTACAGTGCTTTGCCTTGGGAAACCATTCAGTTTTTTATGTTTTCTACTATTTGAGAAGGATATATGATCTTTGCATGCCCTCCTAAGCTCCTCACCAGTCTTATACCTATCATCTCACTCAATTCCAAGTGCCAAAGCACCTACCTACCTCGCCCCATATAACACCCTACATCCTGACTTGATTTCCGAGACCCAAAACCGCCTAGCTCCATTTGATCTAGCAACAAAACCAAAAAAATCAATCAAAAACCCTAGAGCTACTATACCTAGCCTAAAATATTGTTCCTGATCTATTCATCTTGACTAAGATTCATAAGGAGAGAGCCCTCTCCTGGCCTGGTAGGGCTAGCTACTAGGTTAAGTGTGGTTTGTGGTTACCCTAGAATTGCCTTTCTTCAGCCTGAGGTCAATCTAGGCTCTAACAACTACAAGGATGGAGATCAAAACATTGATTTTCTAGATGACTAGTTCTTTGAAAATGAGAACATTTCGGTTTGTCTGCAACTTGAGTTTGTGCGCATTTATGTTTGTCTGCAACTTTCTCATGGCTTGTTGATGTTATTTGATCAAGAAATCCTGCACTGATGAACTTGATCGACTTAGAATAATCGGGGATATACAAGTTGTTTTCATATTTGTCATATCCTAATCCTCGTCAATTTCGATTACTTTGAATTTCTTCCCATGGCTTGATGATGGGTTTAGAAGAAAGTTGAATTGGAACAATTTCAACACTTGAAGCTGGTTGGATGAATGAAGTCGAATGATCAGTTGTCTCTGGATTGGTCAAAGACTTGGAAGAAACACGCTTCTCTTGCAACTTATTTCTTTGTAGTTGTGACTCCAGTTGAAGGAACTCAATTGTTTCATATGCTTGTTGTAGATTTATAGAAATATCAACAAGAGTTAATTTGCTGATTTGTACCATGTCTTCAGTAGTTGAGAGGATCAAATTGTTAAGAATCTTTAATAACTGAATGCTTTTCGCCATGTGAACTTGTTGGAACTCACACTCGCTTGCTTTTAATACTTGCTGAATTTGTAGAGCTCGCTCGCTTGATGTTTGGTTTATTGCACGCTCGCTTGAACTTGTTTTAAAAATTGATTGTTTTAACTCACACTTACTTGCTTTCACGCTCAATTGATGATGATCGCTTTGCTTGAATGCTTCACTGACACTTTGTGAATGCTTCAATCAACTTCATACTAGCTCGTTTGTTGTAGATTTGTTAACACGCTCGCTTGCTTGGTTGTTGTTATGAACACGCTCGCTTGCTTGATTGTACTTGCTTGAAATACTTGTTGTCTTGAACTCTTGTGTGATTACTGCACTTAGTGATGCACTGGATGTGCTAAAAAAATGATGGGTGTCGAACACTGTCGAAAATGCACCCAAATGATAAATGTTCAAGTGACAACTGACTTGACTTAATGTATTCACTATAACAATCAAATGAGGGTATCGGTTACAACTGAAAATGCACCCGTACAATTCAACTCAATTTTTCTTTGATTACAAACCAACTTACAAATGATGATTTGCAAGTTACAGTTTTGTATTGAGATTATTAAAAAATGGTGCAAGTGCAATTGCCAAAAAATTGTTGTTGAATTGCTGCAAAAATTGTTGATGTAGATGAAAACTTGATTGGATGTTGATGGAGAAATGGCTTGACTTGAAATGCTTGATTTTGTAGCATCCTTAACTTGATTGCTTTGATTACATGATGTGAAATGTTGTTGCAGAATATTACTTTTATCAAGTTGATGATGTTACACTTTGTGCTTATGAACTTAATTGATTATGGGAGCTTTGATTTCAGGAGCTTGATCGATCACTTGTATATGTAAACTTTCTGATGTGCATGTAGTTGTTTTTTTTAAGCATAATAAAGAGTGTTTTTTACAAATTCGACTCAAATCATGCAAGCACATTCATGACACAGAGTGTACCTATGATCCCCTTATTTGATTTCGGGCAGATCTAGGACACGATCACCGGAAAAAGATATGTTTTTATTTAAATATGAGAGTACATCAAGAATCAACTTCACCCTTATAACTCCATTGTTGACATGGTTTAAGTAATGATAATACAAAGCTCTATCTTCAAAGTTAACTTCATTTTCTGCTCCACTTAACTTTCACATCAACCCTCACTTTTCTCACTTGACATTGTAACTTCTCAACTACAATTTTAAATTTGACTTGAATTTGAAGTGAATCTTAAATTATCTCAAAGTAAAACATTACTTTTGGATTTCAACAATAAGTGGCCTTTGATATTTGAATTATGCTACCTTTGTTTTTTGATTGAGGTGATTTCTACTTTGTGGATATCTTCCAGGCAAGAAGCAAGCAACTTTCAGGTTGGCGATTTCCAAGGAGTTCCTGCCATGCAGGTCTTGCAAGTTGCTTTACTGCTAGCTAAGTCAATTGTTGATGGATGGAGCGATATGGGATGGAGTGATTTGTGGAAGGTAGAAGTTCTTCCTGGTTCATTCTATGGCAGGCTGTTTTTAGTCCTCAACACTAGCCCTAGCAATCTTTGTAATACGCAATGTTACTGGTGACTGTTGAGACTCCCGCTTTCTGCAAAAATGTCTTTGATTGCAAATGAAGAGTTTCAACACATTCTTCATGTCCTCAACACCAATGTTGATGGGCGACAGAAGATCATGTTTGCCCTAACTTCTATCAAGGGAATTGGTCGGTGTTTGGCCAATCTTGTATGCAAGAAGGCCAATGTTAATATGAACAAGAGAGCTGGTGAACTTTCTGCACTTGAGCTTGAGAATCTGATGATAATTGTCGTGAATCCTAAACAATTCAAGATCCCAGATTGGTTTTTAATCAGACAGAAAGAAAATGCAAGAGATATTCATTTTATTTATTCATCATTTAGTGTTCACTGGCTTTCTCGAGTTCCCACTGAGATTTTAGAGAAAAATTTAGAGGCGTGGAACAAGGACATAATTGTCTACGTGGGATCTAGGGCTGTTGGAGAAGCCTACTGTCATCAATACCAGAGGGATTTGAATGCATTTCTGAGAGCCCGCATGTTTTGATGTTAACGGTGATGTTAACGGATCAGACATCTCGAGATCTAAGCGATTAGGGTTTCACCTTCCCTCGCTTGCTCCATATTGCATTGAGATCCACCACCACCTAGGCTGCCATGATAGTCACGCAACCCCCGATTATTATACAAATTGTCGCTGAAAATGGTTGACATAATGGAAAAACACTAACTAGCACCACGACTCCACCATAAAATACACAACAATTTCGATTTCTAAGAAAAGTATTCTTCAGAAAGGAAAGGATGAATAAGATTAGAGAAATCAAGGCCAAGGTAGAGCAAAGTGAAACTATGGTCCAGGAAATATGTCGTGATATAAAAAAGCTAGATTTTTCAAAGAAACACATCACAACAACAGTAACTGCTCTTCATCACCTGGAAATGCTCGTTTCAGCAGTTTGAACAACTCCAACAAATGACAGCTAAACGTCAATATAAAGGGGCAGCTGGATCTTACTGTAAAGTGGAATGTGGGTATTTGGAATTCGAAATTCTTCGTGCTTGGATATCGCACAATTTTTGTGTAGGCAGCAAAAGCACCAGGCTTAAGATGTCGCGACGGTAGCAGAAACCCCTTGCACCTTCACATAATAACTGAGTTTGACCAAGATTAAAATATTCAAACACTTTTTCCACCGAACATGTAACTTCGAATATTTCAATGCCAGCTGATGGAATCTTATATTTGCAGTTACACACATCACAGTTCTCCACTCAAATGACAGAAGCGCACCAAACCAATTCCCTATTCAATTGAAAATATGGATTTGGAAAACCCAACGAGCGTAGAGTATAGGAAGGATCTTGAATCTTTCGAAACTGTGAATCCATACGACATTAAATGGTTAGATAAAATTTACCAGAGGATCTGGAATGGAAATCATGTGGGAGTGCTTTGCATGGTTTTATCCTCAGCAGCTTACAGCATCATGGGACTCTTAGTCAAAGTCCTTGCAGGGCGTGCAATTCTGTCCTCTCAGATAGTAATGGCTTTGGTTGTTTAGGCAAAATATAACACTTCTCTCAGGAGATTCAATGTGCTTCCAATGGAAGATGGCAGTCTGCACCTCTCCCTAGCTGGGCTAAGATCTAAAATCTGCGATCTTTTCCAATTGAATCCATCTGAGCCTTTACGCAAGGCAATTCTAAAATGTACCAAGGAAACTGCAAATCTTTCCTCCACCACAGCAGTGGCATAATTGATAAAAGGTGTCATCAAGCTTGTCTCTACTTATCTTGGACCTCTCATGGATAGGCAAAAAACTAGTGGAGCAGACAGTGGCACTCAACCAAATAGCACCGTTCTTTTCATCAATGTCTCAGTGGAGCAGGGTACTGGCAATGCTCAACAAAATTCAGGGGATCACTTTATTCCTTCACCACCTCTTCCATTTGGATAGGTTCATGGCTCTGATACCACATGAAGAAGAATCACAAATCCATATAACCATATGCACAGCAAATTAACACATAAAAATTAAACTAGCGGAAAAGGCAGAGAACCATCATGTGGTCTCTCATGCTCATGTAATTCTCATTATTCAAAAAATTTAATAATACATTTAAATAAATGAGTAAGTGGTCTTAAGATAGTGCGTCTATCTTAGACTCACTTGGTTGAGACAATTTCTCAACTTACACACCAATTTATGAGAGCTAGTTGGAGAGAATCTCTCATCCAAACTAGACTCCTTAGTTTGAGGAATTCTCATGATTTTATTTATTTAATTTAATAATTGGATTTATTATTGATTTTTAAGAGAGTGAGGCTAACATTTAATATTTTACATCAAAAATGACTTCTAGGCCTCCAAGGTATAGGTGATAAATTAATCCCTTTGGAAGAGTATCAACATAGACTACATGACATAGCCATAGACAAAGCTAAATTTGCCAAGATCAAAGGATCTATCAATGGGAAGGCTTTCATGGAAGGTTTAAGTTATGATTTGTTAATTCAACATGAAGTCAAAAATTTATTCATAAGTAAACCTACCTTTGAGAAATACATTGAAGTTGATCAAACAAATAAAAAGTTAGTAAATTATTCTATTCCTAATGAGGAAAGATGGGAAGAACTATGTGAGCTAATTGGTTGAGGAGATAATAGATATTTCAACAATAGGATGAAATTTTTCAGGTGCAGAGAAAACATTTCTAGGAACAACAAACATAACAACATATTTATACCTCCAAGTCACCAATAACAACCTCGAATTCTGTGCCAAATATCAAAATAGTTTAGATTCCCTCTTTTCTAGTATTTTTGTAATAAATCCAAATCAATTTGGAAATGATATTTTGTAATAAATTTTGTCTTTAAGTCTATATATTTTTAGAAGAGACTCTATAAATCTCTTGTATTTCGATTTATGAAGGGTTGAACCCTTGTGATAAGTTATTGAGCATGATTATAATTATCTGAACTATTTCCAAAATTAATAGAAGGATTATGGACTTAGTTTGAAGTAGCTTCTGTTCTACTGTGAGCTTTTCTAAGTTTCTTATTATGTTTCCATTTTTATTTGTTTTTGCGCATGCTTAAATTTGATAGGAAATATGGGTAAGATAAGATTGAATATCAATCTTTCTGAAACCCCCTGCAATGTTATAATCAATTACATATATTAATTAAATCAAACTATTTGTTTAAGTTGATTCCTCTACATAATTTAATTGTTGCTTCCTGTTATCTTTAAATATGTTTTGTTGGCTGTAAAAGGTTTTTACATGCATCATCTATATATGAAAAGTTAAATATTCTATTTGAATGTTTAAGGAATCATATATATCATCTTAAATTCTACCTTTCATAAAAAATTTAAAGCTTAATTATGTTAAAGGTGAAGAATCAACCCTTTTACTATAAAATAAATAATTAGGATTTACGTATGTTTAACAATTTAAAACATTAGTCATCCAAACCCCAAATTAAATCAACAATTTAGATGATTCGACACAATTCCTTAGCCTAGATTTGTCTACAAAGGACAACATCATATTGCCGATGTTGCCAGGGAACACAATTTGAATTTTATTTTCCCTAAGACAACGATAAATATTTCTTCTTAAAGGTGAGTAAGAAGTTAGTTGGCTAAAATCATTCACCTGGAAACTCCATTGGGTAAACCTGGTTTCACGTAAGAATACTAGGTCTCATTCTGACTCTGACCTTCAATCTCCATTCTCAAATCCTGAAAGGTTAGTGAGAATTTCCTCTGCCATACATAGATTAGAAACTTCTTATTCTATCGCTACATCTCTTCCACCTGAAATTGTGTCACAACTTGATCTTTTTCAATGCATCCCAATTTCTACTGAATTATCAAATCTACCACCAAAAGTGTTAGAACTATTATCTAAAGGAGTTGAACTTCAATCATCTCTATTGGTTCATCAATTTGAATCAATTCACCTTTCCATTCCTACTTCACAGATACCTGATACAGAAGCTCAATTAGAGTACGAATTACCTGACTTCAAACCAGCTAATTTTATTTATTCTGTGATACAAACCTACCCATATACTTCTATCAAACCCAAGGAAGGTTTTAGAATTTATACTAGTCCTTTTTCTTTTGAAGAAGAAGACAAATCTATTCCAAAAGTTTAGAAATTAGTTATTCCTTCTCAATTTATTCAACCCCCTTCCACCTCCTATCATACCTCTTCATCTCAAGTAATATCTTCCCAACATCCTTCTTCTTATTTTTCCTCTTCTTCTTCATCTTCACCTACATCACCACATTCAATGGTTGGTTCTAGGCCAATCATAGTAGCTCGTTATGCAACATTAGTACTTCCTCCTACAAATCAAATCCATCCTTTTCCTGATGGATATATGAAACATTTACCCAGATTCAATGGGGAAACAGGTCCATCTATTGAAGATCATCTAGCTGCATTTTTAGATTTTGTTGATAATCTAAACATTGAACATGAAGATGTTTATACTATACTCTTTGTATATCATTAGAATGAAATGTTCGAATTTGGTTTAGACAATTACAACCAAATAATATAAATTCTTGGGCTGAATTAATAAAAAAATTTAAGAATCAGTAGGGAATTAAAAGGGATGTTTTTTACTATTTGACTGAATTTGAAGATTTAAAAAGAAACCCAAATGAACCTGTTGCTGATTTCATCAAGAGATTTAATAAATTATATAATAAAATGCCCCTAGACTGTAAATCCCCAGTAATTGCTACCAAAGTTAGATTTGCTAAGGCATTTTAAGATGATTGTGTTGTTATGCTTAGAGAAAGGAAATTTGAAACTTTAGCACATATGCAGACCAATGCAATTGAAGTTGAAGCTAATAGGTCAGCATCTAGTAAACTGAGAGCTAAAGATGAAAATTATGAAAAGAGAATGAAAGCTAGAGAAGAAGGTGCTTCTTCATAAAAAAGTAAAGATGAAGGAACCAAAATTGAAGAAATAACTTCTCTCCTTAGGAATATCTCTAATAGAATCTCTAAAATGGAAGCCCAACCTAGAGTTGTTCAACTAGTTACAAATAGACCATAAGTTCAATATAGAAGACCTTTTCAACCTCAAATTTTACAAAGACCAAATAATGATCAACAGATCCAACCTACCTTATTCATGAATGATTAGGACCCTGAATAAACCATTCATGTGGTTTCAAATGATATCAATCTATTTGAAGATTCTTCATCTCATAATGTTATTGTTCCAATAAATCAAGATCTGGTCTCTCCCCAAAATCAAGAAAGTGCTCAAATCTATAAATATCAGGATTTCTCTGAGTTTCTTATTACTGATTTAAACAGAACATATGATTTAAGGCCTAGACTAGGACCTGGTAGACCAACTAAAAAGGTTACTTTTGATGAAACTCAAGCCAAAACTTCTGAAAATCAAACATCATCAAGTCAAACACATAATTAGTTACTAGAACAAAATATTCCTGAAAAAACTACTCTAATGATTTTTAATGTTGAAAAAGAACTTGAAAGAGTTAAAATTCCAATTCCATTATTTAAACTTTCTAAAAATCCAAGTTGTTATCACCTATATTGACCTCAAGCTGAAGGGAGGCAATGCCAGGGTAACCAAAAACCAAGCTTAGCCAAGTAGCTAGCCCTACTAGGCCGGGAGAGGGCTCTCTCTGTAAGGATCTCAGTCAAGATGACTAGATCAGGTAAAGGATTTTAGGCTAGGTATAGTAGCTCGAAGGTTTTGATTGAATTTTTTTGGTGTTTTGCTGGATCAGGAGGAGCTGGGTAGTTTAGGTCTCAGAAATTAGGTCAGAAATGCAGGGTGTTCTATGGGTCAAGGTAGGCATAGGCTTTAGCACTTTAGGCTTGATGGTGTGAGGTGTTTAAGACTGATGAGGTGCTAAGAAGGGCATGTGACAATCATGGATCCTTCTTAAATAGTATAAAACATGAAATGTTGAATGATTTCCCAAGGCAGAGCACTGATACAATGGATTCTACCTATCAAACTTGAAAACATTCAACTAGAAGCAATGAAATGAATGATGGCATACATAAAAAATGTAAAAAAATGATCACAAAAGAATAAATTGTACTAAAACTCCATACCACAGGGATCCCATAAAAATAGCTGCAAATCTTATTAATCTCCTTGTCAAACTACTTGCAATGATGTACAATCAAGCTCTGAGCATCCAACTGAGTCCAACCCTTTACAATGAGGAATAAGAAGAAGATATAGGCATTGTTTCAACCTCCTCCTATCCTCAAGGGTCGAATCCCCAAGATGAGGAGCTAATCTAAACAACATTGAACAAGAAAATAGGAATATAGGCATCTCAACAACTTGCCTCTAAAAGTGAAAAATTGATTCATTTAAGCTCAAACTAACTCCTAAGAAATGAATCTATCTTATGTTACTATTTACCAATCATATTTACAAGCCATGACATCATTTACATAGTTAAATTGTCCACCATGAGATAGAATCCATGATTACAGTAAAAAACTGGAAAAATAACAACCCTGAGCAAAAACTGTGAAAAGCGCAACACCACTGGGCAAAAGCATAGTGCCACTTTCATGTCCCTTTTGGGGACCTTCCTAGCATCCAAATTGCACACAAGATAGCTCATTGCAAATTCCTTAAAGTCTACTTTCAAAAACACCTATAATTTCTACATTTGAAGCTCATTTGACCCCTCAAAACTTGATTCTCCCAAGACTACTTCTGTGTGTCCAAAAAGTGGTAGAAAGGTCATTTTTAGGGTGTTTTTGACCTTTTGGTGGACTAGTTATGCCCCAAAAACTTTGAAACTTGCTAGGGTGCATGTCCTCATTGCACCAAATCCAAAAATGCAAACCATGTTTTCAGTGGGTGCCCCTCGGCGCTGCGCTTTTAGGCAATTTTTCTGTGTAATGAAATTCAAAATTGCAAATGACAAAATTTGTGTGAAGCACCACTATCATGTGCTTTGATGAGCCAAGGAGGCTTCAACTAGCATACTAAGCATATCCTCATCTTTCTTGCCTTTCAAGGCCTACCTTAGCCTAGCTTTCATTCTCTTGACCCTCATATTGCAAATCTTGTTTCGGGTCCTATAATGATAGGCCATGTGTCTGATCATTTGATTATCTCTGTTGGCTTTCCATAGCAGCTTCTCAAGGTGTAGGTTGACTCTTTCAAGCCAAGTATCCCTATCATTTCCAATCTCCTGCTCAATAGGGGTCAAAGTGACTTGTTCCTCTTTGCCACTTTATTGTTTCATCTTGAGCATTTCTAGCTCCATGAGGACTTGTTTGTCACTCAATTGCTTGTTTTATTGCTCCAAATATGTGATGACATATTTTTCCCTCTACCAATTGTCCATTAGAGCCTGTACTTGAGCCTCCCATTCCTGTATGATGATGTCTTTGATGGTTTCTTCATCTTGAGCCTCCAAGTCAATGATATCAACTCCATGATGAGTATAATGTTGCTCCGGCTCATCATGCCCAGTCAAGTCAAAATCTCTTTCCTCCTCATCATCATCCAGCATCTTTTCCTTTCCTTTGTGCAACTACTGCACCTATACCTACTATGTTGAAGAAGAAGGCAAAGCCCCTTCCACATCTTGTGGAGCTAGCATTTGCCTATGAGCTGATGAAGAAGGCAAGGCCCCTTCCACATCCCGTGGAGAAAACACTCGCCTATCTACTGCAAATAATCTCCTAGTGCCCCTCTGATATGTCATGAAAATAGGCACCTCAGTAGTTCTTGTCTCCTTGGCCTCCTCATCTGTTTTAGCTGGGCTAGAAGGTCCTCCTGCTTCTTGAGGCACTAGTGGAGGAATTTGAGGACCCCTAAATATCTCATGAGAAATGAAGGTCTCCCAAGGGATGTGAAGGAGACTGAGATGGTGAAGCACAATGACCTTGATTAGGGAGTAATGATAAAGGTTGCTCATCTATTGAGGGTAAGCCTTCCTTTGGACAATAAAAGCCATCTTCTCAATACTCCGGAACAAGTAATAAGGGATGTTTAACATCCTCACCCTGGTAAAATGCATGAGGAGCCTCATATGATAAGTATACATCCTAGATAATCGACCCTCACAATTGAAATACTTCATGATGATTTTCATCATGGGGACATACTTATTCTCAAGAAACTTAAAAGGAAATAACCTCTTCACATGATTTCTGTACTGGGGTTTGATACAAGGTTCATAATAGTACTCATCTAGATCCTGGCATTTGAACCACTTCTCCCCTACATTAGGAATACTGGTAGCATATGCAATAATAGAATATGAAATGCTGAAAGTTACCCCAACAAGAGTCACCCTGTTGTCATGAAGATGTGCTGCAAAAAACCTAGTGAGCTCCAGGTGATATTGCAGTCTCTCAAACTATTCATAACATTCATTACAACCAAGGTACCTGAAGCATGAGATAGCCAACTCTGAGGCTTGCAATTCCCTAAGGTTTGATGGCTCTTCTCTAAAATTCCTTCCTCCCTTGTGTGGTTTTTTTGGTTGCATGGCTCCATTAGCTGAGGTATCACTGGCTATGTTCTCCTCCTCATAGTCTTGGTCTTCCAGGTCCATGTTTTCAAGGTTGAGGTGTATGCAAATAAGGGATGAGGGGATGGAAAATGGGCTTGAAACTAGGAAATGAATGGAAATGAGAAGAAGGGTTTTGTGTCTTGAGCTTTTGGGGAAGAGAGACAAAAGGGAATGTGAATGAAAAGTGGGAAAGAGAGAAAAGGGATAGGGTGCTTTTAGGACTGTAGGGCTGGGTGTTGAGAGGAGTAGGAAAAGCTATTGTTTAGGTAGAATTAGGGAGAATTTTAGGGTTTCAAGATTACAAATGACCAATGATGCTTGTAACTTAGATTTAGTAACCCAAAACCAAGATGAAGGACATGTACTTACCTGTAATAAGGGAGAGCAAAACAAATTTGAGGTTCGCTGGAAGATTTGGAGGTTTTTGGTCATTTCTGCGAAAAGTGCAGCGCCTTCTCTTAGAAGCGCAACGCCATGACAAAAGCACAGCGCCTCTCTGCCAAAAGTGTAGCGCCGGACTTTTTCGCTCAAACTCACTCAAACATGAATTTCTTTCTTCACCCTTTCAATTTCTTGCTTGGCAAATGAAATAATGAATTTGAAAATGAAGTATGAGGGTTTAAATATAAGAAGACTTTTATTTTTTTTCACTTGAAAAACCCACTTTTTCAATGTTTCTAGTTCTTTTCCAAAACACTTGTTTTAATGCCTTTTTTTCTTGTATCTTTGTAGGTGGGTAAATGCTCAATTTGAATTGAATTTTGCAGTGTTTTTTTGGTCTTTCAGCAAGGAGAAATTCTCTGATGCAGCTGAGATCAATTATCACATATAGGAACTTGAAATTGCATATGAAATACAAATAAACTAAAATACTCTATTTTCACCTCAAAAACCTATTTTGAGCCGAAAATTACATTAGGTTAAAAAGATAATGATTTTGGTAGCTATGACTTACAAGCCATCGTGCTTGATTTATTGATCCTCCTCATACCCTTGCTGACCTTTATTTACACTTTGAAATCAGTTTCTTGACCTTGGTGATGAAACCCTAGACCTAATGAAATCATGCCCTATGACCTAATGAAATGAACTGTAGATTAATTATGAAACCATAACTAAACACAATCTGAAGAAGGATTAGAAAGTATAGTCTATGAGGAAAATATTTTATTAAGAGAAAACAACCTTCAGTGGATCAATATATCATGACCTAATGGAATGATGCAAAATTTTTAGTATGGGACTCCTAAAATGGAAATACAAAGAGTGAATTTGATCCCTGATCGAAGTATGCAGATACTGAAACTAACATTGGCCTTATTAGGGATGGCAGCTCCTTGGAGGTGTCAAGAACACCATAGACCAAGTGCCTCATCTATTGGGCAATACGGTAAAAAAAAATAAATGAAAAATGACTCAATACAACTGAGCACTAACCAAACTGACTCAAAACTTGACTATAAACCATCTCAGACTTAACACTAATCATTTAAACTTTATAGCCTTCACTTCGGGCCCCAAGCTCAAATGACAGTGTACTTGAAAACTTGCAAGGAAAATCAAAATGGTATATATAATGAAAGTGACATAATTTCAGGGAACCACCTCAAAAGTAGTAGTGCTTCGGGAGCCTACTATTCACTCGCCCTCCTGAACAACCCTGACCATCCATTTCTTTAAGAAAAAGACATTCTGTCCTCGGTATTCTAAGATTTTGTACGATCCTTTCCATATATTGTTGAACTTACCATGCTTTCCTTTATCCTCATTCCTTGCATCCCACCAAAGCACTACATCTTCTAGCTGAAACTTTTCTGCTTTGGTTTTGCAGTCATAGATCTTCTTTATCTTTTGTTGCAACTGGAAAGTATTTTAAGAAACCTCTTCCCTTGTTTGCTGAAGGTGAATCATTTGATTAATTCTGCACTGAATATCATCCTCTTCGCTGCCAGCTTCTTGTAGTAATCTCATGACTGGGACTGCCAGTGACGTATGAAATACTGTATCATTACCATAAACCAACTCAAAAGGTGACATACCTATGGATTTCTTGCTGCTCACTCTATTGGCCCACAAGGCATTAACAATCTTTCAATGCCAATTCTTCTCATTTGCCTCCAACATTTTCTTGATTATATTCACCAAGGACTTATTTGATGACTTGGCCAATCCATTGATTTGCGGGTAGTATGTTGTGGAATGACCCAATGTAATATTGTACTTGTTGCAAAACTCCACCATCCTCTTAGACTTAAATTCCGCTGCATTATATGTTATGATCTTGTGAGGGAAACCAGAACGAGACAAGATATTAGATTCTCTTTTGCATCAATATTGTAACCATGGTATGCTCGGATGCAAATGAAAATATCATGAAATCTTGAGTATAATCAGGACTAATCAAGACTGGGGTTGTGGTCAAAGCAAAATTTACCAAATTGAATGACTTCATGGCATCCTTGGTCCATTTCAGAGTGTTGTCCTTTTTCAACATATTAGTCATTTCACATAAATGTTCCACCAAATTGGGTATAAATCTGCGTAAGAAATTCATCTTACCATTGAATGCCTGAATCTCCTTTTTGTTGCGTAGAAAGTCTATATGCTGAATTTCCTCCACCCTTGAAGGATCAATGTGGATACCATCTTTAGAAATGATATGACCAAGGAGCTTACCCTCGTCCATGGCAAAATACTTTTCTTCGGGTTGAGAGAAATCCCGAACTTTCTACATCTCTGAAAGACAATCCTTAAGTGGTGCAAGTGTTCATCATCAGAACCAGAAAATACCATCAAATCATCTAAATAAACAACTAAGAAAACATCCTTCTCATTAGCAAAAGCGATGTCCATTGCTCGCTGAAAAGTGGCTCCAACATTCTTCAATCCGAATGGCATTTTGGCGTACTGAAAAGTTCCCCAAGGTGTTGTGAAGGCAGTTTTGTCTTGGTCTTTTTCATGCACTAAGATCTGATTATAGCCTGAGTAATCATTGAGTAGTGACATCTGTGATGCCCCAACTACTCTTTGCAGAATATGGTCCATCTTTGGAAGTGGATAGTTATCCTTTAAGGATACTTTATTGAGGTTATGAAAATCTATGCACAACCTTATTTCTCCAATCTTCTTTCGTACCGAGACCAAATTCGAAATCCAATCAGAAAATATGATTGGAACAATGATGCCAGCTTTGAACAATCTATTCACCTCCTTCTCGATGGATGGCAGCAACTTTGGATTGATCCTTCTCAACTTCTGTTTGAAAAGCTTTTGATCTGGCTTGATAGGAATAATACGCTGAATTATATCCTTGTCATACACCTTCAAATCTAAATAATCCCATGCAAACACATCAGAAAATTTAGAAAGTAATCTAACATACTGGGACTTTACCTCAGGAGACAATGTTTTTGATAGCTTTACAAGCTTAGGCTTGTCAGCTATTTCGAGATTGACATCTTCAACTCCTTTTTTGGTAGGAACGAAGATTGGTTTTCTAGCCACATCATCCTGATTAAAAAGATCCTCTAAAGGTATGAGACCTCTAGGAATAATGTTATCTTTTAGCTGCAATACCTCCATCTGATTCACCTCAATCTCTTGTTCATCGGTATCACAATCATCATCAATGGAAGCATCCTTGAATTTTCCTTCATTCTAAAAAAAGGTATTGATTTCATTATCATCCCAAAACACTTGCCAATACCTTAAATTATCCAGAACAGTTGGCTGGTGTTTGACATGAATTTCAAACTTATTGCTGGAGTTCATTGGGATCTTCAAATTTCTTGTAGCAGTGGCAAGTGAATCTGCAATAATGTTTTAAGTTCGGGGTACTGCTGTCAAGGTATATTCAGGAAACATTCTTAAAATATCTAGGACTACGTTTCTGTAGGCTCTCGTTCGTGGATGCTTTTCTTGATACTCTCCCTTTACCTGTTTGATCACCAACTCTGAATCACCATAGAAAAAAATCCTTTTTGCATTCAATTTCTTCAAAATTTTAAGACTCGTAATCAAAGCCTCATACTCCGCTTCATTGTTAGAGCAATCAAAATCCAACTTGTAATAACATACTCTAACATTACTTGGGACTTTGGTAGGCTAGAAAGCAGGGCTACGAATCCAAATTCCTATACCGGCACCATCCTTACCCATGGCACCATCAAAATCCATGCTCCAAAGGCCAGCTTCGTCTTCTAAATGCTGAAATTATGTTTCCCTCTCTACCTTACCTTGACTGATTACTTCATTTTTCTGCTCTTCACTAACCTTCTGCTGCTCAGAAGAACTTGCTACTTTCTCTTTTTCCTGATTAAGGACTGCCCTAAAATTTTTAGAAACTTCTAGAACATCATCTACTTCTACAATCTGAATATTTACATCATTTAATCCACTATCAGAGTACAAAACAAATGATTCTAAATTAGTATGTACAACATTTATTGGATGATTTAGTGGCTTCTCTTTGCTAGTGATCATGTATTTCATTTTCTTCACCCAGTATAACTTTCTTAATTGACCGAAAATGGGAATGGTAGCATAAGAGAAGTCAAGTTGTAAAGTGCCCTTAAGTTTAGCACCCCATGATCTAGACAAGAGCATACCGAATCGCGGTGGAATATCAGCAACAACCACATCCATTAAAACATTTTTGGTTGGGATTTGATTTAAAGACACTACCAAATATTTGATAAGACCAAAGCAACGAACTCTACCAGAGTCAAAAGAGTACAAATCATGTTATTTCTGGGTAATATCCAGGCCCAACCTTTCCATAATGGATTTAGGCATCAAATTATGAGAATCTCCGGAGTCAAACATGGCATTATGGAGAATGTATTCATGCAATCTAAGACTCAGATAAAAGGGAGGAACTTCACTATCTTCAAACTAACCTTCTATGGCTGGACCAAAAATGAGTTCAGGATGATCATCTTCGACATTTACCATATCTAACAAAGGGTCTATTTGAAAAATCCTAGACACTTGGTGTTTATAATTTCTATTCTTTACGAGCTCAATCAAGGGAATGTACACTTTTAATTTAGCAATTTCATTTTCTAAATTAAAGAATGAAACTTTTTCTACCTCTTTGACAATAAGGTCCTTCTTCTCTACTTCCTTTTTCACTGCATTTTGCTGATTATTCTTCTCGTTTGGAATGTTATTTGCTAATGGTACTGTCTAGTCAATTTAACGTCTTAAATTGCTCTACATAAATTATCAATCCGGGTATCGTAAACTGATGAAGTGTGGTGCACTATATGTGCTTAGTTAACCTTTCTCTTACTTCGTTGTTTTATAGTTTATGTTGTTTTTGTGGTTTTGTTCTTGTTGCTTTTCTAAAGTGTTTAAGGCAACTAGTTCAATCGAAATCAAATGCAATAATCAAATAATGAGAGAATGACTATGAGACCCAGTATCCTTGCTGCTTCAGCAAAAGGACAAGATGATTCTATCATGTCATTAGTTCATTAAAAGGCTATGTGCATCACTAATCTACAATCAACTTGAAAGCAATTTATGTACAATAATATACATGTTAAAAAGAAAATAAAATGCAGTAATTCAAACTGTACATTAATATACATGAAAATCAGAAAAAGAAATACAAGAAATTACAAGGCAGGGGCCCCCTACCACCTATGAAATCAAATGCTTAAAGGAAAATAAAGACATCAAATAAAGAACTAATGACATCGGCCCAGTATCTATGATGCTGATTTAAAATGAAAATGAAATGTGAAATCTAAGTGACACTACATAAAGGAGACAAATCACACTACTTTAACCTTTTCTTAACCTTTTTGCCTTTCAGCTAGATTTATCATGTGATAACAGTTATGAACAAGTCAGCAATGTGAGTCTTAAAGCAAACTAAACCAAGCTGTACTAAGTGATATTTTGGCTCCAATAAAGTTATTTGATTATGGAAAAAGAACCATCAATAGATGAACAACTTGATATCTAAGAGCAGAAAGTAAAGTGCAAATTAAAGAAATGATACTAATGAAAATCAAACTACAGAAAAATAAAGGTCAGCAACATAGACAAGATGATCACACATGCCACTAGTCATGAAATCAAAGTAAAATTAAACACACTTGCATGAATTAAAATTGCATGAAAGAAAAATCTAATCTACCTTACATCCTACAAAGCAATATTTACAAAATGAAATCTACTCTACTTACATCCTAATATGCTCCATGACATCTACTTCACATCTCCTTCCATGTTGAGAACATCAAAGCTTTATTCAATTTCTTCAAAAGTGCAAAGTACAACAAAGCTCTCCAAAGCTTTCAAAAGCCATAGGACTAACAAGCTAAAAGGACTAAGAAAAGACTAAAAGGAAGACTAGCAAATGAAGGAGAGAGATCTCCTATTTATACAAAAAGATGAGAGCCATCTCATTAATGATAGTCCATGAATCTCTCTCTCTACCTCTAGAGTCCTAATCAAAATAGGAACTGATAAGACACATGTCTTTTTAGAGTTACAATACAATTAGGAGATGTGACACATATCCTCATGATCCCATGATTCTTTCCTCTCAAATTCGAATTTGGCCTTGGGGTGCCACATAAGGGACTTCTAGAAGCCTCCTTTCAACCTACACATGTCAACAATCTCAACCCATTTGTTAGGTATAAGCATATGCACATTATTTTCTAATGTTTAACCACAAATTCACTTAAAAGGCTTAGAAATAATAAAGATTGGAAAAACATAAAGGTGGCCCAATGATAATGAAAGTGGGATGAATGTGGTAACATAGTAGTGAAATGGAGGTGAAATGGAAGTGATATAATGGACATAATAGTGAAAGTGTAATGGAAATGAATGACATTTTCAAGACTCAACATACCCCCCAACTGAAGCTATTGCATGTCCTCATGCAATATATATTACATTAACTCTTTTGATCCTTGAGCTTTGGCTTAACTTTGCATGATATTATTTAATAACTTCATATTTTTGCAAAGTGTTTCACTTGAATTGCAACATGGTTGGTTCTTGTGTTACAACCATTTTTTTTTTTGTTGCCTTCTATTTTGATATTTGAACTTTGCATAATGATATTTTGATTATTGTTGCAAAGTATATCTTTATTGGATTGCATGATGGTTGGTTCTTGTGTGACAACCATGATTTTTGTTTGTATCCAATTTATCCTTTAAGCACTTTTTCAAAAGCCATTGTATGCTCATAATAGCAATATAATAATTAATATATGTTGGAAGTATGTGAGCTCCTGAATATGATATGGACATGGAAAGATATGAATATGAATATATTCTCCCCCCCAACTGATGGTATTGGCAATTTTATGAAATGAGGAAGATAAATGTTTTTCCAACAATTATCATTCTAGCTTTTTATGGAATTCTATGGTTAAAAGTTAGAAAATGCCGTACCTTCACTTACCCTTTGGAATGGATGAGTTGTATGTGTGGTGGCTGAAAACTTCTGATCATATTCTTCTTCAAGTGGATGAACAAGAGGAGTCATGGATAGAGAGATAAGATGGCTTTTTATTGCTTCTACTAAAACTTGTTGAATCTGCTCCAAAATGCTGAAAATAATAGTATTCATGTCTTCAAAACTCATTGGCACAATTCCTACTATATGAAAAGATGTTCTGATGTCGAACATAGTAGGAAATTGTTGGCTTAGTGGCCATTAATGGATGCCACTAGTCAACACGAGAACTCTCACCATTGATGACAATGAGAGTCAAGATGCCCAAACACATCTTGCTAGGTACGAATGAATTTGCTGATGTCGAGTCACCTAGAAGATCTAACGAACAAGGGACATTAATGTATTCCCATTGTTTGTCAGCATGAGGTCTTGCCATTAAGGCATGCAAGCCTCAAGGTGTTTTTACAAAGAACTTAGACTCAAAGGACTATGGACTCAATAATTTGCATTGAAGCAGGGCTTATTTGCGGAATGAAAATGACAAGGAATGGAAAATGAAAATGGAAAATGGCAATGGAGAACAGAAATGGCAATGGCAATAAGCATGTGAATGAGCCTCTTGCTTTTATTTGTGGGTTATGAATAGACAAAAAGAGATGGAAAGTGTATGTGAATATAAGTGAAAAGTATGGAGTGGAATGAGGTGAATGGTTTATTATGAGGTATGGATGTGATGGATGGATATGATGGAGACAATAGTATCTGAAAGTTTTTCAAGTGTTTGGATCTGATTTTACATCAGCATATTTCCTCTTTGTTGCTGATCATCCTCTTATGAAACAAATTGGTCTCTTAGAGAGACACCATTCTCTTGTAGTCATTTGTCCTTCCTCTTGGAACCTGCAAAAAAACTAATACTTCTTCTGCAATGGAATGTAAGATTATCAAAGGAGAGAGGTGATCAATCTCTCTAGTTATGATATTTACACACACAACTAAGAATTTGTATTAATGAAACAAGTTCTCAAAGGAAAAATCAAAAGAATTTATACCTGCTTTGGAATTAGTGCCTCAAGTTGATGTTGCTTCTTTTCAGCAATTTATTTCATTATTTGCCAATTCAAACTCTAATGATATATTTCTCATTGTATAGATCTTGTTGAGATCTTTCCAATGGTACTTAAATCATCAAAATCTGATTTTGTATGAAAAAGATAGGCTGATTTGAACAATGAGGTTTTTCTGGCTGCGGAATTGGAGAACAACTCTGTAGCTAAAAATCTTGGATACAAAGTTAGCCATTCATCTTTCATTATCAGTCCAAAATTAATCAATACCTTCAGAAAAGTGAGAAAATAACTTGTTCATTTCATTGATTCAAAATTATTATTTTTTCTTGACATGCAGCGACTCAGTGTGGCGACTTTGTGATAACACACAATTTGACTTCCCTTTGACCGGGGTCTTTTTCATCAAATTTGATCGAATGAATAGGACACCATCCATGTACTGACATTTCCCTAGCTACCCATGTGACTTGTTTTGCCTGATGACACCTGCAACCTAGAGTTTAGCAAAACAGCTGCGGAAACGCTGTATTGGCCGCGGAAACGTTGTATTGGCTGCGGAAACGCTGTATTGGCTACGGAAAGTGCAGAGTGTAGAAAGTGCTGTGAAATGGAGTGGCATGTGTTCGTGGAAGAGAAAAAAATGTGGAGGAGTGAAGGCTGTAACAAATTGATCTTCCATATAGCCTTTTCCATGGAAATAGCAAAGGAACCACCCTTTTTGAGGCAAACCAGTTACTGTGGCCAAGGTGCTCTCTGTTATGGTGAACTGCTGGTCTCCTACCTCCATGGTATTTCCATTAAATGACTGGGCAAATGCCTTTGTCACCTCTTTATTGTACCCTTTAAATCAACCATTCCTTTGTCTCTGGTTAACCCTCTAAAAATTTCAAACCTTCCGGTTCTGCTCTTAACAATTTTCTCATTTCGGTTATCAGTTCACTTGCAGCTCTGACAGTGGTGTTTGAACGCTAGAGGAGAAAGCTTCACGGGAAAACAATGTTCAACAGTGGGAATTACGGCTATAACAGAGTGGCCGTGATGCAATGAACTGTAAGGTGCAAGACTGGTGATCGGGGTTTTGAGTGGAGCGGTGAGGAAAATAAAACAGAGAGGTTTACGGTAAAACGAGAGTAGTGTATGGAAATGAGAGTGAAAACGGTGGAGTGAGGGAGTAGATAACAATACGAAATGCATGCGAGAAGTGGAGTTATGAGTTAGAGGATACACGGCCAAATCCCTGAACGTCGGGTGGCTGCGTACACTTGGCTGTGGAAATGATCATATGTAGAGCCGTGTTGGATTGAAATTAGTGTTTAACGGGTCTTAATGAATTGCAATGGGGTAGAGGTGGCAGCATAGAACCGAATTTGAATTCCCCTTCTTCAGGTACGCCGAACACATCAAACTATCAGTTAACTCACGTTTTTCTTCACGCGGCGGCAAAAAAAGAGGCTCCAAGGAACCAAAGATTTCTCCCAGACCGTCACGAATTTCCTCAAACGGTTTCTGGGTTATCTAATTAACCCACCTGGAAAAAAAACCCATGTTTTAGTTTTTCCAAATTCGTCTCTGTTTGGGAGAATCGAAGGTGTGAAGTTTGACGTTTTTTTGCTGTTTACGCATTTTTGGATTAACTGTTCTGTATTTTGATGAATTGCTGCATTCGACTTTTTGGCTTGATTTTGCTGTGTTATTCAGTGTTCCAGTCTCATTTTTAAGGGATTCTCCAGGCGTATGTCTTTTCAAGAGAAACTCCATTAACCTCAATGTAATTGAAGAATTACCATCACTACATTGACATTTGCTGTTCTGTCTCTTGAAAGGTCGATAATTGGAGCACAAATTTTTGAGATATATGGGCTAGGTAAAGAAGTGGTTGTATTATGGCTAGGATCTGCCACACGAACAATTGTCCTGTTGGTGTTGCTAGCCAGAGAGAGGAATTGCGGGCACGGTTTCCTGGTGTACCTGGAGATTTGGTTAACTCTTTCTTGTATGTTGCAGAAGAGGTTAGAGGTATTCTTGCACAGCTGGGTTATGCGAAGTTGGATGATATTATTGGAAGAACAGATTTGCTAAGACCAAGGCACATATCCCTCATGAAGACTCAACAACTGGATCTCAGTTATCTGCTTTCTAGTGTTGGACGACCAAAATGGAGCAGCACAAAGATACGACAACAAAACGTTCACACAAATGGGCCTGTTCTAGATGACATTTTGTTGGCGGATCCTCAGATTTCAGATGCAATAGAGAAGGAACTATACATCGTCAAATCTCTGGTTGTGAAGCTATACATCCACTAGGCTCATGGCCGTTGGAATTTCTTTTTGATACGAGTCATGGCTTGTTATTTTGGCTATAATGCTGGTATTGAAGGTGGTGTCTGTGGGATGAAAAAAAATTTAGCGCAGATTTCCAGCTAATGTTCAGACTACTCAAACTCTTTCTATTCCTTGGATTTGTCATAACTATTGGAACACTATTTTCTGCCTTCCATCTGACTGTAGGAGATTTATTTGCAAGCATTGTAGCCTTTATGCCAACATGTTGGGCTTTACTACAGATAGCACAAACATGCAGACCGATGGTGGTTAAGATTGGTTTCTGGGATTCGATAAGGGCTCTTGCACGTGGATATGAATATGTAAAAGGGCACCTTATCATTTAAGCCGTAGACTGAACTAGAAGAAGCCCAAACAATAGATGGTTGAGGATTGGCTGCTTTACAGGCTTCTAGCAAGGTGACAAGACCTGTAATGTTGCTATGAACATAGGAAGATGGATACAATCCACCTGCAACTGCAGTCACACCAAGGTATATTGTTGGTCAGGAATTGAAGAGGTGAATAACATAAAGGATTGATGCTGCTTGACCTACTTCGACCAACATTAATTCCCTCAATCACAAGCAAGTCTCCAAAGTCCTTAGGGTCTGAGACAATCATTCCCATGACATAACCTAGCAAGCCCATGCATGATTGAAGAGAGTTTTGAACCCAAATTGAAACCACACATGGCAACAAAATCCACCACTGAATCCAAATGGACCAAAGCTTGATCAGGGAGGCAGATTTTTTTATTGAAGTCATAGTGAAAACTAGGAATGGAGATAGCCATAGATTGTTTTTCTTCTCTTTTTTTTTCCTTTTTTTTTTTCTTGAATCAATTGAAGTGATGAAGTTTATTTTGTCTCCTATTTTTCTTAACAATTCTTTTTCTGATCCTCCAGATCACACAAAGTGCAGGAGGAGAGCATACTCAAGAATTATTATTTTTTCTTTTTTTACTTAATAATCCTTTTTCTGATCCTCTAGATCACACAAAGTGCAGGAGGAGAGCATACTCAAGAATTGTTAATTGTTAATGGAGAGAGAAATAAGGTCTCCTAATTACACTTCCCCGGCAACGGCGCCAAAATGTCTAGTCAATTTAACGTCTTAAATTGCTCTACATAAATTATCAATCCGGGTATCGTAAACTGATGAAGTGTGGTGCACTATATATGCTTAGTTAACCTTTCTCTTACTTCGTTGTTTTATAGTTTATGTTGTTTTTGTGGTTTTGTTCTTGTTGCTTTTCTAAAGTGTTTAAGGCAACTAGTTCAATCGAAATAAAATGCAATAATCAAATAATGAGAGAATGACTATGAGACCCAGTATCCTTGCTGCTTCAGCAAAAGGACAAGATGATTCTATCACGTCATTAGTTCATTAAAAGGCTATGTGCATCACTAATCTACAATCAACTTGAAAGCAATTTATGTACAATAATATACATGTTAAAAAGAAAATAAAATGCAGTAATTCAAACTGTACATTAATATACATGAAAATCAGAAAAAGAAATACAAGAAATTACAAGGCAGGGGCCCCCTACCACCTATGAAATCAAATGCTTAAAGGAAAATAAAGACATCAAATAAAGAACTAATGACATCGGCCCAGTATCTATGCTACTGATTTAAAATGAAAATGAAATGTGAAATCTAAGTGACACTACATAAAGGAGACAAATCACACTACTTTAACCTTTTCTTAACCTTTTTGCCTTTCAGCTAGATTTATCATGTGATAACAGTTATGAACAAGTCAGCAATGTGAGTCTTAAAGCAAACTAAACCAAGCTGTACTAAGTGATATTTTGGCTCCAATAAAGTTATTTGATTATGGAAAAAGAACCATCAATAGATGAACAACTTGATATCTAAGAGCAGAAAGTAAAGTGCAAATTAAAGAAATGATACTAATGAAAATCAAACTACAGAAAATAAAGGTCAGCAACATAGACAAGATGATCACACATGCCACTAGTCATGAAATCAAAGTAAAATTAAACACACTTGCATGAATTAAAATTGCATGAAAGAAAAATCTAATCTACCTTACATCCTACAAAGCAATATTTACAAAATGAAATCTACTCTACTTACATCCTAATATGCTCCATGACATCTACTTCACATCTCCTTCCATGTTGAGAACATCAAAGCTTTATTCAATTTCTTCAAAAGTGCAAAGTACAACAAAGCTCTCCAAAGCTTTCAAAAGCCATGGGACTAACAAGCTAAAAGGACTAAGAAAAGACTAAAAGGAAGACTAGCAAATGAAGGAGAGAGATCTATTTATACAAAAAGATGAGAGCCATCTCATTAATGATAGTGCATGAATCTCTCCCTCTACCTCTAGAGTCCTAATCAAAATAGGAACTGATAAGACACATGTCCTTTTAGAGTTACAATACAATTAGGAGATGTGACACATATCCTCATGATCCCATGATTCTTTCCTCTCAAATTCGAATTTGGCCTTGGGGTGCCACATAAGGGACTTCTAGAAGCCTCCTTTCAACCTACACATGTCAACAATCTCAACCCATTTGTTAGGTATAAGCATATGCACATTATTTTCTAATGTTTAACCACAAATTCATTTAAAAGGCTTAGAAATAATAAAGATTGGAAAAACATAAAGGTGGCCCAATGATAATGAAAGTGGGATGAATGTGGTGACATAGTAGTGAAATGGAGGTGAAATGGAAGTGATATAATGGACATAATAGTGAAAGTGTAATGGAAATGAATGACATTTTCAAGACTCAACAGGTACTTTGCTGGAACTTAGATTAGCAGGCTCTTTCCCTTTCTTATGAATGTTTGAGGATTCATTCTTTGATTGCCGTTCTTTTCTTTTCTGAATGGGATTGATTGGCACATCTTTGCTCCTCAAAGAATACTGCCTCTACTGTGTTGTCAAAGCATTCATATAACCTCGCTGATAATCATTAGACTCATCCTCCAAAACTGCATCATTTGCTAATATGTAATCTTCATCCCTTTGGGTGTCTGGAACCTCTGCATATTCTTCATCTTCCATCAGAAAAATGGGCATACCATCGGCAGTGAAAAAATGGTTTGCTTCAACTACCAGATCATCATCATCTTCTTCTTCCATTCCCTGAACATAATTCTGCTGCAAAGGAGTTCTGATCTACTATTGTTGTGCTAGTTGGTCCAGTGCCTTTTGTTCCCTCTGCTTAATCCGGAATTGGGGCTGTTGCTGTCCTCTAAAATTTGGATTCCTGATTGGTGGTTCAGGTCTATCTGAAATGGTCAGCTGATCAACCATATTCTCCACTGTTCGGATCAAAGTATCCATCTTAGCATCTGAAGGAGATGCTTCCTCTTTTATGGTCACTCTCTTTTCAGATCTCATTCTTTCTCTTTTGGCCAGCAAATTTGCTTCTACACTTACTTCTTCTGCATGTCTTCTAGTGTGGTTGGATCACATTCCCGTAACTGATATGCCATATCATCATTGAAACCGTCTGGAAACTTGAGCAAGGCTAACCCCACTGGTGGTTTAATGTTGGTCGGAATAACATTATATACTGCATTAAACCTCACACAATAATCTTGCACACTTTCACTAGCATTCCTTTTGATATTTTCATACTCAGAAAAAATTTGGAGTGGGTTCTTCTTTACCTCCCACCAATCCAGGAATTGCCTATGCAGGACTGGCAAAGTGGTGATATAGGCTACGGGTAAAGCTTTGAACCATTTTCAAACTTCACCTTCAAAGCTTTGGACAAACAATCTCATAGTAACATTTTCTATCTCTACCTCATGAAGGTCAAAGAAGTCATTCATTCTATCAACATGTTGCTAAGCTGTAATGTTTTGAGTGGCATCAAAAAGAGGTATTTTACTTTGGTAATCAGCAGGCATATCATCAAGATTCTGAGGTAAAACAAAGGGTGCATATCGGGTAGCCATGATTCAAGGTGGATTTGAAACAACGGTTGGACAACTAGGGCTTAATGGAGTGGTTGATGGAGAAGTAGGGGTAGTAGGTGTTTGATAGGATATGACAGGTTGAAGGGGAAGGGTAGGTATAAACTGAGACTCGGAATGAAATTCAGAGATTGATGGGAATAATGATGAACTGAAGGTAGTGGACATTGTTTCAAAAAACTCAGGGATCTTAGCAGTAGCAAGGGATGATTGAGCAGAATTTAGGATATACTCGTCAATTGACCGATTTGCCTTTTCATTTTCGAGATTTGAAATAAACTCTGGGTCTAGAACCATATCATCAAGTGCACTTTTAGATTTGGTCCTAAATAGAGAAAGGTTAAATGACAAATCAAAAGAGAGATATTCTAGGAACAACCACTCATCTGGGCAGGAATCTACTTTTATCGAAGGTGTCAAGCTAACTAAACTTTCTTGTCTTTCGAGTCTTCTTGAAATCAAGTTAGGATTATCCACTACTAGGGCAGGATTTGGACCAGGATTAGCCATAGTCTACTTTCTCGAAGCCAGTGTACTCAAATTTTGAAGTTCTTTTATATTGCTTTACAACTTTCTATTTCAGCCTAATAGATTCTAAAACTCATCATCCAAAGTTCAAGAATTTAAATGAAAGGTATTACCAGGGAGATTAGTCTTTCATTCCCTAGTATGGTCGCCACTATGTTATCACCTAGATTGAGCTCAGGCTAAAGGGAGGCAATGCCAGGGTAACCACAAACCAAGCTTAGCCAAGTAGCTAGCCCTACTAGGCCAAGAGAGGGCTCTCTCCGTAAGGATATCAATCAAGATGATTGGATCAGGTAAAGGATTTTAGGCTAGGTATAGTAGCTCGAAGGTTTTGATTGAGTTTTGTTGGTGTTTTGCTGGATCAGGAGGAGCTGGGCAGTTTAGGTCTTGGAAATTAGGTCAGAAATGCAAGGTGTTCTATGGGGCAAGGTATGAATAGGCTTTAGCACTTTAGGCTTGATGGTGTGAGGTGTTTAAGACTGATGAGGTGCTAATAAGGGCATGTGACAATCATGGATCCTTCTTAAATAGTAGAAAACATGAAATGTTGAATGATTTTCCTAAGGCAAAGCACTGATACAATGAATTCTACCTATCAGAATTGAAAACATTCAATTAGAAGAAATGAAATGAATTATGGCATACATAAAACATGTAAACAAATGATCACAAAAAAGGAAACTGTACTAAAACTCCATACCACAGGAATCCCATAAAAATAGCTGCAAATCTTATTAATCTCCTTGCCAAACTGCTTACAATGATGTACAATCAAGCTCTAAGCATCCAACTGAGTCAAACCCTTTACAAAGCGGAAGAAGAAGAAGATATAGAAAATGTTTCAACCTCCTCCCATCCTCAGGGGTCGAATCCCCAAGATGAGGAGCTAATCTAACCAACACTGAACAAGAAAACAGGAATATAGGCATCTCAACAACTTGCCTCTAAAAGTGAAAAACTGATTCATTTGAGCTCAAACTAACTCCTAAGCAATGAATATACCTTCTATTACTATTTACCCATAATATTTACAAGCCATGACATCATTAAAATAGGTAAATTTTCCACCATGAGATAGAATCCATGATTACAGTCAAAAACTGGAAAAATAGCAACCCTGAGCAAAAACTGTGAAAAGCGCAGTGCCACTGGGAAAACGCACAACGCCATTTTCAGGTCCCTTTTGGGGAGCTTTCTGACGTCCAAATTGAGCCCAAAATAGCTCATTGGAAAGGTATTCAAGTATACTTTCCAAAACACCTAGAATCTCTACATTTGAAAATCATTTTGCCCCACAAACCTTGATTCTCCCAAGACTGCTTTTGTGTGTCCAAAAAGTGGCAAAAAGGTCATTTTTAGGGTGTTGTTTGACCTTTTGGTGGACCAGTTCTGCCCCAAAAACTTTGAAACTTGATATGGTGCATGTCCTCATCGCTCCAAATCCAAAAGTTCAAACCATTTATTCAATGGGTGTCCCTAGGAAAAGCGCAACATCGGTGGCGCTACGCTTTTAGGCAGTTTTTCCATGTAATGAAATTCAAAATTGCAAATGAAAAAATTTGTTTAAAACTTGCCCAAAATTGGTGTCAAGCACTACCATCATGTGCTTTGATGAGACAAGGAGGCTTCAGCCAACATCCTGAGCCTATCCTCCTCTTTGTTGCCTTTCAAGGCCTGCCTTAACCTAGCTTTCATTCTCTTGACCCTCATATTGCAAATCTTGTTTCGGGTCCTATAATGATAGGCCATGTGTCTAATCATTTGATTATCTATGTTGGCTTTCCGTAGAAAATTCTCAAGGTGTAGGTTGAGTCTTTCAAGCCAAGTCTCCCTATAATTTTCAATCTCCTGCTCAATAGGGGTCAAAGTGACTTGTGCCTTTTTGCCACTTTGTTGTTTCATCTTGAGCATTTCTGGCTCCATGAGGACTTGTTTGTCACTCAATTGCTTGTTTTATTGCTCCAAATATGTGATGACATATTTGGCCCTCTCCAAATTGTCCATTAGAGCCTATACTTGAGCCTCCCATTCTCGTACGATGATGCCTTTGATGGTTTCTTCATCCTGAGCCTCCAAGTCAATGATATCAACTCCATCATGAGTATAATGTTGCTCCGGCTCATCATGCCCAATCAAGTCAAAATCTCTTTCCTCCTCATTGTCATCTAGAATATTTTCCTTTCCTTTGTGCTGTTGCTACACCTGTACCTAGTATGCTGAAGAAGAAGGCAAAGCCCCTTCCACATCTTGTGGAGCTAGCATTTGCCTATGAGATGATGAAGAAGGCAAGGCCCCTTCCACATCCTGTGGAGAAAACACTTGCCTATCTGCTGAAAATAATCTCCTAGTGCTCCTATGATATGTCATGAAAACAGGCACCTCAGTAGTTCTTGTCCCCTTGGACTCCTCATCTATTTTAGTTGCGCTAGAAGGTCCTCCTACTTCTTGAGGCACTGGTGGAGGAATTTGAGGACCCCTGAATATCTCATGAGAAATGAAGGTCTCCCAAGGGATGTTAAGTAGACCGAGATGATGAAGCACACTGACCTTGATCAGGGAGTAATGATAAAGGTTGCTCATCTGTTGAGGGTAAGGCTTCCTTTGGACAATAAAGTTCTCAATACTCCTGAACAAGTAATAAGGGATGTTTGACATCCTCACCCTAGTAAAATGCATGAGGAGCCTAATATGATAAGTATACAGCCTGGAGAACTGACCCTCACAAGTGAAATACTTCATGATGATTTTCATCATGGTGACATACTTGTTCTCAAGAAACTTAAAAGGAAACAACCTCTTCACCTGATTTCTGTACTGGGGTTTGATATAAGGTTCATAATAGTACTCATTTAGATCCTGGTGCTTGAACCACTTCTCCCCTGCATTAGGAATCCTAGTAGCATCTAAAATAATGGAAGATGAAATGGTGAAAGTTACCCCAGCAAGAGTCACCCTGTCATCATGAAGATGTGTTGCAAAAATCCTAGTGAGCTCCAGGTGATATTTCGCTCTCTCAACCTATTCACAAAATTCATAGCAGCCAAGGTACTTGAAGCATGTGACAGCCAACTCTGAGGCCTGCAATTCCCTAAGGTTTGATGGCTCTTCTCTAATAATCCTGCCTCCCTTGTGTGGTTTTTTCAGTTGCATGGCTCCATCAGCTGAGGTATCACTAGCTTTGTTCTCCTCCTCATAGTCTTGGTCTTCCAGGTCCATGTTTGCAAGGTTGAGGTGTATGGAAATGAGGAATGAGGGGATGGAAAATGGGCTTGCAACTAGGAAATGAATGGAAATGAGAAGAAGGGTTTTGTGTCTTGAGCTTTTAGGGATGAGAGACAAAAGGGAATGTGAATGAAAAGTGGGAAAGAGAGAAAAGGGATAGGGTGATTTTAGGACTGTAGGGCTGGGTGTTGAGAGGAGTAGTAAGGAGTTAGGGTTTAGGTAGAATTAGGGAGAATTTTAGGGTTTCAAGATTAAAAATGACCAATGATGCTTGTAACTTATATTTAGCAACCCAAAACCAAGATGAAGGACATGTAATTACCTATAATAAGGGAGAGAAAAACAAATTTGAGTTCTGCTGGAAGATTTTGAGGTTTTTGGTCACTTCTGGGAAAAGCGCAGTGCCTTCACTCAGAAGCGCAGCGCCATGAAAAAAGTGCAGTGTCCATTCAGTTTTGTTCTGGAAAAATCGGGGAAAAGCGTAGTGCCAGGCCAAAAGCACAGCACCAGTCTGTCTCGGCCAAAAGTGTAGCGCCGACCTTTTCACTCAAACTCACTCAAACTCGACTTTCTTTCTTCTCCCTTTCACTTTCTTGCTTGGAAAATGAAGATAATGAATTTGAAAATGAAGTATGAGGGTTTAAATAGAAGAAGACTTCGATTTTTTTCACTTGAAAAACCTACTTTTTCAATGTTTCTAGTTCTTTTCCAAAACTCTTTTTTTAATGCCTTTTATTCTTGTATCTTTGCAGGTGGGTAAATGCTCAATTTGACTTGAATTTTGCAAAGTTTTTTTGGTCTTGCAGCCCGGAGAAATGCTCTGATGCAGCTGAGATCAATTATTACATATAGGAACTTAAAATTCCATATGAAATACAAATAACCTAACATACTCTGTTTTCACCTCAAAAACATGTTTTGAGGTGAAAATTACATTAGGTTAGAAAGATAATGATTTTAGTAGCTATGATTTACAAGCCATCGTGCTTGATTTATTGATCCTCCTCATACCCTTGCTGACGTTTATTTACACTTAGAAATCAGTTTCTTGACCTTGGTGATGAAACCCTAGACCTAATGAAATCATGCCCTATGACCTAATGAAATGAACTGCAGATTAATTATGAAACCCTAACTAAAGACAATCTGAAGAAGGATCAGCAAGTATAGTCTATGAGGGAAAGATTTTCTGAAGAGAAAACAACCATCAGTGGATCAGTATATCATGACCTAATGGAATGATGCAAAATTTTCAATATGGGACTCTTAAAATGAAAATGCAAAGAGTGAAATTTGATCCATAATGGAAGTATGCAGATACTGACACTAACAAAGGTTATAAAAATAAGGTTTCAAAATGGATTCAATCTTCAAATATTGATGCACAAGAAGATTTCATAAGATTGCAAGATGAAAAACCTCAAGTAGCTTTGGTCCTAGCTTTGATATGATAGATGAAATTGTACCTCCTTTCTATGTCACTTTAAAAATTCATGACTACCTTTTATACAACTGCATGTTAGATTCTGGGGCATCTCATAATCTAATGCCTAAAGTAATCATGGATCAACTTCAACTACAAATCACCAGACCATACCATGACCTATACACTTTTGATTCTAAGAAGGTACCTTGTCTTGAGTTAATCAAAGATTTAGTGGTAACACTAGCTCAGATCCCTATCAAGAGTATAGTCTTAGATATAGTAGTCACATATATCCCACCCAAATTTGGAATGTTACTGTCTAGATCTTGTTGTGCAAAATTGGGAGGGAGTTTACAAATGGATATGTCTTTTGATACTATTCGAGTATATGGAGGTGAACATTTAAGGTTATATAGAGAGGTCAAATTTATTAAAATTGTTTGCAAAGAAAATCAAGCTATCAATCATCCAATTTATGTTATTGATCAAGATTTTGGATGTTTTACTCTAGCTAATAGTAAACTTTCAAGTTCTCAGATTAGCATTCAAGGAGTTGTTAATACCCATCCAATTTTAAATATTGATATTTGGAAAATGTATTTTGGAGGAGCACTTTCCAAATATGTAGTTGGAGTTGGAAGTGTACTTGTTTCTCCTGATAAAAAAAACATAACTCAATCCTTTAGTTCAGATTTTGAAGTTACAAACAACATAGCAGAATATGAAGGCTTACTTTTAGGATTGCAGTTAGCTAAAGGCCTAAAGGTTCAGAATTTGATTGTGTTTGTAGATTCAAAGCTAATTTTGAAACAAATTAGAAACATTTGTCAAACTAAGCACCCCAAGCTTAGATCTTACATGAATGAAGTTTGGGATTGTGTAGAAAATTACTTTCAAGCTTTTAGTATCACATCAATCCCAAGAGAAGAAATCATTTATGCTGATTCCCTAGCAATTTCTGTCAGTTCTTTTAAAATTTCCGATCCTATGAAATTGCATTACCAAATTGAATTAAAAGACAAGCCCTCCATTCCGAATAACCGTAAACACTGGCATGTCTTCGAAGATGATGAACACTTAAAAATTTCTTACAAGCAATAGATGAATTTTCAGCCTTGCATATTAAAGGAGAACAAATTGATGAAAGTAAATCAAATGAAGACAATCTCAATTTAAAGTTAGAACAGAAAATTACAGATCATAATATCATCCAATTAGCTAATAATTACATTCCAAAAGGACTAGTTCCTCTTGAAAAACTTTTTGATAATAATGATGTCTCAAAAGCCTCATTATTAAATTCACAACAAGAGAATGTTCAAGATTATAATGTTGGAACTTCTGAATAAATTAGAAATGTTACGATTTCAGCATCATTGCCTCAGGAAATTAAAGATCAATATGTCAACCTTTTCAAACATTATAAAGATGTATTTGCATGGTCATATGATGAGTTGAAAAATTATAACATAGATATTATTCAACTTAAAATTCCTCACAAACCAGAAGCTAAACCTTTTCAGCAAAAGTTAAGAAGAATAAATCCAATCTTGCTTCCAATTATTGAAAGAGAAATTAAAAAACTATTGGATGCAAAAATAATTGTTCCCTTAAGACATTCTGAATGGATAACTAACCTAGTATCTGTGAGGAAGAAAATGGAGAAATAAGACTATGTGTGGACTTTAGAAATCTAAATAAACTGTCTTTGAAAGATAACTACCCATTACCAAATATGGATCAATTACTTAAAAAATTCTCAGGTTCAACTAGAATTTCAATGCTAGATGGATTTTTTTGGATATAATCAAATTCTAGTTAGTCCAGAAGATAGAGAAAAAACAATTGTTGGCTTAGGGGGTCTTGACCCAAGTTCAGAGTTAGTTGTGCCAAACAAATCCCTACACTACTAACCCTTTTGGCATCAATCTGTGGTGCACAGACTGGAGTATCATCCGAAGCAATATGGGGGGATGCTGGAACTAAGTTTCCGCACCCAGAGTTCAGTGTGATGTCCTCTTAGCAACCTATTTCTACCTTCGCACATACCTCTAGGCTCCTGCGGCCTAGTGCTATAACTTCCCTTAATTGGCCTCTAGACCTCCACGAAGGTCTATGTCTAACTTATGCAGACCTTGAACATTTCAATTAGTTGCTTACGTGCACCTTAGATTACCCTTAGATCAATAATTACTTGGAATTACCTAAGTGTTCGATAACTTTAATAGAAAGTGTTATGATCTTCGCATAATCACTTAACATTAATTGTGTTCAGATAACAATACATATCAAGTAAATTCATGCACCAATACATCATTATTTTATAAAACCATCATTCATCACAACATATAGCACATTCATACAAAATAGAAGTAAAGGGACTAAACACAGGAATTTCTAGAACAATGTTCTTTATTAATATTCAACAAAGGTTTACAGACTGAAAACTTTCCTGCGCACTCAGTTGGAGCGGTCTGTGCACACAGTTGCGGACACTACTCTAGGCCTCTGTGCACTCAGCTACAGATCCTTTCCCCTCTAAGACTTCCCTCGCCACGCTAGACTTCTTCTTTCATATCCATCAACAAAAGCATCTCCATTACCTTAGAATCTCTAAGAAACACCTATTTATACAATCCCATGGTCTGTGGACCATGAGTAGATCTCATAATCCAACTCAACGTTACATAAATGAGGGTAAAATCCCTTCCGAAAGCTTCGCGGGACCACCTACCACTAGTCTTCTCCGGATCGCCCGGAGGGGTTTACTGCAAAAAAAGGTCCTGGTTCTTCTTTTCGCTAGCTCTGTGAAGCAACCCTTGAGGGAATCAATCTAGGGCTAGCACAGTCAGGATACTATTTTCTTCCCCTCAAACTGAAAGGTTCTGATTTAGCATCGATTGGCATTGATTGGATTGATTGGAAGGACCCTGGCTGACTGGGGAGCTTAGGAGCCGGCTTGTGAGCGGGCTGGATGGGGAGCTGGATGGGGAGCTGGGGAGCTTAGGAGCTGGTTAGCTTGCTGGTTGGTTAGCTTCTATTGCTTGCTGGCTAGGTGGGCTTGATGAAAGAAGGAACCCGCCCGACGAAGAAAGAAAGAAGCTTGGCACGAGGGCTTTGACTTTCGATAACTATGCACTTCACTCTTCACGACCACAATTTGCAGAGACTCTTCATATTTTTTACATCAAAACTTGGGCTTTTGCCCCAAAACTGACCCCAGGGGACCCATCCCAACAGGCCCCCAACACAAAGGTCGTGACTCGCCCTCAAGTCACTCAGTTGGCATGATGATCTTGTTGTGAAGATCCCCCAGTTCTACCTGCACAACTGCGACTTCAGTCGTGCTCTGCGTGGCTACCTACTTCACTTGCTCTACCAGCTACTCTGTGGCTAGTCCTTCACCAACTTGCTTGATATTCTGCTGTGTAGTCTGCAAGTTTGCCAATTTTTCCTGTATGTTGGCCAAAACTAGGTAGGCTTCATCCAACTAGGGCCCCAACCTGGCCTTGAGGGCTACTTCCTTTTTCTGCGCTGCTTCCACCTATGTCAGGAGCTGCTTAGCCTCCTGCAGCTTGGCGAGGCACTATATTGTATCAATGGAGCGCGTTGTCACTCTTACTTCATCATACTATTACTGCAGCTCGCATGTCTCTGTACTTAAGATATACAGGGTGGGATCTTCCTACAGGGTCGTCACTACTTCCATGGCCTATTCAAACAGAGATGTGCAGCCAACGACCGCGACATCCACAATAGTAATTGCTTCCTTAACAGTAGCTTTGCATTGTTTTTGAACTTTTAGTGGAGTCGAAGGTTGTGACTTGAGCGCCAGTTCTGTGATTTTCATATTCAATTCAAACTTAACTCTAGCAACCTCTTCCTTAGCATTGCAGATGCCCATATCTAGCTTCTAGATCTTAGCTTCAAGCAGTTCCTCCTCAGGTATGTGCAACTCCGGCACTATCCTGCATGCCTCTGCAATCTCGGCCAACAGCTGGGCGCTCTGCACCTGGATCATTTCCTTCACCTTCAGGGCCTCTTTTTTTTTGGTAAACATTTTCTCATTATTCACCTGATATTCACTTATTAAGCTGAGAGTGCACTACTCCCATGCTCTTAATTCTGCTATGACACCTACCTGCAGTGTATGAAGATATTCATTAGGGAGCACTGCAAGGTTGAGCGCAATGCTCTTTAGAGTACTTATGATGACCTTATCATCGGCCAAGTCCATGCTCAAGGACCCTTCAGGTAGCTCAACTTCTCGGATATCCACTAACCTGACCATCTCGGCAGTTTGACTGGTCCCTGGTGCCAGGCTCGTCTATGCGGCGCTCACCTACCCTGTGCCCACCTAGATCCTACTAGTCTGGATCCGCAATTCACGTAGATATTTTTAAATAGTGCCTAGTGACTATAGGTGTTGTTGTTCCAACTGCTGGAATAGTTCCGTAGTGGTGTCACACACTTTATCTCTGATATTGTTGATATTTCCTTCTGTGAGCGTAATGGGATCGAGCGGTGGCTTTGTCACTTTTGACTTCTTCCGGGGCCCCTTCTTCTATTGTTCCCTATACCTCTTCACTCAGAATGGAGTGCTCTTTCCTTCATCACTGCCACTACCCTACTTTGATTGTTTTTCTTCCTCGGTCTGTGGTGAAGGGAATTTACTACTTCGCTCGGAGTCACGTTGTTCCTATTCAGCCTGCTGCTTTGCAGCATGCTCCTTTTCCATCCGGGCCTTCTCCTCAGCCTCCTTCCATTGCTGCTTGGCCAACTTCTAGACTGCCGGATTTGTTGCCTCCTTCTTCTTCTTCTCTGCGGAACTCCCTGTACCTTTGTTGGTACCCACGGCGAGATCGAACGAAGAGTGCCAATCTATCAACCAGCGCTTGATGACTTCCTAAATGGCATCATCTGTGGCAAGATAGGGCAGATCAAACCACTTCTGTTGTGGATCCTTCCGTGCCCTGATATATATGCAGTGGAATTCTGCCTTGAACTTTGCGTACTCTTACAACTTTTCATACACAGATGGTGACAACCAAAGCCGATGGTTGATGGGCCGACGGTTGATGGCCATGCAAATGCTCGCTTCCATCAGAACCCAATTTTTTTTTGTCTCTATGACCCACGCGGGGTCCTTCATGGCCAAAAGTGAGGAAAATTATGTAGCCTTCGGTGATCTGAAATGGGGTTTTGATAACTTGTTATGCTTACAAGAACCTCCCACTCAGTTAAACAAATAAATGATCTAGCTTATATATGACATTTGCGGAATTAAATACTTGCAACAGGTGTATGTCTTTTTATTTTAACTTTTTAAGTGCTTTAATTCCATTTGTTTCTCTTGATATTAAACACATATAACAACCATATAATGCAACAAATAAACATCAACACACAACAACAAATTTAATCTAGGAGTTCACCCGAATATTATGGGCTATGTCTCCTTGAGCTTTTTTCATCTTGACTTGGCTCTTTGGGATTATGGAAAAGTTTCTTTTACAAGTTCCAAACTTATCTCCAAAGGTTACTGAATACCATCTATATCCCTGTCATGGCTGTCATCACTCTGCAAATAGATCTGAGCTCCCTTAGACTTGATTCCTTCAATCAGTGCTCTGAGCTATCTTAAGCTTCTTGATGGCACTAACTCCTTCAGAATCCTTTAACTATTACTGAAATCTCATCAAGTGTCTCTAGCACATATTAGACACCAAAAATAGATTGATCATTTGCTCAAAATGAGCACTGCATCCCCAAACTAGACCTTCCTCCACAGTTGGCACTGGGATGCCCGAAACTTCCCTGTAGCATCTCGCCCTTTAGAAGTCTCCAAATTCTTCTGAAAATCCCTGAAATGGGTTCAGAAGGCTCATTACAGTCAGGAATGACTATTGGTTCACTGAGAACGAGTACTAGTAGCTCCTGCAACTGCTTCCAACTCTTGGTGGCCCTGAGCTCCAAAATCTCCCTGGATGAAAATCTCTATGAAGATGACTTCCTCAACTTCTCTGGACTATTCCATTTGCTTCAAAAAGCTCCAATTAGCCTAGATAGCCTCTTGTTTCACTCTCCCTGGTCGAAAACTACTCCTGGAGTGCATTTAGTCAATATCCCCTAAGGATACTCCACTAAATTTGGTGAACTGGCACTTAACTCCTGTTAAATTTAGCATAACCGCCTTTTTAGCTGCTCCACCAAACTAAACCATCGGGCACGCATATGAGGGGTATAACCCTGGCGATTAGGCTAATGCCGCGTAGATCTGGCGGTCGGGTCAACACGCAATCGCATGTGATCGCGTTGCAATCATGGTTAAGTCGGGACATGTGAACAATTTTTATGGGACCGTTGGTGGGTAAGACCATTGGCAGTCCTAACCCTGAAACCTCAACCTGTTATAACACAAATATATACCGCAACCATAACATGTTAAGAAAGATCATCGGGCGGAGTTGGTAGAGCGCTGCGTGTCTTGCCGGAGGTCATAGGTTCGATTCCGTTGGACCCCTTACAAAGATTTATATAGCCATTCCAGGGCCATGTGGCGGCCTTCGGTCTTGCCACGTGTCGGCACCTGATTGGTCCCCAAAAGGGAATATTCTAGAGAATATTCTAAGGAATATTCATTGGAATATACTTTTTTTAATATTTCCAAAGATCAAATTATTCTTGGTCAAATGTCCATATATTGTAGTTTAGAGGACTTTTCAAATTGCGATAACTCCATATGGTGTCAGTTTTTCAAACCCTTCACAATGCCAAAATCGAGAAGACGAGATCTATCCAGTAGTTCAGGTTCGACACTCTTTCGAACACTTTGAAGGTTGAGCTATCACTTAGGTCATGGATAAATATCTAATCACTCCTCCCCATTAGGAATCTTTTTGACCCCAAAACACTGATATACTGATCTATACAATAGATGAGAGTACAACACCCTCTTCTTTTAGCCTCCTTACACTTGCCTTGCATGGCTAGTGCCTTTTAACCAAAACTCGAAGTAGTCGATACTTCCCTTCCTGGATGCGCTTGTCCTCCTGTTAAGAAGTGTCTTCCTTGAACTCATTCAGAATTTCTTTGAGAAGTTTACATAAGGTAGCTAAACATCTCTTCCTTGATTATTGACCCAAGGTGGCTCAAACAAACATGATATTACATCATAAATATATGCATACTTAACTGAAATTTTCATATGTACGAATGAAAGTATGTTTTAATGTGTCAAGAAGTCCAATAACTTCTTACCAAGCCACTTCTATGCGACTTTTGCTGCTGAAAATCTTCTTCTGACATCTTGTCAAAAACAACATAATGCAAGAAAAAACAACTTGAAAAACATAAATTCACATCATGTGAATCATCATCATGTCTCTTACATCTTTTGTAAAAATGATCGACTAATTCACAAGCCGACAAAAACATACCTTTTCAAACAACTGACTCTCCTAGTCAAGCATGTACAAAAAGAACTCGACGATTCTTTTCAAACTATAAATAATTCCACCTCTTGTGAAACACTTCATCATTATCTCCCTTTTTCAATCTTGGAGACAAAATCAACTTTTCCAAGTCGATATGACATTGCATGCATGTTTAAACAAAGCAATCGACCATCAAGTCAATTACACATACATGTTCAAATACAATGAAATCATCAAGATTACTTTGTTCATACATATCATTCTCATGTATGTATTCCATTCTTCAACTTTCTCTCAAGCACAATCATAAGTACAAGATCCTCAATCATATGTAAATGTACTTACAAAGCTGAAATGAACATAATTTTGCTGCAATAAAGTGAGTCTCATACTCAACTTTTTCATTCACCGTTTTGGTAAAACCCTGCAACTTCCATTCCATTGGCAAACAAATGTATCAAATCAAAAGACATGCAACCATTAATTGGACAAGAAATCTAACCATTTATTACCAATCCACATCAAAGAATCTTCCTTTAACTGCACATTGACATCAACATGTGAATCATCCTGAAACACATCAATTATGGAAACATCTTTTCCATTCTTGCCATTTTCTTTTTCCATCTTCTTCAAATTTCATGGAAGCATTGTTGGATTCAAAATCCAACAATTTTCAGCAATATTTCCTTTCTTATGGCAATAAGTACAACACATGTTAATCCTCTTTACAGCATAATTTTCCTTGTCCAATGGACCTTTGGCTGCTTGCCTCCTCTTCTTCAAAAATTTCCTGTATGTGGCCATTTTCTTCCAACATCTAGAAACACTATGGTTAACCAAACCACAAAAGGAACATGCAATTTTTTTTCCAATGCTTATGTGGAAATTTACCATGCTTAACATAATCAAAAGAAATGTGATTTAAATCATATTTATAACTTCCTATTTCACCTTTTTTGCCTTCATGAGAAGGTGAATCGAATGAAGTAGCTCCCTTTGGAACACCATCGATCTCTTCAAAGATTTTACAACTCCCTTGTTCAAGTGCATGATTATGAACATCTTCTTCTTGCAAAGTATGTTTCAAACAATTGCATTCCCCATGAATACAATTTCTACAAACTTAAGGTAGAGAACCTAAAATGAAACTCCATCTAAGAACTATTTCAATTTCCTTCATGGTTGCTTTGGAACTTTCTCCATAAGATTGTCCATAGCCAAGACCCAAATACTAAGGCCTTTCCTCAATCATTATTGGCTCAATAATTCCCTGTGCATGTTTTCCCAATCCTTTTCCTTCATAACCCATTTTTTACATCAACTTTGACCCTATACCTCTTGTATGTTTTTCAAAAGAACCAACATAAACATTCTTAGAGGAAATTGAAGACAAACTAGAATTGTTTACCTCTTCTTCAAAATGATACTTGACTAAGGCTTCTTTGGAAACAAGGAGTTGTGTCTCCAACTCATGCATCCTTTCAAGGTTCATATTTTCAATATGAAGTTGGCTCTCCATTTCCTGCAACTTGTCAAAAAGCAACTGCTTCTCTTCCTTCATGGAATTCAACTGCTCTCGAAGTTTTGTGCTCTTCCTTTCATTTTCATACATTTGTTTCACCATATCCATCATGATGAAAAAGTCTCGCTTCATGTCTTCATCAAGGAATCTTGTGAAGGAGGACGATTTTGAAAACTCACTTGTAGAAGTTGTCATTATAAAAATGAACAAAATAACTTCAACAAAATTTCACAAAGCTTTCAAAATCTATTGACAAAACTTTTGAACTAAATGGCTGTAGATTCAAACTCTTATTCAAACAACCTTTTGCAAACAAACCCTCTTGTGCTTCAAGGGTTGCCTTGAGGTCCTTTGGGTAAGGAGAATGCCTTCATCTCTTCTTCCTTTTTGTCCTTTCCTGGACTTAGCTATCAGTAGCTTTCCCTTCACCTTTGCAAACTCAAACAGCAACCAGTTTACAAACAGTCAAATCCTTTGTAATGTTTAAACACTTTTCGAGTCAAACAAGAAACCTATTTCTCTGTCAATCAAGCAACCTATTGCTTTTCAATCAAGAAACATGCTCTGATACCACCTGATCTGAAATGGGGGTTTGATAACTTGTTATGCTTACAAGAACCTCCCACTTAGTTAAACAAATAAATGATCTAGCTTATATATGACATTTGCGGAATTAAATACTTAAAACAGGTGTATGTCTTTTTATTTTAATTGTTTAAGTGATTTAAGTCCATTTGTTTCTAGTGATATTAAACATATATAACAGCCATATAATGAAAAAAATAAACATCAACACATAACAACAAATTTAATCTAGGAGTTCACCTGAATATCGTGGGCTACATCTCCTTGAGATTTTGTCATCTTGACTTGGCTCTTTGGGATTATGGAAAAGTTTCTTTTACAAGTTCCACACTTAACTCCAAAGGTTACTGAACTAAACCAATGGGCTTATAATACCATCTATATCCCTGTCATGGCTGTCATCACTCTGCAAACAGATCTAAGCTCCCTTAGACTTGATTCCTTTAATCAGTGCTCTGAGCTACCTTGAGCTTCTTGATGGCGCGCACTCCTTCAGAATTCTTTAAATATCACTAAAACCTCATCTACTGTCTCCAACACATATCAAACACTGAAAATAGACTGATCATTTGCTCAAAATGAGCACTGCATCCCCAAACTAGGCCTTCCTCCACGGTTGGCACTGGGCTGCCTGAAGCTTCCCTGTAGCATCTCGGCCTTCATAAGTCTCCAAATGCTTCTACAAATCCCTGCAATGGATTCATAAGTCTCATTAAAATTAGGAATGACTATTGGTTCGCTAAGAAGGAGTACTGGTAGCTCCTACAACTACCTACAACTCCTGGTGGCCATAAGCTCCAAAATCTCCCTAGATGAAAATCTCTATGAAGATGACTTCCTCAGCTTCTCTGGACTATTTCATCGGCTTCAGAAGGCTCCAATTAGCTTAGCTAGTATCTTTCTTCACTCTCCTTGGTCGAAAACTACTTATGGAGCGCATTTAGTCAATATCCCTTAAGGATACTCCACTAAATTTGGTGAACTGGCACTTAACTCCTGTTAAATTTAGCATAACCACCTTTTTAGCCGCTCCGCCAAGCTACACCGTCGGAGGATACTATTATAATTAATGTTGTGTGCGCATATGAGGGTCATAACCGCAGTGGTTAGGCTAATGCCGCATAGATCTGGTAGTCGGGTCAACCCACAATTGCATGTGACTGCGTTGCAATCGTGGTTAAGTCGGGACATGTGAACAATGTTTATGGGACCACTGGCAGTCCTAACCCCGAAACCTCAACCTGTTATAAAGAAAATATAAATTGCAACCATAATATGTTAAGAAACATCGTCGGGTGAAGTTGGTAGAGCGTTGTCGTGTCTTGCCAGAGGTCACGAGTTCGATTCCGTCGGAACCCTAACAAAATTTTACATAACCATTCCACAGCCACGTGGCGACCTCCAGGCTTGCCACGTGTCGGCACCTGATTGGTCCCCAAAAGGGAATATTCTAGAGAATATTCCTTGGAATATATTTTCTTTAATATTTCCAAAGATCAAATTATTCTTCGTCAAATGTCCATAAATTGCAGTTTACTGGACTTTTTAAATTGCGATAACTCCTTCATATGGTGTCGATTTTTTGAACCGTTCATGGCACTAGAATTAGGAAGGAAAGATATATCCCATCATTTAGGTTCAACACTCTTTTGAACACTTTGGAATTTGAGCTATCACTTAGGTCATGGATCAATATCTGATCATCTGACAATCCTTTCTCCAAGGGAGGAAACTGACTGTCCTCCGACAACGCCAAAGCAAATAGCACGATGGAGAGTAGCAAATACATGTAGTAGAGGACGCCTACACATTGAATGCAAGTAGAAACATGGCCTCTAGATCAGGGTGCTAGCGGAATGCGCAGAGGATATCAAGGGTGTGGATGAGGCTAAGGAGGAGGAGGACATTGTAGGGGTCGTGGGCAGGTCATTTGTTACAATTATAGAATGCCAAGACACTACACATGGGAGTGTATGAATCAGACATGCCCATCATGTCAATACTGCACTCAGTTTGACCACATAATCGAAGAATGTCCTATGATGATGGCCAAGTTGTAGGAGAAGAAGGCGCAGCCTCAGCGTCCTACCTAGAACTTACAGATGATGAAGGTCGTGCCCCGCGAAGAGGACCCGAATTTGAATATTGTGCTGTGAAATGGGATTGTGACTGGTGACGATAAGGGAAGATAGCCTAAAGAAGGTTGATGGGTCTGCAAGGCTCTAGAAAAGGAGGTTGGGTTTGATATAGAGTGTGTGAAGGAAACGTTCATGGAAGCGAAGAAAAGCTTCACTCATGCCTATACCTCAGGAAGTCAGGACAAACATCCTACAAAGGTTGACCCTCTATGCTTACCACCTTCTTGGAGACTTGTATGAAACTACTGCGTGATAGCAAGGCTATGAAAGGACTAAAGGAGTTGATATAAAAATGTGTCGGTAAGGATAATGCTCCTAATGGGCCTCGCATGGTCAGAAATATTAGTAAGCATAAGGAAAGAACACGGCGCCAGATGAGGCTTACCGCACAAATAGGAGACTATGAGATGGACCAAGTTATTTTTGATTTAGGGTCTGACACAAACGTATTACCTAAACAAACCTAGGAAAGAATGGGGAGACCTTCACTGCAGTGGTGTCCAATTCAACTGAGGATGGCGAACCAACAGAAGATTATCCCTATGGGACGATTACAGGGAGTTATCATAGATATAGAAGGTGCAAGCACGCTAGCTGATTTTGAAGTGATAGAAATTGTTGATGATAGAAATCCATACCCCGCGCTCCTGGGCTTTGATTGGGCTATCGACATGAATGGGGTCATCAAATTGAAGAAGCTAACAATGTCATTTGAAAGGAAATCTCTCTGCATTGTAGTAACATTAGACCCTGCAGAAGGATTGTGCTACACTGAACTGGTCTGTGACTATGAGGAAAGTGATGATGATTTGGATCAGATCTATAAAATAATAGCACGAGACCAAGACTGGGTTAATCCAACAGCTGATGGATGAATTGCATGGGACCGCGAAAGTTCTTGTACCTCGAATTCAGATAAAGAGTTGAAACATTGGAAAAATAGATTGCACGAAGTATCCACACTACGCTGCAACATGATGACCAAATCGCTGCATTGTATTTCATCGGAGGTAAGAAATTTACCTTATTACGATGCTCTAACTAACGTAGATAAATTTTTGGATGCTTTTGAAAGAGAGGTTCTAGAGGGTCACCGCTTTTAGGTGCTGGATTTGGCACTGCGCACTACACCCGATTGGTGGTGGGGTACACACAAAGACAACTTTGATGAGTGGCGCGATTATAGAAGGATTATGAGGATGTGATTTGGTCACCCTAAAGTATAGTTAACCAAGAAATATGATGGGAGGAATGAACCACGCGATCACTTGGAAAAATGGACTAAAGTGTATGGAATGGAGTTGCAACCAGAATGGGTGCATTTATTCTATCACACTCTGGATATAATCCCTATGAATTGGTATTTGGAAACAGATCTCCTCCACGGCACCACGGACTGGGATATATTAAGAGAAGGGTTCTTGAGGACATTTAACTTTGAAGATGGGTTCGAAAGCATTGATGAGGTGCTACAGGAGGTTAAGGCAGCAATCTTCTGAATTCTGCAGGATCCTTTAGAATTAGTTGAACCAGATTGGAGCACCCAGCTGTGCCATGCGACATAATGCTATAATATGACTGTTGAAGTGGAGGATGAAGATCCAAGGAATATCAATATCCCAGAAGTGGAAGGCCACCACGAGGTTCAAGTTCCACAGAAAGAGAACCTGGATATCACCGCGCCATTGAAGACTAGGCAGGTAAACATTAGTACTGAAGAAGAGCCTAAATTTGTGAAGACTGATGATTATTGGGATGATTCACAGTGGATAAAGTTGCTGAGTTACTATGCGAGTACTAGGATATTTTTCCTACAAAATTTTTGTATTTAAAAGGCATCATAGGAAATTTCGGAGTGATGAAAATAACTTTGAAACCAGATGTGAAGCCCGTTAAGTAGAGGCCATATCACCTTAATCCCAAATACAATGAAAAGGTTTGTTTGGAATTGGACAAGATGCTTGAGGCAAGTATTATTGAACTAGTGGGGGAATCTGATTGGTTGTGCCCAATGGTAGTTCAGGAAAATAAGAAGAAGGAAGAGATAAGGATTTTCATAGATCTAAGAAAGATTAACACTGCCTCTGTTCATGATCCTTTCCCGACACTGTTTACAGATGAGGTATTGGACAATGTGGGAGGGAAGGACGCCTACACATTTACTGATGGGTTCTCTAGATACCATTAGATCAAGATCGCACCAAAAGACAGGAGTAAAAAAACCTTCACGATGGAATGGGGATGTTTTCAATACACAGTGATTCCCTTCGGACTCAAGAATGCACTGACGATATTCTCTCGCGTAGTCATTGCGACGTTCAAAGAATTTATTCACAAATTCTTGGAGGTATATTTTGATGATTGGACAGTGTTTGGGCTAGTAAAGCACCATGTAGCCAATCTGCGCTTAATGTTGGATATGTGCCGAAGGTATCAAATTGCATTGAACCTGAAGAAGTGCTTGTTTTGTGTCCCCTTTGGGATTTTGCTGGGTCATGTGGTATGCAAGCAAGGACTCATGGTGGACCCTACCAAGATCGTGGTAATAATCAATTTGGAAGCCCCAAGGAGTGTTAAATAGTTGCGCGCAACGTTGGGCCATACTGGGTACTATCGAAAGTTCATCAAGGCTTATGCTTAGATTATCGCACCCATGGAGAAGTTTCTAAAGAAGGATGCTACATTCTGTTGGGATGAAGAATGTCAGTGCAGTCTGGATGTCTTGAAGGAAAAGATGGTCACCACACTGATATTAGTCTTCCAGAATCAAAAGAAGGAATTCCATGTGCACGTTGATGCCTTGTGTATTGCATTGGGAGCAATGTTGACATAGGCTGGTGAAGGAGATATGGATCACCCTACGGAATTTGCAAGAAGAAAATTATCAAAGGCTGAGAAGAACTACTCAACAACAGAGTGCGAGGGATTTGGTATATGCGCTCCAAATATTATGACACTATCTATTGGGTGGACATTTCAAGATGTACACAAACCATTCTGCATTGAAGTATCTAGTCAATAAGCCTGTGTTGGGGGGGGGGGGGGGGAATATGCAGGTGGCTATTGTTATTTCAAGAATATGATTTTGAAGAAATTGTGAAACCAGGAAGGTTGAATGCAGGACTTGACCATCTGTTGCGCATTGAGATAGGAGAGGAGCCTACTAATTTGGAGGAAGGGTTGTTCGACACATAGCTCTTCACGGTGCATGAAGCAGACAACCAATTTGTAGATATTATCCCATTTTCGACCATAGGAACAACTCCAGAAGGCTACACCAGTCAGTGGAAGAAATAATTGGTAGTACATGCGATTGATTTCTCAGTAATTGTCAGACATTTGTATAAAATGAGATCGAACGAGATACTCTGACGGTATGTGCCCAATTTCCAAAGAAATAGCATCCTTGTGGATTCTTATGGAGGAGTTGTACGAGGGCATTATGCAGGAAAGGCAACAGCGCAGAAGATTTTGTGTGCTGGGTTGTGGTGGCCTACATTGCATAAAGATTCAAAAGCATATTGTAGGGCATGTGATGCATGTCAAAGAACAGGCAGGCCATCGTGAAGGGATGAACTGCCTCTACATCCTCAGGTGTCATTACAACCATTTGAGAAATGGGCTATTGACTTTGTAGGATTGATTAAGCCTCCCAGTAAGAAAATAGGTGTGCGCTACATCATCACCGCGATATAGTATCTGACTAGATGGGTAGAGGCATAACTTGTAAAGGATTGTACATGGGCTACAATAGCTAAATTTTTGTTTGAGTACCTGCTAACTAGGTTTAGGTGCCTAGAAGTGTTGATGAGCGATTGCGGTATGCACTTCCTCAAGGAAACGATCAGTGCGCTAACAGAAGAATTTCAGGCTTATTATTAGAAGAGTACAACATATCACCCTTAGGCTATTGGAATAGTGGAGGCCTACAATAAGATATTGGAGAATGCACTGACAAATATTTTAAACATGCAACGGAATGATTGGGATGTGCACATACCGACAATATTATGGGCATATAGGACTACCTGCAAAAAATTAATAGGTCAGACACCTTTCTGGTTGGTCTATGGCATAGAAGTTATGACGCCTATGAAATATATTATGCCTAGTCTATGCATAGAAACCTTCACAGGGATGGCGGACCACAGAACCTTGGAATAACGGCTCATGCAATTGATAGAGCTCAAAGAGGACAGATTCTTAGCTGGGTTTCATTAAGAAGTATAGAAGGAACATGAAAAGGCACGACACAATCAACACATCAAGTTGCACACATTTAAGGTAAATGACTTTGTTTTATTATATGATAGTAAGTTCACTAAATTTCTAGGAAAGTTTTAGATACACTGGTTGGGACCATATGTCATCAAAGAAATCACAGATGGGGGTGCGGTTCAGCTTGCAAAGCTAAACAGAGAACCTTTCCCTGGGAAAAGTGAATGGGAGCCAGTTAAAGCTATACACAGGGGATCTAGCTTAATGACTACATGACGACAACACAGTCTTAGTGCTCCAGCCAGCTGCAAGGGAGCATGGGGCTATAAACTACACTGCCTAGTTTGTAGAGCTACGAACAAAGGAACTGTGCGAAAAAGGGTGATGTCATAGTATCAGCAGGTGCACGAAGGGAGCTACACTATGAGGAGAGATATCGCACAACATAGCCAGAAAATGACCGTTACAGTCATTATTCATAATTTGACATCCAGGAGACGGTTAAGAGGAGTGGGGGTGGCATTTAAGGCTGAAATATTTTAAGATCTGCCGCCAAATCAACATTTGTGGACAAATTTTAGGGGAACAGTCGGATTTGAATTCAAATTCGCCTATAAATTACGTGTGGTCATCCAGTAGAGAACACTTTGCATCCTTAGAATTTTTGAGCTGTGATGTCCGTCGTTTATGAATCCTCAGTTTTTTGCAGATTTGGTTGCAAGCTCTGTGTTTGATACTTTACCTAAGGATACCCAGAAGTTTATTCACAAAACTATGTTAGGACCAGGTGAGACTGCAAGCATCGAAGGAATTGTTGCCTCTAAAGGAGTGACTCTAGAAGTTGTGAGCATGGAGGCTCAGGCTCCTCTGCCTACAACACAAAGTTCACCTACGCCAAAGCCTACACCAATGCATGAAAACCCCAAGCCGAAGAAAGACAAGTAGAAGAGGTTGATGCAAGTGTGTGAGTCATCGAGAAAGCACTCTACTACCTAGGCCCAAAAGAAAGATAAGCCGCTAGCAAAGGATAAGGAGAAGGTGGTAGATTTAGAGGCCAAAGAGGGCATGGAGGATATAGATACTGAGGGCGTGGAGCCCATCTCCAAGTTGTTGAATTATATCCCTCCACGTAAAGGAAAGGTGAAGGTCACCAAGGACCCAGACATGGAGAAATTCCTCATTCATACGCCCTTGCTACTAGAAAGAATCACCTTTGAAGGCCCGCGCCTGGCGTGGATTCCCCATTTAAAAATGGAAGGTTGGGATTTGGTTGACCATGATAGGTTCCCCCACCTCGCAACAGAGAATCACATGAAGTGAGTGTATTACAAAGAAATAGGTGTCACTGCATTGGATCCAGTTGAGTGGATTCGTGGAGTAAATCAATCGGGGTTGTTGAACCTACTATGGGTGCCCCACTATCACTGCTCCAACATCAATATCACCTGCATAAAGCAACTACTGACTCTGGTGCATGATGGGTGTTTATGGATGAGCACACCTATCCCCATCACAGACATTCTTATCCATCAGATCATGCTCCTTCCACATTCAGGCTTGAATCCAGCTAAGGAGTTTGGCAAAAAGACTAGTGAGTGTGACTTGGAAGCAAATATGAAGAATAAATTTGACCTAGTAAAGAAGTCGCGCGAGTACTCCATAACATCCATCAACGACCCCACTATACAAATTTCCATGCATATATTAGCCAGAAAAGTCACGAGGAAATGTCGTGTGGATGAGGTTCCAACACCCATGATCTCGTTAGCTTCATAGTGCGCGGAGGGCATGCAGTTTAATTGGTCGCGCTACCTCTGCATTGAGTTCCTTGTGAACTGTCATGAGGCTTAGGACGAGAGAAATACCTTCAACTACGCATGGTTGCTGCTCTCCATTGTGCTAGTTCCTTGGGAGCTGCCAGAGGATAATTAGTTTCCTACATTGGAGAAAGGATTGTTGGAGGTTGCATAATTTGCCTCCCTTTGGGCCATGAAGGACATTGTGTGAGTCACGAAGACAAAAAATTTCTGGGTTATGATGGAGACGAGCATTCGCATGGCCATCAACCAACGGCCTCGGTTATCATTGACTGTGGATGAGCAGTTGTCGGAGTATGCGGAGTTCAAGGTAGACTTCCACCATGTGTATATTAGGGCACGGAAGGATCTACAATAGAAGTGGTTTGATCTGCCCTATCTTGCCATGGATGATGCCATTTGTTAGGTCTTGAAAATTTCATTCATTTCCATTACAATTTCACTATTATGTCCATTATATGACCTCCATTTCACTACTATGTCACTACATTCATCCCACTTTCATTATCATTGGGCCACATTTATGTTTTTCCAAACTTTATTAATTCTTAGCCTTTTTAAGTGAATTTGTGGTTAAAAATTAGAAAATAATGTGCATATGCTTATACCTAACAAGTGGGTTGAGATTGTTGACATGTGTAGGTCAAAAGGATACTTCTAGAAGACCCTTATGTGGCACTCTAAGGCGAAATTAGAATTTGAGTGGAAAGAATCATGGGATCATGAGGATATGTGTCACATCTCCTAATTGTATTGAAACTCTAAGAAGACATGTGTCTTTATCAGTTCCTATTTTGATTAGGACTCTAGAGGTAGAGGGAGAGATTCATGGACTCTCATTAATGAGATGGCTTCTCATCTTTTTGTATAAATAGGAGATCTTTCTCTTTCATTTTTTATCTTAGAGTTTAGAGCTTAGCTTGTGAGTCTTAGCTTAGCTTGGAGTTTTTGGTTCTTCCTTGATGGCTTGTGAAAGCTTTGGAGAGCTTTGTTGTACTTTGTATTTTTTAAGAATTTGAATAAAGCTTTGATGTTCTCAACATGGAAGGAGATGTGAAGTAGATGTCATGGAGCATAATAGAATGTAAGGTAGAGTAGATTTCATTTTGTAATTTTGCTTTGATTTCATTACGTCATTTGATTGCTTTCAAGTTTGATAGATTAGATTTTCCATTCATGCAATTTTAATTCATGTAAGTGTGTTCAACCGGTTGATTGTAGATTAGTTTTTCTTTACATGTTTTTCCATCAAATAGTGACATGAGATTTGCCTCTTTGCTGACTTTGTTTTTTTAGTTTTTCAATTTCAGTTATGCTTTGATTTCAGTTTTATTCATTTGCTTTGTCAGTTAGTTTAGATATCAAATTCCTCATATCATTGACGATTATCTCCGAAAACCATAGCTTAGACTACCTGGCGAGGAATCACTTTTCTGCAATTAGATATCAACTTGCTCATATCATTGACAATTATCTCCGAAAGCCATAGCTTAGACTACCTGGTGAGGAATCAAACTATGAATGACGTGATTTGATTTTAGTTTTACTTTTCTGCAATTAGATATCAACTTGCTCATATCATTGACGATTATCTCCGAAAGCCATAGCTTAGACTACCTGGCGAGGAATCGAACTATGAATGATGTGATTTGATTTTAGTTTTACTTTCCTGCAATTAGATATTAACTTGCTCATATCATTGACAATTATCTCCAAAAGCCATAGCTTAGACTACCTAGCGAGGAATCGAACTATGAATGATGTGATTTGATTTTACTTTTATTAGTTTGCAGTTTTTGATTTGTTTGAGAGCAATAGCTTAACTTTTATTTCCATACTTAGACAAGCAGCAGAGGCAGTGATTTCATGATCAATATTTCATCTTTTGTTTGATTTAAGTAGCTGCATATTTACAATTTTGTTCAAGTACTGATTTGATCAATAGTATGTTTTGAGATCTTTTGAAGTGCTAAGTTTTGGAAGTTACTATTAGGGACATAAACCTTGTCTTGAAATCTCTACCCATACTTGACCTTTAAAAGTATTCTTAAGACCTTAGAATAGGATTTCCATTTGCATTAGACACTTTAGGAAACCAACAAAAACAAAACCCCAAAACAAAATAAAACCTATAAAACAACGAAGTAAGAAAAAGGTTAACTAAGCACATATGGTGCACTACACTTCATCAGTTTACGATACCCAGATTGATAATTTATGTAGAGCAATTTAAGACGTTTAATTGACTAGAAATTTTGGTGCCATTTCCGGGGAAGTGTAATTAGGAGACCTTATTTATTACATCTAAATTTTTTTTAATAATTCTTGAATATGCTCTCCTCCTGCACTTTGTGTGATCTAGAGGATCAAAAAAATGATTGTTATGTAAAAAAAAATTAATAATTATTGAGTATGCTCTCATCCTGCACTTTGTGTGATCTGGAGGATCAGAAAAAGAATTGTTATGTTAAAAATAAAATAAAATAAATAAAAAAAAAAAGTAAAAAGGAGGAAAAATAAACTTCATCATTTCAATTGGTTCAATAAAAAATAATAATAATAATAATGAAACCTAACTGCTTTGATAGGTTCAACTGTCCAAGATTGACTAGTTATGGTTTGTAGTGGTCTTCAAAACACTGTATCCTGTTTTAATAAGGTTTTGCAACTTAGCTGTGGAATGTAGCCTGATTCCATAGCTAGTTGAGAATTCCGCAGCTGATTTCAAGGTTTAGCAGGTTACAGGAATCTATTGAAGAAACCAACCACATGGGCATCTCCAGAATTGTCTCGACATAGATTTTATCCTACTCACCCAGCTCAGACTGATAAAAAATCAGCTTAAGACCTCAGTCAAAGTCCTGTTTTTAGCATGTTTTCCTTGAAGTCTTTGCTGCCTGAAATTGAAAATCATTAATCCTTCTTATAAAATTTCACAATTTCAAAGAAAAAAAACAAAACCTGCAATAGCCTCCTTGAGTTGCTTCCCTGACTCTTGTAATCAACAGTAGTAGGTCAATGTTAGTAAAAATCTTCAACACTCATCCATATTCTATCCATTGTTGAAGTATCATCAGCATTGTTACAACTGTTATTTCTCCTCTCAATCATTTCTTCTATTCCTCTGTCTTACTAGAACATCCCAAGGGAGACCATAACTATATGGAGATGTCTGCCAATATTTATAAGGAAATCAATAACTTTCCAATGAGATGTGAGCCATACAATATCAGGATCATAATATAGGAGTATATTGTGATGATATCAATTGAGTAGAGATTCATTACAAAGCACGCAACCCTCCTCTATCTTTGGTCGAGACAAGCTTAAAAGGCGCACAACACTAAGTAAACTAGGCCAATCCAGATTGCTTATAGTGGACAATAATGAGAAACTGGTTGGGTTATTTACAAGGGGGAATGTGATTAAAACTGCACTGCAAATCAAACATGTTGTTTAGCATGAGGCTACAGGGATTTGATTATATGGAGATATTAAAACATGGATTTAGAATGCATAGCTAAATAGCTAGCCTCAAGAGCCATTACACAGCAAATGAAACCCAAAAGGCCGAATGCAACAAATTCATAAAATGCAGCACAGTAAAAACATTAACTCAAAAAAACGTAAAACAGAGAAAAACGTCAAACTTTGAATGCACGATTTGGCCAAACAGAGACAAATTTGGAAAATATAAAACATGGGTGTTTTCTCCAGTAGGGTCAATTAGATAACCCAGAAATGGGTTTTAGAAATTCGTGGCAGTTTGGGAGATATCCTTGGTTCTTTGGAGCGCATTTTTGCTTGTCGCGTGAAAAAAAAAAAACGGAATTTCAATTAAATGAACAGGCTGTGATTTAATCCAGAAAGGGGAATTCTAATTTGATTATGTGCTCGCATTTACTCCACCATGTCTTCCACCTTTTATTGTCATTCTTCTATAACTCATTAACACCTATAATCCCAATTGAAGATGGCTCTGTTTAGTGAATTAATTCCATTACGTGAACAAGTTGAGTACGCCTCTTCCAAACTGATCTGTCATTTTCAACCGAACTTCTCCACTCCACCTGTTTAACAGCTAAATTGTATAACTTGACCAAGTTGAATATGACTCTTTTACATCCATATTGTTTGGATTATTCATTCAGCATCACTCTGTTTTCAATTGGTGATTACGATAATAGGCAGCATGGAGATGAAGAGATCCTCTTATAGACCCAACAAACTCAACCAGATATACTTGGAACTGCCTTATTTCCCCAGCCCCGTATGATTTAGATAGTACTTTCAATTTCTCACTAGTGAAAATGTGAATGAGGTAGACAAAATTGGCCAATTCGGATGATCGTCCATATTTTACAATGGACAGGGCATAGACAATAGAAAATAGAAGCATGACAACAAAAGGAAATGGGTTGTTTTATGATTTAGAAACTAGAAGGAGTGGAGGTTTTATCATGATGTGCCTTCAGTTGTTTATAAAACTCTAAGTTGAAGCTTTGTTGCTCATTTTCCTTAGCAATCTTGTGTATTTCATAAGTTTGATATAACTGCTACAACAGGGTAATCTTCGAATTTCGGTCCTGAAGATAAGTTATGATAATCCTAAATTATACACTTAAAGGCTCAATAAGTAATATCTTGTTTTTCAAGTGAGATTTTGGGATTGTTTGCATGCTAATTGTGGACTGATCTGAATCATATCAAAGTCTGGTGCATTATAATTGTATTCTTGAAATCATTGGTTTTTGTTTGATCTTGAAAATAATCTATCATTCCTTCATACTAGCTGTTGCATCCTTGCACTCTTGCACAAACATCTTTTTTATAGTCGAAGTGTTCTAAAATTGTTCCTGTGCCTAATTTATAAGTAACCAAAAGATTGAATTCATCTTCAAGTTTTATGATTCAGATGGCGGTAGGAAAGTGACACTTCAGATATATCTAAAAACAAAATGAGCAGCACAAGAGTTGGTACCCTGATATTCCATTTCCATCACTGAAACTATTTTTCTCCATATGCCACTACCATTCATAGAGTTCCTGCATGTAGACAGTGAAGAAAATAACTTAAATCAGAAAACTAATAGTTGGTTGTCTTTTAGCTGCGGAAAGGAACCTGATTCCGTAGCTAACTGGCAATTCCGAAGCCATTTTATTACTTCTATAGGTTACAGGTGTCGAGAGACAAAACGAGCCAAATGGGTAGCTGGGAAAATGTTAGTACATGGATAGTGTCCTATTCATTTGATCCAATTCGATGAAAAAGACCCCGTTAAAAGGAAACTCAAGTTGTGTGTTATCACTAAGTCGCCACACTAAGCCGCCGCATGTCAAGAAAAATAATAATAATTTTAAATCAATGAAATGAATAAGTTATTTGCTCACTTTTATGAAGGTATTGATTAATTTTGAACTGATGATGAAAGATGAATGGCTAACTTTTTATTCAAGATTTTTAGCTACAGAAACCGTCGACATTCCGCAACTAAAGTCCAATTTTGCAACGATTCTCCAATTCCACAGCTGAAAAACCTCATTGTTCAAATCAGCCTAACTTTCTCATACAAAATCATATTTCTATGATTCAAGTATCGTTGGAAAGATCTCAACAAGATCTACACAATGAGAAATCCATCATTAGAGTTTAAAATGGCAAATAATGAAATAAATTGCTGAAAAGAAGCAACATTCAACTTGGGGCACCAATTCCAAAGCTGGTTTCAAGAGGAAGGACAAATGACTACAAGAGAATGGTGTCTCTCTAAGAGACCAATTTGTTTCATAAGAGGATGATCAGAAATAAAGAGGAAATATGCTGATGCAAAATTAGATCGAAACACTTGAAAAACTTTCAGATACTATTGTCTCCATCACATCCACACTTCATAATAAACCATTCACCTCATTTCACTCCATATTTTCCATTTACATTCACATAAACTTTCCATCTCTTTTTCTCCATTCATAACCCACAAATAAAAGCAAGAGGCTCATTCACATGCTTATTTCCCATTGCCATTTCTTCTCTCCATTGCCATCTTCCATTTTCATCTTCCTTTTCCTATCATTTTCATTTTGCAAATAAGCCCTGCTTCAATGAAAATTATTGAGTCCATAGTCCTTTGAGTCTAAGTTTCTTGAAAAGACACCTTGAGGCTTGCATGCCTTAATGGCAAGTTCTCATGCTGGCAAACAATGGGAATACATTAATGTCCCTTGTTTGTTAGATCTTCTAGGTGAATCGACATCAGAAAATTCATTTGTACCTAGCAAGATGTGTTTTGGCATCTTGACTCTCATTGTCATCAATGGTGAGAGTTCTTGTGTTGACTAGTGACATCCATTAATGGTCACTATGTCAACAATTTACTGCTATGTTCGACATCAGAACATTTTTTTCACATAGTAGGAATTGTGCCAATGAGTTTTGAAGACATGAAGACTATTATTTTCAGCATTTTGGAGCAGAAGCAATAAAAAGTCATCTTAACTCTTTATCCATGACTCCTCTTGTTCAGCCACTTGAAGAAGAGTATGATCAGAATTTTGCAGCCACCACACATACAACTCATCCATTCCAAAGGGTAAGTTAAGATACGTCATTTTCTAACTTTTTGACCATAGAATTCCATAAAAAGCTAGAATGATAATTGTTGGAAAAACATTTCTCTTCCTCATTTCATAAAATTGCCAATACCATCAGTTGGGGGGGGGAATACATTCATATTCATATCTTGCTATGTCCATATCATATTCAAGAGCCCACATATTTCCAACATATATATTAACTATTACATTGTTATTATGAACATACAATGGCTTTTCAAAAAAAGTGCTTAAAGGATAAATTGGATACAAACAAAATTATGTTGTCACACAAGAACCAACCATCATGTAATCCAATAAAGATATACTTTGGAACAATAATCAAAATATCATTATGCAAAGTTCAAAGATCAAAATAGAATGCAACAACAAAAAAATTGGTTGTAACACAAAAACCAACCATGTTGCAATTCAAGTAAAACACTTTGTAGAAATATGAGGTTATCAAATGATATCATGCAAAGTGAAGCCAAAGCTCAAGGATCAAAAGAGTTAATGTAATATATATTGCATGAGAACATGCAATAACTTCAGTTGGGGGGTATGTTGGGCCTTGAAAATGTCATTCATTTCCATTACAGTTTCACTATTGTGTCCATTATATCACCTCCATTTCACTACTATGTCACTACATTCATCCCACTTTCATTATCATTGGGCCACATTTATGTTTTTCCAAACTTTATTAATTCTTAGACTTTTTAAGTGAATTTGTGGTTAAAAATTAGAAAATAATGTGCATATGCTTATACCTAAAAAGTAGGTTGAGATTGTTGACATGTGTAGGTCAAAAGGAGACTTCTAGAAGACCCTTATGTGGCACTCTAAGACCAAATTCGAATTTGAGTGGAAAGAATCATGAGATCATGAGGATATGTGTCACATCTCCTAATTGTATTGAAACTCTAAGAAGACATGTCTTTATTAGTTCCTATTTTGATTAGGACTCTAGAGGTAGAGGGACAGATTCATGGACTCTCATTAATGAGATGGCTTCTCATGTTTTTGTATAAATAGGAGATCTTTCTCCTTCATTTGTTAGCTTAGAGTTTAGAGCTTAGCTTGTGAGTCTTAGCTTAGCTTGGAGTTTGTAGTTCTTCCTTGATGGCTTTTGAAATCTTTAGAGAGCCTTGTTGCACTTTGTAATTTTGAAGAATTTGAATAAAGCTTTGATGTTCTCAACATGGAAGGAGATGTGAAGTAGATGTCATGAAGCATATTAGAATGTAAGGTAAAGTTGATTTCATTTTGTAATTTTTCTTTGATTTCATTATGTCATTTGATTGATTTCAAGTTTGATATATTAGATTTTCCATTCATGCAATTTTAATTCATGTAAGTGTGTTCAACCGGTTGATTGTAGATTAGTTTTCTTTACATGTTTTTGCATCAAATAGTGACATGAGATTTGCCTCTCTGCTGACTTTGTCTTTTTTTAGCTTTTCAATTTCAGTTATTCTTTGATTTCAGTTTTATTCATTTGCTTTGTCAGTTAGTTTAGATATCAAATTCCTCATATCATTGACGATTATCTCCGAAAGCCATAGCTTAGACTATCTGGTGAGGAATCAAACTATGAATGATGTGACTTGATTTTAGTTTTACTTTTCTGCAATTAGATATCAACTTGCTCATATCATTGACGATTATCTCCGAAAGCCATAGCTTAGACTACCTGGCGAGGAATCAAACTATGAATGATGTAATTTGATTTTAGTTTTACTTTTCTGCAATTAGATATCAACTTGCTCATATCATTGACGATTATCTCCGAAAGCCATAGCTTAGACTACCTGGCGATGAATCGAACTATGAATGATGCGATTTGATTTTAGTTTTACTTTTCTACAATTAGATATCAACTTACTCATATCATTGACGATTATCTCCGAAAACCATAGCTTAGACTACCTAGCGAGGAATCCCCTTCGTCTCAAACCGAGGAAACAGAACAGTCAGAGCAAGGTGGTGGAAGTGATGAAGGATAGAGCACTCCATTCTAGGTGAACAGGTACAGGGAATAATAGAAGGAGGGGCCCTGGAAGAAGTCAAAAGCAACAAAGCCGCTGCTCGATCCCATTACTCTCATAGAAGGTGATCTTAATGAGATCAGAGATAAAGTGCACGACACCACTATAGAAGTATTCCAACAATTCAAATAACAACACCTACAATCACTAGGCACTATTCAAAAGCATCTATGCGAACTGCAGATCCAGACCAGGAGGATCTAGGTGGGCCCAAGGTAGGTGAGAACCACACAGACAAGCCTAGCACCAAGGACCAGTCAAGTTGCTGAGATGGTTAGGTCAGTGGATCTCTAGGCAATCGCGCTATGTGAAGGGTCCTTGAGCATGGAATCAGCCGATGAAAAGGTTATCGTAAGTACTCTAAAGAACATTGGCCTCAACCTCGCAATGCTCCCCAACGAATATTTTCATACGCTGCAGACAGGTCTGACAACATAATTAAGAGCGCAGGAGCAGTGCGATCTTAGCTTAATAAGTGAATATCTAATGAACAATGAGAAAATTTTCGCCATGAAGACGGAAGCCCTGAAGGCGAAGGAAACGATCCAGGTGCAGAGCGCCCAGCTGGTGGTTGCAGTTGCAGAGGCATACAGGACAATGTCATAGTTGCACATACCTGATGAGGCACCGCTTGAAGCTAAGATACATAAGCTAGCTATGAGCGTCCATGATGCTAAGGAAGAGGTGGCGAGAGTTTAGTTTGAATTGAATATGAAATTCAAAGAACTGGAGATCAAGTCACATCCTTCCACTCTGACAGAATTTCCAGAACAAAACGAAGCTACTGTTAAGGAAGGAATTGCTACTATGGATGCTGTGGTTGTTGAATGCACATCTCTGTTTGAACAGGCCATGCAAGTGGTGACGACCCTGTAGGAAGATCCAACCCTACAGATCGTAAGTACAGAGATCCGGGAGCTGCAGCAATAGTATGACAAAGTAAGAGCGACATCGCGCTCCATTGCTACAACACAATGCCTTGTCAAGCTGCAGGAGGCTAAACAGCTTATTACACAAGTGGAAGCATTGCAGAAGAAGTAAGCAATCCTCAAGGCTAGGTTGCAACCCTAGTTGGACAAAGCCTACCTAGTTTCGACCAACATACAGGAAAAATTAGCGAACTTGTAGACTACACAACAGAAGATCAAGCGAGTCGGTGAAGGACCAGCCACAGAGCAGTTGGTAGAGAAAGTGAAGTAGGAAGCCACACAGAGCGTGACTGAAGTTGCATTTGTGCAGGTAGAACTGGGGGATCTTCGTAGCAAGATCACCATGCTAGTTGAGTGACTCGAGGGCAAGTCACAACCTATGTGTTGGGGACCTGTTGGGATGGGGTCCCTTGGGGTTAGTTTTGGGGAAAAAGCCCAAGTTTTGGGGCAAAAAGATGAAAAGTCTGCAAAAATTGTGGTCACGGAGCACATAGCTAGATAAAAGTCAAAAAGGGTTTTTACCCTCCTTTATGTAAAGTTGAGTCAGCTTTTGAGATCTACCCATGGTCCACGGACCATGGGATTTTATAAATAGGTGTGTCTTAGAGAGTCTAAGGTAATTTACATGCTTTTGTCGATGGGTATGAAGGAAGAAGTCTAGCGCAGAGAGGGAAGTCTTAGAGGGGAAAAGATCTGCAGCTGAGTTCGTAGAGGCCTAGAGTAGTGTATACAGCTGAGTGCACGGACCCTTGTAGTTGAGTGCGCAGGGAAGTTTTGAGTCTGTAAACCTTTTTTGAATATCAATAAAGAAGATTGTTATAGGAATTCCTGTGTTTAGTCCCTTTACTTAAGTTATGTATGAATGGGATATATGTTGTGATGAATGATGGTTTTATAAAATAATGATGTACTGATGCATGACTTTACTTGATCTTTATTGTTATTTGAACGCAATTAATGTTAAGTGATTATGTGAAGATCATAATGTTTTCTGTTAAAGTTATTGAACACTTAGGTAATTTCAAGCAATTACTGATCTAAGGGTAATCTAAGGTGCACGTAAGTAGTTAATTTTCCTATTCAAGGTCCACAAAAGTCAGCCATAGACCTTTGCGGAGGTCTAGAGGCCGATTAAGGGAAGTTACAGCACTAGGCTGTAGGAGCCTAGAGGTTTGCACGAAGGAAGATCTAGGTCACCAAGAGGACATCACACTGATCTCTGAGTGAAGCAACTTGGTTCCAACATCTCCCCATACTGCTTCGAGTGAGGCTTCAGTTCACGCACCATGGATTGTTGCCGAAAGTGCTAGTAATGTAGGGATTTGTTTGGCGCAACTAACTCTGAACCTGGGTTAGGACCTCCTAAGCCAACAACAACATTTACAACTCCTTGGGGTACATTTATTGTAGATTTTTACTTGTAGATTCAACATCTTATGTGATATGCTAAAACAAAAGACAATAATATACTCTACTTTTCAGCAGAAACCAAAATTTATCGATGAAAACAATAAGCAGAAAAGGAAGAATATTAATCGCTCATAACACAATATTTCTCTTGGGGAAGCAAATACTAAAAACCTCGACTATCTATATTACATTCACCATAATATCTGAGAATAAAATATAATGCTTTTTCAACCCCAAAAAATTCCTACACAAGAACAATCTATCTCTTTGCTTCATAAACTAGCCCAAACCAACACTTAACTAATTCTGCTACCTACCAAGACCATACTTCCTTGCACTTACAAGCTCCACACACAAACTTGTGCTTCCTATTGCTTGGTCTCACCAACTCGTGCTCACCAAAACAATGAATAAACTTGTGCCTTCATTCCTCCTTTTAAAGGAAATTTCTCTAATTAAGGAATGATTTATTTTAGGCCTTCTTCTGACTGCATGCACCACCTGTACAAATTGATGATTATACAACTAATAGCACACTTCGCTTTAACTCCAATCTCAAATGGGTATTCCTCAGAACATACATGCATGAGTTATTTATGAGTGAATTATCAGGTATCTAATTGATCACTACATGTGAATTGAATCCAATTTAATTCACTTAAACTCTCACTAGTTCCTCCAATAGTTATAACTAGTTACACTGATTTTAACTCAAATAATTCAGTTAAAAAATACAACTCAAAATAAACTGAAACTGGACCCCTGAAAATTAGGGATAACTCTGCATGCCTCTAGTTTGACCCTGAACTCGAATTGACTGAGCTAACTAAGTCTTCCTGACTTAATTAACTCGTACAAGTTGTCATGTGATGTGGAATTACAATTTACTTCTAATTTAATTAAGGGGAAATAAAATTAGAATCCTCTTCTTGTTGCCATTTTCAATATTTCTTGTTGCAAATTTCAATGCTCTCTCTCAAAAAGAAAGGAATTCAACTCTATCCCGATTCGATACCTTTCGAGTGTTTTGCATGCAACAATTGTCTCTTGTGTTGTTGATTTTGTAACTTCTAAATTTGAAAAAGCATCCAAACTGAATCAGTATGAGGTATCTGTCACTAGAGTCTCTAACTACTACTAGCTACTTCATTGTCTACTGAAAACTATGCATTGCTGCTAACTCTACACTGTCCCATCTTCATTATTTCCAACTCTACTCTGCGCTTCCCAGTATCTGACTACTGCTAGTCTCTGCTTATGTCACTGTAACATCTGACCACATCAACCACCACTGGTCCATCCTGCTACTGTGTATTGTGGGCTCCCATAGCAAGGTAATGACCCATGAGACAAAAAATCTCAATGAACCCTGCCCACATTTACACACTCTTGGGACTATTACTTCACATCACCCCACCTCTCATCTGGAGGTATGGCTGCATGTGCTCTCTCTGGTCACTTGGTTCAAAATTTCTTCCTACTAGAGATCTCTACTTGAGTGGATTCATACACACAGTCTCCTATCTCCTTCTCCAATTGTGGCTGCTACACAACTTGTTGAGGCTACTTCTGAGGCTACATGTTGAGAGGTAATTCATGCTCCCTCTCAACCACCAAGTATTTAACCTTTTCCTTGCTTCTCAAGGCTTTGCATTCATCTTGTACCTCAAGTGCATACAAGTTCTTAACTTGCACACCAATCTGTTTCACTTGTCCCATGGCGATGTGCCTAAGGAAAACCTTTCCTTTGCTAAAAACCACATTGTAGCCACAATCTTCCAATACGATTCTTCTTTAGTCCTGGAATAGACATCACATTTGCGATTCTAAGAGGGGAGCCAGACTCCCTTTGAACTCTATGTTCTGCTTAAGGTCTTTCTCCTCAAATTCATTGAAGAGATATCTATTCCTCATCATATGGAACGAGGCACCACTGTCAAGATACCACATGCTTCCCATTACAGTGTTGGCCATGCATGTAATGAGAGTGAAATCAAGTTTGAATTGTGAAGCTAAAGCTTCACCTGTTGTTGCTACTACAAGATCCTTCTTTCTTTCTTTAGTTTGTGGGAAATTCGTGGAATAATGCCCATACTCGTGAAAATGAAAACACTTGATGTTCGACAAGTCCTTCTTCTTGCTGCCCTCATTGCCTTAGGACTTATTTCCCTTGGCTTTATTTTTGTTGCTTCTTTGGAAGAGGTCCCATCTCTGGTGTTCCACCAAAACTCTTCTTGTACCAATTCGGACCACAACCACTCCCACTCTAGTAGCTTCTCCCTCCCATTAACTGAGCCCTGGTAACTGTGCCAACTCTTTGGAAGTTCTGGAAGTGCTAGGCTCACCAGATCAAATTCAGCAATAGTATTCCCCACACTTCCAATCTCATCGCGACATTGGGTGAACTTGGTCAAGTACTTCGGAATTGAATCACCCTTCTCCATCTTGATCTTTTTGAGTTTTTCCTTCAGTGCCAGCTTCCTGTGGTCACTGCTATTTTGAAACAAGTTCATCAATTCCTTCCACAGTGAAAATGGAGTTTCCTTTCCATGGATATTTTAGACAATATGATCTCAAACTCCTTTTAGGATATTCCTTCTCTCCATTGCCAGAAATTTTATCCATTCAGCCAGATCTTTAGCATCTGATGTTGGAGGCTTTGGAATATCATGATCTATGAATTCCTTCAACTCATTGTCTTCTAGAACTGCCTCAATCATGTCGTTCCAAGCTATGTAATTTGATTTCTCCTCCAGGGCATACTCAAGTCTCAAACCGTAAAATGACATTCTACTAACTCTGAAGTATGAACTGTAAATTCGATTTCACCTGCACGACAAACTAAAATTCTCCTCTTCTATACTGTCTGCAGCTCTGATAACATGCATATTTTTACTTTTATATTCAACAAATTATGTGATATGCTAAAACATAAGACAAGAATCTACTCTACTCTTCAGTGGAAACGAAAATTGATTGATGAAAACAATAAGCAGAAAAGGAAGAATATCACTCGCACATAACACAATATTTCTATGGGGAAAGCGACTACTAAAAACCCTCACTATCTATATTGTATTAACCATAATATCTAAGAAGAAAATAAAATACTTGTTCAACCCCGAACAATTCCTGCACAAGTACAATCTATCTCTGCTTCACAAACCTACTCAAGCCAACACTTAGCCAATTCTACTACCTGCCAAGCCCCCACTTCCTTCGCTCACAATGTCCACGCACAAACTTGTGATTCCTATTACTTGGTTTCACCCACTCGTGCTCACCAAAACAAATATTAAACTTGTGCGTTAATTCCTCCTTTTAAAGAAAATTTATGTAATTAAGGAATGATTTATTTTAGGCCTTCTTCTAACTTCATGCACCACTTTTATAATTTTATGATTATAAAATTGATAGTACACTTCCCTTTAACTCCAATCTCAATTGGGTCTTCCTCAAAAATGACATGCATGAGTTATTTATGAGTGAATTATCAGTTATCTCATTGATCACTGCATGTTAATTAAATTCAATTTAATTCACTTGACCTCTCACTAGTTCCTCCAATAGTTAGAACTAGTTAAATTGATTTTAACTCAAATAATTAAGTTAAAAATTATAACTCAAAATAAACTGCAACTAGACCCCCAAAAACATAGGGAGAACTCTACATGCCTCTAGTTTGACCCTCAACTCGAATTGAATAGGATAACTAAGTCTTCCTGACTTAGTTAACTCATACAAGTTGTCATGTAATGTGGAATTACAATTTACTTCTAATTTAATAAACGGAAAATTAAATTATAAGCCTCTTCTTGTTGCCATTTTCAATATTTTTTGTTACAAATTTCAACATTTGTGTATGCTAGAATGCCATTTGGTTTAATTAATGTTGGAGCAACATTTCAAAGAGAAATGGATGTTGCATTTATTAGTAATATAAATCAATTCATTTCCATTTATCTGGATTATTTAACTGTTTTTTCTAATTCTAATGAGAAGCATTTAAAACACTTGAAGAAAGTTTTTGAAAGATTAAGGAAATATGGGATTTCACTTAATCCCAAAAAATAATTGTTTGCAATGAAAGAATGGAAGCTACTTGGACACATAATCTCAAAGGAAGGGGTTTTCATTGATCCAAAAAGAGTCACAGCAATTGAGGTAATTACTTTACCTAGAAATAAAAAGGAAATCCAAGAATTTTTAGGAAAAAAAAGATTGTGAATTTATACCTAATTATGTTGAGATAGTCAAATACATTACTAATATGTTTAAAAAGGATCATGAAGTCAAATGGACAGTACATGCTAGATATTATTTTTCATGGATCAAGAAGGTTATTTCTGAGGCCCCAATACTAGCTAGTCCATACTATTCAAAACCCTTTAGTATTTTTTCCTTTGCTTCATACACCACCTTAGTTGTTGTTTTACTACAGAAAAATGATGATGTATATGAGAAGCCCATTGCCCTTTTCAGCAAAGTAACGAGAGATGTTGAGTTAAGATATGATATTATGGAAAAGCAAGCATATGCCCTTGTTCAAGCCCTAAAATCATTCAGAATATATGCCTTACACTCTCCTATCATCGCTTATGTCAGAAATAATGCAGTAAAGATAATTTTGACACATCCTGATACATATGGAAAAAGGGGAGGATGGGTTGCAAAGATTCTTGAATTCGATCTTGATATCAGACCTACCAAATTGGTAAAAGGACAAGGTTTAGCTAAAATCTTAGCTGAATCAAATTTTAATATTCTTGGTATCAATACCATTTTGCAGAGTTCAAGTGAGAAGAATCCACAATAACCTTCTTCCAATTCAAGTGAGAAGAAACCACAAGAACCTTCTTCTAGTTCAAGTGAGAAGAATCCACAAGAACCTTCTTCTAGCTCAGATCTTGTTCCTCTTCCTTTACACATTGATGAGAAATTATTACTTTCATAATGGTATAGAGACATTGTAATTTTTCTTCGATATTTAAAGTATGCTCCTAAATTCATAAGGAATTAATCTAAATCTCTTAGACTTAAAGCCATAAAATATTGTATCATCAATACCAATTTGTATTGGAAGGATCCTCTTAAGATGCTTCTATTATGTCTAACTGAAAGTGAAACAGATGGAGTTATTGAACAGTTTCATGAGGGAATTTTTGGAGGACAATATGCTTGGAAGAAAACTGCATATAATATTCAGAGAGCAAGTTTTTATTGGCCTAGATTACTTTCACAGGTTGGAGCTAAGGTAATAAGTTGTATCCCATGTCACATTTTTGCTGGAAAACAGAATTAGCAGCATTACCTCTTATCCCAGTGTTAGTTTAGGCACATTTTCTACAATGGGGATTATATTTCATAGGTGAAATAATTCTAGCATCAAGTAATCAACATATATGGATTTTAACTGCTACTCACTACTTTACCAAGTGGGTAGAAGCAATTCTTGTCAATAATGCAACATATATAGTAGTCATAAAATTTATTGAAGAGAACATATTGTCTAGATTTGGTTGTCTACAACAAATAGTTATAGATAATGCACAATCTTTCAATAGTGTTAAAATGATACAATTTTGTCAAAAGTAGATGATTATTACATCATTCTACACCCTATTACCCTCAAGGCAATGGATTAGCAGAGTCATCAAATAACAGTTTGGTTAAGGTCATTAAGAAAGTATTAGAAGATCATAAGAGAAGTTGGGATAGTCATATCAAATATGCAGTTTGGGCCAACATACCATCACCTAAAAGATCCATAGGCAAGTCCCCTTTTGAACTTGTCTATGGAACTCAAGCAATATTTCCTACACAACTAGCATTTCCAGTCATGAAATTTCTGCAAGAATCATATGAGGAAGTTGATGATTTTTCAAGGATGATCAATAAGGTCATTGAGTTAAATCAAGACAAATATGAAGTTCAATTCAAACTTTGGAAATATCAAAATAAGATGAAAACTTTATTTGATAGAAAGCTAGAGAAAGAGACTTCAGACAAGGTGATCTAGTTTTAAGATGGGATACTAGAAGAGAGGAAAGAGGCAAGCATGGAAAATCTTACCATTTATGGTTGGGACCATTCAACATTGCAGAAGTTAAGGGTAAAAATACTTTTATTTTACAAAACTTGGAAGGACAATATTTTGCATTGCCAGTCAATGGGAAATATCTCAAATATTACATTCAATACTAAAAATTCTTGCAGCCATAGTTCATTATAAATTTATGGTTTTATTTAAAAAAAAAAAATCTGTCAAGTGTGATTTTTATAGCAATGACTCCATAGCCTGAGGAGAAGGCACATGGTTCTGCAGGTTCTCTGCATCCTGCGAGGGGAAGCAGTCCCCAAATGGAGCCAATGTTGTAACTTTTTTTTACCATGTAATATCTTTCATTTCCTTTATCTATATATATATATATATATATATATATATATATATATATATAAGAAAAAAACAAAAGAAAATAAGAAATAGAAAAATAAAAGAAAATACAAAAGAAAAGAAATAAATTGGGAAATAAAATATATATATATATATATATATATATATAACCGAAAAATATGAAATCCCAAAGTGTGGGTGCACTAGTTTAAATGATGCTATAATTAATTTTGTTTTAAATAAAATTAATCATTATTAGTTAAATTAATCAAGGATTAATTTATTTTGTATTGTTAATAAAGTTAATGATTGGAAATTTTATTTGTTTGTGATAAAAGTTGCGCAACAATCAATGGCACGCATCACCCCTACCTCGATCAATGAAGGGGAATGTATTTCGGACCCCCCCGGCCTTTATCAACGTTTAACTGAGGAGGGGATGGGGGTGGGTCCTAAAATTTGTTTTATCCGACACCACCAGGGGTATGTGTCATTACCATATTGTTTCAAAACAACCCCCCCCCCCACCTTGCCCCCGAAAAACACCTTTCCTCCCCTCCACCTCCATCGTCACTCTTCCACATCTCACCACTTGTCCATCACTCATTCCTCCACATTATATTACCTTTTTATTAATAAATTCTCTATGATAACATTCAATTAATTGTCACAATAATTAAACCTTCCTGCCAAATGTCTAAATGCATTTATCATACTCGCAAAAAATGGTTAACTCATCCGAAATTTATAAAAATACCTCTACCCTTCAGTCTTCCCTTTCTCCCATTTCTCTTGCAGAAACACAACGATCTCCCAGATTCCATCAACTAACAGGAATTTGCTGCACCAATGATCACTAAATTCCCTGGTAATTCAATACATCCCTTTGCTTATGTACAATTCAAAATGTCTCTGTCTAAAGGAAAATCTAAATTAGTGGTAGAGTCCCATATTGCCTCCTGTGATAAATTTTGATGAGCTTTCCTTAGTCGACAAACAATATAAGATCTGTGAAACCCAATATGAGTTCAATCTCTATGAATTGCTCAACTGGGCGAATTATAAATTCCTAGATATCGGTGATGAATTGAGTATGTGGGACTCCTTCCTGCCTAAATTCATTTTTCCTCAGACCCATGTCTTCCTAGAATTTGTCACCTGGTGTAATTTCAAGTTATCATGCAGTCATAGGGTCGTAATATCTCAGAACAATGAAGTCTTGCTTACTATCACCTCTGAGTCATTATGCCAAATCCTTCAAGTAATACCTACAGTCCCTTTGCACCCTTTTTCTGCATATTATCTTATGGAGATCTATCATAAACTCACATTCCCTGAGAGAGCTAAAAATTTTGAAACCTTTTACTTGAAAATTCTGAATTACCAAAAATGTATCCACCTTACTCATCTTCCATATTTCCAAAGATGTCTGGGAAGGTTATCTCCATGGTTTCGTGTCTGTTAGGTCATCCAAGTGACCAATGGGCCAATGAAGTAATTTTATGGTTTTTATCATTACTTTTAGCAAGAGAGAACCAACACATTATTTCAATTACAGTGAATTTCTAGCAGAGAGCATACATGTTCAATTCTTGATGTCTTCTACTGAAAATGATTTCAAGCTCCAATCAGTCCTTGTGTACATGCTTCTATTTTTTTAGGAAAATAGATTTAAATTTTCGTTACATAAGTTAAATACACAGGGAAATCCACAGTCAGTAATCTATTGGACTTCCTTGGTAAGGAAAAACACAGAAGAATACTCATTTTCTGAGTACGTAAATCAATTTCTACATATGACCTTGTGTCTTCTTAGCAGGGATGTTATTCCCAGAATTTCACTTGAAATTAAAAAAATTCTTCACCTCGGCGAGAAAACAAAAAATGGAGACTGATATCTTTACCAGAGTTACATAAATATCAGAGTTTATGGATGTGAGTTACCTACTTATAGGTTTCCTAAATTTGTACTAGTCAGGACTTTTGCACTAAAATATATAAGACAAATAATGAATATGGATGATCTACACTTCTTTTTCTAGTAAGAAGATGTCTCTGTTCAAATTAAAACCACAAATAGGCCCATTCATTGTCAACACTAGAGCAACAACAAATAAGGTAGATTCTCTATTAAAGCAAATGAAATTTAAATTGAGTTTCACCCGGTATTATGATCCCTAAGCCATTATTTCTAAATTAAGAGTTAAACAAAAGACAATTTATTATGCACACACATTAAGGCTAGAAATAGAACAATATGCCAATCAATAAGAGTGGCAAGAGAATATATTGCAAGAGGCAGAGGAACATGTTGTTACTTCAACAACTTCACAAACTCCAATTCCACGAGAGAAAGAAACTAAGAGGCCAAGAGAAAGTTTATCTCCTTTAGTTTCAAAAATTCAAGAGACAGACTTCCAGGTGTTTAAAAGAATAAAGAAATATAATACTCAGGGAGAGCCTTTTCAAGTAACAAGTTCACAGGAGCAGCAAACAATGGTACTAAAAAGTTTACATACTGCAACATTTCCAAGGATTGAGAATACATCCACAGATTCTCCTATGCCATCATTTTCCCAGGGTAGAGAGAAACTTATTATTTTTGCTTGGTATAAAGAGATCAAAAGAAACAATGAAGCATTGGAGGCCACCACATACTCTGAATTTTGGAAATAGACTTCCAATACCTAGCACAGACTTCTTTCTGCACCTTACACATAGAAGGGCAGTTTCAGTTAGCCTTTTTGGAACCCAAAGTTCCAATCCCTAAAAGTGCAGAAGACTACAAGACATCTATTTTCTCTTCTGATACTAAACAAAGCCACCATATTGATCAAATTGACCTGTAGAAACAGGATGGAGAAATGATATAATCTACCTTAACCAATTCAGCCATGGCATCTTCAAAATGACAAGCTTCATTGAATAATATTCATTCAAAATTAAAGATGGAGAAAATGCCCTCTTTGGCCAAAGATACCAGGCTCAAAGCATTGGAAGATCTGGTAATAAAGATAAGAGATAATCCTAGTGGTGTCAAATAAATTGAAGAAATGATAAATAGAAAGAATGCTAATATCTAGGCATTAAGGAAGCAATTGAAACTTCCAAATATAGAGCACCTACAGGCCAAATAAATTGGACAATTGGAGTCTAGAATTATTGAACCAGTAGAATAATCCAATTGGGTGAGCCCAATGGTGGTCCAGGAAAAGAAACAATAGGGTGAAATTAGAATATGCGTAGATCTTCAAAAGTTGAATGATGCATGTGTGCATGATCCGTTCCCAATACCATTTACAGATGAAGTATTAGAGAATATTGGTGGACAAGAGGCTTATTCATTCACTGATTGGTTTTCAAGATACCGCCAAATAAATATCGCACCAGAGGATCAAAACACGACCACCTTCGCAACAGATTGGGGTTGCTTTCAATATACAGTTATGCCATTCGGGCTGAAGAATGTGCCGCAATATTATCCAAGGTAGTAATCGCAGTGTTCAAGGAGTTTATTCATAAATTCTTAGAAGTGTATTTTGACAATTGGGGTGTGTTCGGATTGGTGAAGCATCATGTTGCAAGTATGTGCCTCATACTGGATACATGTCGCAAATACTAGGTCATGTTGAAATTGAAGAAATGTATATTCTGTGTGCCTTTTGGAATTCTTCTAGGCCATGTAGTATGTAAGCAGGGATTGATGGTGGACCTTGCAAAGATAACAATGATTGTGAACTTAGAAGCTCCCAAGAATGTTAAGTAGCTGCGCGCAACGTTGGGCCATACATGCTACTGTAGGAAGTTTATCAAGTCTTATGCCTAGATAACTGAGACGATGGAGAAACTATTAAAGAAGGATGGAATTTTTTGTTGGGATGAGCAATGTCAACAGATTCTCGATGTGTCAAATGAAAAAATCGTGATTGTGCCCATCTTCATGTTTCTGGATTGGAAGAAAGAGTTCCATGTGCATGTAGATGCCTCATTTATTGTGTTGGGTGTGGTATTGACTGAGTCGGGTGAGGGTGATATCGATCATCCTGTTAGCACAGGGAGTTACTTCTAGACTGCAAAAGGAATAAGCCTTACACATCATGATTTCATTTCAAAATTTAAAATGGGTTTTTGAGTGGTGGGATGGCTTCTGAAGGAGTTTTGAAATGATTGTGTTTCTCTTTAACTTTCATGCATTTTGCAAGTTGTGGCAAGCATAGATTGCGTGGTTAAGTGAGTAATATAGGGGAGCAAAGGAAAGAGAATAGGTAGCTGATAAATATCCTAAGAAACTAATTATCTTAAGACAATCATCTCAACTACATAAACAACCTTGTATCAAACTATGTTTCTTGGCAAGTAGAATAATAATATAGAAGTAGGAAAATGTATAAAGTATTTCACAAATCCTTTGTGAAACCTTCACTAGAAATTTCTACTTGAACTGGTATTATGATTTATATAAAACTGGATAGTAGATAAGTCATCATTAGATCCTCTTAATGATTTCTCACTCATACTATACTAGCTGTTGTAATTTATCATTTAAAATATTAAAATAGGCTTGACAAGGGAGACAACAATTAGAAAGTAAAAACATGTATAAAGTATCTCACAAATCCTTTTTGAAACCTTCACTAACAAGTTTTACTTTAACATATATTATAATTTACAGAAAAATGGATAGTAGATAAGTCATCATCAGATCCTCTTAATGATTCTCACTCATACTATACTAACTACTTCAAATTTATAATTCAGAAAATTGAAAACAGAAGATAGACAAACCACACATTAGATATAACTTGAATCACAAAATCCTCAAGCATGAAGTGTAGAAAAAAATATTTTATTAAGCTAAGTCTTCAGGTGAACCAAAATCCAACCCTGAAATGATATTTACAAAAGATATATATAGGGAGAGAGGCACCAACTCCAACTTTTCTAAATTGGTGTTTCCACTATTTCCTAATTAAATGGGTGTCTTTCAGATATTAAAAACATCTCCCATCGAATTGCAACAGAAAGTATAGGTGTAGATGAGAAGAAGAGGAAGAATGACACTTTGCTGCTGGAAAAACTGACTGACTACCCCTTTTGTTATTGAATTTCTCTTTATGGTCTTGACTATTGAATGACCATATGGCTTCTTTAAATACAACCTTCAACAACCACATAACTATCTCATATCCATCATCTTTCTTATCCATTTTGTTATGGGTTGCTATCTTTCAAAATTGGCCCAGAGGTTTGTTGTTGATAGCTATATAATTCTGTTGAGACAAGGGCTACCGGAAATTCTGGTAATACCTGTAATAGAGAAAAAACTGGAAACACTTCCATGCATTTATGTAGAATAACATTTTCACTTCAAAATTTTAACAGAAAATACTTCGAAACACCTGTATATTCTTGGATATTCTGAGCTGTAATCTTCATATTCAAAGCTTTGACTTGATATGAAAAAAAGTATTTTTTAAAGGAAAATTACCCTTTCATTCCATGTGAGCGCAACCTCTGCAAGCTTATCCAAGTTTGTTTTATTTCTGGCAGTAGATTTTGACCTTGTGATTTTGGCTAGGTCTTCTTTGATGATGGTCTCTTTCTTTTCTGCTTCTTTTTGGAACTTTCTTCTTTTGGGAGACTCTAATGGCTCGTCCATGGGAGCTTTACCTCTTTGTTTCTTCAAATTTCTTCTGATTTCTACAATTGAAGGATCCTTAGTCTACAACTTTGTATGTTGTTCATCTATGACTATTACTTCAGTCAATAAACTAGGATTATTTAGGGCTTTTGATTTCAGTTTGTATTTGTTTCTTTCCCTAGTATGCCTCTTCCTAGCTCCAGCAACTAGTTTTATTTCTTTTTTCTTGTTTTTACTAGTCCTTTTATACCCTGCTTCTCTTAGCAATTTCTCATCATAATCAATAGGTTGGTTTTCTTGTTGTTGTTCATGTGCTTCTGGAATTTCAGGAAACACCTGCGCTTTAGATTTCTCTTCAGCTACAAGTTCTCTTCTCCAATCTCTTATGTAAACCTTAGGAAAAGGTCTACCAGGAGGAACCATTTTTGAGCTTTTAGTTTTCTGGGCAGAAGAGATTTCACCTTTCTCCTTTCTCCTTTCAAATTCAGAAACTAAGGGTTTCTCTTTGCTACTTTTGGCACCTCTACTCACACTTTCCCTCTTTGTCTTTCTTTTAGAGTTTCCTTCAGCTAATGTAGTTGATGTCCTCTTTGTCTGAACCCGTGTTGAATACATTAAGAAATTTCTTGGGGTTTTGGTACAGGTTAGCCTGCCATGTAGAACAAGAAATGGTCTGAGGTTTGGTTTCTCTTTTTTAGTTCTTCTTCAACCAGAACCTTGATAATTTCCTGATGATATAAGTTGTACTCTGATGCTTCTTAATGTGTTTGAATCCTGGCTTCCATTTTGGTCAAGATATTCAATATGAAATAAGGTAGATTAAGAGTCCTCATACCTGCAAAATGAAAAAGAAACCTCATATGGTAAAGAAAAACTATTGTATATCTTCTTTCACAAGTGAGGAAAATCTTAATCAGTTTGATTGTTTCTCCCCATTCATTTTTCAGATAATTGCTGGGAATTCCTTTGGCCCAGTTAGGATCTCTGTATTCATCTCTAAAAAAATCATTGAGATCTCCTCCTGTAATAAGTTGTCCTTTAAACCACTTTTCTCCTTCCTGGGGAAGGTTAAAAGCCTCTGCAATTGGCTGTTCTGAAACCTACAATTGAAAACCAAAAGTGGTAGCTTCTTATCCATTGAAAGTTTGATAAAACTCTTGGCCTACACCTTGATGTGAGTCTCCTAACCTCGTGTAGAGTGGATAAAAACCTGCCTGAATAAACAACCTTCTAACCTTCAGATTAGCATCAACTAGCTCAGCTCCTTAGGGTTCAATTCTCTTAAGCTTTGCACCTTTCCTAGACTTTGGTGCCATAAAATATCTGCTTTTTTATTATGAAGAATAGGTGTCAAAGTGTGAAATCTTTCCCAACAGCTGTTGCAACTATCTTGAATTAGGCTGCCTAAAAATCTAGGATGTGTTCTTAAACTCCTTAATCAGTGTCTCCTTACCAGCACTTCAGAAATTAAAAATGGTGACCTTTCATTCACTTTCGAATATTTGAGATGAAGATATGGTTCAGTCTCCCATGCATATAATCCTTCATGATTACATACAATTTCATGTCATAATAGACAACATGTATTTGTAATGATGAAGTTGAGTTACTCTGGAGAGTCCAGCTGATCTGCTACAAGTGGTTGTACAAGAATCTTGAAAATCTGGCAATTTTCCTACATTAATTCGAACTAGTTAGAAATTCCAGTAGCACATTACATGGAACAGAAAGAACAGCCATCGGAATTCAAACAACTAGTTGAGATTGATGCTGCAGACATGCTTAAGATTTTTGGAAACACAAGTTATTTAAGATGGGTGGGGTAGACAACGATTGGCTATGGCTGTGACTGAAACCTAGTAAACACGATCAACCAAAATGATTAATGACTACCACTTGACTTTACTTGGAGTTTGTGACCTATCCAATCACAAAATCTCATGATTTGGATTAGATATTCCGCCATTATGACATGTGGACAATCGAAAATGGTTGCGTTCTCATCTTTATTTTTTTAAAATGAGAAACACTACCAGAAATTCCGGTAGCATCAGAATTTTTTAAAGAAACAGTAAATAAAACAATAACGGAAATATTTCCGAAAATCAGGGGAGACTATCTGAATGAGAAAATCGGATGCTACTAGAAATTCTAGTAGCGCATGATTTTTTTTTAAATTTAAAAAATTAATCCTAACAAATAAAAATTCCAAAAGCTACTCATGACGTAGCCTAGAATTGTGCTAACATTATCTCTACATGGGATAGAGCTCTCCCTGCGAGGCTCTAAGAACTTTTTTTAGTTTTAGTGCCTTGTCATTATGCTATGGTGTCTTATTATGAAATCACACCAGTGTTTACAGTGAACTGAGGCTACCAACAACCTTAGTAAAAGAATTTTTTGAGAAAACGCCCATTAGATGGGCCTTCATATAGTTCTATCCGATCAAGATGCTACAACTCAAAAGTATTGTTCTGCAAGACATTTGAGATTTTGGAAGGACCAAGCCATAAAGTATCAAATTTTGAATGCTTACCTCAATCTCGGTGCTGTGCATCCCACTTCAACACCAGATATCTAATATGAAAATCTTCTTTTTCAGTCCCTTTATCAAAGACTTCCTTCATAGCTTGTTGATATTTTCTTACCAAATCATATTGTCGTTCTCTCTTTTGCTGCACTTCTATGATCTAATACATTCTTCTGGTCATGTCATTTGGTTCAGCTTCACGATCTTGCAGTAGTTTGGCTACATGAATAGCTAATTGGACTAGAAAAACAACATCAATACCACAAACCATTTGAAAAGGTGATGTATTAATAGACTTTTTAATTGTCACCCTATCAGCCCATAAACCAAATTTAAGTTTTGAGTCCCAAGGTTTCTTTTTTTTCTCCAGCAACTTGGCCGATTCTTACCAAAATTTTATTAGATGATTGAGCTAAACCATTCCCTTGTGGCTAGTAAGTTGTAAAATCAGTAAGCTTAATACCATAATCTTCACAAAAAATTACCAATGGTGTGGCTTTAAAAGCAGTTGCATTATCTGCTACTAGTCTTGATGGACATCCAAATATGGTTATGATTCCTTCCAGAAACTTAATGACAACTTTATGAGTGGCATTCCTGGTAAGTATTGCTTCGATCCATTTGGTGAAGTAATCAGTAGAAAAAAGAATCCAACGATGTTGCCCACTTGAAGGTGGATGGATTTCACTAATGAAATCTAATCCCCACTGTTGGAAAGGTGCAAAAACAATTATGGGCTTGAGAGGTAAAGACTTCAGATGCTTTTTACCACTGAACCTTTGACATTTTTCACATGCTCTCACCTCAACACATACATCAGAAAATAAGCTACGCCAAAAATAGCCAACTCTCAATATTTTGTATGCAGTAGTTCTCCAAAAATGATGACCTCCACAAACACTACTATACATTTCAAATATGACCTTTTTAGATTCCTCTGGATCAATGCATCTCAACAAAACTCCTGTAGGATCTTTCCAATACAAATAGTTATCCTTGATGCAATACTTAATGGTTTTCAACTTTAAAGATCTCACTCTGCTTTTATCATAATCTGGAGGAGGTTTAAAATATTTCAGAAAATAAATAACATCTTTGTATCAGCTACACTCAACAAGCTTTGAATCTATTGTCATATTGTCAATAGGTTCTGAAATTTGCCCTTCTAGATTATCATCCATGAAATTCAAGCCCAACACTTTACAATTTTCTTCAGCAAGTAGTTTGGCTAATCCTTGACCTTTGATTAGTTTAGTAGTCTTTATATCAAAATCAAATTCAAGAACTTTAGTCACCCATTTACTTCTCTTTCCATCAATATTAGGCTAAACCAATATCTCTCTAATAGCAGATGAAGGGACATAGGCTATCACTTGAGCATGCAGAATATAAACTCTAAAAGCTTTCCGAGCTTTAATTAATGCATAAGCATGCTTTTCCAACATTTCATACTTTAATTCTCCATCTCCAAGGGATCTGCTGAAAAATGCCATGGGCGCTTCTTTATTTTCTGAATCCTTTCATAACAAAATAGTAGCAATGGTGTCTTGAGAAGCAAAATAGAATATTAAGAAAGGTTTTGAATATTCAAGACTTACCAATTGAGGTGCTTCAATGATAGCCTTTTTTATCATCTCAAATAAATTTCTGGATTCAACTGTCCACTTGACTTCTTTGTCCTTCCTTAGCATATAAGTAATATGTTTCACCACTTCAGCAAAATTTGGGATGACTATTCTAATAAAATTGATCTTACCAAGGAAAGATTGAATCTCTTTCTTGGATCTTGGAAGTGTTAAATCTTGAATTGCAATCACTCTTTTTGGATCAATCCTCACTACATTTTTAGAAACTATGTGACCCAGCATCTTACCTTCTTTGAGAGCAAAATGAGATTTCTTTGAATTCAAGGATATACCATATTTTTTGCATTTAACAAATACTTGTCTCAAGTGTTGAAGGTGTTCTTGACCTGAAGCTGAAAAAACAGTGACATCATCCAAATAGATGACCAATAGCTTGTCCTTTTCTCCAATGAATGCAAATTCCATAGCACATTGGAAAGTAGCTCCAGCATTCATGAGCCCAAATGGCATCATTGCATACATGAATGTACCCCAAGGAGTAGTGAATGTTGTCTTCTCTAGATCTTTTTGGCCAAATAGATATTTTATTATATCCAAAAAACCATCTAACATGGAAATTCTATCTAACCCAGTTAACTTTTCAAGAATATGTTCCATCTTTGGCAATGGATAGTTATCTTTCTTGGAGCTTTTGTTAAGATTTCTAAAATCCACACACAATCTAATGTCACCATTTTTTCTTACTAGCACTAGATTGGAAACCCAGTCTAAGTATCTCAATGGAATAATGATTTTAGCATCCAACAAATTCTTTACTTCCTTTTTGATCACTAGTAGCAATAGTGGATTGATTTTCCTTAAATTTTGCTGGAAAGGTTTAGTACCATCTTTCAATGGTATTCTATGCTCAATGATAGATGTATCATATGTCTTAAGATCTTCATATTTCTAAGCAAAAACATCAACAAATTCACAAAACATCTTGTGATATTCCATCTTTATTTCATCTAGTAAATCTTTTGACAATTTCACATACCTTGGATCTTGTGTTGTACCCAAGTTGTAATCTTCTAACTCAAAATCTGCTTCAGCTAACTGTGGCTTACTTGCAACATCATTTTGATAAAAAAGTTTCTCAAGTGGAATTAACTCCTTGGGAATATGATTGGTAGGCAATTTTATGATAGGCTGGTCAACAATTTGTTTTTTTAGATTTCTGGAATCTTGATGATCAACATCAACTTGTGGTAGGTCTTCTTCTTTATCAATATTTAGACAGCAAACTCTTCAACAACTTCAATGAATTTTCTGATCTCCTAGTCATCTTCAAAAACTTTCCAATGTTTAACATTAATAGGAATGCTAGGTCTAAACCTAACTTCCACTTCATATTTCAACTTTATGGGCATCAGAATTTTGAATGAGCTGGCTGAAATAGAGAGTGAATAAGCTAGAATATTACTTTCTCTTAGAAGTGTCATCAGTTTTCTTTGATTTGAAATTGTATCTACTTTGATGATCAGCTACAATAATGGAATGATTAGAACCCACTTCATTATTCTGAGTATATGACATGAAGTCTTCATACAATGCTTGTGTAAGATGAATCATCCCTTCTTTGTCTCTAAGACAATTTATATCAGCACCTCTTTCCAACCCTTCAACTTCTTCTTCATCTTCAAATATAAAATTCTGCAAAGGAGGTTGCACCTTTTGATCATCAACATATCTTCTTTCTCTCTGCAGAATTTGAGGAGCATTAGGTCCTCTAAACTGTTGTCTATTTGGAAATCAAATGAAACATTTCTGGTAGTAGATGGTCTTGCTTCCATCTTCAACTTAGAAATATCAGTAGTCAATGATTTGAACATCTTGGTAAGATCATCTAGCTTAGGATATATGTCGAAAGTTCCCAAAGTAGAAACTTCAACTTTTTTCTTTCTTTCTTCTCTGTCAATCCCTCCTTTGAGTCTATTAGCTTCTAATATATTTGATTCTACCTCCAGTGCATTTTCCTACATTTGTGATAGGGTAGCAAATCTTCTTTCTCTCAATAATAAACAAAAGTTAGGATCAAAGGCACTAGCATAAGTGATTTTAGCTAAAGATTCAATAGGCTTGATTTCAGTAGGTATCTTGCTATACATTTGATTGAATCTCTTAGAAAAATTAGAAATTGATTCTCCTTCTTTTCTTTTGATTGCACCAAATTCTATGATATAATACCAAAAATATTTCTTGTCACCCCATTTTCTTAAAAATGTATCATCTAGGACTTCAATTCCAGTGATGCTACCAGTTGTCAAATATCTAAACCATTTCCTTACATCACCCTCTAGGTTCTGAACAAGAACTCTCATCCAAACATCTTCATGCTCAATGTTTAGATTATCAGTATAAGCATAAAAATCAACAAGATGTTCTTCAGCTATTACCTCCCCTTCACCATTAAATTTAGGCATATGCTTGAGATAATCTCCTACAAGTAATGCATTCATAGGCTGAGGTAAAACTAAAGGAGCATACCTAGTAGCAACAATTGCATCCATTCGGTTAGGGGGTGGATTAGGACCTGCCATGGTGTGAGTTACTGGGATTTGTGGAATAACAATTGGAGTTACTGGGATTTGTGGAATAACAATTTGAGGATTTTGAACAGTAGATGAGGAAGCACCAACACTCGATGTAGAGGTTGTTTGTTGACTGGAAAATGAGAGAGGTATAGAAATTTTTGTAAAATCAGGAGACAGAATTTGCTGTACTTTTTTAGGAATAGCTTTTGAAAAACCAGAAACAGAAGAAACAAGATTTCGCTTATTCTTTTTCTTGATTAGCTTCTCAGGATCAGGGACTTGGTTTTTCAAAGGAGAATATGGGTTTGCCTTGATTATGGCCTTTCTTGGAGCTGGAACTTCAAAAATGGAGTTGCTAGGTGTAAAGCAATCTAAAAAGACAGCTGGAATTGTACAACTCAAAACCAGACTTATAACTTTGTCATTTACCCAGGGATAAACTTCAATTCGCCTCCCCGGCAATGGCGCCAAAGATGTTAGCGCAAGGAGTTACTCCTAGACTGCAAAAGGAGTAAGCCTTACACATCATGATTTCAATTCAAAATTTAAAAGGGTTTTTTGAGTGGTGGGATGGCTTCTAAAGGAGTTTTGAAATGATTGTGTTTCTCTTTAACTTTCATGCATTTGGTAAGATGTGGGAAGCATAGATTGCATGGTTAAGTGAGTAATATAGGGGAGCAGAGGAAAGAGAATAGGTTGATGATAAATATCCTAAGAAACTAAGTATCTTAAGACAAACACCTCGACTACATAAACAACCTTGTATCATATTCTGCTTCTTGGCAAGGAGAATAACAATTTAAAAGTAGGAAAATGTATAGAGTATTTCACAAATCCTTTGTAAAACCTTCACTAGCAATTTCTACTTGAACTGATATTATGATTTACAGAAAACTGGACAGTAGATAAGTCAGCATTAGATCCTCTTAATGATTTCTCACTCATACAATACTAGTTGTTGTAATTTATCATTTAAAAGAATAAAATAGGCTTGACAAGGGAGACATCAATTTGTAGGTTATAACCTCATACAGAAATTACCTACATACGAATTCTAAAACACAGAAAATAAACAATGCGAGACCATAACACATAAAACAAATATACACAGAGATTTTCCCCTGGATCCCAAAACCTGGACTACCAGCTTGATTTTCATTATGTTCCTTTCAATGTTACAATACATATTTATACACGCCAAATCATCCAATGCCATGGACCGAAAGCCATCCCGTCCAAAACCATGGACCGAAAACCATTGCATCCAAAACCATGTGTGAAAATCATGCACAAAACCATATGTAGGTCTACCCAACCTAATATAGGGTCCAAAAAAAATTTCCCAGGGCGTTGCCCCGGACCCCATACAAGGGGGCTACCCACCCCCCTCAAACCCCCCTGTGACCTCCCCGCTGCGCAATCAGTGCAACAAAGGGGGGGATCCATCCCCCGGTTCACTACGTTGGCTAGTCGTTGAAAGAATAACACAACCCAACATTATCCCACTTGTTGTTTTCTTTCCACAAGGGGCCACAAGAGAGCTTAGTCATTTATCCAACCCTGCAATGCCCATTGTTTCTCTACACCAATAGAAATTCTCAGAGCTCACAAATTTTTTCAATGCATCTGTAGTACTCTTCAAAGTGTCCACCTTTACGAACAACACCTTTTTGTCTTCTATCATATCCCTCACAAAGTGATACTGAACATCAATGTGCTTTGTCTTTGAATGGTAAGTAGGGTTCTTTGCCAAGAAAATTGCACCTTGGCTATCAAAATCTATCCTTATAGCTCCTTGTACTAACCCCTTACTTGAACACAATCTCTACAACCAAACTGCTTCCTTGCTTGCATGACTGGATGCCATGTATTCTACCTTTGTAGTTGATAGTGCCACTACAAATTGTTTCTTACTCATCCAACTGACTGCACCTCCAAATAGGTTAAACACATACCCACTTGTAAATATTCTCTGATCCAAATCTCCAGCCCAGTCCGCATCAACAAAGCCATGGATATCCAAAATTTTGTCCAATCCTGGTCTTCCTTAGTAGCACAAACCATAATCACTAGTGCCACGCAAATACCTGAAAACCCACTTCACTGTTGTCTAATGCTCCTTCCCTGGTTTTGACATAAACCTACTCAATGCTCCCATTGCATGTGCAATGCCTGGTCTAGTACATACCATCACATACATCAGGCTACCAACTACACTTGCATATGGAACACGTGACATATCCTCTTCATCTTCTTGTGTCTTGGACACTGTTCAACAAATAACTTTACACCTATAGTAATAGGAACCTTCACCGGTTTACTATCCTACATATTAATCCTCTGCAATATTGTCTCGACACACTTCCTCTGGTTTAACCAGAGCTTCCACTTTGCTCGATCTCTTTTAATTTCCATGCCCAAAATATAGTTTCCAACCAAGACCTTTCATGTCGAATTTGGAGGACAATTGGGTCTTCAAATCCTGGATAATTTCTTTGTCATTTCTAACCAGCAACATATCATCCACATACAAGACCAGATAAATAACACGGTCACCAACTAATTTAAAATACACACAATGATCTTCTTTGCTTCTCGTGAAGCCAAGTCCCCGTATAAATGTATCAAATTTCTAATACCACATCATTGGTGACTGTTTTAACCCATATAAAGACTTCTTTAACTTTCATACCATTTCTTTCTTACTCTTCACCGCAAAACCTTCAGGTTGCTTCATGTAGATCACCTCTTCTAGATCCCCGTGAAGAAATGTTGTCTTCACATCCATCTATTCTACCTCAAAATCAAAAGCAGCAACAATATATAAAAGTAATCTAATAGAAGCTACCTTGGCAACAGGAGAAAAAATATCACCAAAATAAATTCCCGGAACCTGGGAATAACCTTTTGCTATCAACCAGGCTTTGTATTTCTCCACCTTTCCTTCTGCATTTGTCTTCTTCTTGAACACCCATTTGCTGCCAATGGGTTTCCTTCCAGCCGGAAACTCCACCAGATCCCAAGCCTCATTTTTTTGCAAAGATGCCATTTCATCAACCATGGCCTCTTTCCAGAGTTTTCCATCCTCTGAATCTACTGCTTCCTTCACAGTTCTAGGATCATCATCAGTAATAGATAAAGCAAAATTTGAACAGAAAGCAGATGGACTATACCTTTCTGGCTGCCTTCTTTCTCGAACTGATCTTCTCACACCTAGATTTTGTTGCTCTTCATCTTCTAATTCCTCCTCTGCTGTGGAGTCTGATTCTTCCTCCTTCAGCTCAAACTCTATCTTCTCAGGTTCCTTTGGTTGGACTTCATGTTTAATAACATCTTTCACCTCTCTGAACACCACATCTCGGTTGTACACAACCTTCCTTGTTACTAGGTTCCAAAGCTTGTAACCCTTTAAACCATCCTTATACCCAGTAAAGTTGCACTTTTCAAATTTACTATCCAACTTGGTTCATTTCTCCTTTGGAACATGTACATATGCATCACATCCAAATACCCTCAGATGTGAAAGAGAGGGTTTCTTACCAGTCCATACCTCTTGTGGAGTCTTATCCTCCAGTGTTGATGAAGGTGATCTATCAACCAGGTAACATGTTGTCTCCACCGCCTCTGCGTAGAATTCCTGTCCTAACCCGACACCACTAAGCATGCTTCTTGTCCTTTCTATCAACGTATTGTTCATTCTTTCTGCAACTCCATTTTGCTTAGGTGTATATGGAGTAGTCTTCTGCCGTGCTATACTACACTTCTTACAAAATTCTTCAAATTCCTTACTGCAAAACTCTCCAACATTATTTGTCCTCAACATTTTTATCTTCTTCTCTGTCTGGTTTTCCACCAGAGCCTGAAATTCTTTAAACCTGTCAAAGACTTTAGATTTCTTCTTAAGGAAATATATCCATGTATTCTTTGAGAAGTCATCTATAAATGATACATAGTACATAAACTAACACATCACTGTGCACAAGCTCTAATATATGTTTCGCCCTCTTACCACCAAAGGGGAAACTCACCCAATTCTGCTTCCCATATACACAATTTTCATAGAAATCAAAATCCAAATAGCTATTACTCATACCTTCTACCATACCTTTACCATGAAGTATTCGAAGGCCCTTCTCTCCAATATGTCCAAGCCTTTGATGCCACAACATGGTCTTCTCTCCAGAGACCACTAGATTTTTTGCTCCACTTTCAGGAACCATAGAATTGTTGCACCCATCAACAATAGTGTTACCTTGCAGCTTGTACAGAGTTCCAATCTGAACTCCCCGCTTCAATACTAGTGCTGCCCGAACCATCTTGCATGTATCTTTCTCAAACATTGTTTTTACACCTGCATCATCTAGCTTGCTTACAGAAATTAGATTTTTGGCCAATGCAGGAATATGTAGAACACCCGAAGTGTTCTAACCCTTCCACCTTTCAACTTCAACTTTACTTTTCCGCGACCAACGATTCTAGCCTTCCTATCATCCCCTAAGAAGACATCACCACCATCATATTTCTCATACTCGTAGAACCACCCTCTATGGGGAGTGAAGTGAAAGGGTGCACCTGAGTCAATCAAACATGCCTCATGATCTACATGTGAGCTTGAAGAAACCATGTACACATCCCCACCTTCATCTGAGGTGGTTTTTGCCTCTGCATAAGGAGCATCATCACATCCATTTCCTTTGTCAGGAGCTTTAGATTTACAGTCCCTTTTGTAGTGCCCTTCCTTTCCGCATTTCCAGCACACCACCTTTACAAGTTTTCCTGGAGATTTAGATCTCCCTCTAGATTTAGATCTCCCACTCGATGACTTATTTTTGTTTCGATTCTGGGACCGTCCTCGTGCAGACAAGGCATCACCATTCTGACTCTCCATATTTTTCCATCTCATCTCCTCTGTCAGCAAGGATGAGACTATTTCATCAAACTCCAAGGTAGTTACATTGCTACATATTGCAATAACCAGACTATCCCACGAATCTAGTAGAGAACACAATAAACTAATGCACTTATCTTCATCTAAAATTTTGATATCAACAGATGATAATTGACTTACCATAGTATTAAATGCATTCAGATGCTCTGTCACCGAGTCTCCATCTTTCATCCTCAGGTTATACAGCTTTTTCCGCAGGAACAATTTATTCACCAGAGACTTAGATTGGTACAAAGTCCCTAACTTGTCCCACAAAGCCTTCGCCATAGCTTCTCCTGATACATTCAGCGATATTGAATGTGAGACACACAAGTGTATTGTGCTCTTTGCCTTCTGATCCAACTTCTTCCATTCTTCATCAAACACTCTTGTTGGTTTAGTACCCAAATCTACCATGATCCACTGATCTTTACCCACCAATAGATCCTCCATCTTGAGTTTCCACAACTCAAAACTCTGACCATTAAATTTCTTGATCTCTATCTTTCCACTGCTCGCCATCTTCTTTCACCACTAGAATCGATCCCACAGATCTCCCACTGAACGGGGTCTACCACAGGCCCAAGCGAAACCCCTTAGCAACAAAGGAGTCCCCTTGAAGCCAAAACAACTCTGATACCAAATATAGGTTTTAACCTCGTACAAAAATTACCTTCATATGAATTCTAAAACACAAAAAATAAACAATGTGAGAGCATAACACATAAAACACATATACATAGAGATTTTCCCCTGGATCCCAAAACCGAGAATACCAGCTTGATTTTTCATTATGTTCCTTTCAATGTTACAATACATATTTATACATGTTGAAGCATCCAGTACCATGGACCGGAAACCATCGCATCCAAAACCATGGACCGAAAACGATCGTGTCCAAAACCATCACATCCAAAACCATGTGTGAAAATCATGTACAATACCATAGGTAGGTCCGCCCAAACCCCCCTCAAACCCCCCGGACAGGGGGGGCTGCCGCCCCCCCGTGACCCCCCCACTGTGCAATCAGCGCAACGAAGGGGGGGCTCTAGCCCCCTTCTAACTCCCCAGTTCACTACGTGTGCTAGTCGTGGAAAGAATAACACAACCCAACACAATTAGAAAGTAAAAACATGTATAAAGTATCTCACAAATCCTTTGTGAATCTTTCACTAACAAGTTTTACTTGAACATATATTATAATTTACAGAAAACTAGATAGTATTTAAGTCATCATCAGATCCTCTTAATGATTCTCACTCATACTATACTAGCTGCTACAAATTTATAATTCAGAAAATTGAAAATAGGAGATAGACAAACTAGACATTAGATATAACTTGAATCACAAATTCCTCTAGCATCAAGTGCAGAAAAATCTATTTTATTAAGTTGAGTCTTCAGGTGAACCAAAATCCAACCCTGAAATGATATTTACAAAAGATATATATAGGGAGTGAGGCACCAACTCCAACTATCCTAAACTCGTGGTTCCATTATTTCTTGATTACATGGGTGTCTTTCAGATATTAAAAACATTTGCCATTGAATTGCAACAAAATGTATAGGTGTAGATGAGAAGAAGAGGAAGAATGACACTTTGCTGCTGGAAAAACTGACTAGCTGCCCCTTTTGCTATTGAATTTTCCCTTTATGGTCTTCACTATTGAATGACCATATGGCTTCATTAAATACAACCTTCAACAACCACATAACTATCTCATATCCATCATCTTTCTTATCAATATTGTTATGGGTTGCTATCTTTCAAAACTGGCCCCGAGATTTTCTGCTGAAAACCATATATTTCTATTGAGACAGGTGCTACCAGAAATTCAGGTAATACCTGTAATAGTGAAAAAATTGGAAATGCTTCCATGATTTTTGGTAGGATAACTTTTTCACTTCAAAATTTTAACAGAAAATACTCAGAAACACCTGTATATGCTTGGATATTCTGAGCTTTAATATTCATATTCAAAACTTTGACTTGATATGAAAAAAGGTATGTTTTAAAGGAAAATTACCCTTTCATTCCATGTGAGTTGCAACCTTTGCAAGCTTATCCAAGTTTGTTTTATTTCTGGCAGCAGATTTTGACCTTGTGATTTTGGTTGTGTCTTCTTTGATGATGGTCTCTTTCTTTACTGCTTCTTTTTGGACCTTTCTTCTTTTGGGAGGCTTTGATGGTTGGTCCATGGGAGCTTTACCTCTTTGCTTCTTCAAAGATCTTCTGATTTCTACAATTGAAGGATCCTCAGTCTACAACTCTGTATGTTGTGCATCTATGACTATTACTTCAGGCAGTAAACTAGGATTATTTAGGGGTTTTGATTTAAATCTGTATTTATTTCTTTCTTTACTATGCCTCTTCCTAGCTCCAGCAACTATTTTTATTTCCTTTTCCTTGTTTTTATTGGTCCTTTTATACCCTGCTTCTCTCAACAATTCCTCATCAGAATCAATAGGTTGGTTTTCTTGTTGTTGTTCACGTGCTTCCAGAATTTTAGGAAACACTTGCACTTTAGATTTCTCTTCAGTTGCAAGCTTTCTACTCTGAGTTCTTATGTAAACAGCAAAAGGTCTAACAGGAGGAACCATTTTTGAGCTTTTAGTTTTCTGGGCAGAAGAGCTTTTACCTTGCTCCATTCTCTTTTTAGATTCGGCAACTAAGGGTTTCTCTTTGCTACTTTTGTCACCTCTGCTCACACTTTCCCTCTTTGTCTTTCTTTTAGAGCTTCCTTTAGATGATTTAGTTGATGTCCTCTTTGTTTGAACCCGTGTTGAATAAGATTGAGAAATTTTGTGGGGTTTTGGTGCAGGTTGACCTACCATTTAGAACAAGAAATGGTCCCAGGTTTGGTTTCTCTTTTTCAGTTCTTCTTCAACAAGAACCTTGATAATTGCCTGATGATATAGGTTGTACTCTGATGCTTCTTAATGTATTTTAATCCTAGCTTCCATTTTGACCAGGCTCTTCAATATGAAATAAGGCAGATTACGAGTGCTCATACCTGCAAAATTAAAAAGAAACCTCATATGGTAAAGAAAAACTACTATATATCTTGTTTCACAAGTGAGGAAAATCTTAACCAGTTTGACTGTTTCTTCCCATTCTTTTTTTAGATAATTGCTGGGAATTCCTTTAGCCTAGTTAGGATCTTTGTATTCATATTTGATAAAAGCATTGAGATCTCCTCCTCTGATAAGCTATCCTTTAAACCAATTTTCTCCTTCCTGGGGAGGTCAAAATCCTCTCCAATTGACTGTTTTGAAACCTGCAACTGAAAACCAAAAATGGTAGCTTCATGTTCATATAAAATTTGATCAAACTCTCAGGCTACACCTTTATGTGAGTCTCCTAACCTCGTGCAGAGTGGATACTAGCCTGCCTAAATAAACATCCTTCTGACCTTCGAATTAACATCAACTAGCTCAGCTCCTTGGGGTTCAATTCTCTTAAGCTTTCCACCTTTCTTAGACATTGGTGCCATAGAATATCTGCTTGTTGATTATGAAGAATAGGTGTCAAAATATTAAAGCTTACCCAACAGTTTTTGAAACTATCTTGAATTAGGTTGTCTGAAAATCTGAAATGTGTTCTTAAACTCCTTAATTAGTGTCTCCTTACCAGCACTTCATAAATTCGAAATGGTGACCTTTCCTTCACTTTTGAATATTTGAGATGAAGATATGGTTTAGTCTCCCATGCATATAATCCTTCATGATTACATAAGATTTCATGTCATAAGACAACATGTAGTTGTAATGATGAAGTCGAGTTACTCTGGAGAGTCCAACTGATCTGCTACAGGTTGCTGTACAAGAATATTGCAAATCTGGCAATTTTCCTACATTAATTCGGACTGGCTAGAAAGTCCGGTAGCGCATTACACAAACCAGAAACAACGGCCGTAAAAATTCAAACAAATGGTTGAGACTCACGCTATAGACATGCTTAGGATTTTGGGAAACACAAGTTATTTAAGATGGGTGGGGTAGACAACCACTAGCTATGGCTGTCACTGACACCTAGCAAACACGATCAACCAAAACGATTAATCACTACCACTTGACTTGACTTGGAGTTTGTGACCTATACAATCACGAAATATCATGATTTGGATTAGATATTCCGTTGTTATGACATGTGGACAATAAAAGACAATTGCATTTTCAGCTTTATTTTTTTAAAACAAGAAATACTACTGGAAATTTAGGTAGCATCAGAAATATTTTAAAGAAAACGGGAAATAAAACAATAACGGAAACACTGTTCGAAAAACAAGGGAGACTATCTGAACGAGAAAATCGGATGCTACCAGAAATTCTAGTGATTTTTTTTTGAAATTTACAAAATTAATCCTAACAAATAAAAATTCCAAAACCTACTCATGACTTAGCCTAGAACTATGCTAACATTGGCTCCACAGGGGATAGATCTCTCCCTGCGAGGCTCTAAGAAATTTTTTCAATTTTAGTGCCTTGTCATTAGGCTATGGAGTCTTATTATGAAATCACATCAGTATTTATAGTGAACTAAGGCTGCCAACAGACTTAGTAAATGAAGTTTTTGAGAAAATTCCCATTAAATGGGCCTCCATACAGTTTTGTCCCATCAAGATGCTGCAACTCAAAAGTATTGTTCTGCAAGACATTTGATATTTTGAAAGGACCAAGCCATAAACCATCAAATTTTGAATGCTTACTTGGATCATGGTGTTGTGCATCCCACTTCAACACCATATCTCCAATCTGAAAATATTCCTTTTTAGTCCCTTTATCAAAGACTTCCTTCATAGCTTGCTAATATTTTCCAACCAAATCATATTGTTGTTCACTCTTTTGTTGCACTTCTATGATCTGATACATTCTTTTGGTCATGTCATTTGGTTTAGCTTCATGATCTTTCAGTAGTTTGGCTATAGGAATAAATAATTGGATTGGAAAAACAACATCAATACCATAAACCATTTGAAAAGGTGATGTATTAATAGACTTTTTAATTGTAACCCTATCAACCCAATAAAGAAAATTTAAGTTTTGAGTCCCAAGCTTCCTTGTTTTTCTCTAGCAACTTGGTGTTGATTCTTACCAAACTTTTATTAGATTATTCAGCTAAACCATTCCCTTGTGGATAGTAAGTTGTAGAATGTGTAAGTTGAATACCATAATCTTCACAGAAATTTACCAATGGTGTGGCTTTAAAAGCAACTGCATTATTTGCTACTAGTCTTGATGGACATCCAAATCTCGTTATGATTCCTTCCAGAAAGTTAATGATAACTTTATGAGTGGCATTCCTCATAGGTATTACTTCGATCCATTTGGTGAAGTAATCAGTAGCAACAATAATCCAACGATGATGCCACTTGAAGGTGGATGAATTCACCAATGAAATCTAATCCCCACTGCTGGAAAGGTGCAGAAACAATTATGGGCTTGAGAGATAAAGACTTCAGAATATTTTTACCAGTGAACCTTTGACATTTTTCACATGCTCTCACCTCAGCACATACATCATAAAATAAGCTAGGCCAAAAATAGGCATCTCTCAATATTTTATATGCAGTAGTTCTCCAATAATGACGACCTCCACAAACACTACTATGCATTTCAAATATGACCTTTTTAGATTCCTTTGCATCAATGCATCTCAACAAAACTCCTGTAGGATCTTTCCAATAAATACAATTATCCTTGATGCAATACTCAATGGTTTTCAACTCAAAGATCTCACTCTGCTTTTATCATAATCTAGAGGAGGTTTAAAATATTTCAGAAAATAAATAACATCTTTTTACTAGCTACACTTAGCAAGCTTTGAATCTACTATCATATTGTCAATAGGTTCTAAAATTTTCCCTTCTAGATTATCACCCATGAAATTCAAGCCCAAAAATTTACAATTTTCTTCAGCAAGTAGTTCGGCTAATACTTTACCTTTGATTAGTTTAGTAGGCTTTATCTCTAAATCAAATTCAATAACTTTAGTCACCCATTTACTTCTCTTTCCATCAATACCAGGTTGAACCAATATCTTTCTAACAACATATGATAGGACATATGCTATCAATTGAGCATGCAAAATATAAACTCTAAAAACTTTCGGAGCTTTAACTAATGTATAAGCATGCTTTTCCAACAGTTCATACTTTAATTCTCCATCTCTAAGGGCTCTACTGAAAAATGTTGTGGGCACTTCTTTATTTTCTAAATCTTTTTGTAACAAAATAGCAGCAATGGTGTCTTGAGAAGATTAAGAAAGGTTTTGAATATTCAGGACTTACCAATTGCGGTGCTTCAATGATAGCCTTTTTTCTCAGCTCAAATGAATTTTTAGATTCAACTGTCCACTTGACTTCTTTGTCCTTCCTTAGCATACAGGTAATATGTTTCACCACTTCAACAAAATTTGGGATGAATATTCTGAGAAAATTGATCTTACCAATGAAAGATTGAATCTCTTTCTTGGATCTTGGAAGTGTTAAATCTTGAATTGAAATCACTCTTTTTGGATCAATCCTCATGACATTTTTAGAAACTATGTGACCCAACATCTTACCTTCTTTGATAGAAAAATGAGATTTCTTCGAATTCAAGGATATACCATATTTTTTGCATTTAACAAATACTTGTCTCAAGTGTTGAAGATGTTCTTGATCTGAAGCTGAAAAAAAGTAATGTCATCCAAATAGATGACCAAGAACTTGTCCTTTTCTCCAATGAATGAAAAGTCCATAGCACGTTGGAAAGTAGCTCCAGCATTCATGAGCCCAAATGGCATCTTTGCATACATGAATGTACCCCAAGGAGTAGTGAATGTTGTCTTCTCTCAATCTTCTCGCCAAAAAGATATTTGATTATACCCAGAAAAACCATCTAACATGGAAATTTTGTCTGAACCAGTTATCTTTTGAAGAATATGCTTCATCTTCGACAATGGATAATTATCTTTCTTGGAGCTTTTGTTAAGATTTTTGAAATCCACACACAATCTGATTTCACTATTTTTCTTTCTTACTGGCACTAGATTGGCAACCCAATCTGAGTATCTCAATGGAATAATTATTTTAGCATCCAACAATTTCTTTACTTCCTTTTCCATCACTAGTAGCAATAGTGAATTGATTTTCCTTAACTTTTGCCGGAAAGGTTTAGTACCATCTTTCAGTGGTATTCTATGCTCAATGATAGATGTATCATATGTCTTAATATCTTCATATTTGCAAGCAAAAACATCAACAAATTCACAAAACATCTTGTGATATTCCATCTTTCTTTCATCTAGTAAATCTTTTGATAATTTCACATACCTTGGTTCTTGTGTTGTACCCAAGTTGTAATCTTCTAACTCAATGTCTGCTTCAGCTAACCATGGCTTAATTGCAACATCATTCAGATCAAAAAGATTCTCAAGTGGAATTAACCCCTTGGGAATATGATTGGTAGGTAGTTGTATGATAGGTTGATCAACAATTTGTTTTTTTAGATTTCTGGAATCTTGATGATCAACATCAACTTGTGGTATGTCTTCTTCTTTATCAATATTTCAAACAACAAACTCTTCAGCAACATCAAATAATTTTCTGATCTCTTGGTCATCTTCAAAAACTTTCCAATGCTTAACATTATCAAGAATGCTAGGTCTAAACCTAACTTCCACTTCATATTTCAACTTTATAGGCATCGGAATTTTGAATGAGCTGGCTGAAATAGAGAGTGAATTAGCTAGAAAATTACTTTCTCTTGGAACAAAAGAAATGGTAAAGGCTAGGAAGGAGTCTTCTACAATGTCGCATACTGCATTCCGATAATTTCTGAGTCTAGGATGCTTAGTTTGATAAACATTTCTGATTTGCTAAATAATAAGTTCAACATCTCCAAAAACATAAATTTTTGATATATTCATATCTTTTTCCTTTTTTAAGCCAATTAACAGAGATTCATATTCAGCCACATTATTAGTTGTCTCAAATTCAAGTTTGAAAGAAAAAGTGAAACTTTCCTTCAAAGGAGAAATAAGAACAATCCCTGCACCAACACCTTCTTTGGAACATGAGCCATCAAAAAACATTTTCCATACCTTCGATCCTTCATGATTGATTTTATTTTCAGCAAGTTTTCAAATCTGAAAACATTCTGTAGGTAAGGCTAAGTCATCCCTATGTAGAATGGTTGAACCAACTCTAGTTGTTCTAGCATATATCAGATGATTAGTAGGCTCTTTGATGTCACTAATGATATATGATAGCTGAGATTCTCTGTAAAGTCTTCTCTGTTCTCCTCCAAAAACAGGAACAATAGCATAAGTTAAATCCATTTGCAAGGTTCCTCCCAACCTTTTAATCCATGACCTAGAAAGTAGCATACCAAATATGGGAGGAATATAAGCTACAACAATATCCATTACCATCCCTCTCATAGGTAACTGAAAAAGACTTACTGCAAGTTCTTTGATGACACCAAGGCATTGGACTTTCTGGGAATCAAAAGAATAGGGATCTTGGTACTCTCTAGTTATATCAAGACCTGGTTCATCCATAAGCACCTTGGGCATTAAATTATGTGAAGCTCCAGAGTCCATAAGAAAATTATGCAAGGTCTTTTCATGAATATTCAGAGATAGATAGAAGGGATGGGTAGATTCATCTCTTTCTTCTACCAATGGACCTAAAATAATAGTGGGCTTATCATCTTGAAGGTTAACAAAACCAGAGACTACTTCAGTAGATGAAGGCTGCAAATCTTTCATAAAAGTGTTTTTGAAATCTTGATTTTTCATGAGTTCTACAAGGGGAACAAAAATCTTGATTTTCTGAATCTCATTTTGAAAATTGAAAGCAGAGTGTGGTTTGTGAGTAATTTTTATCTCAAGTGAAGGAAAATCAGATGCTACCAGAATTTCCAGTTTGTCAGGTTCAGTCACTTGTTTCTCTGCTAGAATATCGGATGCTACCGGAATTTCCGGTCTGCTAGATTTTTCCGCTAAAATTTAACTGCATCTTTATTTTTCTTTGACTGCGCAACATGATTAGAAGTTTCATCAGTTTTCTTTGATCTGAGATTGTATTTTCTTTGATGATCAACTGCAATTATTGAATGATTAGGACTCACTTCATTATTTTGAGTATATGACATGAAGTCTTCATACTGTGCTTGTGTAAGATGAATCATCCATTCTTTGTCTCTAAGACAATTTATATCAGCCCCTCTTTCCAACCCTTCAACTTCTTCTTCATCTTCAAATATAACATTCTGCAAAGGAGGTTGCATGTTTTGATCATCAACATCTCTTCTTTCTCTCTGCAGAATTTAGGAGCATTAGGTCTTCTAAAATGTTGTCTATTTGGCAAATCAAATGAAACATTTCTAGTAGTAGATGGTCTTGCTTCCATCTTCAAATTAGAAATATTAGTAGTCAATGATTTGACCATGTTCGTAAGCTCATCTAGCTTAGGATCTATGTCAGAAGTTCCCGAAGTAGAAACTTCAGCATTTTTCTTTCTTTCTTCTTTGTCAATCCCTCCTTTGAGTCTGTTAGCTTCTAATATATTTGATTCTACCTCTAGTGCATTGTCATGCACTTGTGATAGTGTAGAAGATCTTGTTTCTCTCAATAATAAACAAAAGTTAGGATCAAAAGCACCAACATAAGTGATTTTAGCTGAAGCTTCAGTAGGCTTGATTTCAGTAGGTATCTTACTATACATTTTATTGAATCTCTTAGAAAAATCAGAAAGTGATTCTCCTTCTTTCCTTTTGATTGCACCAAATTTTGTGATATAATACAAAAAATCTTTCTTGCCACCCCTTTTTCTTAAAAATGTATCATCTAGGACTTCAATTCCAGTGATGCTACCAAATGTCAAAGACCTGAACCATTTCCTTACATCACCCTCTAGGATCTGAAAGAAACTCTCATCCAAACATCTTCATGCTCAATATTCAGATTATCAGCATAATCATAACAATCAGCAAGATGTTATTCAGCTGTTACCTCCCCTTCACCATTAAATTTAGGCATATACTTGAGATAATCCCCTACAGGTAAAGCATTCATAGGCTGAGGTAAAACTAAAGGAGCATACCTAGCAACAACAATTGCATCCATTCGGTTAGGGGGTGGATTAGGACCTACCATGGTGTGAGTTACTGGGGTTTTTGGGATAGCAATTGGAGTTACTGGGATTTGTGGAATAAAAATTTGAGGATTTTGAACAATAGATTAGGAAGCACCAACACTCAATGTAGAGGTTGTATGTTGACTGGAAAACGAGAGAGGTACAAATTTTTTTGTAAAATAAAGAGATAGAATTTGTTGTACATTTTTAGGAATGTATTTTGAAAAACCAAAAATAGAAGAAACAAGATTTCGCTTACTCTTTTTCTTGATTAGCTTCTCAAGGTCAGGGACTTGGTTTTTCAAAGGAGAATATGGTTTGCCCTGGTTCTAGCCTTTCTTGGAGCCAAAACTTCAACAATGGAGTCGCCAGGTGTCAAGCAGTCTAAAAATACAGCTGGAACTGTACACCTCAGAACCAGACTTATAACTTTGTCATTTACGCAGGGATAAAATTCAATTCACCTCCCCGACAACGACATCAAAGATGTTAGCACAAGGAGTTACTCCTAGACTGCAAAAGGAGTAAGCCTTACACATCATGATTTCATTTCAAATTTTAAAAGGGTTCTTTGAGTGGTGGGATTCTGAAGGATTTTTGAAATGATTGTGTTTCTCTTTAACTTTCATCCATTTGGCAAGCATAGATTGCATGGTTAAGTGAGTAATATAGGGGAGCAGAGGAAAGAGAATAGGTAGCTAATAAATATCCTAAGAAAATGAGTATCTTCAGATAATCACCTCAACTACATAAACAACCTTGTATCAAACTCTATTTCTTGGCAAGGAGAATAACAATTTAAAAGTGGGAAAATGTATAAAGTATTTCACAAATCCTTTGTGAAACCTTCACTAGAAATTTCTACTTGAACTGATGTTATGATTTACATAAAACTAGACAGTAGATAAGTCATCATTAGATCCTCCTAATGATATCTCACTCGTACTATACTAGCCGCTGTAATTTATCATTTAAAAGATTAAAACAGGCTTGACAAGGGAGACAACAATTAGAAATTAAAAACATGTATAAAGTATCTCACAAGTCCTTTGTGAAACCTTCACTAACAAGTTTTACTTGAACATATATTATAATTTATAGAAACTTGGATAGTAGATAAGTCATCATTAGATCCTCTTAATGATTTTGACTCATACTATCCTAGCTACTACAAATTTATAATTCAGAAAATTGAAAATAGGAGATAGACAAACCACACATTAGATATAACTTGAAGCACAAAATCCTCCAGCATGAAGTGCGGAAAAAGCTATTTTATGAAGCTAAGTCTTCAGGTGAACCAAAATCCAACCCTGAAATGATATTTACAAAAGATATATATAGGGAGAGAGGCACCAACTCCAACTCTCCTAAATTGTTGGTTCCACTATTTCCTGATTACATGGGTGTCTTTCAGATATTGAAAACATCTCCCATTGAATTGCAATAGAAAGTACAAATGTAGATGAGAAGAAGAGGATGAATGACACTTTGCTGCTGGAAAAACTGACTGGTTGCCCCATTTGCTGCTAAATTTTCTCTTTATGGTCTTCACTATTGAATGACCATATGGCTTCATTAAATACAACCTTCAACAACCACATAAATATCTCATATCCATCATCTTTCTTATCCATATTGTTACGGGTTGCTATCTTTCAAAACTGGCCCTGAGGTTTATTGCTGACAGCTATATATTTATGTTGAGACAGGTGCTACCAAATATTTTGTTAATACCTGTAATAACGAAAAAAAATGGAAACACTTCCATTCTTTTCAGTAGGATAACATTTTCACTTCAAAATTTTAATAGAAAATAATCTGAAACACTTGTATATGCTTGGATATTCCGAGCTTTAATCTTCATATTCAAAACTTTGACTTGATATGAAAAAAGGTATGTTTTAAAGGAAAATTACCCTTTCATTCCATGGGAGTTGCAGCCTTTGCAAGCTTATCCAAGTTTGTTTTATTTCTGGCAATAGATTTGGACTTTGTGAGTTTGGCTATGTCTTCTTTGATGATTGTCTCTTTCTTTTTTGCTTCTTTTTAGACCTTTCTTCTTTTGGGAGGCTCTATGGCTGGTCTATGGGAGCTTTACCTCTTTGCTTCTTCAAAGATATTCTAATTTTTGCAATTGAAGGATCCTCAGTCTACAACTCTGTATGTTGTTCATCTATGACTATTACTTCAGTCAGTATACTATGATTATTTAGGGCTTTTGATTTCAGTCTATACTTGTTATTTTCCCTAGTATGCCTCTTCCTAGCTCCAACAACTAGTTTTATTTCTTTTTTCTTGTTTTTACTGGTCCTTTTACACCCTGCTTCTGTAAGAAATTCCTCATCAGAATCAATAGGCTAGTTTTCTTGTTGTTGTTCATGTGCTTCTGAAATTTCAGGAAACACCTCGCTTTAGATTTCTCTTCAGCTTCAAGTTTTCTTCTCCGAGTTATTATGTAAACATTAGGAAAAGATCTAACAGGAGGGACCATTTTTGAGCTTTTAGTTTTCTGTGCAGAAGAGCTTTCACCTTGCTCCTTTCTCTTTTCAGATTCAAAAACTAAGGGTTTCTCTTTGTTGCTTTTGTCACCTTTGCTCAAACTTTCCCTCTTTGTCTTTCTTTTAGAGCTTCCTTAAAATGATTCAGTTGATGTCCTCTTTGTATGATCCCGTGTTGAAGAAGATTGATAAATTTCTTGGGGTTTTGGTGCAGGTTGGCCTGCCCTGTAGAACAAGAAATGGTCCCAGGTTTGGTTTCTCTTTTTCAGTTCTTCTTCAACCAGAGCCTTGATAATTTCTTGATGATATAGGTTGTACTTTAATGCTTCCTAATGTGTTTGAATCCTAGCTGCCATTTTTTTTTAGGCTCTTCAATATGAAATAAGGCAAATTAAGAGTCCTCATACCTACAAAATGAAAAAGAAACCTCATATGGTAAAGAAAAACTATTGTATATCTTCTCTCACAAGTGAGGAAAATCTTAACCGGTTCCACTATTTCTTCCCATTATTTTTTTAGATAATTGCTAGGAATTCCTTTGGCCCAGTTAGGATCTCTCTATTCATATCTAATAAAAGCATTGAGATCTCCTCCTATAATAAGCTATACTTTAAACCACTTTTCTTCTTCCCGAGGAAGGTTAAAGGCCTCTGCAATTGACTATTCTGAAACCTGCAACTGAAAACCAAAAATGGTAGCTTCCTGTCCATTAAAAGTTTGAACAAACTCTCAGGCTACACCTTCATGTGAGTCTCCCAACCTCGTGGAGAGTGGATACTAGCCTGCCTGAATAAAAATCTTCTGACCTTCGGATTAAAATCAACTATCTCAGCTCCTTGGGGTTCAATTCTCTTAAGCTTTCCACCTTTCCTAGACTTTGGTGCCATAGAATGTCTGCTTGCTAATTATGAATAAAAGGTGTCAAAGTGTGAAATCTTACCCAACAGTTGTTGCAACTATCTTGAATTAGGCTGCCTGAAAATCTGGGATGTGTTCTTAAACTCCTTAATCAGTGTCTCCTTAACTACACTTTAGAAATTTGAAATGGTGACATTTCCTTCACTTTCGAATATTTGAGATGAAGCTATGGTTCAGTCTCCCATGCATATAATCCTTCATGATTACATAAGATTTCATGTCATAATAGACAACATGTAGTTGTAATGATGAAGTCGAGTTACTCTGGAGAGTTGAGCTAATCTACTACAAGTGGTTGTACAAGAATCTTGCAAATCTGGAATTTTTCCTGCATTAATTCGGATTGGCTGGAAATTTTTGTAGCACATTACGTGGAATAGAAATAACGGTCGTCGGAATTCAAAAAACTGGCTGAGACTGACACTGCAGACACACTTAAGATTTTGGGAAACACGAGTTATTTAAGATGGCTGTGTTAACGGGAAAAGTGTCTACTCAGAACGCCCCTATCCCACTAAGGCGTGACAGTACCTTAGAAACAAACAGAGAAAACTATTTTTGTATTCTTCTTTATGAACTATAAACGAAGAGGAATAGGATGAACCAATTTGTGTCTTGTGCTAGTCCTTTGATCCAATCTCTCTCCTCTTTGACAGCTTCCAGCTACCTTCTCCCTTACTTGCCCAGCTTCACCAAGTTCCTGCAAGATCACAGAAGAGGAAAACTACACAAAGACATGGATTTATATTCATAAATAGCTTAGGATCAGATTTAAGCTAAACATGCAAATATAACAAACATCATTGATACACAAGCATGTAGGAGAAACTCAAATAGTTTTATTGATATAACAAGAAGGTCCAGGAGGAGTTACAACCGATGATTCCTGATCCAGCATCAACCTCCCAGCATAGAAGTCCCCTCTTCACCTCCAACAAAGCATAAATCACCCAATACTCTGATATCTATCTCAAAACCAACAGCAATTCTCTGCAATGTACAAAATTCTAGCCTCAGGATCTCTGGGATGAGGGATCCATATATAGATGTATGCAAAGAGGATGAGTCAGCTTATGATTTGACTAGTGGCTTCTCTCTGTCAGTTCTTGCTTCCACTTGGAGACTGAGAGCCTCTTACTCATCCTTGGTCGAACTCAGTGAGGCAAGTGTCATTGGGGAAGATTCTGGAAGCTTCCATTGTCTTTCCACCTCGCGGAATGTCACTGCCATTTGTCATTTCCCGCTCAGCGCACCCTGGTAGTGCATTTAGGTACGTTGCAATGCACCTAGCTAGTGTAGCAGCTGAAATGATCCTGATTTGACTGATTCTGAGCAGTTTCTGGTGGAGAACTTCTGGGAGAAGCTGTAATTTGTTGACCTTATTCCTCTAGGGGTCGCAACAACACTGTTAGGGACTTAGGATCCCTTGGTTTATGGACATTTCATGCTTAGAGCTGTAAGGCACAAAAATGTCTATAACAGTTGCCCCCTAAAGTATGAGGCCGTTTATCGGGTGAAATGCTTTATTAGGAGGATCCGAAGTTCTTTCAATGCTGGGAGGAGACCTTTAATAAGATAAAATACAATACATTATCTTCATACTATTTTCATGATCTAGTTGAGGCGGGCATTCCCATGCTCAGCTTTATAAATTCATTTTCATGTACATAGGACAGACAATCATCTGATGGTAGACTGATGATTCTGATAGAGCCATCATCCTTTTGGTAGGATGATTATCTGTGCTGCAATGTTGTACATTTCAATGTCTTTATTTTCCTGAATATATATCGTAGCCCGGATGGATGAAACTAGATCCGGGGTCTTCAATCTCGTCTGATCTTCACTCGAAGTACAAGTCGATCCATGTGAGAAATGTTTTGAAGTCGAACATGGAAAGACATCGCTTGATTACCAGTCAATGATGTAAATTGTTAACAAGCGCGAGAGGAATCACCGATAATGATGATGACCCTCAAGGTACTGCAGTACAATTCACGTGGTGTGAATAAAGGACTTGGCGTCGAACACCACTCAAAATCTTTCGGTCGAAGGTCATTGATGTATACCTGTCGCCGGAAGTGAGAAACTTGCCATTAAGGCATGCAAGCTTCAAAGTACTGAATGGGGTGTTCCTAGATCAACTTCTTGGATAATGAGCTGGTGTCGACAGGAAGCGATCCATCAAAGGAGGGCCTTGATGAATCCCACATCAATGACACGGAACGGAGCAAATGATTTTGATGGAGGTGAAAACGATCTGATGATATATGGTTCAGGATGGCGGTCATGAAAGAATGAAGAATAATGTATGGTAGTGGATGGGACACGGGTGACTTCTCTGGATGACTTCTCTTGAACATGTCGGCGACACTTATGTGATGGATTGGTAGCATTTACCCCAGATGTGGATGGTATGGCGTGACCATGGTGATGTGACCGGTGAATGAAACAACCCAACCCGACTCAGGCACGGAGTGGAAGTGTCATGTTCAAGAGCGACTTGCTACCAATAAAGATTCTTTGAGTTTCTTCCCAATTTTTCCCCAGTCATTGCTGACCAGTACCTCTTTATTTTTGTCAAGCTTGAGGAGGATAACATATGCTTGTTCTATAATTTTCCCTTCGGGCAAACCCATCGCTATGTTTTCAAGAGCCTAGTGATAGTGAAACTCGTTCTCGTCTAAAGACAAGTTTGTCGCTATTAATATTTTTAACGAGTTTAACAACAAAGATAACTCGGTCCTTTTCATTTTTAGAGAGTCTAAAAAGGCACGTAAAGGTAACTCCGAAATTCCTTTTTCGTCATCTAATCCCTTAAGTCCGAAAAAGTATAAAACAATACAGAAGGGATGAATTTTCAATAGTTTTAACGAGTCAAACAAAACAAGCGCTCGATATTTTTGTGCAATAATCCCTCAGGTCCAAAAAGATTAAAATCTAGAGGAGGGATAGCACTTCTCGTCGCTTTAACAAGCTGGAAGGCCAAAACTCGGCAATCTTTTGATATTTTACGAGTCAGTTGAAAAGAGCTTAAAGAAGACTCGTCTTTTGAGGAACGAGTGATAAAATGGGTAGCAGCTGATTCCAGGTAAGGTTTGGAATTTTCCAATCACGGCAGTGTCACAAGGATGGCTAGTGAACTCACTCTTCGCAGCTGTTCCTCAAAATGGGTAAACAATCAAATGGAGGTGAATGATCGGCCAATGGAAAAGTGGAGGTGACAGTGCAAACACGACCAAGGCTTTAATGGCTGAAATGCTTCATTCACGGTGGTTATTTACCGGGGAATAGTTCATTTTTTAATGAGCTTAAATGTGGGTGGAAACATTTGCTCATGTCTTATGTTTATTTTTTAACGAGCTTGAACTATGTGCTATAACTGCTCGATTAATCCAGTCATATGATAAGAATGTCTCATATAAAACGACAACTTTTATATTTTTGCCCCACATCCTTTCTTCATGCAAGTTAGGTGACGACTAATCCTACGAGTTTAAAGGGTTAGAGGTCCTAAAAATTTAAAGAAATAAATAGCCGCCCCTCGCTTGCACTCCAAAAGGTTTGCATGCCCCCAGGTATAAAGTATGGTTTCAAGGTTACCCCTTCTTCAGTCCAATAAAACATTTGTTTTACTGGGAGAGGCCTACCTCTTACAGGTCACCCAAATATTGTTCGATTCGCGGTGCAAACAAAACACTTCTTCGGCGGTGTCTACCGAGATAAAAAAAGGTGAGTGACGACGTCCACCAACTCACATAACTTTGACAAGAGAATCTTATTCTAGAATAACCCCTCTTCCAATCACGGACGAGGTACAGACTAGTCATATTCTCCTGCAGAAACCTACCTTATACCCGAAGTTTTCCTGCCGAAGCAGACCAGGACGCATGCCCCCTGGGTTTCAGTCATATCCCTCCGAATTACTCGCGCTCATCGGGAGGACGGACTGGGGATTGAGACATTTCTTGCGCGAAGAGACCATTTAGGGATGGTATATGACTATTTGCTATGCGTGATCTGGGAAATGAAAGCTGGTCCATGAGCTTGACCACTCTTCCTTCGTGCGAAAACACATTACTCTAAAGAGTGAGGAGACGATGGCTCCCATGCAATAAATATAGTCTCGTCCAAGGAGTAGATTATAATCCAAGGATCCTTGAACTACCATTACGTTCATTTGAACTGTCTTCCCTCTCAATGTTATGGGCACATTGGGAAGGATCCCTAAAGGTCGACTGGTTCCTTTATCAAAGCCTATCAGATTTCTCATCTCAGGCAAAAGCGATGGTGAACCAAGCGCTTTCCAAGCAATAGAGGAAAGGATACTCACAAAAGCCCCCTCATCTATGATGGTACCAGCTATGACCATTCTATATATTTGAATGATAATTCGGAATGGTATGCTTGCTGGCAAACGGGGTCTGCCTAGTTGATTCCAGTCGAAGGAGACAACTAGGTTGCTTGGAGGTGGGACCGAGTAGATGGCCGGGTATGGCTCTAACGAACTTCCCTCCTGCGGTAAGGGAATGGGTAGATTGCCCCCATGTTTGTCGGAGTCTGTGTTGATGAAGAGAATTTGGACGGTGTCATCCTTGTTCTCTTCAGTGACTGTATCATCCGAAGATAGAATCTCTGAAGGCAAGACCGGGTCGACTGCCGCCTCGACCTTTTGACTTTCGTCTGGTATGGATTCAGATAGTTTATCTTCGATGATAGGCGCTTCAGCCGACCACTTGAGCGGGCCAGCTGGATTCTTAACTAGCGATAGACTCGGCAAGAGTTTTTTATATCCAGGAGTAAGTTGTAACGGTGAAACCGGACGATCATCCAAAACTCTTTTCGCTTCATCTAAGAAGGGACAACGGTGGACGACATGATTGCCTTCGCACAGTTTACAGGGAAATCTAGCTTTCCCTTTTTGTCTTGGGGCTTCACTTTCGCTAGTTGACGGTGTGCTTTCAACATGATCATCAGAGGTTGATGACACCGAATTGTGCAAACGAGGAGACCTGTCCCTTAGTATCCGAGGGATGCAAGAACAATCTCTGTGAAAGTGGTCTCCTTTGCAAATGACACATGGTGATTTAGGCCTGGTCAGTGCAGTGTGTGGATTTTCATTAGACGACACTCGTTTTACCCCATTCGCCTTTGGCTCCTTCTTCTTCTTCTCCTTCTTCTCCTTAGGAACTTGACTTTTGGCTTTGCCAGCCCCATCAAGCGAAGAAGAAGGAGGAGAGGAAGAATTAGAGGAAGTAGAAGGTTGGTGGGCAACTCTGGACTCGTCTAATTGCTGATTCGATTGTTCAGGAATAGTGGTGTTCTGAACGACATTGGTTGAGAAGAGCCATACTAGCAAGCCAATTGTCAGTCCTGGAAGCGACAATGTGGCCATATGGGGTGCACCAACATCTCCCCAAGAGGAGAAGGGACTAGGATTTCCACCAAGGGGAATTCCTTGGTTGGTAGACTCCATTTTCTCAACCTAAGATCAACGTAGGAAAAGGGTAATGAATATTCCGTTAAAATAAATTTTTAGACGCTTTGGCACAACTTTTTTTTTTCAATTTTTAAGAGTCGAGAAAAAACAAAAGATGACTCTAGTCTCCTTCGATTTTTAATGAGCCTGAAGTGACAAGTGCTCAGATGGACCTTTTCCGTTAAGGAGTCTAAAAAGGAACGAAAGGGACTCCTCTGGAGATCTAGGTAGAGGGAGTATCAAACCAATCACAAAACTACAGAATACTTTTTACGGTACGGCAGTCAATCTTCCCGAATGTTGTGTTCGGTGCATTGCGATCAGTAGGGCAGCCGACACGGCTTCCTATGGATAGAAGGTTTTAAGCCTATAGGGGTCTCCCAATATATACTCGATGGTACATGGGAGCACAAGTCCGTACTGGCACTTATCGTCTCAAAGTGGAGGAATCACCCAACCATCAGTGAGGACAACAGTTACCAGGCTTTACGACGCCGGAATACGTCTCTAGCCTAGACCTCTAAATGTTGTGCGTTAAGTTCCAATGCGTTGTTAGATTCATTCAATTTATTTTAAGTTGATCTTTCTTAGAAGTTTGACTTTTGGGATCACCACGAGATGTAGATGTAATTCCTAAAATGCAATCTAAATATGATAAGCAAACTTTTATCTCTTTTCAGCAATGAAAATCCTAGCTACAAGGGGAAAAGAAAGACACAATCTTTTCTCAAAGAGCAAAGCGCACACTGCAAATGCACTTTTCCTAAATCAAGCCAAGCAGACTATCAATATGCAAATGCACATATGTATGTATTTGTTTTCACTTTCTTAATATTGATGCCTAAAAAGAAAGTTGATGTACAAATATGAATTTGCTTTCAAGTGACAAACACAAACAAGCTTCTTTTCGAAATCAAAAGGTAGAGAAGATTACGACACTTTATGATTTTGAAATAAACACTCGTTTCGACACTAGAAAGTGACAAATTCAAACCAAAGGCAAAAGTAAAAGCATAATCGACTGTCAACAGCAAATAAACTTTCTCCTAAGACCAAAATCGACACTTACGATAGATCTAAATCAAAGGACGACAGTATGACTATTCTACTTTTTCAATGGAAAACTGTAAATGATGTAACAAACACACAAAGAAAATCTACAGTCTTTTTGTACAAAGGAGGCAGAATTAAGGCAAAGAAAAGGGGTTTTTAAATAGACACACACTGATCACAGGCTGCAAAAATTAGAGGCAAAACTGAAAAAATGAAGCAAAGAACCTCAGCTGCACAGGGCTAGGCTGATCAGCGCACCTGTTACACAGAGAAACTAGATTGCAGTGCAGGTAGCCCTCTCGAGAACTGCGTTGAAATGCAGAATCTCTTCACAGAGCCTGCGCTGGGGCAGAAATGAGAATTGAATCTGGGTTCTAGGTCACGATTTGCAGTTTAATATATGGTTTTTGGCCGAGTAAAAGCAATCAGTAATGCACAATCAAAGGGTGGATTTAAAGGAGGTCTAAGAGATATCATAAAGGGTAATCAGATAATTTGTGAATCAGTTGTTCAAATCATAAACAAATCCAGTGAATGGATTGAAGTAGCAGATGTCTACTTTGCATTTGATAATGGTAAATGCAGTTCGATTGCTACTTCTGTGTTTATGAAACAAACAACAAGAGAAACACAAACAAACTAACTAGACACGATCCCCAGTGGAGTCGCCATTTTTTTAACGGGAAAAGTGTCTACTCAGAATGCCCCTATCCCACTAAGGCGTGACATTACCTTAGAAACAAATAGAGAAAACTATTTTTGTATTCTTCTTTATGAACTATAAACGAAGAGGAATAGGATGAACCAACCTGTGTCTTGCGCTAGTCCTTTGATCCAATCTCTCTCCTCTTTGACAGCTTCCAGCTACCTGCTCCCTTACTTGCCCAGCTTCACCAAGTTCCTGCAAGATCACAGAAGAGGAAAACTACACAAAGACATGGATTTATATTCATAAATAGCTTAGGATCAGATTTAAGCTAAACATGCAAATATAACAAACATCATTGATACACAAGCATGTAGGAGAAACTCAAATAGTTTCATTGATATAACAAGAAGGTCCAGGAGGAGTTACAACCGATGATTCCCGATCCAGCATCAACCTCCCAGCATAGAAGTCCCCTCTTCACCTCCAACAAAGCATAAATCACCCAATACTCTGATATCTATCTCAAAACCAACAACAATTCTCTGCAATGTACAAAATTCCAGCCTCAGGATCTCTGGGATGAGGGATCCATATATAGATGTATGCAAAGAGGATGAGTTAGCTTATGATTTGACTAGTGGCTTCTCTCTGTCAGTTCTTGCTTCCACTTGGAGACTGAGAGACTCTTACTCAGCCTTGGTCGAACTCAGTGAGGCAAGTGTCATTGGGGAAGATTCTGGAAGCTTCCATTGTCTGTCCACCTCGCGGAATGTCACTGCCATTTGTCATTTCCCGCTCAGCGCACCCTGGTAGTGCATTTAGGTGCGTTGCAACGCACCTAGCTAGTGTAGCAGCTGAAATGATCCTGATTTGACTGATTCTGAGCAGTTTCTGGTGGAGAACTTCTGGGAGAAGCTGTAATTTGTTGACCTTGTTCCTCTAGGGGTCGGAACAACACTGTTAGGGACTTAGGATCCCTTGGTTTATGGACATTTCATGCTTAGAGCTGTAAGGCACAAAAATGTCTATAACAGGGTGGGGTAGATAATGGTTGGCTATCGATGTGACTGACACCTAGCAAACACGATCAAACAAAATGATTAATCACTACCACTTGACTTGACTTGGAGTTTGTTACCTATCCAATCAATAAAATCTCATGATTTGGATTAGATATTCTGCCATTATGACACGTGGACAATAATAAATGGTTGCGTTTTCTGCTTTATTTTTTTAAAAGGGGAAACGCTATCGGAAATTCCAGTAGCATCGGAATTTTTTTAAAGAAAACAATAAATAAAACAATAAGAGAAAGACTGCCCAAAAAACAGGGGAGACTGTCTGAACAAGAAAATCAGATGCTACCGGAATTCCAGTAGCGCATGATTTTTTTTTTTTAATTTACAAAATTAATCCTAACAAATAAAAATTCCAAAACCTACTCATGACTTAGCCTAGAATTGTGCTAACACATCCAATAGCCTTTGCAAGTAGGAAACTGTCAAAAGCTAAAAATAAATATTCCACTACAGAGCGTGAAATACTGGTGATGCTCTACACACTGTAGAAGTTTCGACATTATTTTTTGGGTGCACATTTTATAATGTGCACAGATCACTCTACTCTCAAGTACCTGGTCAACAAGCCTATGTTGTGGCGGGGGGGGGGATCTGTCGATGGTTGTTTCTGTTTCAGGAATATCATTTTGAAGTGATTGTGAAGCCCGAACGGTTGAATGTAGGACTAGATCATCTTTCCAAGATTGAAAAAGGCGAAGAACCAACCAATTTAGATGAAGGATTGTGAGATGCCCAACTCTTTGTTGTGCGCATTCTAGATGATAATTTTGTAGACATTATTCAGTTTTTAACTACTAGAATAGCTCCAGAAGGATATTCTACTCAACAAAAGAAGGAACTGATGGTTTGTGCTACTAATTTTTCTGTTATAGCAAGACACTTGTATAAGATGGGGACTGATGCAATATTGCGCAGATATGTTCTAGAGTTTGAGCATGATAATATCCTTGCCGAGGCACATGGAGGAGTGGCAGGAGGACACTATGCAGGTAGAGCGATCGCACATAATATTTTGTGCATAGGGTTATGGTGGCTTACAATGCAAATATTATAAGGAATTTTGTAATGCATGTGATGCTTGTCAAAGGACGAGAAATTTTTCGCGAAGAGATGAATTTCCCCTACACCCTTAGGTTGAATTACAAGTATTTGATAAATGGGCTATTGAATTTGTAGGCCCAATATAAGCCCTTGAAAGGAAGACAAGTGTGCGGTACATTATTACTGCGACGAAGTACTTAACCAGATGGGCAGAAGTGTAGCCGGTGAAAGATTGTATTACTACTACTGCTGCAAAGTTCCTATTTGAATATGTCTTAATGCAGCTTGGGTGCCCTAAAGTATTGATGAGTGATAGGGGTATGCATTTCTTGAATGAAACAATCAACACGATGCTCGAAGAATTTCAAGTCTACCATCAAAAGAGTATGCACTATCATCCCCAAGCCAATGGTACAATGGAAGCATTCAATAAGGTTCTAGATAATGCGTTGACAAAGGTTTGTAATGTGAAGAGAAACGATTGGTATGTATGCATCCTAGCGGTTCTATGGGCATACAGGACGACATGCAAGAAATTGACAAGCTAAACTCCATTTAGGTTGGTCTATGGGATCGAGGCAGTGATGCCTATGGAATATATTTTTCCAAGCTTGTGCAATGTGGCTTTGACGGAGATGATGGATCGCGAGACCTTGGAGGAATGGCTCGTGCAGTTGATAGAGTTTGAAGAAAACCGATTTCCTGCAAGGTTTCACCATCAAGTGCAAAAGGAAAGTGAGAAGGCCTGGCATGATAGACATATTAAGCTACGCATGTTTAAGGTGAACGATGGTTCTTCTATATGATAGTAAGTTCACAAAGTTTCCGGGGAAATTTCAAATGCACTGGCTGGGACCCTTTGTAGTCAAGGAAATCAAGGATGGTGGCGTAGTTCAATTCGTGAAGCCGAAAGGTGAATTATTCCCTGGAAGGGTGAATGGAAGTCGACTGAAGCTATATATCAGGGATCTTTCCCCTATGCAACGATTATATGGTAGAAAGACAGTATTAGCACTGTAGGTAGCTGCAAGGGGGAGCGGGACTATAAACTACACTATCCGAAGAAGAGGAAACTATAGTATGGAGGTTGCGTGATGGATGAAAAAGGTATGAAAGAAGAAGCTGCAACTAAAGAAGTTGTGACAGAAGAAGCTGCGATGGACGAGTTGTGCCATGGGGATTGGTTCTGCGTAGTTGAGTCCAAAACTAGCCTATTGAAACCATTGTTCATGATTGGATAGCGAAATCCCATTAGGAGTGGGTAGGCGACATTTATGGCAAAAATATTTGGAGATCTACCGCCAAAGATGCATTTTTGGTTAGAAAATTGAGGGAACGGTCAAATTTAAATTCAGAATCACCTATCAATCTAACATGTTGGTCTGCCGAAGAACACTTTGGCTTCTGAGAATTGCGTATGAGCACTATTGTCTTCTCTCTATGAATCGGTAGACTTGGGAGAATTTCGTTGCAAGCCCGGCATTTGAGAAACTGCCTGAGGAGAATCATAAGCATATCCTTGAACAGATGGTTGAGCATGTAAGTTACGAAGCCGTTGTTTCTTAAGCGGAAGCCCTTGAGGTTGTGTCCATGGAAGCTACGCCATATGTGCCTATGGCACCAAGGTCACCTAGGCCAAAGCAATCAGTTTCTAAGGAGAATCAAAAGAAACCACAACCTGTACTGGTGAAGCAGTCACTAAGGAAGAACCCCGCGGAGGGTCGACAGAAAGAAAGGAAGGATAAGGTAAAGCAACTAGAGGAACCTGTGGATTTGGAAGCAGAAGAACTTCGCAATGGAGTTGGGGAATTGGATGCTAATGAGGGTGAGTCTATCATGAGGCTCCTTGCGTATATCCCTCTTTGGAAAGGGAAAGCGAAGGTCACCAAGGACCCAGATTCGGGAAAATTCATGGTCTCTATGCCACTTTTTCCAGAAGAAGTAGTATTTTAAGGCGTGCTCTTAGCACATATCCCGGTGTTAAAATTGGTTGATTGGGATCTTGCCAACCACGATAAATTTCCTCATTTGGCCACAAATAAGTACATGACCAAGATTTACTATGAAGAGACTAGGGTCACAAGGCTAGAACCGATGAAATGGGTTAAAGGGGGTCGAGCCAGCCAGATTGCTGAATATGTTGTGTGTGCCACATTTTCACCAGTCGATTATCAATATTGTCTGTGTGTGCCAATTTCTCATGTTGGTGCACGATGGGTGTTTGTGGTTAGGCAAACCCATCCCCATAACAAACATGTTGATCCATAGAATTAAAAAATTTCGCTATAAAGGGGCAGATCCAGCTAAGGAATTTGGAGGCAAAAGCAAGGAGAAGGAACTTGTAGATAAAATGAAAACCGAGTTTTGGTTGATTAAGAAGTCATGCAGATACTCTATTCGCTTTATCACAGACCATGCAGTGCAGTTTTCCACTCAGATCTTGGTAGGGATGATCATGAGAAATTGTCACGCAAACGAGGTTCCAACGCCAGTCATTTCGTTGGATGTATAGTGTGCAAAGGGGTTGTAGTACAATTGGGCACAATACCATTGTAATGAATTCTTAGCAAACTGTTGCGAAGCGCAGGAGGAAAGCAAGGTATTTCACTATGCCTAGCTCCTACTACTGATTGTACTAGTTGAATGGAAACTATCGAAGGATAGTCAGTTCCCTTCGCAGGAAGAAGATTTATCAAAGGCAGCAAAGTTCGCTTCACTGCGGGGGATGAAGGATCTAGAGAGGATCATAGAGTCCAAAGTTTTCTGGATATTAATTGAGATGGACCTCTGCATAGTGGTAAGTCAAAGGCCAAGGTTGTCTCCAACCTTGTTTGAGAAGGTGAGGGCCTTCACGGAATTTAAGGCCGACTTTCACAATGTCTCCATCCACGCAAGGCAAGACCCTACGAAGATCTGGCATAAGTTTCCATACCTATTTTCAGAGACAAATGTATAGGAGATTGTGGGAAGTTGCCCAGTGGAGTGGCCACAACTGATGGATGTTGACATAGGTACCAGTAGAGGTGGAGAAAGCTCTTACGCATAGACAACAACTACAAAAAAATGGAAAGAAGAAGCACAGGGAACGATGTGGGAATTGGTTGAGCAGAAGAGGAAAGTAGTTGATGCTAAGGCAGCTCCCTATAAAGAGCGCACTGTGAAAGAGGCCACAGTGGAATTCGAAGCATCAGATTCTCAACATACTGACCAGCAAGAGAAGTTTGAGAAGGAAGGAGGCGAAGGTAACATGCAGAGCACTCCCTTCAGGTTGTCAAAGTGATAAAAGGAGACAACTGTCAGACCAAGGAAAAAGGAACAAATCAGAAAAGCAAGTGCACATTGACCCAATGGTCCTAATAGAAGGGGACCTTGATGAAATTGGGGATAAGGTCAGAGACACGACGACAGATTTGTGGACTCAATTTGAACAATAATACATGCAGACGCTGGGGAGCATCCAGAAGGATCTGCGCAAGTTGCAGATTCAGACAGGCAAAATTCAAGCGAGTGTTGGACAAGTGAGTGGGGTTCAAGCGAGCGTGAGCGTCATGGAACCAGAATGTTCTCTCGACCTCATAGTCATTTCCTTGCCAGAAAGAACATTGCACATAGAGTCAGAGGAAGACAATGCTCATCTTGGAAAGATCAAAGGAGTGGGTATGAATTTAAAAGTGCTACCACTTCAGACCCTCCATGTGCTTCATCAGGGGGTCTCAGATGAACTTTGGACCAAAGAGTAGTGCGCACTATTGGTGATAAGTGAAGTTAAAATGAACAATGAGAAGATCTTCACCAAGAAGGTTAAGATTCTCAAGGAAAAATAAGAGCTGGCAACGTGAATCCAGGGGTCTAGAAGCAGCAATTACACAAGCGTGTAATTCAATACCGAAGCTACACATTCTAGAGGATGTGGCCACATCAGCCAAGGTTCGGAAATTTTCTGTTGCAATGTGACAATCTAAGGAGGAGGTAGGTTGAGTCACTTTTGACTTTCAAATGAATATCTCAGAACTGCAATTGAAACTGCAATGGACTACTCCACCAGAGGTAAGGGAGCAGTGTGACGCAACCATCAAATCCTTTTGAAACTGCAATGGAACTATGGACCACATTGTAGGAGGACTTAAACCTCTAGAGATTGGGCACAGAGATCAGAGAGGCACAACATAAAGTTGATGAGATCAGGGTGACTACGCACTTTGGCATCAGTGCAGTGCTTCATGTGCTTACAAGAAATGAAGGTGTTGTAGGCACAGGTTGAGGAGATATAGCGTAAAGAACAATTGTTGAAGGCTCAAATTCATCCATGGACAGAGGAAGCAAGCCAAGTTACTCTGGCTATCCAAGAGAAGCTGAAAAAATTTCCAACAGACACAGAGGACCATGCACCTTGTGACGAAAGGGCTAACTATAGAGAAGTTGGTCAAAGAATTGCAACAGGCCACCATACAGAGCATATTGGACCTTGAAGTCCTGAAGATGAAGTTCAGTGAACTCCGCCAAAAAGTGGAGAAGCCAACTGAGTGACTCGAGGGCGAGTCACGATATTTGTGTTGGGGGCCTATTGGGATGGGGTCCCTGGGGTGAAATTTTGTAGTTAAATCAATTTTTGTAAAAGAATGTAAGGTCTTCACAAAATAAGGAAGCAGAGCACGAAGTTAAGTAAGATTCAAAGGGGCATTAGTCCCTTGTATGGGTAGGTAATAGGTCAGTTTTGAGACTCACCCATGGGTCGCAGAACATGGGATTGTAATGAAAAAGGTATATATAGCTGAGTCTTAGCGAGTCTTAGAGATAACTTTTGATAGAGGATCATGGTAAGGGTAAGGTGCTAAGGTAGGAAAATTTTGTTTCCTGTACTTAGGCAAAAGGGGGAGGCTCCTACAGCTAAGTGCGCGGAGACCTTGGCAAGTCTACAGTTGAGTGCGCCAACCCCTAAAACTGAGTGCGCAGGATAAGAAGTCTATATCTGAACATTATATATTAATAAAGACTGGTTTTGAGTAATTTTGTGCATCTATGCCTTATTTAATTACTTATGTTTAAGATTATGAATCTTCGATCTTTAATCTGTTTTATGTGACTTAATGCTTTATTTCTACACAAAAAGGATAGATTTATAATGTTTATGCATAATAAGTATAATTAAACCCCTTCGCAGAGAGAGGGAAGGTGTAAGATAGATCTGCTATAGTTAACTGTTCGGAAAGGATAGATCTGTGCGACAACAAATCTAGATCATAAGGGCCATAGAATACCTAGTTTATTGCGTGAAAGTAGTAAATCTGTCTCTTTTATGCCCGTTAATTACAAACAAGTACCTTCACAAAGTTTTGAAGGTCGTTTCAGTAGAGTTGAAGTAGTTGACTTTAGGAAGGAATAGGTCTGCGCAAAGGAAGATCTAGGCTATAATAACTTCAGGAAAACCATCACACAGACCTCTAGATGCAGAAAAATGGTTCTAGCATCCCCCAATACTACTTTGAGTGAGACTGCAGCCTACACTATGCAACTTCGGAAGGATCCCTAAGGGTTGACTGGTTCCTTTGTTAAAAGCTAACAATTTCTGGGTAATGGTCACAAGTTTTGGAGAACCTAAATATTTCCAAGTAGTTGAGGACATAATACTAGCATATGCACCTTCATCCGCTATTGTGCCAAGTATGGGTATATTATAAGCTTGTACCGTGATCTGAACGGGAACATAGGAAGGAAGATGATATCGTGCCAGTCAACTCCAATCAAATAAAGTGACTAAATTACTTAGAGAGGGTTACATTGGAATGGGAGGACTGCCCTCTTGTGTTACAATAATAGGAGGATCCCCCCTTGTACTGTGGGAATATTAGGATCACCCCTTAATTCTTCGTGTTAACACCCAGGTTGTTCCCTTTGACTCCCAAGGGAATACGGCCGGGGTAACCACTAACCAAGCTTTGGATTACAGATCCTAGCCAAACTGTAATCAGAGAGGGCTCTCTCTTTAAGATTTATCGCTGTTTTGTGAGGATTTTAGGTTAGTTATGAGTTCGGTTTTTGTTTGAGGTTTTGGTTGTGAACTGTTGATTGAGAAGGGCATGAAATGTTTGAGGGATTTCTAGTCCATTGGGCATATGGGGTCAGAAATTGGGTAGGTCCTGATGTCTGTGATGGAGAAGGATTTACTGTAGAGCTAGACAGCTATTCATGGTACAAATTTTGGTTTATAAATGAAACAGAGTGAAATGGAAACTTATATATAGTGTGACTGTAAGTTGAGAAAGGGCAGAATCTGTTCAGTAGCATCTAAGAATTACTGCACAGGAACTGTCAAAGATTTATAGTAATTTGGAGCATTTAAGAATTCCAATTTAACAGATAAACCTGAAGAAAACATTTATAACAATGAAAGATTGAATTCAGGGTGTCTCCATGGACAAATCCTGAGTTATTATTCTTCTTTCTTGTTGAGATTAGACCACATATGTGAGAAATGAAATACACAAAAATACAACACAGACAGAGATAGAGAAACTTATTGTATCAAGCTATAGCACTAGAATTCTGCAGCATTCAATGGTTCCAACACAGCATACATCAGAAAGACAATCTCTGAACTCTTGAAACTTCTTTGTATTATCTCTCCAAAAATACAGCCGAGTTCTCTTTTTTGAACAAGTAACAACAACCCCTGCAAGCTTATGCGAGGGGGAATATATACAATCGGTTCTACAAATATCTGAACCGCTGAGTTATTTTGATAATTAAATACGCTCACCAACTTTACAAAATAGCAGATAAAGAAGTTATTACTGCTCTTAAATGTTGGCATTATGAGACAAGTGTTGTCCTTGATGGCAAATCACACTGATGACAAATCATAGTGCAGAAGGATAGCAGCAAGGAATTGATGATCAGACTACAAGTATGAAGAAAAACTATATACACGCTGGTTCACTATATACCAAGTCGCGTATACAAGCAGGTTCACTATATACCAAGTCGCGTATACGCAGGTTCGCTATATACCAAGTCGCGTGTACACGCTGGTTGGCTTTAGTAAAAGCGCGTGTATGTGGAAAACTTATCTTTGGTCCACGACGGTTATTCCTTGGAAGTTGTGCCTATGGTTTTGGACCTTGGTGTCTCGACGGACGTGTTGATCCCTAGTTTTGAAGTTGATGGTGTTGGATTTCTATGGTTTTGGCCCTTGGTATTGAATAAGGCCTAAGGCTATATAAGGAGAAGGAAATCATTAGGCAAGTGTATCTGAAATGTCTTGAATATCTGAAGAAGTATGAGATCCAGTATGCAGGTTATGGGTTGAGGATGCATTGCTTGATTTGAGCTAAGGAGGGATCTCACCGGCTGATTGAGAACAAGATATAAGGAGAGATCGGGATCAAATGGTTTGAAATGAACTATCTTTATGATGCTTATTCTAGATCTACATACTGATGCATGTATTGTTCTATAAGTGTTATGAGTATGACTGATGTCTGGTACAGCTGCAAGTTATGAGAAATTATTTTTAGATATGTACGCGGGTTGTCTTTGGCAAAAGCGCATATACACGCGGGCTTGATTCATCGAAGTAGCGTATACATTGTAAAGCTTGATATTTGAAGTTGCAGATGGGTCTAATGGTTATTACAGAGTTCTGTGTCTGCTCTGTGCTCTGGTGACGGTGTTGTTAACAGGGTTTCAGTGATTCAGAGTTTGATGATTTTTTTGAGCTTCAATGATAGTTATGGGTCCAGTATGAAAATTGGATGAAAAGTCGCCTTTCAGATTATATGTTGTGCTTCAGTGTATCCAGTCTGAAAATTGATGAAACGTGGTACCTGGAGGAGAGAAGATTGTAGGCAAGCACCTACGTACTAGTATCTAAGCTAGTACAAAAGCTAAGGGAGATCTTTGGAGCATTGTAGCAGGTAGCAGCCTGTGTACTAGTAAATGGATCGGCTAGTACAAGAGCAAAGGGGGTTGTAGCTCCCGTACTAGTATAAGACTGCACCAGTACAAATATTGTAAAAGGATTTTCTTATTAAGAAGAAGATTGAGATGACTTGCAGCAGGTGGTTTTCACCCACATTGGGTTTCCACCTTATATCTTTGTGTTCATGTGTGTGGCTTTTGTGTGATGATCTGTTCTGTTATACTGCACCTGTTTACTGTTAATATGGTTAATAATGTTCTGATGCATTTACTGAAGATAAGCTAACTGAATCATAAGATTTCTGGATATACACTAGTTGCTTTAGACACAGCAGCGTGTACACGCGAGTTCACTTAACTGAAATAGCGTATATGTTTTTGAGCATTGAAAAAGTTTTAATGATCTGATAATACTGATTCACCCCCCCTCTCAGTATTATTTCCAACAATTAGTATCAGAGCAGGTCCTTTGGTAGAAGCTTGATCGCTTGAAGGAGATCCGTGGAACGATGGGAAAGAAGCTTAAGAAGAAAGCTCATAAGAAGAAGAAGACATCTCAGAAGATCTATGACAGTGGGAGAGTCGATTGGGGATTAGGTATAAGAAGTTCTTCAGATTCAGAATCAGATTCAGAATCATTATCAGGTATGAATGTGTTATCCTCTGATGTTCCTGCCATATTTCCTTGTGAAAGTGATGGAAGTGATAGTGAAACTACTGAACATGCTTTCATGGGTGAGCAAGAAAAGTATCAAATAGAGGCAGTATTTAGAAGGCTTGCAGACAAAGTTAAAGATCAACAAGATCTATTGAACAAACGGGAATGTGCTTTCAAAGAAGAAGTTACCAAACTAAAGGCCCAACTAGAAGAAGGAAACAAGGTAAGAAAGCTTCTCAAGGACAAGGAAGACCAATGTCAAAAATTGCAGCATGAAGTGACATCATTAAGAAAAGAAGTCAACGAAAGAAGCACAACCATCAAGAAACTCAAAGATAGATCCAGCTACTATGAAAATCTTGAAGCTACAATCCTCGCACTAAGAGGAGATCTTGAAGAATCAAAGAAGCAGAATACAGATCTACTCCAAGCTATTGCAATACAAGAAAACGAAGCCACCAGCTTAAAATCTCAACTAGAATGTGCCTTCCGAGTTCGTCAAATGCAGCAGTATCTGAATGAAGAACAAGAAAAGGAGATTCTCAAACTAAGGGAACAAATGGAAGAAGGAAGGAAAGATGAAGAAGATTTGAAAAAGCAATCTCTTGAAAAGGAAGAAAAGCTTCAGGTTGAGGTAAATATCTTGAAAGGTAAACTAGAAGAAAAGGATAAGCTTTTACGATTTCAAGATAGTTCTAAAGTCTTGGAAGATATTCTTAGTAGTCAAAGGTCTCCTGCTATCAAGACTGGTCTTGGTTTTCATGAATCTGTTGAAGGTGAATCTAGTTCACAAGGTGAGGCAAGGAACTCTAAAGAGAAATCTAAAATGATCAACAAGGAGATGAAAGGTCAACCCCATCAACAATCAAGGAAAGAGACTCCTCAAAGAAAATATTTTACTCCTCCTATGAATAATGTTGAATGTTATGTATGTCATAATCTTGGACATGTTGCAACTAGATGTAGAAGAAGAAGGGTTCAAGACCATCATGCAGAAAGATCATCACACTCAAGGTACTTTAATGGATATTGCTTTGCTTGCAATATGTTTGGTCACAAAGCTGCTGACTGCTACAGGAGGAACATGAAACATGTTAGATGTTATGCATGTAACAAGCTTGGACATATAGCAAAGGAATGCAGGAACAAAGGATGGACATCACACCAAAAGAAGAAAACCTCATCACACTTGAAGATATGGAGGAAGAAGGAAGTACAGTCAGCACAATGTACTGAGACACAGCACAACACAGACATATCAGACTCAGGGGGAGCTGAAAGTGTAAAACATCAGTGTTCTGAATCTAATACGCAAGTTCCTTAAAGGGAAGTCGCGTACATACGCGAGTTAGACACTGAAAAGTCGCGTATATGTCAGTCTGAAGAAAAGCAGTGGGGTCAGGATCAGAAAAAGGATATGATATGATTCAGTCTATTATTTACTCTATTGGTTACAGTCTGCTGAGGATGTGTGGAAATGTTTGTTACTTGTATGATGTCTAGAAGTGTTTTGATCCTAACTTGAGGATGATGATGTTTTGATGCTTATTGCTGATATATGCATGATCAGATCTAACAGATGGCACTAGTTGAGGGGGAGCATATGCCTTTAGTAATTCATTGTTGGCATTATGATTAATAATCCTTGGTGATGATCCTTATATGGCTAAATGATACATCTTGCTATGATATGATGTTGTGAGTTGTCTATGATAAACTCTCATATGATTCTTGAAGTCACATAGTAGATGTTCAGATCAGATTTATGGTTAATCCTTTGATGATGCTTACATGGTGATCTTCATAAGGATAAGGAGAAGTACAAAGCTTGAATACACATCTTCCTCACTTGATGAAGAGTCACTCATATACTGTTGTTGTCATATGCATAAAGATCATACAGTTATGATGCAGGCACTCTTGTGGATAAGGATTGTTGTTGTTGATGATATCAAGAAGTTTTGTCAAATGAGCTTGAGCTCAAGATACATAGTACTGATACATGGATGACTACTCAAAGTTGCTTTGTTGGAGACATGGTGATGAGTTCGTATCTATATGATGATAGGTTGATACTTACATATGTTGATTGATGCAGATGTTCCCAAGTAATGATACTTGGATCATGTAGATCTTGACGTTGATGTAATGGCTATGGTGGTTTCACATGTAATGTGAATGATTTCATGATGATGTTTAAAAGGAGGAGTTGACATCTATGTTCAAACATACCTTGCTGCAGGACATTTACAGGTTGCTGATATGAAAATGGTTGTACGCGAGTTTCATAAGGCCTATCCGCGTATATACGCTTGTTTATGTGGATGCAGATGCGTATATGGAGTTTTGAAGGAAATCAACAGGGACAGATGTTGGTTGCAGAAAGTCTGATATGGGTCCGACAGAGATCATCTGGCACAGGTTCAGGGGGAGCAGATAATCTTCCAATGATGCATTGTTGGCATTATCTTAAAGCTTTTGGTTCTGGTTCACATTTGTTGTTGGTTTCAGGTGGAACAAAGGCGAAAGGAGAACAGAAGGATCTCTTGGTTGCTGATCTGAATGGTGATTATCAGATGCTGCTGGTGACTTTCATAAGTCTTGGTCTAGTTCTTTCGTCTCTATGTCATATATCTCTTTTGTGGTATCTCTTTCATGGTGTCAAGGTCATGTAACGGCCTATTTTGGTTTCCCCACTATGCCTGGGATGATTGATGCAATATGATTGGTTGTCATATGTAAACTTTTGATGTATCCCCACTTGGTTGGGCGGTTGAGTCAATTTTTGTATATCCTCACTTAGTTGAGAGATGGATGTATGTATGAGTCTTTGGTGATAGGAAGGTCTTTTATGATGTATAGAGTCATGTTCTTCTTGAAGAACATCTTTTGCAGATCTTGCCTACAGTCAGGAAGAGCATGAATAGCACACTTCAGCAGTATAGAGACTTGGCATGTACTCAGGGGGAGCATTGACAGATTGGTACACTTTGGCATATACAAAGGGGGAGATCATTCAGAGATTTTAACAGATATTCAGGGGGAGTATGGACAGCGAAATGTTCAGCAAAAGAAGAGAACATCTTGGTCCACCCTTTGCCCTTGATGTCAAAGGGGGAGAGTGATTTGGTGTTGTTGCCATCAAGTCCAAAGGGGGAGATTGTTGGCATTATGATGCATGTGCTATACTTGATGGCAACCCTCTCATAGAAGAATATCTCACTTATGTATAACTGGATGAATCTTCAGAAGAGATATCAGAGGTGACTGATGGAGGACAACTCAAAGGAATCAGATGATAGTTCTAAGAGTAACAAGTTAGCTTTGCCATCAAGTCCAAAGGGGGAGATTGTTGGCATTATGAGACAAGTGTTGTCCTTGATGGCAAATCACACTGATGACAAATCATAGTGCAGAAGGATAGCAGCAAGGAATTGATGATCAGACTACAAGTATGAAGAAAAACTATATACACGCTGGTTCACTATATACCAAGTCGCCTATACAAGCAGGTTCACTATATACCAAGTCACGTATACGCAGGTTCGCTATATACCAAGTCGCGTGTACACGCTGGTTGGTTTCAGTAAAAGCGTGTGTATGTGGAAAACTTATCTTTGGTCCACGGCAGTTATTCCTTGGAAGTTGTGCCTATGGTTTTGGACCTTGGTGTCTCGACGGACGTGTTGATCCCTAGTTTTGAAGTTGATGGTGTTGGATTTCTATGGTTTTGGCCCTTGGTATTGAACAAGGCCTAAGGCTATATAAGGAGAAGGAAATCATTAGGCAAGTGTATCTGAAATGTCTTGAATATCTGAAGAAGTATGAGATCAAGTATGCAAGTTATGGGTTGAGGATGCATTGCTTGATTTGAGCTAAGGAGGGATCTCATCGGCTGATTGAGAACAAGATCTAAGGAGAGATCGGGATCAAATGGTTTGAAATGAACTATCTTTATGATGCTTATTCTAGATCTACATACTGATGCATGTATTGTTCTATAAGTGTTATGAGTATGACTGATGTCTGGTACAACTGCAAGTTATGAGAAATTATTTTTAGATCTGTACGCGGGTTGTCTTTGGCAAAAGCGCGTATACACGCGGGCTTGATTCATCGAAGTAGCGTATACATTGTAAAGCTTGATATTTGAAGTTGCAGATGGGTCTGATGGTTATTACAGAGTTCTGTGTCTGCTCTATGCTCTGGTGACGGTGTTGTTAACAGGGTTTCAGTGATTCAGAGTTTGATGATTGTTTTGAGCTTCAATGATAGTTATGGGTCCAGTATGAAAATTGGATGAAAAGTGGCCTTTCAGATTATATGTTGTGCTTCAGTGTATCCAGTCTGAAAATTGATGAAACATGGTACTTGGAGGAGAGAAGATTGTAGGCAAGCACCTACGTACTAGTATCTAAGCTAGTACAAAAGCTAAGGGAGATATTTGGAGCATTGTAGCAGGTAGCAGCCTGTGTACTAGTAAATGGATCGGCTAGTACAAGAGCAAAGGGGGTTGTAGCTCCCGTACTGGTATAAGACTGCACCAGTACAAATATTGTAAAAGGATTTTCTTATTAAGAAGAAGATTGAGATGACTTGCAGCAGGTGGTTTTCACCCACATTGGGTTTCCACCTTATATCTTTGTGTTCATGTGTGTGGCTTTTGTGTGATGATCTGTTCTGTTATACTGCACCTGTTTACTGTTAATATGGTTAATAATGTTCTGATGCATTTACTGAAGATAAGCTAACTGAATCATAAGATTTCTGGATATACGCTAGTTGCTTTTGACACAGCAGCGTGTACACGCGAGTTCACTTAACTGAAGTAGTGTATATGTTTTTGAGCATTGAAAAAGTTTTAATGATCTGATAATACTGATTCACCCCCGCTCTCAGTATTATTTCCAACATTAAATACAAAATGAATGCTCTTTAATTCTCTCAGAAGTCCTTTTTGACCTTTGGAGGCCACTGAGTCGGTTGAGCGTTCTGCATAAATGCTGAATGATGTGTCTTTATGGCTTTGTCATGTTGTAGTTTTCTCGGCCCTATCATCTGTAACTGTCAGTGCTGCTTTAGTGGCCGAATCTTTCTGCTGAGTTGGCTCAGTCCATCTTTCTTCAGTCATACTGAATGCATCAAATTTTCCTGTACATGATGACTTATGTTTTTTGATGAAAAAATTTGATAAAAGGCTTTTGATTACAGTATCAACTGTATCATTTTGGTCCACCATTCTTGTGTGGGCAATTGATGTCTCAAAATTGCATCCAAGGTCTCATCTGCCTCTGTATATTTGTAGAAGTTTGGAGGCACTTCAAACAAATGCTTGATCTCATTCATAATAAAAAATAAATTCTCTACTCTATCATAGAGATTTTGCCCAGATGCTGGCCCTGTTTCTTCTGAAGTACTTGGTCTTACAGTGATCTGATTTGTAGCAAATGTGTTGACCCTCTTTGCATAGTTCTCATGTGAAAGTAGTCTACCTGCGCTGTTCAGTGAGCCAGGAAGACCTCTGCCTTGTAGTGTTGCAAACTTGTCCATGAACCTGTTTACTTCTGTCTGCATGTCCTGGCTTCTTCTTTCCAGTGTTTGTACCAGGCTTTTTAATGTAAGGACCCTCTTTATCAGCAAAATGGTTTCAGTTCTGTTGGGAATTCCCATTGCTTCCAGCTGAGGACCTGTACAGTTATTGAGCACACTAATCATTCTATTGGCTACCTCAGGCATGTTGCCTGGAGATGCCCTTGCTCTCTGGACTTCTCTGTGTGCTTTTCCTATGAGCTCCATTTGCTCATGAATGATCTCAATGTACTGCCACTGATCTGTGATTGATTGGCCAATGTTGGCCCATAAAACTGTCTTAAGCTCAGCCACCACTTTGTCAAGGGTGAGCTCCTTCTCCAGCTCCTTTATCTTCTCCTTAAGGGCCTTTATTTCCCTCCCTTTTTCTGCCACATTTTGCTTTGACTTGTCATATTTTTCATTGAGCTTAGCCAAATTCTCCCTGGCTTCATTTAACTCTGCCATTTGGGCTTCTAGGGCCTGAATTTCATTCTTCAGCTTCTGCATATCAAGGCTTGGAGCCTGCTCTGTTGTTGGTGCTGGTGTTGATGTAGATGGTGCTGCCTGAGCTGTCTGTTCTGTAGGAGGAGCACTAGTTTGAGGGGGTTCCTCAAGGTTAATTATTTGTGGAGGGGGCTGTGATGTTTGGCCTACTTCCCTCTGTTATAGGGCTACCTGCAGTGCTGCCTCTGATTCTCCCAATTTCTCCTGTGTCTGGATCAGCTATTTGTATAACGATACCAGCATAGCTGCTGCATCTTGGTCATGTCTCAGCTGAGCAACCTCTTCCGTTTGTGGGTGAATAGTTGCTGGGATCTTAACCATTTTTCTTAGTGTTGCCATATCTGCATCTCTTAGCTTCAGCAGCGCTTGTACAGCCTTGATGTCCTTGGGATCATGCCCAAGTTCTATGATTATATCCTCTAAAGCTTTGATTCGGTTGTCCTTTGCCTGGGAGGATGCTTTCTCCAACTCAAGTTGGGTAGCTGTGTTATTTAGGCTATTTTCCAGCCTATAATTCACCAATGTTTTGTCTGCAAGGGTGGCATATACCATCTCCCCCGTTTGCTTGTGCAATTCAATCTGATCCATAGGGTGGATGTCTTTTGCAAGGACCTCAAGGTTGGTCCTTATGTAGTCTGCAGCTGACTGTGGCTGCAGCATGGTTGGCATGAAATGACTCATTACCATTTTGCCCTCATGTACATCGTATGCAGACATCAACCTCTGTTGGTTTGTAGGGGCCATTTTCAACAAGTGATTATAGAGTTGTATCTTGAGTGGCTCATTCCTCTTTTTGATATCAATAAATTGTTGTTTGATGCCTGCTTCAGCTCCCCTTTGGTGGCTTGAGGAGCTGACTTCTCCTCCAACTGTCCTTTCATGTTCCTGCTTAAAGGAACTTGCAGATGCTTCCATGCTTGGTGGGCCCATGCCCAAAGATTGCCCAATAGGCATTTCTTCCTCTGAGAGGGGATTCATTCTGTGCCTTTTCTCCCCTTGACTTATAGATGTGGTGAGGGGAGTCTCCTGCTCTCTATCCCTCTTCTTTCCCTTTTCTTCTTTTTGTGGAGTCTGTAGTACTGAGGCCTCCATTGTCTTTTCTTGCCTAGGGGGCACATTCTCTTGAGCCTGTTGCTCAGTGGATATTGGGGCTTCAAGTGTTTGTTCTTGCTGCTGTACTTGCTGCCCCTCTTTTCGCCCTCCTTCTTGCTGTTCTAGCTGTTTTTCTGCTTGCTTTTCTGCCATAGGAGGTGGCTGTTCTTGCTAATGTGTTGTTGAAGATGATGCAGCTGCTCCAAGCTGCCTTTGGTATGAAGAGGAAACCTGCCCACAAGTTTCCAAGTCAGCCTCTTTCTCAATATTTTTTGCTTCTCTTTGTAGTATTTGCTCTCTAGTCATTGGCTCTTCTAGGGTGACCTCTTCCCAACTTAGTAGATTGGCATATTTCTCAATATGAGGCAATTTAATGTGAGCATAGCCACCCAATTTATGTTTTATCCTCCTGAGAGAAATGAAATGATTAGGGTCATAAGGTACCCATTTGAAACTAGTTTCTAATCGGAGGCCCTCTAGGATCATATATGCTTCCTTCCATCCCTCCTCCCTTATGTTGTAAAGGAAAGGGCCTAGCTGGTTCCTGACTTTTAGCTGCACTTTCTTGTTTTTACTATGGAAATGGATTTGGTCTGCATTTCCAAACTGTCTGAAATATTCCAAGGCAAATAGTCTCATAGGGACATATCTTGGCAGCCTATAAGGGTTCAGCTCACAGCCATATACTCTGATCACTGTATGGTGTTGGTAAAAATACCAATCACCAATGCTGTAGGACTTAGAGAGATGGAGAATTCTTTGCATTTCCTCGGTTAATCTCGGAGGAGGAACACCATATAACAAAGTCATTGCTGGATGAATGAAAAGGTCTATGAATTCACAGTATGTGTATGGTGAATGGGAGGTGCAATGAAAAACTGAGGTCCAAAATACTACAGACCTTGGATTCCCCTGGGCATCAAGTTTCTTGAGGGGAATGGGGAAACTGTCTGGTTGATAAAATAGGAATAGATGATAGATGTATGAGGTGTATCTGAACACCTTTTCCCTTTCTAGATTCATCAGTTGCTCATGAATCTTATTTGCAATATATTCAGCATAGTCATAGTGCACAGCAGGAGGCTTCCCAGGAGAAAATATGGACAGCATGGCCATTATGGTATCATCAACATCTTAAACTCCCTTGTAGCCCAGGACATAGCTAATCAAATCCACCAGCATCCTCCCCAAGTCATTGAGATATAGATGTCCAATAGGAGGTGTTCTCAGAGCTTCAGAGCTTGGCTGAATAAATAACTGATTAATTTTGATGATTTGGGCACTCGACAGGTTCCCCCCCTTCTTTAGTAAATCTAACATGGAGAGAGGAGTCAATGGTCTTGCAGAATGAAAGTTGAGCATTTGATTTATGGCCTCAGGGGTGATATGGAACAAGACTGCACCTGAGGGATTGAGAACAGCTCTCTGACATGGATCATAGCATTCACAGCATCTATGGATCAAGTCTGGAAGGGAATTGACTTGAGGGAGGTTGTAAATGGGCAAGTTGGAGTTCCAAATCCCTAAAATATCAGCTCCACTGAGGTGTTGAGCTTTCAATTCATTTAGCATATGAATATTATACTTAGAATTTATTGGGAACCAGTCTAACATCTGATAATCAATATCTCCTAGGGCCTTCCATTCTAACTCTCTTTGTGGGGCATTCAAAGGTTTAATATTCAGGGCTACTGGTGTTTCCATGGTTAAGTAGTGCTATGACTTGTATTAGAACTGGTGTTACTAAACAGAGCAACACAGAGGAGTATTTCTGGAACAGAGAGGTGAATTGCAAAGGAACAGAGGGAAAATGGCAGTGACAGCAATTGAAATACTGCACAGAGGACTGATAGAGCAAATGGCAGGCCTGAAAAAACTTTCTTCACGGTGAATTAGAGCAGCTCGGGTCTTTAGTTCACGAATGCGCGAACCAGCTGTAAATTAAGGTAAATTTCGCTAAATGCAGGTTCTGCGACGGAATTGTGACCCAACAGTTGAAAATAGGTATTGGTTGCTGGAGTTTGCTGGTAGGTACAGTGTTCTTCACTCGTTTTAAGCTATATTTGGAGAATTATGGACAAAACCAGGCTCAGAGGGAATGATTTGGATAAATACCTTGCATTTTGCCGGCAATGGTTACAAATGCAGGTGTAATGGACGCGCCCACGGTCTCTGTAGCGATTTCTGCAGGTTGGCGCTTGTTTGGTCGTAAAATGCATGCAGGGGAGCAATAGTTGTTTTTGCAAAAAGTGAGAAAAACACGGTTTTTTTTGGCGAAAATATGGATTTTTGGAACATTTGCGCTTTTTTTGGATGATGTCAGCATGACATCATCAGGTGGGGTCAGGGTCGGGTGATGTCAGTATGATGTCATTGGGTGAGGTGGCAAGCTGTGAGTGGTCCACGGGGATGCGTAGCTGGAGGACATGTCGGAGTGATGGCGGGCGGGGGCGCTGATGCGGCGGTGAGGTGGCCTGACGTGGGCATGACGTAGCAATGGCGTAGGCACGGCGGGACCAGCGGTAAACCAGAAATGGTAAATGGTATTTCTCGGACCGCTATTGATACAGTCGTGGATTTGTCAGAGGGCGACCCGAGAGAATTTTGGGGGTGATGCATGGCGGAGGCCTGACGTCACCCTCTGACAGTTTTTCGAGCGATAAAGGCAGTACATCGGGACCGACCTGATATGGATAAGGGCCGTCGGATGAAGATTCCCGGATCTGACGGTTGACGGGTCATCAATTTGTCAGGGCGATACGGCAGTGGGCGGGAGAATAAAATAATGTTTTTTGTGAAATGCACGCCTGGCGGAAACTTTAGAAAAGTGGGTTTTCAAACTATGTTATGGGCAAAATGATTTATGCGCCGATTTATCAACAAAGCCGGATTAAGGTTATTAATCCAAGCTGATCTTGGATTAATCCCTGGATTAATTTTTGGCGCTCTTTGGGTCGCGTTCTAATGTTTTAACGCTTAAACCCTTTAAAACCAAACTTAGAGCTATAATGCTCGGGGAAGGGGATACATAGGTATTTTTGGGGTTTTTTGCATAATTCACATAGTAATAAGGGGAATAGGGGGTATAGGGAGTTACATAGTAAAAAGTTAGGGGTTAATATGAGTGGAAGAGGTGGATTGAGAAGTGGAAACTCTAAGTTTTATATGGAATCAACTTAGTTTAGGAAGTAGATCAAAATGAAAAGAATTTTAGACAAGAAATGTGGCTCTTAAAGAAACAAAAACCAACACAAGACCTTGGTTACTTTCATGAACATGGCTGGCAATGGGATGTTAGCAATGAATGTGAGGGGGGAGATTAGGAAGTTAGACATGCTCCATTGTGTTGCTGCAAATGATAGGGAAGAGGAGCTTCTCTTATCCATTGATGCTTCCTTTATGTTAGACCAGCAAAATTCAGTTGAAAGGAATGACATTTCTGCAACCCCATCTACCTACCCATCTACTTGCCTAGCATTTTTTGTTTCTTCATGGAGGGTGCACTTAGACTTGCAGACCCTCATGTGCCTTTTCTTTTCCTTTGGCTTTTTCTTTTGATTTTCTATCTAGAACTACCCTTATTGCTTCCAAGGCCCCAGATTAAGCAGTTGGGAACCTTAATTCTCTACCTAACTAGTGGTCTGCCAAGATTAGACAGTTTGGACAGACTTCTTTCTCTATTCTATAACAGAAAATTGAAGCATGGCATGATCCAGATTAGGCTGTTGGACCATCCATCAAAATTGAGTCAACATGAAGCTTATGTACACACATTGTCTTCTCTTGGAAATATGGGATCTTTGCATCACCAAAGCATAGCATATTTGGAACTTTCTTTGCCAATCATGAAATATGAAACCTATTGGTATAGGTATCTAACAGTGGCTCCACATGGGGATGGTTTTTCTTCTTGAAAGACCAAGAACAGCAGGTCAGAATGCCTTGTCCCTTGACTTCTTTCACCAAAACTTGGAGTTTTCCTCTTTGAAATCTCAAAATTGTGCTCTGTCATACTTGTGGAACTTGCTGAATTAAAAGCCTTTTCATGGTTCTGCAGGACCCTTCAAAGTGAGCTATTCACATGCTGAAAGAAAACATTATATACAACATATTATGTACAGGGGAACAGCCATGCTATGTTCATGGAAGGTAGTCAAAATAGTGCTTCAACATCCTGCCATTCACAGGACCTTCATCCAAGTCAGTTTCATCCAGATTTTTTAGGAAATAAGTGTTGTTTCCTTGCACTGCTTGGATGACAAATGGTCCTCTCCAAAGGGAATCAAATTTTCCATGTTTTCCTTTATCTTCCCTTCTTGAATCCCACTTAAGGACTTTGTCACCCATGTTGAAATCTTCAGCCTTAGTTCTTCTATCAAAAGATTTCTTTAACTTTTCTTGTAAAACTTGAACTCTGTTATAAACTTGGTCTCTAGTTTGCTGCAAACATATAATTTGATTTACCCTTCTTTGCACATCATTTGGTTCAGCCTGGCTTTCTTGAAGAAGTTTCATGACAGGGATCCCTAGTGATGAAGGAAATTTGGCTTCTAATCCATAAACTAATTCATATGGGCTGACCCCAATGGATCTCTTGGTTGTTAGTCTGTCTGCCCATAAGGCATTCACAAGCTTCTTATGCCAATTCTTCTTATTTTCTTCCAACACCTTCTTTATGATGTTTACAAGGCTTTTATTTGATGATTCAGCAAGGCCATTTCCTTGGGGATAGTATGCAGTAGAATGGCCCAAGGTAATATGAAATTTGTGGCAGAAGTTCACCATCTTCTTGGATCTAAAGGCAACAGCATTGTCTGTTATGATCTTATCAGGACAACCAAATCTAGACAATATATTATTTTCCAAAAACTGAATGATTGTTGAATCATTTGCCTGTCTACATGGAATGGCCTCAATCCATTTGGTGAAGTAGTCTGTGGCTGTGATGATTCAGGTGGATATTGGTGGCCACCTGCCAAGTCCACCTGGACCCCCACCATTGTCTTTCTCAGCATTCTCAGTTTCCTAAATTGTAGCACAGTTTACTATTTTTAGCAGTTTTTCGGGTCCTGAACTTCCGGAGCCGTTTTGAGGCCCTAAACGACGTTTTTTTGGGAATCTGGGGCAACATGGGTCCATGGACCGATGTTGCCTCCCAAAGTGGTAGTACTCGGATAGATCTTTCTAACGAGCTATCGTGCGCGTCAAACGGAGATCGTATGCCAAAGTTACGACCCCGGGAAATTGATGTACCAATTTACCCAAACGGGGCCCACAATTTGGCGTTTCATCTTCTAGGGTTAGGTTTTGGAATGTTAAGGGTTTTCCACTGTTTCTCAACAATAAATAGGCCTTTGAGCCTCATTGTAACACAGTTCAGAGGCATGTAGCCATCACATCTCTTCTCAGAGATAAGCTACCATCGCCCTAGCTGGTTTATTTCCATTTCTGCTTGTAAGCATATTTCAGTATTTTCCATTAATGAATGAAGTATTATTTCCGCTGCATCTTTGTGTATATGGTTATCTCTGTAATTTTTTGCGTTCCTGTTTAAATCCGGATCAGTGGTATCAGAGCGGTCTGCTTTTTCTCTGTTTTTCTTTGCATGTCCCCAACAAGGTCGGGATATAAGGAGTTAGGGCTTGAACTGGTTGAACCTTTGCAAGACCAGCCTCGCAAATCCCGACGGCCTCCCATGGCGGACGAGAAGAAAGACGAGGGGGTAGGAGATCCCATCAAAATCTTGCTCGAAGAAGCCCTCGAGCGACAACGGAACGCGATGATGGACAACTTTGCCCAGATCCTTCAGCGGCTACCCAGAAGCAACGCATCGGCTTCCAGCAGCTACTCTGGAAACGCCACACCCTTTAAGGTACAAGTTAATTTTGAAATCCCCATATTCGAGGGTCAGATAGACGCAGATGCCGTATATAAATGGTTAAATCTGCTAGAGGGTTATTTTTCTGTTCATGAATTTTCGAGTCGGGAAAAGATTGTTTTTGCTCTTCTCAAAGCAGCCCCCCACGTCAAGGACTGGTGGGAAACCTACTGCGAGCAGAAGGATGAAAGTACTGGCTCACTATTTTCAGCCGCACCCACCTGGGATTCGTTCCGGGATGCCATCAAGGAGCAGTACTACCCTGTCGGAAGCTATGAGGATGAATACATAAAGTGGACCACGCTGCGGCAGGGAAGGGACCAAGACGTGCCGGAGTTCACCAATCTTTTCCATACCCTTCGCACAAAGTTGGGTATCAAGGATTCGGAGCAACATTTGGTACTCAAATACCATGGCTGCCTGCACAAGTACATCCAGGAAGAAATACAATTCCTAAACATACCCTCGCTTGGCGCAGCATACCGATATGCCGTCAAGGTCGAGCAGAAGTTTAAACAAAAGAAGCGAGACTTTGGATCTGCGAATCCAAAGCAGGGGAAAGGTGCCCCTAAACCACAGAACAAAGGACAAAGCCAAGGTGGGATAGCCCAAGACAACCAGCTGAAGCTGCAAGCAAAGAACAGCGCCGCGAAGCCGAGAAAGGACACTGGAAAATGGTGCGAGTTCCATAAGAGCTCCACTCACAACACAAGTGAGTGTCGGGCCAAGCAGTCACTGGTGGCTGAGCTAAAGGTTTTAGAATCAGATGCATGTTCCGACTCTGAGTCAGAACCCGATAAGGGGTATGAAAAAGGGAAGCAAATCATTGATGCGGATCCCAGCGCCACTGTTGCTACCGCAAAGATCCAAAAAAATGAACCCAAAGATCCAGAGGAGGAGGAGCGTCTCTTCCACTCCCAGATGTGGGTAAAGGGCTCCCCGATACAGTTCATTGTTGATAGCGGGAGTCAAAAGAACCTCATTTCGGCAGAGGTCGTGAAGCGGTTGGGCTTACCGACCACAACACATCCACAACCATACACCATTGGGTGGCTTCACCAAGGACGAGATCTTCGCGTGAGCCAGCAGTGTCGCCTTCCATACAACATCAAGCCCTTCACAGATGAGGTATTGTGTGACATTGCTCCCCTTGAAGTTTGTGATGTATTACTAGGACAACCATACTTGTGGAAGCGACATGCTGTGTATGAATCAAGGCCCCGTGCTATTATTATTACATTGGGAAATAAGTTGTTCAGGATACCAGAGGTAGCACCACCTGCCGCCATCTCTTTGATTACTGCAAAACAATGCAGTAAGATCATTTCCAAAACCAGGAAATTTGTTTTTCTGATGATACGCCCTCAAGGAAAGAAGAAGATGGTGGCCGCGGCCTCCAAACGGGGTCCCTCTGCACGCCAACTACAGATGGACAAGGTTGTGGAGGAGTACGAGGACATCTTCACCTCCCTGACAGGGGTTCCTCTGCACTGTCAAGTCAAGCACTCCATCGATCTGACCCCAGGTGCGCCGCTACCCAATGGACCAATTTATCGGTGCTCCGTTCTGGAGAACGATGAAATCAAGAGGCAGATTCAGGAGCTCCTGCAGAAAGGTCACATCCGTCCGAGTTCATCGCCCTGTGGGAGCTCGATCGTGTTGGTACAGAAGAAGGATGGGACGTGGAGACTCTGTATTGACTATCGGGCGCTGAACAAGATCACTGTCCGTAATAGGTACCCGATCCCGCGGATTGATGACCTCCTAGACCAACTAAAGGGGGCGAAATATTTCAGCAAGATCGATCTGAAGTCAGGATATCACCAGGTACCAATCGAACCCTCCGATGTGTGGAAGACTGCCTTCAAATCCAAGGAGGGCCTCTTCGAATGGTTGGTCATGCCTTTCGGATTGACGAATGCTCCTGCAACCTTTATGAGGCTAATGGATGACATCTTGCGGCCATTCACCAACTCCTTTGTAGTAGTATACTTGGATGACATTTTGATCTTCAGCTAGAGTTGGGAAGAGCACCTCCACCACATCCGACAGGTTCTCCAAACACTGCGGCAACACAAGCTATGTGCCAATTTGGAGAAATGCACTTTTGGCATGACCCAGGTTCAGTATCTGGGATACATCATTGATGAACAGAGGGTGCATGTCGATCCAGCCAAGATCCAAGTCATTCGGGATTGGCCCTCTCCAACCACTCTAACAGAGCTCCGCAGCTTTCTAGGCCTTGCCAACTTCTACCGCAGGTTTGTGTTGGGGTTTTCTCATATTTCTTGGCCCTTGAGTCAAGTCACCAAGGGCGGGGCGAAAGCAAAATTCTTTTGGTCTGAATCTCAACAGAAGGCATTCAGGGAGTTGAAGGATCACCTCTGCACGGCACCAGTGCTCGTGTTACCAGATTTACAACAACCATTTGAGGTCGAGACAGATGCCTCTGACTATGCTATTGGGGCAGTCCTTACTCAACATGGACATCCAGTGGCATATCACAGTGAAACACTTTCAGACACAGTCCGGAAGTACCCCACTTATGATAAAGAGATGTATTCCATTGTACAGGCCTGCCGACAATGGAAGCATTACATTTTGGGGAAGGAAACGGTCATCCACACAGACCACCGACCTCTGCAGTTCATACAGACCCAAGGGAAATTGCAGAATGATCGCCATCAGAAGTGGTCTACATACCTGCAACAGTTTCACTTGAACATCAAGTATAAAAAGGGCAGCACCAATAATGTTGCAGATTGCCTCAGTCGGCCACCGATCATGGCACTAACCACCGTGCTCAACTCTTGTGGGCACGAGACTTCTGATTGGCCACTTCTCTACAAAAGCGACCCAGAATTCGGCCACACATACCAGACACTCTTGGAGGGTCGGCATGTTGCAGATTTTCACCTCCAGGATGCCCTATTATGCCACCTCGGTCACCTTTGTGTTCCTTCAAGCGAGCGTGCCAAGATGATTTGGGAAGCACACTACAGTTGGGCTGCTGGGCATTTCGGGGTCGAGAAAACAGTGGCAGTACTGCAAAATTATTTCTATTGGCCAAATCTTCGACAGGATGTTGGGAAGTACATCCGATCATGTACTTCCTGTGCCATTGTCAAACCGACCATTAAGAAGCACGGCCTCTATACCCCGTTGCCTACCCCTAGTCGACCTTGGGAATCCATCTCCATGGATTACATGTCAGGCCTTCCTTCCACTAAGCATGGAAATGACTGTGTTTTTGTGGTTGTCGACAGGTTCTCGAAGATGGCCATTATGATGGCCTGCAAGAAGAATATCACAGCAGAAGCCACTGCTAAACTCTTCTTTGAACGAGTGTGGGTGCACTTTGGGATCCCACAGTCTATCATCTCAGATCGGGACAGTCGGTTTCTCAGCACATTTTGGTCCAGTCTCTGGTCAATGCTGGACACCAAACTCACGAAGTCCACAGCCTTCCATCCTCAAACTGATGGCCAGACAGAGGTTGTCAACAGGATGATTGTGCACATTCTGCGCATGTATAACTCAAAGCATCCACGCACATGGGACGAGAGCCTCCCCTATGTTCAGCACAGCTACAACTGAGCTCTTCACAGCTCCACTGGCCATAGCCCTTTTCAGGTGGGTTTGGGATTCCAGCCACTATGCCCCATTGATGTGGCCATGCCACTTGCAGCTACTCACATGAATTCAGCTCATGTCCAGTCCGAAACAGATAAGGCCACCAGCTTCATTGAGCGCATCCAACATATTCGCCAGCAGGTCCATGACATTCTTGAGAAATCAAATGCCAAGTACAAGCAGCGACATGATCAACACCGGGTGCCACACAAGTTTCAGGTGGGCGACAAAGTCTGGTTGCATTTGCAAAAGGAACGCCTTACTGGAGCCTATCGGAAATTGAGACCACTCCGATATGGTCCTTACACCATTACTAAGGCTATGGGAGACAATGCATTTGAGCTCAACATTCCCCCATTCCTTGGCCTGCACCCAGTGTTCAATGTGGACCGCCTTCGGCCATACTTTCCACCATTGCTAGACACATCCGACATTGCAGAATAGCTCAAACCCACAGAATTAAATCCAGATTGCATGGAACAAGCTGCAACTGATCAGATCATGGACACACAGATCAAGAACACTCGCCAACAGAATATCCAACTGTATCGAGTTGTCAAAGCAGGCCAACTCCTTCAGCAGGGCAAGTGGCTCACCAGGGAACAAGTTCAGCAGAAGTTTCCTCATCTCATGGAGGAGCTCAACGCAATGGGGACCATTGCTTCCTAAGGGGGGAGGAATGATCCAGGTGGATATTGGTGGCCACCTGCCAAGTCCACCTGGACCCCCACCATTGTCTTTCTCAACATTCTCAGTTTCCTAAATTGTAGCACAGTTTACTATTTTTAGCAGTTTTTCGGGTCCTGAACTTCCGGAGCCGTTTTGAGGCCCTAAACGACGTTTTTTTGGGAATCTGGGGCAACATGGGTCCATGGACCGATGTTGCCTCCCAAAGTGGTAGTACTCGGATAGATCTTTCTAACGAGCTATCGTGCGCGTCAAACGGAGATCGTATGCCAAAGTTACGACCCCGGGAAATTGATGTACCAATTTACCCAAATGGGGCCCACAATTTGGCGTTTCATCTTCTAGGGTTAGGTTTTGGAATGTTAAGGGTTTTCCATTGTTTCTCAACAATAAATAGGCCTTCAAGCCTCATTGTAACACAGTTCAGAGGCATGTAGCCATCACATCTCTTCTCAGAGATAAGCTACCATCGCCCTAGCTGGTTTATTTCCATTTCTGGTTGTAAGCATATTTCAGTATTTTCCATTAATGAAATGAAGTATTATTTCCGCTGCATCTTTGTGTATATGGTTATCTCTGTAATTTGTTGCGTTCCTGTTTAAATCCGGATCATGTGAGGATCCATCTATGTTGGCCTGAGGATGAGGGATGAATTTCCCCAATGAAATCCAAGCCCCATTGTTGAAAAGGTCTTTCTGTTGCAATAGGCCTCAAAGGAAGTGGCATTAACTTTCTCTTTCCCTCAAACACTTGGCAATTATGACATGAAGTGGTAAATTTTTTGACATCAGAGAAAACAGTGGGCCAATAATCACCTGCCCTCAATATCTTATCCATAGTGGACTTCCAGTACAAATGTCCACCACAATCACCTGCATGAAATTCTTTCATGACATTGTTAGTCTCGTTCTCAATTAAGCAGTTTAACAATATACCCTCATGGTTTTTCCAAAGCAAATTACCATCCATGACACAAAATCTTGAAGCTTTCATTTTTAAGAACCTACATTTAGTTCTGGACAATCCTGGGGGAGCACACAGGTTTTGTAGCACATAACATATATCAGAATACCAAGAGGATTGTTCAAAGGCTGCATTGATCTTTGGAGTCGCCAGCTCCGGTTCATTGTCCAGTTGGTTAATGTCTAAGGCTTGAAAGTTTGCTTCTGTCATTAGTTTGGCCAAACCTTGCCCTTTTATCAGTTTTGTAGGTTTTATTTCAATATCAAATTCCAAGATGTTGGCAATCCATTTGCCTCTTCTGCCCTCTAGGTTTTCTTGGGTGAGTATGTCTTTCATAATGGGACTTGGCACATAAGCTATAACATGGGAGTATAGGATGTAAATCCTAAAGTCTTTAATGGCCTTGACCAAAGCATAAGCTTGCTTCTCCATGATCTGATATTTCAGGGGTGCATCTCTAAGAGCTCTACTAAAGAAAGCAATGGGTTTTTCATTTCCTTGGTCATCTTTCTGTAATAAGACAGCAGCAATGGTATGCTGGGAGGCAAAGGAGAAAATGATAAATTCTCTGTCAAATTGAGGATTTGTTAAGACTGGTGTTTGGGTAAGGGCCAAGTTTATGCCTTCAAAAGCTTGATTTGCTTCTACTGTCCATTTCACTTTTGAATCCTTCTTAAGCATGTTATTTAGTAATCTGATCAATTCTGCTAGGTTTGGGATAAACCTCCTTAAGAAGTTAATTTTTCCCAAGAAAGCTTGTAATTCTTTGATGTTTCTTGGGTGGGGCATTTGTAAGATAGCTTGTATCCTATCTGGGTCAATTCTAATGCCATCCTTTGAAATGATGTGACCTAACAGCTTACCTTCTTCTAAACCAAACAGAGATTTCTTAGGATTTAAGGAAATTCCGTATTTCCTACATGTTAAGAATATCTGTCTCAAATGCTTCAAGTGTTCTTGGTCAGATTTTGAGAAAGGTGTGAGGTCATCTAAATAAATAACAAGGAAGTCATGAATCTCTTTGGCAAAAGCAATATCCATTGATATTTGAAATGTAGCCCCTGCATTCTTCAATCCAAAAGGCAATTTTACATATTTGAAGGTTCCCCATGGGGTTGTGAATGCGGTTTTGTCTTGATCATCAGGGTGTACTAGGATCTGATTAAAACCTGAGAATCCATCAAGTAGTGAAATCCTTGAAGCCCCTACCACTCTTTGGAGAATGTGATCCATCTTGGGTAAGGGATAATTGTCCTTGAGGGATACTTGGTTTAAGTTCCTTAGATCAACACAAAGTCTTATCTCACCAGTTTTCTTTCTTGTGGGCACCAAATTTGAAATCCAGTCTGAAAACCTGATAGGTGCTATGATACCCGCTTTAAACATTTTTTGTACCTCTTTCTCAATTGAAGGGAGAAGCATAGGATTTATCCTTCTCAATTTTTGCTTGAATGGCTTTTGATTAGGCTTGAGAGGGATGGTGTGTTGGATAACAGAGGTGTCATAGGATTTTAAATCCTCATAACTCCATGCAAAGACATCTTGAAACTCTTTGAAGAGGTCAATGTATTTAGGCTTCTGATCAGGAGGTAAGGATGCAGACAATTTTATTATCTTGGGATTTTCAACAGTTCCAATGTTGCATTCTTCAATGGCAGCATTAAGGGGCTGAATTTTTGGTTTTCTAGGGACATCATTTGAGTCAAAAATATCCTCCAATGGAGTTAGGCCTGTTGGAAGAAAATTGTCTTTCAATTGTATCACTTCAGCTTCAGCATCAGCCACTTCTTCACAACTGATTTGTTGAATTTCTTGTATGTTGTCTTTGTTAAAAATGGTTGGATGTAGCATTTGGTTAGTTTTTTTGGGTGATACCGCTATTTGGTCTTGTTCACATATAGTTTGTGACTCACTTATAGCCTCTGCATCAATGTTTAGTCCTGAAAATTCTTGTTGTAAAGTCAAGAAATTGTTTATTTGTGTGTCATCCTCAAATACTTGCCAATCCTTGATATTGTTTGGGACAGAGGGTCTGTGTTTAATCTCAGCTGTAAAGCAGTGCTTGGGTTCAAAAGGTTGTTTGCATGTGCTTGCAAATGTGGCCAAACTGTGAGCATGGAGATTATGGGTTCTAGAAATTTTGGTAATTTGAAATTCAGTGAAGGAACTTAGTAATTCAACAGCAGCAGACCTATAAGATCTCAGTCTTTTGTCATTAGTAACAAAATTTCCCTTCACTTGTTGGATAATTAGGTCTGAATCCCCCATGACTGAAAGTTTTGTGGCTTGTAAGGATTTTACTAGTTTGAGGCCTAGCAAAAGAGCTTCATATTCTGCCATATTGTTGGTGCATCTGAAATTTAGTCTATAGGCTCGACCTTCTGCATGATTGTTTTGTTTGTTATGTATCCAAACTCCTGCTCCTACCCCTAATTTGTTGACTGACCCATCAAATTCAATGAACCATAGGATTTCTTGGTCAAGGGAGGAATTGTCAACCACCATGGGGCTAGGCATCAACAACTTGAGATCTTGGCTTACACTTGGTTTTTCTTCTTGAACACTTTCATTTGTTGACCTTTCAACCATTATTTCCTGAGTAGCAGCTTGTTCATTTATATCCTGACCTTGTTTGAATGTCTTAGTTTCATCATCATTTGTAGAACCTGTATTATCATTGAAGAGAATATAGGAGTCAATGTCAGAATGGACAACATATATGGGGAAGTTTTGAGGTTTTTCTTCACTGCTTACCATGTATTTCATCAGTGTTTCTCTGTATAGTATTTTTGGTTGTCCAAAGACAGATATGGTGGCATAGGACATGTCTAATTGAAGAGAATATTGAAGTTTAGCCCCCCATGATATTGATAACAGCATTCCATATTTAGGTGGAATATCAGCAACTACAACATCCATCAAGATTGTCTTATTGGGGTATTGAACAAGTGAGACACAAAGATCCTTTATCAGGCCTAAACACTTGACTTGGCTTGAGTAAAATGAAAATAGGTCCTTATATGGTCTTGTAATATCTAGATTTAATCTTTCCATGACTGATTTGGGCATTAGGTTGTGGGAAGCACCTGATTCAAACATTGCATTGTGTAATATCTTATCATGAACATGCAGGCTAACATAAAAAGGTAAGATTCCTGTAACTATTGTCTTTCCGTCAACCTCTGGGCCGAAAAGTAGTTCTGGAGTGTTATTTAACACATTAACATCATCTTTGTTATGAGTAAGCTGAAGGGATCTCTTAATTTGTTGTTTATAGATGTCATGTTTGGCCAACTCTGAGAGAGGAATGGCTATTTTCAGTTTTCCAATTTCAGCTTCCAAGTCAAAAGGTTTTTCAGATTGGGTTTTGGTGTTCTGGTTGACAACCTTTTCCCTTTCTATGGATTCCTTAGAGCTTTCTCCTTGATTCTCATTTTGATCTTGGGGTTTGTCCTTTTTACTCATCTTTTGAGAAATATTGCTGGGTTTATGCTGCAAGGATGATGTCACCACTGGCTGTTGATTTGAGGGAGATGCTTCAGTTATTTCTTCCACTGTTACTTCTTTTGTGATTGGATCAGTTTTATCAATTGGCTGTGTGACAACAACCTTTTCAGGTTGTGGGGTTCCCTTTGTTTTGTCAGGCTGTGTCACATTTATTGTTCTACTTCTCAATTTATATTGCTTATGAACCTCATAAACAGCTGTATCATAGCCTTGTTTGAAATCAAATGACTCACCTGATTTGGTTTGGAACTGCTTGATATCATCATCCTTATGATCTTCTTGCGTTAAAAAGACTTGATTTCCACTGTCCAATCCCATTAGGTTGATGTGAGGGTCCTCATTAGGCTCACTAGATGTGGAAGCCTCAGCATAATTCTCTTGAAAAGGGGGTCTGACATGTTGGTCAGGATAAGTTCTTCCCACATTGGGATTTTGATTCTTTCTAAAGTTTTGGTTTCTTACGTTGCTTGTTTGCCCTTCCCATGATGCCTTTCTTTCTATGGTTTCCACTCTGTCCCCAAGTCTATCCATACCTTTGATGATTGCATCTAACTTCTGCTCAAATGCTGAAGGTTCTTCCTTAAAGGTAGTTCTTCTTTCAGTTCTGGCTCTATTTCTCTTGGCAATCAGATTTGCCTCTACACTTACTGCTATGTCTTGCATGTCTGCCAAAGTTGCAGGGGCTCTTTCTCTCAATTGATATGCCATATCAGCATCAAACCCATCAGGGAACTTTATTAATGCTAAATCAGGTGGAGGTCTAAGGTTTTGAGGAATAGCACTATAGATAGAATTGAATCTAGTGCAATAGTCCGAGATAGTTTCTTGTGGACCTCTCTTTATGGTGTCATATTCAGATAAAATATGTAGAGGGTCTTTTTTCTTTTCCCATCTGTTTAGAAAGGACTGGTAAAGGGCAGCCAAATTAGCTATAGAGTTTGCAGCCAGTGCCCTGAACCAAGTTCTTACTTCACCTGTCAGACTTTGTACAAAGATTTTCATTCTCACATCATCATCATCTATCTCATAGTTTTCGAAGTAATCTTGCATTTTCTTGGTATGTTGTAAGGCAGTGTATGTGTTGGTTCCATCAAAATAAGTGATTTTGCCTTGGTAATCCTGAGGCATAGCCCCAGGATTGTTTGGCAGCTGGAGGGGTGCATAACGATTAGCCATATTTGGTGGGGTAAGTGGGACAGCTGGAACAACAGGAACAACAATAGCAGTTTGTGTGTTAGGTGTTGACAATATGTTTTGTGAAGTGGATGATGAAGAGGGGGAGGAATGAGTTGTATGGAGGTGAAAGGTTGGCTTAGAAGGGGTGGGAATAAAGGTATGCTGAACTGCCTCAGGGCTAGATTCAGGAGATTTCTCTGGTTCCTTTTGGCTCTTTTGAGTTTTATGGATCAAATTTGGATTCTCGAAAACAGGAGGAGGATTTGGGTCAGGATTTAACCTGGTGTGCCTAGTCTTCCTTTTGGGAGCCAGCTTCTGAACTTCTTTTTGGTATTTTAGGATATTTTTAGAACTATTTCAAGGGACTGCTCAAGCTGTTTCTAGAACCACTGTCTAAAGACAGACAACAGTTTGAAAAAATATGCTCAGTCCCCAGCGGAGTCGCCAATTATGTTAACACCCAGGTTGTTCCCTTTGACTCCCAAGGGAATACAGCCGGGGTAACCACTAACCAAGCTTTGGATTATAGATCCTAGCCAAATTGTAATCAGAGAGGGCTCTCTCTTTAAGATTTATCGTTGTTTTGTGAGGATTTTAGGCTAGTTATGAGTTCGGTTTTTGTTTGAGGTTTTGGTTGTGAACTGTTGATTGAGAAGGGCATGAAATGTTTGAGGGATTTCTAGTCCATTGGGCATATGGGGTCAGAAATTGGGTAGGTCCTGATGTCTGTGATGGAGAAGGATTTACTGTAGAGCTAGACAGCTATTCATGGTACAAATTTTGGTTTATAAATGAAACAGAGTGAAATGGAAACTTATATATAGTGTGACTGTAAGTTGAGAAAGGGCAGAATCTGTTCAGTAGCATCTAAGAATTACTGCACAGGAACTGTCAAAGATTTATAGTAATTTGGAGCATTTAAGAATTCCAATTTAACAGATAAACCTGAAGAAAACATTTATAACAATGAAAGATTGAATTCAGGGTGTCTCCATGGACAAATCCTGAGTTATTCTTCTTCTTTCTTGTTGAGATTAGACCACATATGTGAGAAATGAAATACACAAAAATACAACACAGACAGAGATAGAGAAACTTATTGTATCAAGCTATAGAACTAGAATTCTGCAGCATTCAATGGTTCCAACACAGCATACATCAGAAAGACAATCTCTAAACTCTTGAAACTTCTTTGTATTATCTCTCCAAAAATACAGCCGAGTTCTCTTTTTTGAACAAGTAACAACAACCCCTGCAAGCTTATGCGAGGGGCAATATATACAATCGGTTCTACAAATATCTGAACCGCTGAGTTATTTTGATAATTAAATACGCTCACCAACTTTACAAAATAGCAGATAAAGAAGTTATTACTGCTCTTAAATACAAAATGAATGCTCTTTAATTCTGTCAGAAGTCCTTTTTGACCTTTGGAGGCCACTGAGTCGGTTGAGCGTTCTGCATAAATGCTGAATGATGTGTCTTTATGGCTTTGTCATGCTGTAGCTTTCTCGGCCCTGTCATCTGTAACTGTCAGTGCTGCTTTAGTGGCCGAATCTTTCTGCTGAGTTGGCTCAGTCCATCTTTCTTCAGTCATACTGAATGCATCAAATTTTCCTGTACATGATGACTTATGTTTTTTGATGAAAGGCTTTTGATTACAGTATCAACTGTATCATTTTGGTCCACCATTCTTGTGTGGGCAATTGATGTCTCAAAATTGCATCCAAGGTCTCATCTGCCTCTGTATATTTGTAGAAGTTTGGAGGCACTTCAAACAAATGCTTGATCTCATTCATAATAAAAAATAAATTCTCTACTCTATCATAGAGATTTTGCCCAGATGCTGGCCCTGTTTCTTCTGAAGTACTTGGTCTTACAGTGATCTGATTTGTAGCAAATGTGTTGACCCTCTTTGCATAGTTCTCATGTGAAAGTAGTCTACCTGCGCTGTTCAGTAAGCCAGGAAGACCTCTGCCTTGTAGTGCTGCAAACTTTTCCATGAACCTGTTTACTTCTGTCTGCATGTCCTGGCTTCTTCTTTCCAGTGTTTGTACCAGGCTTCTTAATGTAAGGACCCTCTTTATCAGCAAAATGGTTTCAGTTCTGTTGGGAATTCCCATTGCTGCAGCTGAGGACCTGTACGATTATTGAGCACATTAATCATTCTATTGGCTACCTCAGGCATGTTGCCTAGAGATGCCCTTGCTCTCTGGACTTCTCTGTGTGCTTTTCCTATGAGCTCCATTTGCTCATGAATGGTCTCAATGTACTGCCACTGATCTGTGATTGATTGGCCAATGGTGGCCCATAAAACTGTCTTAAGCTCAGCCATCACTTTGTCAAGGGTGAGCTCCTTCTCCAGGTCCTTTATCTTCTCCTTAAGGGCCTTTATTTCCCTCCCTTTTTCTGCCACATTTTTCTTTGACTTGTCATGTTTTTCATTGAGCTTAGCCAAATTCTCCCTGGCTTCATTTAACTCTGCCATTTGGGCTTCTAGGGCCTGAATTTCATTCTTCAGCTTCTGCATATCAAGGCTTGGAGCCTGCTCTGTTGTTGGTGCTGGTGCTGATGTAGATGGTGCTGCCTGAGCTGTCTGTTCTGTAGGAGGAGCACTAGTTTGAGGGGGTTCCTCAAGGTTAATTATTTGTGGAGGGGGCTGTGATGTTTGGCCTACTTCCCTCTGTTTTAGGGCTGCCTGCAGTGTTGCCTCTGATTCTCCCAATTTCTCCTATGTCTGGATCAGCTGTTTGTATAACGATACCAGCATAGCTACTGCATCTTGGTCATGTCTCAGCTGAGCAACCTCTTTCGTTTGTGGGTGAATAGTTGCTGGGATCTTAACCATTTTTCTTAGTGTTGCCATATCTGCATCTCTTAGCTTCAGCAGCGCTTGTATAGCCTTGATGTCCTTGGGATCATGCCCAAGTTCTATGATTATATCCTCTAAAGCTTTGATTCGGTTGTCCTTTGCCTGGGAGGATGCTTTCTCCAACTCAAGTTGGGCAGCTGTGTTATTCAGGCTATTTTCCAGCCTATAATTCACCAATGTTTTGTCTGCAAGGGTGGCATATACCATCTCCCCCGTTTGCTTGTGCAATTCAATCTGATCCATAGGGTGGATGTCTTTTGCAAGGACCTCAAGGTTGGTCCTTATGTAGTCTGCAGCTGACTGTGGCTGCAACATGGTTGGCATGAAATGACTCATTACCATTTTGCCCTCATGTACATCGTATGCAAAAATCAACCTCTGTTGGTTTGTAGGGGCCATTTTCAACAAGTGATTATAGAGCTGTATCTTGAGTGGCTCATTCCTCTTTTTGATATCAATAAATTGTTGTTTGATGCCTGCTTCAGCTCCCCTTTGGTGGCTTGAGGAGCTGACTTCTCCTCCAACTGTCCTTTCATGTTCCTACTGAAAGGAACTTGCAGATGCTTCCATGCTTGGTGGGCCCATGCCCAAAGATTGCCCAATAGGCATTTCTTCCTCAGAGAGGGGATTCATTCTGTGCCTTTTCTCCCCTTGACTTATAGATGTGGTGAGGGGAGTCTCCTGCTCTCTATCCCTCTTCTTTCCCTTTTCTTCTTTTTGTGGAGTCTGTAGTACTGAGGCCTCCACTGTCTTTTCTTGCATAGGGGGCACATTCTCTTGAGCCTGTTGCTCAGTGGATATTGGGGCTTTAGGTGTTTGTTCTTGCTGCTGTACTTGCTGCCCCTCTTTTCGCCCTCCTTCTTGCTGTTCTAGCTGTTTTTCTGCTTGCTTTTCTGCCATAGGAGGTGGCTATTCTTGTTGATGTGCTGTTGAAGATGATGCAGCTGCTCCAAGCTGCCTTTGGTATGAAGAGGAAACCTGCCCACAAGTTTCCAAGTCAGCCTCTTTCTCAATATTTTTTGCTTCTCTTTGTAGTATTTGCTCTCTAGTCATTGGCTCTTCTAGTGTGCCCTCTTCCCAACTTAGTAGATTGGCATATTTCTCAATATGACGCAATTTAATGTGAGCATAGCCACCCAATTTATGTTTTATCCTCCTAAGAGAAATGAAATGATTAGGGTCATAAGGTACCCATTTGAAACTAGTTTCTAATCAGAGGCCCTCTAGGATCATATCTGCTTCCTTCCATCCCTCCTCCCTTATGTTGTAAAGGAAAGGGCCTAGCTGGTTCCTGACTTTTAGTTGCACTTTCTTGTTTTTACTATGGAAATGGATTTGGTCTGCATTTCCAAACTGTCTGAAATATTCCAAGGCAAATAGTCTCATAGGGACATATCTTGGCAGCCTATAAGGGTTCAGCTCACAGCCATATACTCTGATCACTGTATGGTGTTGGTAAAAATACCAATCACCAATGCTGTAGGACTTAGAGAGATGGAGAATTCTTTGCATTTCCTCAGTTAATCTCGGTGGAGGAACACCATATAACAAAGTCATTGCTGGATGAATGAAAAGGTCTATGAATTCACAGTATGTGTATGGTGAACGGGAGGTGCAATGAAAAACTGAGGTCCAAAATACTACAGACCTTGGATTCCCCTGGGCATCAAGTTTCTTGAGGGGAATGGGGAAACTGTCTGGTTGATAAAATAGGAACAGATGATAGATGTATGAGGTGTATCTGAACACCTTTTCCCTTTCTAGATTCATCAGTTGCTCATGAATCTTATTTGCAATATATTCAGCATAGTCATAGTGCACAGCAGGAGGCTTCCCAGGAGAAAATATGGACATCATGGCCATTATGGTATCATCAACATCTTCAACTCCCTTGTAGCCCAAGACATAGCTAATCAAATCCACCAGCATCCTCCCCAAGTCATTGAGATATGGATGTCCAATAGGAGGTGTTCTCAGAGCTTCAGAGCTTGGCTGAATAAATAACTGATTAATTTTGATGATTTGGGCACTGGATAGGTTCCCCCCCTTCTTTAGTAAATCTAACATGGAGAGAGGAGTCAATGGTCTTACAGAATGAAAGTTGAGCATTTGATTTATGGCCTCAGGGGTGATATGGAACAAGACTGCACCTGAGGGATTGAGAATAGCTCTCTGACATGGATCATAGCATTCACAGCATCTATGGATCAAGTCTGGAAGGGCATTGACTTAAGGGAGGTTGTAAATGGGCAAGTTGGAGTCCCAAATCCCTAAAATATCAGCTCCACTGAGGTGTTGAGCTTTCAATTCATTTAGCATATGAATATTATACTTAGAATTTATTGGGAACCAGTCTAACATCTGATAATCAATATCTCCTAGGGCCTTCCATTCTAACTCTCTTTGTGGGGCATTCAGAGGTTGAATATTCAGGGCTACTGGTGTTTCCATGGTTAAGTAGTGCTATGACTTGTATTAGAACTGGTGTTACTAAACAGAGCAACACAGAGGAGTATTTCTGGAACAGAGAGGTGAATTGCAAAGGAACAGAGGGAAAATGGCAGTGACAGCAATTGAAATACTGCACAGAGGACTGATAGAGCAAATGGCAGGCCTGAAAAAACTCTCTTCACGGTGAATTAGAGCAGCTCAGATCTTTAGTTCACGAATGCGTGAACTAGCTATAAATTAAGGTAAATTTTGCTAAATGCAGGTTCTGCGATGGAATTGTGACCCAACAGTTGAAAATAGGTACTGGTTGCTGGAGTTTGCTGGTAGGTACAGTGTTCTTCACTCGTTTTAAGCTATATTTGGAGAATTATGGGCAAAACCAGGCTCAGAGGGAATGATTTGGATAAATACCTTGCGTTTTGCCGGCAATGGTTACAAATGCAGGTGTAATGGACGCGCCCACGGTCTCTGTAGCGATTTCTGCAGGTTGGCGCTTGTTTGGTCGTAAAATGCATGCAGGGGAGCAATAGTTGTTTTTGCAAAAAGTGAGAAAAACACGGTTTTTTTGGCGAAAATATGGATTTTTGGAACATTGGCGCTTTTTTTGGATGACGTCAGCATGACATCATCAGGTGGGGTCAGGGTCGGGTGACGTCAGTATGACGTCATCGGGTGAGGTGGCAAGCTGTGAGTGGTCCACGGGGATGCGTAGCTGGCGGACATGTCGGAGTGCTGGCGGGCGGGGGCGCTGATGCGGCGGTGAGGTGGCCTGACGTGGGCATGACGTAGCAATGGCGTAGGCGCGGCGAGACCAGCGGTAAACCAGAAATGGTAAATGGTATTTCTCGGACTGCTATTGATACGGTCATGGATTTGTCAGAGGGCGACCCGAGAGAATTTTTGGGGTGACGCGTGGCAGAGGCCTGACGTCACCCTCTGACAGTTTCTCGGGCGATAAAGGCAGTACATCGGGACCGACCCGATATGGATAAGGGTCGTCAGATGAAGATTCCCGGATCTGACGGTTGATGGGTCATCAATTTGTCAGGGCGATACGGCAGCGGGCGGGAGAATAAAATAATATTTTTTGTGAAATGCGCGCCCGGCGAAAACTTTAGAAAAGTGGGTTTTCAAACTGTGTTATGGGCAAAATGATTTATGCGCGGATATATCAACAAAGCCGGATTAAGGTTATTAATCCAAGTTGATCTTGGATTAATCCCTGGATTAATTTTTGGCGCTCTTTGGGTGGCGTTCTAATGTTTTAACGCTTAAACCCTTTAAAACCAAACTTAGAGCTATAATGCTCGGGGAAGGGGATACATAGGTATTTTTGGGGTTTTTTGCATAATTCACATAGTAATAAGGGGAATAGGGGGTATAGGGAGTTACATAGTAAAAAGTTAGGGGTTAATATGAGTGGAAGAGGTGGATTTAGAAGTGGAAACTCTAAGTTTTATATGGAATCAACTTAGTTTAGGAAGTAGATCAAAATGAAAAGAATTTTAGACAAGAAATGTGGCTCTTAAAGAAAAAAAAACCAACACAAGACCTTGGTTACTTTCATGAACATGGCTGGCAATGGGATGTTAGCAATGAATGTGAGGGGGGAGATTAGGAAGTTAGACATGCTCCATTGTGTTGCTGCAAATGATAGGGAAGAGGAGCTTCTCTTATCCATTGATGCTTCCTTTATGTTAGACCAGCAAAATTCAGTTGAAAGGAATGACATTTCTACAACCCCATCTACCTACCCATCTACTTGCCTAGCATTTTTTGTTTCTTCATGGAGGGTGCACTTAGACTTGCAGACCCTCATGTGCCTCTTCTTTTCCTTTGGCTTTTTCTTTTGATTTTCTATCTAGAACTATCCTTATTGCTTCCAAGGCCCCAGATTAAGCAGTTGGGAACCTTAATTCTCTACCTAACTAGTGGTCTGCCAAGATTAGACAGTTTGGACAGACTTCTTTCTCTATTCTATAACAGAAAATTGAAGCATGGCATGATCCAGATTAGGCTGTTGGACCATCCATCAAAATTGAGTCAACATGAAGCTTATGTACACACATTGTCTTCTCTTGGAAATATGGGATCTTTGCATCACCAAAGCAGAGCATATTTGGAACTTTCTTTGCCAATCATGAAATATGAAACCTATTGGTATAGGTATCTAACACTTCGGAATATGAAGAAGAAAGAAGAACTTGAGTAGTACAAACTTCACTCTCTACATGATAGACACGTTAAACTGAAGGTGGAATCTTCGACCATTTTCACAACCAATGGTTTTTCGGGAATGAACTCATGAGATTCATTTTTAGAGAGAGAGGGATTGACTAGGCATGAACTCTGATCAATCACTTAATCAACTAGTGGAGGATCAGGGTAAAGCTTCTCATAACTAGTCGGAAGACAAGTTTGAGAAGCGGCAAGTTTATCCAATACTTTAGAGGCTTCATCCATATAAGGACAAAGGTGAATAGGATGATTCCATTCACATAACCTATAGGGAAATTTGACCTTTCCCTTTGTCCCATGGGTTTTACTATCACTAGTTAAAGGTTTATCACTAGCATGATATCCAAAGGATAATGACAAAGGTTGATGTGAACATATGGACCACACTTCTAATACCTTGGGAATACCAAGACAATCTCAAAGAAGATGGTCACCCTTACATAGAATGCAAGGGAATTTCACTTTTTGGGCTTCTTAATATTCCCTTTCTTCCTCTTTTTATCCACCTAGTTACTGACTTTCAAGGCTTTCATGAGATGAAGAGGAACAAGAGGAAGAAGACCGAACGAGCGAAGAAGGAGAAGAGTCAACTTTAGGCTCTACTAGAAGTTGACATTGTTCAGGTGGAGGAGAGGTTGGTTGAGGAGTAGTTTTGACATTTAGAACCACAGGGGTCGAAAATAACCAAACTGGAAAACCAATGGTGAACCCGAGAAGGGACAACATTGCCATATAAGGAGCACCAACATTTCCAAAAGAAGTAAAAGGACCAAGATTCATGTCAAACGAGTTTCCATGATTGGTGAACTCAGGAAATGATCCCATTATTCTCAAACTAAGATTTACTAAGGAGTATTTCCATAGGAAGGATGTTTTTCTGCGGTAAATTAATAAATTTTAGAAATTTACAAAACAAAATAAAAAAATGGGTAAGTTAGGCAAAAGGGTTTACCAAGTATCTATGAACTACAAAATACCGCCTGAAAAAACAAGAAGTACGAGCATGAAATATCCCCAAATGTTGTGTTCAGTGTATCACTGATCTAAATTTGATTTCTAGTTAATGTTGTGCTATTATCATTTCTAGCTACAAATTTTTCTTTTCTTTCGTTTACTTATCCATAAAGAGTTTATCCATGAGCATGTGATTGTTAATTCATCTAACTTGGTGAAATTTAGTGTTTTGCGTGAACTTAAAAGAATGAATTTAAATGGCTGAACAACAACATATAAAAACACAACAAGCACAAATAACATAGCTCAATACAAAAAATTTTGTTTAAGGAGTTCACTTGTAAGGACCTGTGGTCCAAGGCACGACTGCCACGCAAGTGCGACGAGTTGGTTAGCCAAACGAGCACACGGTTGAACGATAAAACGACAGAGCGAAGATACTTGGAGCATGCGTGCGAAAGTATGGAGGAGCGAGTCACATGTTTATACGATGAATGAGTGAGGGCGTTCATCGTTGGTGAGCCGACGGTGAAGAGTGTTGGTTGGGGGTGTTGGCGGATGAGCCGACCATATGGCAGACCAAACGAGGGCGTCGGTTGATGATGAACGCGGGTCGGCCGAGAGGTGGCACGACCACATAACAATGCATATATATTAAACGCATGGATGGATCATTTGACATCAAACATTCGAACTCAAGCATTCGATCAAGGAATGCGAAGGAGCCTGCAGTGATAAGGGAAAAGTGCGAAGACGTGTTGGGAGGTTGAGGTTGAGCGGAGCTGCAAGTCTATGTGCCCGCTCACAGGCAAAGCCACACGGTGACATCGCACAAGTTTCTATTACCGGGTAAAGGTGTGGGCAAGGTTGCCCATCGTTCAGAAGAGTGCGGGTAAGCCTTGGGTGAGGGCACCTGCTGAGCAAAGGCAAACAACACGAGTGTAACTTGGACGAGAGCGCCCAACGTTCGGTTGGTGAACATGGGTAACTCGTGGGTGAAGGCGCCGGTTGTTTGGTGAACGAGTGACTCAGGTGAGTCGCCCATCGTGCACAAAGATACAAGGTGAACGAAGTTCGGTTGAGGAGTGCGGTTGGCGGTCTGTGTGAGGGCACACCCACCCAACTTGGGCAAGGAACTTGGTTGGCGCATGAAGGTGTGGCCTTGATGTAAAATTGGCTAAGTATGAAACTTGGTGTTTCCAAGTATACTTGTAAAGCTTTGTAAACATTGTAAAGTTGAATAATATATTGATATCGAGCAGACTCATTGTTCAGGGAGTTTCCCCTCCCTTTATACTGTGCAATTGTGTTCTTCATGTATAATTGTTGATGATAATGAATGTGTATGGGTGTTCATTGGTATAAACGAAACATAATAATACTTGGTTGCAAAAAACAAACTAAGTAGACTAATAGTTAGGCGTAGTCCATGAACATAATTATTGGTGAAAAGAAAGTGTTCGGTGGTGCCGCACCTCGCCAAGAGCGGTTGAAAGACTACCGCCAGCCTGGGGGCGTGACAATTGGTATCAGAGCTGGGTTGGAGCTGGTGTTTATCTGCACTTCGTGAGAGATGGTATTGAAGCTGATTCAGGGTTGAAGAAGCTTGACAGTTGATGACAGTGGAAGCAGGTACTTGCAGGTGAAGGAAACTAGTTTCACATACAAGTGGAACAAGGGCTGGTTCATGATTGCAAGAAACTTGGTGAAGCTGGTGAATGGTGAACAGGTTTAGCAGAGGAGAAGCTTAGTGCTTGGGCCAAGCTTAATGACAAGGCATGGCAGGTTTGGAAGAATGTGAAGGGAAGCTCTTGCTTACCTTATACAAGTTGAAGCGGATGAAAGAAGAGAATCCCCGGATTCGAGATAAGCTTGAAGTCTTGGAAAAGAATGTTGAAGACGAACTTATTCAACTTGGTTGGACAATAGAGAAAGATGAAGTTGCAGATTGTGCTGACAAGGAAGAGGAAGTCGTGATGATTGAAGATGTTGCAGACGTGACAACGATGGAGGATGAACTTGAGATTGATCAAGTTGGACCAGGATCGTGTAGTTTGCAGACATGGATGGATAAGGATACTCACATGGAGGAGCCTCATGATGATGATGTAAGTATTATTGATACTTGTGTTTCATTTGAGCATTTGGTAGATGAACCATACGCAGGGAAGGGAAAAGTCAGTTTGCCGATGCAAGGGAACATCTTACCATGGATGTCTATGATGAGACCTTGTAGGGAGGAGTAAGGATTGTTGATTGTTGTAGGACTTGTTGGGGTTGTTTGTGACCTTGTGGTAGAAGGTACAAAGGCCCGTGACAAGGGAGGAACATTATGATTGTTGTGGAGGAATGGCTTATGCTTTAGCCACATAGAGAATTGGCTAAGTGCCCGGCATGACTCATGGACAAATTGGAGGGCACACACTTGGATATGATGATACTTGGGTGGACTTCTCATGGCCGAAACCAAGAGCAAGTATTGGTGGAACCTTCAGTGGGAGAGCTATGATGGAAGGGACTCGTGATGATGATGATATGGTTGGGTGACCGAGTTCACTAGACCGAAGATTGCAGACTTGGATGAGGATGACCGATTGTTGTGATGAGTCTACTTGGTTGGACTACATGGGCAACTTAGTCATGGACAACGGGTTGGAGACATGGAGCATGGCATTCTATGCAGGGAAATTATGTAGGAGCACTTGTATAGGTGTCACTTATGGGCATCCAATGAGGAGTGCCAAGGTAGGGATGTTGTGCAGGTAGATTTTCTGATATGACATGGAGATATTTTGCTTATGAGATGATGGGGATGTTGTGCACTCTTGTACAACAAGGCCATGGACTTGGATGGAGTTGTGAGTAGACTATGGATCATTCCTACTACATGGAGAGCTGAAGCATCTTGCAGAGACCTTTGGGCTGAGACTTGTATGCTTGTTGGATGTTGGTTGGAGATGACTCATGGAGCTCATGATGACATGAGATTGTTGTGACTTTTGGGGACTTCATATATGGTGGACTTAGAGGATCTGATGCATTGAGGAGCTGAGGTCAGGGACTTTGATGCAGAATGGGATGCATACTTTCAAGTACATGTATGGGTGTGACTTGAAAGAGTGACTTGATGTGGAGGATCGATGTGAGACACTTTAAAGTGATGGACTTACAACGATGATGATGCCTTGGTGGCAACACTTGGGCATGGGTTGAGCTGAGACTCAACCACCTTTGACACATGGGAGCTAATTAATCTATGATCATGGGTAGCACATGGATAGATGAGACAGGTGTATACTTGTTTCTATGACAGACTTGAGGGATGGCACATGCAGAGATGATTGAGGTTGCTTCATGGACCTGGATGTGTCACATCGAGAGTCGAGGTTGATGAGATGATCTCTTCACCTTGAGGAGATGGATGTTTTGCAGATGGATGATGTTGGGATAAATGCAGCTGATTTCATGCAGCACATTGGTACCAAACATCATGGATAGCATGTTGCAGATGAGATGAGGACTACTTCATGGACCTGAGCATGGCTTACACTTATATGGAGATGGATTCTTGATCGCGTTTAGGATGTGACGGGATGTTCTGAGAAATGACTGACGATGGCATGAGGATGTGAATTCTCATGGTTTGAGCATGATAGTTTGATTGATCACCCGACTAGTTCAAACATGAGGGAGCTCAATGTGCAGATATGTGTTAGCATTGAGTTGGAGTATCATGGCAGTAGTTCACACGAGGACGACACATGATAAGGTCGACACGAGATGTTGCAGGAAGCATGTTGCTGAGATGGAGGGGCCAGCCTTCCACGATGGGGAGCAACATGTGGAGATTGTGCCAGAATGGTTGATGGTCATGGATTGAGATGATCTTTCGATGTATGACATACTGATGGGGTGTATACCTTGGTATGGTGATCTTGGTGACAGATGGTTGCCGAGATGAGATATTGTCGAGGACGACAATGATTTCAAGTGGGGGAGGATATAAAGACCTGTGGTACAAGGCACGATCGCCACGCAAGTGTGACGAGTTGGTTAGCCAAACGAGCACATGGTTGAATGATAAAATGACAGAGCAAAGATACTTGGAGCATGCATGTGAAAGTATGGAGGAGCGAGTCACATGTTTATACAATGAATGAGTGAGGGCATTCATCGTTGGTGAGCTGATGGTGAAGAGTGTTGGCGAATGAGCCGATCGTATGGTAGACCAAACGAGGGTGTCGGTTGATGATGAATGCGGGTCAGCCAAGAGGTGGCACGACCACATAACAATGCGTATATATTAAACGCATGGATGGATCACTTGACATAAAACATTCAATGAATGCAAAGGAGCCTGCGGTGATAAGGGAAAAGTGCGAAGATGTGTTGGGAGGTTGAAGTTGAGCGGAGGCGCAGGTCTATGCACCCGCTCATGGGAAAAGCTGCACGGTGACATCGCACAGATTTCTATTACCGGGTAAAGGTGTGGGCAAGGTCGCCCATTGTTCGGAAGAGCGCAGGTAAGCCTCGGGTGAGGTCACCCACTAGGCAAAGGTAAACAACATGGGTGTAACTTGGACGAGAGCACCCAATGTTCGGTTGGTGAACACGAGTAACTCGTGGGTGATGGCGTTGGTTGTTTGGTGAACGAGTGACTCAAGTGAGTTGCCCATCATGCACAAAGATATAAGGTGAACAAAGTTTGATTCAGGAGTGCAGTTGGTGGTCCGTGTGTGGGTGCACTTGCCCAACTCGGGCAAGGAACTTGGTTGGCGCACGAAGGTGTGGCCTTGATGTCAAATTGGCTAAGTATGAAACTTGGTGTTTCCAAGTATACTTGTAAAGCTTTTGTAAACATTGTAAAGTTGAATAATATATTGATATCAGGCAGACTCATTGTTCAGGGAGTTGCCCCTCCCTTTATACTCTGAAATTGTGTTCTTCATGTATAATTGATGATGATAATGAATGTGTATGGGTGTTCATTGGTATAAAGGAAACATAATAATACTTGGTTGTGAAAAACAAACTAAGTAGACTAATGGTTAGGCGTAGTCCATGAACATAAGTATTGGTGGAAAGAAAGTGTTTGGTGGTGCCACACCTCGCCAAGAGCGGTTGAAAGACTACTGCCGGCCTCGGGGTGTGACATCACCCCTCCTGGGCTACATCTCCTTGGTCCAGCTTCATAGTGTGGGCCTTTGTATTAGCTTCAATAGTGCTCAAATTTTTGTTACATGCATCCAATGCTCTTAGAAACTATTCCAATGAGTTTACAAAATTCAAATCTATCAGAAATGACTATTTGTTTTCAATTTGGTTATTAGCTGCTCTGGGAATGGCCTCTAACATCTGGGGGCCCTAGGCTTCAAAAATATTCAAGTGACCAAAAACACCTATAGATGATCTCTTCTGCCTCTAAAACCTACTCCAATGAGTTCCTAGCATGCCAATTAGCTAAAAATGACTATTCATTTTCGAAATTTGGCTAAGAATTGAGTAAGTTATGGCTCAAACAGTTTTTCCTAGAAAACCTCTGCTAAATCTCGAGAGACTCCAGTTAAGTCGGCCAAGTTTGTTGTCGGTTCCAGATTTAGTGGCTCTTCCATAAATTCCACCAACTTAATTATGGATTAATTAAATGCTAATCTTGATTATGGCGATAATCCCGCTTCCATTCTGGCCCGCAGGGCTTGCTCCAAGCACCCCACCATCGGTCAAAAATGCAATAATAAATCACTTGAGCTGCCCCTCTTTTTCAACGCTTACAACTCTATGTTGTTGGTAAGTCACGGGAGATATGAGGGGGAGGTCACGGGTTCAAATCCTCCCTCCCCCCATCATATAATTTTACCATATAACATATACGTTCGAAACTTTAATGTGCCACTGAACCATGCCCCATAGATGGGGGAGGTCATGGGTTCAAATCTGCCCTCCCCCCATCATATATTTTTACCATATAGCATATACGTTCAAAACTTTATTGTGCCACCGAACCATGCGCCATATACGTTCGAAACTTTAATGTGAATGCCAAATAATTTAGGCTTTGGGTTAATGATTAATATTTAATTATCAATTAAAATATATAATATATAATTTAAAAAATTATATAATATAACATAAAAATTATATATAATAATATTTAATTAAATAATAAAAAAAATCAAATTCCACCTTAGAATCTAATTAGGAAATTTCACCTCCGTGAGACAAACAAGTGAATATGAAGGTGACACTTGTCACAGTGTCACCGGCTGAAACTGGAGAATATTCTCTGCACGCTGATTGGTCAACCCTAGTCAAACTTTGACTTTGACTTTTTTTTAACCAAACTTTCAAAAGCTCTAACTTTTTCATACAATGTCAGTTTTTTAAACCGTTCATGGCGTTGGAATCCTGGAGACAAACTCTATCTGATCATTCAAGGCTGAAGAAATTATGAACACTCCCATTTTTAGCTGAAATATTGATCCCTGATCAGTTTACAAGGTGGTTGACTCAGTTACCTATGGCTTCAGGATAGCAACCTAGTGGGGTCTCCCAATATATACGCGATGGTACGTGGGAGCACAATCTATGTTAGCGTTGTCTAATGCATAACCATTCAATGAGAGTGTTCTAATATACTTACCATACGTGGAGTGCCTGTGATATCCGTGGAGTGCATGGAAGATAACAACAATTGCTAGGTTTATAGATGTTGGAACACATCCCTAGCCTAGACCTCTAAATGTTTGTGTTAATGTACCAAATTCTCCTTAGGTTTATTCAGGTAAATTTTAATGTTTATCTTGAATTATGTTTCAATTTTGGGGCTCCAAATGATGTCACCTGAATGCCTAAGATGCAGCGATATGAGAAAAGCAAAACTTTCCATTTCGATGAAAGATAGACTAATCAAAGGAAGAGGTTTTAATCAATCATGCATCAAACAAAATTCCCTCTACTAGATTTCACTTTCACTTCCCAAATGCAATGCCAAAAAGTAAAAATGATTTTCACTTTTGACAATCCTAAATGCAACTTTTCAAAGGTAAAATATTTTCACTTTTACTAAGATGCACTTATATGAATTGTGCTTTTCTTCTTGATTTGAATGATTTAATGCACCTAATGCACCATTTAGTTTTCAAGTATTGAAAAATGTGACATATTTTCAGTGATGAATCTCAAAAAGTAACTATTCAACGTAACTAATCTAATGCACTTTGACGAAAAGTAAATTTTTGAAATGAAAACTAAATAAATGCAAGATCAATTTCTTTTATAATTGCAGAAGAACTACTAATTCTCAATCAACATTAGATCAGTATTTTCCCAATCATACAAACAACAAAAAATGATTTTAATTGACTCAAAACATCAAAAACTCAATCAAAATTTGACTTTTACCGTTTAAAGGACGAGATTGACTTTTCCACACCACAAAGAAACTGAAAGCAAACATAAAGAATCTGCTACACACAGAGTAGGGAAATGACCTTGGAGACCAGGACACAGTAGAGTCTTCAATAGAAACCCTAAAAATTCTCACATTCAAGGACCAACACTACTTTCTATAGAAAAACCCTTGCTAAATAGGTCATCAGTACCACTTTTCATAGCAAAACTGGTGTTGTCAATGCTACTTTTCATAGAAAAACCCATGTTGGTATTCAACGTGGGTAAATAGTGGAAGATAGGGTTTTCATTGCGATTGTACATGAAAAAATAGGCGCTGGCAATGCGACTTTCACTGATAAAACACACTTTGAGCGAAGAAATTTAGGAAAAACAAGAAAGGTTCAAGAAGAAAATTGTTGTCTTGAGGGGGCCTGACCCAGGTTCGAAGTTATTTAGCCAAAAAAATCCCTGTACTACTAGCCCTTTCGACAACAGCCCTTGGAACGTGGACTGAGGTCTCACCCAAAGCAATATGGGGGGATGCTGAAACCAAGTTTCCACACCCTTGAGATGTTTGAGGGGTCAATTTAGTCCAACTGTGAATACCTTTACCCAGGTCACTTCGCGCACTATCCTGACCTACAAGGCCTTCGCGCTCTACTATACTCACCTTCGCACAGCCCTAACCAGGGGTTGAGGTGCTTTTGCAAAACTAAATCAGCGATCTGCGCTATTTCCCCAAGTTACACAACGGATATTACTTATCTTCTTATAACAGTTAGTTAAATTCACGTAAATAGATACTTATCTTATATTCGCTTATTCAACACATTCATATAAGTTCGCATAGCAAATAAACAGTAAACTTGCAATTCATGCCCAATACATTTAATGAAATAAACAGTAAAAGATACATAGAAATGATGTGAAACTTCTCTTTATTACTTCTCCAAAGATTACAGACTCAACCCACCCTGTGCACTTGATTGTAAGGGTCCGTTCACTCAGTTGCAGACTACTAGGCCTCTGCGCACTTAGCTGCAGAGCCTTCTCCTACTTTACAACCTAAAGACTCAACCTTACACTTCAACTTATACTTAATGCTTCATCTTATCTTAGATTGTTCAATATATCTTTTCACTTAGAGCCTCGCTCTATTTATACAATCCCATGGTCCGCGGACCATGGGTAGAACTCTCAAGCTGACACTACATTACAAAAGTAAGGTTGACAACCCTATGACTCAATTACAACTTCGCGCTCTGCGCCCACAAATCGCGGAGTCTTTACATGAGACTTAGTAAAAACTTGGCCTTTAAGCCCCAAAACTTGCCTTGGGGGATCCCGCGCCCAACAAGCCCCAAACACAAACATCGTGACTCGTCCTCAAGTCATTCTGTCGATGTAGAGATATTCACATGGAGACCTCCCAACTCTGTCCGAACTATTTCAAGATCGGCAACGCATTGAGCAGCTACCTATTGTATCTCCTATACACATTGTTTAGAGACCGTTGTTCCTAAACTGCTTCCTTGTATCTACTCCTGCATTCCCTACATCTGTTTATAGTCCCACGCCCCCTTTCAGCTGCCTGGAGCACTAAGACTGTGCTTCTGTCAGCTAGTCAGACAGCCGAGCCACCCTTGTATGGCTTCAACCAACTGCCATTCACTTTGCCTAGGACATGTTATCCATTTAGCTTTACCAACTACACCGCGCCTCCGTCTGTGACGTCCTTAATAACATATGGTCCTAGCCAATGCATTCTGAATTTTCCCAGGAATTTATCAAACTTACTATCATATGGTAACACCAAATCATTCACCTTGAAGGTGCACAACTTAATATGTCCATCGTGCCATACATTTTCACGATGCTTTTGTACTTGCTGATGGAATCCAGCCAAAAACCGTTCCTCTTTGAGTTCCTCCAACTGTGCAAATCTCTCCTCCAGGGCTCCACGATCCATCATACCTGTGAGTGCTGCTATGCATAGACTAGGCACAATATACTCCGTCGACATTACGGCTTCCACTCCATAGACCAGCCAGAAAGGTGTCTGTCCCGTCAGTTTCTTGCATGTCATCCTATAAGCCCATAATATTGCAGGTACGTGCAGGTCCCAATCACTTCGCTATGCATTGCATACTTTGGTTAGCGTAGTCTCCAGTATTTTGTTAAATGCTTCTAATGTCCCATTGGCTTATGGGTGATACAGTGTGCTTTTCTAATGAAACACCTGAAACTCTTTTGTTAGCGCGCTAATTGTTTCGTTCAGGAAATGTGTACTGCGATCACTCATCAAGATCTTTAGACATCCAAATTGTGTCAATACATGTTCAAACTGAAACTTAGCAGCTGTGGCGACTGTGCAATATTTTACCGGGTGTACTTCTACCCAACGAGTCAAGTACGCTATTGCAATGATAATATATCTCGCACCCATTTTTCCTTGAGGTTTGATAGGTCCTACGAAGTTGATCACCCACTTTTCAAAGGGCTGCAGTGTCATTTGTGGATTCAAAGGCATCTCATCCCTCCGTGATGGTTTAATTGTTCTTTGACATACACCGTAGGCCTTGCAATGTGCTTTGAAATTGTGATGAAGGGTTGGCCACCACAACCCTGCGTGGAGAATCTTTTGCGCGGTCACTCTCCCTGCATAGTGTCCTCCCGCAGCGCCCCCATGCATGTCCGTGAGGATATGGATTTGTTCAAATTCAGGTACATACCTTCGTAGTATCTCATCATTGCCCATATTATACAGGTGCCCCACAATGACAAAAAATCTACCGTGTGCACCATTATTTTCTTCTTATGTTGGACGGAGTACTCTTTTGTCGCAATTCTAGTCATCAGAAAGTGGATTATATCTTCAAAGTGTCCATCCGCTACGCGCACAGCAAAGAGTTGTGCATCAGGTAATCCTTCCTCCAGACTAGTAGGTTCCTCTCCTGTCTCAATGCGCGATAGATGATCCAGTCCTGCGTTCAATTGTCCAAGCTTCACAACATCTTCAAAATCATATTCTTGGAACAATAAAAACCACCTGCATATGCACCCCCCAACACAGGAAACTTTATCGCGCTTGCCATATTAACTCGTGGTGGTGGTGGAGGTGGTACGGGTGAAGATGGAGGTGAAGGCGGTGAAGTTGGTGGTGGCGTGGGTGGGGGTCATATGCGTGGAATCCTCTTCCTTATCAAATTGATCACACTTTGCAGCGAGACCTTCGTGAGCTCTTCCTTGTCCCTTCGTGGAGGTGAAATCAAAGGGCTATTCTCTAGTCCCTTACTTCCTTCGTTTCTGTAGGTTTTTTCACTTCACATAGCTCCGGACATCAAGGTAATTGCATAACCCTCTTTTCACACAATAACATTTTAATCCAATTATTCAGAGACTTTACGTACTTACTTCGTGGTCCTTTGAGAAAGTGTCTCTCTGCCTCGCTATAGCTAACTGAAGTATCTACCATGAACTCAATAATGAATCCTCCTATAATCCAATCGAGTCAGTGATCAAAAATGTGCTCGATCTTATCCTCCGATGTTTCCAATCTGCGCACCAACTCTGGTGTCCACACAATAGGATTGTCGAGTTTCCACCTTCCTTAGCTATCTGCTAGCTTCACGATCCACTTGTATAGCTCAATAGGGAAAGATGCGAAAAAAAATTCGTGGATATTTGTGTACAGGTAGCAGTCTAACCACTCTTCTTTTGTCAGTTACAGATTCTTGTTTTCCTATGCCGCGAACTCGTGAATCCTCCTGTCCAACAAACCTTTAATTTCCTTCTTAGTTGGATTCCAATGATATGACATCAGAAATCTCTATGCAGATTCTAGTCCCGGCAATGGAACCATTTTTTGGCTTGAGGGGGCCTAACCTAGGTTCAGAGTTATTTAGCCAAAAAAATCCCTATACTACTGGCCCTTTCGGCAACAACCCATGGAGCGTGGACTGAGGTCTCACCTGAAGCAGTATGGGGGGATGCTAGAACCAAGTTTCCGCCCCCTTGAGATGTCTGAGGGGTCAATTTAGTCCAACTGTGAATACGTTTGTGCAGGTCACTTCATGCACTATCCTGACCTGCGAGGCCTTCACGCTCTGCTATGCTTGCCTTCATGCAGCCCTAACTAGGGGCTAAGGTGCTTTCGTGCTAATAAAGAAGTGATATGTGCTATTTCCCCAAGTTACACCGCGCATCTTAGTTAATTTTGCATAAACAGATACTTATCTTATATTCGCTTATTCAACACATTCATATAAGTTCATGCAGCAAATAAACATTAAACTTGAAATTCATACCTAATACATTTAATGCAAAAAATAGTAAAAGATACACAGAAATGATGTAAAACTTCTCTTTATTACTTCTCCAAATATTATAGACTCAACCCACCCTGCACACTCAGTTGTAGGGGTCCGCGCACTCAGCTGTGAACTACTAGGCCTCTGCGCACTTAGCTGCAGAGCCTTCTCCTACTCTACAACCCAAAGACTCCACCTTACACTTCAACTTAGACTTAATGCTTCATCTTCTCTTAGATTGTTCAATATATGTTTTCACTTAAAGCCTCGCTCTATTTATACAATCCCATGGTCCGCGGACCATGGGTAGAACTCTCAAGCCAACACTACATTACAAAAGTAAGGGCAGACAACCTATGACTTAATTACAACTTCGCGCTCCGTGCCCACAAATCGTGGAGTCTTTACATCAGAATTAGTCAAAACATGGGCTTTAAGCCCCAAAACTTGCCTTGGGGGATCTCGCGCCCAACAAAACTCTAGACCTGATACCCTAAGACACCATCAATTCAGAGTACATACTGAAAATCAATCAAAACAAAGGGTCGTTCAATGGTTGGCCAAACTAAACAAGAAGGCTAAAAACGAAAGGAGGATGAAAAGGGTGTAGGCCTCCCAAATAGATTCGCCAATTTTTTAACCATGCAATCCCTCCTACGGATATAAGCGATCCCTCCAGCCCAATGTGTGGGTCTAGTAACAACCGTGACAAAACAAGAAAACTTCCCTAACCTAAATCAGAATGACAAATGAGAAAGGGAGATGGCCTACCTCTCTCCTATGTGCTCGACCTTTGATGATGATCCCGATCCCTTAGCTCGCAGGCTCGCTCCTTGTTATTCCTTACATCTGAATACCTACAAGAGAGATCAAGAGGCAATAACAAGAGAGATCATAGCATATGCATTCCAATATAACTTATACAACAACTCAAGGAGTATTGTACTAAGAAAACTATCCTAAAAAATCTTATGGGAAGTAAAACATGCTTTGTATTAATGATTAAATCAAAGAGGGAATCATACAATCGATGCCTTGATGTTAAAGGCCTCCTTCAAGATGGTTCCAAGTCCAAGCCAAAATTAGAAAGCTCTCCTTTCCTCTCTCACTAAAAGGGCAACATCTAAGCACAATTGAGCAGAATAATGGAAACCAACAATGACTAACCCATTGAGGAAAGTGAAGAACAAATTTATAGTGAGGGAGAGGGAGTTAAAGATCCACTAGAGAGGGAAGAAGGTCCTTATCCCAAAGGTAATATCCCTAAAGGTAAGATCAAGGGCTCTAAATAGGAGTACTTGACCATATCTTCATCCAAAAACTACCAGCTCATCGTTCTCAAGGCTTCTAGTAAGAGAAGCTTCTACTCCATTTTTGGATAAACTACCTGAAGAGGACCAATGCAGATTTTCCTATCAAAATTCGCGCTGCCAGCGCTAGTCACTAGTTAGACAAAAGGTTACGAGCACAAATTTTCCTACTAAAAGTAGCGTTGGTCTTGCAAATTAGGTTTTTTCTCAAGTTTTTCCATAATTTCTTTAAGACATTAGTTCTCCATCTCTTTAGGGAGATGTTGAGCATATAATTCATGGTGAATGATTTTACACAATTTTTGTTGATTTACGACATTTGTTACGGTAGTGGAACAAAGGATGACACTTCTGGTACAGAGTTGGTAATGTGAAAAGCATTGTGTAACATTAATGTTGGAGCAACATTTCAAAGAGAAATGTATCTTGCATTTATTAGTAAGATAAATAAACTCATTGTCATTTATTTGGATGATTTAACTGTATTTTCTAATTCTGATGAGAAACATTTAAAACAAATGAGGAAAGTTTTTGAAAGATGCGAGAAATATGGGATTTCACTTAATCCCAAAAAATAATTATTTTCAATGAAAGAAGGGAAGCCACTGGAACACATAATATCAAAGGAAGGAGTTTTCATTGATCCAAAAGGAGTCACAACAATTGAGGTAATTACTTTACCTAGAAATAAAAAGGAAATCCAAGAATTTTTAGGATTTTTTTTTTTTTTGCGAAGATTTATACCTAACTATGCTGAGATAGTCAAAGACATTACTAATATTATTAAAAAGGATCATGAAGTCAAATGGACAGTATAGGCTAGATATCCTTTTTCATATATCAAGAAGGTTATTCCTGAGGCCTCAGTACTAGCTTGTCCATATTATTCAAAACCCTTTAGTATTTTTTCCTTTGCTTCTGACACCACCTTAGCTAATGTTTTGCTACAAAACTTGACAATGGATATGATCAGTGTTATCCTCCATAATATCCCAAGGTTGAGAAAGGAGATCGAAGGAGGCAACCTCAGACCACTTAGGGTTTAACAGCTAGCCTTGCCAAACCAAAGATGGCTCTCTCTATGAGCTCACACCCAATGATGACTAGAGTGGGAAAATATATTAGGCTAGATATGATCAGCTCTAGGGTTTTGAATATTTTAGGGTTTTCTTGGATCAGGAGTGAAAATCAGGGAACAAGGTCAATGGATCAAAGGTTTTAGCTGCAATTAGGTCAACTGAAAACATTTTCTCTCTTTGTTGTTGAAGTGTCATTTTGATCCCTATAGTCCTTGACCTCTTCCTTGTCAACTTCTCTTGATGTTCATCTGAATATTCTATGCCAATGACTTCTTTTCCCTTTACATCCTCTTTTCCAACATCAACCCTATGCTTACTGAAGAGAAATTGATTTATCTTCAATTTCTTATTCTCCTTCTCTTCGAATGAAATCATGAAATGAGCCTTAGAAAGGCTGTCCTTAAGCTATTTGATCTCAACATCTTTCTCCATGATGACCTGCTCTATTGTCTTATGCTCCTCATTACCCTTCAAGTCAACCATATCAGTGTCAAGATGGAATGGATCCTCACCTTGTAAAGGTGCCTCATGTTGTACTGGTGATCCCCGTTCTGCTGATGTAAGCTTGGCCCCTTCAACACTGTGTGGAGTAAACACAAGAATCCTTCCTCTCTGATATGTTTGAGTCACCTCAAGCCTAGGTGTCCTCTTGACTATTATTCTGCTAGATGAGCCAATCTCCATATGTTTGGATGATTTTGATGGTGTACTTTGGCTTGTAGATTGACTATTGAATGTCTCCCAAGTGATGTTCTTTTGTGAAAGTTGATGCACTAAAATGATTTTGATGATGGCATAGTGAAAAAGGTTGTTTTGATGATCACTTTTTTTATACTACACCTACTTTTCCATTTTATCTAAGCTCTTGTAGAGGTAGTAGGGTAGGTTTAGTATTTTTACCCCTGTGAAATGCATGAGCAACCTTACATGATACTTGTACAATATAGATAATCTACCCTCACATGTAAAATACTTCATAATGATCTTCATCAATGGAGAAAACTTCTCAAGGAGCTGTCCAAAATGAAAAACCTTCTTAATGTTGTGTTTATAGTGACCTTTGATGAAAGGTTGCTAATTTTTCACATCCAGGTCCAAGCTCTTAAACCGTTTTTCTCCATTGTTAGGTATCCCTGTGGTTGTTGCTATGACTAGAGTTGAAATTGTGAAACTGACCCCTGCAACAATGACCTTATATCTCCTAAGATTAGTGGCAAACACGTTGGTCAACTTGGCATGATAATTGACCTGTTGAATCTACTCATAAAATCCTAGACACCCTACATTTTGAAAACATTTCTTGGATAGTGGACATGATATCATTTCATGAGTGTTGAGTGGTTCATACCTTGAAATTTGACCTCCCTTATTATAGGACTTCTTTTATTCTTCCATGTTGGTAGTGTGCAAGGGAAAACCCTAGTGGGAAAAACAGGGGAAGTGAGTGAGGGGATAGGATGAAGGGTTTAGGGAAGGGAAATGAGTGTAGGAAAATTTATGGAGATAGGTAGGGGTGTTAGTGAACTGTGGGAAGTGGAAAGGGATGAATATGGTGTAGGATTTAGTCTAGGAAATTTATATACAATCCAATTGGGAAAACTGCCAAAAACACAGTATGGGGGCATAAGAAGGGTATGCACTATGAAATAAAAGAAGTAAAGCTTATGGAGGGGTCAATAGGCTTGAACTTACTTGTAGAAACAAAATTAAAACTCCAACTTCTCTTGAAAACTATTGAAAACAAGTTTTAGGGCCTGTCGAGAGAAAACACAGTGAAGGTTCTGAAAGGGCAACGTTTCTGCTTTAAAGTGCAGTGTGGGCTACTAAAAGTGCAACGTGGCTGCTTGAAACTAAATTTTGGAGTGAATTTTGCTTTGAAAATGCAGTGGAGGTGGCTTGTTGGTGAGTGAAAGCCTTTTGCTAATGAAGTCAGTGAGAGAAATGATTTTGAGATGGTCTTTATAGCTTGTAGAAGTCAATTCTTCATAGTGGTAGGGTGAACCACCATATGATTTTCACTTTACTATTAGAAACTATGTAGCTTAGAACATTTGAATGCAATTTTGTAACATAGAACTTATTACATAATATTGAAATAAATTACATTTTGAAACAAAACTTTTGAAGCAAATTCCCTAGTACTACTCCTTTATTTGCCAGCTTTATGAATGAAATGCCATACTTTAATGACCTAATGGTGACACTAAGTTGAATGGGGATCATGATGGTATTACTGAGATGATGATGATGACATTTTAGTGATGGCACATCCAACTAAGTGATGGCAGTGACCAGAACATGAAAATTTTGAAAGGAGCATTAATAGACCTAGACACACTAGCTAGTGACCAAATTTTATTTTGAAAACCTAATGAAATGATAAAACTTGACTTGAGACCCTAACACAAACCTTGTAAGAGTATACTTGATCACTAGTGACTGGAAGGACTGACTGGCACTAACATTGGCTCCAGATGGGGATGGAAGCTCCTTTAGGAGGTGTCAAGAACACCATAGACCAGGTAGCCTTATCCATTGGGCATGGAGTCAAAAGACAAAGACCAAAATCAAAACTGAAAAATGACTGACAAAACCACTAAACCTACCCTACTACCTCTACAAGAGCTTGGCTAAAATGGCAGAGAAGGTGCAACATAAATAAAGTGATCATCAAAACAACCTTTTTCACATTTCCCTCATCAAAATAATTGTATTGCATCAACTTGCACAAAATAACATCACTTGGGAGACATTCATGTAGTCAAATGTCTTTTTGCCTTCTTCTAGTCAATCTACAAGCCAAAGTACACCATCAATATCATCCAAACATATGGAGATTAGCTCATCTAGCAGTACTGTAGTCAGGAGGACACATAGGCCTGAGATGATTCAAACATATCAGAGAGGAAGGAGGCTTGTGTTTACTCCACACGGTGTGGAAGGGGCCAAGCTTACATCAACAGAACAAGGATCACCATCACAACATGAGGCACCTTTGCAAGATGAGGAAGAATTCCATCTTGACACTTATATGGTTGACTTGAAGGTTAATGAGCAACATAAGACAATAGAGTAGGTCATCATGGAAAACGATGCTAAGATCAAAGAGCTTAAGGACAACTTATCCAAGGATCATTTCATGATTTCATTCCTAGACTGGGAGGATAAGAATTTGAAGACAAATCAATTAATCTTGAGTAAGCATAGGGTTGATGTTGGCAAAGAGGATGCAAAGGGAAAAGCAATAATTGACACGAATGATTCAGATGAACATCAAGAGCAGGTGACAAGGAAGAGGCCAAGGACTATAGGGCTCAAATGGGCACTTCAACAACAAAGAGAGAAAATGTCTTCAGTTGACCCAATTGCAGTTGAAACCTTTGATCCATTGACCTAGTTCCTTGATTGTCACTCTTGATCCAGCAAAACCCTAAAATCTTCAAAACCATAAAGCTGAACATATCTAGCCTAATATATTTTCCAAATCCATTCATCATTGGATGTGAGCTCATAGAGAGATCCCTCTCTGGTTTGGTAGGGCTAGCTGCTAAACCCTAAGTGGTCTGAGGTTACCTCCTTCGATCTCCTTTCTCAACCTTGGGATATCGTGCAGGATAACATTTTGGCGCCGTTTCAGGGGAATGTAAGACCATATATTCCCGGGGAAAGAACGACAAGGATCATATCTGATTAGCTGATGGTGGATAGCAGTCAGACAGATATGAAGGCTGAAATAATTCACCTAGTGACTCCAATGTCGAAGAATCCAAAGGTTTAGAATTTTCATGGTGAATCCATTGTTCAAAAACCGGTAGTTTGAAGAATTTCTTGGTGATTTAGCTGTTTTCAAAATGGATTCAATTGCTAGAAGGTATTCTCCTATGAATCATTCTCATATTCCTGGTTTTCCAAATCGAATTCCTTCCATAGATTGACAATCTAATTTGTTCAAATTCATAGATGGAAATGAGGATGAGGCTATTCTACATCTAATAAAATTTCATTTGCATATGCATAAGCTTGGGATTAGGTTTCATGAGGATTGACTGATGAAAATGTTTATGGCTACCCTGGAAGGGAAAACAAGATCATGGTATGAAGGGTTAAACCCAGGTAGCTTATACTCTCTTAAGGATTTCCATAGAGTGTTCTCGGAGCATTATGGGAAGTCTATTTTACAAAGCTATTGTGATTATTGTGAATGTTTTATTGCATATCTTGAAAGTATTGATGATGAAGAGACCACTGGATCCTTCTATGATTTTTCCTTCCAACAACAATATGAAGAAGCTAATAAATTTGATACACGACATCATACTCAACACATAGTAGCCTCCTCTTTGATTGATGAAGAAACAGATGATGAATATTGTCTAGATGCTCATAAATATTCCCCACAGGAAACAATTCTAGTAGCAACACAACACACTGATCAGCTAGAGGTTAAGGAAGAAATTCAGCAGCCTGAAACTAATCAAGAAGAGGAGAATAATGAAAAATAAAAGGTTATTTTATATCCTATGGGTGTACACATTAGCACTATGGTTGTCGAACAAAGTCCTCTTTCCAATCATCAGGTAAAAGTAATTGAGCATATCATTGAAGAATTATTTGTTTATTTGCAGCAAACTTATGATCCACAATAACATCTCCAACAGGCAATATTTTATTTCGTTATTAAAGATCAATAAGATTTGAATGATGAAAGCCAAGTTTTATTTCATGATTCTAATGATGAGTTGTAGCGACCTTGCCAACTTCTATGTGATATAGTTAAGGATGAAGACATCCTTGTTACATCCTTGTTGCATATGATCTTACCGTTGTGTTTGATGAAATTCAAGAAAATTCAGAGCACTTATCTATTATGGATGATGAGAATAAAAAACAGCTTGCTCTCATTTTGTTTGATGGGAATCAATTTCAACATATAGACAAACCAACATTGTGGAATAAGGTTTGTTTTACTTCTTTTAATAATCTAGAAGATATTATGTTGCATGCTTTCCATGATCCTCTGGTGAGTTTATTGCAGTGATTAGTAGAGGAATAATTTTCCAAGTTTGTCAATACATGTATTGGATCCAGTGTAAAAGTTGAGTTGCCATTTTCTTTTTTCTTCTACCTGCTTAAGGAAAGTGTGAGCAGGATTCAAGTAAGTAGCCATTTGTTGGATTGGTTACACTAGAGGGATCATTACACATGATTGTGTGTGTATATATCTATATATATATATATATAGCTGGTGGGTGGTTATCATCAAGATTTAAAGCTTTAATTGAAGGCCCTAAGATCCCAATGGTCTGTTGCCATAAGTAAGTTCAATCAGTGTGTTTTTTATAGTTAAGTCAGTTCAGTTTGTTAGTCAGTTTACAATTTTGAGTTTAAATTTTTATTATTTACTCCATGCCCAATGGATAAGGCTACTTGGTCTATGGTGTTCTTGACACCTCCTAAAGTAGCTTCCATCCCCAGCTGGAGTGAATGATAGTGTCTGTCAGTCATGCCAGTCACCAATTATCAAATGTTCTCTTTCAAAGTTTTTGTTAGGGTCTTAGGTCAACTTTTTATATTTTGAAGTCAGTCCTCAAATAAAAATTTGGTCACTGGTTGGTGTTGATCTAGGTCATCACTACTCCCTTGGTTTGCAAAGTCACCACCCTAAGCATGGTCATGTCATTATTTATTATCATAAGTCTAAATGTTGGTCTATGTCATCATTGTGGTCTTGAAATCATGAATGGTTAAAAAGTCCAAAGTTTCATAAAGTAGTTAAGAGTACACCTAGTCTCATTATTTTCTTGTGTCATCCATATCCAATGAGATTCATGTCATCATTCTTGTCACTATCATGGGAGTTAGTGAATTTAGGGAATAAAGTGTTAAAGTGCAATGGTTCACATTGAGATCTTACTTTCCACTTCAAGTAAGATTGTTGCAAATAGTTTTCAATTAAGTTAGTCTAATCAAGTAATTTTGATGCCACCTATCAAATAAAGCCTCCCAACACATCTAACTAGCTCTGAAATCCTTCCCTAAGCTTTTCCCATGCCCATTCCCCTCATTTCCTTTACTTTCCCACAAACCCTATCCTATTGCTACACTTTTGACACTTTCCTAGGCTAGGACTATTTTTTCCACTTTTGCACCCTTTCCCCTCACCCATTACCTAAAATTTCACCTCCCTACACTCCCTAACATCTATACCTACGAACAATAAAGCCCCTCTTGGCTGTGCACAACAATCGCGCCTCTGAGCTAGGTATTGCAGTCGCAGAGGGGCCACAGCCACCACCATGAGTGCACCTGGGGGTGGGGAGCCTTCTCCCACCCCACCGATCTCATCAGAGGAAGCATTCAAAGGTTGCTAATGCAGAAAAGGAAGAAAAATTTGAACCCAAAAGTCCCGAAATTTATCAAAAAAAATGGAGGAAATTCCTGAGATCACCCTAGCAGAAGATCAACCAATAAAAATCGCCCTAGCCCTAGCTGACAAAGGGTTGGTAGGAAAATTTATGGGATGCTAGCCCTCTACAAAAATAATAGATGATTGGATCCAACGCAACTGGAGACCTCAGATGAAAAGCAATGTGATCTGCTATGTCGTCAGAAGAGGGTATTTCATTTTCGAGTTCACCTCCAAAGAAGATCGAAATCTAGTATTCAAAAACGATCCATATTTCATGGGAAATCAGGGTCTGTATCTTAATAAATGGACCCTCGACTTCGATCCTTCAGTTGATGTCCCTAAAGAGGTCCCAGTTTGGGTTCGGCTCCCTAATCTTCCGAAACATTGCTGGAGCTATCACACCTTGCAGAAGATTGGAAATGGTCTAGGTCGTTCCATTGACAAAGCAGATAACAAGGGACAATATACCTGTGTAAGAATCTATGTGGAAGTCGATATCGAAGTTGGACTGCCCGAAGCAGTAAAACTTACAGTTGGAGAATGGAATCACTATCAAAAATGGGATTATGAGAAATTGCCTTTCAAATGCAGAACCTGTCATGAACATGGACACTTCCAACAAAATTGCCCAAAAGCTTCAACAAGGGAAAAAGTGGACGAAGAAGGTTGGAAAGAGATCAAAAAGGGCAAGGCAATCCCAAAAACAACTGAGAAGAAAAATTCAGGGCCATTGGTGAAGCCCCAGCCTAATCCAAAGGCCAAAGAATTTCTAAAAGAAGGTTCTTCCTCTGGGTAAAAGGTGGATGCCATTGAGATCTAAGAGGAACCAAAAGACCCATCGAAGAAAGTGAAAGAAGCCGAGGCAAAAACAAATCTTCCTCCATCAGAGGATGATCAAGGGGGAAAAGAAGAAAACGAGGAGCACATCAGTCTTGGCTCCGATTTTGGGGGAGAATCAAAAGATGGAGACTCTGAATCAGATAGCTCACAAGTCACTCCCATCAAGTCGACCAAGGGTTGAAAGTCCAAGAAGAAATAGAGAGAGGAAAAAACTTATCTGGATGTACTCCAAAGGAATGATGAATACCATATCCAGGCGCAAGCATGATTAGGCTCCAAAAGGAGCCACAACCTCCCAAGCCAGTAAATAATGAAATACATCTCCTGGAATTGCAAAGGGTTAGGTAGCAGGTTGAAAGAAGAAGCTCTTAAAGACATTGTGAGGATGTACTTGCTTGAAATCCTTCTCATCCAGGGAAAAAAGTTGGAGGACCTTCTACTCCTCCAAGAAAGCAAAGAATTCTTGCACAAAGGCCAAGGGAGAGTTTTCAGTGCTAGAGGCGCCTTTGGAGGGATTGCCTACTTCTAGGATAGCTCCAAATATGATTTGATTTATGAAGAATGTTGCCCCCACTGGCTATTCACTAAGCTCCTCCACAAAGAATTTGGCCATCAAGTAAGTATGTTCAATCTATATGCTTTGGCCTTACCAGTTGAGAAAAAAATTTATTGGGACTTGCTCCAGTCCTATCTTTTCTTACAAAATCTAGAAAATATTATTATTACAGGTGATCTGAATGTTACGCTAGCTACAAAAGAGAAGAAGGGGGGCTCGCCGATCAGGGACCCAGCTGGAGAATGGATTGAAGACCTCATATTAGGTTGGGATCTGGAGGATATCAAGCCCACATCTGGGAAATTCACCTGGTCCAACAAAAGGATAGGCCCCGGCCACATTGCTACTCATTTGGATAGATTTCTTGTCCAAACCTCCTTCTTGACATGCGGTCTAATGGCCACCTCCAAAATATTGCCAAACTACACCTCTGATCATAAACCCATTTTGCTTGAACTCTCCCTAGATGGAAATCTTGGCCCCATTCCCTTTAGATTCAGTCCTCTATGGATACATCAAGAAGTTTTCCAGGAGGTGGTCTCCGAGGCCTGGAACCGGTAAGTTCAAGGATCCCCTTTCTTTCTGTGGGAAGAAAAATTGAGGGGACATAAAAGAGAGCTCAAGGAGTGGGCTAAAAGGTTGAAGGCACCCACCACCAAAAGAAAGGAGATGCATGACAGCTTAGCAGCCCATCAATTAACAATGGAGAAATCCGATGTAACCCAAATCCTTCTTCAACAAGAAGTAGAGCTGCAAAAAAATTTCCATAGAGTAAGTAGGGATTAAGAAGATTTCTAGATATAGAAGTCCAAAATCTTTGGTTACATGCCAAAGACAAAAATACAAGCTACTTCCATAAGAAAGCCGAAGCACGCAAGAACTTCAAAACAGTAAATGAAGTTCACTATCAAAACATTGTGGTTAAATATTTTTAAGGCATAAAGAGAGCAGCCCACTCCTTCTTCAAAGATCTTTACTTGGCCCCAGAAGACCCTCCTATCGATTCTCAAGCCTACCTGATTGATCTAATTCCTCATTGTGTTCAAGATTCTGATAATATTATGTTGATTGCTCCGACAAGTATGAATGAGCTTAAAAAAGCTTTGGATTGCATGGAACCGGATAAAGCTCCTATCCCTGATGGGTTCACAGCAAGGTTCTACCTGACTTGCTAGCCTACAATTAAAAAAGATCTTCTGAGAATGGTCGAGAAATCTCAGACATGTACCAAGATTGGAGGCAGTACCAACTCGGCCTTCCTTGCCTTGATTCCAAAAGATAAAGGCACCACCGACTTCAGCAGATTCCGGCCCATCTCTCTGTGTAATACAAGTTATAAGCTAGTTACAAAAATAATAGCCAACTGTCTTAAGAAAATTCTACTAGTCATCATCCCTAAAAACCAAGGAGGATTCATCAAAGGGAGAAAGATTCTTGACAATATTGTGCTGGTGCAAGAAGCAATTCACTCAAGCTATCATCGAAAAGAGAAAGGTATGGTGATTAAGCTAGATTTGGAAAATGCCTTTGATAGGGTGAGACATGAATTCTTGTTTTCTGTGATGGAGAAATTTGGCTTCTCAAAAGCTCTCATAAATTGGGTGAAAGCCTGCATAGCCTCCCCTTGGATAGCGCCATTGGTTAATGGTCGATCAATGAAATTCTTCCAAGCCTCGAGGGGGCTAAGACAAGGTTTCCCATTGTCCCCACTTCTTTACGTCGTTCAAGCTTCAGTGCTCAGCGTCTAGCTAGACTACTGTCAACAGATCCAAACACTGCTAGGCCTTAGGATGGCTCACAATGTTAAAGACATAAATCATGCCCAGTTTGTTGATGATACATTATTGCTTGGAGGAGCTAGCATAAATTCTGCTAGGTCCTTCAAGAAGGAGCTGGACATTTATAGGGAGGTTTCAGGCAGCAAGATCAACTATCTAAAAAGCATGATCTATGGCTGGAATTGCTCAATCAAGGAATTGACAGACATAGCAAGGCTATTAGAAATGGAAGGAATCCTGACCTGGGAGTCATTTAAGTATCTTGGGATCCCAATCTTCAAATCAAATCCTAAAGTAGCTCACTGGATGCCCCTGCTAGACAAGCTAAAACTCAGAATACAAGCTTGGGGAGCCTCATGGTTGAATAATGCTGGGAAGGTAATCTTAATGAAATATGTTCTCATAAGTCTACCTTTATATCAGAATTCCATTCTACTTGCCCCTAAAACCTTTATTAGTAAAGTGGATGGTCTTCTGAGAAGATTTCTGTGGGGGGGGGGGGGGGGAATAATGAAAGAAGGCTCCATTTAGTAAACTGGGACACTCTTAAGAAGCCATTCTTGGAAGGAGGTCTCCAAATGCGTGATCTGGCAGCCCAAAATCTTGCTCTGGGCTCCAAGCTCCTTTGGAACATTGTTTCTGGGAATCCTAGTTGGAGCAAGAGAGTTCTGTGGAAAAAATATTTTCATGGGCAGCGCTTGAGGTGTTTGGAGCAACCTCCAAGAATAACCAAAGGATCACCGGTATTCAAACTCTATCTCACAGCTATGGAGCATTTCAGTCACAAGCTATACTAGATCCTAGGTAATGGGAAAAAAATAAGAATTTGGGAAGATTCGATCCTTGGAGATCATCCCTTGAATCAGATGGAAGAACTTGTAAATATCAGAGTTTGGCTTCAAGCCAGCAATCTGAAAACCCTTTGGGACATCTCCAATTGGACTGATGATGCAGGAAGTCTTTGGGATGGTTGGAATCTAGGGGAGGTCCCTTAATGGTTGGATGGTGAAGCCACTTTATTGCTGGATTTGCTCCAAGTAAAATCTCATTTAAAGGCCTCTTCTAAGGACAAAATAGGGTGGGACTCACTTTCAGGCTCATACTTAGTAGCAAAAGGTTAGAAAAGTATGATGGTTATCCCAAGCATTCCCCCAGAGCCAACTCAATGGAAATTTATTTGGTCTTTTCCTTCTCTTCCCAAAATTGACTTCTTTTGCTGGACATTGTAGCATAAAAGTATCCTCACTATAGATAACATGAGAAGGCATGGAATGGAAGGACCCTCCAGGTGCCCTCTCTGTGTTTGGGAAGAAGAAACAACTAATCATCTATTGTTAATGTGCCCCTATGCTCAAAAATTTTGGAGGGGTGTCCTGATGTTAAGACCTGACAAAATAGAACTTCTCGGAAATATTCCAGACCTACTAAGAAACTGGGCCAAGTTATCCCCGTACTGTCTCTCCAAAAAAATCCTTCTCAAGACTGGTTGGATGTGGATTCCCAAATTCACATGCTGGAAACTGTGGCTGGAGAGGAACAACAGAATTTTTAGGGAGGAGAGTTGTAATCCTATCAGAATTATCACTAAAATCAAAGCTCTGTTAGGTGAGTCCTTAGAAGCCAAACCCGCCATAAGAAATGGTATGATTTTGGACATCAAGGAAGATCAATGGCTAAAAGAGCTAGTTCCATACCATCAGGATAGACGCATTCCTCCTGAAAAATCCTTTTCTCATTGGGAAATTCGTCTGGAAGAACAGGAATTCATTAAATGGAGATCAGCTTTGAATGATCACTGCCTTTTCTTTGATGGGGCCTATAAAGGTAACCCAGGAGTAGTGGGTGGCGATGGAGTTATCTTGAGTCCTAGAGACTCAACTGAGCTACATTTTGCATGGGTTCTGGGCCATGAAACAAATAATAGAGCGGAGGCTCTTGCTCTGTGTTATGCTCATAACCTGCAAAAGATACCCAAATACAAAATATGCGAAGAAAGATACCCAGAACATAGAATAGTGAGAGACAACAACAAATATTTTATTATTCAGAAAGCAATGTTCACTGGCCTCTTCGAGGGGGCAACCTCCAATAGAGCAGAGCTCGATTCAAAAATAAGACACGATGCTCCTCGTAGGGAGTCTCTATCCTTTATATATGACTCATACATGCAATAACATGGATCAATACCATGGGTTTTATTAATACCATCTATCTAATACCATGGCCCATTTGCAACTAACTGTGGTCCCGTCATTAATTGCGGGTTAACCACTTACAATTATTAATATGGGCTTTATTGACTCTTTACTATGACTCGATCCTACTACATAAATAAGAGGGTTAGGGTGGTACCCTAACATGCCCTCCCCCTTAAGAATAGCCTTTTCCTCAAGGCTGAAGCTGTGGAAACTACTGAAGAATAGTGGCTGGTTCCCAAATTGCATCTTCCGGAGAGGTATCTTTCCACTTGACGAGAACTTCCCTAATCATGCGGCCATGCAGATTCCTTTCTCATGTGCCTAGGACTTGTTCAGGTTGGAGCCAGATTGACCCTTCCTCATCCAATTCAGGTAGACTGGATTGAATTCTGCAATTTTTCCCAATCACTTTCTTGAGGCATGAGACATGGAAAACTGGATGGATTTTTGCAGTAGGCGGCAAAGCCAGCTTGTAGGCTACTCCTCCAATGCGTTGAAGTACTTGATATGGTCCGTAGAATTTTGGAGATAGTTTCTGACAACCCTTGTCTTTGAGTGATGTTTACTTATATGGTTGCAGCCTCGAAAAGACCTGATCCCCTTCTTGAAATTGGCGCTCTGAGTGATGCTGGTCTACCTATTGCTTCATGCGGCTTTGAGCTTGATGAAGATTCTCTCTAATATGGGTGAGCATGGTTGCGCGGTTTTGTAGGAGTTGATCCACTGCTTGTACCTTTGAGCCCCCCTTGATATAAGAAGTAGGGGAAGGAGGGAGTTGACCATATACTGCTTCATCGGGAGTCATTTTGGTGGTGGCATGATAGTTGGTGTTATACCACCATTTAGCCAGAGGTAACCACTGTACCCAAAGATGTTGCTTTTCTGAAGTGAAACACCTAAGGTAGGTTTCCAGACATTTGTTGACGGCTTCCATTTGACCATCCGTTTGTGGATGATAAGAAGTACTGAGTTTTAGTTGGGTGCCTTTTAGCCTGAAGAGTTCCTGCCAAAAATTACTGGTGAAGATCGGGTCACAATCGGACACAATAGAAGTGGGCATGCCATGCAATTTGAAGATCTGATCCATGAAAGATTGAGCGACCAAATTCGGTGTAAACAGGTGGGGTAGGGCGCAAAAATGAGCATACTTCGAAAGTCTGTCCACAAACACCATGATGACTGACTTGTTTCCTGACTTTGGAAGACCTGTAATGAAATCCATAGAAGCCTCCGTCCATATTGCTACTGGGATGGGCAACAATTGTAATGTGCCTGGTGCTTTGACGGTCTCCCCTTTATGGCGTTGACAGACATCGCATTCTGCTACAAAAGTGAGGATGTCCTTTTTCATGTCTATCCAAAAAAATGATCTTTTGGTGCGAGCATACGTCTTCTGAAAGCCTGAATGTCCTGCAATGGGGGACGAGTGCAATTCTGCCAAAATGCGACTTTTGAGGGTGGATGTTGGTGATATTATGAATTTGTCCCTGTAGCGAAGAATCTCATCCTGCCACGAGTAGCCCTTGGTGGAATTTGGATCCGCCTGCAATTGAGAAATGAGTTGGGAGAGCCCAGGATGTGAAAACCATTCCCTGCGAGCCTCTTCAATCCATTCTGGAATGGGAAGGGAAATTGATAGCAGGGTACTTCCCTCCTCAAATTGGTGAGATAATGCATCTGCTACACTATTTTCTTGCCTTTTCTTGTAAATTATCTCATAATCATATCCCAGCATTTTGGCGAGCCATTTATTTTGTTGTGTGGAGGATAGGCATTGCTCCAAAAATATATTTAAGACTGTGATGGTCTGTGCGGATGTGGAAACGTCACCCCAATAAGTAAGGTCACCTGGTCTCTACTGCATGTAAAATGGCCATCATTTCCTTCTCATAGGTAGATTGACCCAGATTCTTCCCACTTAGTTGTTGGCTTGTGAAGGCCAAAGGTCGCCCTTCCTGCATTAAGACCGCCTCAATACCCGTACCCGAAGCATCACATTCAATGACAAAAGATTTGGTGAAGTCAGGTAGTGCTAAGACTGGAGTGGAACACATGGCATTTTTGAGAGCTGTAAATGCTTGTTGTGCGTCCTCATTCCAGAAGAATGAATTTTTCTTCAAGAGTAGAATGAGGGACTTCGCTATGCGACCATAATTGCGAAAAAATTTGCGATAATAGCCTGTGAGACCCAAAAATCCTCTCAGGCTCTTCAAGGTCTTAGGTTGAGGCCAATCTTGCATTGCCTGGATCTTTTTGGGGTCCACCTTGACACCTTCACGCCCCACAATGTGGCCCAAATACTCAACTTCTTCCATGCCAAACGAACACTTGGACATCTTGACAAATAATTTATGCTTGCGGAGCAATTGCAAGAGTAGATCTACATGCTGAAGATGTGTGGCCCAAGTGCAACTATAGATGAGGATGTCATCGAAGAGGACAAGGACAAATTTCCTGAGATATGGTTTAAGAAGGTGGTTCATAAGGCTCTGAAAAGTAGATGGGGCATTACAAAGACCGAATGGCATGACCAGGAACTCATAATGGCCTTCATGAGTTCAGAAAGCAGTCTTTGGAATGTCGACTTCATGCGAATTTGGTGGTAGCCTGAGCGAAGATCCAGCTTAGTGAAGAATTGAGCCCCATTGAGTTCATCCAGCAAATCATCAACCACCGGGATGGGAAATTTATCTTTGACTGTCAACTTATTGAGGGCCCTAAAGTTTGGACACATCCACCACTCCCCATCTTTCATTAGCACCATGACCACTGGTGATGAATAAGGACTAATGCTGGGACGAATGACACCTGCTTCCAAAAGTTCCTTGATTATTTTTCTATTTCATTCTTTTGGGTGAACGGATATCTGTATGGACGCACATTTGGGGGTTGGGCCCCTGGAACCAAGGTGATGCTATGATCATGTTCCCCTCTCGAGGGTGGAAGCTCATGAGGCTTGTTAAAGACCGGAAGATGGTTATTTAAAATCTATTGCATCTCAGGATGAATCAGCAGAGACTTGGTTTCGACCGCCTGGATGGCATTAAATTGAGCTATAACTCCATGATGGCCCTTTTTTAGCAATTTTTCCATCCTATGCGAGCTGATGATAGAGGGAGCTCCCGCCTGGAGTCCACGGAGGGTATGTGTGGAGTTGTTCTGCTTAAAACTCATATATAACTCCTGGAAATCCATTGTGATTGGCCCAAGAGTGTGAAGCCATTCAGCACCGAGGACAATGTCGCACCCTCCCATGTGTATGGCAAACATGTGGGTCTTCAACTGATAATCCCCCATTTGAAGTTTGACATTTTCACAGCAGCCTTCACATTTCATTTTGCCCCCATCCGCAATTTGGACTTGGAAGTTAGAAACTGCTCGTACAAAACAATGCACTGCTTCCACGACTTTTTGATGGATGAAATTATGTGTACTTCCACTATTAATCAAGACTACTATTGGGCGATGTCTAATAAAACCTCTGATTTTGAGAGTTTGAGGTGAAGAAATCCCTGCCAAAGCATGCAGCGAAACAACTAGTTCGTCAGGGACATTGTCCTTTTGGTTGTCCTCTTCTACCGCCTCATGTTCCTCCAGTGGTGGATCTTCCTCCGATGAGCTGTAATCAGTGGCTTCAATTTGAAAAAAATTGGGCTCCTTGCATTTATGACCTGGGAGTATTTTTCATCACAGTAGTAACATAATCCTTGCTTTCTTCTTTCCACTATTTTTGCAGGTGACACCTTTTGAACCTTAAGTGTTTGGGTCGTGCTGTGAGCCTGTGGGGGGCGAACCTTAGCGGTGAAATTTGGGCGACTGTACTGGGCTGCTAATGCACGTTCCATGTTAGGAGCTACCTTGCAAGCCTCCGTCCATGTGGGAGGGTGGTGCAGTAGGACGTGGGCTTTTATGGCTTCTTTAAGACCGCTGATAAAACATTCCGTGTAGAACACATCTGAGAGACCCCTAGTGCGGAAGGCTAAGGCTTCAAAGGCTGTAATATATTCATCCACTATGCCAGTCTGTCATAGCTTAGTAAGATGACCCAAAAAAGAAGATTCCTGGTCAAAGCATTCTGTAAGAGCTTTTTTGAAGGTGGTCCAAGTCACAAAAGTTCCATTGCAACGTTGATGCCATTCCCACCATTGCCACCTTTCATTGTCCAAGTACATGCTCCCCACCATAAGCTGAGTCTCATTATCTAAGATGTTATTCAGATTGAAATACTGCTCCATTTGTGCTATCCATGCTACCGGTTGAGAACCATCAAATTTATGCATATCCAACTTGGGAGGTTGCGGACAGGATTGTTGGTGGGGGCCCCATAGGTGAAGAGAGTGGCTAGACTCACCCTCACTGTGTCCATTGCCAATATACACCTCCTCATGGGCTTCCTCCTTGCCCTTCAGGATTATGCTCGAGATTATGCTAGTTAGTCTGTCAAGCTGAATTTGAAGGGATTGCAAGGATTGTTCAAGTTTGTCCATCCTGTCATTAGCCATAGCTTGAGCTCTAGTTTCTACCATGCACCGACCTGATGTTCTTGAAATTCGGGACCACCCAAAAAAAATTTCACTAAGAACTGAATGGTACCACCGTGCTCAGCTCGTTGTCCTGATTCTAATGGGCTAGATCACCAATAAGCGCCCCGGGAGATCTCAGATTTTTTTTTTTTTTAACTCCTAACTGATTTTTACTCCTTCCTTAGGAATACTGCAGTAGCCGAATCCTCAAAATCTCAATGCTGCCAAAAGTCCTGTGAAAATCATGCCCCGATATAGGAACCCCACACAACTACTCAGATTAGGTGGATCTGAGAGATCTGAATGGCGGATCGGATAGCTCTGAGTAGTGGAACAGATTGCTGTTGCGGATCTTATGGATCTAATAGATCAGAATGGCTGGTCTGCTAACTCGGAACTGCGGGACTGATGTCTACTGTTGCTGCACCCCTTTGCGCGAGCGGATCTGGAAAAGATGGTGTGTGATCCCAAGATAGAAAAGGGAACTATGGTCTCGAGGAGTGTCAGGTGCTACAAATCGAAATATACATAAGGGTCTGACAGTAGTACTCGGCCCAATGTTTTAGGGCTCTAACTAAGGAGGATCAACCGTACCCTTAGCCGTACAACCCGACTACCCTATCATACGGGCGAGTAATCTCTCCGAGTGTTGTTCTCGGTGTACTGTAGTAGCAAGACGGCCGACGGTTTATCTATGGCTAGGTTGCAGAGGAGCTAAGGGGCTTCCAATATACCCATAAGGTACTTGGAAGACAGTTCGTACGCGGTTCTGTCAAATGCGCTACTACTCAAAGGGGTACCCACAGGGATTACAAGGGAGTCCAACAAGCGTGACCACCTCTTGTATTTTCTGTGTGCATGCCTCCCCAAATCCACAGGTTTATGCGCTCAATGACAGATCTCGTGGTTTAAAGATGTCGGAACACGTCTCTAGCCAAAAAAAAAATTGCTAAGAAATGGAGATCCCACTGGCCCTGGAAAGTGCTCTGATACCACTTGTTATGCTCATAACCTGCAAAAGATACCCAGAACATAGAACAGTGAGAGACAACAGCAAAGATTTTATTATTTAGAAAGCAATGTTCACTGGCCTCTTCGAGGGGGAAACCTCCAATATAGTAGAGCTCGATTCAAAAATAAGACATGATGCTCCTCGCAAGGAGTCTCTATCCTTTATATATGACTCATACATGCAATACCATGGGTTTTATTAATACCATCTATCTAATACCATGGCCCATTTGTAAGTAACTGTGGTCCCGTCATTAATTGTGGGTTAACCACTTACAATTATTAATATGGGCTTTATTGACTCTTTACTATGACTCGATCCTACTACATAAATAAGGGGGTTAGGGTGGGACCCTAACACTCTGTGGCAGGGTCTAAATCTGGCTATCAGGAATAATTTCCTATCCATCTCAATCTTTGGAGACTCTAGACTAATTATCCAAGCTATGAACTCTCAAAAGAACCCTTCTCAGGTACATTTAGCCTCCGCACTAAAACAAATCAGGCTAGTTTTGCCCAAGTTTCACAAAATCTCCTTCTTTCATATTCTGAGGAAGTTAAACTCACAGGCGGACTTGGAAGCGAATCTAGGCTCTCTCTGGAGCAGGAGATCACTGTTAGTAAATGATATTGAATCGAATTGTAGCATTCCATAATCAGGGAAAATTTTAAGAACCCCCCCTAAATTTATATGTATAATAAATGGGTGAATCTCAATGGTATATAGGAAAAATGGAAGACGATTTTATCAATAATATAATATGTATATATAATTTTTTGGCGAATCTCTCACCAGGCATGACGAATATTTTAATAAATTATAAAATATTGTAAGATCTTGGTGAGTCTTTCACTAAACAATAAAACTTTGTAAAGTCCTAGTGAATCTTAGCATTGTGAACTCTTAGAGAATTTTTTGAAAAAGTATAAAACCATATATGACAAGAGCCACATGGTGGCAATATCACTATTTTTTTTTCGCATTTCCACGACATGGAACTTGTTTATAAAATTATAAAAAAGCTAACCAAGTCCCTTATAATATTCAAGTAAGCTTATAACAAAGTCTGATACCTCTACTATGCTTGTCTTCATTCAACTGTCATAGCTGCTATACTTAACACTGTAAATCACAACTCTCTCAAAACTCAACTCTATAGTGTAATCAAAACCTTTGGAAATTGAATCTGACAACTCTATAAAAAGGATTAGTGAAATAGAAGCTTTTGTGAATGAGCCCACTAACTATCACTGCTAAACAATCAATCTAGACTATGAAGTCTTCCATCTTGATCACAATCGTGCTCACGATCAAGGGAGTGCGACCACCTGGCCTGACATAATGGCCATCATAGCTTCCAATAATCAACAACCACCTTGCAAGGACATCCTAGCTCATGTCTCATGAATTTTATTCATCAATCTTAACTAATATAAATCTTATAAATATGATATTAGAATCCTCTCCAAATTCACTGTTAGTACAAGGGTAAAGGAAATTTTCTAGCTCAAGGCACTAGCCAATACCAACTTTGGTATTTGTGACCCCTTTTTGGGGATGCACCTACCCTGCCCTGTTGGGTTTCTGCCTTGTAACATAGTTCAAGGATCACAAGACTTTCCAATATTCCTACTCCATTAGACACACTTTATATGCTATACATAGTGAAAGGAAAAGAAGCATTATAGAACACACAATTTCATAGAAGGAAGAAAAATCTTAACCAGTTCAATATCAAAATCTTAACCACTGATTAATAAAGAATAACAAGTAGTGTAATGAATTGTTCCAAGTTATTTATTTACAAGCTGTAAAGAATGTAGTGGAATGGAAAATATTACTTAGGAAACCCTTCAATATTTTCTACTAATATGTTTGTGCATGTACATATGAAATTAAGAGCATTGTTGAATACAAAGTTTCCTTTTCTCTTGCCTCCATTTTGACAAATCAATGTGAAATCAGTGTCACTTTGAATCTCCTTTCCTGTGTGGATGTTTTGACAAATCAATGTGAAATAAAAGTCACTTTGAATTTCCTTTCTTGCGAGGGATGACATCCGCAGTTGATTAGTAAAAGATAGTCTACTATATATTATGTTCAAGAAACTGACTGCAATCTATAGTGGAAACGAGACCTTAATTCTTATTCTGAATTTTAATATCTCAGGACAACATAAGAGATAAAAATGCATATGGCCTTAGTAGCTAGAAAACAATCACTCCATAATTACAAGACCACCTAGATTTCAGCACTTAATCTAAATAATGGCACTAGTTTCAGTGCTTATTTTCATTAACACCATGGAAAATCAACAACAATGTTCCAAAGCACACTTACCCGAAAAGTTGTAACATTCCGAGAATATTTAATGATAGCATCTGAACCTAATAACTATGGTGGGGAAACTAGGGAACCCAAATCTTGGAAGATATCTCATACCAAATCTAAGAAAAAAATAAAAAAGGGATTAAATCATAATCTATAAATCAAGCAATGAATTGTTTACAAATCAAATACAATTCCTTTAACTAACAATTAAATTGTGGTGATATATTTAAATATTTAGTAAGAGGGGAACTTCAAACCATGGAATATTACCTTTGTCATTACTATCATCCCTCAGTGACTAAGATTACAAATCAATACTTATGGAAAGATTGTAAGAAATTCTCTGAAATATTAAAGCATAACCTCTGTTTTCAAGCAACAAAATCAAGACATTGTTACATCAAGAGCCATAATTGATACATAATCAATGAATCAAGTCCTTGTATGGCACAGGCTTGTTTCACAACCTCTATTTTCTCAATAACAAAATCAAGACATTGAATGTGGTTATTGCCAAAAGGAAACTACGTTCTAATTTGGAAGAGGATCTTATCAAAAGACATGGATTTATTCAAAGCTACAAAGCCTAATGGGTTACTGAAAAATAAGTTGGAATATGGGATCATGATACTTAAATTGAAAAAATATTCTTTCCTTTTAGAAACATTACAGTTATACAATGCTTTTTGAAAGCATTAGAATTTGAAATTGGGCCTTTCTATCAAGACAAATTTTCATTAACAGAATGTACTTTCCTACCTGAAACATTGTAGATATCCAAGAAAAACATGAAAAGCATAAGAGAACTTAGCATAATGTACTTTCTTTCCTTCCTTAACATTCTTAAAGAGTTGAGGTTCCCCAAGTCATCAGGTAACTTTCGAAGGAAATGACAGTTAGTAATAATCCAATTCACAACTGAAGATGTGTCACAAATACGAGGGGGCATCTCCTCCAAATCACAAAAGGGCTCCAGGTTAAAATATAGCATTATTGGAAGCTTAATGCTCGACTGGGTCTTATTAAACCCATAAATTTTTCCAATCTTCACTAAAAGCTTAAAGATAGCTTCTCTAAGTTCTACATGACTTTACTATGCTCTTGAAGTGGGGGCACATGCAGCCTCTCCAAGTGAATAGTCTTAAACTCAGTGTGGATCTCTTTAACCCATAATTGAATACTATGTCTCTCTTGAACTGAATACTATTAGGACTTTCAAATTTTTCATGGAACTCAAAAATGTTGGAAGAAAGTATTTGCTTCCAGAAAAGAGTAAAACTAAAGCCTCTGCTTGAGGACAATTGATGTCACACCACTAATACTTCTCCATGGAATCTGTATAGGTAAACCACAAATGCAAAATTCCATTATAATATTGTGTTTATTGAATACACAAATGAAATTATTGCATTTCTTTAAAATATCTTTTGAAATCAAAATTACTGAAATTACATATTGATAACCTAGTCGGTGTAGGATAAAATTCACCCATGTCATTCACAGATGTATGAGAAAAAACCTAATACTATATATAAAACCAAGAAAAATTCAAATTCATCACTTCTAGGGACCTCGTAACCACCCTGCCAATACAAAAGTATGTTCCTGTTTGCAGTTAGAAAAATTACCCAAATTACAATCTGTTTACTCCAGCCTATGTTGGAAAGTTATAGAAGGATGACTAGTGCAATCAATCCATTCCTTTTAGCCCTAGATTTGTTTCAGTTTAAAATAGAAGTATACAAATATATTTGTCCAATGTCTATGCTTTAACCATTCACCTTAAGATGTTTTTACAATATAATTTCCTAAGTCTATTTAATATCTTCATTATCATAAAAACCAACTTATATCCATCTTAACTCCACATCTACCACTCTTAGGGGGATGAAATCTATTTTTCACTCTGAGCACTTGGTAGACCCAAAATTAAGATGGATCTAAGATGATAGAATTTCCCCTTTAAATATTCTATGCTCACATGAATACCATGGTATTACCATGGGTCAATACCATGGGTTATCATAAACTTGGAGCTTAAAAATTACTATTAGTAATTTATAAAAATTAATAAAATTAATAGTTGATTTTTATTTTATTTTTTATTTTAACCAAGCTAAAATGTTTAACGTACATTAAATTACAACATCCATTTTTACTCTTGATCCACCCCGAGAGGGATCAAATATTTTTTCACTCTATGCTAGTTTGCATATCACAATATTTGATACCTCTCAGGGGTTAGTAGATCCAGAGTAAAGATGGATCTTTGTTAGTTTAATTCCCCCATTTAAATAGGCTACATTCTAGGTGAATACCATGGGTCAATACCATGTGCCATTTTTTTTTTATTACCTCTCAGGGGTTAGTAGATCTAGAGTAAAGATGGATATTTGCTAGTTTAATTCCCCCATTTAAATAGGCTACATTCCAGGTGAATACCATGGGTCAATACCATGTGCCATTTTTATTTTTATTAATACTAATATTAGGGTTAATAATGTTTTTTTGCATGGTATTAATAATAATCTAGCCCATGGTATTTGTCCCATAGTATTTTTCCCGTAGGTTTCACCTAAATATAACACATTTTTTGAATGTTCGTAAATATAAGGTGACTTATGGAACAAGGGTTATGGACTAAATATAAAAAGAGGTTTTATTTATTTACCATACGTCTAGTTTATTTATATTTTTATTTATTTACCATACCTTTTGAGTAAGTATAAAGAGACATTTTATTTATTTAACATACCTCCACTTTACTTATATTTTTATTTGTTTACACCCTTGCATGTATATAAGGTGACCTATGGAGTAAATATAAAAATGTTTTATTTATTTACCATACCTCTCATTTATTTAATTTTTATTAATTTACCATACCTCTTTTATAAATATGGTATTTGGCCCATAGGATTCACTTAAATAAAACCTATTCTTGAAAAATTAAGGCGAATGGAAGGTTGTAACTCCTAATTTCAAGGGCTAAATTTACCTTTTTTACCCTCTCCCTTAAAAAAAGGTGGGCTATCTGAGGTGATTCGTAAAAATGTACTATGATACAAAATATTCGCCCACTAAAAATTTAAAACCCCTTAATTTCGCCAAAGGGCGAACATTCGCCCCTAAAATTTTCAATGTCCATAATTATGGAAAAGAATGGGCCTCTATTCCTCTGAGCAATCCTCTGTTTCAGATTACTCTCCAATACCTAGAGCTTCAGGACTAGACCAAAATGAGCTAGCAGTTGTTAGGAGACTCAGACTCATCTACAAGGAAAAAATCAGAACGCAACCCTTGTCATTTTCGCTCTCTGCTCTCTGTTGGAATTCATTGTTGCGTCATTCTGTAATCAGTTGGGTAGGTGCCGGGGGGTTCACGAGGGCTACATCAAGGAGAATGAAGTTTTGGAGGGTAGGAGAAACCTTTTTCAGTTTTGAATATTCCATCATGTAGCAAACATCCACAAATTTCCAATGAGCCATCAAGATCCTGATTTGGACCTCAGGAAGGCCTCCAAAAATCAATTCTACCAAATTCACTGCGCTTTCTCCTAGCACACTGTGCTTTTGCTTGAAATCAATGCACTTTTTCCTATAATTACTTTTTCTCAGTTTTATCAGCTATATTTGAGTTTTTATGATGTAATTACTTAAGTTTGATTTAATTATGATGTAATGAAGGGTAAATAAGCTTGTTAGGTTGTTTTTATGTAAGCATAGGCCTCATTTATAAGGGCAGTTCAATCAAAGTTTAAACGGAGGATTTGTTTTAACCTCCCTAAACATTAGGGTTTTGTTTGAACACCACATGTAATCAATTCCTAAACTCATGGGTTCGACCCCTGAGAAAAGGGAGATGTTGTTTTGGTCTGTATGTATCTAGTTTTCAGTCATAGAATAGGTTGGACATCAATGAGTTGAACTCTTGGAGCTTGTACCTCATCACTTTCGTAGAAATTCAAAGGACAGTTGCAGCTATTATTGAGGAATTCTTGTGTTGTGAGTTGGTGATCATTTTTTCTCTCATTTATAGTCATATATGAATGATAATTCCATTATCTTTCCATGCTCATGCTTTTCAATGATTTTCCTTAAAGGTTATAAACAAAATTCTTAGTTTTAAGCTTTGTTTTGATAAGAACTTCATGTTTATGTCTCTTTTCTTATGATAAATGAATTCACTCTTGTCATGCTCATTTTTATCTCTACTTTTTCATACTACACTACATCAGCAAAACCCTAAAGTATCACAAGGGCACTACTTCCCTGCTCCTTTATATCTCTTGAAGTTGAACCCTTTGATCTTTTAACCTAGTTCCCTGATTTTCCCTCCTGATCTAGCAAAACCCTAAAACTTTCAAAACCCTACTTGAGCCTAACATATCTAGCCTAACATCTTTTCCTATTCCAATCATCATTGGATGTGAATTCATAGAGATATCCCTCTCTAGTTTAGCAGGGCTAGCTATTGAACCCTAAGTGGTCCGAGGTTACCATTGTCGATATCCTTTCTCAGCCTTGTGATATTATGGAGGATAACAAGCCATCCATTACCTTTTTCAACAAAGTGATGAGAGATATTGAGTTAAGATATGATATCATGGAAAAGAAAGCATAAAAACATTCAGAATCTATGCCTTACACTCTCCTACCATTTCTTATGTCCCAAATCATGTAGTAAAGAAAGTTTGACACAGCGTGATACAGATGGAAAAAGGGGAAGATGGATTGCAAAGATTATTGAATTTGATCTTGATATAAGACCTACCAAATTGGTAAAAGGACAAGGTTTAGCTAAACTTTTAGCTGAATCAAATTATGATATTCTTGGTATCAATACCATTTTGCAGAGTTCAAGTGAGAAGAATCCACAAGAACCTTCTTCCAATTCAGATCTTGTTCCTTTTCCTTTATACATTGATGAGAAATTCTTACTTTCAGAATCATATAGAGACATTGTAAATTTTCTTTGAGATTTGAAGTATCATCTTGAATTCACAAGGAATCAATCTATATCTCTTAGACTGAAAGCCATAAAATATTGTATCATCAATACCAATTTGTATTGTAAGGATCCTCTTAATATCCTTCTATTATGTCTAACATAAAGTGAAACAGATGGAGTTATTGAATAGTTTCATGAGGGAATTTTTGGAGGACACTATGCTTGGAATGAAACCACATATAATATACTAAGAGAAGGACTTTATTGGCCTATATTATTTGCACAGGTTGGAGCTAAGGTAAGAAGTTGTATTCCATGTCAACTTTTTGCTAGAAAATAGAAATTAGTAGCATTACCTCTGATCCCAGTGTTAGTTCAGGAACCTTTTCTAGGATGGGGATTGGATTTCATAGGTCAAATAATTCCGGCATCAAGTAATCAACATATATGGATTTTAACTGTCGAGCGGATAAATCATTCTTGCGGACAAGACCGATCTCCCTAGTATCTAATGATATCTAGTGACAAGCAAACCAAACAAATTCTATATTTCTCTAAATATGCGATTTATAAATAAAGGCTAATAGATGTTTTAGGCCTACCTCGAGTCCAGTGCTAGTTTGTAGAAGCCACGTTCCTTTTGTCCAAATGAGCTCCCTTTTAAAGAACCGGCAAACACAAACAGGCACACATATCAAATAACACCTTCATAGCCAATATAATAAACCATATTTATCATGATGATCAAGGAATTCATGAAATAAACCATAGAAGACAATTTATTGAGAAAAATGAATCTGATTGTATTAACTTTAAACAAAGAAGAACTTTACAACCTTGGTGCCTTGATGCTTTACAAGCTCCTCCCAGGGTCCAGCAAGAATCTCCTCTACTTTGACAAGTTTCACTCTCTTCCCAAAGAAGCCAAAAGGTATGTAATCTCTCCTCTCAAGCTCAAGTAGGAAGTCTAAACTCCAACAGCATTTACCCTAAAAAATGTTTAGCTTTCAACCTCCCTAGCAACCATCCCAATGCCTCAATTTATAGTGCAGAGGAGGGAAGTTACCAGGTCCACCTTCAAAGGGATAGAGTCCTCCTTCAAAGGGATAAGTTCCTCTCATCAAGGGGTTAGCTCCTTTAGTTATGGGATGCATGAACCACCTAGAAGCGAACCAACCACGTCAAGATTCCTTCTAGAAGCATCCAGAATTAACCCAAAGTGAGTTTTTAAGAATAAACTTGTGCCTTTTTTACTTTTACAGGGGTTCGCACCCACTCCTTTAGAGACAGAGCGAGCAGGTCCACAGGTAATGGTAAGAGAAAGTGCGGAACTAGAGTTTTAGAGATTTTCAAAAACTTTTTCTCATTTTTAAGGCTTGACATGAAGAGCTGAGGTTTGAGACTTGCAAAGGAGGATAGTATGAGTGATGATAGACTCACACTGACTGCAGAAATTCATGGTGACAATATTTTGTGTAACAGATTGCCCCCTAAAGTGCGAAGTCTATAGTAGATGAGGATTTCATTTATCATCTAAGAAGAGTGAAGTACTTTATCATTTCGAGGATCATCTTGTGGAGAGCCTGGTTGGAACCTCTAAAAACATTCAATGAAAAATATATATATGAGATCATATCATCGTTGAGGTAGGCATTCCCATACTCAGATCAAAACTGACTAGAAAGCTAACTAAACTACTATGATATAGGAATGATCTTGTAATACATCACAAGTATAGACACATGTAGACACAATATGGGCACAACCATTTGTTTAAGAATAGTCCACTGTATAATGAATAACAAAATTCCTCGTAGCCTGGATGGTGGAAACTAGATCCAGGGTCTTGATTTCTACTTCCCGAAATAGTATGATTCTATCCATGTGAATGAATGTGTCGAAGTCGAACATGGTTGAAACCACTTGATTACCAGTCAATGATGTAAATTGTTAACAAGTGTGAGAGAGACCACCATTAATGTCAATGGCTCTCAAAGTACTCAGTACAATCCATGAAATGTGAATAGATGAGTTGATGTCGAACATGTCACGAAATCCTTTGATCGAAGGTCAATGATGCAACCTATCGTCAAAGGCGAGAAACCTGCCATTGAGGCATCCAGATCCCCAAGGTACTGATGATTTCTAGATCATCTTTCTAGATAATGAGCTGAAGTCGATAGAAAGTGATCTGTCGTAGGCAAGCCCACAACACGAAATCATAGATCAAGTTTGAAGAAATATAGTTGCAAGGACTGACTCAGGGATGGTCAAGATGAATGACAGATATTTTGCAGATGAATGGTTTATTTGCACTGACCTCTTGAACAGATAACGACACTGCAGATGGTTTGGTGACAATTGACCCAAAGCTAATACCCAGAAACCAGCTGAAGAGTTTCAATATGGTTTGATTAACTGTTAGGCAAAGGATTTCCCAACCCAGGTGAACAAAAGTGTCGTGTTCAAGAGTGGTTAAATGTTTTTCTAAGACACAAAGTATGATAAACAGGTTCATTTTCTCTCTTTCCCCCACCATTTCTGGCAAGTACCTCTTTATTTTTGACAAGCTTGAGGAGGATAACATTTGCTTGATTATAAGCTCATCCTTTTGATGAGTCCAACTTAGTTTAAATTCGAACCCTAAGGAGTGGTCTGTTCCTGTTTGTAATTGAACAGGTCCTTTACTATTAAATTTTAACGAGTCCAGTATAGGAAAAACTCGGCGTTTTTCAATTTTAGGGAGTCAGAAGAAAAACTTAAGAAAACTCCATGGTTGTCCTTTTTCGTAAATTTGTGTCTCCCAAGCCCGAAAAAGTATAAAATAATACTTGAGAGAACCGCTTGACCGTTACGATCAAGGAGTACTTTTCATAATTAGTGTCTCTGATTCGAAAAAGTAAAAAAACGATCAATGACACGTCGTTTTATAACCAATATCGAATTTGAAACGACAAAAATCTGGCAATCTTTTCATGTTTTTACGGTCAAAAAAGAGCTGTAAGTGGACCGTCTTTTTAATTCCATTTTAACGAGCTTAAAAAGAAAAACTTGGCAATATTTTCATATTTTAGGAGTCAGAAAAGAGCTTAAAGGTGACTCTAATGTTTTTTGTCGAAAATGATCAATTTTGCCTGAAAAATCCATTATCCTGCACAAAAACTCAAACATTACTCATACCTGTTTAAAATAAATAAAAATGCTTCAAAAGTTACCTCTTTAAAGTGAAAAGCAAACAAATTAAAAATTCATTTATTCAAAAAAGCTTATAAAAAGGGCTTTTGTAAATTCATTTTTACTGTTTGACTTCAGAGTGAGAAAGAGAGCTTTTGGGTAAGAAACTTCTGGTGAAGATTGCGGAAAATCCATCTGTTGGAATCGAACACCGTCACCTCCAAGTAATCCACATCACCTTACTCTTGCATTTCAACCATTTGAAATTTGTTTTTAGGTTTTATTTGATTTTTTAGGAAGAAATTTGTTTAAAAACCCGCTCGCAGGGGTCCGCAGGCGCAGCATGCGAAACCTACGGACCCCGACTTTTTCGTATGCAGAAAAAAGTCAGGGGCCCGCACCCGCTGTATAGGCAGAGTGCGGACCTACGCACTGTCTCTAACTTAGAGGGTGCGGTCCCCGTGGCATATGTTCTAAAATTCCAAATTTTCCAAATTTTGCCCAAAAACTTCAATTTAAAATGTTCTAATCCACCTTTTCTTTCAATGTAGGGTATCCATTATTCTTAGCTGGTAGGAACGGGAGCACAAGGATGTGGACCTCGCTGCAATCAATCATCAACCTTCAATTAATGCATTAAAGGCATGCGGTTTATTTAAATTCTGGGCCATACCTGGCATGAGGGCCCAAGTGGACTTTCTGCAGTGGCTGGTAGACAGGTGGAATGTGCAGGACCAGTGTTTCATTATTGGTGACCACCAGCTCGAAAAGGAGCCGGAAGACATTTGCTTTTTGACTGGTTTGCCTAAGAGAGGTGAACAATTAACTCTATTCGGGACTAGGCCAGGTGGCCAGTTTGTCGATAACCTCCATCTAGAGTTTTGTAACGACCAAACCAAGGACAAAGGGATTGATATCAAAACCATTTCCCATTCTGAACTCAAAGCGATTTCATTTACTGTCACTAGACTCTACGGAAGCGCAGCACTACATATGGCTACTGGATCCCAAATGCGTATGGCAGTAGACTTCTTTCGAGGCACCGTCTTCAACTGGTGCGAAGCTGTGTTGGCTAATGTAAAAGGCAAACTGACTAGAGCAAAGAACGAACAACTGAAAATATTTGGATATGGTTTCTTAGTTGTGAGTTTTGGTCTAGATAGGGTCCCAATATTGGTCCCACAGCATCTTTCCGTTGGAGCTGGACTTCCCCGAGAGCCCAAACTGATGCATTGGTTTGCAGTTATGGCCTGTCATCCTGAGGAGGGTTCAGAGGTTGTTCGATTTCCTCCTGAGTATTTTCATTGGTTGGAGAACCAAGTTTTCGCGATTCAGAATTTTCCTTATGCTGGAATGGATTATCGTGGTGGCCCAGACATGGCTCTTCCACCAGGAGAGCAATGGGATGACTCAGGTAAAATAATTTTCAACATTTTCTAATTTAATTTTTTTTTTGTTTTTAAATCGTCCCAAAATTCAATGATAGTAAAAAGTTTCAAATGCAGATGTAGGTCCACGAAGACCAGCCACTCTCCGGCCCTATGAGAGGAAACAGCCAACTGCAGCAGCACCAGCCCCACAGGACGAATCTACAGAGACCCTGGCCAAATTGGAAAACCATCTAGAGAGTTTAACAGCAGACATTCCAGAGACTAGCATAGATGACATTCCTCTTAGGTTACAGCGCTATGTGATTGTGGTCCTAGGACCTTTCAGGAGGTTCCTTTGTAGGGTAGCCCGTACAGTGGTTTCTTATCGTGATCATCACCGGTGATAGGATGATCACCTGTTGTAGACTCATATGACATTTTTGCTTTTTGTACTTATCATTTTTGCTGATCATAAGGTGTTTTTCAACCTATGATCGAAGATGATGTATATATGACACACTTCTATGCTATGCTATATCACTATTACTGGCTATCATGTAAAACATGTTATGGAATGTTTTTAAATTTACTGTTTGATTATCGCAAATGTCTACTTAACATTCGAGAAGCAATTGCATCTGCCAATGTATTTAAATATCTTGGAATATGATTATATTCAATATATTCAAATTCATGTTCCGAGAGACGAACTCTCAAATATAATCTCAATAACACTGGATTTCTAATGGCATAAACTCTATTAAGCTGCAATACAACGAGTTCAGAATCTAACCTCACAATCAAACTCCGAATCCCAAATGAGATGGATTCAGATAATAACCCAATCACTGCACTATAAACAATGTAAACTTTGAAACGGGAACTATAAACTCAAAACGGGAACTCTGGCCCAAAAACCCCAAAAAAACCACAAAAACAGTGCTCAAAACGAAAAGTGTGTATACTGGAACGATGTTTTTTTTTTTAGGTGTCAATTTTGCGGCTGTTTTAAAAATGGCAGTGACTACGAAATTTTCTACGAAATTTTCCTGCAAAATATAGCTTCAGAACGAAAGTGTTGATACTGGAATAATGATTTATTTTTTTAGGTGTCAATTTTGCGGCTGTTTTAAAAATGGCAGTGACTACGAAATTTTCTACGAAATTTTCCTGCAAAATATAGCTTCAGAACGAAAGTGTTGATACTGGAATCGACCCGCCGCCGGTCCGGCGGGGCGGGGCGGCCCGGGGGTGCCGCTGCGTGGAATTGGTAATGTGGATCGTCATTTGATGCGTGGAATTGGTAGAACCCAAGCTGCCCGTCAATGGAGAATGCCTGCGTCTTTTCACTTTGCCGAGTCTCTCTATCGCGTACTGTCTCTCTGTCCGTTGTATCGCACATACAAGCTGGCGTCCACCCTCGAAACCTGTAGTCGGGGATGCGAAGGCAACCTAACGTCACCTTAAAATTTTCATCAAAACTATAATGCTAACTATATATAATTGGAGTACAGACAAAATAATAGAGCTCGACCAAATATAGATATCGTTGCTCAAACATTCACATAATAAATAACAAATTTAATATATACAATTAATTTTTCAAAAACATGCTACTTGGACCATTGCTGACCTAAGAGGCATCCTTCACAGTATCATATAATAAAATACAATATATTACAATAGTCTTTAAGAGTCCATGAAGTGTAATATGGTCTTGAAATACACTATACATGTGAGGACTTCCAACCAAAGGGCGTATGCATCACTAAAGAACTTATCCAATCCTAATATTTGTATTGTTCCAAAGCATAAGGGTTCAATGAATATGCATGGTTGTTTTTTAACTAAGCGCAATCATATCTATGAGAATCCTCCTATTTGAATTCTCTCATGCATCCCCCTAGCAACTTCCCCTGAATCCTTCTTCTTATTCCAAGAATGGAGGTGAGACACCTCTTTAGTCTTCCTAGTCAGAATTTGCCTCCAAAATTTCTTAGGAGCTAGCTTAGAGAGGTGTAAGAGATTCCCTTGTCTTTGACGAATGTATTGCCTCTTTTTCCTTTTAGTTAGGGCTTTATATATTTTTATCTTGTCCATTTTAAGAGATTCATCAACAGCTTCCTTAATTGCTCTCCTCGCACTTTTACACTCTTTGTCATACCATGGATTGGTTTTGCTATTTCTTTTATTATTTGATATAGGAAAAATAATTTGCAAAATTTGATAACTAATTCTCTAAATCCCTTTCCAAGACTAACACTTGAAAAATCAATTAGGTAACAAACATGCTATTAGATAGAACTATTTGTTTCTTTATTTCACCAAACCAAATTGAAAAAATAATTTTATAAATTAAAAATCAATAATACAATCTTAGAAGCAGTTTAAACCTATTATTATAATCATGATGTGAAATTGAATAGCTAGATTCTTAGCACATCTAATATTCTCTTTTATTCTGCTATCAATGATATCATATTTTCCAACGTTTGATACATTGTGCAAGGCCTATCTATATAAAAGGATCATGAAATACAAAAAATGGAGAACCTTTTCCCATGAGCATGTGTGTGCTTGACACAATAATACTTGCAACAACAAATATTCAATAAGATGCAGACACTTTTAAATTGGTTGTAATTTGGAGAACCTGATCTTTTTTCAACATTTTGAACTCATTTCTGTATCAGCCATAGCCAATATTATGCTTTGACTTCCTTAAAATTTTCAATGGTTAGAAGAATAAATTACTGATTAGCAGAAATAGTAAGATATGTACAATTTTGGTTTTGTTAATATCACAGTTATGAGATCAAATTACATGTTATAAGTTTAGAAATTTAATTTAAGACATCATTAAATCATTATCCAATATAGCATACAACATTTAACCTTATAAATAGTGTTTTATTAGCACAGGGTCCACATTAAATATATTATTTACTTCTTCCAATATAGCATACAACATTTAACCTTATAAATCGTTGTACTTTTTAGTCTTCTGTAACCGCTGGAACATCCACAAGCTGCATCACTTTATGAGGTACTGATGAGCAAACAAAGTTATCATCTCACGTTCATTATACACAGCGATGCTATTCTATGTCATCAGTCACTGCAAGTTGCAATCTGCTTAAAGATAGAGACTGTTGTCTCTCAAGACACAATTGACGTTTGAATTTCGCTATAAATTCTTCCACTCTTCTCTTCAAATCTTCGTCTATCATGGGAACCATTTCATTGTAATCCTTACTTTCTATAACCGCTGGAACGTCCACAACCTGGATCACTTCATGAGGTACTGATGTGCACAGAAAATTATCCTTTAAATCCACATCGCAAATCCCCATGTAATTGTCCCTGGAATCGGCGTCCTCGGCTTTGAAGATAGATTTCATCTCTTCAGTGGGTTGACTATCATCGGATTTATGCGTTTCCTTCTTACGAAACGATCCCGCTGATATGACCTTATTGTTCTGACAATAAGCCTGCTCAAATTCCTCGCGAGAAGAAAATTTAAAAGTTGTAACTTCATTTGAATTCCTTGGCAATTCCGATAAGTGGGCGTTGAGAGTGATTGCAATTATGATAATATTGCATACCACGAACATGATGAGAGTGTCCGAAGCATTGAAGGAATTTATAAGCTCACTGGGGAGACACAAATCTGCAGGCCAAAACACTGCCCATAACAGCATTACCGAAACCATCCCCATGATCATAACAACGGCAAAACGTTTTATTTGTTTGATCTCCATATTCTCCTTAGCAAAGATGACTATTGACAATGTTTACTTGCTAAGGAGAATATGGAGATCAAACAAGTGGGGTTTTCTGCATTTTCGTAGATGGAATATCAATCGAAAAAATTCTGGAGTTAGCGAAATTGGATTTCAATAACTTATTACAAGGTGGTACTTGATATTGCGCATTTTTATGGAAAAGATTGAGAAAAATTACATGGTGGTATTACTGTAAAGTAATAAAAAATATTTTTGTATATATTGAAAATTAAAGTTTATTATATATATATATGTCAGTGATAATTTAAATGTAACTTTACATACAAAATTTGATTTGTCCTCCATTTGCAGAGATCATGATTATTATTTTTGTCATTACGAGATATAAATAGATTGTTGATTGCGATTTTTGGGAGATCACGCTTAAACCATATACAAACGTATTATTTCATGCGTACCTGGTGGAGAGAGTTGGGTATATCCCAACTCAATTTCTGGCGGCAGGTGGAACTTTATTTTTTTTGGTGGTTACATGCATTTTTGAGCCTATCTTTTCTCAGAACAGAATTGCTTTCACAAAAATTACCACCGTGGGGGCGGTTCTTGATGACCTCCATGATATTCATGGCACGTTGGAAGAACTCAGAACCATCAAAGAGAGAATGAGACGGTGAATTCAAATCATACAGACATTGTACAAATTGCAACTGATTTATTCCCAGTTTTTAGCATGGTCCAATCTTAAGCGTTGTTAGCACTTTACATTGTATAAATTTATAATTGATGCACAAAATATATGTGAAAAAACTCTACTTAATTACCTAGCATACTATATTGTGGACTATTACACATGATATTAGATAAATTTTTCTTTGTTTATTGATTTTAAACATTGTCATATTTGCTAAGGAGAATATGGAGATCAAACAAATAAAACGTTTTGCCGTTGTTATGATCATGGGGATGGTTTCGGTAATGCTGTTATGGGCAGTGTTTTGGCCTGCAGATTTGTGTCTCCCCAGTGAGCTTATAAATTCCTTCAATGCTTCGGACACTCTCATCATGTTCGTGGTATGCAATATTATCATAATTGCAATCACTCTCAACGCCCACTTATCGGAATTGCCAAGGAATTCAAATGAAGTTACAGCTTTTAAATTTTCTTCTCGCGAGGAATTTGAGCAGGCTTATTGTCAGAGCAATAAGGTCATATCAGCGGGATCATTCTGTAAGCAGGAAACGCATAAATCCGATGATAGTCAACCCACTGAAGAGATGAAATCTATCTTCAGAGCCGAGGACGTCGATTCCAGGGACAATTACATGGGGATTTGCGATGTGGATTTAAAGGATAATTTTCTGTGCACATCAGTACCTCATGAAGTGATCCAGGTTGTGGACGTTCCAGCGGTTATAGAAAGTAAGGATTACAATGAAATGGTTCCCATGATAGACGAAGATTTGAAGAGAAGAGTGGAAGAATTTATAGCGAAATTCAAACGTCAATTGTGTCTTGAGAGACAACAGTCTCTATCTTTACGCAGATTGCAACTTGCAGTGACTGACGACATAGAATAGCATCGCTGTGTATAATGAACGTGAGATGATAACTTTGTTTGCTCATCAGTACCTCATAAAGTGATGCAGCTTGTGGATGTTCCAGCGGTTACAGAAGACTAAAAAGTACAACGAAATGGCTTCCATGATAGACGAAGATTTTAACGGGAGAGTGGAAGAATTTATTGACGAATTCAAACGTCAAATATTGTGCGTAGATAGACACCAACAGTCGCTGTCTTGGTGTAGGTTGCACCCATCACATAGCATCACTGCGTATATAATCTGCGCAAATTGGGTTGATTAATTAACCAGAATTTGTGAACTAGAGCTCACAAGCTCCGAAGCCGGTACGGGTCGATTCCCGGAATCGACCCGCCGCCGTTCGGGCGGGGCGGGGCGGCCCCGCACCGCAACGCCACACCCGCGCCGCCCCGCCCCGCCCGACCGGTGGCGGGTCGATTCCGAGAATCGACCCGTACCGGCTTAGGAGCTTGTGAGCTCTAGTTCACAAATTCTGGTTAACCACGATATAAGCACTTTCAGTAAAATGGGGGCATACGCCACTTTCTTTAAGGTGAGTAGAGTATATAAGCACTTTTCTTTATTAAGAGTCGCATGCATATGCGTGATGCCAAATCATAAAAGGCTCATGTGAACTCAACTTATGATTTTTTAAAGAGTTATTTCGGGGAAAATGTGTACAATGGGGAAAGGAATTAATACTTTGGTCCAATATGTGCATATTCAAACAAGTGTGGGAAAAGAAGGTATAACGGTTCTTCTTAGAGGAATAATCTCTTCTTTATTGATGGTAGGATTTGGTGTTTTTGTCTCTTCTTTATTGGTTTTACTGAAAGTGCTTAGCAAAGGAGAATATGGAGATCAAACAAATAAAACGTTTTGCCGTTGTTATGATCATGGGGATGGTTTCGGTAATGCTGTTATGGGCAGTGTTTTGGCCTGCAGATTTGTGTCTCCCCAGTGAGCTTATAAATTCCTTCAATGCTTCGGACACTCTCATCATGTTCGTGGTATGCAATATTATCATAATTACAATCACTCTCAACGCCCACTTATCGGAATTGCCAAGGAATTCAAATGAAGTTACAGCTTTTAAATTTTCTTCTCGCGAGGAATTTGAGCAGGCTTATTGTCAGAACAATAAGGTCATATCAGCGGGATCGTTTCGTAAGCAGGAAACGCATAAATCCGATGATAGTCAACCCACTGAAGAGATGAAATCTATCTTCAGAGCCGAGGACGCCGATTCCAGGGACAATTACATGGGGATTTGCGATGTGGATTTAAAGGATAATTTTCTGTGCACATCAGTACCTCATGAAGTGATCCAGGTTGTGGACGTTCCAGCGGTTATAGAAAGTAAGGATTACAATGAAATGGTTCCCATGATAGACAAAGATTTGAAGAGAAGAGTGGAAGAATTTATAGCGAAATTCAAACGTCAATTGTGTCTTGAGAGACAACAGTCTCTATCTTTACGCAGATTGCAACTTGCAGTGACTGATGACATAGAATAGCATCGCTGTGTTTAATGAACGTGAGATGATAACTTTGTTTGCTCATCAGTACCTCATAAAGTGATGCAGCTTGTGGATGTTCCAGCGGTTACAGAAGACTAAAAAGTACAACGATTTATAAGGTTAAATGTTGTATGCTATATTGGAAGAAGTAAATAATATATTTAATGTGGACCCTGTGCTAATAAAACACTATTTATAAGGTTAAATGTTGTATGCTATATTGGATAATGATTTAATGATGTCTTAAATTAAATTTCTAAACTTATAACATGTAATTTGATCTCATAACTGTGATATTAACAAAACCAAAATTGTACATATCTTACTATTTCTGCTAATCAGTAATTTATTTTTCTAACCATTGAAAATTTTAAGGAAGTCAAAGCATAATATTGGCTATGGCTGATACAGAAATGAGTTCAAAAGGTTGAAAAAAGATCAGGTTCTCCAAATTACAACCAATTTAAAAGTGTCTGCATCTTATTGAATATTTGTGGTTGCAAGTATTATTGTGTCAAGCACACACATGCTCGTGGGAAAAGGTTCTCCATTTTTTGTATTTCATGATCCTTTTATATAGATAGGCCTTGCACAATGTATCAAACGTTGGAAAATATGATATCATTGATAGCAGAATAAAAGAGAATATTAGATGTGCTAAGAATCTAGCTATTCAATTTCACATCATGATTATAATAATAGGTTTAAACTGCTTCTAAGATTGTATTATTGATTTTTAATTTATAAAATTATTTTTTCAATTTGGTTTGGTGAAATAAAGAAACAAATAGTTCTATCTAATAGCATGTTTGTTACCTAATTGATTTTTCAAGTGTTAGTCTTGGAAAGGGATTTAGAGAATTAGTTATCAAATTTTGCAAATTATTTTTCCTATATCAAATAATAAAAGAAATAGCAAAACCAATCCATGGTATGAAAAAGAGTGTAAAAGTGCGAGGAGAGCAATTAAGGAAGCTATTGATGAATCTCTTAAAATGGACAAGATAAAAATATATAAAGCCCTAACTAAAAGGAAAAAGAGGCAATACATTCGTCAAAGACAAGGGAATCTCTTACACCTCTCTAAGCTAGCTCCTAAGAAATTTTGGAGGCAAATTCTGACTAGGAAGACTAAAGAGGTGTCTCACCTCCATTCTTGGAATAAGAAGAAGGATTCAGGAGAAGTTGCTAGGGGGATGCATGAGAGAATTCAAATAGGAGGAAACAAACTAGAAAAAAAGGAATGAAAAGAGAAGTTTAAGAGAAGAGAATGGGATAAAATGAAGTGCGACGAGTATATAGACTAGATCATCTCTTAAAAAAGGTGGATCCATTTTCAACATTGTCCCTCCTAACGTGCGTCTAGAAATAAAACAATTGCATGTGAAGGTGGGAGAATAAAGTATTCATTGTTTGATTTGAAATTACTTGAAGATTTGGGTAGATGTGTTCTAGATCCGCGCAGCGCCACCCCCGAGCCGCCCCGCCCTGCCCGACCGGCGGCGGGTCGATTCCCGGAATCGACCCGCCGCCGGTCGGGCGGGGCGAGGCGGCCCGGGGGTGCCGCTGCCGCGGAGGGGGCGGGGGAGGGGGAGGGGGAGGGGTGGCCGGGGAGGGGGCGGTGGTGGTGGAGGGGTGGGCAGGGGGGCCGGGAGGGGGCGGTGGTGGGGGATGGGTGGGCGGGGTGGGCGGGGGGGCCGGGGAGGGGGCGGTGGCAGGGGATGGGTGGGCGGGTAGGGGGCGGTGGCGGTGGGTGGGGAGGGGGCGGTGTGGGTAGAGGGGTGGGCGAGGTGGGCGGGGGGACCGGGGAGGGGGCAGTGGCGGGGGAGGGGTGGGCGGTGGCGGTGGAGGGGTGGGCGGGGTGGCGGTGGAGGGGGGGCGGGGAGGGTGTGGGCAGGGTGGGCGGGGGGGCAGTGGCGGTGGCGGTGGAGGGGGATGGGTGGGCGGGGTGGGCGGGGAGGGGGCGGTGGCGGTGGAGGTGTGGGCGGGGAGGTGGCGGTGGCAGTGGAGGGGTGGGCGGGGGCGGTGGCGGTGGAGGGGTGGGCGGGGGAGAGCACAACTGTGATTTTCGCATTGATTTTTAAGTTAATTATTATTTTTTGAAAAAAAAAAGTTGTTATTATTATTTTTTTGACATGAAATTCATAAAAAAAAACTATTATTTGACCATTTTTAGTTAATATTTTTGTATAAAAATTGTGATTTTGACATGTTAATTCTAGCAAAAAATTATCAAAACGTTTAGTTTTTTTGTTATATTTATGTTAAAAATGGTTATTTTTATGTCCATTGTTAAAAAATGTTGTTTTTTAGAAACAATTATTTCATGTGGATTGAAAAATTAATTAAGGATGTATAAATATGTAGATTATCTAAAATTCAAACTATCGACTTTCTAATTTAAAAACGCAAAACAATAAAAACCCCACTAAAAAAAAAAAAAAAATTAAGATAGAGAACAAGAAAATATGAATAAAATGACCACTTCAAAAACTATCAAATTTAGAAAATAATTTTTTACATTTCACACACTAGAAAATTTAAAGTCAAAAAATAGGTCTTTTAAAAAAAGGGTGTGATGCAGAATACTCACTTTTTAAAATCAGGATGAAAATCACTACCATTCACTACCATTCTAAAACTTAATGCACATGAAAAAATTAAAGTTCCAAAAACCATGTTCTAAAAAAAACATGTATATTCTGCATCACCACTTTTGAAAATCGGGTCATTTTTTTGCCACCTCTACAAAACGGGTAACAGTATCAGTTCCCGTTTCAAAGTTTACATTGTTTATACTCTACAATGTTGTTCGTTGTTTGACCGAGGCTTACCCCATGCACAGATACCAACTCATCAGAGGGTGAATAGATAACCCAAGCTGCGGAAGAATTTTTCTGTGTATTACGACAGGCACCATCAGTGAAACCAATGTATGTTTGGAGAGACGTCGACATCTGCAATATCAAGAGTAAAATCAAGATAAGTAGGAATAATGACCAGAAAAAAACTCTCTAAACTAAGCACACTTTTCTAATCTAAAACACACCATCTAGAAAGAAAACTAACCTAACTAAAATCTACACACCCAGAATTAAGCATAATATCTCTTCAGGTAAACACCATTTCTGGGTTTACCTAAAGAGACTCCATCAAAGTCTACCAATTCATAGGCCCCTTTTTCCAGCTTTCGCTTAACAACATAAGGACCATGCCACATGGGTACGAATTTTCCAGCGCCCAACTTATCATTTGCCTGATCGTACAGTAAGACTAGGTCTCCTTCCGAAAAATTACGAGGCATGACATTTCGATCGTACTGAGGTTTAATACGTTTGGCATGAGTTTCGATTGCTAGTGCAGCATCACATCGATTCTCATCTAGCTGAGCCAAGTACAACAAACATTTCTCCTCTTCGGAAGTGGCTGGAAGTAATTCTATGGCCATTTGCAATGACGGGATTTCGCATTCAATGGGTAACACAGCTTCCAAACCATAAACTAGTTGGAAAGGAGTGAAACAGTTGATGTTTTTACTGAGGTTCGATACGCCCAAAGCACTAAAAATAACATGTTATGCCAATTCGACCTATGAATCCCAATGATTCGTCAGATCATAATGACTAGAACTTTGTTGATGGCTTCAACCAGACCATTAGCCTGTGGGTAATATGGAGTTCAACTATCGTGATGCAGGCCAAGTTGATCTGTTAGTTCAGTCATCATAATGTTTCGAAAATGATGCCCATGATCAGTGATAATCACTTGTGGAACACCAAACCTAGCAATTATATGATTGAAACTGAAAATCGCAGCAGTTTTGCCGTCTGCCGAAAATGTAGGCATCACCTCGGCCCACTTGGTAAAATAATCTACCGCAAGGATGATATATGCATGCCCCCCGGCCGAGTGAGGGTTACATGTAATAAAATTGATACCCCATTTGCAAAAGGACCGACAATAATATAGGGTGGAGAGGAGCAGGTGGAGCACGCATCTTTCGATCAAAAATTTGGCAGTTGTGGCATTTTCAGACCGCGTTAATACAATCTTTAAACAAAGACGGCCAGAAATAGCCAGCACACAATATCTTTTGGGCTGTGGCAAACCCAGACATATGACCGCCACACACTCCAGAGTGACAGTCATTTAGAACCCTTTCAGCTTCCTCATGAGTTAAACAAGGTCGGAAAACAAAGTCCACCCCACGACAATAAAGTGTATCTCCAATAATTTTGAATTGTTGGGATTGGAATCATATTTTCCGACACTAAGATCTTGAAATTTCAGGCCGAAAGGATTGGTTTTGGAGATAAACTATGATATCTCCATACCATGGATCAAGAGTGCTGATTAGAAACAAGGATTCATCCGCAATGGGCTCTTCCGCCACAGTTTTAGTATCAGCACGCGGGAAGTCACACATCAACTCCGCAAAAACTAAAGATTTCTTTGACTTAGATTTTTAAAACTCTAAGTCAAATTACTGCAGGATAACAATCCATTTGGAATACTTTCCCCCTAACAATTGTTTGGTCAAAATATAGATCATAGGGTTGCAATTGGAAATTACAGTAGTTTTGCGTGGTAAAATGTAGTGACGAAATCGTTGGACAGCTTGAACAACTACTAAGGCCAATTTCTCCACATGTGAATATTTTAGCTCAGTTGGATTCAAAGTGCGACTAAGGTAATAAATCACATGTTCACTACCGAATTCATCTTCCTGAACTAACACCATCCCAATGGTGGAATGAGAGGTGGCGAGATATAAGAAGTAGTCCTGGTTGTAGTTGGGAGGATGCAATAACGGTGCATGGGTCAACGCATGTTTTAGTGCATCAAAAGAATTGTCAGCTATCTCATCCCAAAAGAATGGAGTATTCTATTTAAACAACCTGGTAAAACCCTTTGTGATCTCGGCATAGTTAGGAATGAATCGACGTAAAAATTTGGCTTTCCCTTGCAAACTTTGGAGTTGGCGAAGAGTCGAAGGAGGAGGCAATTTGACAATAGCTTCAACCTTCGAGAGATCGACATGAATGCCAGCTTTTGAAACAACATATCCCAGTAACCGACCTGTTTCTATATAGAAAACACACTTGTGTGGATTCAACCTAATTCGATAATGCCTACACCTCATAAATATTGCTCGTAAATGGATGAGATGATCGGCTCTACATAATGAATTAGCAGGTAAATCATCGAGATAGGGTTGCCCAATGTGCTTGATGTCATGAAACGCGTAAGACATGGCCCTTTGAAAAGTTGCACTGGCGTTCTTAAGCCCAAAAGGTAATTTGCAATAAGCAAACGTTCCCCATGGACAAATGAAAGCCCTTTTTGGTTGATCAGCAGGTAGAATGTTGATTTGATTGTAGCCAGAAAAACCATCCATGAAGGAGAATATTTCACTGTCGGCACAATCATCAATGATTTGATCGATATAGGGAGTCAGATAATTGTCTTTTGGACAGGCTCGATTAATATCCTATAATCGATACATATTCTTATTGTTCCTTGCTTTTTATTAACAGGAACAATATTCGATACCCAATCCATCAAGGGAATTGGATAAATGAAACATGCTTTAAGTAATTTTTCAACTTCTGCTTTAATAGCAGCAGCTTTTCGCGAGTGAATCTGACGCAAACGTTGCTGGACGGGTTTAGCATCCGGTAAGTTTTGATTTCGTGAACAACAATTGCTGGATCAATTCCTGGCATTTCCTCATATGAGCAGGTAAACACGTCGCAGAATTCTTGAAATAGGACCTTATATGTTTGAATTTCATCTTCCGTACAAGAGGCACCGATATGAATGTTTTCAACAATTCCAGGTTTAACCGAAATGTCAATAGGAACTGTTCGAGAAATATTTCCCAAATTCAACTCAGAATCAAGATTCTGCAATGGATTCTAAGGTTCTTTGACATAATCAGTCATAAAAATAGATGAAAAATCATTTTCAAAATGATCAATCTCAGGTAAAAATGAAGATCTTCCCATGGTAAATCATCAACAGACAAGATTTCACGGATATGCTCATCAGTATGAACAAGTTCGGAAAAATTTGTTGAATCCGAGTTTGATGTTGAAAGTGATTCTTCATGGACCACATTCATTAAGTCAATTTTGGTTGAAGAAGGGTCAAAAAACGACTGTACGGCCTGATATGCAATTTCATAGGGACTCAAAGGCATAGCATCACCAAATGAATCCATCTCAGATTCGGAAGGTACGATCCAAGGATCATCATAAAAAATGGTGTCTGATGAAATCATATGAATGGTTTTAGTAGAAGGCGATATGTTAGGAGGAGGAAAGGAAAAAATTCCTATTAAACCAGAATCTTTAACTAGTCCTACTCCAACATCCTTATAAGGGATAGTTGTTTTGCCGACATGCTGGATACTTTCAGAAGAGGCTGGGTCAGATGAAAAGTATGTTAGATGGTCTATAGTTACGATCTTTCCATTATGAGGAAACTTTATAAGCCGAAAGACTGATGAAACAACAGCAGTCATAGCGTAAGACCAACTATGACCCAAGAGAAGGTTGTAATCTAGAGGGGCATCAACCACCTCCACATCTAGATTAACAGTTTTTCCTTCAACCCCTATAGGTAAATCATGTAGAATTCCAAAAGGATGGAACCCATGGCCATCAAAAGCCTTTAGAATCATCGGGGATTGATTAAGTGTAGGAGAACCAAGCGATCTCCAACACTGGATTGACATAATACACGTTGAAGCTCCCTCATCAATTACAGTCCTATAACAAGGCTTGTTTTTTACTAACACTGGAATCTGGAAAGCCATTTGATGAGGTAAGCGAGGTGTACTATTTTCTAAATCGAAGATTATAATGTTCGAGTCCTGAATATCAACAGCTCCTATAACCGACAATAGCAATTTATGCTGTGCTGGACATGATTGCAGCACCTCCAAAGCTGACATTGCTGAAGGTGAAATAGCTAAATCTTCAACAAAGTTATAGTTCTGAGCAGCTCTCGCATGTGTATTGAAAGCTAACTTTCGAAGTATACCCTTGGCGGGCGGTTTGATTACTAAGTCTGGGTTAGGTTTCTCGATTTGTAGCGGATCGGAACCAGGAGTTGAAGTTGATGGGTTCGAATTAGAAGATTCTGCTTCCTTACCACCAACAGGACTTTTACTTCCATAATCTTGCGATCGTGTCACAATCCTAACATGGGACATCATCATTATGGGTTCTTCTGAGGCATTTGAGGAAGAACCTATCATCTTACTGTCTTGACTAGGAAAAGTATCCTTCAAGACGGCAGGCGTTTGAGAACCTTTGACGATTTTCGCAACCTCAGCATGATGAGGGCAGTCTCTTGTAAAATGATCTTTGTCACAAATGAGACAAGGATAACGAGGTTTACGTTTCTCATCAGTAGATTCTGTTTTATCTGGTTTCTCTTTCGAATTTTTATCTGATTTATTTTTCTTCTTCCCCTTCTTTTTACCGCCGGATTTTGATTTGGCCGTAGATGACTCTACAACATGAATATCGGCAGAAATTTCCGCGGAAGAGTCTCCTGTCGGGGAATCTGGTAAAGTTATGATAGGAGAAGAATTCTTGGAAGATTTCTTCTTACTTTTGGTGTTAACTGTACCAATCATACCATCAGCGGCATGAGACCCTGAAGGAGCTGCAGTTATTTGATTTTGTTTAGGAAGGTCGGGGATTTTCTCGTGTAAAGTACCCGACTGCGTATAAACGAGGTCAAGGTACTGAGCTTGAGCAATTACTTGCTCTTCAGTAACGACTCCTGCCTTAGCTACATCCTCAATGATTTTAGGTAATAATGATTTAACAAACCATTCTGCTAAGATCTGATCCGGAATAAAAACTTTCACTAAACGTCGTCGACGTCTCCATTCATGAATGTGATCTGAAATATAAGTGGACGTTGACTGTTTTAATGAAGTTAATAATTCTGTGCCATTGTCATATCTGACTGGCAACTGAAAATGAGTTAAGAATGAAGTAGCTAACTGACTAAAGTTATAAAAAGTGGCTCGCGGTAACTCAATGTACCACTTGGCTGCAAGACCAATTAGAGTGCGTTGAAAAAGACGTAAATGAATTGAATCATCTGAAATGGAGTTAGATGCACACCAGAGGTGATAAGTCATCACATGGTTTGACGAATCATCTCCTGATTTACCTTCAAACTTTGGGATGTCACTGGGCAACTTATTCGACATTGGCGGCCAAAACGGAAGATAATTAATTGGATCGTTCGTAAGGCGCGACAAGTCAGGCATGTCCAAAGTTGCAATGAATGGTAACTAACGATTAGGGCCGCGAAAACCCTGGGTCATGAGACCAGCCCTAGGAGGAGGATATCCAGGATAACTAGGAATTGGAATTGCATTTGGGATATTATATCCTCCCGGAAAACCAGGATTAACCAGACCGTACTGTGGTTGTTAAGGTTGCTGATAAGTATATCCAGGGTACGGTTGATACTGATAGACTGGGTTCTGCACAGTAGGACCAAATTGGTACTGTCCCTGGTACGGTTGATAAGTAAATTGAAGCTGACTTGTGACAACCGTACTTGGACCAGGTTGTCCTACAGGCATTTGAACCGAAGTTTGAATTGTAGGTCCAGACTAAGGTAAATCTGCTTGAGGAATTGATGGAGGAACAGTAGAAACCAGAGCTGTCGATACTCCAGAAGTAGGTGGGGTAGATGGAACAGATGTTACAGCAGTTGCTGTAGTCATTTGAGGTGGAGTTCGAGGCGAACTAGGCCCAAGCTAAGAAACTACAGAAGGTGTAGAAGTTTGAATAGTAGGCTGGACAGGTTGCTGGGTTGAACCAGAAACCAAGGGTTATCCAGATTGAGATGAAAACTGCACATTTGGTTGCAAGATCTGTTGAGATTGAGATGGATGCCACACTATGTTCATTCCGGGGTATGGACCCATAGAAGGTTGAGCATATTGAGGACCATAACTGGGTTGAGGGTAGGGTTGATAATTCAAAGGTACATTTCCAGTTCCTTGGACAAATGATTGACCTGAAGGTGGTTGGAAACATTGGGTTGGGTACTGACCTTGAGGTTGATAACCTTGAGGCACATACTGATACTGGGGTTGACCTTGAGGTACATATTGATACTGGGGTTGACCTTGAGGTACATACTAAGTCTGGGGTTGACCTTGAGGAATGTAATGTCCCAAAGGTATGTACTGTCCTTGAGGTTGCCGCCCAGGCGGTAATTGGGTACCTTGAGGTTGCCCCCCAAGCAATAATTGAGGACCTTGAGGTTGCCCCCCAGGCGGTAACTGACTACCTTGAGGTTGTGAATTTGGAATGGTACCTAACATCATAAGAATATCTTCTACACTCAACGACTTAGTTCCGTTATTACCAGTTAATAAACCTTGTTCAACAGGTTGAGGAGATGCTCCCGAAAAAGTACCAGTAAGTGACTGATACCCAGAGGGAACAGAAGGACCGCCATATAAAAATGTTTCTGGAGATTGAGAAAACATGGATGACTATCTCGACATATTCAAAGGAGGATAATAACCCCTAGGTGTTGGATGAAAAGGAATGTGAGGTGGTGAAAAACTTAGTCCCGGGTTTTCCAAAAAATTGGTCAATGAAAGATACCAAGCGTCCCTCCTAGGTGGACTGTAAAAGATCGATTCACGCTCCCTAAGTTCTATAGCTGGTTGATTTTCAGGGATAGATATACCTTCTTCTGGAGTAACAAGTTCTTCAATAGCAATAAGTCCAGAAGGAAGATTTTGGGTAATGACTCTTTCTACCCTGGGTGAACCAGGACCACTGGAAGTTGGAGAGGCAAATCCTGATGATGGAGTAGCAACAGGTTCAGTTTCAGGTTCAGAAATTTCAGGTTCCTCGGCTAATTCACTAGTAGAAGAAAAACTACCAGTAACTTTGGAAAATGAAACAGGTTCAATAATATACTCTGGTGCTTGAACTTGATAATCAAGATGTACAACTAAAGAAGACTCTCCTTCTTCAGGTGACCCAACTCTACTGTCACTAGGAGTTACAAGGGCTCGTAGCCCTTCAAGCTGGCTTGGTGAAAACTCAGGAGGTTGGCCCCGAAGTCTACGGGACTGCCTCGGTAATTCAACCATGATTAAATATTTTAATTACTTCACACGCAAACAAAGAAAAATCTCAATGAAAACCACCTAAAGTCTCTAAAGAACCAAACAATTTTGAATCACACGCCTAAATAATCTAGGAGGTCAAACCACACACAAACAGTGACTTTCCATACTGAAAACACTAGTTGGTGATGAAATCCAACGTCGCAGAATTCAATACAGAAATGGCGATTGGAACAGTTACCCCGACAACCTGCTTAATGAATAGACTAGCACAAGTTTCTCCACTAAACGTCTCGAGTGAAGAGAACCCCCCAGAAAATCCAAGTGAGTCTAGTCAACGTCTGCTCCAGGTACAGTGGGATCTTCCCTCCACCATCACCTTAGGAAAGAATCCTATAGATTATGGTCACTATGGTTACCAACGGAAACAAATATACCTGGGGGAACAGTCTGTGATCCGATACACACGCAAGGGTAGAGTAGCAAGCTCAATCCCCTTGAAGGCTCTTTGACATAATCCAAGGTTTACCAACAAGTGACCCCAGGCTCCTCGACAATGGTTAATCCGAGGTTTACTGTTTTTAATACGTGTATATCTGCTATCGTTCCCAATGAAGAAGGATTGATTACCCCACTGGTTCAGATATGACCTTGTGCTGGACTCCTTTAAGAGGAGCTTCCCAGAGTATAGATGTAACAATTGGAATTTATCTCCTACCGCAAGATACAGCTACTTGTTTGTTTTACTATCTTGGAGAGTTAATTACTCCCTACTCCAAGATACTAGCCTAAGCTATGTTGGTGATAAAGAGCCCTAGAAATAAAAAGATTGCTAGATAGATTTTACTTTAAGCGTTATTTTTATTGGTTTTTTCTTAAGTCAAAAGGTGCAGAGATGAAACTTTATGGTGTGAAGACTCGACTCCAAAACACTAAAAATGCACTTAAGATGATAAACAATCCTTTTTCTTCAATGAATTTCTAGCTAAAGAAAGAGTTGAGAATACGATTGCTTGAAAAAAACAAATCTTTCCTTAACAAACAAATGAAAAGAAGAACTTTTTGTCTTTTTCAATAAACTCAAAAACAAGACTACAAATTATGCTCACGAAAATTTCCTTTTCTTTTCAAACACTCAAATACTACAAAAACAAACTTTTTCAAAAGAGATTTTTATTTTTATTTTATAAAACACTCAAAACTATTAAAAAATCTAATCTTGAGATCTATAAATTCTAAAAAAAACTAATTGAAGTAAAAGCTTATAAAAAAAATTTCAAGGATGTTTTACTTGGTTATCAGCAAACTAAGTACTAACTTGTTCAGAATAACAAATTAATAAAAAACAACCAGCTTTTGTTTTCTTTTTAAAAAATGAAATCCAAAACTTTCAACACAAGTTCTTTCGAAGTTTTGCAAAGAGAAAACCGAGATGTATTCCTCACCAAAGGAGGATTTTACAAATCGGTCAGACTCATAAAGAAGACCAGCAAAAACTAGGGTGATCTGAGGTTTATAAGGCTTCTAAGCTCTGAGTTACTACAAAGACCAAACAAAAATCAAGCTAGGCACACAAAACTTCTAGAAATTCACCTAAAACCTAAATGCCAATGGGATTAACCTACGAAAAGTTTCTGACAAGACACGTGCAGATCTAGGCAGAGGCTAAAACACATAAACAAATCCTAACCTTAACTGAATGAAAATATTTTAATTTTTTCAAAATTTTGACAGGGTCCGTAGGCCCCCAGTATAACCAGGAGTGGTATCGCTCTGTGTGTAAAGCAAAAGTGCAGGGACGTCCGCATTGTGTTACAACCAGAGCGTGCAGTCCTCTTCCAAAAGCGTGAAAAACAAAAAACAATTCAAGATTTAATGAAATTACCCAATCCCACACACATCAAGCAAAAACCTGAAACAGAGAAACAGTTTCTCAGGTCAAAGTAAAAGAAAAGGCAAAAACCAAAAATTCAAGTCCCCAATGGAGTCGCCATTTTGTCAAGCGGATAAATCGTTCTTGCGGACAAGACCGATCTCCCTAGTATCTAATGATATCTAACGACAAGCAAACCAAACAAATTCTATCTTTCTATAAATATGTGATTTATAAATAAAGGCTAATAGATGTTTTAGGCCTACCTCGAGTCCAGTGCTAGTTTGTAGAAGCCACGTTCCGTTTGTCCAAATGAGCTCCCTTTTAAAGACCCTGCAAACACAAAAAGGCACACATATCAAATAACACCTACATAGCCAATATAATAAACCATATTTATCATGATGATCAAGTAATTCATGAAATAAACCATAGAAGACAATTTATTGAGAAAAATGAATCTGATTGTATTAACTTTAAACAAAGAAGAACTTTACAACCTTGGTGCCTTGATGCTGTACAAGCTCCTCCCAAGGTCCAGCAAGAATCTCCTCTACTTTGACAAGTTTCACTCTCTTCCCAAAGAAGCCAAAAGGTATGTAATCTCTCCTCTCAAGCTCAGGTAGGAATTCTAAATTCCAACAGCATTTACCCTCAAAAATGTTCAGCTTTCAACCTCCCTAGTAACCAGCCCAATGCCTCAATTTATAGTGCAGAGGAGGGAAGTTACCAGGTCCACCTTCGAAGGGATAGAGTCCTCCTTCAAAGGATAAGTTCCTCTCATCAAGGGGTTAGCTCCTTTAGTTATGGGATGCATGAACCACCTAGGAGTGAACCAACCACGTCAAGATTCCTTCTAGAAGCTTCTAGAATTAACCCAAAGTGATTTTTTAAGAATAAACTTGCGCCTTTTTTACTTTTACAGGGGTCCGCACCCACTCCTTTAGGGACAGAGCAGGCAGGTTCATAGGTAACATGACCAAGGGCTGCGGGACCGCAGGTAATGGTAAGAGAAAGTGCGGAACTAGAGTTTTAGAGATTTTCAAAGACTTTCTCTCATTTTTAAGGCTTGACATGACGAGCTGAGGTTTGAGACTTGCAAAGGAGGACAGTATGAGTGATGATAGACTCACACTAACTGCAGAAAGTCATGGTGACAATATTTTGTGTAACATTAACGACTACTAGCTACTTGACCAAGTGGGTAGAATTAATTCCTGTCAAGAATGCAACAAATACATTAGTCATCAAATTCATTAAAGAGAACATATTGTCTCGATTTGGTTGTTCGAAAAAAATAGTTACAGATAATGCACAAGCTTTCAACAGTGTTAAAATGATACAATTTTGTGAAAAGTACTAGATTACATTACATTAGTCTACACCATATTACCCTCAAGGTAATGGATTAGCATAGTCATCAAATAAAAGTCTAGTTAAGGTCATTAAGAACGTATTAGAAGATCATAAGAGAAGTTGGGATAGTCATCTCAAAAATGCAGTTTGGGCCAACAAAATATCACCTAAAAGATACTGAAGAAAGTCCCCTTTTCAACTTGTCTATTGAACTCAGGCAATTTTTCCTACACAACTAGCATTTCCAATCATGAAATTTCTGTAAGAATCATATGAAGAAGTTGATGATTTTTCAAGGAGGATCAATAATATCATTTAGTTAAATCAAGACGGAGATGAAGTTCAATTTAAACTTAGACAATATCAAAATAAGATGAAATTTTTATTTGACAGAAAGGCCAGAGAAAGAGACTTCAGATAAGGTGGTCTAGTTTTAAGATGGGATACCAGAAGAGAGGAAAGAGGCAAGCATGGCAAATTTGACAATTTATGGTTGGGACCATTCAACATTGCAAAGGTTAAGGGTAACAATACTTTTATTTTCCATAACTTTGAAGGACAATATTCTTGATATCCAGTCAATGGGCAATATCTCAAGCATTACATTCAATACTAAAAATGCATGCAGCCATAGTTAATTGTAAGTTTCTAGTTTTCTTTAAAAATAATTGATTGTCAAGTGTGATTTTTACAGCAAAGACTACATAGCCCGAGGAGAGGGCACATGGATCTGCAGGTTCTCTGCATCCCGCAGGGGGAAGCAGTCCCCAAATGGAGCCAATGTTGTAACTTTTTTAACCATTTAATATCTTTCATTTCCTTTATATTTAAAATATATGTAAGGAAAAAACAAAAGAAAATAAGAAAAACAAAAATACAAAAGAAAAGAATGAAAATGAAAAAAGAAATAAATTGGGAAATAAAAAATATATATATCAATTTTTTTTTGAAAAATATGAAATCCCAAAGTGTGGGCATGCTAGTTTAAATGCTACCATAATTAATTTTGTTTTAAATAAAATTAATCCTTGTTAGTTTAATTAATCAAGGATTAATTTATTTTTTATTGTTAATAAAGTTAATGATTGGACATTTTGTCCGTTTGTGATAAAAGTCGCGCAACAATCAATGACATGGATCACCCCTACCTTAATCAATGACGGGGAATGTATTTCAGATCCCCCTTCCCCCACCCCCCCCACCACCCCGCATTATTGAATTTTAACCAAGGGGGTCTGAAAAGTTGTCTTAACTGACACCGTCCAGGGTACGTGTCCTCACCATATTGTTTCAGACCCCCCTCTCCAAAATCATTTACAACGGCCCCCCTCGAAAACCACCTTTCCTCCACTCCACCTCTGCCACCACTCTTCCACGTCTCGCCACTTCTCCATCACTCATTCCTCCACTTTATATTACCGTTGTATTAATAAATTCTCTCTGATAAGGTTCACTTAACCATTACAATAATTAAACCTTCCCACCAAACATCTAAATGCATTTATTAGACACGCCAAAAATGGTTAACTCATCCAAAATTTATAAAAATCCCTCTACCCTTCAGACTTCCCTTTCTCCCATTTCTCTTGCAGCAGCACAACAATCTCCTAGATTCCATCAACTCCCAGGAATTTTCTGCACCAGCGATCGCTAAATTCCTGTTAATTCGATACATCCCTCTGCTTATATACAAGTCAAAATGTCTTCATCTAAAGGAAAATATAAATTAGTCATAGAGAGTCCTATGTTTCCTCCTATGATAAATTTTGATGAGATTCCCTTAGTCTACAAACAATATAATATTTGTGAAACCCAGTGTGATTTTGATCTTTATGAACCACACAACTGGGTGAATCAGAAATTCCTAGATGTCGGTGATGAATTGAGTATGTGGAACTCCTTCCCGGCTCAATTCATTTTTTCTCAGACCCATGTTTTCATAGAATTTATCACCTAGTGTAATTTCAGGTATTTACCCATTCAGAGGGTTGTAATATCCCAAAACAATGAAGTCTTGTTTATTGTCACCTCTGAGTCAATATGCCAAATCCTTCAAGTAAAACGTATAGTCCCTTTGCAACCTTTTCCTATAGATTCTCTTATGGGGATCTATCAGAAACTCACATTCCTTTAGAGAGCTAAAATTTTTGAAACCTTTTTACCTGAAAACTATAAATTACCAAAAATGAATCTACCTTACTCTTCCATATTTCCAGAGAAGTAATTTTAGGGTTTTTATCATTATTTTCAACAGGAGAGAAACCATCACATATTTTCAATTATAGTGAATTTCTGGTAGAGAGAATACATGATCAATTCTTGAAGTTTTCTACTAAAAATTATTTCAAGCATCAATCAATCCTTATGTACCTTCTTCTACTTTTCCAGGCAAATAGAATTAAATTTCCAATACAAAAGTTAAATACACAGGGAAATCCACAGTTTGTAATCCATTGGACTTCCTTGATAAGGAAGAACACAGAAGAATACTCATTTTCATATTATTTAAATCAATTTCTACATATGACCTTGTGTGTTCTTAGCAGTGATATTATTCATAGAATTTCACTTGAAATTAAAATAATTCTTCACCTCAGCAAGCAAACAAAAATTGGAGATTGGTATCTTTACCTCCTTACAAGTTGCCTAAATTTGTACTAGTCAGGATTTTTGCACTAGAATATATAAGACAAATGATGAATATGGATGATCTACACTTTGTTTCTAGTAAGAAGAAGTCTCAGTTCAAATTAAAAGCACAGATAGGACCATTCATTGTCAACACTAGAGCAGCAGCAAAGGAGGCAGATTCTATGTTAAAGAAAATGAAATTCAAATTGAGTTTCACCTGGTCTTATGATCCCTTGGGCATTATTTCTAAATTAAGAGTTGAACAAAAGACAACTCCTTATGCACATACACCAAGGCCATAAATAGAACAGTATGTTAATCAAGAAGAGTGGTAGGAGAATACATTGCAAGAGGCATAGGAACAAGTTGTTACTTCAACAACTTCACAAACTCCAGTTCCACAGGGGAAGGAAACTAAGAGGCCAAGAGAAGATTATCTCCTTTAGTTTCAAAAATTCAAGAGACAAACTTCCAGGTGTTTAAACGAAGAAAGAAAAATAATACTCAGGGAGAGCCTTTTCAAGTAACAAAATCACAAGAGAAGAAAACAATGGTACTAATAGGTTTACATACTGCAACATTTCCAAGGATTAGGGATATATCCACAAGCTATCATATGTCATCAATTTCCCAGGGTACAAAGAAACATAATATTTTTTGCAGATATAAAGAGATCAAAAGAAAGAATGAAGCATTGAAGGCCACCACATACTCTGAATTTTGGAAACATACTTCTGATACGCAGCACAAACTTTTTTCTGCACTTGACACAGATAAGGAACAATTTGAGTTAGCATTTTTGGAACCCAAAGTTCCAGTTCCTAAAAGTGAAAAATAATACAAGACATTTATCTTGGCCCCCCACAAACAAGCTGGAGAAATGATATACTCTACCGTAACCAGATCAGCCATGGCAACTTCAAAATTACAAGCCTCACTGAACAGTATTCATTCACAATTAAATATGGAGAAAATGTCCTCTTTGGCTAAATATACCAAGATCAAATCATTGAAATATCTAGTAATAAAGCTAGGATATAATCTTCGTGATGTCAAAGAATCTGAAGAAATGATAAAGAGAAAGAACGTTAATATCCAGGCAGTAAGGAAGCAGTTGAAACTTCCAACTACAGAGCACCCACATGCCAAATAAATTGGACAATTGGAGGTCGATAAGGAAAACATGTTCAAAATGATAATTGAACAAAATCTCCAAATACAAAAAATGGAAAATGAAATGGAAACATTAATAAAGGAGAGAGAACAGTAGCTCAACATTTCATCATCTATCCCAATAGAAACAACTTCTATTGCAAGTACATCAACAGTAGGGACATCTACAACAATAATTGTTCCAATAGACACACAATCTAGTGATACAACAACTGATCTATCAAAAGCCATGGGAGACTTGACACTTAAAGGTCAAGAGATTGAAATACTCAGTCAACAATTACAGAGGCTACAAGAACAAAAACTGAAAACTAGCAATGCTTATGTAGCTGAAATTCAAAAGGATTTCAAGTTAACAAAACAATAGAAACCTATGACAGTGAATTTGTAATGGCTTAGACCATTGATCAAGCAAAGGAAATCATTTGGCTTGATATTAATGAATCTATAACTTAATTGTGGCCCTCTATTGAAATTATTTTTGAACAGGAAGAATTACTGCAGAAATCAAAGGAAGCAGTGGCAAAAGTAAAGAAATTCCTCGATCACAAACCAAGAGATGCTACTAGGATAATAAGAATTCTAAATTCTAACACAAAGGAAGATCTTGAAGAATGTGGAATTGAAGAGAAAACTCCAAAGGTCCTTACTAAAAGGAATTTAATGTTACAATTGGAGAATAAGTGTCCTAATCTGGAATTTCAAATTAAAAAGTTTTATAGGAAATTTATTGTTTTACATCAGAAAGGACTTCCAGGCCTCCAAGATATAGGTGATAAATTAATCGCTCTAAAAGAGTATCAGCATAGACTGCATGACATAGCCATAGACAAACTAAAATTGTCAAGATCAAATGATCTATTACTGGGAAGGCTTGCATGGAAGGTTTAAGTTATGATTTGTTAATGCAACATGAATTCAAACATTTTTTCATAACTAAACCTACCTTCAAGAAATAAACTGAAGTTGATGAAACATACAAAAAGTTAGTAAATTATTCTATTCCTAATGAGGAAATATGGGAAAAACTATGTGAGCTAATCGATTGAGGAGACAAACCCGGATGCGGGTGAAAGTACTGAAAGCATGGCAAGGCCACATGGCCAGCGAGAGCTGCCACGAGCCAGCCCGTGGAGGGACGAGGCACATCATGCCGGGGGAATAAATGAGGGAGCCCCTGCTCCAGTTCTTAATGAAAATTAATGTTGGCAGAAGGTGAGAGAAGAGCGCATTCATGGCGCTCAGGTTCCAAGAGAGGGCCATGGATTTTAAGGCTGGAGCAAGGATGTTGTAGCGACATTCTTGGCAAGACCAGTTTCAGGTGCAGATGAGCCAGAACATTCTCTGCCCTCTAGAGACTCTGGAGATTGGGAATTGGATCCGTGAAGCGGACATTCTAGGCAGTTTCTCTGTTCATATGGCAAGAACAAGAGAAAGACAACCATGTCTAAGAGGGCCTGGGCGTGGGGCACCTTCTCGCCCTCCCGCAGCGGCAGAAGGGCATCACCACTGTTGTTGTTGCTACTATTTTCGTAGAGTTGGAATTCCCCACTTGCAAGTATCTCAGTTCATGGACACCTCTGACCCGAATGAGGGACCGCCAGGGCAGCCTGCGCTTCCGGCATTTGGCACAGCAGTATTTAAGCTGGGCAATCTTAATGCCCATATTTCAATCTTCTTTGCCAGAGACGCAGAGGAGGACCTCGATGGAGCAAGCAGCAGAGAATTACCCTCTGCGAATCCGTTGGACAAGGTCGAGGATCAAGCAGTTGATGCAAAAGGGAAGGCGCCCATCCAAACTCAGACGCAGGAGGCGTCGTCGTCCAGAGCGGGAGAGAAAGAGGTCCAGGAAGACCCTTTCGAAGGCTTTGGGTACCCGGTCGTGGAGATGGACCCGGAAGAATTGGAGGCAGAAGAATAGCACCATCATCCTCCCTCCTTTCAGGTCCTGTTTTGTAGTCTTCTGTCTTGGTCGCTTGGTCCTGTTTTGCGGTCCTATGTCTTGGTCGCTTATTATGAATGGGTCTGGTAATCTTTATATAGGTCCTGCTCTGTTTTCAATTATGTCACCTAGTTTATTATGGAAGTCTGCTAATATACAGGGTCGCCCCTGCGTGGGTAGTGTTTTTGAGTCTCAGCCCCTGCATGGGCAATGTCAAAGTTAAACAATGACTTTTTGATAAGGTTTTGGGGCATCCAGCGCACAATGCAAGCAACTGTCAGCTGCAATACCACAGTATCATCGCTGGCCTTGGAAAACTTGTTTCACTGCATGTAATTTCTCTCTGTATATAATATAATTTCCTAGAGTAGTCTTACTGAGAAAAAAAATCGATTGACGAGACAATAAATATTTCAGCAATAGGACGCGAGTTTTTAGGAGCTGAGAACAAATTTCCAGGAACAACAAACAGAACAACAAATTTATAGCTCCAAGTCACTAACAATAGTCCTCAAATTTTGTGCCAAATGTCAAAATAGTTCAGATTCCCTCTTTTCCAGATCTATTTTTGTAATAAATCCAAATCAATTTGGAAATGATATTTTGTAATAAATTTTGTCTTTAAGTCTAGATATTTTTAGAAGAGACTCTATAAATATCTTGTAATTCAAAGTATGAAGGGTTGAACCCTTGTGATAAGCTATTGAGCATAATTGTAATTATTTGAACTATTTACGAAATTAATAGAAGGATTCTTGACTAATTTTGAAGCAACTTGTGTTCTACTATGAGTTTTTCTAAGTTTCTTATTATGTTTCCATTTTTATTTGTTTATGAACATGCTTAAAGTTTATAGGAAATCTGGGTAAGATAAGATTGAATATCAATCTTTCTGAAACCCTCTGCAAATTTATAATCAATTACAAAGATTAATTAACTCAAACTGTTTGTTTAAGTTGATTCCTCTACATAATTTAATTGTTGATTCTTGTTATTTTTAAATATTTTATGTTGGTTGTAAAAGGTTCTTACACACATCATCTATATATGACATGTTAAATATTCTATTTGAATGTTTAAGAAAACATATGTATAATCTTAAATTCTACCTTCCATAAACAATTTAAATCTTAATTCTGTTGAAGGTGAATAATCAACCCTTTTACTATAAAATAAATAATTAGGATTTACATATGTTTAAAAATTTAAAACATTGGTCATCCAAACCCCAAATTAAAACAATATTGTAGATGCCTTGACACAATTCCTTAGCCTAGAATTGTCTACAAAGGACAACACCTCCCACGAGGTTGATTTTGATACTGTAAATAGTAACTTCACCTAGAACAACAAAAGAGGTGGGGAGCAACAAGTGGCTTCAAAACTAGATTGTTTACTATTCATGGATCCATTATGACTTGGGACATATTTTGGAAGCATCCATACTCCTAAGTCACAACTCTAACCATTGGCCTATACGTCTAAATATACACATTAAGTCTTGACCCCACAATAAGTCCCTTTGCTTCAAAAAGTTATGGCCACACCATCCAAAATTTCAAGTCAATATAATGCAGTGGTAGGAGGAACATAATGCATTAGAAGGCATGTCAATGTACAATCTCAATCAAAATATTAAGTACATCAAGTGGTAGCTCAAAGGTTGGAATAAATCAAAATTCAACAACATTCTAGAGGAAAAATGTAGACTATAATAGAAGATGGAAGAAATACAGTAGGAAGACATCCTATATGGTTGATCAAAGGTACTAATTGAAGAAGAAGTCACTAATCTCAGAGATATTGAGGAACATCAAAAGCAGCAAGAAATTATTTGGCAACAAAAGTCATGGGTAATTGGCTCAAAATAGGGGGGAAACATCACATCCTTCTATAAATCCCTGCTCCACCACCACCATCATAATTGCATATCCTCCCTCAAAATCCCTAAAGGAGTAAAATAGCTAGAACATCAAGAGATGGTTCAAGAACTTATTCACTATTATCAAAATCTTTGTATAGAGCTTGCCAATAATATACTACAGGTAATCAAACAAATCACAAAGCACATTCCCTCCTTAGTTACCCTGGGGAAAAAAAATGAGGCTCTTCTCAGAGAATTCTCTTTTAGGGAAATGCAAGCAACAATTAAGGAAATTCTAGGAAAAACATCCCCCAGACCAAATGGATTCACAATAGAATTCTTCTAGATCTATAGGCTCATAGTGGGTCACAATGTTTGGTAGGAAATGGAGGAATACCAATAGACAAAATATATCTTAAAAGATTTAGATGTCACTTTTCTCACATTAGTGCTAAATAAATATAATATGGAGGATACCAATGGATATAGGCCCATCATTCTCTACAATTCCATATACAAGATCATCACTAATTTCATTGCCAATAGACTCAAACCTCTTCTTCCAAAGCTCATATCTCTAAAGAAAACAAGTTTCATTGAAGGTCACCAAATATTAGACAGCATCATGGTTTCCCATGAAACCATACACTCTCTAAAAATATCAAATAAACTTGGTATGTTGTTCAAATTAGGTCTATTAAAAGCCTTTGGCTAGCTAAATTGGCAGTATGTATTCAACATTCTCAATTTTTTTGGTTTTAATAAAAGCCTAGATAGATTGGATCAGTAACCTGTTATCATCTTCCTTATTTTTGATAATTGTTAATGGCTCTCCTACCACTCAATTAAAATCTTCTTGAGGCATTCAGCAAGGTGACCTGCTCTCACCTTTCCTCTTCATAATAGCAATGGAAGGGTTGGTAAGAGCTCTCAAAGTAGTGACTTCAGAGAAAAAAAATCAAAGGTCTATGTCTATTTGAAGATGATCTCTCATTAACTCATCAAAAATGTGTTAGTGACACCATGGGCATGGGTAATCCTACCGTTCATGAAGCACGAGAGTTCACGGAAATTTGGGAGGATTTTTCTCAAGATTTAGGCATGGACATCAATAAGAACAAATCCAATGTTTTCTTTTTTAGTACATTGATCATTGTCCAAAGACACAATGATGGAATTCTAGGATTCTAAATAAGAAAACTCCCCTCAAAATACCTGGGTGCCCCATTAGCATATAGCTTCCTCAAGTGGAGCCTATGGGAAGAACTATTATCCAACCTCAATAACAAACTGGCAGGATAAGCTTTTGATTCCCTCAATGCTGTTGAAAGGCTAGTTCTTATAAAAATTGTACTCCAAGTCATCCCCATGTACTTATATTCAATGCTTGTGGCACTGACCTCAATCCTACAAAAAATTCATTGAATACAATGTACCTTCCTTTGGGCAGTGCCAAAAATGTAGTAATAAAATCTAGTTTCTACTTTGCCTTGGTCAAACTAGATTAAAATTCTAATTTCAATAAAATAAAATACTTGGAGGTAGTTAACTGAGGTGACATAGAACTTGTCACTCAATTAACTCAGTTAATTCGAGTTGGAGACACTTGAGTTCAATTTAGTATGATTGATTGCTAATTTCTAGCAGTCTATTTTAGTTAATTTGAGTTTTTGTGAGTTAAACTAGTTCTAACTGTTAGAGAACTATTGGAAGGTCTGTAATGGGGTGTGTACTTCAGTGATCAACTGGTTAGCTAATCCATTAGCCCAAAATAACTGATGCATGTAGAGAATTCTAGTTACCAAGTTGAGATTGGAGTTCAAGGGCAGTTTACTATCAATTGTAAACTATTCCAAGTTGCATAGGTGGTGCATGCAATGAGAGAAGGGCCTAAAGGAATTGCACAATTATCAGTGAGGAATTTCCTACTTAATAGGGGCCTAATTCCTCAAGGAACAACATAAGGAAATAGGATCTTGGAAAGCTGATAAATTGTCTAAGTATTGGCCTAAGTCAGTCAATGAATCAACAGGATATAAGATATAGGTGCAGGTTGTGCTGATACTGAGCAAGCATATTGTATTCATCCAAATTCTTTGATTAATGCAATACATATGGGAATGGTTTTTTACAGTTTCTTTCCCCTAGATAAATCTCTGTGTATGTGTGTTGAATCTTGATGCATGTTTATGATTTTATTTCTCGACCTTGAAGTGCTTTCTGCAGATGAGTAGAGTAGATTTGAGTCTTATGTTTTAGTAAATTACATGACCAATTTTGAATCTACATAGAATTTCTACATGGTATCTGTTAGCTCTGTTGTAACTGTGGTTTTTGAAGGCAAAATCTAAGCTTGGTTGTATTGTTTATGCTCAAAAGAAGCTCATGGCAGTCATCTTCCTTCTTCTCCTTTACTCCACTTACTCTCTTTCATCCCCGCTGCCTCCTTTTTTCCTCTAAAACCCAACATAAATCCCTATTTCCTCAGGCCCCGAGCGCAGAGCCTAAACCCTCATAAAGTCGTGTCCACATGACCCCGCGCTTCCATAACCCCATCATCACCTTTAAATCACAACCGTTCACTCTTCCTGTTGATCCAATGGCTCCTATCACGTCAAATAACGTGACCCACGCGATCAAAACCCCACCGTTCCGATCATCTCTGCCGCGATCGAATGATTTTTGCTCTCCTCGAGTCCACAAAGTGACGAGATGATAATGCGTGATGGATAGTGGTTTCCTCTCTCCTCCGCCGCCACGCGTCACACACTGAATGGTATCGCGCGGCATTTTTGTTTTACCACCAACGTCCTTCGGCGATGCAATCAATACCACTTACCGCCCGGTCCCTCATCCTCGCCCGATAACTATCGCGCGCTTCCGTCGACCGACGACCGTTGGATCTGTCCACTTGAGATCCAACGGCCCACGTTCCCTTCACCCTCGCTTTTCACCATAGCCCTCGCCAAGCCATCTCTGCCGTCTATCCGCCCGATCTGATGGCCAATCTTACTCCTTCATCCAACTCGTCCACCCGCTATGCAATCCGCATCCCTTGACTGTTTCGTGCACCCGAAGGACGAAGGTGACCAGTCTTTCCGTATTGTTTGTAGTTGCTCCTCAACTATCATATTTAACAAACAATATGGCCGAGGAGGAAAAGGACGGAGCATGATCAAATGGCTACATTTAACAGTTATGGGGCCTCATTGACACAAGCACTCGGCTGCCCAAGAGGACAGTAGAGCATAATAAAAGATCAGATTCTTCCACGAAAACAAGCAAACGCACTTCGAAGCTCCATCAGGCAACTAAATGTGGTTAGTGGTCAATTATGGCCCCTCCATACCTAGAATGGACAAGTGCCTTTGTATTGAAACTCTATATATACCCAGAAACAAATCAGGGTTGATGGTTGATGTTTTGATGTAAGGTTCAACTTCTGGAGACGATAACTATTTTGACACTTGCAGCATCTCGTCTTCATTTTTAGTTAATACAAGCTACTTTTGCTATTAAGTGCTCACTTTCCATTTCTCCTCTATTCTAAGTTGTGCTTGATATGTTGTATGCTTGAACTCTTGATTTTAGCATTAGAGTAGTTGTCATCCTATCTTTGTGTTAAAACTTGCATGTATCATCGCATAAGTTATTCAGGTTTCTATTCATCTAGTGCCAGAGAGCTATCATCCTATCTGTGTATTAGGAGATTAGATTTGCAGACTCCTTTACTGGCTACAGCTAGCCATCACATGGTCTTGTGCATCTGCTGGTGTGGTCATTATTCTCCATAATCACCCAATCTTTAAACTGTGAGTAGTTGATGGTCTAAAGCCTTGTAGTCTAGGGGTGTTCACGCATGTCTGGAGTGAAATAGAATAGAAGCGGTTATCCGACTTGGACAACCATCATTCCTTCCATTCATCCATTTGCAACAAGAAGTTGGATTTATATGTTACCAGGCATCTCTGAGCTACAACCTAGGAGAGTTTCTTGGAATCCTAACAGTATCAAAGTAGGAATCACAGTAGATAAGAGAATTCTAAGTTGTCTTTGCAAGAGGATCGAATTTGTAGGATCAATTCTTCAGAGATATCGGGATGAATGTCTATGGACTAAGACTCAAGTATTCCCTTGAGCGTAGTGAAAATTATGTTGCTTGGAAGGATAGGATGGAGGAAATCTTGGAAGATAATGGGTTGAATTAATTTGTAGATAATGATATCTCAAAACCTCCAACATTTTATGCTCAATATCTAGCAGGATGGAAGAAATGTGTAGCAAAGGCAAGGAGGATAATATTGGAGGGATTTCCAGGCCATATTGTCTTGAATCTCCAAGGGAAAGATACTTTGTATGCAATGTGGAAATCCTTGAAATATTTGTTCCATAATGGTAGTGACCACAGGACGCTGGAACTCAAGGACAAGCTTCAGAATATCAAGATGCAGAAGGGTGACACACTACCACAATATCTGATCAGGTTCACATAATGTCATGATGAACTTGGGAATGTTGATGTTATGGTTGTAGAATATGATTTGGTAAGCCTATCACTTCTAGGCCTTCCCAAGGGTTAGCACAACTACTAGGATTTGGTAAATGGGAGGGAGAAGCTACCAAATTGGGAATGATTGTGTTCCAACTTGGTGCAAGAATAAATAAGGTGGAACACCATATAAAAAACCTCATCCATGTGTGATGATGAGGATAACTTTGTCTTGGATGGAAAGGAAAAGAAAGGGAAAGGAAAGGAATCCCAATCCAAAGAATAATATAGTCAAGAAGGCAAGAATAAAGACTTCTCCAAAATCAAGTGCTTTCACTATCATGAACTGGGACACTATGCCACAAAGTGTGCACAAAGAAGGCATGCAAAAACCCCTCAGGATGAGTGGTGGGTGAATATTTGGATTCAAAATTCAAGTTGGACTTCAACCTCATTTCTTTCATGGAAAGCACAATGATGGGTAGTGTGTGGTATTTGCATAGTGGTGCCTTGTTCTACATGATGGGGAACAAATAATTTTTTCAGTGACATGGAGGAGAAATATCTTCAGATGCACATTCATATGGGAGATGATGGAAGGTATAGCGTGACCGGTATTGGTACAATTACTTTTTATAGGGAGTTTTCCTCCCCTCTCAGGATCAAGGATGCGATGTTTGTGTCGGGTTTGAAGAAGAATCTAGTTTCCATAGCGGCGTCGGAAGACCATGGCTATGATGTGATATTTAGAAAAGGGAAGGATTTCCTGAGACATATCACCATGGGACAAGTGAATTAATCAAGGTTCGAGTGAATAACCTCTACAAATTAGATGTGGAAGACTGTGCAAGTTTGTGCATAAAAGTAGAGAAGGTGTAGATTCAAGATATCAGTGAATTATGGCATAAAAGACTTGGCCATTTGCACCATGGCGCTTTGAAGATCATGCAGTAGATTTCTTCAGGCCTTCCAAAAGGTGCACTAAAGCATCAAGATACATGAAATGGTGTACATTGGGGAAGTAAATGAGATCCACCTTTACTAATTGGGATAGTAAAGTAAGCAATCCTTTAAAGGATTCACTCAAATGCATGTGGACCTTTCTTAATAACCTCCACTATCAAGCACATGTATTATGTTATATTTGTAGATGATTTCTCACGAAAATGCTAGATATTTTTCATCTAGAATAAAGACTAGACATTATCCAAGTTTGTTGAATTTGAATCACTTGTTGAGAAAGAAACTAGTAGGAAATTGAAGGCGCTCAGGAGTGATAACGGTGGTGAATATGTGTCGAATAAGTTTAAAAATTTCTATGCAAAGGAAGGCATTCGACGAGAGTTGACAACACCCCATAACCCATAGAAGAATGGGGTGGTTGAGAGGAATAATATAAGTATTGTGGGAGCAGCACGGGCAATGTTGCATGACCAAATCCTACCACTACACTTGTGGGCTGAAGGATGCAACACAACTGTTTATTTGCATAACAAGAGTCCTCATCGGATTCTTAGGATGAGTACACCAGAGGAAGATTTTTCAGGGAAGAAACTAGATTTGTTACACTTCAGTGTCTTTGGATCATCACTTTACTGTCATGTTTCCAAGGATGCAAGGAAAAATCTAGAGCCTACAACTAAGTTGGGAATATTCGTGGGGTACATAGAAACACCTCACAAATACCATGTGTAATTGCCATCTCTCAGGATGACATTTGTTAGGAGAGATGTGAAGTTTGATGAGGAGAAGGCAATGAGGTGTTCTCTTGAGAGGGAGCTTCAGTTGCATTTAGATCAAGATATTTTAGCTCCAAAGGAAGAACCTCAAGAAGTTATGGAGTAGCCACAAACAGAGGAGTAGAGAGTGGAAACATCCAATCAAGAAGAGACATCTAGAGAAGGAAGGAAGTGAACTAGGGAATTTGATATATTATTTCATGATTCTAGAGATAATGTGGGAGAACCCACATCACAACATAGGTATAGGTAGAGGAGGTCACCATATCATTACAATAGCTACATGGCTATGATGAGTGATCTTGTAGAGACTAATCCATCCTCATTCGAAGAAGCAATGCAACAACCAGTATGGTTTGATGCTATGGTAGAGGAATGTGATTCCATTATTAGAAACAGTGTTTTCTAAGAGGTCCCAAGACTGGAGGAGAAATCAGTGGTAGGTTCCAGATGGATCTATAAGGTGAAGCAAGCAATAGACAAATGCATCGAGAAACACAAGGCCATATTTGTGTCCAAGGGGTTCTCTCGGGTGGAGGAAATTGAATATGAGGAGACCTTTTCTCTAGTAGAAAGGTACTCTTCAATCAAATCAATTATATCACCTACAATGTAGATGGTATGGAAGATTCATCAGATGGATGTGAAGACAACATTCCTCAATGGAGTGATTGAGGAGAAGGTGTACATTGAATGACCAGAAGGTTTTGAGACCTTTGACAGAGAGTCGCATGTGTGAAGACTCAAGTGAGCATTGTATGGATTGAAGCAAGGACCCTATGCTTGGTACACTAGGATTGACAACTATCCCACTAGATTGGGCTTCACCAAAAGTGAAGCAGATGCAAAACTTTACCATATTTTTGTTGAAGGAAAATTATTGATTATAATATTATATGTCGATGATTTAATTTTAACTGGTGATGAGAAGTTGATCAAATATTGCAAAGAGGATGTTGTAAGAGAATTTTAGATGAAGGACATGGGGCCCATGTATTATTTCCTCAATTTGGAAGTATGGCAAGGAGACAGGGAATTTTTTATCTCTCAGGGAAAGTATTCGAATGAGATACTGAAGAAGTTCCACATGGAGAGAAACAAATCCATGGAGACTCCTCTAGCGGGGAATTGGAGGAAGGAAGATGCTACTTTAGGTGAAGTAGTGGAGGCTACCATATACAGGAAGCTTGTGTGTTCACTTATGTATTTTGTGAACACATGACTAGACATATGTTATGAAGTTAACCAGCTTTGTCAAGCAATGGTTAAGCCAACCAAACTATATTGGAAGGCAGCAAATCATGTGTTGAGATACCTCAGAGGCACTACTACTTTTGGTCTTTGGTACATACAGATAGAGGGAGTGAAGCTGAAAGGCTTCACAGATGAATATTGGGTGGGGATTCCGTCAGAAAAGAAGAGCACATCAGGAGGAATTTTCAGTGTTGGGTCAAAAATGGTTTCTTGGTACAACAAGAAGCAGAGATATATTGCACTTAGCTCAGCAGATGCAGAGAACATTGTTGCAAGTCAAGCAACATGTGAGGAAATATGGATGAGAAAGATTCTTTTTGGGTTATTTGGTTAGAAAATGAATCCTACTGTGATTTACTACGACAATCAGAGTTGTATCAAACTTTCCGAGAATCTAGTATTTCATGATCGATCTAAGGATATCGACATCTGGTATCACCATCTACGAGATTGTATGTGCAAAGGCAGATCATGTTGTTGGAATACATTCCTACAAAGGAACAATATGAAAATTTTTTGACAAAGAATTTTTCAAGAGGATAATTAGAGTTCCATAGAGGCAGGATAGGGGTATCAAATAATCGCTTTCTTTTTTAGAGGGAGTGTTGAAAACACAGTAAGAAAATCTAGCTTTGACTTTGCCTTGGTTAAAATAGAACAAAATTCCTATTTCTATTTCTATTTCAGTAAAACACTTGGAGGTAGTTAACTAAGATGGCATATCACTTGTCACTCAATTAATACAAGTTGGAGACACTTGAGTTCAGTTTAGTATGATTTATTGCTAATTTCTAGCAATATATTTTAGTGAATTTCAGTTATTGTTAGTTAAACTAGTTCTAATTGTTAGAGAACTAGTGGAAGGTCTATAGTGGGGTGTGTAATTTAGCCATGAATTAGTTAACTAATAAATCAACACATAATAAATGATGCATGTAGAGAATTTGAGTTACCCATTTGAGATTGGAGTTCAAGGGTAGCGTACTATCAGTTGTAAATTGTTCCAAGTTGTACAGGTGGTGCATGTAGTCAAAGAAGGGCCTAAAGGAATTGCACAATTCTCAGTGAGGAATTTCCTACTTAATAGGGGCTTGATTCCTCAAGGAACATCACAATGAAATATGAGCTTGATAGGTTGAGAAATTGGCTTAGTATTGGCCTGAGTTAGTTAGTGAAGCAACATGATAGAAGATATAGGTGCAGGTTGTGCTTAGACTGACCAAGCATATTGTATTCATCTAGATTCTTTGATTATTGCAATACAGATAGGAAGGTGTTTTGAGAATTTCCTTTCCCCTAGATAAATATATGTGTATGTGTGTTGAATCTTGATGCATGTTTATGATTTGATTTCTCGATCGTGAATTTCTTTCCGCAGATGAGTAGAGTAGATTTGAGTCTTATGTTTTAGTAAATTACATGAGTAGTTTTGAATGTACATAGAATTTCTATAGGGAGGTACCAATTTTGATAAGAAATGGTCCTTGGTGGCTTGGAAAAAACTTCGTAGGTTGAAACTCAAAGGAGGATTGTACTTTTGTGATCCCACTATCATAGTGACAATATTGAGAGGAAAAACATGATGGCCATGGATATAGGGAGGCTCAAATATCTAGAAATGCATTTGGAATCAAAAGTACGCTCCCCACAAACCTTCATAAATCCTTATTTGAATGTATAACATACTTCGTGGCTCCTCCATATGGTCTCTAGTAAAAAAGGAATGCATATAATTCATTAGTATTTCTTCTGGGAGATCAAAGATGGTTGTACTGCTCTATTCTAGGATAAAACATGGTAGCATCTCCCTAAACTATGTGATCAATAGTAGTTGGAAAACAGGTAGATGCAGATGATGGCTAGGGGTTTAACAAAACTTACAGATTATTGGATCTACATATACATAAGCTTGAAAAGGAAACAATGGCTACCATCAAAAGCCTGGAAACATGTTATAGCTGCTACAACCCCCCTCCAAATATTTCCTACATTCAAACTTTGGAGCCTCTTGTTGATCATGTTAACTTTTGTCTCAAATCATTAAATTTGTTCCATGCATGTGGTTTGAGCATTCAAGTTCCCTCCTAATGAAATCCCAAGCATCGTATTTTGTCATAAGTGTCATATTTTTATGGAGGTAACATTGGCGCACCTTCAGGAGGCATCTCCAGTGCACTCTCTTGCATTACTTGATCCTATCTATCACAAGAACATGTGTTGGACATACCCCTATGGCATAACGCACTTTCTGATTGTATTCAATACTTGTGTCGCAAATACTTGCACTCTAACTATCGCACTTGGAGATAAGTGTTGTTTTTTTGTCATTTCAATGTATGCATATTGGTTTTGGGTACTATGCATCTTCTTGATATTTGATTGATTGTATATGTGAGTGTGATAATGTCTAGGACTTGTTTGTATGCTCTTACTCTCTCTCTCTCTCTCTTGTCACATTGATCTCACACTTAGTTAATATTTGGAGTATTCCTTATCTTCACATCATACACAATCCATGAGCACATTCAACCTTAGTCAAGTGTATTGCAGATTGTGCACTCCTAAGCCTTAGTGATGAGACTCTTGTATCCTGAATCTGTGTATTGCTCCCATCTTGAGGAAAACTCCCTACACTATGCATTGTGCATCTCTAGAACATAATTACTCAACCCTTGCTAGTTATAATACTTTCCCACTATGAAAGCCTTGATTTTCCCTTCCTTGTGTTGTGCATTATGCACTACCAGTTGACAATGGGGTCATCTCTAGACCCTTGCAGGGGAATTTGTGTAATACCTAGAGTCTCCTCCTCAATCATTACACATTGCACATCCTTGGTCGATAAGTGTGTCACCCTTGTCTCCTAGACTTTCCCTATGTGAAAAGCCTTGATGATCCTTCCCTTCACTGTGCATTGTTATCACCCCAATAAACTCTCCTAGGTTGTATATCAAAGATGCTCGGGAACATTACAAACTCAACAAAAATGTTGAAAAATGGTGGATGAATGGAAAGAATGATGCATATTCAAGCCATATAACCACTTCCACTATGCTTAACCCTAGACATGGGTGAACACCCCCAGACTACAAGGCTTTAGACCACTAATTACGCACAGTTTGAGGAACAGGTGAAGATGGAGAATACTGACCACACCAACAGATGCACATGACCCTGTGATGGCCGGCTGCAACCAGTTAAAAGGTCTGTAAATCTATTTCCTAATGCACAAACAGGATGACAGCTCTCTGGCATTAAAATAACAGAAACTTGCATACACACACAATGATACATACTAGATCTTAACACAGAGGTGGGATGACAGCCCCTCTAATGCTAAACATCAAGAGCACATGAAAAATGAATAACAGGCATAGCCTGGAACAAAGAAGAAGTGGAAAATGAGCAATTAATAGCAAAAGAAGCTTGTATTAGCTGAAAATGAAGACCAGAAGCTGCAGGTATCACAGTAGTTACAGTCTCCAGAAGTTGAAATTTGTATCAAAACAATATCCATCAACCCTGATTACATCTATGTTCTGGGTATATATAGAGTTTGTTTGTAAAGATATTCTGTTGTGCTATGTGTGGAGGGGTCATAATGGACCACCAACCACCTTAACTCTCTGATGGAGTCTCTGCTACACTCTACCTGCTTTAATGGATGAATTTGACATTCTCTAGTGCTCTGCAGTCCTTCTCAATCAAGTGTATTCATGTATGGATGGATCTCCATAACTAATAAATGCGTTGATCTGCTCGAGGCTGTCCTTTCCTTCTTTGGCCATGTTGTTCCTTGATTTTAGTGGTTGAAGAGTTAATACAGACAGTACCGGGACTGGTAGCCAGCCGCCTTCATCTTTCGGGGGCACAAAACAGGCTATGAGCATGGACAAAATGGTGGAGGCGGACTGAACGGAGGAATGAATCTCAGCCGTCGGATCACACAAATAAACGGTGGAGATCGTTTAATGAGGAGTATCGGGAGGTAACGGATGGGCGAACATGGGCCGTCAGATCGCAGTCGGGCAGATCCGACGGTGATCGGGAGGTGAAAGAGTGTGGGGTTTAACGAGCGAGGGAGGGTGGTTTTGCTGGCGGGCGGTGTTCCCCGCACTGCCCATGGAGCTGTGGAAATTTCTGTATTAACCCGCGCGATCCAATAGAGCTGTGACACGTGGCCACTGTGACGGGTAGGAAACCGATTTCCCTGCACGTTAATGAGCAGGCAAGTTGCGCGAGCGGGGCTTGCGACTACCGTCTGATCGTGCGACAGACAGTCGGATGGCGAGAAAAGTGCACCAGGTTTAACGTGCGGTAAACATAGTAGAGACCATCGGATCGTGATGCAATTAACAGTGGGGATTTAACGAGGGACGGAGGGCAGACCATCGCAGGGTCGTACAATCTCGAAGGGTCGTATGGGCGCGGGTTCATTGGTTAAGCACCCGGGCTTAAGAACAAGGGTTATGCAGAGCTTCGTAGGAGACGGGAAAGTGGGAAATGAAGAGATTTTCAGAGGAAAAACAGAGAAAGTGGGTTTTAAGAGGGTGAGAGGAAACTGAAGGAGGAGGGAAGAGAAGACCGCTGCAAGCTTTCTTTAACCATCAACAACACGGCCAAGCTGTCATTTTATCCCCCAACTGCTGAAGTTTGTAGCAGAGCTAACACTGGCTCCTTCTGGGGATGAGATCCTCCATGTGAGGTCTCAAGAACTACAGACCAATGCCTTCATACAAAATCATCTTAAAAACATTGCCTAGTATCCATTGGGCATGGAGTCAAACTAAGCCTACAATAGAAACCTGTAAAAGAACATGATTACAATCATTAAGGCTTGAGAGCCTTAAACAACCTAAAATCTCAAAAACTGGCCATCTGCTGGGCCATCAAAACTGTTTCTCCTCCTCTCGACCAGTTCATCATAGATCAGCAAAGCTGGATTTATTTGATCCTCTACCTCAAAAAGTTTAGGACATTTGACCTTGTCTGGTAGATATGGATCAAATTTCATCCCCTTTCTGTATACTCTCCTCCTCGAATGTTTTTCATGACAGCCTCTGTACACCTATTGAATAATCATGGCTGCTGTGTACATATTTGTGTCATATGTGGCCTGCACAATTAATATGAAAGGCAAACCAATGTATCCTTGTGTGGAGGACTCACAGACATCACCTGCTCCTGAATCTTTCTTAGAACAATCCTCATCCAAGGAGGAATCCCACAACTATACACCCTCTTCCTCTATCATCAAGCAAGCTACCCTTTCAAGCTGTGTGGAGGCCACCTGAGTAGGTTTCAGAAAATCAAAACTGAAGTGATCAGTCTCAGCCTTGAGAATGGAGCTATTTCCTGCCTCAATACCTAGTGGGCAACTGTGAGGGATTCCCATTTGAGCAGACATAGAAACATAAGATGATGGGGAGCTTTCTTCTCCCTTATTGATCACTGGGCAGGGGACAAAAGAAGGTTGTTGAATTTGTAGATCTGCATAGCCATGTGAAGATGATCTGGCTTTGGGCACAGATTCTTGGAGGATGGTAGGACCTGCTGCTGATTACTTTTGCTGATCAGCTTGTTGTTCTGCAGCTACAACAAACTCACGAGCAGTGCCTTTGGATATTGCTTTCTCATAAGCAGCCCTTGTCAAGAAAGGGGCACTACCCTTATCTTCCAACTGATGGGCCTCCTCCTCTTCTTCAAACAACTCTTCTTCCATGACTATACTCTGAAAAAGGGTCTTCACCCTTTTGTCTTCATTTACAACTTTATTTCTTTACAAAATCTGCAATTGCTCCTGTGCTCCTCTATATGGATTTGGCCTTGAAAGAGCAAAGGAACAAGGAGCTCCTGCTTCCTTAGAATACTGCTCAGCTTTTAGTTTGGAAACTTCAGAGGCTAATAACTCTATCATCCTAGCTAATTCATCAATCTCAGGATCATAGGATGATGAGGATTCACCTCCCTGTCTTCTACTTTCAGCATCACCTTCAAGTCTTTCTGCATCAATGATGTTTTATTCTATTTCAAAGGCTACATCTTGCATATTAGCCAAAGAAGCAGATCTTCTTTCTCTTAACAGCAGGCAGAACTGAGAATCGAAGGCATTAGCATAAGTGAGCATGGCAGAAGCAGGGGTAGGTCTTAATTCAACTGGCATTCTACTGTACATATGATTGAATCTGATGTTGAAATCAGACAGCAGCTCACCATCTTCTCTCTGCAAGTTCCCAAATTCAGTATGATAATAGAGCAGATCTTTATTACCCCCCCAGTGCTTTAAAAACACATCATCTAAGGCCTCAATATCTGCTATAGACCTAAGGGGTAAATTTTTGAACCATTTTCTAGCCTCCCCATCTAGGCTTTGGACAAAAACCCTCATCCGCACATCCTCTTCATTGATATCTAGATTATCAGCATAGCTATAAAAGGATTCAAGGTGCTCTTCAGCTGATACTCCTTCTGTACCAGTAAACTTAGGCATAAATTCTTGATAATGTCCTGCAGACATGGCATTCAAAGGGACAGGCAAGACCAGGGGTCCATACCTAGAAGCAACTATTCTTTCTATCTTTGTGAGGGCTTGCTAGCCTGCCATGACCGAGGAATATGAACGGATACTGGTAGACTGAGTGGAATGAATCAATGAAAAGGATGACAGAAACAGAGGAATATGATGGATAGCATGGATGCTTCTTTCTTTGAACTGAAATCCGAAAGGGAGATGAATGACTAAGGAGCTAAATGAATCTCTAAAGGTGACTTTCACTAACAGAGATACATGGAATATCTAAGGTTTACTTGGTCCTGATGCTCCTTTCTATGATACTTTCTTCTGCTTAACGATCTTCTCAGGATCAGGCACTGATTCAACTGGTGATTTCTGAAGATTTCTCCGAGAATGCCTCACAAACTGAGCCAGGACTACAATGTAGAGTCGCCAAAGGTTGGTCTTCCTCCAGTGGAGTCACCAGATAGATGATCACAACCAAAAATGTGCCCAGACCTTGTCTATCATCAAAATCTGGAACTGTGTCATTCTCCCAAGGAAGCTGAGCTTCAACCTCCTCTCCCAGGCAATGGCACCAATTAATGTTATCACCCCAAGAAACTCTCCTAGGTTGTATATCAGAGATGCTCGGGAACATTACAAACTCAACAAAAATGTTGAAAAATGGTAGATGAATGGAAAGAATGATGCATATTCAAGCCAGATAACCACTTCCACTATGCTTAACCCCAGACATGGGTGAACACCCCCAGACTACAAGGCTTTAGACCACCAATTACTCACAGTTTGAGGAACAGGTGAAGATGGAGAATACTGACCACACCAACAGATGCACAGGACCCTGTGATGGCCGGCTGCAACCAGTTAAAAGGTCTGTAAATCTATTTCCTAATGCACAAACAGGATGACAACTCTCTGGCATTAAAATAACAGAAACCTGCATACACACTCAATGATACATACTAGATCTTAACACAAAGGTGGGATGACAGCCCCTCTAATGCTAAACATCAAGAGCACATGAAAAATCCATAATAGGCACAGCCTCGAACAAAGAAGAAGTGGAAAGTGAGCAATTAACAGCAAAAGAAGCTTGTATTAGCTGAAAATGAAGACCAAAACCTGTAGGTATCACAGTAGTTAGAGTCTCCAGAAGTTGAAATTTGCATCAAAACAATATCCATCAACCCTGATTACATCTATGTTCTGGGTATATATAGAGTTTGTTTACAAAGATATTCTGTTGTGCTATGCGTGGAGGGGTCATAATGGAACACCAACCACCTTAACTCTCTGATGGAGTCTCTGCTACACTCTGCCTGCTTTAATGGATGAATTTGACATTCTCTGGTGCTCTGTAGTCCTTCTCAGTCAAGTGGATTCATGTATGGATGGATATCCATAACTAATAAATGAGTTGATCTGCTTGAGGTTGTCCTTTCCTTCTTTGGCCATGCTATTCCTTGATTGCAGTGGTTGAAGAGTTAATACAGATAGTACTGGGACTGGTATTCAACCGCCTTCATCTTTCGGGGGTGTTAAACAGTAATTTGTCACTGCCTTCATCCCAGTCTTCCTACTATGTCATGAGTCCAAAATCCTTCATGCTCATGCTCTCTGATGTTGCCAAATGATCCACTTTTCCAAAGGTTTCTGCCTCATCGCGCCTGTTGGCCAAATAAATGCGCTCAAGGGCGCTCCAAAACAGTCCAGAAGCGCTATCATCACGGAAATACACGTGATTCCCGCGATGGTCATATTTCATGTGTCAGCACAACTGTAGATTGTAATCTTCCGCAATGACCTGACTATCTTTGTTATGTAATAGCAATGTCAGCATGACAGACTAGTTATGTGCCTGTGATGATCCAGATTAGGTGAATTTGTTCCAACAATCGGCCTTCCAGATGACTCCAGACCTGGTTGTTGGCCTAGTTTATGTTGCCCTCCTTTCTATGGCATGGTTGTTCCGTCATTTGTGTTACCTTCCTTGGAGATAAGCTCATCCTCCCACCTTTCATGGAGACTCCTTCTCCTATTTAAACTCTCACCATCACTATGTGCTGCTAGTTTGGAATTCTTAGTCTTTGGAGTGTTGCTGATAGTACTGTGAGTTTGCTAGATAGCTGGTGTGAGTGTGACAAGTGTGGGTTTGTTGATAGCTTGAGGAAGGTTGTGAAGTGCCTTTCATCTTGTGTAAAACTTGTGAGTGAGAGAGACTTGTATGTTGCGAGATCCATCTTCATAGAGTGAATGCTTGAGGAACATGCTGGCTGGATCCCTCTGAGAAGGCTTGTGACTTCAAGACCTTGGTTGTAAGCTTACTCTATTTCATAATTAATGCAATCAGTGATGTTTTCCTATGTCTTGTATGTAATGTACTAGATAGCTCATGACTTCTTGACTTTGTGGGTAAATAGATCATTTTTATTCTGGTTACATGCTTTGTTGTATTTCCTTTGCATTGTTTCAGGTTGATTACTCATTAGGAGAAGGAAGCGGAAGCTGGAGCAGCGCAACAGAACTCCATCGACCACCAGTTGAGGTAGGCCTCCAACTTGAACTATTTAAGGAAAGATATTGTTGATTTGTCCTTGTTTATGACTAGACCCACTCTAGGGCTAGAGGGGTTGCCTCTATCCGCAAAGGGAACACTTTCCTGCATCACAAATTGGCGACTCCGCCGGGGAGCCTTGGCCTTTGTTCTTTTCTTGTTTACTCTTGCCTTGCTTTTTTGTTTTACTCTCTTTTGAAGTTTGGGAACTATTTATCTATCTTCTAAGTTTCCTGGCCTGATCTAGGAAATGCCCTTATTTGATTAAAGATTGGTTGTCTTTGATTTGGGAGTTTTTGGTTTGCCTGATACTGTTTTGAACATCATCGCGGATTTTAATTTAACAGTCGCGATATCATCGCGTCACCCTTTTTGTAATATCCTGTTCATCGCGTAATTACGCTTAACAGTCACGACGGTTCTATAAATAGGACCATCGCGGAAAAGGCGTGTACTTCCGCGCTAACATTGCTTTGCTGCTGCGTATTGTTCTTTATCAGTGCTTTATTGCTAGTATATTGCCCGCACTAATTGCTGTAGAATTGAATTTTTCAATTCTACCTCCTGAATCCGTCAGTCTTGCTAGTCCCTTGCTGTTCTCACTTGGTTGATGACTTGTTTTTCACTGTTTAGAGGTTGAGGCACTCTCTTGTGAGCTTTGTTAAATGAATCTTGTTTTTCTTGCTTTGTGACCTAGTTTCATTGTTTCAAGTCTTTTGGATCAATTTCTCTTGGTTGCCTGTTTGCAAAGATTCGTTTGCTACTTGCTGTTGGTTTGATTGAGCCTTCCCCTTTGCTTACTTTTGGTTGATTGTTTAGTGATTGTTATTGGACCAATCTCGGCATTGATTCGATTTCTCTTCACTACCTGGACATAGATTACAATTGTTTGGATCAACTGTTTTTCCACATTTGTTTGTTGCTTATTGGTTTCTTTTAAACTAAAGGCATCAAAATCAAAAAGATTGCATTTCATTTAGCATGCAAAAGTGAAAGTGAATTTGCATTTCAATTTGCATATTGAAAAGCGAATGATTAAATCTCTCATTAGTAGTATCTGTGCAATTTAGGAATTGATGTCTGTTTGCATTGAGTGACTATTTTGTTGCCTTGGTTTTCTTGGTTTGGAATGATCTCTCTACCCTCCCATAGGTAGGTGTTCATCGAAGAAAAAGGATATTTCATTCATTCTAGCTGCATCCTAGGTTCTGTTATATACATACGGTAAGGCCTGAAAACTGAAACATAATCCAAGATCAACTTTAAAATGAACTGAATAAATCTAACGATGCATTGGAACATAACACACACATTTAGAGGTCTAGGCTAGAGACGTGCTCCGACGTCGTTAAACCTAGTCACTGTTGTTTCCACTCAAGGTTGGGTGATTCCTCCTTTTGTGACTCAATAGTGGTCTAGCATGGAATTATGCTCCCACGTACCATCGAGTATATGGGGAGACCCCACTAGGTTATCATCCTTTATCCATAGGAAGCCATGTCTGCCGCCTTACAAGCCGTAACGCACCGAACACAGCATTCGGGAAGATTGATTGCCATATGGAAAGTCCTTGGTTTTCATGATTGTCAAGGTGTATATGCAGTTTTATGGATTTGTCTGGTAAACCTTTTTGCCTAGTTCTCCAGAGTAGTCACTTTCATTCCTTTTCGGACTCCCTAAAAGAAAAGGTCCATCTGAGCACTTGTCACTTCAGGCTCATTAAATATTCAAAGGTGACTAGAGTCATCTTTTGTCCTTTTCTCGACTCTTTAAAAATGAAAAGGTCAAGTTTTGTTCATGTGTCTTAAAATTTATTTGGCCATGATTCACATTTACCCGATTAGATCTTATTTTCATTAGCTTGAGTAGGGTCCTTTCTCGTCAGTTTGCCTAGGATCTTTTGAAGTCATCATCCTGGCAGAATCACCGATCCTGTCTCCTGTTCCGAGTGACCAAGGGTCTCCTTCTTCTATTGCGCCTGAGGTACCGGTTGTGAGTGATACTCTCCCTATTATTCCGAGTATCCAACCGATTAACTCTCGCGCTCCAGAGGACGAGACTTACGAGATTCACTGAAACCCTGTTTGGGAGCCTTCTGAAGAAGATATTCCGGGTACTCCTCCTAGTGTTTCAGTCCCAATGTCTTCTTCTGATATGAAGGAAACATCCCCCGTCAAAAGCGAAGAGTCCATTGCGACGAGTGGTGAAATTCCCACCTCAGCGGAAACTCCACCTTTTCGTATCACCCCACTTGGTGTTACGTTGCCTTTACGCTATAAGGCGTTGAGGGATGTTATGTCTTCTAGGACTCCCCCTACAAGTTTTATGTGGTCACACACCATCACTCCGACCTCGGAGTCCTTCATTCCTCAAATTCACAATATGCCTGTCACTTCCGTCCCGACTATTCCAACTGCCTGTGTGGCTGCTTCAACCCCCAGTTGTCGGTGCCATTACTGCATCCTCAGTTGTGACTGCTACTACTAGACCTTCTTTAGGGTCAACTTATAGTGGCCCATCGGCGTCCGTACCCGGAGTTGTTGACCCTACACTAAGTGCCCCACCTTCTTCAGGTCCTATCCCAATAGGGGGGGCATACGATCAATATTTGCATGCTCTTTAGAATGTGGATCCTCAAAATCCTTTTCATTATTATGATTCTAGAGGAGCTCATATCTATTACCGCGGACCTCTGCCACCTCAGCCTGCGGTTGAGGTCACGGTCCCGTTATCCATTGCTTGGACCCCCACTGGTTATGGCGGTGGCCAAGTATCGCCTGCACATCTTCAAGGACCACCTCGTCAAGGCTGACCGTCTTACATGCAAACCTCTCATGGGCAGCAGTATTACTGGCAATCTTATCCAGGGCAACCTGGAGGCCCACAAGGATAACCCTTTCAGGGACAACCTTCGGCCTCTGGTGATCCGTCTTTTACCTATTTTGTGCAACCTTCTGGTAATCTGGGACAACCTTACATGCAACAAGGTCAACCTGGTGTCCAGCAAGGCTACCCTTCTAGGCAAGTCGGTCAACCTTATGTTCAGTAAGGTCAACCAACTGTCCAGTCCGCTCGACCATCCGGTCTATCAAGACAACCCTCAGTTGTGCAAGGACAACCCAACACCCAGCAAGCTCAACCTTCTGGGCAGATGGGTCAATCTCAATTTCAACTGGGTCAACCTTCTGGCCAGATGGCTCAACCTCAGTTCTCTCAAGGACATCCTTCTGGGCCTGCTCAACTGGGCACTCAAATCATTGTTGCTTCTCAAGATCAACCCAGTTTTCAGCCCCAGGTTGGGCCCCAGACCCAATCCGATTTTCAAATGCAGGTTGGACCTCAATCCCAACCGGCTTATCAAACACAGCCTGCCTCTCAAGCTCAATTTGGAGCCCAGCCGCCTTATGGTTTCCAGCAATCCCAAGGGCAAACTTAGTTTGCCCCGTATCAAAATTATCAACAACTGCAGGTGAGTCCTTATCAGAATTACCAGCAACCTTATGTTGCTCCTGCAGGCCAAGTTTGTAATCAATGGAATGCTGGGGGGCAAATCCAGGGTCAACCATCCTATAACCCCTATGGAAAAAATCCCTACAGACAAAACCCTCCTGGGCCAAATCCGTCTGGACAAAATCAATGGGGGAAACCGCCAGCTGGCTGGAACTCTGGTACTCCTTCCTACCTGCAGCCCCAGATGTCCTTTAACCCTCAATTACCCTTTTTAGCAACGTTGGAATTACCGGATGTGTCCAAACTGACCAATGATCCTATTCTTCATAATCCATATTGGCCCCCGGTTCCAACTAAGATTCCCAGTGATTGTCCCAAATTCGATGGTAAGGCTGGAGAAGATCCCCAAGCTCACGTCATGACTTATCATCTATGGTGTTCATCGAATTTGTGGCTTGATGATTCAATCTGGCTCCGCCTTTTTCAAAGGACTCTCACTGGCTCTGCTGCTAAATGGTATATTGAGTTATCTCATGTATCTTTTCAGAATTTTAACTCGTTGGCTATGGCATTTTTAACTCATTTTCAGTTGCCCACTCGGTATGAAACAGGCACGCACCTCCTGACATCCTTAAAACAAACAACGGCTACACACATCTCTGGTCATATCCATGAATGGAGACGGCGTCGTCGTTTGATTAAGTTTTGGATTCCCGATCATCTTCTTACCAACTGGTTTACGACCTCATTCGTCGGTCCGATAGCATGGGACATTGCTATGGGGGCATGTGTAACTGAAGAGCAAGCTATTGTGCAAGCTCAGTACCTTGATTTGGTTTACTCCCAATCCGGTACACTATATGATTATTTTCCTGATGCCCCAAGCCATGGAACTTCAAAAGCCCTGCCAACACCATCAGTTGACGGTATCATCGGTTCCATTAATCCACCTTCAAAGAAAATTTTCGCGAACCCTAGGAAGCAAAAGTCAAATGCTCCAAACGAAAATACTGCTCAGGCTGTATCCAATTCTAGTAGTACTTCCGAGGTTAACGCCGTCCAGTCCACCATGGTGGACAAAGCCTCGAAAGGAAAGAAGAAGGGAAAAGGAAAGAATAAAGTGGATCAGCCTAAGCAGGATTCCCCTAAACCTCCACCCGAGGAAGGCGCCAAACGCAAGCCCAAGTACCCTTGTCTTATCTGTGACAAGGATCACTATACCAAAGACTGCCCGAGGCGGTCTGAAGTTAGTCGTTTGTTGAAAGGCGCTCCCGGGACTCCTACTGTGCTTAAAGAACCATTTCCCTCATAGAAAACGCAAATGGTGGTTGATCCATCTCAATCCTCTTCTCACTTTGGTTCTCAAGTATTTATGGTTGGGACAATTCCTATCCATATCAGTGCTCGGGCAAAAGAATATCCGTCGCTTGCCAGGAAAGAGCCTGAGGTCCCCTCTAGCGCTCCTCCATCCAGTTTTGGTCTGCTCCATATCGAGAGACCTAGCACTGAGACGGTCGTCCGACCCCCTCTGAAAGGTGTACTCCGGAAATCTTCTTACAACCCTAATGCTCGTTTTGCCCAGCACTATAGCATCGTTGAGGACTTAGCCCAGGCTCTGTCAGCTATGTCCGCCTTATATGTACTCCAGAGCTACCCCTCTCAGAGGAAGTCCTTACTATCGGCCATCGGTGGCATAGACCCGGCTGACTCGGATCTGATTACTTTTGACCTAGAAATCCATATACCGACACTGCCTCACCAAATTTCCTTCTTCATACAGGTCATTATTAATTCCAAAACGATTCATCATATAGTCATTGATGAAGGCGCTTCAACTTGCATCATGTCTGTTTCCTGTTGGAAGGCTATTGGTTCTCCGACTCTGAGCCAGTCTCTGACGACCTTGGAAGCCTTTGATGGGAGCGAGTCTCTCCCTCGTGGTATACTCCAACGTTTGCCCATTTCTTTGGAAGGGAAGACGGTCGAAGTGGAAGTTGAAGTTGTTGATGCCAATCTTACCTACAACCTCCTTCTTAGACGTAGTTGGACATACGCCATGCGAGTCATGGCTTCATCTCTATTATGTGTAATTTGTTTCCCTCATTAGGGGAAGATCGTCACCGTAGACTAGCTGTCCTTCTTTGCTTCCTCTTCCGAAGGCAACGTGCCCTTTGTGGAGCATACCTCCATCCCATATGAAAGTGTCAGAGCCAGAATTTTTAAATATCCTGCCTTGATGGGTGTTTTTTCACTCCCACCTCCTAACGTCGCTCCTATCAATATGATTTATGTCCACTCTAATCCGTGGGTTCTTCCCCCCGCTGATCAGGTAGAATCTTGGGGTGATGAGATGTCGTTGAGTCCTGCTGAGCTCAACTATGTCGAAATTGTTTCTGCATCGGCTCCACCTTCTGAACCTGCTCCTTTGAGCAGGGCTCCCGACTCGCACACTCATTCCCTTTGGCTTGGAGATGATGCTTCTTCGGATCCTTTAAAGGAAAAATTTCCTTCTGATGAAGCCATTATCGAGACCATGTCTCTCGAGGAACCCCCTTGGTTCGATCATCACCATCGTTCCTCGTTCCTCCCTGCCCACTGGGAAATGCTTACCTTTCTCGAGCGGTTTGCTCCTTGTTTCCCATCTCAACCCCTTCAGACACCCATTCAAGTTTATCAAGTGTCTTCTGAAGGAAATATGGGAAACATCACACAGACCAAACCCATCGACATCTTTGTGAAACTAGGGATTGTCGAGCATATCCATATCGAAGTATCTTGTACTCCGGAGGAAATTCAGCTCTATATTGATCTTTTTCGCGAATTTCATGATGTCTTTGCTTGGTCCTACGAAGAAATGCCCGGCATTGATCCTAGCATAGTGGTGCATGAGATACCTACATATCCGAGTGCTAAGTCTGTTCGCCAACGTCTACGCCCCGTGCACCCCCAAAAGGCTGCAGCCATTAAAGCGGAAGTTGAAAAGCTTCTTAAGGCTAGTTTTATTTACCCCATCCCACTTACAGATTGGGTCTCCAATATCGTCCCAGTGACTAAAAAACAGGGTACCATTTGAGTCTGTGTTGATTATCATGATATTAACCGGGCCTATCCCAAAGATAACTTCCCCACACCCTTCATTGACCAGCTCATTGATGAGTGTGCTGGGAGCGAAATGTATTCGTTCATGGACGGTTTTTCTGGGTATAACCAGATCAATATTGCACCCACAGATCAACACAAGACTGCCTTTATCTGTCCGTGGGGCACTTTCGCCTACAAAAAGCTCCCTTTCAGTTTGAAGAACGCCAGTGCTACCTTCCAACGTGCAATGTCCTATGCCTTCCATGAAATTTTCCACATTGTACAAACATACCTGGATGATCTACCAGCTCATTCAGCAAAAGGCCAGGACCATCCCGCTCATCTTCGCGAAATATCTCTCCGCTGTTGACACAACCGCATCAGGCTTAATCCTCATAAGTTTGTCTTCTGCATTGAGTCAGGAAAACTACTCGGGTTTATTGTCTCCCGAGAGGGCATCCGTTTGGATCCCCTTAAAGTCGAAGCTATTCTAAATCCTCCCCCCCCTACTTCTTTGCAACAACTGTAGAGCTTGCAGGACAAAGAAAATTTTCTAAGATGATTCATTCCGAACTATGACGAAGTGGATAAAGGCTTCACACGGTTACTGGAGTGAGATACCCCATTTCATTGGGGTGCCACTGCTCAAGAGTCCTTCGAGCGTCTCAAGGGTCTCCTTGTTTCTACTCCATTGTTGCGTCCTCCAAATTATCATCGCGACTATACTCTGTATTTGGCCATGGCCGATACCACTATTGGCATGGTTCTTGTTCAAGATGACGATGATGACACTGAGCACATCATATATTATCTCAGCCGTGGTTCTTGTTGCGTACTACGACCGTGGTTTCTGATTGCAACCCGATGACGTACATTCTGTCACGTCAGTTGCTCGGGGGCAAGTACTCGAAGTGGATCGTTATCCTCCAAGAGTTTGACTTGGAATTCACCATCGCCAAGTCTAAGAAATCCCTTGTCTTTGCTGAGTTACTTTGCTCTTTGCCATCTCCTACCGTGCCCTCTCGGTCAGAGGACCATATCCTAGACGAAACTCTGTTCCTAATTAGCACCCTCGATCCCTGGTACGGGGATATCATTATATATCTGCAGACGTCCTATTTTCATCCTGATGTGTCTAAGGATGCTCGGTGACGGATTCGTCATCAGTCTCAGCCCTATCGTATCGTTGGGGACACCCTGTACCGTCTCGACGCCGACTCTGTTCTCCACCGATGCCTAACATTCGAGGAAGTTGAGCAAGTTTTGAATGACTGCCATTCTGGTGCCTGGGTGGTCACATGTCTGGATATGCTACTACTCAAAAGTTCCTTCGTGCCAATTATTTCTGGCCCTCCATATTTAAGGATTGCATTCTTGCCGTCTGCTCCTGTCATGAGTGCCAGATCTACCAGCAGAAGATGCGTGCGCCTCTCGCTCCATTGCACCCTATTGTTACTGTCGGCCCTTTTGCAAAATGGGGCATTGATTATACGACCTGTAACCCTCGCTCGGCCGGGGGGCATGGGTATATTATCGTTGCCGTTGATTACTTCACAAAATGGGCCGAGGCGATGCCCACATTATCTGAAGATGATCACACAGCGGCGCAATTTTTGTTTAATCATGTTATTTCACGGTTCGGAGTCCCCTAGGCTATCGTCACTGATCACGGGAAGCATTTCCGTAATCACATGATGACCGATCTAACAACCCATCTAGGCTTACGGCATGATAGTTCGACTCCATACTATCCTCAGGCTAATGGCCAAGTAGAAGCCGTCAACAAGGTTCTAGTTACGATGCTTCAATGTACTGTTGGCATGCACAAGTCTAACTGGCACTTGATGTTGTTCTCTGCTTTGTGGGCCTACCGAACCTCGGTGAAGGATGCCACCAGTTTCACTCCATTTCAATTAGTTTACGGACTGGAGGCTACCCTTCCAATCGAGTGTGAGATCCCTTCTTTGAAGTTGGTTGTCGAACTACTTCCCAACACTACTCCAATAGAAGAACATCTTCTTTACCTAGAACAACTAGACGAGACCCGTCAGCTAGCCTCTCTAGCTATTGAAGCACAGAAGAAGAGAGTGAAAACTCACTTCGATCATACTGTCCATCCTCGTTCTTTTGTTGAGGGAGATTTAGTCCTGCTCTACAATCAAGCGAATGATAAGCTGGGGGCAAGCAAACTCGAGTCGATGTGGCTAGGGCCTTATATTGTAAAGAGAGTTTTGCAGAAAGGGGCCTACGAGCTAATTGATTACGAAAGGAATCCTCTCGACAAGCCCCGAAATGGGTTGTACTTGAAAAAGTACTATGCATGAATTCCATGCACTTTGGTTTGTACATACATGTGTTTTAGCAGGTGTGTTGTGTGTGTGTGTTTTCATGTTTTTGGCTTGGTGTGAAGGCATGATTGCCGCTTATTGTGTCTTTTGCTTCTTATGTAGATGTCTGGTGCACCTTACATTGGTTTCGCCAATGGTGCCTGCCGCAATACCCGCAACTTGTCCTCTGCAGCGTGGGTGATCTACGATCCTCATGGTGAGCTGATAAATCTTCAAGGTGTGTGTTTAGGTTGTACCACAAACAATGTCATTGAATATAGTGTTGTGATTGAGTTACTGGCAGAGGTGATTAATCTTGGCATTCATGCATTGGTTGTGAACCTGGACTCTCAACTTGTCGTCCACCAACTCAATGGGCGATATTCCGTCAGAGACCATCGCATTTTAAGGTTGTATTTACGTGTTAAATTGTTAGAGAGGAATTTTGATTTCATTACATATCAGCATATTCCACAATGATTAAACACGTTAACTGATGCATTGGCTAATCATGTATTAGACAAACGTTTGCGTAACATGTAATCAAAACATCATACAAGAAAGCATATATAGCACAATAATAGACCATAGGAATATATGTATATATATATATATATATATATATATATATATATATATATATATATATATATATATATTGTGTGGTGCACCGAGGTGCTCAAAAATAAGTGTACATGTCCAAATAGAGTCTATGTTCTCCATACATCTGAGGCACATGTCTCTCAAAAAATCACCAGTAGGAAATAAAAAACCTAGGTGTCTACTGCAGTGGGTTGTGCTCCCTATAGTACACTGCCACTTGTGTCACCCACCTTAATAGGCAGTGCATCCTGGGTTCCACTCCTACTGTGTGGATCTGGGACGCTCTGGGGACCTCCTCGATCCCCATGTAATCTGGAATCCCTGCTAGCAGGCCCTCAAGGTTCTGGATCACTGTCTCCATCGTATCATCTTCTGGAGGAGCCAGGGCTAGTGCTCCAATGCCCTGCGCGTCCCTCCGCGCCTCTGGAGCCAGTCCGAGGGGTCTCACTGGTCCTACATCTGCATACCATAGCGTTCGTCATTAGGACATGTACATGAAAAAATCAAAAACATCATAAAAATAAAAATAAAAAATGTGATCAAGTGTCTTACCACCGTCATCCCACTGCTCTCCAGCGGGCAGCTGCATGTCAGGATCTCCGCGGAAGTCCATGCCGGCATATGGCCAATCCTCCACGAAGATCGTCTGTCGCTCCAGCCACTCTCGGAAAAATGTCCCCCACGCCACTGGTCATCCACCACCTCCTCGTGGCATGACATGAGCCCATCGCGTGGCCCTCATCTCACGTGGCCTGGGTAAGTCCAAATCCATGTCCTGTAACTGCAATGTCGGCACCTACTCCAGTATAAGCGGGACTAAAATGGATCCATAACCAAACTGCTTCGTCTCTCCGCAACGGCAGTTGGTGAGTTGCCTCTTTATGTTCGCTGTCACCGTCTCTGCCCAGTTAAACATGGTGGGATTGAGACACTCGAGAGCCAGCCGGAGCTGGGTCTTCGAAGCCTCATGTTGGGCTTGGGAGCCCGCTGCCCATGTCACCATGAAAAGCATAGCACGAAGGATTACATCGTCCACTATTGGGATTTCCACCTTCCTACTCCTTGTCTTGCGTGCCCGTGGGCACACTTGAGCCATCAGCATATCTAAGGAATCACCCCCGGGTCGCTGCCCCTCCAGAATGGGCCTCTCACCTCGACGGGACAGCCCGGTCAAAAAATATATGTTTGTAGAGTCAAACTCGATATCCCGACCTCGGATGATAAATTTCCCATCGGTGGGATTCCAGGCCCTAATCAGTAGCTCCAGCAAGTTAGGTTGTGACCGCAAGTGTGGAGTTAGGAAGAATTTGAGCAATCTGCATGCCCGTAATGCGTTTCGACACCCCGCATCAGCAAAAGCTTCTATATCATTGTTATCATGTGCGCGTTCTTGCCAGACGAATGCCATTATAGCCTGCAGGACGAGAAAAATTGAATTAGCACTTCTTTTAGAAATTTCGACGCGGAATTTGCATAAAATCATAAGTTCGCGGCGTCATCGCATCTGTTTTAAAAACAGACGCGATGGCGCGAGGTCGCTAGTTCAAGTTTTTCGCGATCATCACGGAAGTACACCACTTTTCCACGATGATCGGGGCACACCTTGTGTAAAAAAATTTCAGCCATCGCGGACCCGATAGGGTAAACCCGCGATGACCGAGCAACGGAATGCGGTTTGAAAACCTGCCTAAACTGACACTTGGAACATTCAAAACGCGTGAAAAAAGCATTAAAATGAAGCGTAGCGCAATGTGTGTCTACCTGGAACCAGTTTCGGGACGAATGATGCACGGACGAGGCCGAATTTCGCATGCCAACTTCAGTGCTCCAAGTTGCTCTACGGTAAATTGAACAGTGCTATGGTAAAAATGAATGGGTTAATCCTTTTTTATAGTGATTTTTGCAAATTTAAAAATTACATTTTATAAATGTGGGTTTTTTCTCATTGTTTTACCATATGGGTAGTTAAAATATGCTTTTAAACTATGTTTTTATATGTATTGTTCATATTATCTCGAACAGGTTTACTTGTGACATGTTTTTCCTGTGCAGAGCTTCAGGTAGTGGAATTACGACCGTTTCATATACACTTGATCAGGGAAAGTCGTCTTTAAGCTCTTTTTCGACTTAAAAAATGAAAAGATGGCCGAGTTTTCCTCTTGACTCGTTAAAAAGAAACAAGAGGCGGTCGTCTTTAAGCTCTTTTTTCGACTATTTAAACACAAAAATATTGTCGGGTTTTGTCGTTTCAGGCTCATTACTGGTTGCGAAACGACATGCTTCCGACTGCTTTTCTACTTTTTCGGGTCGAAGTCACTACCTATGAAAAGTACTCCTCGATCGTAATGATCAGGCGGTTCTTTCAAGTATCATTTTATACTTTTTCGGGCTCGAGAGACACAACTCTACGAAAATGACCCCCCTGGAGTTTTCTTTTCCGTGTCTTTTTCAAACTCTCTAAACGTGAAAAAGACTTCGAGTTTTACCTATGTCGGACTCGTTAAACCCTGATGACATTGGACTTGTCACCATGATGAGACTCGAGTTTCTCCTTCCTAGGGCTCATTAAACTATTACTAGGTTGGACTGAACAACAGGTTTATCATTGATTGTCTATGGCAGCTAGCCACTCTTGAACATCGACACTTTGCTTCTTGTCGGGTTGGGACATCCGTACATCGTCATTTGGCCTTCCACAGGTTTGGGTCATCATTCTAGCCTCATTCCATCTGATTCATGCTGTCTCCATCGAGCCTCTGATCCTTTGATGCCTGAATGCTGCCACCCCCCCTCCAGAGTCGTGTCGCTGATATGTTCAAGAGTATAATCCTTCTACAGTTTACACCTTCATCTTCTCCTCTGATACTCTGTTTTGCCATCTGCCACTTGTTCCTTATCTTGTGTCGTTGATGGGGGAAGCATTATGGCCCTCCTGCGACGGGTCGTCTCCTGTTAACTTCAACTCATTATCCAGGAGATTGATCTAGAGATCCCCTTTGGTACCTTAGAGCTTGCATGCCTCAATGGCAAGTTCTTCACACCTGACGGTCGACTTTCATCATTGGTCGTCGATTGGGTGATTCCACGAGTGTTCGACTCCAGCTCCTTTTTCAAACTTTGTGGATTGTGCTAGACAGTGCCTTAAGAGCCATTGGCATTATTGGTGGTTTCTCTCGCGCTTGTTAATGGTTTTCATCATTGACCGGTAATCAAGCGATGTTCTATCATGCTCGACCTCAGCACATCTATTCACATGTTAGAATTTGTACTATGATCAGATGGGTTCAAGACCCCGAACTCATATTACACATGTTCGGGCTGCGTGGATTGGTTTTATGATTACATGACTCATTGATGGATGGCTGTGACCATACCTGAGTCTTTAAGGATGGCTGCGACCATACCTTTATCATCATCATGGTCTCATTAGCTGGATGGCTGCGTCCATACCACAGACCTATTTCGTATGTCTTTTGGATGGCTGCGCCCATGCCTAGACTACATGTACTTCATTATCAGAGATATCAGTTGTACTTGCGTGCAGGTTCTTCCAGATGGTGTTCCAGTTCAGTCAGTTTCATAAAGCATTTCACCCCTCCCTCTCTCTCGGGCTTCATATTTTAGGGGGCATCTGTTACACAGTAATTTGTCACTACTTTCATCCCAGTCTTCCTACTGTGTGATGAGTCCAAAATCATTCATGCTCATGCTCTCTGATGTTGCCAAATGACCCACTTTTCCAAAGGTTTCTGCCTCATCGTGTCTATTGGCCAAATAAACGCGCTGAAGGGCGCTCCAAAATAGTCCAGAAGCGTTATCATTGCGGAAGTACACGTGATTCCCACGATGGTCGGATTTCATGTGTCAGCACAACTGTGGATTGTAATCTTCTGTGATGACCTGACTATCTCCATTATGTAATAGCGATGTCAACGCGGCAGACCAATTATGTGTCCACGATGATCTAGATTGGGCGAATTTGTTCCAACAGTCGACCTTCCAGATGACTCCAGACCTGGTTGTTGGCCTAGTTTATGTCGCCCTCCTTTCTCTGGCATGGCTGTTCCATCATTTGTGCTACCTTCCTTGGAGATAAGCTCATCCTCCCACCTTTCATGGAGACTCCTCCTATTTAAACTCTCAACATTTCTATGTGCTGCTAGTTTGGAATTCTTAGTCTTTGGAGTGTTGCTGATAGTACTGTGAGTTTGCTAGATAGTTGGTGTGAGTGTGACAAGTGTGGGTTTGTTGATAGCTTGAGGAAGGTTGTGAAGTGCCTTTCATCTTGTGTAAAACTTGTGAGTGAGAGAGACTTGTATGTTGGGAGATCCATCTTCATAGAGTGAATGCTTGAGGAACATGCTAGCTGGATCCCTCTGAGAAGGCTTGTGACGTCAAGACCTTGGTTGTAAGCTTACTCTATTTCATAATTAATGCAATGAGTGATGTTTTCCTATGTCTTGTATGTAATGTACTAGATAGCTCATGACTTATTGACTTTGTGGGTAAATAGATCATTGTTGTTCTGGTTACATGCTTTGTTGTATTTCCTTTACATTGTTTCAGGTTGATTACTCATTAGGAGAAGGAAGCAGAAGCTGGAGCAGCGCAACAGAACTCCATCGACCACCGGTTGAGGTAGGCCTCCGACTTGAACTATTTAAGGAAAGCTATTGTTGATTTGTCCTTATTTGTGACTAGACCCACTCTAGGGCTAGAGGGGTTGCCTCTGTCCACAGAGGGAACACTTTCCTGCATCACAGGGGGCACAAAACAGGCTATGAGCGTGGACAAAATGGCGGAGGCAAACTGAACGGAGGAACGAATCTCAGCCGTCGGATCACACAAATCAACGGCAGAGATCATTTGATGAGGAGTATCGGGAGGTAACGGATGGGCGAACGTGGGCCGTCGGATCGCAGTCAGGCAGATCCGACAGTGATCGGGAGGCGAAAGAGCGCGGGGTTTAACGAGCGAGGGAGGGTGGTTTTGTTGGCGGGCGGTATTCCCCGCACCACCCATGGAGCTGTGGTGGTTTCTGTATTAACCCGCACGATCCAATAGAGCTGCGACGCATGGCCACCATGACAGGCGGAAAACCGCTTTCCCCACACGTTAATGAGCGGGCAGGTTGCGCAAGCGAGGCTTGTGACTATCGTCCGATCGTGCGACGGACGGTCAGATGGCGAGAAAAGTGCACAAGGTTTAACGTGCTGTAAACATAGCAAAGACCGTCGGATCGTGATGTGATCGATGGTGGGGATTTAACGAGGGACAGAGGGCAGACCATCGCGGGGTTGTACAATCTCGAAGGGTCGTATGGGTGCGGATTCATGGGTTAAGCACCCGAGCTTAAGAACAAGGGTTATGCAGAGCTTCGTAGGAGACGAAAAAGTGGGAAATGAAGAGATTTTCAGAGGAAAAACAGAGAAAGTGGGTTTTAAGAGGGTGAGAGGAAACTGAAGGAGGAGGGAAGAGAAGACCACTGCAATCTTTCTTTAACCATCAACAACACGGCCAAGCTGTCATTTTATCCCCCAACTATTGAAGTTTGTAGCAGAGCTAACATGAATTACACAATGTCAGTTGATAGACCCTCTCCTCTTGCCTCCTGAACCTATACAGTGCACCAAAGAAGGATTCCCTATCCTCCCTTGTGCACTATCCCATCACAATCAATATCTTACATGAGAAAACAAGGTAGACTAGGTGATTTTGGGATTATTATTGTCTTTCCATGAGTGAACTTCACTTGTAGGTACTACCACCTTAACATGGCAGATGATGTCCAAGGAGGTCATCGAGGTGAGGATGCAAGAAGACACTTGTGGAGATGAGACTTAAAGATGCCATCAAGCATAAATAAAGGAAGTCTAAACTACGACGAATGGATGGAAACCAAGATGAATTCCAAGGCTCTAATACTATGATCAGACTGCTTGGAGGGTGAAGGTGAAGTACAGGTCAGATCTATCAGGAAGAGTTGAAGACATAACACCAAAGAGAAGAACTTGGCATTAATACATTATAATGAAGTCTCATGTCACAATCTCCAAATTGTAGCTTCTCAAAGTGTGAGCATAAGAGACTTATTTTCACCACATTAGTTGTGTAATGTAATTTTGTAATTTCAAAAATAAGAAAATATAAAATGTGTGGAAGCCCAAAGGTCACACATGGAATGTGAATAACCACTAGGAAATCCAAGAGTTATGTAGGAGTTCAAAAGTCATATGAGAGGTCAAGAGTCATGAGGGAGGTCAAGAATCACATCGGAGGAGAATGGTCACCTCATTTATTATAAATAAGCCCTCATAGCTCAATAAATTGACTTTTCACCTTGGCTTCTCAAGCTAGGCATAGGAGATAAGACCATTCTTTTCAGGAGCAAGTGGTAACTTCATGTTCCACTATTGGGGCTAGTGATACAACATTGTAGTTGTGTATCTTGGAAATTTCACTTAATGTTTTGAAGCTCTCAGAGACAACACATTTTCATACATGTATCGTGAATGTTTTAAGACTATTCTTTCGTGTTTGTGAAGTATGCTTGTGTTTCATATGTACTAAATAAAATGAACTATTTTGTTGGCTTTTGTATACATCTTTAAATTGTGCGTCCTTATTCACTTTCATGATTGTTGTTACTTTGTGAACTATTTCACAGATCAATTAATGTTTCTTTCTACATATATATGTGTGTGTGTGTGTGTGTGTGTGTGTGTGTAACACCCCTTGGTAAGCATGTAAATATTTGAATTACTCTATTGAGTTACTTGGATCTTGTAAAATGGTCCAATTTTATTAATAATAAATTTAAATAGTCAGCCACAAATTTATGGGGAAATTAATGCTATAGTAAGTTTCATATTCCAAGAACAGTTGAAGACAATTATGGGTAAAGGAAGTTTCCTTCCAAAACTCCCCTCCTTACATATAAAACATCTCATATGGGAAAAGGAATCCAAGTGGGGAAAGAAATTTTCCTAAGGCAACCTCGAGGAGTGACACTGTAAGACTAAACCTTCTGGCAGGACCCTTCAGAGGGAGACATGATGTTGTTGAGATGCAGATTTCTTGAGCTGGTTGGCCAGTGGAACTCTATTTGAAGCCTAAGTGCTCAAATTAAATACCTCAGGCTGAATCTGGTTGGGACTAGGTGGCCTTGGGTTGAACCTGTAAAGGTTCTGGTTTGTAACCGTTTTGGATATGAAGCTAGCTCAGGGGGATTTTCAATATGAGTATTGATTCTCACAGGTTGGGAGGAGAATACTCAACCTTCTGATTATGTGTCCGTCTACACCATTCAAAGAGAAATAAAACAAATAAGTGAAATCCATTGCTTTGAGTTAAGTTACTTATGATTTGTATGTTTTGGTATTACTATATGATAAAAAGAATGTGGAAAACAAATATTATATGAGTTGCATTACAAATGGGTTGTGGAATATTAAAGAAATTTTACTTTATGCCATTGTGGGTATTAGTACAACATTGTTAGTTCCAGACTGTAACTAGTTGTGACTAGTTGGTTTAGAGCAGTTTGCGTTGTCTTTATTTAGAATCTATATATAAGGATTAGTCCCAGGTTGGAGCCAACTCAAGCCAACTAAGTTTGGAGCTGTTTGTTGTTCTAATTCTAAATGAACAAAGAAATTGTTAACTTTACATAACTGAAGATTCAAAACAAAACATGAACGGTTCAAAGCATGATATTAGAATAAATCTTGTAATTATCACATAAGGGCTAGTTCCTCTAACAGGGAAGGAACCATTAATATAAGTAAAAAAAGAGAATGGGACCAAGGAAAAAACATTGTTGCGAGAATTAAAGAATATCCAATGGAATTATATTGAATTCCATGTTGAACTCTTTCTTTAAGGAAGGTAACTGAAAATGCTTCCTTACTCATTACAGAATTACACTAGCTGGAAGAATTATACTAGAAATTGTTATAGCATAAAAGTAAAATATATTGGCTAAATGATTACCCACTATTGGAGGTGTATAACGAAACCAATTAAATGAATTTAGTATAGAAAAAAGAGAATATATAAATAGTTGCAGAATATTATGAATAATAAGTTATAACATGTCACAAAATAAGAACCAAAACTAATACCATGGCAGATTATGTTGAATTCCAGAAGTATTTTAGGAACACATCAAGAAGCTACAATAAAGATGCCACATTCTCAATCGAAGAACAAAATATTATTTCCATTTAAAAATAGTCGAAAGGTACTTCGGCCCAATGAAAAATTATTCCACTAAAAAACATTAATTAAATGTGATTGTACATTATTTCAGACAAGGAAATATGTATAGGTGGCAGTAAGGCCATAACCAGAAATATACAGCGTACTAATGAACCCTAACCGTAGGACCCGTAAGTCCATATTTTGTAATATTCAATCTAACCCTAAACATTTCACTTGGGGAAAATGGGTAAATATCTCTTAGAGAACAACTCTGGTAAGAAATATTCCATAGGGTTTCACGACTGTTAGGCGCCTGCAACATCTAAGAGCAAGTTAACACAAGAACCTGGACAATTCCCGAGATAGAAAAATGAAAGCATTCTACACCGTAGAGAGTCCACATGCAAATGGAAAGGTACAAGCATAAATTTAAACTTATAATAAATTTGTATGGCTTACTAGGAGCAAGTTTGGTGACATTGCATAAACTCAAAGAAACTATGAATACTATTCCCTTGAACTTCATTTTCACCTATAACTATGTGTATACATTTTTTAGAACATGTAGCTAAGGGTAATAATTATTTCGATTGGAAAAACATTATTATTTCATATTAAATAATAGGCTTTTAATGCCTCATTTCTTCTTTTATTGCATCATTTTTGTAAATCTTTCAATCTTATCCCAACTTATTCTTAAGGGGATATGTTAGGATATTTAAATTTTTAGGAGTTAGTTAAGTTCAATTTACTCTAATGTGCATATTAGGTAAAAAAATGTTTGTTTAGTATGCATTAATTGCATTGTAATTTAACAATCACAATATGTTTTAGACATAGAGTGATCAAATGGCTCATATTCTCCTTGATGCTAATGGCTATCAATCCATGGATTAACAACCAATTGGGCCATGATCTCTATTTAAAGAGAATGGAGGGTCATTATTGGTTCTCAATTGTGAGAAAATATCTTATGTACAAATTTATTTTTGCATTAATAAAATTGTCTCAAATAACCACATTGGCTAAGGTCATGGATTGTTTCTCTCCTAGAGGGTTTTAACCACATAAATATACTAGCATTATGATCTTTGATTTAGTAGTGTGAGTGATTACCAAAGGTGTTCATTATATATGGAATACCCTATTTTCCCCAACATGGTATCAAAGTATGTTTGAAGATTTTCTCCCACTAATGCTGACTGAGACCTTGATCTTGTTCCACCACATTTATGAGATCCACTACTTTTACACATTCTTGGACTCAATAGACTATTGCATTGCACCTAAAGCATTATTTTTTTGTTAAAAACAACTTTTGTTTCATTTAAAAAGGCGTCCATTTCCTTGAGAAATAACATTTTTCATCAAAACTCGAGGTATACAGTCTGAATATGCCCTTTATAAAAATAATTATTGAGTTTGTATTTTGGCTTTTTGTGTTCTTCTTAGGTTTCTACTCTTTCTAGTATGCATATGCTCTTTGTCGTGTGGTTTATGTGATCTTGGAAAATCATAAATAGAGTGCAAAGTGTTTTCTTTGCTACATACATTCTTTTCCATTTGCTTTGTGTGATATCAATGAATCAAAAACGAAGAGGAAACTTTCATTTTCTAAATAAGCTAACCAGATTTAACCCAATTATTGTTAAATTTTGGAATATTTTTTTCAAATTGTTGTTACTTTAGATGACGACGATTCATTTGGAAAGCATGCACTTCAAGGCAAAACCCCAACAATATCAACCCCATCAACGAAACAGGAACTGATACGATTACCCGTTTCGTTGAGGTAGCAAAAAAGTCAACCGATTTTGAAAAGTGGTGATGATGAATACATTTTTTTTTTTCAAAGCATATTTTTGACACTTCAAATTTTCTTATGTATCAAAAATAGATATTTGTTTTTAAATGTTAGTGATTTTCATGCTGATTTTGAAATGTGTTGATGTAGCATCAACCCCTTTTTTAGAGGGCTTATTTTTTACACTTTATATTTTCTAATGTATTAACTATGGATTATTATTTTTTAAATGTTACATTTTTTGACACTTTAAATTTTTTTATGTCCAATTGTTTTTTAAATGTTGATTATATATATATATATATATATATATATATATATATATGACAAAATAAAAAACATAAAAAATGTAAACCAAAGATTTATCTTGTAAATGATAAAATTTTGATTTTTTTTTTAACTATAAAAATAAATAAATAAAAATACAACATTTTAAAAAACTATTAAAAAAAACTAAAAATAAATTAAAAAAACCTGATTTACAAAAAAAAAACAAAAACAAACAAATAAACAACTAGAAAATTAAACAAAAAAAACTCAAAAAAATTAAAACAATTTTAAATAACTTAAAAGCAAAAATAAAAACGAACTAACAAAAGTTAAAAAACATTTAAAATTAAATTTAAAAATTATAAAAAAAACATTAAAAAAAAAAAAAACATAATTAATTAAAAAATTTAGAACATTAATGTCAGAATCTTAAAAAAAAAATTATGAAAAAAACGAAGAAAAAAAATGGAGGGTGAGGCAGCCCCACCCACTTGAAAAAAAAGCACATTAACAATTTTAATTTTTTTAATTGGGCGGGCTGAAATCCGATTCTCAGAATCGGATTTCAGTCCCGGCGAGGATTTCAGCACCACCCACTTAAAAAAAATTGTTGATTTCAGTCTCGGTGAGGATTTCAGCGCCACCCACTTAAAAAAAAAATGTTAATAATTTTTTTTAAGTGGACGGGGCTGAAATCCGATTCTCATCCAATTTTGAGAATTGGATTTCAGCCCCGTCCACTTCAAAAAAATATATATTAACACTTTTTTATTGTTAATAATATCTTTTTTAAGGGGGTAGGACTAAAATCTGATTCTGAGAATCGGATTTTAGTTCCACCCCCTTAGAAAAATATATTATATTAACAACAACAAAAAAATGTTAATAAGTTTTATTTATTTATTTCTTTTTTAAGTGGGCGTGTCTGAAATTCAATTCTCAAAACTAAATTTCAGGCCTGCTCACTTAAAAAATAATAATAATAATAACAAAAAAACATTGTCAATAATTTTTTTTTTAAGTGATCGGCGCTGAAATCCGATTCTCAGAATCGGATTTCAGCCTTGCCCTCTTATTTTTCTTACGCTTTTAAAAAAAAAAATATTTTTCTAAAATTTTAATGATGATGATGATGATGGTTAACGTCCGCTGAGACTAAATAATGGTCTATCGGACCTAAAGAAAACAAATTATCTATTTTGATTTAAGATTTTATTCCTATGCTCAAAAAACTTGGAGAGAAGCCTCCCGAGCTCACTATAATTTTGACATTGTAAAAGGCTAGGAAGGTCAGTATTGTAACAAAGATTGTGAAACTGAGATCTAATGTGGTTATACGCGGGGCACTCTAAGAGGAAGTGATTTTCATCCTCGATGTTCCTATTCTCACATATATGGCAGGTCCTTTCCATCCATGGCACTTTAGGAACTGCCCAACAACCTGTTTCACTATGGAGCTCATGAGAATTCGTTCTAATCTTTGCTATATTAACTTTCTTCTTTGAGCTAGTTAAAATAGAGAGATACTTTTGATCTTCTAGGGTGGGGTTGATGACCTTCTTATAATAACTTAATTTTCTTTTAGCCGCTAAATCTTTCTCACACCACATTTTTTCTTTGAACTTAGAAGTAACAATATCTTTAATGTTATTTATGTTTTGCAATGCATCATTTTCGTTGATCTCCCAATAGTTTAACCAGACCCTTGTGTCTTTATGCCACCCTCGATTGAGCCTTAGGTGGTTTTGGCTAGAATTTAAAGCTAGCTTAGGAAGTCTATGATCGTCTATGTTACTGATTTTGTGCTTGTACAACAGAAACCTAAGCATAGCTAGGCTCTCAATAGGGGGAAGACCGGCTTCTATAAGGAGAATAGGATAGGGTGTATTACTTTTAATTTTCAGGTTATAAGTTATAAAACGCTTCTCGATTTGCTCAATCTTTCTCCATGATTCTCTGGAGATGCTGCAACCCCAAACCTCATAGCCATATAAGATAACTGGAGTGACTAAAGTTTCAAAGAGGAACTTCTTTTTATCCCACATTACGAGGTTTGTTATTTTACAATTATTTTCAAGACCAAAGTAAGCTTTCCACCCCCCATTAATCCTTTTCTCAATGCTATGGTTCCAGTTGAGCTTGTGATGAATATCAATTCCTAGGTACTTGTAAGAATACACTTCCTCCAAGTTATTATTGTCATACATAAAATTAGCGTAAGTGTCCTTCTTGGATTTGATAATCATAATTTTTGTTTTGTCAGTGTTAACAATCATACCCATGGTAGAGCAAAAATCCTTAAGAAGCCTGAGTCGCTTATTAAGATCAGATGGGTACCTTGCCAAAAGAACAATATCGTCAGCATAAAGAAGAAGGATGATGACTATCCCAGCTAAGATCGTGCCATCACATCCTGCTTCCTCTAAATAGCCTTCGAGCTTATCGATGTAAATGCCAAATAGGGTAGAGGAGAGGGGGCAACCTTGTTTAACTCCGATGTTACACTTAATATCTTTCAACCACCCTTCATTGCTCTTTAGCTTGGCAATTACATTCTCGTATAACCTTATAGCGGCAACTCTCAACTCGAGAGGAACCTTTAGCTCTTCTAATCTATTCCAAAGGTTGTATCTAGGAACCGTATCGAAAGCCTTTCTAAAGTCCACAAAGCAACAAAATAAATTGGATTTATCATTATGACATTCCTCCGCAATGATCCTAAGCGTAAAAATGTTCTAAATTTTCTAATTAATTATGTTTTTTCCTTTTTTTTTTCCTTTTTTTTTTTTTAATTTGATTTTTTTTTTTATGTTTATTATTTTTTTATGTTTTTTTTTTTAATTTAAAATTTAATTTTAATAGTTTTATAATTTTTGTTAGTTTGTTTTTTTTTTTTGTTTTTAAAATATTTAAAATTGTTTTAATTATTTTGGTTTTTTTGTTTAATCTTTATTTTTATTTTTATTTTTATTTTTATTTTTTTTATTTTTTATTTTTTTAAGTCAGGTTTGTTTTTAATTTTTTTTTAATGGTTTTTTAAAATTGTTGTATTTATTTAGTTATTTTTATAGTTTTATATTAAAAAAAAAAATCAATTTTTTTTATCATTTACAAGATACATATAGTTTTTACATTTTTATGTTTTTTTAGAAAACATGTTTTTGTTATTTCTTTTTTGTATTTTTTAAATTTTTTATTTTTATAGGTTAATTTTGTTTTTCGTTTTTAACATTTTTGTTGTTGATTTTTTTTTGTGTTTTTTTAAAATATATTTTTATTTACTTTTTGTTATTTTTTTATTGTTTTATTTATTTATTTATGTTTTCATTATTCTTTTGAAATTTTAATGTTTTTTGGAGTCATAATTAAGGAAATTGTTGATGAATCTCTTAAAATTGTCAAGATAAAAATATACAAAGCCCTAACTAAAAGGAAAAAAAAAGCAATATATTCGTAAAAGACAAGAGAATTGCTTACATCTCTCTAAGGTAGCTCCTAAGAAATTCTGGAGGCAGATTCTAACTAGGAAAACTAAAGATAATAATAAAATTGCTTTACACGACTGGAATTCCTATCTTAAAAAGATTTATGATTCTCCAAATGTCATGGATAACTTTGAAACCCTGCTCACAACGAAAGAAGTTTTCTCATTAGAAGACATTGATTTTGGGTTTAATCACTTGGCTAATGGGAAAGCTAAGGACATTGAAGGTTAATAGGTAGAAATCTTAAAAATTGGAGGTCTTGTCCTCATCCCCCACATTCACAAGCTTTTCAATCAAGCGGTCAAGCAAGGGTTCCCTAAACCATGGACTCAAAGCCTCATTATCCCTATTTTTAAAAGTGGGGATACAAATAACCCCTCTAATTATCGGAAAATTATGATCAACCCTCTCCTAGCCAAGTTATATGGTATTATTTTGGAAAGGAAGTTGAGCATATGGCTTGAAATTGAAGGTAAGCGGGCTAAAGGCCAAGCAGTTTTAGAAAGAAACACTTAACAACATACCACCTCGTTATGCTTAGGATCATTGTGAAGGGATGCCGCAATGATAAATCCAATCTCTTTTGTTGCTTTGTGGACTTTAGAAAGGCTTTCGATATGGTTCCTAGAAACAACCTTTGGAACATATTAGAAAAGCTAAAGGTTCCTTTTGAGTTGAGAGTTGTCGCTATAAGGTTATATGAGAATGTAATTGCCAAGTTAAAGAGCAATGAGGGGTGGTCGAAAGATATTAAGTGTAATATCAAAGTTAAACAAGGTTGGCCCCTATCCCCTACCCTATTTGGCATTTACATCGACAAGCTAGAAGGTTGTTTAGAGGAAGCAAGATGTGTTGGCATGATCTTAGCTGGGATAGTCATCATCCTTCTTCTCTACGCTGATGATATTGTTCTTCTCGCAAGGTGCCATCTGATCTTGATAAGAAACTTATACTTCTTAAGGATTTATGCTCTACCATGGGTATGATTGTTAACACTCACAAAACAAAAGTTATGATTATCAAATCCAAGAAGGACACTTACAGTAATTTTATGTATGACAATAGTAACTTGGAGGAAGTGTCTTCCTACAAGTACCTAGGAATTGATATTCATCACAAGCTCAACTGGAACCATAGCATTGAGAAAAGGATTAATGGGGGATGGAAAGCTTATTTTGGTCTTGAAAATAATTGTAAAACGGTAAACCTCGTCATGTGGGATAGAAAGAAGTTCCTCTTTGAATCTTTAGTCACTCCAGTTATCTTATATGGATGTGAGGTTTGGGGTTGTAGCATCTCTAGAGAATCCTGTAGAAAGATTGAGAAAATCCAAAAGTGTTTTATAACGTATAGCCTCAAAATTAAAAGCAAAACACCCTATCCTATTCTCCTTATAGAAGTGGGTCTTTCCCCTATCGAGAGCCTAGCTATGACTAGGCTTCCGTTGTACAAGCACAAACTCAATAACATAGGAGACCATAGACTTCCTAAGCTAGCTTTAAATTCCAACCAAAACCACCTAAGGCTCAAACGAGGTTGGTATAAAGGCACTATGGCCTGGTTAAAACCATTGGGAGATCGATGAGAATGTTGCATTGCAAAACATTAATAACATTAAAAATATTGTTACTTCTAAGTTCAAAGAAAAAATGTGGTGTGAGAAAGATTTAGCAACTAAAAGAAAATTAAGATATTATAAGGAGGTCATCAACACTGCCCTAGAAGATCAAAATTATCTCTCTATTTTAACTAGCTCAAAGAAGAAAATTAATATAGCCAAGATTAGAATGAACTCTCATGAGCTCCATAGTGAAACAGGTCGTTGGGTAGTTCCTAAAACACCATGGATGGAAAGGTTCTGCCATCTTTGTGAGAATACGAACATCGAGGATGAAAATCACTTCCTCATAGAGTGCCCCGTGTACAACCACATTAGTTCTCAGTTTCAAAATCTTTGTTGCAATACTGACCTTCCTAGCCTTTTACGTTATCAAAATTACAATGAGCTCGGGAGGCTTCTCTCCAAGCTTTTTGAGCATAGGAATAAAATCTTAAATCAAACTAAATAATTCGTTTCTTTATGTCCGATAGACCAAAGTTTGGTCTCAGTGGACGTTAACCATCATCATCATCATCATCAAAATCTTTTACACCATTTTTTCAAAATGTTGAAATTTTATCATGCAAAACAATTTTCATTTTGAGGGTGTTTTTTGCACAATTTTTGAACAAAAAACTGGTTTGCATTGTCATTTTTAAAACATGTTGAAAATTTACCCTAGAAAAAAAAAGTGTTATTCCAACATCAACACTTTTCATTTTCGAGTTGATTTTTCATATTTTTGGGGGGGTTTTTTGCTAGAGTTCCTGTTTTGAGTTTATAGTTCCGGTTTCAAAGTTTACATTGCTTTTCATCATTATTGTAATGTGTTTTACACTAGCTCATTTGGTTGAAAGCTACTTTATCAAGTAAGAGGTCTTGAGGTCAAGTCTCTTTTCTTTTAGTATCTTGTGAAATCATGAGTTATTTCATTACTTTATTATAAAGTATATTTCACTTGTATTATAAAAGTGAATCACTATAAAAAAAACATTAATATTATTTTTTAGTTACTTTTTACATACAATTTTTATTTATAAAGTAACTTCAACATCATAAAAGGGATTCTCCCTAGCTTTATAAAAGTAGGTCATAAAAGTAGCTTATAGGTAAAGTTGATGAGGTAAAAGATTTTTTTTGTTTCCCAACAACATCCATCGCCACATGGGCTAGCGTCTACCTACAAAGTGGTTTGTTGTCACCATTAATTCCTTTTTTCTAAAAGGGGACAATTTTCACATCCAAAGTCCATTTTCGATGTTGTTTTATTGAAATAGCCCATTATTTGGAGAGCTTTCCATATAGATAGTCAATTTTATCTTTTGAACCCATATCATCTATATATTTTAACATTTCTACTCAAATTGAACTTGTTATTACCGGTACCAACTACTTCTTAGAAACATATCATATGGAGGATGTCGTAAGAAGCAAATAATTGTACTAGAATTACCTTGAGAAAAGAAAAACGCCCAATAATTTTTATAAGAAATCCAAGTGGGATAATAAGAATGACAAAGCATGTGAATTAATTAGAATGACCATTTCTCTAGATTTACAATTTCATATTCAAGGAGGAAATGACATAGATGAAGTCTAGGAAAAGTTGAAAAAGGTATCTAGTGAACCCAATGTTACTAGATCTCATCAATTTAAAAATCAAATCATGACTTGAAGTCATAAAAGGTTTGTTTGCATTGAAAATTATTTATCTAAGTTCAAAACACTTAGAAATTAACTTACAAATTGTCAAATTGATTTGAAGGATGAACGATGCATATATATTATCCTTTCTTAGTCTGGTTCTGCATATTCTTATTTTTTACTACCTTTTATGCCATTAGAGAAGCTCTAGGGATGCATATAAAAATTCGGCTCTGGACTCTTCTTATGACCCTCTACTTGGAGATAAAATACACTTTTGTATATTGGAGTGATCAACACTATACACCTCACAAGGTTTTAGTGGTCAAACGGAAAGATAAAACTAGACATTCAAAGAAGCAACATCCTCACAATAGCAAGCAGAACAAGGGTCTTAAACCCTCTCTTCCAACTTCTACTCCTAATGGTAATAAAGGACTAAAATCAACATCCTCACAATAACAAGAAAAATAAGGGTCTTAAACCCTCTCTTCCAACTTCTACTCCCAATGTTAATAAAGTACTAAAATCAAAGAGTAAAAAGACTAATAAACATTGCTATTTTTGTGGGAAGGATGATTATCTGGAATCTAAATATTTAAAAAAAATAAATACCTTGGAAATAATAATGAAGAAATATAACATCAATGTAGATTATTTTTCTTCTAACATTTATTCTCATAAATATGCACTTTTTGTTTATGGTTTCTCTTTAAACATAACATCTACTTCTTATAAGTGACTTATTTTAAATAATCTTATCAAATATCTAAGAATAAAATCATGCACTTTTTGCTTATGATTTCTCTTTCAACATAATATCTACTTTTTCTTATAAGTTACTTATTTTAAATAATCTTATCAAATATCTAAGAATAAAATCATCTAAATAATTATTATTAATAATATATATCTTAAGTATTATAAAAAAAAATCCACGTTCACAAAATATGCCTATCTCATTCCATGACCTCATCATTCTATTCTATGACCTCATGAAAGTGTCATTCCATAACTTCATCAAGCATGCCTAAGGAAAGATTTGTTATTACACCGGAGAATCCAACCAGGCCTCTTCATCGTAAATAGGTTGGTTGTTACCCTACCATATTTACTATTTTATTTATATTTCCTTTTATTCCGCTTGGTATTATATCAAATAGGTCAAGATTGATCCAAGTTCTTGCTTCATAGTTTAAGTTCAATTACTTTCTTGGTGGACTTGAAATTTAATTAAGTTGACTAGTTTCGGACTTCTCAATTTAATAAAGTTTGACGAGTTTCGCACTTCTCACAGGAGAAAAGTGTCTCCAAACAAATCTGATATCTTATGTTAACTAATTATTTCTTTAAGAAATGTTTGTCAATGTTCCTAAGTGCCTTCCTTGAAATTCGTGATTCATGATTTAATATTTTTTTAATGCGAACATCATACTTCACACTTCTTGTGATATCAGATTTAGTCTTCCTATCACATGCTTAGTTAACTCACAAATTGAACCCGTGATCGTTAGGTCTTATTAACTTTCAAGCATCACGTATATAGAATTAATTAGCAAAACATGAAAAAATAAGTAAACAACTATAACAATACCCCTCGGGAAGAATGCCAAAATGAGGGTTCACTATGTATCTTAGCAATGAGCGTTAATAATTGTGCTTCTCATTCCCCAATAATTCACTATCTAGATTATTTAGGATTAGGCTTGGAATTTCAAATCTCCTTTGCCCCTCAAAATGAAAATTTGATGACGTTTTTGCAGTTTTCTTGCCTTTCATTTTAAGTTCTACGAAAATTTGTGAGTGTCGGCCTCCCTTTACCTGGAAAGTCTCTTTCAACTACTCTTGCATCTCAACTTTCATTAATCTCCCTCTGAGAGTGCCTTGTTTTTTCCTAAGTTAACATATGTGTTTCGATACCTTGCTCTGATCTAAAGAAAATAATCACAAAATTCTTCATGCTTGATATACTATATTAAAATTGGTACAAATGGTTTTTGAATTGTTGTGAGATCCAAGTTATTCCATACTTAGGAAGATAAGTTGAGAGAATGTCTCGACTATCTCTAACAAACACAATTAAAATTTAATCCTCTAGTAATAAAATTAATGTAAGTTAGAGTTCCCATCAGTTATATTTCAAAAGAATTTTCATGACCCCGAATTAAGACCAATAAAACTCTAATAAACAAAGTTATTTTTCATTAAAGTTCATAGTCCCTTCATAGTTTCCTAGTCAAAGTTCTTCTTCACCAAGAAGTCTAACAAATATTTTTTGGTCAAATGATGATGAGTGTTCCTATTGGTAAAAGAGATTGTGACAAAGAAGAACTTTGACCAAGCTTATATCTCTATGCCTTCTTTTTGAGTTCTTGTTAATGAGAAGTCATGCTAGTGATACTTCGAAGGAACTTTCTTAGATAATTACTTTGACTAGGGAACTACGACCAATGAACTATGATTGTCTTGTTCCCTAATTGATCTAAGTTGTCGTATTGATGTTGGGTCTTGTTGGTTAAAATTCATGTTGATCATAATTCTAAGGAATTTCTTGATTAAGAACCCTAATGAACAAAATGATGGAGAATTGTAATAGATAGGAACATTGATAAAGAAACTACAACCAATAAGAAATTTGATGAATGAAATTTAGTCAACAAAAAATATAACCATAGGAACCATAAGTCACGAAGGAACTTTTAACTAAGGAAAAAGAATAAGAAATTAGTTAATATTCTTATTGAATAGATTTCCCATCCTATTGGTCATTGTTTTAATGTACTTTCTTAGCCAGAAAATTTTAATATGATAGATTGAATTGTGCCCAACAAGGAACCATTAACAACATGAACTCTTGTCAACAAGAACTTTAATGAAGAAGCTATGACCAATAAAACCTCTAACAAAGAAACAATGATTAGTCAAGGTCCTCTTATTCTTTCTTTGGTTCAATCATGTATGTTAGAAATTATCCCTTCGTCCTAGTTCTAGGGAGAATTCCTTACTAGAAACAACACAATTAAACTTTAACCAACAATGTTCCTATTTGTTAAGGATTCAAAAAATTTATAGTTTTTTTTTGCTATCTATACCCTCACTTTTGAATTTCACAGCATACGCCACTAACCTCCACCGTGTAAACATGGATCAAGGAATTCAATTTGTACCTTGTATCTTTGTCGTCAAATTCAAATCAAAATTAACTTGTAACTATCTCATCCATCTAACTTGAGAATTGAACCATTAACAACTCAAAATTAAAATCAAATTTTCAACCTGATGAATTTGACTAGAAATTTGAACCACTACCATGTGAAATGAGTTGCATCATATCATAGTTATGACATGTAAGTGGTGTTGTTAGATAAATGGCTTTCCACACAAAATAGTGTAACTATGAAATTCTACAACTTTGCATTAAAATGTTTATTACTAGCATAGCTATATGAATTAAATGGCTAGTAAATGGCAATAAACATCAATCCATAACAATCATCAAAACACTTCATCATACATCTCAAGTTGTTAAAATTAAAAGACATGAAAAAACATAAAAACTAATTAAATTACAACTTTATTTTTGTTATTATTTATGGTAAAAAAATATATATAAATTAAATATATATACATTTAAAAAAACATGTAACAAATTTTTAACCATGGAGATTCACCCCCACTTTATCATGGATATTCTTAATATGTAAGTAGACATTGTTATAATACCATGGGCCAATATATGAATCATGAATACCGCATGCCCAAAAAACCATAACTTCTTTAACAATCACTCATTCATATACCATTTTTTTAATTAATGAATTTAATTAAAAAGGTGAAAAAAATTTAACTATAGAAATAAATTTCAGTCTTTGATTTATTTATATTACTAAAAATAGTCTAATATTACTAAAATTAAGTCCTTACTATACACTTCATAATTATACCTAATTTAACTGAGTTTAACAAATATGATCACCAATAATAAACTCAAATTTCATACAAATAAACATTAAAACCAATCTAAGATTCAATTTTTAAATCCCACGCATCGTTAAAAGCAATTAAATTTTTCACGAAGAACAATAAAAAATGTATGAATTTATGTGAAAATAAGTTCAAATTCTTAATTTAAATGAATATGTCAAAATTTTCAAATTATATGAAAAACCTTGAAAAGGGCAAAAGTGCAAAATACTCGGTAAGAGATGGATCTGCCAATAGGAATGTTGATATTCATCATTGTTCTTGCTATTATTTCTCTGTTCTTTTCCCTATCATGACCTTTATCCCGTCAAGTAGATCAGCCCCTTGTAAATATTCCCAAAAGGACATTCAATTTCAATTTAAGTATAAATGTTTGCAACAAAATGTGAATTAGAAACAACATGGACTCCATGACTGCCAATAGGAATGTTGATATTCATCATTGTTCTTGCTATTATTTCTCTGTTCCTTTCCTATCATGACCTTTCTCCCATCAAGTAGATCAGACCCTTGTAAATATCCCCAAAAGGACATTCAATTTCAATTTAAGTATAATGGTTTGCAACAAACTGTGAATTAGAAACAACATGGACTCCATGAATGGTTTATCCTCAAAAGCAGTAGTTTGAGAGGAGAGGGGGAGTTCATTAAATTTGAAATTAATATTGGAGAGAGATGTGTTCCTTTTGTGAGAAAGCATGGAGAATACCTTAGTTTGGTGTACGAGCATGGCAACAATCTTCTCTATTCTTACAGTTACAGCAGACGTCAACACTTTTGTTGTAATTCCTTCCCCAAAACTGCAAGCAAATGAGTTCGTCATTATTCGCATTTTTCAGGAAAACACACCTTCCTTAGTCTATATTACCAATCTCGCCAGTAGGTTACATTCATTACTGTTTTCTTTTTACTCTTCAATGGGTTAACTCCCCTTATCATGTGACATTGTCCAAAGGTAGTTTGCTGCTTTTAGCAGGTAATATTGAGATAAACTGCTTAATGTTTAATTTTCTGTGTGACCAAATTTATTGCAAAGCTCTTAATAATTGCAGATGAAGTGACAAACTTATTTAGAATTCATGAAATTTCCGCTCTAAAGGATGTAGCCTATTATATATTTTGACGGCTTCAATTCTAAAATGGACGTCATTTTGATGGGTTGCTCCTCTACAAGACACGTCAAATTTGACGTGGGAAAATTTTGGTAACCGTCAAATACGTTTTGAAATGCTAAATACTTCCTATAAGACATCAAATTCCAAGCCTACTTAGGATGCTACTTTTGCAAACTCTCCTACACTAATGAGAGATTGGTTACCTCTATGTAATAAGAGATTAGTTATTTATGTAAAAGTTTAATTTAATTTATTGTGTTTTCTAGTTTAATATGGAAAAGACATTGTTATATTTTATCCTATTAAGTTATATAAACATTTTGATTTGGTAAAATTATATAAAAATAAAAATAAAAATAAAAATAAATTTAAAAAATATATAATTATAATTAATAATTAAATCAACCTAGATCCATTTTAATTCGATCTACTAAGTGCGAGAAATTTCCTTTCACTCTAAAAGAGGTTAACACCTCAAGAGATTTGACCCCTCTCGACACTTGGTAGATCTGAAGTTAAGATGGATCTAGGGTGCTTAATTTAAGTAGAATTAAATATTAGGTCGTTACTGTCACTGTTTTTTCTTATTGAATTTTTTTATGAAATAAATATACTAATTGAAATTTGACATATTTTTGTAATTAAAAATTTTAATTTTGAAAGGTAACTATTTTTTTTAACTTAATCTTTCATTAAATAAAAATGTTACAATTGTATTACAACCTTGTTTGTTGGTGATTTGTCACATGGAAACTAAATCATTACCAAAACAACAAATATCAGTGCAAAGATAAACTGTATGTCCAAACCAAATCACCAAAAATAGAGAATGTTCAATAAATACCTAATTATACAAGGTTTGATGTATAAGAGAACTTACAGGTTGATTATTAACTAGACTATACATGCCAACCCTTAAAAGGCCTAGCAAAAGAGGCAAACTAGATAGAAAGTGAAACTAAATTAATAATAAAACTAGGGAGAAGTGGAGACGTCCACCTCAGTAAGGTTAGTTGCCCTTAGTTGCAACCATTGGATCCCAGAGCAGAAGCAATTTGGACTTCAATTTTCTTGAGATGGGCCCCATTTCTTTCTAGTAGAGCACCACCTTGTCCAACATTAACTTTTGCATCATTCATATCCATAATTACCCTGCCCATCAACATTTTCATTTGCATATAAATCTATGATCAACAAGTATTGGTCCTCTCTACCATGAATATGCCTTGGGTCCAACACTCACTCTATAATATTTGTTAATATTTTTAGATCTTATAAACAACTTCGCTCAATCACAACGCCCACCTCAAATTCATGAAATTATTCCTAAACCTTGGTCCTCTCTACCATGAATATGCCTTGGGCCCAACACTCACTCTATAATATTTGCTAATATTTTTAAATCTTATAAACAACTTCGCTCAATCACAACGCACACCTCAAATTCATGGAATTATTCCTAAACCTGTACAAAGATTTGTTCCCTTAAAATATAAATTGAACTCTCCCAACCATCTACAATTGTTATTGCCATATTTATGCAATATCCTTTTTTAATCATGAACTCATAAAACCATACTAATGTAAAAATACTAACTAACAATTTTAAATTTAAAAAATATATAATTCTGATGACCAAATAACTTTTAAACTAACCATACCATCAATTTGTTATACCTTGGACTTTTAATTAATTATGTTTGGGATATAATTCCAAGTTTTACATAGTGTGAACTTATCTCACTTAAAATTTAAGATGATTTACACTCTTAACCTATGCGTTGAAAAGGTGTAAATTGATTTAACCTATGTGTTGAAAAGGTGTAAATTGATTTAACTTGTACCGTGATAACCAGGAAACATGACAAACAAATTAATTAAGTTGCAGAATATTTATGCTTGTTCACGTAGAAATATAATATTGGACATGGCTGAAGCATAGACGGTATTTTATTTGACGATAAAATTTTGAAAAACTAGATTTTAATTTATTTTTAATTAAAAGTAAATTTATTGAAGAAAAAATATGAAGATAATATTGTAAATATAGAATATTTAAAAATATTAATAAAAATAAAAAACGTGAAATATGGTAGAATTAAACTGGAAATTTTAGAGTGAAGAAGACCTAAAATTTTACTGAACTATGCTGATCCTTTTTACTGTCTCTCCTTTTCTTCACTGGATGTCTACCTATTTTGTATTGATTTTGGGTCTACACATATGATTTTATTATGATCTCCATCGGAAATGCCCAGTTTCAGCTTGAATCAGGCCCCAGCTTTCGTTTCTGGCCGCTGATATATTTTGGTTCACATGTAAATGCTCATTATATTTACTTAATATAATACTATGCTGATTTTTTCCTCTGAAAAAACTGGAAATTTTAAACTTAATTGAAGAAATTTGATATCAAATACTCGAAAACAAATAAGTTTATTTAAATATTAAAATTAAAAATTCCTTAAATATAAATTTGGAAACTTTAAAATATTTCAAAGCTAAACTCATACTTTAAAATAATGAAATCTTTATATTTTGATAGAAAGAACATGATAATCAACCAAAAGTGTTATTGTAGTGTCTATGTAATGTAATGTAAGGTAAGGTCGTGTCGAGACTATAATGATAGATTCATATTTGACCCATTATTCTTCATCGTTCATTTAGTGTTTGTTAGTCACACTAACAATTCTTTCCGAGTCTTATTCCAGGAGGCTTCCCGCGCCCCAATGTTATATTGTGTATATGTTTACATTGACATGAGAAATAATTAAAAACTAAACTATGGTAAATAGACAAGTATACTTTGTTAATCTAATAATCAACTGCTTCACCACTTTTGTCTACCTTTTATTCACTGCTTTTGTTCATCGCTTGTGTCCACTACTAACTCAACCGCTTCCCATAGCTCATTTGGGAACATTAAAGGATTACTTATCAGTGCATTGCAAAACAAAGAACCACTGTTGTTTACATGATGTTGAAAAGAAACATTCACACCATCTTTAAGGGTTTCTTCGATACAAAACGAGTAACTTTGAAAAGAATGCTTGTCTAGCCAACGAACTCTAATTTCCCATATACTTGTAACTAAAATAGCAAGCAAAAAATAAGGAAGGGAGGTGGTCGGATTTGCAGCTATGCATGCAAGCAAATAGATAAGAAATAGTAAGCATCATCTATCATTTAGTGAGGATTATGTAAAGCACTTTTACATTGTTCTCCCCTATACCTGTAACCAAAATAGGAAGCAAACAATGAAGAAGGAAGGCGGTCAGCTATGCATACATGCAAGAAAATACATAAGAAATAGTAAGCATCATATACTTTATAGTGAGGATTATGTAAAGCACTCCTAAATTGCTCTCCAAACTCTTGAACATGGAATAGGATGGTTCAATATCACTCAAATTAGTGCATATAATAATTATGAGACTCCTTCGTGGGACAAGGAACCTTCAACTCAAATATTTGTGACGCAGAAAAACCACGTCTTTTCCAAACCTCGCGTGCAGCCTATGAGTCAGGCCCATTTGCATCGGAAGCGCTATTATAAGCATAATTCACATAACACCCGCAACCAAACAAACAACTAGGAATACATAACAACTCGTCAATGAGCGTTGGTCCCTCTTGGACGCATAAAACCGGACCTCAAATAGAATTAAACTTGCTTGATAATTCATCGGTTCCATCTTTTCCACAAACCTTATCAGATTAATTCTTCGTCATTGATCTCTTCTATGATCCAACAGTTTACACTTCACCTGATCTGACCAAACAGTTCGCTCCATCTCAACCGTTCAATCAACCTCGCTTGATCTGATGGTTGATATTGATATCGGGTGGATAACTTGCAAGAGGAATACTCGCCCGATAAAGTGGTTTTCTCTCTCTAGTCTCCTGCCACACGTTAGCCGATGAATGGTATCGGGTGACTAGCCCTAAATACCACTTACCATTTTTTGGCCACTCGATAATCTGTTTACTGCTTCTGGAAACTCCCTTCCGTCGATTAACGCCTACGCTCCTATGTCATGCATGACCGTAGATCTCCTTTGATCAACGATCGCAACATTCTCACAGTTGTAGACTTGTGATGTGTTGATCGATTCACTGTGCTATCGGCAGTTAATCTGAGCCGTCCATTCTTCAGTTCAAATGATACAATTTAATCCTCACCGTTCTTTCTTCCTTCGTGATTTCTTTACCGTCCTTTTGGAATTTGGGAAAAGTCTGTGTTCTCTGTTAAAGAATATATTCTCAATCGTCCTCTGTCTACTGTAAAACTCAATACGCTCCCTTCCGGTTGATCCTTCCGTCAATTCAACATGGAATCTCGATTTCAACATGCCTTTACACAGGGTTCGTTAAACAATTAAATACGAATTCCGTAAACGAAAATTCCATCAGACATTCATGCTACAAATAATTCCAGAGTATTTCTCAGGTTCATAGTCAATACACCATAAGGTTATTAAAACACTTACAAATACAAATTCTCACACATAATACACACAAATTCACACTATTTGGTATTATAATATTTACAAGGAAACAATCACATTCGACTGTTTCAGTTCTCCCTTCACTCATCCATCCTATCTTTCCATTTGAATCTAACCTAGCTAACCTCTTTCTCCTAACCTTTAGCTGATCTCTTCAGCTAACCTAGCTACCCCTTGAATTATACAAAAAGACTATATTTATACAAAAGTGGATTCATGAACCAATTTTGGTTTAGATCCAGAAATCTCTTGCTCTCTCCTAAGGAATCTCTTCCACTCCACTCTTTTCTAAAACAAATGCTAAATTAAGCTTTCAAATCCCTCATATCCTATTCAAACCAGATAATCTAACTGCTTGCCCTGATCTCCACACAGGGAGGATCAATCAACCACTATGCCCTTTTCTCATATTTTACAATAAATAAACACTCTCACACATTTAAATAAATAAAATTAACTAATCTCTTATCTTCCAACCCCTTGTTAGTCACAACATGTGATCATTCCATCACATTGTTGACTAGGTCTAAATGCTCCTGCATTAGACTCCCAAAGTTGAAAGTTTTCATGACCTCCTGGTCATGTGTTTCTTCTGTTGATCATCTAGTATCCTAAACTTTACTTTGTAACTGGTCATCACTTTCATCATGCTGCTGATTCAATTCTTCTGCCACTGTCACTTTTGTTCCTCCAAGTTTCCAAATCTTATTTTGTTGTTGTCCTCTTTCCTTGCTGATACAAATTCCTTTTGTTAATTTCTCTTCCTTGTTGTCCTTCTATTTAACCGTCTTCATCTTCCACAATTTCTCAACTTCCTCTTTACAATTTGTTCTTAACTGAACTCCACTGACATCTGCCTGCTATACATTCCCCCTTACCATAGAAATTATCAAACTTTTTGTCCAATTCTTCTTCACCTCTGCCATTTACAAACTATTGTTTGTACTCTACAGCTTCTTTTCCACTATCATTAAAGATAATCTTTTCCTCTATGTTATCAGGTTCATCTAATAACTTTTCCAGCAAAATGCCATTTCCTTCATATTCAATAAGCATGTCATTTTCATATGACTCCTCCTTCCTGTATAAAACAGAATTTCCATCACAATTGTCAGTTTCAAAATAACTATGGTTTTCAATATCCATAGATAATTCTGCCATCAAATCTTTATACTGTCCTTTTGCAAAAGTTATGAAAATGTCATCAATTTTCATTCCAATACTTTTCTCTGCATTACACAATGTTCTTTGTTCTGACATAAGACTATCATTCAACAGTTCAATAGCTAGGATTTCTTGGAGCATATCATTATGAAGGACCCTGTCCTCTTCTACACATACTATTGCAACAAAATGATGTTGTTTCATCTTCTCCTACATTAGAAACAAAATTTTGGTTTTTTAAGATTTCTTCATGGTTTATAGATTCATAAAAATAATCCACTTTAAAATCATAGAATTCCTGAACTTCTGTATCTGTCAACATCATCTTATATTCTTCATAATTTCCATAATACTTTCATTTTGATTCTCAACTGAAAATACTTCATTATGGTTATCATCACAAACTTTCATTTTCTTATCTTCAGCTTCTTTAATCATGAAAATTTCCCTGTCAAAATCATCATTCTCAAAATTATTAAATACATGCTCAAAATATCTTTCTGTTTCAGCCATTTCTTCCAATAATCTCACTTCTTCATCAACATGCATAAGCACATTGTCCAATTTCTATTCGTTACCTGTCAAACCTGAAAATATACACAACATGTTAGTTTAAAAAATACAAGGCTTTTCATTTGAAGCCTCAGTGATCAGTTCCTCATGCTTCTCTAAACTATTTTGATAGTTCTTTAAGTTATTGAGAAATTCTTCCTCAACATCTCTAATTTCTTTCTCATCAAAGAAAACTTCCGGGACTGCAACTTCTTGACTATGCTTGGCAACTTCATCATAAGTTTGTAGAATACCTTCCTGTTCTACACAATTTCTTCCAACACTTAGTTTATCCAAATAAGATAACAATGTCTCCTCCTCTTCTATGATAAGACTTTGATCTTTCAAAGATTTCCTTGACTTAACTTCTTCAGCTAAGTTCTCTGTGTCAGCTTTCTTCTCTTCATTTCACAAATCTGCAATGCATTTATTTCCTTTCCTTTTTCCATTTCCCCTTGGTCTTCTATCCCTGCTAAAATTCCTTCAAACATGATCCAATAAGTTTTCACTAAGATAAGACACAACCATTCAGCCATACCTTTTAATTTCTTCCACCAATTGAAGTCTTGAAAGTCTTTATGCATCTCCTTTTGTGGTTTTCTTGCCTCTGCCTCTTTCACCTTTTCATACATAGTTTCAGGTTCATTAGGTTGCATACCTGCAATTTTACATTCACAGAAATAATTAATCCCAAAAATATGAGATTCTCTTGTCTGTGAAGATGTTACCAACACATTTCTCTCATTCTGATCTACATAGATCAGTTCTTCATCACTGTCATCACTGTCTCCTTCCCCAAGGAGAGATCCTTTCTCTGGTTCACAGATGTATTCTACTCCTTCATCCTCAACTGTTTGGAGTATTAATTTCTCAGCAAACAATTCTCTGACAGGCCATTTAACTCTTTTTCCCACATAAAATCCTTGTTTCCATTTTTCTCTAATTCCTTTCAATACCAGCTTCTTCAAACCACTGAGTTCTATCTTCATCTCAGCCAACTCTATGTCCATTTATTCTTTACTCATTCCTTTAAGTCCAACTACTTAGACACTCTTTTTCCTCTGTTTTTGATTTTCCTCTATACCCCTATCATAACTACCAATAGTCAGTTCCATTTCTTCCTTTGGTGAACTTTCCTTGTTCAGTAGTGAGCTGCAACTAGCCTTTTTCATCGGTAACAAGTCTCCCTCATGCCTCACCAAACTTTTCTGAGTTCAACGTTTTGGTACCTATTGGTTCTTTCCTTGAACCCTTCACTAACTAACAATTCTACCCAACACTCCTCTTGATGGAATTGTTATCTTTAAGACAACTCTTCCCACAATCACAATTGTGGAGCTGCCTCAACAACTTCTAACCAACCACAATTTGAAATTGTTCTCATCTCCTCTTGAACACTCCTTACTCTAGGCTCTGCATCTTCAATTTCTCACTTCCTTCTTTCATTCAATAATTTCATTTACTATTGGGTACTATCACCTTTACTCATCTGAGAGTTCTTCTTGCTCTATCTTCTTTAACATAGCTCATATGCTATGATGCTGGTACAACTCATTCTACCTTTCAGCAATTCCACTGCTTCTATTGACCTACACAATCTTATCTCAAGATACATCAAAGTAACCTTTTAAACCTGCAACTTTTCCTTCAAATATGTCTTAAACTATTTCCCTTTCCATCAGTTAAATCTTTGCCGAAAGATACAACTGTTCACTATTTAATTTAGACTTTCCATTCAAAAGACTCCATACAACCAACAACTATTTCCCATTTTACTTTTCATAATGGACTCTTCAACTTCCAAGATCAATTAAGATTAAATCTGAATTTCAATTATTTTTACCAATTCATGAGAGACACTATCAATTCCTTCTGATAACCTGTTTATAAGCAAATCTTGTTTTGCTTCTACAAATTCCAAAATTCATTCCTTGTAATGACTCTCTTTTCAGATCTATTAAATCCAACCTTCAGTCTAACTGTTCCTTTATCTATTGATATCATTGTCTTCAACAATTCTTTAAGTAATCCTCAATCATTCTCAGTTTTCACAAAATCTTCAAATCATTTAAATGCCTTCAATGCCATAGCAAACCACTCTTCTATTTAACTTTAAATTCCAAACCTTCTACCTCAATTTTCCTTTTAATCAAACCAATCATTCAATCAACTTACATGGAAATTTCATTTTCCTGGAAGGAAAACATCTTCTCCTTTGAAATTTCAATCCCTTGTTTTTCTTTAGACATTCAAAACACATCTTTGCAAAATTATCAAAATAAACATTCTTACCAGACCTTCATCAAAAGTTCACTACTTCCCCATTCTAATCTCAATGTCCTTTGGAGTCTGATCCCCATCTGTATCAAATTCACTTTAGTGCAAATATACATATGCTGGAATTAAAATTCAGTCTCTTAACCATTCTCTACTGAGCATTGATCTAGCTCTGCTACCAAAAATGACGCAGCAAAACCACGTCTTTTCCAAATCCCGCGTGCAGCCTATGAGTCAGGCCCATTTGCATTTGAAGCACTATTATAAGCATAATTCACATAACATCTGCAACCAAACAAACAACTGGGAATAAATAACAACTCGTCAATGAGCATTGGTCCCACTTGGATGCATAAAACTAGACCTCAAATAGAATTAAACTTGCTTGATAATTCATCGGTTTCGTCTTTTCCACAAACCTTATCAGATTAATTCTCCGTCTTTGATCTCTTCTCTGATCTAACGGTTTACACTTCACCCGATTTGACCAAACATTTTGCTCGATCTCAATTGTTCAATCAACCCCGCTTGATCTGATGGTTGATATTGATATCGGGTGGATAACTTGCAAGAGGAATACCCACCCGATAAAGCGGTTTTCTCTCTCAAGTATCCTACCACATGTTGGCTAATGAATGGTATTGGGTGACCAGCCCTAAATACCACTTACCATTTTTTGGCCGCCCGATAATCCGTTTACTGCTTATGGAAACTCCCTTTCTCCGATTAATGCCTACTCTCCTATGTCATGCGATGATCGTAGATCTCCTTCGATCAACGATCACAACATTCTCACGATTGTAGACTTGTGACGTGTTGACCGGTTTACTGTGCTATCGATGGTTAATCTAAGCCGTCCATCCTCCAGTTCAAATGATACAATTTAATCCTCACCGTTCTTTCGCCCTTCACGGTTTCTTTACCATCCTTTTGGAATTTGGGAAAAGTCTGTGTTCTCCGTTATAGAAGATATTCTCAATCTTCCTATGTCTATTGTAAAACTCAATTATGCTCGCTTCCAGTTGATCCTTCTGTCAATTCAACATGGAATCTCGATTTCTACATGCCTTTACACAGGGTTTGTTAAACAATTAAATACAAATTCTGTAAAGGAAAATTCCATCAGACATTCATGCTATTCAACATAGAATTCCACAATATTTCTCAGGTTCACAGCCAATACACCATAAGGTTACTAAAACACATACAGATACAAATTCTCACACATAATACACACAAATTCACACTATTTGGTATTATAATATTTACAAGGAAACAGTCACATTCGACTGTTTCAGTTCTCCCTTCACTCATCCATCCTATCTTTCCATTTGAATCTAACCTAGCTAACCTCTTTCTCCTAACCTTTAGCTAATCTCTTCAGCTAACCTAGCTACCCCCTGAATTATACAAAAAGACTATATTCATACAAAAGTGGATTCATGAACCAATTTTGGTTTAGATCTAGAAAACTCTTGCTCTCTCCTAAGGAATCTCTTCCCCTCCACTCTTTTCTAAAACAAATGCTAAATTAAGCTTTCAAATCCCTCATATGCTATTCAAACCAGATAATCTAACTACTTGGCCTGATCTCCACACAGGGAGGATCAATCAGCCACTATGCCCTTTTCTCATATTTGACAATAAATAAACACTCTCACACCTTTAAATAAATAAAATTAACTAAACTCTTATCTTCCAACCCCTTGTTAGTCACAACATGTGATCATTCCATCACATTGCTGACTAGGTCTAAATGCTCCCGTGTCAATTTGATTAAATGCTTATTTCACGAAGACCATACATAATATTTCAATTGCATGTTCATTCAACTAGATATTTGAATTTCAATGTCATAAATATTCAAGGAAAGTAGATAATTATAGTTTTTTATTTTCTTCCTAAATGACTGAATATTTATGAAAATCCAAAGTTGGGTCGAACCAAAGATGCATTTGTTCCTCTCCATCTCCACCTCTATCTCTAACACATTTTTTTGAAGATGATATTGTTCCTTTCCATCCCCACCCCATCTATTAACACATTTTTTTGAAGACAGTATAGGCTTCAATGTTTATCTATTTCTATCTATGATGAATTCAAAGTCAATTTCATCATGGTTAGATTTTCTTGAGTCATTGACTACAAATCAAACATGTAACAAATCATCAGACTAATCAAGTTGATTTTAAATAGAAATAAAACTCTAAATATAGTTTCTTCCATGAGAATTTCTCTAGTTACAAAGGGAAACTAATCTCTTGTCCTTTGCACTATGAGATGAAATGGAATTTTTTGCAATGCATGAGACTTTTAGTTAATTGATGTACATAAAATGCAATAATTGTTCTAGTTGAATCTCCATGTACAATTTGATTCTCATGCTGAAGTTTCCAAACAAATACTTGTTATTAAACTGGAATCTAGAACCTACACATCTAGGAAAGTTAATTGAATTGATTTCAATACCTAACAATATAGATGAATTCAAACTAAATAAATTTTATGGTTAGAATACAAATGAATGAGATAATTATATAATTTCCTTACTAGAATTATTTTCTAGCACAGGTTGAACAATTCGACTAATGTCAAGGTATCTAACATGGTATCCACCCTAAGTAATGTTGTAATTCTGGTCAAATAAGCTAAATTTTCCATACTCATATCAAATTCAATGGCTTTGAAGCTGGAAGGGATGCTACATGCTATTCATATATCTTTTCATATGTTGCTTCTACTTCTTCCTTTGTTTTTAGTTCTCTCACTTGAAGTGATTATGGACAAAATGGTGGTAGATTTTCAATTGGTGGTGCTTTCACTGGAAAATGAGTGAAACCATTTCCTCTTCCTCTTCAAGGCCAACAAGATCAATTGTATCAATGATGATTGGCTCAAATGTAGGGTAAACTTAGTTTATGTATTTTGAAAAGGAAGAAGCCCATGCTTACACCTCTACAACCTTCGCTTCCACCTCTACCTTTGGTGTCGAGAAATCAATTTCCTTCCTTTTTGTTGCTTCCACAAAATAGTAAACCAATTCATTTACACTTTATTTTCCTTTGTTTCTATCTTAACTGTTATTTCCTTGGATATTTCTCCCATTAATGTTGATGCTACTAGTTAGGGTGGTGGTAATTAGGAGGATAGGACTATTGAAGATGTCATCTATGATGGTTCATATAAACTTGAATTGGATTTATATATTTATGTGGATATCAATTTGAACATAGAACATAAAAGGGTGCTAGTAGTTTTCAAGTCAATTGTCGGATCTATTGTTTGTTGGAAATCAAGTGCTTATGTTATCGGTAGTGGTAAAATCAATACATTGAAAGAAGAAGGGTTGGAAAATACCTTTTCCCTAGTTGTTTTTTTCATTGCATATTCTACTTTTTTCTCAAATGCAGAGTTATATTCTTTGTCTATTCTACTCCTTTCTCAGATGTATAGCATACTGGGTGGTAAACTGCTTAAATTGCTGCACCTATCCACATTTGGTTCATTGGAACCTTTCTCTATTCAATGGGATTCCTTATCATCTATTGGTCCAACTTTCTTCAAAGATACATGCATCAATACAAAGTACAAATATTTTTTTTTTTGTCATTTCAATGAACTCATCTCACACAAACCTTTCATTGAAAACCAACCTTGCTTCTTCGTATAAGAATCACATAGACATAAATGGAAGACCTTTGTCACAACCTCAGTATATCTAGCATTCTTAGAAAGACCTTGAGAAGAAATGGCATTGCATCCTAAAATGGAAAATGGTTCAAACCCATGGATAACTCCTCAATAGAGTCAAGAAAACATGGGAATCAAATGCTCCAAAAAAAATTCAATAAGCATGCAAAACCCCCATATCAGAACCATCCCTAATAAAATAAAATGAATCCAACTACATTTTCTTAGAAAAACTATGAATTGGCTATTGCTATCCATTATATTGATGTCATTGAGGAGAGGAAAGAGACTAACATCCTATGCAAGTGAACCGACATTATGGTTCTTGACCTTTAGGATAAATGTTAACCCCAACTCGGTGAAAATGCTCTCTACCACAAAATAGATGCATCCCTTTCTTTCCAAATAGAGATGGCCTAAATGAGATAGGTGGAACTCCATAAGAAACACTTGTAGTCTATGTATGTCCATTGTCACATTTACAACTACATATAGCACTCTCAATTACAATTAAAAAGTGATTAACGAAAATTATATTGAACCTTTGTTAATTTAAGCAATTATAAATTACCTCTAAGACTATATCCCCACCATGTGTCATTCGTAGAAATTTGGGATTTGTGTATGGTTAATTTTACATTAAATTTAGGATGGTTCTTGGGCCTTATATGGGGAGGTTCATTAGGTCTACATCGATTCTTCATTCTAGAAAGAAATTTCAAGAGATAATTAGTCAATTTTTCAAATTTTTGGATACGGTTTAGAATATATGTTAGGTTTTCTAGGACTCTTCGACAAGTACTCTATGTCATGTCTGGATTTTGTGCTAGTGATCTGGTTATTCCCCACTTTAGGTATAACATGCATGCAAAAGTTTAATGCAATGATTCCCTTTCTTTGAAGTTGGATCTGAATTTGTATAGCGTCCCATAGAATTCTATTGTTATTTGGTGAGTGTGTATACTAGAATGATGCATTTTATATGTTCCCAAAGAATCTTGTCTAGGTTTTTTATTAAAGAAATCATACGATGAAAGCATTTTCACATTTTTTACTCATTGTTGTTCATAATATACTCCCCACTGCTAGTTTAAATATATTGAAAAACAAAAAGGGCATACTCTTTATTGCATTCCATAATTATGGTGGTTTCCCTATTTTTTGGATAATGATATATAATATGTAGGTTCTTCCAAGTGGTATATGTATTGAGCTCTCTGGTATAAATTGCATACGTGTTAGAAATATATCTAAGATAAAAGTTAGTTATTACCATAAAATATGTGATTTTCTCTGCCCTTAACTAGAAATTGACTTTTAGTTGTCACTTTCATTAGAGTTATCTTTTGAGAACATTTTAGTCAAAATGTTTTTTAATAATGCAGACCATCATCTTCTTCAATCTCATTAATGATCCTAAACATTCAAGAAATTTGTTGTCAATATCCCATATAAATTTACCAAATTTATTTATATAAGGGCTTTGAACCTCAAAAGTTTATACTTTTGATTTTAGGTATAAACACTTAATTTTGAGTAAATGTTTATTCGATCAATACAACTAGTATCTTAAGGTATAATCCTTAGCCTTGGTTTCTTTGGGAAAGTGTATGTTCCTAAGTGGAATTGTTAATTTATATATCTAATGATAGCCAACTTGAAACTAACATTGAAAATAGTATATCAAATTGTAAAAAGACACTAGTACTTTTGATAGTGTGAGCCTGATGGTTGCAATATTGTATGGTGGTAACCTTTGTGATATGATCTAGAATTTGCACCTAGTGTGTTCTCCTAAATCATATTATCCTATTGTAACTTACATTTCACAATAAGACTGAGGTGTTCTAAAGGTTTTGGGAGCATTTTCTGACAAAATTGAGTTGATGGTTAAAGATACTTTGAAGGCGGCCCTCTTGGTGAAAATTACTTGGTTTTTTAAATTTATTTTGGGAAATTCAATTTGAAATTGATTCAACTTGGAAAATTAGTGTGTCCTTGATGTCTATAATATATAATATATGTAGTGGCATATGTTGGCTATATTTATGAGTTAACGATCAACCTATTGAGGGTTAGTGTTTGTTCTTTTATGACAAACTTTCCATGGTGAATTTAGGATCATGGCAACAATTCTAGATGCTTCAAAGTTATGCATATTCTATTCTACATCTTCTTTTTCATTATTTGATGAAAATTACATTTTATCAAAATATAAAATAGACATAATCTCTAAAGTAACTGGTGATATCTTGAACTTTTAGAATACACAATCATAGTTTTTTTGGGAGCTCTTTTTGTTGAACTACATTATCATTTTAGCTGAGTAAAAATAGAACTTGCAAATTTATTTACTTACTATAATACTACATTCAAATATATCTAAAGTACTACATTCAATATATCTAAAGTAGTCGAGGCTGCCATATTATTGCCAAGCATGAATCTTTGTTGGGAACAAGGTATTGAGAGCTCTAAAAGTTGTGGAAAGTTGTTGGATTTATTTTTCTATTTTTTTTTTCCAACCATCTAATATCCAACCAAACCATAATTTTATGCTCTGATTACAAAGGTTTTTTAAGGTCGACTACATACGATATTTATTAGATCATTTGATATGGCCTATCCTTTTATTTTCTTTTATTGAATGTGCAAATTTAAGAGTGGACCACTTTTCATATCATCCAAATGTGTGCAGTGACTCCCATAATTATGCTCTTAATATTTTTATGTTTTTATAGTTAAATAAAAAAATTAAACATATATATGGGAAATAAAGGAAAACAATAATCAGTTTCAATGAGGGTCAACAAATACCATCTTTTTCAGAGAATAGAATAAATGTTAGCCTAAGAAGATAAATGGAGAGATCAAATTTTTTAAATGTGGTAAGACATCAACTAGGTCTTGACTCTTTATGAATCACTTTTTTTACTGCTTAATAGTCCCAATTTTAGAAGGCACAAGAAATATTGATTAGTTTTCTTCACTAGAAAGCTTCCATAAGGAACAATTCCATATTCAAACTCATAGAAAATATAAATAGAAATTACTATTAATGGATGGTATCCTCATCCAAAATTAACTAGAAAAGGTTTTGAAGATTTTATCTAGGGCTTAGAAGAAACACAATAGTTTTTTGGTAATTGGATCCTTCTTCAACCTTTATGTTGTTTCAGTTAATTAATTAATACATTATAATTGAAAGAAACTTGATCCATAATTCATATTCTACTCTACATTTCTTTCTTTTTGCCTCATTTTCGTCTATTACAACACAAGGAATGGATAATGTTAGTTTATTGTCCATATGCTTGCTCATGTGAGTGCTTGAAAAAATTACTATGCTTTTCATAGATTTTCCCTTCACCGTGTCTACAATCTTGTAAGAAGTTTAAGTTCATTGATGGGTAGATCATAATTAAAATAAACTTGATCCATAATCTAGATTCTATGCTTCATTTCTATTTTTGTTTCAAGTTTAGTTACAACATGCCCACAGAATGGAAAATGTTAATTTATTGTCTACTTGCTTGCTCATGTAAGTTCTTGATTGGAAAAAATTACTATCCATAATTGATATTCTACTCTGTGTATCTTTTCTTCTTCTTGTTTTTGGTTCAAGCTCAGTTGTTACAATGTACATAGGGAGTGGAGAACGTTAATTTATTGGATCAAGTTTAGTTACAACATGCCCAGGGAATGGAAAATGTTAATTTATTGTCTAGTTGCTTGCTCAATGTAAGATATTGACATAAAAAAATTACTAATCCATAATTGATATTCCGATATGCATTTCTTTTTTTATTCTTCTTTTTGGTTCAAGCTCGTCTGTTACAATGTACATAGGGAGTGGAGAATTGTAATTTATTGTCTCGTTTCTTTCTCAACATTAGTGTTTTAGTAAAAAAAAAATACTTTTATTATTCATGCATTTCCCCTTCACCACACCTAGAAACTTATAAGCAATTTTAGCTCATTGATTAGTACATCATAATTAAAAGAAACTTGATCCATTCTCTAGATTTTACACTTCATTTCTATTTTTGGCTCAATTGTAGTTACAACATATGCAGGGACTGATGAATGTTAATTTATAGTGTAGTTGCTTTCTCAAAGTGAGTGCTTGACTTGAAAATATTATTGTCATATATTTCCCCTCCACTATACCTGGCAACTTGTAAAACATCTTGAAAGTAGTAATTGAAATGGAACATGGAGCACTGATATGAAACTAGCATCATTTTTTCTCATACATAAACATTTATGATCAGCACCTTTTAATCATGAAATCCTCAAGCTAGATAATATGCTTTTTTCTTAAAAGATCTTGTAATTTCTCCATAACAAAATTTCCAACAATCATCATGAAAAAGCCACTAAATTGTCCATGAATGACATAATAAAGTACACATGAAGGTTGAGGACATATATTATTAGTTTACATGGATGAAGGGAAACATATTCATTTATTTATAATAGAATTGATGTTAGTCTTATAGACTATTATCTAGATTCAGGTCTATGCCAAAGCAAGATCACTAAAGGAATGTCTATCAAATATAACTCACAAGATAACAAATTACAACATAAGCATATTGACAACTTTACTAGCATTAGGCATGGAGTATTACATCTTACTATTGGTATTCTTACGATGGTTCTTACATATAGACTGTAAGGTATCTATACTAGGAGTACCTATGATGTGCTTAGTACCCAACAAAATAATAATGAACCCTATGCAATCTCATTGAATTTGAGCAATCACAAATTCTTATCTATGATTTTCTCTATTTTGTTAGATGTTTCTACATACACATCCAGTAAATCCAACCTATGTGAATTCCATTTTTGCAATAGCACGGACAAAACCTTTCCTCCCTCAAACCCCCTATCTCTATGTGTTTGTCTTCCTAGAGATAGCTACAACAATTAACACATATAGGTAAAGTGAATAGGACCTTACTGGCTTAGCTCAGTTAGTTCACAAGTAGGAATTAATGTTTTATCTATATATAAGAACCTAGTAATGTAGAAGAGGCATGAAAATTTTATGAAGTGAGGGTCAACCCTCAAATGCTTCTCTATGCCCCTTCCTACCATATTTTCACTAGCACCAACATCTATTAGTTTAATGATTAATATGCTTCAATGGTTAGGAGAATTAGAGAAATGCCTCGAATATATAAAAATAATAACATTCCTATAGTATCCAGTAAATGTAATCTCTATAATTGCTATATTTGCACTAGTATAAGCCTCTACTTCAAATAAACTAGTAGATTAACATTGGCTTGCCACAATTTATTCGCTTAGGAAGAAATATTAGATGGGTGAATACAAACTCCCAATTGATGATTTTTTTTTTTGTAAGTCAGAGAAGCATCTTATATTATGATAACACAAAAATTACACCATAGTCTGTTGGTCTGCCAGATTGGAAACTAGATCAGATACAGTAGAATAAATCCTTGTTCCAAAATTTAACTAAGCTAGTCTAAAGGATATTCTGCCTATGATAACTCCTGGGCATATTAACAAAATTAACTTGTCTACTGACACTTAAACATTACACCATACTGGAGGTTTGAGCATAAATTTATATTTCAAATCCAGATGTATAGACCTTCTAATTATTCTATAACTATGCTTTGGCCTCACTATCCTATCAACCAAATACAAAAAAATTAAACAAAGAGACAATAATTTATCTAGAGACAATGGTGGAGTCTCCTCCACACCTGAACCAGATGTAGGTGTAGCTTTCTTCGTTGGGGTTGCTGGCGTTGTTGTTGCCATTGCTACTCTTGTTCTCGCTGCTGCTGGTGGCTTGTCACTAGATCCCGCTACCTTGTTGACCTTATATTTCGTTAACTTAGCCGGATCCCAAAGTCCCCGCCCCAATGTAATATCCAAGTTGTGGATATACTTCAAGTAAATTGAAAAAATATTGTTCATGTCACTAATGTGATCATCCTACAGGTGTTCGATGTTGACCACCCTCTGGAGTGCCTCCTTAACTCCCTTCAACCTCTATTCAATTGCTTTCATTTGTAGATGGTATTCCATTTACTGATTAATTCTTTCCTTTGCTGCCTCCGCTTGCAATTTTCCTACTAATTTTTTGACATGGAAATTTTTTTATAGTGTTCTCTAATACACCATTTGTCTCATGCGAGACTTCCTTGTATCGATTATCTGGTCAACCTCTTCTTCAATCTTGTAATCTGGGGTGTTCCTCCTTAGTCGCCTTACTTCATTTTCCTAGACCTCGATAATTTCCTTGCCTTGGTCAGGGACAGTCTCATGGTATTTGAGGGTTGCTTCCTTTGCTGCCTCCTCTAATATTGTTCTCTTACCAGTCGAGGAGCCTTGAGCTTCCGCTCTCGACCTTCCCCTTAGCCTTCCACTCCCATTTCTTTCCATAGCTCTTCTGGTGTCATGTCTCTCTGATAACCAAACCTTCTTTTCTTACTGCTCCCCTTTGTTTCTTCCAAACTCATCATTATGCCTCCCATGCAGTGCCCCTCCTTATCATATAAAGGAAAAATCCATAGCACCGCAATCCTCCCCATACTTTGGGCACCTTCGTTGATCATTTTCAGTAATTTCCATTTACCAATGTCGTTGTAGTGAAATTGTGCGAGAATGGGACAATCCTCCCTCTCATTCGCCTCTACATACGGCCTATATAGGCCTATTATAGCCATGGTACTATACCAATACTCCTTCACATTAGATTTTGTCCTTCCGTACTTCCACGACTGCCCATTCTCATAAATGCCACCTCTCAGTGGAGAATTATGAGATCTTGGCTTCCACTTATTCCCACTAGGTAACGTCATGTGCTTCAACCCTTGTTGACACGTACCTCCTTCATATTCCACACTACTTGCTACTTGTCCACTCAATTTTATCATAAAGCATTCCTTTCGCCAGGTGGGTTGCTACCATCCTCCTAGCCCACCTCGTGTCCTTCATGTTGCTCCTCTGACATGGTTAGATCTCTTACCGCCAAATCCCAATAATCCACCTTGAGTTGTCCTTCCATCATTTCTAGTTAGAACTCTAGTGCTCTTGAACCCTTTGTTGGCCACTCTATCTACCAATTCATTTTTCGAGCGTCTGACTTGAGTGAATTCTATCATTTTTTTCTTTTCCAGGTGATCTTTAATCCTATGACAAACTTGGCTAAGATGCCAATTCCTTGTGACTTTGTTCATCGGGGTGCAACATTGAAGTCTGTGTGTCACTTGAATGGCTAGAGCTGAGTCGCCTTCTACTATTACATTTATCTTCCTTTCCTATCACAACATTTCCAATCCTTTTTATAGAGCCTGGAACTCTGTTGCATTGTTTGTGGCTTGTCCCATGTTAATGAAGTATAACCTTTGTATTTTACCTGTCTAGTCTCCAATGATTCCTCCCGCACCAACCTTTCATGGGTTTCCTTTGGCTGGCCTGTCAATTTCTAGAAACCTTCGGAAGGCACTTACCACACTATCGTGCTTGTCCTGATACAATTTTCTTTTGGTCTGAGGATCTTGTCACCCAGGTAATTCATGTCAAAAAACTTTAATATTCTTGCTTCCTGAAGGGATGGTTGTTCTTCCGTCATTTGAAATTGTTTTCTACTCATGGTTTCCTTCATTTGAAGTTGAATTTCATCCATAATTTTTTTTATAGGGAGCTTTTTATCTTTGAAGATTCCGCAGTTACACTCCTTCTAGAGTGACCAAAGGATGAACCCTAGAATCAAGTTCCAAGTAGAGTTAACCACTTCATTCTTGGTATATTTCACATGCCATTTTTTAATTGTATCTTTATATATATATATATATATATATATATTATCGGTTTGTATGTATATAATAACCAACCAGTCCCATAGGGCTTTTGAATATCTGCAAGTGTTCAATAAGTGGTTAAAATTTTCTTTTTGCTAACACACATGCAACACCATGATGGAATGTTCCGCTAGTGTGAAGCCTCCCAAAGTTTTCTCCAGGGCTGGTCATGGATCTTGATATTTTCAGCTCATAGATAAAACTTGGCTTCCTTGATGTTGAAATCCCCTCCCTCTCATTGTACCCATCCAAGTTGGTCTCTATCTCCATTTTCCATGATTTGTATTTTTCTTAGCTCTTCTGTGTTATCTTACATTTATGAGTTTCTTAGATTAGCTTTTCGGACGATGTTTAAGTTCCATGCTCTCCATTTTTCATTTAGCTCCAGAGACCAAAAATGGTGGAACTTTCTGAGTCCTAGTCACTCTGTGGCTTCTTGTAGACTTCTCCATTCTTGTTTATTTAATTTTGGTACTTGTTGCAAGGCATCATCCTAGAATAGGGAATTATTTCCATTTCTTACTTCCTAGAAGCCATGCTTTTGTATAATATCCATGTTGGACGGTGCTAGGGACCAAATGGCTAACCCCAAGATTGAACATGTGAGCCTGATCAAGTTTTCTGTTTGACAATTTGGGGCATATTTCGCTTTTCATAATTTTTCCCAAGGCATCTCCCCTCTTGTTAACCACCACAGCTTTGATCCATTTTATTTTTTGATTATCTCAAGGTCCTAAAGCCCCATGCTTCCTGCCTGCTTGGATTTGCAGATTGTGTTCCAAGTGACCAACGCACATTTTATTTTTTCCTCTCCTCCTCTCCACAATAAATTTCTTTGTATCTCCTTTATTTTTTGGAGTACTCCTTTGGGAGTTGGAAAGATAGATAACATGTATCCTGGGATGGCTTGAAGCACCACCTTTACTAGCACCAACCTGCCTGACAGGTTCAATGCTCTCACTATCCATCTCTTGACCATGTCTTCTAGGTTGGATATGATTATTTCCCAATTACACTTTTTCTAGGCTTGTGTCTTTAAGGGTACCCAAGATATCTGGAAGGGAGGGACTTTCTATGGAAACCCAAGATAGTTGCTAGATTTCTTTGGATAGTAATGTGAGTGTTGAAAAATAAAATCATGGATTTAGATAAGTTTAACTCCATACCTGAATTCTTCATGAAGGTATTCAGAATGTTCTTATAACTGTGTGCCTCCTTAACTGTAGGAATACCATGCAACATGGTGTCGCTGTGATAGTCCCTTCTTTGTTAGATGTTGTTATAGCTCTACCCATCCCTTCCATCATTAGGGTAAAGAGGAAGGGAGACAATGTAGAATTTCCTGCAAATTCTCTACAAATCTACCTCTGAGATCTATGTAGAAAATCTGACTGTACATTAAATCGATACTGCAATATACCAAAGAAAAATACTATAATCTACTTCTACCATCAAAATTGCGGAATCTTAAAGATCACGGTGAATTAGAGCTGAACACATATAACCATAAGAAGAAGAACCAATGCACCTGAAACACAGAAAATACTCAGGGGAAAGCCTCAGCTAAAAACACCACTATATGACCCGGATGCGCGTGACAACCAAGCTATTTATGACGATTAGATGAATGGGCAACGAGAGGACGGGTCACATGGCCGCCTGTGTTCCCTCCTATGCCATCTTGAAAAATTCATGGTGGCCTGCAGGTAACATTAAATGGGTACTTTGGATGAGATTTATCCATCATTCGCTTAGCAATGGAGTCCACAAATCTTAATGCTACTCTTCCCCCCCTGCTCCATAGCATTTTCCCACCTCAGGCAGCGGAGCCTTGTTCTCGCACTATTACCAGGAGCCACTACTAGTTGCTTAGCTGTGTAGACCTTGGTAATGGGTATCATTTCTCCCACACCAGGCTCTATAATCTGACACCAACTCAGACCTCCCTTGCTCATCCTCAGCTCAGCCATACATCCAATTTTCCCACTGATAGCTCTGCTTCGAATACCGCCATGGCTCGCATCCACCACCGAATGCATAGCAGAAGAGGAGGATGTCGTGGTGGTGGCGTCCGCCCTCCTGCGACGCCCAACCCTGACTCTGCTTCCCCCTCCCCTTGCCCTGATATCCCCAATCCTTATGGCACCTTCTCTGGCAGGTATCCTGATACCCGAAGTGGCCGAGGACACGCACAACTCCAAGGTGCTAGCCGGAGAGACGTTGTTGTCCATACAACAAATTTTCCCCTCCCTTCTCACCTTGCTCCTCACATGACCCAGTTTCATTTTCGCAGCACCCTGAATAGGCCTGTCATTTTAGCCACGGTCACCATCGTTTTCTCTGAGGAAAACGACCCGTAGAATGTTGCGCCGATGAACAATGGAGTGCAGCAGAGGGAAGCTCACAGGATAAGGAGCGCTCACGACCCAGGAAAGCAACCAATGGACGAGGATGTTACCACCCCGTATGGCAAGGAGCTGGGTGGCAGTCAGCAAGCTATGGAAGGAAGATTTGGAGACACACAGATTCCAAGAGGTAGTGTGGGAGACACGTCTAGCGTGCATGCAACTATGTTGGCATTCAACCCGCTCGTGGACTTCAAACTGGTGCGTCAGTAGAGGAGGATGATTGGTAAAGTACGCATGCCTCATCGAGGAGGTGCCCGTCCCAGATGACCTCTAGTGATGACACTTGGCTACCAAGTGTCACCCTTCTGCTAGCTGGGTGTTTCTTCTGCTGACTGGTTATTTTCTAAAATGATTTGTTCTGTTAAAACCTTTCTGGTTATTTTGCCATGTTCTGTTATTTTTTGGTTTAAAACTGATAACCCCTATGTGGGTTCTTTTTTCCTTCGCGGACTGGTTTCCCCATCGATGAGGTAGTCGAGATATTTTTTTTGATAAATGATGTTCAGTGCTGCTGAGACCCGAGCCTCGATGTAATCATTTTTTGTTTCATATTAATAGAATAGTTTTACTTAAAAAAAAACCCACTATATGTATTATCATACAAGGTGGAAATATATCAGAATTACACAAAGCCTTAGCTCTCACAGCTAGCCAACTTTCAATACAATCCTCCTGGATGCTCACAGGAAATCAAAGTTTATCACAAGCCTTCTCCTCTGCCCTCCAAGCTCCTATTTCCTTGGGCAATCTCTCCTGGGTGATCCTCCTATTACCAAGTGGAACACTGATCTCTCACACTGATCTCACACCCTATAAAACTCTGCAATCCTCAAGGAACCTTCCCTTGACTACATGGAAGAGTTTCCTTTATAGGAAACACATGCAACTGATAGTAACCTGTTCTTGACATTTAGCTCAACTGGGTCTTTCTCTGAATAGACATGTATGAGGTTCTGATGAGGGAATCTTCAGTTATCTGGAGTACACTGGTTGAGTTCATGCATGCATCAACTAACTGATAACTCACAATTAGTTCCTCAAATAGTTTGGAACTAATTTAACTGGACTTAACTGAGTAAACTGAGCTAACTAATTACAACTCAATATAACTCAATCTTATCTCCTTAATTAAGGGATAATCTCCTTAATTTAAGGGATAATTATTGCATGACTTCAGAAAGACTTCTAACTTGAATTTCTCCAACTAATTAATCCATAATGAATTAATTAATTATTTCCAAGCAGCTAGTGAGACTAAATTCGATTTTAATTCAAGGACAAATTAAAATTGGAATTTCTGGATTCTATTTTTATCATTTCTTGTTACTATTTTCAACACTCCCTCTCAACAAGAAATGAATTCAACCCAATCCCGATTGTGAACCTTTGGAATGTTATGCATGCAACACTTCTCTCTAGTGTTGTTGCTCCAACAAATTTAGGAATTAAAAAAAATCCAACTAGAATCAGTATGATGCATCTGTCATCAAAGTCCCTGACTGCTATTACCTCTGTCAATTGAAAAATTTGCGCTTCTACTAACTCTGCCTTTCTGCACTATTATCAATCCTTCTCTGCTCTCTTCAATATGTGATTGCTCTAGCCTCTATCACTTTGATCTCTGACTGCATCAATCCCACTGATTCCTCCTGCTAATATGTACTTTGGGCTCCCGTAGCAAGGTATGTTCCATGAGATAAAACCTCTCAATGGACCCTGCCCAATTTCAGCCTTCTTGGGACTATCACTTCACATTGCCCCACCTCACACCTGAAGGTATGGCTGCATGTGATCCCTCTGCTAACTTGGCTCCAATTTTCCCCCTACTGGGGGTCTCTACCTGAGTGGATGCCTCCACTCGGTCTCCTCTTAGCATCTCCAATTTTGGCTCCTCCATAATTTTCTGAGACTTCTTCTAAGGCTGTATGTTGAGAGGTAATTTACTCTCCCTCTCAACCACCAAGTCTCTAACATTTTCCTTGCTCCTCAAGGCTTTGCATGCATCTTGAACCTCAAGAGCATACAAGTTCTTAACTTGTGAACCAATTTGTGTCACCTGTCCTGTGGTGATGTGTCTAAGGAAAACCTTTCCCTTACTGAAGACAACATTGTAGCCTTTGTCCTCCAACATCGCGATCAATACCAAATTCTTCTTCAGTCTAGGCACATACTTCACATCTGTCAAGGTGATAAGAGCTCCATGCTCTCTCTGAAAAGCAACCATGCCCACTCCTGAAACACTATACCTTTCATCATCACCCATCTCTATGCACATCTTGAGGTCTTTCTCCTCCAAGGTACTGAATAAAATTTTATCGTCAGTCATGCAGAATGAGGCTCCACTGTCAAGATACCAACCACAACCCATCATCGTTGAAACCATGCATTAGCTGAGAAGTCCATCTTGAAATGAGAGGTTAATGCCTCACCTTCTGATCCTTCTGAGGATCCCTTCTTGGACTTCTTCGATGGGAAATTAGTCACATAATTACCCATCTCGTGACAATTAAAGCATCTCACTTTAGAATTTTCAACCTTCATCCCTCCATGAGAATAATTTGATTCAGAATGGGATGCCTTCCCCTTCCCTTTCCTTGCATTACTTGCTAAGGGCAGATTTTCTTTATCATCATCCTTGGATGAAGGACCATCTCATGTGCTCCTCCTGCATGAGAGCCAACCACAATCGTTCCAAATTCGATAGTTTCTCCCTTCCATTCACAGAGTCCTAGTCGCTATTCCAGCTCTTTGGAAGGCCAAGGAGAGCGAGGCTCACCATATCATCATCTGTAGTAGTTATTCCCACACTTCCAAGCTCATCTCTGCAAGTGGTGAGCCTGTTTAGATATGTGGAAATAGTATCATCGTTCTCCATCTTGATTCTTCGAAGCTTATCCTTGAGTGCCAATTTCCTCTGGTCACCACTGTTGTGGTAGAGGTCCTTCAATGTCTTAAACATTGAATATTGTTAAAATTGGAAACTAGGCAAAACTTCATGTGGGTCATCTTATTCATGGCTGATAATATTTTTATTAGATTCCTCTCATCGAAAGGTGTAGGATTGATATAAAGATCATCTGATTCCGATAAGTATTCATGGAGATATGAATTTATTTTGATTATGGAATTATTATCAAGACGACTTACAACTCATATAGGTGGTGGGCTCAAGTATTGTAGCAATAATGCTACAACTCCTGAGACTCCCTTCTTTAATTTTATCAACCTGGTAGTTCGTAACAAACTTGGAAGCGACGGTGCTGTATGCACAAGTACTAGCTCTTGCCGCAACTGTCACTTGGTCAGCTGGCACAAGTCCACTAGGGGCTTAAGCCAACTTATATGAGCTCTTAGAAGAAGCTTTTTAACTGATGGATGAAAGCTAACTCAAAGGAAGCTAATCTACTTGCGGAAAGAAACTAAAAGCCAAAAAGAACCACAAACCCTAGCAAACCCTAATTCTACCAGCTAGTCCTATTGATGCAAAGAGGAGAATGAAAACTACAGAGAGAGATGCCATTACTTTCTATGAAGGTAAGATACATGTGTCTAGACTACCTCTACCTGAAGAAAACATCTTTTTGTATTTTTGAATAAGTTATTAGATTAATCATGCTTGTGCTTTTAACTGGATTTTTACTGTACAGAGGTGGATCAAGGAGGAGAAATGCTTGGAAGAGGTCGGGAAGGTTCAGAGAGGGTCTAAGGAGTCCCTAACACCCTTCTAGAGAGTTTCACAAAGTTTGGATATCAAGAAACCTCATTTGTGAGCTTCTACAGGAAGTCTGCAGGGGTTCTACAGGATGTTTCAGAATTTCTACAGGATGTTCAGAAATTTCTACACGATGTTCTACATTTGGATTTTGGATGATGGGTGAGTGAAAGAGGATGCATGAATGGATAGGGAGGTAGGATAGGGGTCTGTAATGACTTAGTGACAGAGAGATGAAGTGATGAGAGGGTGTGGAAAGCTAGCTTGTCTTAAAGAGGGCAGAGGCAGTGGAAGGCCAAGAAGGTAGGGTGACGTGGGCAAAAGAGTAGTTGTGAGACAAGGGATCTAACTTGGAGATGAGTAGTTGGCCTGGACGAAGCTTAGATGGACGAGAGAGTGATGGAGATGCACCGCACAGTGTATACTTAACCAAATCAACCACGTCCTGCACACAATCAAAATATTAACTAATCTATCCTAACTGTTAATGAAACCAATGAACAACAACGTTATTTCTAAAGAGAACCATGTACAGTACTGAAGCAAAGAAACATTCCAAGAGGTCTGAACGCATGAATAACTCCTACAAATGAAAACACTTCACCGAAGATTGCATGGGTAAGAAAACTTGTGTTTTTGTTGGGCAACACTGTTTGTAATTCCAGCCCCTAGGAAGAGGTGAAAATGAGAGTGCAGGCAACCCTTTTCTCGAGCTTTTATCACTTCTTATCTCATTACTCTATTCTAGACATCTGAAACAACTCTATTCTTCAACAATGACCTACTTAACCACACAACAAAATCTAACTCAACAAACTGCGTTTCAAATGCATACAAAGAAAATCATAATGATGAAAGGAAAGATATCAATACAAAGAAGGAGGCCCTAGGCTCTCAGGTTGGGCCCAACCCCGAGAGCTATGGCTCCTCTAGAAACTCAGAGATGAGATCAAATCTGACTGCTTCCCATTAAAAAATAATAATCATAAGTCAAGAGTTACGCCAATAATGGCTACAAAAGAACAAAACAGAGTTGGCAGCTCGTAGTGCAAAATGTGCAAAAGTTTTTTCAAAAGTCCTTTTCAAAGGCTGAAGCCTTATCATTTATACATCACGAGGGCGAAGCTGGCCTCCTAAATCTATGGGACTTGGCTGACCAAACTGGGAGTGAACAGCTGCTTCCACAAAATCTGTTTGGCTGCCTTCTAGATCCGGTTTTGGTGGCTTTTGGAGCTCGGAGTTGGGGGTGAAGATCCCGAGGAAGGCTATTTAGTGCCGTGGAAAACCCCCCTACGAATCCTCAACCCAGCTTGGCTGTCTCCTAGCCCTTGTCTGCTCGGTTTTGCTCCAACATGTGTCAAAAAATCCTGAAATGAGCACGTGTTAGCCACCTAGGAATAGTGACTACCCTTATTCGTACAAATGACATAAACATACTAAAAATTGATGCATAAGTTATGAAAAATGAAGGATTGAGCAAGGGTAGTTAGGCCAAATGAGCCCAAAATGTTACCAAATTTGGGGCTCATCATCACCTCCCAGCTAAAATGATTGCTCATCCCTGAGCAACTAATCCAGCTCCTCGTCCTTCATTGCTTTCACCGCCACTCTCACATCCCAGGCTTCTGAAGTAGTATCCTCCTCACTGGCATGGAACCCAGCCTTCCTTTCCACCTCTTCCCACTGCTTATGCTCTTCTTTCTCTGTGCTGCCTTCCATCAATCCTAAAAGCAAAGGTGGGCTTAGCTTGAGGCCAATCCAGCTGGCTTGGAGGTTCTGTATGGACTTCTTGTAGAGGGGCACCCGTACTAGAGCTTCCCTCATTCGAGTTGGAGTGTGATATTCCCTGATTTTGAGGATGTGGGACAATGTGTTCCACCAGCGGGTGCAAGCATGAACACAATTGTCCCCTAATAGTCGCTCCATATCCTCGAAATGTGCTATAGCCTGAGCCTGTTGATCCATGTATTTCAATAAAGCTTGAGAGTCGGTTGCTAAGTGTTGGTGGGCTGATATCAATGCAGTGGGGTCCCCTGGCTCTGCTCTAATCAACAGTGGCTCATGTAACTCTCGGTTCATGACCTCTTTGACCTCTGCTGCTCTCTTTTCTTCATGGTTCAACCATGAGGCAAATGCCATCAACTGCATATCTCCTACGACTGTGTTGGGATCCCATGAAGTCACATTAGGAAGGGCCAAATTATGGAGATAGAACTCCGATAGCTTGGCCTTGTCCTCTGATGAACTGCTATTGCATAACTCTGTGAACTGCTGGGGGTCTTCGATTTTGGAGATACCCCTCTGTGCTAATGCATTAATTTGGAATTGCAGCCACTGTTCCCGAGGTATAGGCCATAAGATTTGGCCGGTTGTCTACATTGTAGAGCATCCATGGCCCAACTGGCCATGCAGGCTAGTTGTGCCTCTTTTTGTTGCAACTGCTATTTGAGAGCTTGTATCTCGATTTGTGCTTGCAATTCCCTTTCCTGTAGATGTTGGTTTAGCTCCCCAAGACCAACTTGCAGTCCTTCTTTGCCTTGAGGTTTTGCTGTAGTGCCCTATGATGCTGTGCCCCTTTCTTTCATCTGTTCCTGTAGCTGCAGTTTGAGTTTCTCATTCTCTTCCTGTAGGAATACCCGCTGGTAGTTTCCCACGTGTTTGGCCATAGCTAATTCTCTTCGTGCCTCCTTGAGTTGTTCCTACAAGGGGCCTATATATGCCACTCCTTTAGATTTAGCTATCCTCATCCACGTGTGGGTTCTCACTCTTTCTTCCTCCAACGCAAAGAAAAGGGGCACTGTGAATTTCTGTGGAATAATTTTTCCAGCCTCCAAAAAGTTATAATACGAGCTCAAGCTTGGCTGGGGACTAGGTTCCGGAATATGCTCTACCTCTTCTTCCCTCCATGGCTCTACTTCGTCTTCCCTTGGTGGTGATGTGGCTGCCTCTCCCATCATTCTTTCGGTCTCCTTGAGCCTGGCCAATGTTTCCTGTAGAACGGCCTCAACATCCTGTAGAGGGGTTTTTGAAGCCAACCTTTCCATCCTGTCCTTCCAGGTAGTTGTCTTCGGGCTCCCCCGCTCATAAGTGACTGATATTTTTGAGGGGGACCTCTCCCTTGGCGAGGTAGGGGTGTCTTCTATGGTAATTGGGTCGCTGGATGGAGGTTGGGGCCTGCCTGTTTTGATTCTTACACTTCTCCTTGCTTTGAAATACAGAGGGGTCTCCCTCTTTCATTTTTCCTTTGGCTTGGGAGGGGTGCTTAGGGTGGCCAGCATAGCTGGTGCCTCCCTAGCAAGGATTTCGGCCGTCTTCCCCTTTTGTGTTCCTTTCTCAGGACTTCCTGTAGAGAGCCTTGTAGCGGCTGATTTTTGGCTTCCTGTAGAAGCCGTTTTTTATTTTCCTGTAGAAACAGGTGGCACCGTTTTAGTCTGCTTGGCTGAGGGTGCTTTGTCTTTTGACTTTGCTGAGGCTGCCTTAGAGGTGCCTTCACTGACGTGGACTTGTTCAGTCCTTCCCACCCTGCTCTGTAACCTTTTCTCCCTGGGTGTTAATGTGGGTTTGTCATCCTCTGTTTTGGCAGCCTGGTGTTTCTCTTGTTTCCCCTTGTGTTATTTCTTTGGTGCTTTGGCCATGGTTTCTTGGCCTTTTCCTTTCTTCTCTGCTTGAATTGGTTCCTTCTCCTCGCTTCTGGAGGAGGTGAGCTCCGCAGCCAAAATTTTGATGTCATCATCCTTAGTCAAGTTTCAAAAGGCTTCCCACGAGAGAGGAACGGTGTATGTGTGGAGTGCATCCTCCACGAGGAGCTTAATGAGCCCATGATGGGCTACCTAGTCTGGCGTTCCCTCTCGTAACTTGGTTGCACATTCAGTCATGGACTGCAGGAGGAAGTAAGGAATACTCAACTTGTTTTCTGAGGGTAGGTCCATTTGGTGCCTAAGTTCTGTGAGCAGCCGGAAATGGTATCCATACACGATGCTGAATCGCCCCTCGCACGTGATATACTTCATAATTTGGAGGCTGACCTCACTCTAGAGAGGCTGTAGGCTGGCTCTTCGAACTCCGTTCTTGTCCTCTGAGAATTGCTCCTCCGGCAGAAAGAACTCCTTCTTAGCCTTCTGGCCTAGTTTTCTCTCCTCCTTATCCCACGGTACCCCCATCGGGAGATCAGTGACTCTACTGATGAACTGTGGGGTGAGTCTGAGATTCAAACCTCTGAAATTGACAACGGCCAGCGTTTTTGATTTTGGCTTCAAAGCTTGCAGGAATTCTTCTGCCACCTCATCATCGTAACCTTGAAGCTTGTCGCAGAATGACATCCATCGTGCACGAGAAAATAGGTCTACCACCTCAGGGTTTTCTCGTAGCTTCTTTGAGTCTGTCGGTTCTTTCCTAATGAACCCACCCGGCATGGTGAAAGCTTGCTGTGTTAGCCGGAGTTGGCTGGCGCGTATAAAAAGATGGACCTTTGGGATTTCCTTAGATAGAGCGCAGAATTATGCCTCTGTCATGCACACAGTTTGTGAATTCACGACTGTTTACAGGTGAGCCTTGACAGTGGCTCAATTATGAACCAAATCCTATAGAAAACCCCGCATATACACTACGACGACAATTCTCATGCAGAAGTAAGGCGATGCTTGGAAATTCATGCGCAGACTGTAATTCTACTTTTTTAGGACGTCGACTTCGCCACCCTTCGAATTAATTGCATGGGAGGACTAGGTTCAGGCTTACCTCGTTCCAACTTGCCACCTTGGACGTGAATAGATTAATTTCCTCCGTAGCGGTGAGCTTCCTGTAGAAGTCGTGCACGGGTTCTGGAGAGCGAATTAGTGGTTCTGGGCCTTCTGTGCAACCACCGGATGTTTGAACAGGCCGAGGACTCGGAGTAACAGTCTTCAGGAAATTTCGGATGCTTACTCGACTGCAAAGCGGTTGAGGATAAATGAGTGGAGTGCCATACGTGATCTAGCCGGTGGATTTGAATTCCTGCAGAACTCGTGGCGCGGGGGTGAGCTGTCCCTGCCGGACCATTGGACGACGTCACCTGTTACCATTCCACTATAAGTCTACCTAACCGCTGAATCATTCCTTGCATATCTACTGCCGCCATTTCTGTTAGATCGCCGCTTCTCCCCGACTGGACGCTTCCCACGTGTCCATTTCCTGTCTTGTTTGACACAACCAACGCTTTCCGAATCGGACGAGACCATCGGACTGGTCGTGGTGGCCAGTTGAATGGCTACCCGACTGGCTCAACCCATTCATTTCCATACTCGCACACATTTTAGAGCATTGTTCATGTAATTTGACTAAAAAGAGTGAGGCACTTACCTGTGCGGTCGCGACGTTATTTTCATGCTTCAAGAGGAGGGTGACGGATCTGCTTACTGCTGCTTCATGCACAGGCACAGGAGTTCCTTCTTGCCGACTGCTGCTGGTTACGAGACCGATTACCTGGCTGCGGATGGTGCATGTGCAAGCTCTATTAGTTGGAGGTGCCTTCATGGTGTATGCTCTAGCCGGATCAACTGCTACAGGATTCCTGTAGGATATCCTGTAGTCGTTTCTCCTCCTAGGGTGCATGCCGAAACGGTGGAATCACGATCACGATTGTAGGGTCCTCGGATTGCTTTGATAAGTAGCGCATTGGGCCTCTGCATACTTTATTCCATTTGAGAATTGTTTCTTCTGAGAATCCAACGTTCTGATTTGACTGTGCAAGTATTTCCATTGTATGGCAGCAGGGGTGGTAGAAGGAGGCGACAGCAGTGGGTGATGGAGAAAAACATTGGTTGCATGCCTCCTTATTGGACTTCGGGCTTCAAATTCTTCCACACAGTCGGTCTTGGGCTGTCCAAAGATTCTACAGAAAGTTTCCTGTAGAAATACAGAACTTCCTGTAGAAAGTCCTGTAGAAGGCTAAACTGTGATCAAATCGTTCCCAGACCTTGGAAGAGATGAGTGTTTCTGGAGGGAGTGCTGGTGAGGTCACCTGGTAATATAGTAGGGACCCTTGTCCTTGAGTTGAGAGACCTCCTTTTCTGCATGGAATACCTGCAACCTGCATGAATTGTCAAATCTTGAGCCTGTTTTCCTGTTTCTGCTTCCTTCTTTTCTGTTTTCCTTTTCTTTGTTTTTTTTTTCTTTGTTTTTTTTCTTATTTTTTTTTTTTGAAAGACAGCAGGGGCGCCTCAGTGAGGTTTTCACCCCTACCATCCACCTTGAGCACCTCAGAGAGTGTTAGGATATTCCGACACATAGGATATAGTTAAGTTCAACTTGGTCTAGTATAGAGTTAGGTTAGAGTTAGGTAAAGTGTGTTTCTTTACCGTTGTACATTTTGTAACTTACAATCCGACGGTCACGATATGTAGTGATCCGACGGTTCACTCTCACCTCGGTATTACCGACACTTGATCCGTGGCTTGACACCCGATTGGTCCATGAGTTCTATTTAAAGCGCATGGAGGGTCATTGTTCGGGTAATCCGTGCATGAGAGAAGCTTATGTAAATTTTCATTCTTTGATTAATAAATTGCCTGTAGTACCCACGTTGGGACAGGCCGTGGACTGTTTCCCTCCTTGCACTTTGAGGGTTTTAACCACGTCAAAAATACTGGTGTATTGATTTGAGATCTGGTTGTGAGCGGTGTCCTTTTGGTATTCTTTCTGAGGAACTTACCCTGTAAATTCCTACATGGTATCAGAGCTATTTGAGGGCCGCGTCCGTTGGTGATCCAAATCTGAAGCCGGTAGAACTGCATGCGGCTGTCGTTTCCTAGATCTGCTGTTTCTGACTGCTTTCGGGCCGAGAGGACTGCTCTGTTGCGTTTGGAGCATCTGTTCCAGTGAGGAACCCCTTTCGTTTCACGCGAAAAGGTTTCCGGTAGCCCTAGCTGCGTCATTTTTCAGATCGGGAGGTATACAGTGTTTTTTTTTGCAGTTTACTGTTATTTTCTCTCTGCTTCTTTCGGTCTCAGTTTATTTAGCCTTTTTTTTAACCGGATCTATACCTTTCATTTCTGCGTATGCCCTTTGCCCTACGACTCTGTGTGATCTGGGCAAATCAGAAACAGAAAGGAAGGATTTTTCTCATGCGTATGCTCTTTTCCCTGCACCTTAGTGTGATCTCGGAAAATCAGAAACATTGAGAAAAATATTTAGTTTTTCGGCTAAAGCTAACTTTGAGATTTTTTTTAAAAATTTCTAGTTTTTTTGGCTAAAGCTAACTTCGAGCCATAAGGTTCATTTTTCTTTGCATATTCGTGTTGGGTTTTGTGTTTTGTGTTTTGTAGGGAAAAAGAGCTTTCTCAAGGCAAGCACGCAAACCAAGGCCCCCCCCCTCTCTCTCTCTCTCTCTCTCTCTCTCTCTCTCTCAAATTTTTTGTATAGATCAATTGGTTCAAAGCTATTTTAAGAGAGTAGAGGTCTTAGTTTCAAGTCTCCATTTTGTGGGGGCGGATTTTTTCATTCCCGCACATTCGCGCACTTTGCCGGCAACGTCAACAATTTTTTTTCAAAAGGCCATAACTTCTTCATCCGGAAGCCTTTTTCAGAGCCGTTTTTTTTAAAACCGCCTATTTTTTCGAGATCTATCCATTGGAACACTTACTTTCAGCATCTTCAGCTTCAGTTTAAAAAAAAAATGGAAAGTCCATGCCAAGTCATTCTTGACAGCACTAACTACTTCCAATGGGTAGCCTACATGGGAGATTTACTTAGAAGTAAAGGTCTCTACAGAATAGCCACAGACCAAGAGAAGAAACCAAAAGATGAAGACAAGGCGGCAAAATGGGAAAATAGACAAGATCAAGCACGTGGTTTGATAGGGATGTCTGTTTCTCCTGATCTTAGATTCCACATTGCAGAATTTGAGACTCCTCATGAAGCATTAGAAAAACTTGCTAAAGTTTTTGGAATTAAAAATGAAATTAGAGACCATCAACTTGAAAATGAGCTGCTTACTTTGGATCCTAATAATTTTTCTTGCATTGAAGATTTCTTGTCCAAATTCAAGACCCTTAGATATCTCTTGGAAGGTGTTAAAGTTAAGAAAGAAGATGGTAACCTTATTTATTCCATCCTTACTAAGTTGGGACCAGCCTACTCTGTATTTGTTTCCACTTTCCATTCTACAAGGGAAGCTTTCATTTGTCAAGGACAAGAATACAAGGCCCCTTCCTTTGACTCCTTTTGTGATTCCTTAATAAGAGAACAAGAAAAACTCTTACACCTTGGTCTTCTTAATCTTGGAAACTCTTCCACGAAAGCGTTAGCCGCCCAGCAGCAACCAAATTCAAAGAATCCTAAGAAGTCATATCCTCAAAAGAATGGTCCTAAACCATCTCAGCCTCAAAATGAAAGATCATTTCAGCAAAATGATAAGACCAATAAAAACAAATGGAAGAAGTCTGATAGACATTGTAACTTTTGTAATCGAGATGGCCACTTAGAATCTAAATGCTTTAAGAAGATGGAAGCCTTGGAAGCCGCAATGAAGAAACATAACATCCATGTGGAGCCTACTTCAACTTCAACTTCCGGAATGGCACTTTCTGCATGTCATTATCAATCATCTCAGTCTGGTTATGCATTAAATGTATCTTCTTCTTCTTCTCATTCTCATGAGTGGCTCATTGATTCTGGAGCCTCTTGTCACATGGCCAAAAATCAAGCCATGTTTTCTTCTTTAAATGATTGTAACACCAAAAATATATATATTGGTGATGATAGATCTCTAATGTTGTAGGGACTGGAACTGTTCATCTAGACAATGGTCAGTTTAATGATGTATTATGTGTTCCAACCTTATCCTGCAACCTTTTATCTGTCTATCAGATAACTCATTCAGGTGAAGGTAAAATTGTTGAATTTTCACCTCATGATGTTGTAATCAAGGATCTAAAAGATCCTAAACAGATTCTAGCTACTGGTCTTGCTGATGATTCCAAAAGGTTGTATAAGTTTCACAACTTTGGGTCATCAAATCTTCCCTCAGTATTTGTTGCTCATAATGATGAAGTGAGCAAACTTTGGCATGAGCGATTTGGTCACTTAAACTATCGCTCCCTTCAGCATCTATGTAAAGAAAATATGGTGACAGGTCTTCCTATGGTATCTTGCAGAGATGGTGTTTGTTCCGGATGTGTACTCGGAAAACATCATCGGGACAATTTTGACAAACGTGCCTCTTGGCACGCCTCAGCCCCTTTACAGCTTGTGCACAGTGATTTATGTGGTCCTCTTCCTGTTGCTTCATTCTCTGGCTGCAAGTACTTCTTAACTTTCATTGATGATTTCTTCAGACGCACTTGGGTATACTTCTTAAAACTCAAGAGTGAAGTCTTTAACACTTTTTTGGCCTTCAAAGCCTTTGTTGAAAAACAATCTGGACATCAAATTCTTAAGCTAAGAACTGATAATGGTGGAGAATATGTTAAAAACACATTCATCAACTTTTGCACCGAAAATGGAATTCAAATGCAACATACTGTTCCATACACTCCACAACAAAATGGTGTAGCTGAAAGGAAAAATCGCACCTTAAAGGAAATGGCTAATTGTATGCTGCAATCTAAAGGACTCAGTCTTAGTTTTTGGGCCGAAGCAATTAATTGTGCAAATTATATAATCAATCGCACTCCTACTAAGGTTCTAGAGAATATCACTCCAGAAGAAGCTTGGAGTTCCATTAAACCAGATGTAAGTCACTTTCGTGTGTTTGGAAGTGAAGCATGGGCCCATATTCCAGATGAAAAGCATAAAGCTTTAGAACCTAAGAGTGAGAAATGTACTTTTGTTGGATATTCTGAAGATGTAAAAGGTTATAGACTTATTCCATTTAAGTCCAAAAATGTTATCATTAGAAGAGATGTAAAATTTGATGAAACTAAATCGGCCTGCGAGCCTAGTCCGGCGGATGTGCCACCTCTTCCTATCTCTTATACTTTTGAAAACATTTCTTCTTCAGATGATGAAAGCGAGGATGATAATCCTCCCCCACCTTCTCAGGATCCTCAACTTCCAAGATGGGTCTGTGCTACTCGGGATGCAGCAGGTGATCTTGCCGGTGATCCTTCAGATCAGCGACGTACACGTTCTCAGTTTGATAGAGCCTCTTCTTTACTGGCTCAAGCTCCAGTAAATCATGATCCTGACACTTTTGCAGAAGCTTCAGGCCATCCACATTGGGAAGCAGCTATGAATGAAGAATATCATTCATTGATGACAAATGATACATGGGATCTTGTTCCTCTACCAAAGGGACGCAAACTTGTTAGATGTAAATGGGTTTACAGAACCAAGTATGGACCAGATGGGAAAGTTGATAAACATAAAGCTCGTCTCGTTGCTAAGGGATTTTCACAGGTTGAAGGCATTGACTACACTGAAACCTTCTCCCCTGTTGCCAAAATGAACTCTATCCGCCTTGTTCTTTCCCTTGCTGCCTCTTTAAAATGGGAAGTCCATCAGATGGATGTTAAATCTGCCTTCTTGCATGGGGACTTGCAGGAAGAAATCTATATGGAACAACCCATTGGCTTCATACAAACAGACTCCAGCCTTGTTTGTCGACTTAAGAAATCCCTTTATGGCCTCAAGCAAGCTCCTCGGGCTTGGTATGCCAAAATGGATAGCTTTCTTTTAGAATCTGGCTTTTCTAGGTGTCATTCTGACAATACTGTCTACACCAAGAAAGTGGGCAACTCTCTTATCATCCTTGTTCTTTATGTTGATGATCTTATTCTTACTGGTAGTGATCCAAACCTTATAAACCATGTGAAGTCCAGCCTTAAAAGGAAATTTGAAATGACAGACTTAGGACACTTACACTATTTTCTTGGTCTTCAAGTCTTGCAATCCCAAGAGGGTATTTTCCTTTCCCAGTCCAAGTATGCTTGTGATATTCTTCGTCATTTTCACATGGAAGACTGTAAGCCAGCCCCTTCTCCCTTTCAGTCTGGAGTCAAACTTTCAGTCTCTTGTACTTCTCCTGAAGTTGATGCTACCTTATACCGTCAACTTGTCGGAAAACTCTTGTATTTAACCCATACTCGTCCTGATCTTTCCTTTGCTGTTGGCCTTGTTGCTCGTTTTATGCAAAACCCCCGTGAAAGTCATTGGAAAGCAGCTAAAAGAATACTTCGTTATGTTCGAGGTACAGTACAGTTTGGGATTCATTACAGTGCCAAAGCAGCTCCTCTGTTACTTGGTTTCACTGATTCTGATTGGGCTGGTGACCCTGATGATCGGAAGTCTACTGCCGGTTATGTCTTCACTCTTGGTTCAGGACCTATTACATGGGCTTGTAAGAAACAGGCTGCCATTTCTCTTTCGTCAGCAGAAGCAGAGTATCGTGGTGCCGTGGAAGCTAGTAAGGAAGCCTTGTGGCTTCGTCAGATCCTATCAGAGTTTGGCTTTGAGCAGCAGCATCCAACCACACTTTGGTGTGATAATCAAAGTGCCATTCAGCTATGCAAAGATCCAGTCCAGCATCAGCGCAGCAAACACATTGAACTACACATGCACTTCATCAGAAAGCTCATTCATGACCATGTTCTTGAAGTGCAATATTGTCCAACAGATGATCAGGTTGCAGACATCTTCACAAAGGCTCTCACAGAGGCGAAGTTCACTAAACTTCGATATATGCTTGGAGTTCAGGAAGTTGTCACTAAGGGGGGATAGGCTCTAGTGCCTCCTTCCTTCTCCTATTGTGTCATATTTGTAAATCCTTCAATCCTATCCCAAGTTGTTCTTAAGGGGGGATGTTAGGATATTCCGACACATAGGATATAGTTAAGTTCAACTTGGTCTAGTATAGAGTTAGGTTAGAGTTAGGTAAAGTGTGTTTCTTTACCGTTGTACATTTTGTAACTTACAATCCGACGGTCACGATATGTAGTGATCTGACGGTTCACTCTCACCTCGGTATTACCGACACTTGATCCGTGGCTTGACACCCGATTGGTCCATGAGTTCTATTTAAAGCGCATGGAGGGTCATTGTTTGGGTAATCCGTGCATGAGAGAAGCTTATGTAAATTTTCATTCTTTGATTAATAAATTGCCTGTAGTACCCACGTTGGGACAGGCCGTGGACTGTTTCCCTCCTTGCACTTTGAGGGTTTTAACCACGTCAAAAATACTGGTGTATTGATTTGAGATCTGGTTGTGAGCGGTGTCCTTTTGGTATTCTTTCTGAGGAACTTACCCTGTAAATTCCTACAGAGAGGTTTTCACCCAAGGGTCTTTTTTATTCAAAAAATTTCAGAAAGACAGCAGGGGCGCCTCAATGAGGTTTTCACCTCTACCATCTGTCTTGGGAGCCTCAGAAAGGTTTTCACCCAAGGATCTTTATTTTTTTTTTTTTTTGATGTTTAGGGTATGCGCAAAACAGAGGCAGAACCCTTCTCTATGACCAACACTGATTTTTCCACAGTTTTGATGAATTATTGCCTTGAAAGAGGTTTTCTGTAGATCTTTAGTCGATTCCCAATGACGAGCATGGGGATGGCTTCTTCATCAATGGTTCGAACAAGAACAGACCCATTGTCATTACACTTCTCCACTGCATATGGTCCCAGCCATCTTGTTCTCAGCTTCCCCTTAAAATCCTTATGTCTGGAATCGTACAACAGTGCCCAATCTCCCGGCTGGAATTGCTTGTCATTGAGGTGCCAGCCATGCCATACCTTCCCCTGAAGTTGAACCACCTCTGAGTGGAGAAGGGCCTGCATTCGGTGTTCATCCAGCCCATTCAGCTGCAATAACCTTTCTTGTTGGGCATGGCTGAGATCTAGGTCCAGTTGAGCTGCCATCCTCAAGGTGTTGTACTCGAACTCAATTGAAAACAAAGCTCTCTTCCCATAGACCAGCTCATAAGGTGTGAAGCCGGTTGTGGTCTTCCAAGTGGTGTTGTAAGCCCAAGTGGCCTCAACCAGGAGATCTGCCCAATCTTTTCTACTGCTGCTCACCACCTTAGTCAAGATCCCTTCCAATGCTCTATTGGTGACTTCCACCTGCCCATTCGCTTGAGGATGATAGGGGGTGGAAGTCCTATGCTTTATTCTGTGATGAGCGAGTAGGTCTTCAATTAAGTTGGAGGTGAACTGGCTTCCTTGATCGGTGACTAGCTCTCTTGGGTAGCCAAATTTGTAGAAGATGTTTTCTCTTAAGAACTCGGCCACCTTTTCTTCTGTCGCTACTTTGATTGCCTTGGTTTCTGCCCACTTTGTCAGGTAGTCTGTGCACACAATGATGTAAGACCTTTGCCTTGAAGGAGGATTGATTGGACCCACAAAATCCATACTCCACTTCTCAAATGGCTCAAGAGTCACTTGAGGTTGGAGAGGCATTTCGTCCCTTGGAGTCAGTTTCCTCATCCTTTGGCATCGGTCACATTGGCTGATATATCTTCTGACATTTTGATGAAGCATGGGCCAATAGTAGCCTACTTGTAGGATTTTGAAGGCAGTTATTTTGGCTGCAAAATGTCCTCAACAAGGCCCATCATGACAGGTTAGGAGGATATCAAAGACTTCCTCCTCCCTTACACAACGCCTTAAGATCTGATCGGGGCCAAGCTTGAACAGGTTGCCCCCGATCCAAGTGAATGAGGCACTCTTCCTTACGATTCTGCTCTTCTCTCTTGAGGATAGGTGTGGAGGGAACTGTGCTGAGACAAGGTAATTTGCTATATCAGCAAACCATGGAGAGAGTACTGAGATAGAAAATAGATGTTCATCTGGCATCTGGTCATCCACTGTTCCATCCTCACCTGTAGGTAAATCCAATCTAGACAAGAAGTTAGCAACAACATTTTCTTTACCTGGTTTGTCAACGATAGTCAAATCAAACTGCTGCAACAAAAGTAACCATCTAATAATACGAGCATTCACATCTGGTTTATTCATTAAATACCTAATTGCAGCATGATCAGTATGTACAAATGTTTGATAGCCAGTGATATAATGTCGGAACTTGTTTAGTGCATGGACCACGGCCAAGAATTCTTTCTCAGTTACAGTATAATTCAATTCTGCCTTGGATAAGTTTTTGCTGACAAAGTATATGGCGTATGGAAGTTTTTGTTCAACTTGTCCTAAGACTGCCCCTATGGCTTTGTTCGAGGCATCGGTGTGGATGTGGAAAGGTAGGGCCCAATTTGGACCTCTCAAGATTGGGGCAGACACCAACTTATCCTTTAATTCATTCAGAGCCTTCTGACAATCGTCAGTCCATTTAAACTCAACATCTTTTGCTAAGAGGCCAAACAATGGCGAGGCTAGCTTACTGAAGTCTTTAATGAATCTCCTATAATACCCTGCTAAACCTAAGAAACTTCGAACATCTCTTACCTTCTGAGGAGGTGGAAGCTTTTTGATGAGAGCAATTTTGTTAGGATCCACCTGTAACCCTTGGCGAGAAATGGTATGTCCTAGCACGGTCCCTTCAGTCATCAAGAAATCACATTTTTCAGGTTTAAGGGACAGGTTCATCTCAATGCACTTGGTTAGGACTTTTCCCAGATTGGACAATGCTTCCTGGAAGTTGGACCCATAAGGAGTGAAGTCATCCATATAGATTCCATCGAGTCATGGACCAGCTCGGAAAAGATGCTCAAGACGACTCTCTAGAAGGTGGCAGGAGCGTTGCATAGCCCAAAGGGAAGAACTCGGTAAGCAAAGGTACCCCAAGGAAAAGTGAAGGTGGTCTTATCTTGGTCTTCTGGGCTGATTTGGATCTGATTATACCCGCTAAACCCATCTAGGAAAGAGAAAAACTTCTTTCCCGCCAGTCCATCCAACACTTGATCTATGAAGGGTAGAGGAAAGAGGTCTTTCTTGGTGGATTTGTTCAGTTCTCGGTAGTCCACACAGATTCTCCACTTCCTGTTTTTCTTGGGAACCAACACCAGAGGGGACACCCACTCGCTATCCGAGATGGGGTAAATGAATCCTGCATCCAACAGTTTTTGCAATTCTTCCTTGACGATGTCCTTAAGGGCTGGATTCATTCTCCTTTGGGGTTTCCTGACCGGTTTACAATCTTCTTTGATGTAGATGTGATGGTTACAGACCGAAGGATGGACTCCTTTCATCTCCTTATAGCTCCAAGCAAAAGCATCTAGATGACTGGCCAACAGAATACATGGATCCTTTTCCTGGGAAGGAGATAGGGAGGAGCTGATCTTTAACGTTCTCTCGGGGCCAAACTCCACATTTTTGACTCTGGGAGTGGTTGGATTGGTCACACAAAGGTCCACTAAGGCGCTGGCTTGGGTATCCTCCACCAATTTCTCTAAGGACAATGCACTAGGAGGTGGATTCTGAATCAAGGTCTCAATCAAATCATCCTCGGTTTGAGGACCTCCCCTGGTGGTTTCTAAGGTGCACAAGGGTGCAGAGTACACCTCATCCTCTTCTCCTTCTTCCAACCAAAGTGGTAAGTCATGCTCTAATAGAGGTTGGGCAGGAGGATATAGGACTAGCTGCTTGGACATAGGACCATTTTTGATGGTCATGTTTCCTGCACGGCAGCTTATGTAAGCATCCGTAGTGGCTAACCAAGGCCTTCCCAAAATAAGGGGGTATCCAGTAAGCTTTTCCTTTGGTTGAAGAACCAAGAAGTCTGCATGGTACTCCCAAGAGTCAACAGAGACCAAGACATCCTCTACAATCCCTTCGGGAGTCATGGTGGAGCGATCTTCTAGTTGCAGGACTGTCGAGGTCTTTCTTAAGGAACCCTGAAGGTTGAGTTTGAGCATGGTATCTCTGGTCATCACATTAATGGCAGCCCCTAGATCAATCAAAGTGTGGGGTATGATGGTGCCATTGATGTGGACATCAACTACAGGACTCCCAAGATCCAAATACTTTGGGCAGATTACTTGCCCCAACATAAGATCAGACAGTTGTCCTATGACGTTGATGGTTGAGGCATCTCTTTTTTGCCTACCTGGGTGTCTGAAACACTTTTCCTTAACCAGTTTTTTGTATATCGGTACATCTTTGATGGCTTGGAGAAGTGGTATTCTCACACACAACTATTTGAGTTCTCCCAGAAGCTCATCCTCCTCTGGGTTGGGTTGTGTGGTTGCTGTTAGTTTCTCAGGAAAGAGTGGAATGGATTTTGGTTCACTTTCCTGTTTATCTTCCTCGTCCTCTGGGGGAGGAGGTTGGCGATCCGGAAGAGTCTTCCCAGATCACAAGTTGATCTCCTGGATCTCCACAGCATAGGTAGGGCATGTTGTTTCCCTAGTATATACCTGCTGGGCCTGTCGGTTGTTGGGATTCGGGTTCGGTTGAGCAGGTATCTGGGGTTGTCTTGGAGGAGCAGGAGGTAATGGTTGTGGTTGAGCTGGTGGTGGAGGCAAAATGGGGGGAGGAGTATTGTACTGGGGCCTCCACCCCGGTTGAGGTGCATTCCACTGAGGCAGTGGCTGGGCATGTGAGTGAAACGAATGAGTAGTGGGCTGAGTATGGTACTGAGGTGGGTAAGACCATGGGGGAGGTACAGACCAGGAAGGATGAGCAGGGGGACCCCAGGAAGGTATAGGAGCAGATTGGTTGGGGCTATAATAAGCTTGGGATGTCCCTTGCATCCCCTGCTGGTAAGGTCTAGGTCCATGTGGCCTCCTTTGGTTGAGGAAATAGAGAGGTTCAGTGGGCGCCTCCGTTCCTTGGTACATGGCTTTAAGCCCAGGTAAGGTTGGGCATTGGTTTGTGGGGTAGTCCTCCTCACAAACGAAACATACCTCTACCGAATGTAATGGGCACTCGTTCTTAGGGTGCTTCCTTGTACACCTAGGGCAGAAGATATCCAAAGCCCTCTCAGCTTCCTCTTTCTTCTGCTGGATTCAGAATGTATCAAGTTGCATGGCAATGGTCTGTCTCACCTGACTCTTGAGGTCCTCTAACTGATTTGCAAACTCATGTTTGGAGAAAGGAATACTAGCTGAGAGGGGGTTTCCTCTACCTCTTTTCCGGGCTGCCCTAGAGTGGTTCCTAAACACAGTCTTTATATCCTCATAAGGTAGTTGGTAAATATCTCCTCCAGCTAGCATGTGAAGGGTATCTAGAAGGTCTTCAGGGACTCCTCGGAGCAGGACCAACTTGAGAGATTCAGGGTCAAGTGTGCACCTGGCTCGTTTATAGCTAAGTTGGAACCTTTCCTCGTAATCTTCTAAAGACTCATCATTTCCCATGGTCATCCGAAAGATTTCTCCCTTGGCTTCCTTGGACCTACAGTAGTCCCGGTATTTGGTATTGAAAGCTTGCTGCATCTGAGCCCAAGTGGTGATACTGTTCCCAGGTAAGCCCATGAACCAGCGTAATCCTGCGTCCTTAAGGGTAGAGGGGAAGAGTTTCAGTTTTTGCTCATCTTCGGTATAGTCATAGGTTCGACAAAGGACAACAAACTCAAACAGGAAGGTATCAGGGTCTTCAGTAGTCAGTCCATGGAAGTGAGGTAAAGCGGAGGGGCTTATGTTTTTCATTTTCATGTCTCCATTGGTCTCTCGGATGGGAAAGGCACCTTCTATTCTCTCATCTTCTCTTCTATTGTCAGCCATGGCTTCAGATGGAGTGTTCTCTAACTCTTCTTCTGTTATAGGATCTTCGTATATCTTAGGAGGCTCGCCTATAGGTTCTTCTGGATCACTGTCACCAAAGAAGAGAGAAGGGTGACTCAGTGAAGTGGTGGGGGTGTTGGGTAAGAATTTGCCCGTTTTATCTCGATTTCTACGAGGCATGAAATGGAAAGACTTTTGATTGCTTTAGTTTTTTTTTTTTTTTCTGGTACCTGCAAAACTAAAATAGATTGAACTGCAACTAACTATCTTGCTGAAATGGAAATGCGGAATTGAAATGAAAGCATGAAAGAACTAATCTATTTTTCTCAAATGAAATTGCAGGAATGAAACGCTAGGCTACGCTTGTGGAATTGAAATGCTAACCTACGCTTGCAGAAATGAAATTGCGGAATTGAAATGCTAATCTATGAAAGCAGGAAATGTCTATGCTACTTTTGAGGAAAGGAAATTGCAGAATGGAAATTAAATAAACTAATTAGCAGAAGGCGAGCGTAGGAAAATAGAAGAAAAGCAACAATCACCAATACTCTGATGCTTCCCCGGCAACGACGCCAAAAATATGGTGGGCTCCAGTATTGTAGCAATAATGCTACAACTCCTGAGACTCCCTTCTTTAATTTTATCAACCCGGTAGTTCGTAACAAACTTGGAAGCGACGGTGCTGTATGCATAAGTACTAGCTCTTGCCGCAGCTGTCACTTGGTCAGCTGGCATAAGTCTGCTAGGGGCTTAAGCCAGCTTCTATGAGCTCTTAGAAGAAGCTTTTTAACTGATGGATGAAAGCTAACTCAAAGGAAGCTAATCTACTTGTGGAAAGAAACTGAAAGCCAAAAAGAACCAGAAACCCTAACAAACCCTAATTCTACCAGCTAGTCCTACTGATGCAAAAAGGAGAATGAAAACTACAGAGAGAGATGCCATTACTTTCTATGAAGGTAAGATACATGTGTCTAGACTACCTCTACCTGAAGAAAACATCTTTTTGTATTTTTGAATAAGTTATTAGAATTATCATGCTTGTGCCTTTAACTGGCTTTTTACTGTGCAGAGGTGGATCAAGGAGGCGAAATGCTTGGAAGAGGTCGGGAAGGTTCAGAGAGGGTCTAAGGAGTCCCTAACACCCTTCTAGAGAGTTTCACAAAGTTTGGATATCAAGAAACCTCATTTGTGAGCTTCTACAGGAAGTCTGTAGGGGTTCTAGAGGATGTTTCAGAATTTCTACAGGATGTTCAGAAATTTCTATAGGATGTTCTACAATTGGATTTTGGATCATTGGTGAGTGAAAGAGGATGCATGAATGGATAGGGAGGTAGGATAGGGGTCTGTAATGACTTAGTGACAGAGAGATGAAGTGATGAGAGGGTGTGGAAAGCTAGCTTGTCTTAAAGAGGGCAGAGGCAATGGAAGGCCAAGAAGGTAGGGTGACGTGGGCAAAAGAGTAGTTGTGGGACAAGGGATCTAACTTGGAGATGAGCAGTTGGCCTGGACGAAGCTTAGATGAACGAGAGAGTGATGGAGATGCATCGCATAGTGTATACTTAACCAAATCAACCACGTCCTACACACAATCAAAATATTAACTAATCTATCCTAACTGTTAATGAAACCAATGAACAACAACGTTATTTCTAAAGAGAACCATGTACATTACTAAAGCAAAGAAACATTCCAAGAGGTCTGAATGCATGAATAACTCCTACAAATGAAAACTCTTCACCAAAGATTGCATGGGTAAGCAAACTTGTGTTTTTTTTGGGCAGCACTGTCTGCAATTCCAGCCCCTAGGAAGAGGTGAAAATTAGAGTGCAGGCAACCCTTTTCTGGAGCTTTTATCACTTCTTATCTCATTACTCTATTTTAGACATCTGAAACAACTCTATTCTTCAACAATGACCTACTTAACCACACAACGAAATCTAACTCAACAAACTGCATTTCAAATGCATACAAAGAAAATCATAATGCTGAAAGGAAAGATATCAATACAAAGAAGGATGCCCTAGGCTCTCAGGTTGGGCCCAACCCCGAGAGCTATGGCTCCTCTAGAAACTCAGAGCTGAGATCAAATCTGACTGCTTCCCATTAAAAAATAATAATCATAAGTCAAGAGTTATGCCAATAATGGCTACAAAAGAACAAAACAGAGCTGGCAGCTCGTAGTGTAGAAGTTTTTTCAAAAGTATTCTTCGAAGGCTGAAGCCTTATCATTTATACATCACGAGGCCCAAGCTGGCCTCCTAAATCTATGGGACTTGGCTGACCAAACTGGGAGTGAACAGCTGCTTCTGCAAAATCTGTTTGGCTGCCTTCTAGATCCGATTTTGGTGGCTTTTGGAGCTCGGAGTTGGGGGTGAATATCCCGAGGAAGGCTATTTAATTCCGTGGACAACCCCCCTACGAATCCTCAACCCCAGCTTGGCTGTCTCCTAGCCCTTGTCTTCTCGGTTTTGCTCCAACATGTGTCAAAAAATCCTGAAATGAGCACGTGTTAGCCACCTAGGAATAGTGACTACCCTTATTCATACAAATGACATAAAAATACTAAAAAATGATGCATAAGTTATGAAAAATGAAGGATTGAGCAAGGGTAGTTAGGCCAAATGAGCCCAAAATGTTACCAAATTTGGGGCTCATCAGTAGGCTCAGAAGCCCAACAATCGCATCTATTCAAACACCAGCGTTGTGTACAAATATAGGAGGACTTATCCTCATTTGTACTCACTCATCTCAACACATCTCTTTCTCTCTACTGCGCAAAAAAGAGTCTCTTCTCTACTGCGCAGAAAAGGGTCTCTCCCTCAAACATGTGAAGCTGGAAGCTGCTGAAACTGAAGCTGCAACTGCAGAAGTGAAGTTTGACCTACGTGGACTAGAATATCTCCTCATCTGAACTGTGCTATAGGTTCATCTGAACCTCCTTTGAAAGCCGCAACTTTTGGTGGTGGAATCAAGTCAATCCGACGGATGGTTTGCAAGATATTGACTGCCCTAGTTTGAAAGAAGCTGCTGAAATTGAAGCTACAATTGCAGAAGTGAAGTTTGAACTATGTGGAATAGAATATCTCCTCATATGAACTACACAGTAGGTTCATCTGAACCTCCTCTAGAAGCCGCAGCTTTTGGTGGTGGAATCAAGCTGATCTGACGGTCAGTTTGTGAGATATCGTCTGCCCTAGTTTGATGATGAAGCCGCTAATGCCGATGCTGCTGATCTAGGGTTTGCTACTGCTGATATAAATCAGATTTATTGTACTATTTCTCTTTGCTGAATTATTGAAGATAAAAGAATATTTGATCAAAGGGTTTCCCGACACATTGTGGGGTTTGTCCCTGGCTAGCCGCCACATCTTGTGTCTCTTGTCTTGGCTTGTTTTCTGTCGATCGTTTAATGTTCTATTTGAACTTTAATTTATGTACATGTGATTTTTAATCTATGGATAATAATAAGAAAGAAATGTAAACTGCTATAAGCATAGAACATACCACATCTTAACATGGTATCAGAGCTGAGGTGAAGACAAAGCCCAAGCAAGAGCAAGAAAAATCACCGAATAGAAGGTTGGAAAGGCTATCCTAAAAGAACTATGGGGTCCTCAACACTCTTTCCTATCGAAGACAAGCTCCGTGAGAAAGCTGACTATCACGGATGGAAGATGTCTATCGATCTAATCCTAGAAGATCAAGGAGTGCTGGACCATGTAAGAGGCAATATTGTTGAGCCTCCATCAAATGCTTCTGCTGCTGCTTGGAACAAATGGAAAACTAGACAAGTCAAAACAGAAGATCATTTGGGACTCTATCAACAAGAACTTGGTGGCCTACATCTCTGAACTAGACACCTCCAAGGAAATCTACGATAGACTGGTGAGTTTATTTAAAGTTAATGATGCAAATCAAGTTTTGTTTCTTAGAAATAAGCTGAGGGAAATCAAGAAGGGTAAAGATGAGAGTATGCAATCATACTTCTTAAGAATCACCGAGATCAAGAACGATATCCTATCTATTGGGGAGACTATTACTGACAGAGAAATGGCACTCACGACTCTTGGAGGATTACCATCCGAATGATACGTGTTCAAGACTACTCTTCTGAACAATAATGTAATTCTTGGTTTCGAGAAATTAATGGCTAGATGCATTCAAGAAGAAACAAGGGTAGAAGAGCAAGAAATGCCTTGCCTAAAGGTCCTCCTGCTGCCTTTTCTTCTCATGCTAAGAAAAGAAATAATTCTAAGACTAAATCAAAAGGAAAGGCTGGACCTAAGGGTGGAATAAAAGGACGATGTTACATCTGCGATAAAGGAGGTCACTATGCAAGGGAGTGCCCCGATAGAAAGGACTCATACCGGGACGATGACCAAAATACCTCTGATGGCAATCAAAGGAATGACAAAATCAATAGCAAAGGTAAGAGGAGAGCTGGGAATCAAGGAATAGGACAAACATTCAAGAAGGCTAGAAATTCCAGGATGTATTAAATGCACCTGACCTCAAAAAGAACCTGGTGTCCATCTCGACAATGGAAGACAAAGGCTACAAGGTAACCTTCAGCGATGGTAAGGTACGTATATGAAAAAATAATGTTAAAGATGTCTTTACTTGTGGGTTCCATGTTGATTCATTATATCAGGTCGATGGAAGTTCGCTAGGTGTCATGTCTTATGACACATCTCTTTAGTCCGAACTTTGGGATCAGAGGTTTGCCCACCTTCATTATAAAGCTCTACTCGGTGTAAGACAAATGGTGATAGGGATTCTCGAATTCTTAGTAGAGAAAGAAGGTGTATGTCCAAGATGTGCCGAAGGAAAGCTCAAAAGGGGACCATTCCCCTTAAGCCAAAGCAAGACCTCCGATATATTACAGTTGTTTCACTCAGGCATATCTGAGGCTGGCATTAAGAGGGAGACTACTACACCACATACTTCTAAGTAGAATAGTGTGGCGGAAAGGAAGAGCCATACGATTGTGGAAGCTGTCTCTATGGGTAGATGATGTAACAATGCCTAGTGTGGAGGAACCCATGGATCCTATTTATCCACCTGAGCCTCCCTCTTCTAGGAAGAGGCCTTCATGGCTTAGGGGTATACTTGATGATGATGAAGGACATGCTGCACCCCGAGGAACCTTCCGTGAAAGTAAGAAAACTAACAGGTATCAGGGATACCTGACCATCATGAGCATGATTATACAAAATGAGCCTTCATCATTCTCAGATGCCGTCAAGCATCAAGTATGGAAGGATGCTATGACCAAAGAATATGAGTCTATTATGGAGAATGATGTCTGGGAAGTAGTTTCCAGGCCCCAGGACAAGACAATTGTTACTTCAAAATGGCTTTACAAGATAAAGCTGCAGCAGATGGAAGTATGGAATAGTATAAGGCTCACTTTGTTTCTCGTGGTTTCTCCGAGAAGGAAGGTATAGACTATGATGTGATATTTGCACCTGATGCTAGATATATGAGCATCCGCTTGATCATAGCCCTTGTGGCTTCACAAGGATGGAACCTACATCAGATGGATGTCAAGACCGCGTTCTTGCATGGATCGATCAAAGAAGAGGTCTATGTGGAGCAACCTGAAGGATTTGAGATTTATGATTGAAAATATCATGTATGCAGGTTGAAGAAGGCTCTCTATGGGCTGAAGCAAGCACCCCGAGCATGGTATGAGAGGATTGATAACTACTTGATGAAGCTGGGATTCGCTAGGAGTGAAGCCGATCGTAATCTTTACCTTAAGGTTGAAGATGACAAGCCTCTCATACTGGTGTTGTATGTGGATGACTTCTTTCTAACATGTGCATACCATCTCATTCACGAATGTAAGAGGGAGTTGGCTTCTGAATTTGAAATGAAGGAGCAAGGACTTGAAGTGTGGCAGAAGCCAAGGGAAATTTTCCTATCTCAAGGAAAATATGTGGTGAAGATTCTAGAAAGATTTGGTATGGTGGACTGCAAGCTTATGACTACCTCGAGGATCTTAACTTTCATAAGTTATATGGTAGTGATGTAAGACCAGATTTGGGAAATGCCTCTGAGTCTCAAAACTCATTCGCATTGATGTTCTTAGTGAACCTCCATCCGAACATATGTTTTGCAGTTAACATTGTGAACTCATATTTGGTTGAGCCTCACTAGATTGGTGTCAAGAATCTTCTGATATGTCTTTAGGACACAATCTCTCATGGATTGAGATACACTGCCGAAAATATGAAACTGCATGATTATTTGAATGCTGATTAGGCAGGTAGTGTGGAGGATCACTAGAGAACTTTTTAGTGTTGTTTCTCCTTGGATTCTACTTCAATATAATGGATGGGCATGAAGCAGAAGTCGGTTGCCATAAGCACCACCGAGATCAGATACATATCTACGAGTATGATCTCGTATGAAGCTGCTTGGTTGGGGAAGCTCTTCAGTGAGCTGTTTGAACACATACCAATATGATTCTCTGTAACAACCAGAGGTGGGATTCGATTATTGAGGAATCTCATATTAGTTGATTGCTCCAACAAATAGACATCATCTGGGATATGGTAAGACAATGAGCAAGGAGGCTCCATCACGTTAAGATGATGTATAGGTCGATACACCTTGTCAAGGCCTCGAGGAAAGATCTAATCTGTGATTTTCCAAAACAACTTGGAGTCATCAAGAAACCCTTGTACAAGGGTCCTGCATGTTACATACATTGAGCTCTGAGAGCTCTGAGGGCTTGTGGTTCTTGCTAGAGAAACATACGAACACAGGGTGACTCACCCTCCCCTGGTGGTGTGCACTAGAACAAGGTGATTCGCTCTCTTGTGGGACAAGATGATTCGATCTCTTGTGGAACAGGATGATTCACTCTCCTGTGTAGTAGGATGATTAGTTCTCCTGTGAGGCCTGAATTGATGTGTTCTCCATGGTGACTGTAGCAGGATTGATGTGTTCTCCTGTGAGGCCTGGATTGATGTGTTCTCCATGGCGACTGTAGCAGGATTGATGAGTTCTCCTGTGAGGCCTGGATTGATGTGTTCTCCATGGCGATTGTAGTAGGATTGATGTGTTCTCCTGTGAGGCCTGGATTGATCTGTTCTCCATGGAAATTGTAGCAGGATTGATGTGTTCTCCTATGAGGCTTGGATTGATGTGTTCTCCATGGCAGCCTATTTTTATGTGTTCTCCATGGTGATTTTAGTAAGATTGATGTGTTCTCCTATGAGGATAGGACTGATTAGTTCTCGTGTTGAGTCATCCTACCCATGCAGTCTGTGACTCATGGGAAGTACCTCTAATATGATCAATGAGCAGGGAAATGAAGTTAGGGACCATAGTAGTACCGATGGACGCATCGTTGTATCTACCGTACTCCCTATGCTAGGATGACCTCCATTGATCTGGGACTAGTGGTAGGAGTTGTACCATACTATGACACTGACTTTGGGTCGGTTGAGACTGGTTTAGGACCAGTAGTACATACTCTGAGATTGACTACATGTCAGTGAAGTACTGGTTTGGGACTAGTGAGAGTGGTACATACTATGACGCTGAATTCCGGTCGGTTGAGATTGGTCTAGGACCAGTGGTACACTCTCTGAGACTGTGATACTAGTCTGGGTCCAGTGGTAGGAGTGGTACTTAATATGAAGCTGACTTCGGGTCGGTTGAGACTGGTTTGGGACCAGTGGAGTTGTACTCACTATGATGCTGACTTCAGGTTGGTTGAGACTGGTCTGGGACCAGTGGTACATACTCTGAAATTGACTTTGAGTCAGTATGATACATCCTCGATCATTTCTTCTTCATAATTCAGACAAAAGCAGAGCAGAACAGAGCAGAATAATACAGATCAGTACAGGGCAGAACAAGACAAAGCAGAACAGGCAGAATAGAGCAGAGCAGGGCAAGGGTCAGGCTATATAGGGCCGTGCATTTGATGGATGAATAGTAACAACCGATAGACAGATTGCAGATGAAGTTCTCCCTAGTTGAGAGGGAGTGTTAAAATTGGCAACCAGGGTAAAAATTCATGTGGGTCATCTTATTCATGGTTGATAATATTTTTATTAGATTCCTCTCATCGATAGGTGTAGGATTGATATAAAGATCATCCGATTCCAATAAGTATTCATGGAGATATGAATTTATTTTGATTGTGGAATTATTATCAGGCAGAATTACAACTCATGTAGGCTTAGAAGCCCAACAGTCGCATCTATTCAAACACCAACGTTGTGTATAAATATAGGAGGAATTATCCTCATTTGGACTCACTCATCTCATTAGATCTCTCTCTCTCTACTGCACAGAAAAGAGTCTCTTCTCTACTGCACAGAAAAGGGTCTCTCCCTCACACATGTGAAGAAGGAAGCTGCTGAAAATGAAGCTGCAACTGCAGAAGTGAAGTTTGACCTGCATGGACTAGAAGATCTCCTCATATGAACTGTGCTATAGGTTCATCTGAACCTCCTCTGAAAGCCACAACTTTTGGTGGTGGAATCAAGTCAATCCGACGAACGGTTTGCAAGATATTGATTTCCCTAGTTTGAAGGAAGCTACTGAAACTGAAGCTGCAATTGCAGAAGTGAAGTTTGACCTACGTGGACTAGAAGATCTCCTCATTTGAACTGCACAGTAGGTTCATCTGAACCTCCTCTGGAAGCCGTAACTTTTGGTGGTGGAATCAATTCGATTCGAGGGTCGGTTTGTGAGATATCGTCTGCCCTAGTTTGATGATGAAGCCACTAATGCTGATGCTGTTGATCTAGGGTTTGCTACTGCTGATATAAATCAGATTTATTGTACTATTTCTCTCTACTGAATTATTGAAGATAAAAGAAGATTTGATCAAATGGTTTCCCCACACATTGTGGGGTTTGTCCTTGGCTAGCCGCCACATCTTGTGTCTCTTGTCTTGGCTTGTTTTCTGTCGATCGTTTAATGTTCTATCTGCACTTTACTTTATGTACATGTATTTGCTAATCTATGGATAATAATAAGAAAGAAAAGTAAACTGCTATAAGCATAGAACATACCACATCTTAACAAATATGGAGTATCCTTCCCATGGAGACTCAAGACAATATGGTCTCAAACTCCCTCAAGGATGATCTGTCTCACCCTCGCCACACACTTCTTCCATTCAGCCAACCCTTGTGCATTAGTTGAACCTGGCTTTGGGATTTCTTGATCAATGAAATTCTTCAAGTCGTTGTATTCTAATACCACCTCCATGCAATATTTCCATGCTATGTAATTCGAGCTGCCTTCCAAAGCACACTCGAGTCTCAAGACATAGAACGCCATTGGCCAACCTTGAAGTATGATAAGAATTCGATTTGTACCTATAACCCCGAACTTCAAACTTCGAATTCTCTTCTCCGTATATTGTTCACTGCTCCGATAAAATTAGCTCTGAAACCATGTAGAAATTTCTCTATAGATCAGCTAGCTCCGATACCATGTAGAATTTCCTGCAAATTCTCTACAAATCTACCTCTGAGATCTATGTAGAAAATCTGATTGTAGATTAAATCGATAATGCAATATACCAAAGAAAAATACTATAATCTATTTCTACCATCAAACTTGCATAAGCTTAAAGATCACGCTAAATTAGAGCTGAACACATATAACCATAAGAAGGAGAATCAATGCACTTGAAACATAGAAAATACTCAGGGGAAAGCCTCAGCTAAAAACCTCACTATCTATATTATCATACAAGGTGGAAATATATCAGAATTACACAAAGCCTTAGCTCTCATAGCTAGCGAGCTCTTAGTACAATCCTCTTGGATGCTCACAGGAAATCAAAGCTTATCACAAGCCTTCTCCTTTGTCCTCCAAGTTCCTATTTCCTTGCGCAGTTTCTCCTGGGTGATCCTCCTGTTACCAAGTGGAACACTGATCTCTCACACTGATCTCACACCCTATAAAATTGCACAATCCTCAAGGAACCTTCCCTTGACTACATGGATGAGGTTCCTTTATAGGAAAACACATGCAACTGATAGTAACATGTCCTTGACATTTAGCTCAACTAGGTCTTTCTTTGAATAGACATGCATGAGTTTCTGATGAGGGAATCTTCAATTATCTGGAGTACACTGGTTGAGTGCATGCATGCATCAACTGACTGATAACTCACAATCAATTCCTAAAATAGTTTGGAACTAATTTAACCGAACTTAACTGAGTAAACTGAGCTAACTAATTACAACTCAAATATAACTCAATCCTATCTCCTTAATTAAGTGATAATCTCCTTAATTTAAGGGATAACTGTTGCATGACTTTAGAAAGACTTCTAACTTGAATTTCTCTGATTAATTAATCCATAATGAATTAATTAATTATTTCCAAGCAACTGGTGAGACAAAATTCGATTTTAATTCATAATTTTAATTCAAGGACAAATTAAACTTGGAATTTCTGGATTCTATTTTTATCATTTCTTGTTGCTATTTTCAACAGACAATGGGTCTCCTTGCCAAATTCCCCTGGATGGGAAGAAAGGTTTTGAAGGGGCTCCATTGACATGATCCAACTAATCCAGTGGTTATCAAAGCCAAATACTTGTAACACTACTACCATATATTCCTATTTGATATTAACATAGGCCTTGGATAAGTCCATTGCATTATCATTCCAACTTTTTCTGTGCCTCCAACAAGTGAGACACTTCATGTGCTAATATTACATTTTCTAGGATATTCCTCCCCTCCACATAGCCCGATTGTTATTCCGAGATCAAATGTGGAATAATTGTTCTTAACCTATTATCAACTACTTTGGATATGATTTTATAGATCATGTTACATAGTGCTATAGGTATGAATTTTTCAGGGGTACTTGCTAGTTCTTCCTTAGGGATTAGGGCAATAAATGTTGAATTTAGAGCTTTGAGAACTGTTGTTGATTCTTGAGAGTCAACTACCACCTCATAGATGTATTCTTTGACCATTTCCCAACAGGATTTAAAAAAGTCTATGGTGAATCCATCAAGCCCAGGGGCTTTCCCATTCACCATTTCATTAACTGCCAAAGCCACTTCCTCCATAAAGACTGACTTATTTAGGTTTTTATTGTGTTCCTTAGTGAGTATATTTGGGATGTGTCTCACTATCCTTTGACTATCTTCCCCTCTATTCACCTATGGATCTTCATATATCTTTTGAAAATGATGAACCATGACCTCCGCTATGTCCTGGTGAGCCTCAAAAATCTGCCCTTTTCCATCCTTTATTCTGAGGATTCTATTGGATTTTTTTGTGTTCTATTGTTGATTGGTGATTTTTTGTTTGTTTGTTTCTCTCCCTCCTTGAGCCATAGCACTGGGTATTTCTACCTCCATAGGATTTCCTCTTGTTTTCATCTCTCCTCCCATTTCATTAGTAGCTCCATTTCGTCTTCTTTGCTTCCCTTTGAGTAGTTTTTTGAGATGTTGAAATTTTATTTTATTTTTCAGTTCCTTTTTCTTGTAAAAAATGTTTCCAAACTTCATTTTGTTCCACTGCTTTAGTTTCATCTTGGTGCATTTTAATTTGGCTTGTAGGGTCATATTTGATCCTCTGTGGGGGATTATTTCCTTCCACTAGATGATGCTATTCTCTCCGAAGTTAGGATGCTCTAACTAGAATTCTTCATATCTGAAGGGTCTATTTTTGTGATTTCCTGCCAATTGCATAATTAATAGCATTGGCCAGTGGTCAAATCTCCCACAAGGCATAACGGTTGTTGCTGCATCCACCCCTCTCATTAGTGAATCCTTCAAAATTAAGAATCTGTTAAGCCTGGACGCCACTTGATGTTTCCCTTTCCACTCATGGCTCCATGTGAAGCATCCATTTGTTGTTTCCATGCCTATGAGTCTGGTATCCTCTATGAATATCTTGAATGCTTCTGAATCTCTATTTTTTCTTCTTTGTCCCCCCCACCCCATTTTTTTTCTAAAAGAGAGGTTATCATATTAAAGTCTCCCCCCACCACCTAGGGGAGGTGTCCTTTCTTGCTTTTTATTCTTCTTAGATTTTGCATCAACTTTATCTTTTCCTCAAGCCTTTGAGGCCCGTACACATTAGTGAAAACCATTGTGCTAGGGTTTCCTATAACTTGCATTTCTACTAACATATATGCTCTTTTGGCCTAAACATCCAGAAGAATCAGGGATTGGGGGTTCTAGCATATGCCAAACCCCCAGCTAAGCCCTATGCTTCCATTATTACATAATTCATTTATTTTTCCTACTGAACATTTCGATTTTTGAATAAAAAGGATATCAGGTTGTTCCATTTGAATTTTTTTTAACAACCTTTATTTTCTAAGGCTACTAATGCCTCTTATATTCCAAGATAAAACTTTCATGATTCAAACATGGGTGGAGGAGGGCGATCCTAGAGCTCTCATCTTACCTGAATTAATTAACATAGCTCCCAACTCCTTTAGGGCGACATTGTTTAACTTTCTTCCTAATTTCTTTTAGCTTTGCTTCGACGCCAACACTGTATGAGAATCCATTGCTTTAACTCCTAGATGAGACCCCTTTGCAAAGCCTCCTGCTTTTTCTAGTTGTGGTCCTTTTTTCCCTCTTAGTCTTGTCTCTTCTCTCATCAAGTGTAAATAATTGATTATGTTTATTTGATCCTCATTGATTACTTTTATGCGTTGTTTCTTTTCTTATTCCGCCAAATCTTGGAGTTCAATTCCTTTCCTCTCAATTAACTCCTAAAATTCTAGATCCTTTATTCCTACCTCAATTGGGGTCATCTCCACATCTCCCTCAAAATATTTTGATAGATTTGGGATATCCCCTTGTTGCTCATAGTCCTAAGTCTGCAACCCCATTTCCTCCTCTCTATTCTCTTATTTGTTCTTTGTTTCTTTGTCTTCCCTCCCGTGATCCTTCAATTTTTCCTCAGCCAGAATATCAAAGCTATTTTTCTAAGTCCTCTTTCCCTGATTATTTTGATGTTGTCTTCTATTAGGTCTTCCCCTTGGCTTAGGTATGATAAAACCCTCTGCATCTTTTTGATCTATCTCTTTGGTCTTTTCTTCCACTTTTCTTAGTGGGCATTCCCTTATCAGGTGGCCATGCTCATGACATCTACAACATATGAAAGGGATTTGTTCATAGTCCACTGGTTGTAGCCAAAATTCATCCCTGAACTCTAGCTTGACTGCTTCCAGCAGGGCTCCAGAGACATCCATTTCTACACAGATTTTGGCATATGTTGTGTACCTTCCTTGTAGTGTTTCTTCTGAAATTTTAATGAATTTACCCAAAGAATCTCCTATCAACTTTAAGGTTGTAGGAAGCCAATAGTCCAGGGGAAGGGAGTACAACCTGACCCAGACTGGGACACATGTGAAGGTTTCCTTTTCCAGGGTAAATTTTTCCATCCACAGTCGCATATACAGACTAGCTGATGCAAATAAATATGGGCCACCATTAAAGGTCCAGTCTCTACCTTCCATATTAACAAATACGACTGTGAAGAATACTTTTGACCCTAAGTGCAGTTCTATTTCTCCCCTTGGTTTCCAGTGATGTTTGATCCAATCACACAAGGATTTTTCTATGGGCTAGAGCCCCATGAATTTACATATGACCGCATATGATCTCATTCATTCTTTGAAGGCTTGGGTTTTAGGATCGATGATTAATGTCATTGGGATCACAACCATTTTTGGATTACATGTTCCTGTAGACCCCGTTGAATTTTGTTGTTGTTGTGGGTCAGTTGGCTTTCCTGTTGGGCCCCTTATCTTCATTCATTCTCTATCTTTTCCCGCCTACCACTGTTGAGCCCTAGGTTTTTTTGACGTACCATTTGCATGGCCATGTGCTCCAAAACCAATCCGGATCCCCATAACTTTGTTCGTGACCACATTCCTATAGGAGGAAGCGCCGCTTACTCCTCCTCTAGTAGCTATTTGATACAAACCCTAGCTTCTGCTCTGTGAATTTCCACGAAATCACTGTGTCACTCTAATTCAACTCTTACTCACCCAACTCCCAATTGAACATTTTCCTTAATGTGTTTGTTATAATATTTTATCAAGACTAGCATAACATGCTTCATGTTTTTTTTTCCATAGTACACATATTTGTGGGATGTTAAACCCCTACATTGACTAAAGTTTTGAACATCATATTTATTTCCCATGATTTTTGTATATAACAAGTAATGTTGGGAAAATGCAATTTCCTAACTAGTCATCACATTTTTAACAAGCTTTTCATAAGGTACTATCAAGATTGGTGCAACATGCTTATTGATATGTTCTTCATAATATCAGTCATTGATGAGACCTTTGAGACCTTTGAACTAGAATATATGTTGTACTGCAAGACTGTAACTTACATTTTGATGCATTAATATTAACACGATGATTGATGAGACCTTTGAACTAGAATATGTGTTGTACTATAAAATGTAAAAGGATAGTTAAATTACTCGACTGCTAAAAATTCATTAAAGAATACCTACTTTTGCTTTCCTTCCCAACTTATTCCTTTCCTCTATTATTTTAATGATACTTCCAAATATGATTTCTTGTCTTATATCCTTTGGAAAGTTGCATTTCACTCTTATCATTCTGCATCCATCATCCCAAAGTTATTTTGCTGAATGGATCTTTTCCTATGAACCATTGGTATAAGGGACAAGTGTAAATCCATGCAGTACATACATATCTTTAATTTTCACCTTAAAATGTAGTCCATGGACCTATTGAAGGTTGGAACTTGACTACCTCAACATCGCAGAATACCACCCAGTCGGGAGCTTAAAGCAACTCCATTTCCGTTGAAATTGGTGGGTCCGACTAGGTATAAATGGACCGGTTTCCCGTTTTAAAGAGATTTAATATAATAACAGAATGAAAAATAATGAAATGATTTTATAGATAATGATAAAATTACTAAATAAACTTATTCTACTAATTTCCCAGGATAGCACATCTTTATATGTGTTTCAAAGAAAGATTTCACAAAGTATATAACAATATAGATCATTCAATACTTTGATGAAAAGAAAACATATATGATAAAATAAATTAATTAAATAGTTAATTAATTTAGTTGGTTAAAACTCAATCGAATAAAAGATCTCGTTTTCTCATACATAATCACAAATCATTCAATTATGCACATCAATAGTGATAATGACTGATTGTTTTCAAATAATTTATATAATGAAATAACGCATAAGAGATTCACTATCTAATTGAGTAACACATAATGATAATCTAAAGATAATAGTACCCAATGCATTAGTGCTCTGCATATGAAAAAGATAGCTTTCACGCTCAACTTCTCAATTAGATAACTTTGGATCAAACAATAGTGCAAGTTCAAATATGTATTCTCAGAATTTTGGGCCCCTTTCTAAATGCATGAATGGGGTTTAAATAACTTATTAATATTACAAAAATAGTAAAATTAAAATAAAAGTCTTAGAAAAAACTTCAAAAAACTAAGCTAATATAAAGGATAGCTAAATTAGTGATTTGTTGTAACAAGAACTCATGACTGTGCTTGAGATTGGTTCTTCATCTTCTCTCTGAGATCATATATGTCCATGAGCGGCTTCATTTGGGGGGAATGTACTGGTTGCATGTGCATTTGTCTCCTAAACACTGCATCACTAAGCGCTGGAAGAAGTTGTATTGCTGCATTCAAGAGACACCTCAGCACGAGCCATTGACTATGAGGCTTCACTAGAAAATGTCAATAACTTTCAAGGTTCACTTGTGATAAAATTTGAATATCTTGAACCTTCTTCTTAGATGTTTCCTACCAATATTGTTTTAAATATTTGACATCTGGAAAGGTGTCCTTCGAGCATTCATGAATTAGATTGTCCTGTAATAAGGTATCTATAATGTATTCGGTGAAATTTGAGGCAAGATTTCTGGCTCTGATAATAGCCATTTCTGCCTATTTCATTTTGATATCCCAGTCACCGAAAATTATATCCTTCTATGATTCTTCAATTCGAGGAAGATCAGTTGATCTTCCCTGAGCACTGTCTTGCCAATCTATATACTCAGAAATTTTCTCGTCAATTTATTCCTAAAATGTCCTCAAATCAGACAGTTGGTTTACCAAAGAATCGCTGGTCTTTGACAAGTCATGAATCAAATCCAATTTGTGACATACGATAGCCTGCTGCTTTGTTAGGAGTATATCTAGTTTTGATGCCTCCTTGCAGATTCATTTATCTTTGGATTTTCCCTCAGCTGGTTTATCCTTTGTTTCAATTACAATATCTGTTCGTCTTTGTCCTTCACTTTAGATTCAAAATGTAGTTTTAAATCATTAAAACATTTTTGTAACTAAGTAAGGTTTGCTTGCCATTGTTGCTCAATTGCTTATTTTTCAATCTAGAATGTTTGTTCTAATTGAACAATCCTTTGATCTTTTTCTTTCACTAGTAGTTGTATTTTTGTAGCTTTATCAATGGTAGCACTAGCGTAAGCTTCTACAAACTGAGATAATATGTTCAATTCCCCATCAACGATTGTTTGAGTTCCTTTCCAAAGGACTTGAAAAGGAGTTTCATTTGAAACTAGCACTTGTGGTTTCTATAAGTTTCTTTTCTTCCTTGACCTGCTCATTACTGCTTTATGCTTTGGACTATAACATATGTCCAAAGGTGGGATTTATTCAATCTTCGAGACTATCTCGATAGTAGGGAATGCAGGAATTATTTCCATATCATCGGAAACAATTGACTGATTGACAATTTCGGCATTAATGTTATTCTCAGGAGTTTTAGGAATAATACTCCCTTGGGAAGCCTCAACAGTAAACGAGGTTGTCCCTATAGTTTCTGGAACCTATTTTGTCTCTCTACTAACTGTAACCTATTATTCTTGTATATTAGCCGAGATACCTATAACCCGAGTTTCTTCTGTTTTCAAAACACGGTTGAACTCCTCCCATACTTCATCCAATTTGTTCTCCTCTTTAATTTCACTTGTTTTCTCAACAACTATAGTAGTTGTTTTAGAGACTTCGGAAATAATTGGAGCTTTTGAAGAGGAGGTTGATGCATCTAAAACTTCTGAGTTCTGTCAAAATTATTTTAACAGGGATTCTGGAAAATGGGTTATTCTTCATTGACGATATTGATTGAATCTAATCAATTCGTCAAGACTTAGATGATCTACTGCCAATTTTTATACCATATAATACTCTGGAACCATTTCAAACAAATCATCAAACTTGTCAGGCTCGCTTGAAAATGGTTTGAGCTTAGCATGTGTTGTAACGTCATTCGTTCTGCCATTAGGGTCATATGGCCTATTTAGTATGGTTGGAAAAATAAAGGATTTTAATTGTTCAATTTCAACGATGGAATGCTTGAAATTCTCTAAGGCATAAGTACCATAGGGGATAGGAAAACATGGCCAGGTGGATTTCTTGGCCTTTAAGTACTTTAGTTAACAACTTACCACCTATTTGATAAGCAATTTCCTTAGCCAAAAATTTATCTGGGACAAAAAGGGGCAAAACACGAGGATGGGCAAGGCTACCAAAAACCTGAATTTAAGTAAATGACTCTTCCCCAAACCACTTTCCTATAGGCTTTAAGTCTTTATTAGCTTCTGCAGTAAGTCTAGGGGATTTTCTGCCAAATACCTCTTGGTGGATAAGGAGCATGACCTCATGAAATATTTTGTAGAAGTGAGCATGGTATTTGGTTTCCGAAAGGATATGTAGATAAAAAGATGTAGGGCTAGGAATTTGGTCTGTCCATTTCCATCATAGAGATGGAAAATCAGAAAAAAAAATTGTGTCCATGACATAGGTGCTCATAAATAAAGGAGGAGCCGTTCTTTCAAGAACATTGTGCTTCTGTCCGTACTTGCGGATTTGAGTGGTCAAATTGTTGGATAAAATAGTTTCCCAATCCATGATATAGCCATCAATATAGGCTTCTATCAATGACACCCATTCTTCAGAGAATTTATGTGTATTTTGATAACCATAAAGGCGACATAACATAGAAGCAATATGAGAGAAAGGGCTAACAATAGAGGATAATGAATACATACCCATGTTCTCTCACTTCTATTTGTTTACGTCCCTTATTCATTATTTGATCAGCTTCGTAGGATTCAGATTCTCTTTCATGAATTTCTGGATGAATTTAATATCATATTTCTTCTGAGGTTGAGGTATATGACACATTTTTCGTAAATCCTCAACTTTAAAAGACCCAATAATTGTCTTCTTTGGAGTTATAAATGTTCTGTTTGTAATGTCTAGATGGTAAACAACCAATCTCACCATATCTGTATATGGTAGAATTTTGGGGCGGGTAATAATTCTGTGTAGAAATGAATTGGACACATCATTCCATGTGTTGCTATTACTTGGAGGAGAATCATGAGAAGTAGTAGCCTGTTTCATGATTATTCTTGGATTTTCATCCTAAAATAGTTTGTATATTGCCCCCTAGGAGGAAGAAACTACATCTAGAGTGCATGCAGTATCTGTAAACAATGAAGACATCTTAGACACTTCTTCAGGGGGCAAGACTAGTTCTTGATGTATTATGAACTTCCTCCTCTCCTTGACTATTCTTGACATGTCCTTTAACTACTTTTTATTGGAATTTACCTGTAAATAAATGAACCAAGATAAGCAACAAGAGATTTGAATGATGTAAAGAGTCACATCAATTCAATGCGAGATTTATGGAAAATCCTTTCACATTAACTCAATATTATTACAAATCATCAGAAAACCTCTAAATTAGAACTACAGAGAGTGGTTATTCAATTTTCTAACGTTTTTTCACGTGACACTGACACTTGTCATTATATCAAAAAATATTTTATCGGCGTTTGGTATCAGGGGATATTAACATAACTTAGCAATCTATGATTTCCGAAAAACATATAGGTGCAGGATCGATATTAGTGAAATACTAGAGTTTTAACAGAATGGGATATCGGCTTTTGATGGATTGCGATATTGGTTTTAGAATTCCACATTTCGGCTTTTTGCTATTTCACTTATCGGCTTTTCGATGTTTCGAAATCGACTTTTCACTATTTTGCAATCAGCGTTTTGTTATTTTTCTATTCTTTGAAAATGTTGATATTACATGTAGGTTTTAGTAAGACCAATGCTTTTATGATATTTCCATTTATTTGTTATGATTTTGGGATTCGTAAGACTTGTATTTTATTTCCTAAAACTACAAAAGGATTCCTAAAAGGTTTTATGCCATTTTCATAAACTTTCTTGTTTTATTCAAAAATAAAAGAGTAAATATAAAACTTATCCTATTTTATCTAAACAAGGAAGGATTCTATCATTTTTTTAAAGCATCCCCATTATTCTGTCTCTTAAGTCTAAATATAATGGGGGAGGGGGGGGGGGGGGGGGGGGGGGGGGTTGTTGAGTACCACAACGATTGGCAACACACTAGACGAAATAGTTAATCTTGTAAGATGTCAATCTTTATCAAGAAATTCCTTTAGAAAGTTTAAAAATGATTGAAATATAGATCGATATAGATAACTTTGAAATGAAATAAGTCGTTTTATCGTAAAGTTGTTCAAGATTTGTTATAGATGGAAATCTTTTATGTGTAAACCAGTTGCTAATAGGTTGAAAATATAAAGTAAAAACTATTAGAATCTTAGCGGATTGAATAAACTTATTAGTCATTAGTAGAGCCTTTGCTGCCAGCAGGCTTTCATATCCTCGATAGGGTTACCATTTAACCAAAATGAACTAGTATCCCATCCATATTATAATAACATTATTTAGAGGCAATGGATTTCCTTTTTCCTTTTTTATATTATTATTTTTTTACTTTAAAGTCATTATCCTGGTTTGGTAGCCAGAAAATGATAATGCCATTCACAAGTTGTAATAAAATTGAACAAGCCAACTCATGATGAGATCTTTTGTCTCAAATTCTGGTGACTAAGAGCCACTATCTTGGTTTGGTTGCTAATAGTGATAATGTCAATTTTATTATTTTCCTATGATCATGGTAAGTAATCTCATGATGAGACCTCTTAACTTTTAAGTTTTTTATATATTTGAATTACACTGAATTTTGTTTTTTAAATAAATAGATGAGGAGATTTCATTCACTCTTTATGAGTCTTGGATGACCTCTTTAGGTAAAAGATTCTAAATAATTCATAGTAATTTCTGTTTTTATAAAGATAACTTTTCAAAACCAATTCACAACAAATAGATTTTTAAAGAGCTTCAAACCAAAAGATTTAACAACTAAATGATTATCTTATTTCAAAGCTTTAAAATAGATTCAATACTTAGATTCCAATTGAAAGTTTTTCTTTCTAAATTGCTCCTTAAATAAGTTTAACAATTCAAAAATAAAGAGAAACTTCCAACGTGTTTTTCTAAATCATAGTACTTTTAGTAACAAAAGGAAATGATATATAAAAATATTTACATATTGTACAAAAGAACCTATGTTCTTTCAAGAAAAATATTTTTTGAGTATAAGTCCATTAACAGGAAGAATTTCCTTCTTCCCTTGTAAATCTTGGAGGATGAAAGTTGATGGACCTATCTTCTCAAAAATCTGAAAGGGACCAAGCTAGAGTTTTTGAAATTTTGTATGTATTCCTTTATCCGCATGCACATTATCCAATTTCAAAACTATGTCTCCGATTTCAAAATTTTTATCTTTGATTGAATTTATATCAAATGAAGCTTTGACCAATTGTTGATGGTGAGCATGGACTAGCTTAACTTTATTTCTTTCTTCTTCCAGCTTAATGATCTGAGACATTCATAATTGTAAAGTAGAAGAAGGTTGTTCTTCAATAAATTGAACTAGCGCTGATGAGGGGAGAGATAGATTTGGAGGTAGGATAGCTTCTTTTCTGTATACTAAATGAAAAGGAGAAGTACCTATTGAGGTTTTCTAGGTTATTCTATCATCCCATAAAGCAAATATTAAAGCTTTGTGCGAGTTCTTTTTATTTTGGTCGATAGTTCATTTGATGGTCCTTATAAGATTTTTATTAGTGGATTATGCTAAGACATTTCCATAAGGGTAATAACTTGCGAAATACTTAAGTTTAAATCCTCTCTTTAAAGCAAATTCAGTCATTGCATTTCTGGAAAAATAAGAAGCATTGTCAAAAATAAGAGCACAAGGGACACCAAACCTGGTAATAATAAATTGATCAATGAATTCAATGAGGCTCTTAGAATTGGCTAGCTTCAGACGTATTTCCTCTACCCATTGTGTAAAATAATATGTTGCAGCCAAAATGTACCTATGTTGTTTGGAAGAATGAGGAACGATCTCACCTATTATGTCCAGTCCCCATTGTTCAAAATGTTGTTCGATGTTAATTGGTTGCAAGGGCATGGGAGGTTTCCTATGTCTTCCTGAAGTGGTTTGACAAATTTTGCATCATATTACATACATGTGGGTATCTTTGAATAAATTCATGAAGTAATATCTAGAATGAAAAATTTTGAGAGCCGTTGTATCTCCACTATAATGTCCACCTGTCAGCCCATCATGAAGTTCTTGCAAGACCTTTTCTGCTTCAGTTTTTTCCAAACATCTTAACAAAACATAATCATATTTTTTCATAAATAACACATCATTGATGAGTTTATATTGATTTGATTTCAATCTCAAGGCTCTCTTTTTCTTAACATCTAGTTCAAGTGGAGCATAACCATTTTCAAATAAAAGATTAAGTGAGCATATTGAGACTGAGTATTAATAGGAAGTACCTCTGTGATTTGTTCAATATTACCTATTACTTAATCTATTGATGTATCATTCATTCCCGTGACTAACCTACAAAAACCTTGACCTTTTACAATTTTAGCGGGTTTGATTTCTAGATCGTATTCTTGTAATGCAGTAACCCAGTTAGCCCTTTTTTCTCCTAACTCCTCTAAGAAATTTCCATGATTGCTGAGAAAGGAAAAATAACGTTAACATGAGGTTTTATAAGAAAAGGTCTAAAATATTTGATAGCTTTGTAAATTGAAAAGGCTTTCTTTTCTAAGCTCCTCGAAAATTTGAGTTGAAAAAAGCAATAGGAGCTTCAATTTTCTGTTCATTTGGTTGTGTTAACACTATTGCATATGATAATTTAGAGGCAAAAGTATATAAAATAAATTGATAAGAAAAAATGGGAGTTGATAGTGAAGGGGCATCAACTAAAACTTGTTTGATTCCTTTAAATGCTTCTTTCATGATCACCCCATTTAAAAAGCGAATCTTTTTTTATCATTGTTTGTAATGGTAGGACAATTTTAAAAAATTTGGGGACAAATCTCTTAACAAAATTGATTTGGCCAAGAAAAGATTGCATTGATTTTTTGGTATGTGGTAATGGAATTTCTTAAATTGTTTTAATTCTTTCTCGATCAATACAATTCCATGTTTGGATACAATAAAACCAAGGAGTTTACCTTCACTAAGAGCAAAAAATGATTTCTTGGGATTTAGAGAAATTCCATACCTTCTGCATCTTTCAAATATCTACTTTAGATCATGTAAATGATTATTTCTCTTCTTTGAATATATGATAATATCTTTTTTTGCTTAAGCGAGAGTAGGTCCTTCTATTCCACTATATAAAAAAGTTACATAAAATATATTACAACCCAAGGCTCTGTGGCACACATAATATTCGGGCCTCACATCACCTTGGTTATCGAGCCAAGGTCTTGCAAACCGGGCCAAACCTCTGTCAATCGTGCGATCTGTCTCCAAAGATCTAACGGTCGAGGGGATATTTCGGGAACCCTTCATGCTCACCCTTTAACCTTCAAATTGGACCCAAAAAGACTCCTGAACCAATTCTATAACCGTTTCGAGTCCACCTGAGGTGATAACTCCCGAGCATTTTAACTGCCTGAAATCCACACGATGCTTGCGATCCCAATAGGAACGAGCAACTAGCATGGAACTTAACTCCAATTACGGACCCAAAGCTTTATCAAGACACAATATAAACCGTTTTTGGGTCCGTAAGGATTGTTAACTTTCTCGCTATTTGCTACTTGAAATGCATAAGATAAATTTGATTTCGGAGACATGCCAACAGTTTAACCCGTGAAGACTAGTCCTGTATGTGATTTGGATCAATGCGAACACTTGCCCTATATAAGTTTTCCTGCCCGAGAACTCTAGGCTGATGTAGTTCCATGTAGACACTAGGAGGTCTGGGTATATCCTGCTCGCATTTAACCAAGAGCTGCTTCCTCCTGTATACCAAAAGTCCTCTGTTTTCATCACTCTATATTCAGTTTATTTCCTCTATTTTGATAGAAGTCCCTATCTAAGTGTGCTTTTTTGTCACACTCTTCCCTCAACCATCCATGGGGAGTCCTTGTCCATTCATATATCATGTAGCTCTTGGAGCAGAGTACTCCTTCATTTCCCAATATGTCCGCTAATATGTTGGCTATACAGCACACATGAAAGAAAAACAAGGTTCTCATGGTTTGCAGGTGGGATTGTATGCATTGATAGACTAGCAGTAACCGCCACTGTCTCGACACTTTGTCTGGTGCTAAGCCATTGAAAATTTTCTTGACCGAATTAATTATCAACTCCAAATCAACTTCAATTATGGTATTCTTTAAATTTGAGTCCCTCAAGATTTCTAGGCATTTCTCAAGGGCCATGAGCTTTGCCATATTATTAGTGGCCTTCCCCAAATGACAGTAAAATATGGTTTTTATGAAGCCCTTTTAATCCCTTATGACTCCTCCATAACCAACCATACCAGGGTTTGTTTTTGAGGCTCCATCTATGTTGCGTTTCATAAAACCATTAGGGGGAGGTTGCCAGAAGTCCTTATTAACTGTTATAAGACCTAAAGACTTGCTTATACCCTAGGGGAAAAGCCCCTTTAGTCCCAATTGAAGAAGAATTTGCACCTCCCGATCTTGAGGTTGGTTCTCAGAAAGTTTTTTTATGAGGGTTCCTACAGTCTCTTTGACCTGCCTTAGAATCTGAGCCATGATGCTCTGGGATGAACCAATCTTGTTCTTGAAGATTCTGTTGTTGCGTTCTTTCCATACACCCCAGATTAAAAAGCCTGGAATGAAAGCCCAAGCTTTGTTGATTATTTCATTCTCAGAGAAATTTTTCTTCCAATTCCTCAAAGTACTGGTGATGTTACCCATGTCCCTATCTGTTTGTCTGAAAATTGAAGCCACCTAATTCCATAGGGTGGAGGTGAATGGGCATAGGTTGAGTAGGTGTTCCATAGTTTCTTCTTGTACCTCACATAGCAAGCATTTATATGGACCATCTACCCCTCTTTTCTTGAGGTTTTCCCAAGTCAGAATTTTTTTATGCTCCACTAACCACATGAACAATTTGATCTTCATCCAATTTTGGTTCTGCCATAGGTCCTTCCATACTTTATCAGGGTTTGGAAAGTCAAGCCCAAGGGCTATTCTCTTGGCCTCTTTGAGGTTAAAGTTACCTTCATTGTTTTCTCCCCATCTTAGATGGTCTAAAGATGTTGATGTCAAAATCTTTCTCTATTCCAATATGGTTGTAATAGCTTCTGCCTGGGATTTCAACGAGGAATCATCCTTGTATTCTAGGTTCTTCTATATTCTCCATTTTATATCGCTTCTGTCCTACTCCCAGAAATCATTTACCCTGAGTAACCCTTTGTCATTAGTATCATTCTTGAGATCGGTAAATTCTTCTTTTATCAGTTTGGGTTCTTGTTGCCAAATATCTTCCCAAAACCAAGCAAGGTTTCCATCTCTAATTTCCTAGAAACTATGTTTTTGAACAATGGCTCTATTCTCCCAAGCTTTGTTCCAAATGTGTGAGCCTTTGATGATCCCAGACATTCTAATGTAATCCTTTTCTTTCCAATTGTTTGCGTATTTCTGTTTCCATACTTTGGCCCAAGGGGAAATCGATTCCTTTAGCCATCTCCAGCATAGTTTTTCCCCCAAAACTATGTTTAGGGTTTCAGTGTCATCAAGTCCCAAACCTCCATGTGTCTTAGGTTTAGAGATCTTTTCCCAGGCTACTAAAGCCCATTTCTTTTTCTCTTCCCCTATACCCCAAAGAAATTCTCTTTGGATATTTCTCATGTGTTGCACAACTCCCTTTGGAGCTGGAAGGGTTGAAAACATGAAGATGGGGATAGTTTGAAGGATAGCTTTTGTGAGCACTAGCTGACCTTCTAAATTCAGAGACCTGTTTGTCCATTTCTAGAATTTGTCCTAGAGTTTATTAGTAACAAGCTCCCACACTGCTTTTCTCAGAGGTTTCTCTGTCAGAGGTACTCCCAAATATTTGGAGGGTAGCATATCTCTTTGAAAGCCTAGAATTATAGTGAGGTTTCTTTGAATTGCAATATCAATATTAAAAAAGAAAATCTTGATTTGGTAAGGCTTACCTCTGTGCCCGCAGCCATAGCAAAGTCATTTAGGATTTTTTTGAAGGCATGGGCTTCCTTGATAGTTGGTGTACCTTGCAGCATGGTATCGTCCACAAATTGTTGATGGGTCAATGCATCCCCATTTAGAATGAGTTTAAGACCCTGGAGTTTGCCTTCGACTTTGGCATATTTGATTGCATTTCCTAGCCCTTCCATCATGAGAATAAAGAGGAAGGGTGAAAGAGGATCTCCTTGTCTGAGTCCTCTTGAGGACTTGAAGGTTCTAGATGGTGAGCCATTAAGCAGGATCGAAAAGCTTAAGGTGGTTACAAGGGCCATCACCCATCTTATCTAGTTATCGTCAAAGCCAAATGCTATTAGTACTTCCCTGATGTATTCCCACCTTAGCTTATCATAAGCCTTCTCTAGGTCAAGCTATATGATCATACCTGCCTGCTTATTGCTCTTAAGAGAGTGAACCACTCCGTGAGCTTGAATGATATTATTAAGAATTTTCCTGCCTTCCACATATCCATTTTGCTCCTCAGACGCTAGAGTTGGAATAAGGGGCTTAACCCTTTTGTACACCACATTGCATAATTCTATGGGTATAAATCTATCTGGTGTCATGGAATTACCTTGCTTTGGAATCAAGGATATGAAAGAGGTATTGAGCGCCTTCAGAATAGTTTTGTTTTTCCTTGAGTCCTCCACCACATCGAGTATATCTTGTTTGACTATATCCAAACAGGATTTGAAGAAGTCCACGTTGAAGCCATCTGGACCTGAAGCTTTCCCATTTTTAATTTCTTTAATGACCTCACTAACCTCCTCTTTATTCACTGGCCTGTTAAGATTAAAATTGCCTTCTCTTGTCACTAGCTTGGGAATGTGCTTTGTGAAGTCATTGATAAATTGTGATCTATCTATGAGAGGCTCCTCTGCTATGCCTTGGAAATGTTGGACCAGAGCAACCTCTATTTCTTGATGTGTATTGAGTTGTTTTCCTTGAATATCTTTGATTTTTGTAATCTTGTTTTGAGACCTATGCTCCATGGTGGATTTGTGAAAAAACCTTGTATTCCTTTCTCCTTCTTTTAACCATTGTACCCTTGATTTTTGTTTCCAGAATATCTCCTCTTGCTTGCATAAGCCCTCCCATTTATGTTGGAGATAATTTTCTTGTCCCTTACTCTCCTTGGTGAAGCCATTTGTGATGAGGATTTGGTTGATTTCCTGTAGCTTCCGTTCAATTACATTTTTGTCTTCGAAGATATTTCCAAACTCATTCTTATTCAAATTTTTAAGCCTCCATTTGATGTGTTTCAATCTCTGATGCAGAAGGAACATCTTTATGCCCTGAACATGCATATCTTCTGCCCACCATTTTCCAATGTTGCTGATGAAGTCCAGATGGGTAAGCCAAATCTTTTCAAACCTGAAATGCCTGTTTCTCGGAGTTCCTATAAAGGAAGCTTCAAGTTGAATAGGCCAATGATCTGAGCCTCCAAAAGGTAGTATCATAGCTGATAAGTTAAGGTCTGTGAGGATAAGATCCTCCGAAATAATGAATTTGTCAAGTTTATAGGCCACCTGAGCCGCTCCTCCCCTCTTATTATTCCAGGTGAAAATACCGTTACTTGTCTATGTATCTACTAGCCTCATGTTTTATATGAAATTCTGAAAAGCTATGGAATCTCTGCCTAGTGATCTAGTCCCACCTTTTTTTTCTGATAGAGATTTGATCATGTTAAAATCCCCTCCCAGAATCCAGGGGATGCCCAGATGTCTTTCTTTAAGCTCCTCTAGTGAGGCTAGGAGTCTGAGTTTATCATTAGGCTTTTGTGGACCATAAACATTTGTGATCAAATAAACTTCCTTGTCCCTTAAAGGTTGAATGACCATTGAGAGATAGTCCCTGGATGCTTCGGCATCTAGTATTCCAAATTTCAAAGGGTTCCAAAGTGTGAGAATTCCCCCTGCTTCTTTGTCTACTTTAACTTCTAGATATTCATACTTAATAAGCCATTTGCTATGTATTTATCTTATTTTGACTATTGAGCATTTTGTTTCCTAAATAAATACTATGTCTAGTTTTTCATTTTTCATTCTATTGCTGAGATTTCTCTATTTCCTCTTACTTCCTAGACCTCTAATATTCCATGTTGTAAGCTTCATTAAGAAAGATTTGTAAATGAGTAACTAGTAAGGTCTTTCATCTTACCTAAGTTGATCATGAGTTTTCCACATTCTATCAGCAACTCATTCTGTTTTTTCCTCCCTCTTTTTCTGCCTGGGTGCTTGGGAGCCTATCCCAATGTTGCCTCCATTGATTTAACTCCTCCATTTTCCTGACTATCATGATTTCTTTTAACCCCTACACTTTTTTCCTGAGTTCTCCAGAGGAATAGTTGTTTCACTCTATTAAACTCCTCTTGAGGTAGCGACTCCACTCCTTTGGTTTGTCCCTACTCCAGGAACTTTTCTAGATCGATATGCTCCCTATCAAGGATATCCTGCAGTTCATGATCCTCCATTCCCACTTTTCTTGGGGTCATCTCTTGGTCTTTGTCAACTTCCATAGTGCTTGGAAGATCCTCCTTATGTTGGCTATTTTCAGGTCTATCCTCCATGTTGTCCTCCTTTTCCTTCTCTGCATGGCTATATTCCAGTTCCTCATTCTCTTTATCATTCCCATCTTCTTCTTCTAATATCTTGAACCTATTCTGACTAATCTGCTTTTCCTCATTGAATTTATTTGGTTCTTTCTCCCTCCTCTACCTCTGCCTCCCACTCTGGTAAAACTTTCTGTTTCTTTCCTAGAGGTGGATTTACTACTGCTCTTGATTTTGTTTAAAGGACAGTCTCTGAAGAGGTGCCCATGTTCATGGCATTTGTGGCATCTGAAAGGAACATGCTCGTAGTCCACCGTCTGCACCCATTCTTCATCATATACTTCTAGAATTATCTCATCTAGTAGAGCTCTAGAAAGGTCCATTTAAAGGAGGTGTACTTTTCTCGTAGTGTGGCCTCTGATATTTTTTAAAAAATCCCTAGTTTATTGTCTATGTCTTTTAATGATTTTGGCTGCCAATAATCTAGAGGTAGGGAATAGAGTCTTATCCATACCGGTACCGAAGTGAATGTCTCTTGTTCCGGAACAAAATTCATCACCCATGGATGCATATAGAGGCCTACATCAGCATAGAAGTATGGTCTTCCTTCAAACACCCTGTCTTTATCCTCTAGGTTTGTAAAAATGACCGTGAAGAAACCCTTGGATCCAAGGTACAAATCTATTTCTCCCTTGGGTTTCCAATGATTCTTTATCCATGCATTTAAAGCTTTCTCCGTAGGCCATAACCCCATGAATTTACATATCATAGCATAAGTCGCCATGTGCTCCTTGTGCACCTGTAGTGTTGGATCACTTAACACCACTCGGGGTGTGATGGTCACCTTAGGTTTACATGGTCCTGTCCGACTTCGCTGAGCTGCTTTTTGACTGTCTCCCTCTATTCACTTCTCTTTTCTAACTTCTTCCTGCTTATCTTCCTGCCCCTGTGAGCTTCTAATTTCATGTTTCCATTTTCCTGAACTTCCTGTTTCAGCTTCCAATGGCTTCTTGAAGCGATTTGAGACTACCTTCCTATAGGATGGAGTGGAACTCCCCCCCTCTCGCCCCTCCATGGTGCCCAACCCTGATCGTTTTCTGCAAACCCTAGCTTTGCATGTATTTTCTCTAGCCAAAGCTCCGCTCCTGTGTATACCCTACATGACACCTCGAATATATGGTAATATCATCTAGATATACCACAACATTTTTATTAATCAACCCTTTGAAAGCAATGTCCATCGCTCTCTCGTACGTAGCTCCTGCATTTATTACTCCAAAAGGCATTTTTTGATATGCATATGTTCCCGACTTTGTTCTGAACGTAGTTTTTAATTGGTATTCTAGATGAACAAGGATCTAATTCTATCCTGAAAATCCATCTAAAAAAGACATTAATTCAAAACCAACAACTGATTGCAGAACTTGTTCCATTGATGGGAGGGGAAAATTGTCCTTTTGACATGCCTTATTTAAATTCCTAAAATCAATACAGATGCGAATATCACCACTCTTCTTTCTAACCGATAAAATATTGGAAACCAATTTGGAATTTCTCACTAAAAGGATCATTTTGGCTTTTGAAAGTTTATTCAACTCACTTTTAATCTGAGTTTCCAAATTCGGATGTATCTTCCTAATTTTTTGCTGAATGGGTTTAACATATGGTACCATTGGGATAATGTGTTGAATGATGGAGGCATCATAAGTTTTCAAAAAAAGATATCTTTATATTTCTTTAACATATGAATAAATTCATTTCTTTCTTCAGATGAGAGAGCAAGACCTAAGTTAATATTTGGGGTTTTATATCAAATCCTAGGTTAACTAATAGAAATCTCAAAGTTGAACTTTGAAGTTTGTAGTTGTTGACCTCTTTAAATATGACTTTAAGATCATAAAGATACTCAAGATTAACTACAGGTTTTGGCAGAGCACTTTTTTACTTTGATTTATTCAATCGAGAATCATGTTCATCCTCATCAATTACTTGGTCAGTGTTGGTACTATTCTATGACCTTCTTTTTCCTCTTGAAACACATCATTTGTCTACCTTTTCCCTCCATAGATCCCTTATATTCCTTGAAATTGATTAGTTAACATTATTATAGTTGTTAGTTTTCATTAAAGTTAGTTTATGAGTTTTTATGTTAGAAATTAGGAATTTTTAATAAAAAGGTTACAGGAAGTTACAACATCCTGTAAATGGTTCATCATCTGACACATGGCATGACAAGCAAGCTAAAGCAAGGGATAGGAACGAAAACTAGAATGTACAAGCATGGAGAAACATCGATCCTACAGCGAATCCAACACTCCTTGTCATGCGGTCCATGTTGGTCAAAGCCCCAGCCTTTTGGTGACAAACGCAGCAACAACCATAGGTTTCCCAAACCGGTTTTGTTTTGTTTCTTTTTGGAAATCAGTTTAGAGTGGAAATGACCCAAAAATCATTCCATAGTAAAAGTGGAAACAACTGCATAGTGAATGTACATTCAATCCAAATGAAAGCTGTGTATTGGTTGTTTTTAAAAACACAGATATAGTTACAGTTACATGGTTGTTGATCTCTGTATATCGTTTTGAAAATAGAGCATTTGTATGATCTTCAGAACTTAATACCATAACTCGATTACAATCACGGTTTCATTATAACATTGTTCATGCATTAATACCTTAGTTGCTTGAGCGTATTCCAGTATACCATTGAAATGCGGACGGGCCTTGCGTGGACGGGTATACTGCCATTTTCATTTCATTAGCAGCTTTTGAATATTGAATAGCATGCATAGTGATTAGAGTTATGCTTATGATTTCGTTGATTCAATTAGCAATCCTTATGAATGGTGTTTATGGTGATAGCTTAAAGGATTTATCATTAAGATCATTGAATCGTATCTCGTAAGAGATCTGATCCATCGTTATATTTTTAAAGCATCCTCATAGACTCTGTTTGCATGTATTTAAATTTGTAGTATGCTTTTGATCTTTCATGAATGTTGAGTGTTAAATGCTGAGTGTTAACTAGACAGAGATTTTACGCACAACATCCTTGTAAGGGGATTAAAATCTCGGTCTAGCAATACACAGTGTCTTTAGGACAGTTAGATGAGTTGAGTGACCTGAGTGTTAAAGTGATAGGGAACATATTTTAACCTTCCGTAAAGAAGTACTGTAACCTACCACAATGAACACTTAGTTAGGAATCCTTTATGTCTATAGATTTTAGACGCATGCCTCGAAGTTTACTTACCCTGGTCGATAATAAATTTAGCCTAATCTAGCACCCTAGGTTTGTCACTACATTTTGGCGCCGTTGCCGGGGAGGCGTAGTTAGAGGATTTCGAAAAAAAATAAAATAAAAAAAAATTAATAAACAAAAACAAGAAAAAACATAGATTTAGAAGTCATGTTTACTTATGCCTAGATCTAGAGATAATAAAGGTAGATTCATAAAAACCCCCCATCCAAAAACTAACCTACCCTGAGGAGCAGACCCTTTAGGAAACATTGAACACAAAATACTAGCTGAGGAAGTCACCATACAAGAATTAGAGGATAAACAAAAATCAGGGCAAAGACTCACACTCATCGAGAGGAAAATTATGTTAGCACACAAATCACAGAAGAAACACTTCCCTGGATCCTCTATACAAGGAGAAAGTAGCACAGTGACTCAACAATCTTTCTTTAACCTTCTCTTTGAAACAAGTGATACTGAACAAGAAATAGAGGAACCTATCAAAATGGCTGAGGAAGGAGATGGATCAGTACCAAGTCAAGGTCGAAGAGATGAGGAAGAGTCAACCTTTAAATTTCCTATTCAAGAACCACAAGAAGATGATGAAATAAAAATGAAAAACATACCTCTATCTGTGCTACCAAACTTTTATGGCATGGCTTCAGAAGACCCAGATTCATTCTTGTTTGAGTTTGACATTGTATGTCGAACATATGGTTACATAGATGATGCCCATAGGCTTAGACTCTTCCCAGCAACATTAAAAGCATCATCATTAAGATGGTTCATGGGGCTTGGTGAACATGCAATAACTGATTGGGATGGCATGAGAAGAATATTCCTAAAGAAATACCAACCTTATTGTAGATCGAAAGATTCCAAAGATGATATCTTTAGGATGAACCAACAAGAGGATGAAAATTTAGAGGAATACTTAGAATGGTTTGTTTACAATTTACAAAAATCCAAACACCGAACCATGCCTCTTGATTTGATTCGAACAATATTCTTGAAAGGAATTCGAGAGGAATACTTAGATGATCTTAACTTTATGGGCAAAGGTGATATTTCCACTTTACATTTTGAAGAAATTGCTGAGTTATGTGAAAAGTATTCAAGGAGCAAAGCCAAAATTGGAAAAAGAACCATATCATCCAAAGCCACAAAATCTGCTTCAGCAAGTGTCACAAGGGCTGAAATAGGGAACCTGTTAGAAGAATTCAAAATAGATCTGTTAAGTACCTTAGGAACCCAAATTGACACTCTAAAAGCTAAGAAGAGACAAGAAGAGGAAGATCAGATGATGGCTATCTTTTTCCCAAAATTTCGGAAGAAACATGCCTTAAAAGACTACCCATTAGAAAACATTCAAGTTTGTGCCTTTTGTACTGAAAATCATGATATATTTCATTGCTCTAAAGTCAAGGTTTTGCAGAATTGTAATGTGGTAGCTAATGTAGATATGGAAAATGTGTATTACATGGGCGCAAAGAGACCATGGCAGCCAAAACCAGCACCTCAAGGTATGTTCCCAAATCAGAATTTGCAATTTCCTGTACATGATCAGATGTATGCTCAGAATTCATGGAATGTACCCATGCCATGGCAGCACCAAAATTACCCCCAACAACAATGGAGACCATCTCAACAATACTCTCAACAATATCATTCATATCCTCAATCATACCAACCATACTCGCAGCCATATCAACAATATCATCAGCCATACTCGCCATATCCTCAATCATATCAGCAATATCCTCAGCAACAAGTTGTTTACCCACATCAACCTCAACCCACTCAACAAGCATTGCCTGCTCCTCCACCAATAAATCCAACACAATTACAACTTCCATCTAACTCACAACCTCCCAGACCTACTCAAATCCCTGCTCAACCTGTACCAAATCCAAATAACAGAGCAGAGAGGCCAGCCTACAATGTAGATGAGGGAACCTCATATCCCACATTACCCTTGAAAAATATCAATTTGAGGTCTGGTAAGGTACTTCACAAAGAATCTCCAACAGTTGATAAACACGAAGAAAACGAAGAAAATGAAAATGAAACTGCAAATGAAAGAAAACAAAACGATGACACCAAAAATAAACAAATACAACCATTGCATCCACCACCTTTTCCAGACCGATTGGTCCAAACAAAACTTCCAATGTCTATACCACAGTTTGATGTTTTAGACGAGCTCAAGAATGTCTATATAAAAATTCCACTACTACAAGCCATAAAAGACATTCCCATATATACTAAAGCAATCAAAGAACTGTGCCTTAAGAAGCCCACTAGAAAAAGGGTTGATCCACAAACCATTCATGTTATTGGACATTTAGCTGGCCTTATGACAAACACCATCTCAATGGAAAAGTATGCTGATCCTGGTATTCCCAGAGTCACTACAATCATTAACAACATACATATTCCAAACACCTTAATAGATCTTGGGGCCACAATAAATGTCATGACTCTTGAAACCATGAAAACACTCTAGCTCACAAATTTGCAACACACAACAATTAATCTAGAACTCGCTGATAGGTCTAAAGTGATTCCTGAAGGGATTTTGGAAGACATAATTATTTCGCTGGACTCTTGGGAGTATCCAGTGGACTTTTTAGTTCTTCAACCCAAATCCAATTTAGGAGGGCACCCTATCATCCTTGGTAGACCATGGTTAGCAACTACTGATGCATTCATAGGATGTCGATCGGGTAATATGATCATTTCACGAGGAACTGAAAGAAAACAACTCACTCTTTACCCATCAGCACAATCACCAGCAGTAGCACACAATTTATGGCTTGACGATAAATACAATGACAAAGAAGAAGTACAATATGTTTTTAGCATCAACCAAATCTATGATTTTCAAGAACATAATAATGATGATTTGGTAGAATTGTTCCTTTCTCAACCTGATATTTCCGAAAATTTGAGAAATGACCAATATCATGCTGCAGATGAACTTTTAGCCCAAAATTTTCAGGAAACATGCACCATTCAATCTTTACAAACAACATTCCACAATATTTTTCCCATTCAATCCATCACAAATGCACAATGTAAGACCATAGAGATTAGTCCAGGAAACTCTGAATATTGGCACTCACCTAGACTCATCTCAGCAAGAGAAATTGATTCAAGTATTGAGAAAATACCAGAAAGCATTTGCTTGGGACTACACCGATATGCACGGGATTCACCCTGAAACATGCACTCACCATATTTATACCGATACTACTATCAAACCAATGAGGCAACCGCAGAGACGAATGAACCCCATGCTTCAGGATATTGTTAGAGAGGAATTACAAAAATTGTTGAAAGTTAATTTTATCTATCCTATCTCTGACAGTCAGTGGGTATCCCCATTGGTAGTAGTGCTCAAGAAAAATGGTAAGTGGCGGATTTGTGTTGATTACAAACAATTGAACAAAGCAATGCTAAAATATTATTTCCCACTACCATTTATTGACCAAGTGCTAGACACATTAGCTGGGAAATCATCATTCTCTTTTCTTGATGGTTTCAGTGGCTACAACCAGATCAAGATAGCCTTAGAGGACCAGGACAAAACCACTTTTACTTGTCCCTGGGGCACTTATGCTTATAATATTTTGCCATTTGGACTTTGTAATGCTCCAGCTACATTTTAGAGAGCTGTATTAGCTATTTTTGCTGATTTAGTTCATGATTGCGTTGAAGTTTACATGGATGATTTTTCAATGTATGGCGATTCATTTGAGCATGCATTAGAAAACCTTGAAAAAGTTTTGAAGAGATGTATTGAAGCTAATCTCTCCCTGAGCAATGAAAAGTGTTTTATGATGCTAAATGAGGGAATAGTATTAGGCCACTATATTTCTTTTCAAGGCATTAAAGTGGATCCATCGAAAATCCAGATCATTGTCAATTTGCCAATTCCGAAGACTCAAAAAGAGGTAAGAAGTTTCCTTGGGTATGCAAGTTATTACAAAAGGTTTATTGAACAATTTAGTAAAATAGCTTCACCTTTGTTTAAGCTTCTAGCCAAAGATGTACTTTTCAACTGGAATGAGAATTTCTAGCAAGCATTTGAAACACTCAAAAATAAGTTTTCAACCACACCAGTCTTAAAAGGACCTAACTGGAACCTACCATTTCACATCTTTACAGATGCATCTGATACTGCAGTAGGTGCCTCATTAGGCCAAAAAGAGGAATATTGCCATTACGCCATCTATTTCATTAGCAAAAATATAACACTTGCAGAATTAAACTACACAGTCACAGAAAAAGAAATGCTTGCCATCATATATGCTGTGAATAAATTCCGAAATTATATAACTGGTTATGAAGTTTTTGTACATACTGACCATTTTGCCATTAGGCATTTAATGAATAAACCAGTAACTAGTGGCAGAGTTACCAGATGGTTATTATTGTTACAGGAATTTAACATCACAGTGTTAGATAGACCAGGTAAGGAGAATCAGGTGGCAGATTTTCTTTCTAGATTGCAAAATCAAGGTGAGGTTGTTCCGGTTGAAGATTCTTTTCCAGATGAAAATCTATTTGCAATTTCAATAGTGAATCCTTGGTATGCTGACTTGGCCAATTATTTGTCTATGGGAAGAACACCTCCATACTTTACTCCAATGGAAAAGAAGAGGCTAGTCAAACAAAGTGCTCGATACTCATGGATTAATGGCGATTTATTTTACACTGGTTATGATATGATTATTAGACGATGTGTAAGAAATGATGAGATAATTGATATTTTAAAATCTTGCCATGATGAACCGTGTGGTGGGCATTTTGCAGCTAAGCGAACAACATTCAAGATTCTTAGTCTTGGATACTATTGGCCATCCATTTTTAAGGATTCCAAGAAGTACGTGAAGAGTTGTGATCGCTGCCAAAGAATGGGCAGGCCAACAGCTACAGATGAGATGCCACTTCAGCCCCAAGTGCACCTAGAGCCATTTGAAAAATGGGCTCTAGATTTCATAGGACCCATTAATCTAACCTCCAATGGTAAGAAGTACATCCTAGTATGTACCGATTACGTAACAAAATGGGCTGAAGCAAAAGCACTAGTTAGAGCAACTGAACAAACAATGGTAAACTTCCTTTTTGAAGAGATTTTTGTAAGCTATGGAGTACCAAGGGAGATAGTGATTGATCAAGGTACTCAGTTTACTTCAAAGTTAGTTAAGGACATCACAAAAAAATATCAAATCAAGCACAGAAAAAGTACACCTTACCATCCACAGGCCAATGGCCAGGTGGAATCCGCAAATAAAACTTTGAAAGGAATGATCAATAAGACGGTGGCAATGAACAGAAAGAATTAGGAAGAGAAGCTCAAAGATGCACTCTGGGCTTATCGAATCACGTGGAAGAATACTACAGGATTTACACCATATCAGTTGGTGTATGGCAAAGAGGTAATGCTTCCTATTGAGTTCCAAATACATACTTTTAAGATGGATGCAGATTTGGAAATTGATATGAATGAAGCACAACAAGAAAGAATTCAACAGTTGAACCAGCTGGATGAAATGAGGTAGAAAGCATAGGAAACAACAATCCTCATGCAAAAACAAAGGAAGCAATGGCATGATGCACATATCAAGAAGAAGCAGTTCAAGGAAGGACACTGGGCTTTACTCTTTGATTCTAAATTCAGAGATCATAAAGCCAAGTTTACCACACATTGGATGGGCCCATATGAAATCATTAAAGTTTATGACAATGGATCAGTCAAGCTCATTACTATTGGCAGAGAAGGCCACTCCTTTACTGTCATTGGTCATCGCTTGAAACTTTACAATAAGCCCATTAGCAAGAAAAATTTTCTTCAAACTGTATCTCAACAGAGAGAGGTTGAGATATTGCAGCCTTCAGCTGTAGTATCTTTGCCTTAGTTCATTTCATTTCAATTCAGAAATTCAAAAGAAATTAAAAATAAAATAAAATTAAAATTAAAAACAAAAAAACAAAATAAATAAATAATAATAAAAATGGGTTAGATGTGAAAACCAGACTCTGGCACACTCTAACCTAGAATTCTTACTTGAAAACCAATTCTTTGGCTGGTAAGAATTCCTTTTCTTTTTGTTTCCTGTTTGATTCATCAATTGAATAATGACTTGAGGACAAGTCAACGCTTTAGTGGGGGAGAAGCATCAGCATTTTGTTTTCTTATCTCATCTGCTCATTGTAAATTCTCAAAGATTTCTTATCTCATCTCCTCACTGTAAATTTCCAAAGAGTTTGTTTCAGCACTCCAGATTTCAATAAAGAAGTTGTTTTTGTCTTTGTTCTAATCAGAGGGACCTGTTTAAAAACATTATGCAGTGTGACCTGTTCTGTCCAGAAGACCATGTTACCAACACCAATAGTAGTGGGACCTATTCAACATACATAAAAGGGACATGTTAAGAGACTGTTATCTCAAGTTACTTCAGCAAATCTTCAACAAAGTTTCAACAGAGATTCAAAGGTTGCTTGTCACCGAGGCTTCATCAAACACCAAAGATCGAGGAACCTGCACACATATAATTCTTTTCCAGATTTCAAAGAAGCTGCACAAACATTTTCCAGATCTCAGAGGGACCTGTTGCATTCAAATCCATCTCAGAGGGACCTGTCATGAACAACAAAGATTAGTCAAGAAAGACTAGTCCTACCTAGCATGCCAATTCAACGCATGATCAACCAATAAAAGTGTAATGTATTCTTTATTTTAACGTTTAAATTCTTAGATTAATTTTTAATGTTAAATGTGATGACTATGACTGCTACGATCAATTTCAAAAACACCTACATACCTATCACCCCTTATCATATTCTTAATCTCCATCATCTCCCAACACTCTAGCCTATCCCATATTTATACGATTTTTAAAATCCCCATACTCTCCATACGATTTCTCAATCCCCTCTTATATCACCCTTCCAGCCTTTGGTATTAACTCTTTATCGACCAATCAAACCCTACTGCTGGTCCAACATCTCCCTATTCGGCAGGGTACCAATGGACGAGGGACATGTGGTGAACTGTTTGAAAGCCAAATGTTATATGGTTTTGTTCATTATGTTTGAATCGGCCAAATTATAACATAACCACCCAACGAAGTCGAATGATGCAAACAACTATCTGATATCATACTCCAGTACTCCATACATGCCTCCAGCATTCTCGTGATGGTATTCATACGACCTGGTACAACTACTCCTCTGTCATAAAATATGAATATGCTATGAATTGAGTTGGGTCGGTTATTAAAAAAAAATTTCATTTCATTCTCAGTTGTTCTATATTAGCAATTCGACTTCTGTGATTTCAATAGCAAAGACTGAGAGTAGCAAGTGCTACGAAAGGAAAACATAGTCATTTGGGTTTACAAGTTTCGACCTCCACCATAATTACAAGACAGTCATCTGGGCATCGCTTAAGTCACTAAAGGAGCTAGTTTCGAAGAACAGAGGGCTCCACCAGGTCAGGAGTGTGGAGAAAAAGACAAAGGTAACAAACCAAAATACCTTTGTTGAATTCATAGGCATCAACGAAGAGGGTTAGAGAAAAATTTCTCTGTCAAAATGACTAATAGGGTAGAGCCAAGCACATTCGACAGTTCTCAGTACCACAATGACTGCATTGAATTCGTAGGCATAAACGAAGAGGGTTAGAGAAAAATTTCTCTGTCAAAATGACTAATAGGGTAGAGCCAAGCACATTCGACAGTTCTCAGTACCACAATGATTGCATTGAAATTCTAAAAGAAAAACAATGGCTACCCTTCTTGGAGAAGTTTCATGGAAGCAATGAGGAAGTCACTAAACAATTTTCCTTTACATTTAATGGGGAGAAAGCCTTGATAGGTAATTTTTCATTCAGGGTTTCAGAAGACACCATAGCACAGTCCTTAGGGATTAGCCCAAAAGGGGAGAAATACTTCAAGACAAAACAGTTTAGAGAAAAATCATGAACCCAATTCATGTCCAGATCGAGGGTCTCATCCGTTAACTGGAAGAAAGGTGTCCCTAGGAGCTGGTTGATGCATCCATGGGACGAAATGGTGTATATCATCCAAAAATTTGTAACTTGTGAGGGCTGCTACAACATTGTTTATTTATACCACATCAAACTAATGTTACATTTGAAGGGGCAGTGCACTATTAACTTGCCATATTTCCTCTTGCAGAGCCTAACCAAAACGTCGAAAACCATCCAAAAGAAAAAAATTAATGAGGATAAGAGCTTATATCATTTCTGGCTAGTTAAAATTCTTATTGAGTATGAGTTACAGAGAAGGGGAAGAACGTGGAAGGAATTCTTGGTTTCCAACCAAATCAAAGATGAAGAGGATGAGCAAGAACAACAAGAGCACTCAGGATTTATGCATGACATTGATGAAGAGATTCCTGTGCACAAATCAAGCAATGTACCTCCACCCATTAGTAGTGTGAGGACAAGGAAAATGAGAAAAGAGGATGCCCAGAAAGCAGAGCAAGATAAATTCTTTACTACCTATAGAAGAAGATCCAGGAGAGCACAAAAGACCCAGCTACAAGAAGACCAACCAGAATCGAATGCACCTACACCGATGGACATTGAGAGCAATGCTCACTCACAACTTGGACCAGAAGCTGAGATGGAGGCTGAGAGCAACAATAGGCAAGAAAAAGAGTCACCACCCGCCATTAAGAAACAAAGGAAGTTGGAAAAGCAAATTGAAAAGTTAAAAGAAGAACTGATGGAGGCCAACATGCTGGAAAAAGTCATCAAGAAAGAGAATGAAATGCTAAGAGCATAGAGTCAAGAGACTCAACAGAAAAATGAGAAGTTGAGGGAGCAGATCAAGGAACTCGAGGCTGAACAAACTGACATTTGCAAGTGGGCAACCAAATGGTATAACCAAAAGAAATCCCTCAAGGAGAAGTACAAGAGTTTAAAGCATGAGCTCCACAGTCAGAAAGATGCCCAAGCTAAGAAGAAAATGGATGCATTGTTGAAGGCAGCAGAGGTGTAGGCAGGGACAGAGTTTAGAGGCAGCACATCAGGATTAGCATGAGGACATGCTAATTCATTAAGCTTGGGGGAGATGTTGGTACCATTCTATGGCCTTATTTTTCCTCTTGAAACACATCATTTGTCTACCTTTTCCCTCCTGTCATGCGGAAAGAGTCAATTTTGCAGACAAAACCGACCTCCCTAGAAGCTAAGGCTTTCTAGTGACAAACAAGACAATTAAGCACTATCTTTCTCTAAATATGCATTTAGAATACAAGTAATCAGGTGTTTTAAAACATACCTTTAATCCAACACTGTTTGTAGTAGTCCAGCCTCTCCGATCCAGATGAGCTCCTCCTTCTCTTCGAAACCTGCATTCACTAACAAGCAAACGATTACATAGCACCTGAATAACTCATAAAATAAAACATATTCATCATAAAGACCAATGAGTATATGAAACAAATTATATATAACAACTTGTTGAGAAAAATGAACTTAATTGTATTAAGTGGAAACAAAAGAAACCATTACAACCAGTGCCTTGGTGTTGTGTAGGTCCCTCCCAGGGTCCAGCAAGAGTTCTCCTTTACTTTGATCAGCTCACCCACTTCCAAATGAAGCTAAGAAAGGATGGGAATCTCTCCTCTCAAGCTCTATAAGGGAGTCCTAATTTCAGCAGCATCTACCCTTAGGAATGTTCAGCTTTCAACCTCTCCTCCCTCTGGCCCAATGCCTGTATTTATAAGGCTTTGGAGGAAGTTAATCAGGTCCACCATCAATGGGATAAGCCCCTCTTTGAATGGGATAACCCCCCTCTTGATGGGATAAGTTCCTCTTTCATAGAGATGCATGAACCATCTGGAGGCGCTCAGTACACGTCAAACCATCTTCTAGAATGCTCTAGATTCGACCACAAGTAACTTTTTTGAAGTAAAACTCGCGCCTTTTGACCTTTAAAGGAGTATGCACCCACCCCTTTAGAGACAGAGCGTACAAGTACGCAGGTATTGTGAACTTGGGGTGCGTACACGCAGGTAAGGTTAAGAGAAACTGCGTAACCGGAGTTATTTGAATTTTTAAGGACTTTCTCTCTTTCTTGGAGTTTGACATGAGGAGCAGAGGTATGAGACTTGCCAAGGAGGATAGTATGACAGTTGATGGAGCCATACTAACTGCAAATAGTCATGGTGACAAATTTTAGTGTAACAGATTGCCCCCTAAAGTGCGAAGCCTGTAGTAGATTAGGGTTTCATATCATCTAGGAAGGGTGAAGTACTTTATCATTTCAAGGATTATCTTGTGGAGAGCCCAGTCGGAACCTGCAAATATTCAACACAAAATACATATGTAAGATCATATCATCACTGAGGTAGGCATTCCCATACTCAGATTGAAAACTTTAACTAACAAACTAACTACTGCTCTGATATAGGAATGATTTCGCAGTACATCATAATCATAGACTCATGTAGACACAGTATGGACGCAGCCATCTGTTTATGAATAGTCTACTGTATAATGAATACAAAACTCCTTGCAGCCTGGATAGTGGAAACTAGATCCAGGGTCTTCATTTCTACTTCCCGAAATGGTACGATTCTATCCATGCGAATAAATGAGTTGATGTCGAACATGGTAGAAACCACTTGATTACCAGTCGATGATGTAAACTATTAACAAGTGTGAGAGAGACCACCAATGATGTCAATGGTTCTCAAAGTACCCAGTACAATCCATGAGATGTGAATGAATGAGTTGATGTCGAACATGTCACGGAATCCTTCGATCGAAAGTCAATGATGTAAACTGTCGTCAAAGGCGAGAAACCTGCCATTGATGCATGCAGATTTCAAGGTACTGACGATTTCTAGGTCATCTTTCTAGATAAGGTGCTGATGTCGATAGAAAGTGATCCATTGCAGGCAAGCCCACAACATGAAATCATAGATCAAGTGGAAGAAATGTAGTTGTAAGGACTGACTCAGGGATGGTCGAGATGGATGACAGGTATTTTGCAGATGAATGGTTTATTTGCAGTGACCTCTTGAACACATAACGACACGACAGATGGCTTGGTGACAATTGACCCAAAGTTAATACCCGGAACCGGTTGAAGATTTTCAATGTGGTTTGATCAACTATTAGGCAAAGGATTTCTCAACCCAGGTGAATGAAAAGTGTCGTGTTCAAGAGTGGTGATAAGGTTTCTTCTGAGACAAAGGATAACAAATAGGCTCATTTTTCTCTCTTTTCCCCCACCATTTCTGGCAAGTACCTCTTTATTTTTTACAAGCTTGAGGAGGATAACATATGCTTGATTATAATCTCATCCTTCGGATGAGTCCAACTTAGTTTAGATGCGAACCCTAAGAAGGAGTGGTCCGTTCCTATTTGTAATCGAACAGGTCCTTTACTGTGCAATTTTAACGAGTCCAGTATAGGAGAAACTCGGCGTTTTTCAATTTTAGAGAGTCTGAAAAAACTTAAGAAGACTCCAGGGTTGAACTTTTTCGTAAATTTGTGTCTCCCAAGCCCGAAAAAGTATAAAATAATACTTGAGAGAACCGCTTGATCTTTTACGACCAAGGAGTACTTTCATAATTAGTGTCTTTGACCTAAAAAGTAAAAAGCGATCAAGGACACGTTTTATTTCCAGTATCGAATTTGAAACGACAAAAATCCGGCAATCTTTTCATGTTTTTACAGTCAGAAAAGGGCTATAAGAGGACCGTCTTTTAATTCCGTTTTAACGAGTGTAAAAGAAACGCTCAACAATCTTTTCATGTTTTAGGAGTCAGAAAAGGGCTTAAAGATGACTCTGATGTTTTTGTTTGTGAAAAATGACAATTTTCCCTGAAAATCCTTTATCCTGCGCAAAAACCAACACATTACTCATACCTGTTTAAGATAGATAAAAATACTTTGAAAAATACCTTTTCATGGTGAAAAATAAACAAATTTACCATTTATTTACCCAAAAAACCTATAAAAAGGGCTTTTACCAATTCATTTTTACCATTTTACTGTTGAGGAGAGAAAAAGGGCTTTTGGCAAGAAACTTCCCGTGGACATTGCGGAGAATCCGACCGTCGAAATCGAACGCCGTCTCATCAGGTATTCTACAACATCCTCTTCTTCATTTTCATCTGTTTAGAATTTGATTTTAGGTCCTAGTTTCATTTTTTGGAGGCTTTGGGGTTTCAAGGTCCACCTTTCGGGGTATGCAGGTGCTCCACTGGTGACCCGCGTACCCCGGCATTTTCTCAGTTGGGAAAATGCCGTATGCACCTTGCCTTAAGGGAACCCGCGTACCCACGCCTTGTTCCTAAAGGCGGGGTGCGTACCCCGCAAAACGAGTTTTCAAACCCCAATTCCTTCAAAATGGAACAAATTTTTTTGATTTCATTGAATCTAACAGATGTTTTTTGGTGTGTAGATTGCCCACCATGCTTGATTGGCATGAGAGAGAACACGAAGATGTTGATTTGGCCGCCATTAATCATCAACTGTCCATTGATGCTTTGAAGGCAAGCGACCTTTACAAATACCGGGCCATACCTGGCATGAGGGCCCAGGTGCGCTTTCTAGAGTGGCTGGTAGAGAGATGGAACGTCCAGGATTAGTGCTTTTACATTGGAGGGCACTAGCTCGAGATAGAGCCCTTAGATATTTATTTCCTCACTGGTTTGCCCAAGAGAGGCGAACACTTGACTCTGTTCGGGACTAGGCCGGGTGGCCAGTCCATCGCTAGTCTCTGACAAGAGTGGTGTAACACTCAGTCTCAGGAGAAGGGGATAGAGATCAAAACTATATCCCGACCTGAACTTATGGTGATTGCTTTTACAGTTACCAGACTTTTCGGGGCTGCCGCTTTACACATTGCCACTGGATCCCAAATGCGGATGGGGATTGATTGCTATCGGGGCACCATTTTCAACTGGTGTGATGCTGTGTTGGCCAATTTAAATGGCCAATTGACTAGAACCAAAAACGGACAGCTGAAGACTTTTGGTTATGGGCCTTTAGTTGTGAGTTTTTCCCTAGAGAGGGTTCCGATGCTGATCCCACAACAGCTCACTGTTAAGGTTGGGCCTCCCCGAGAGCCCAAATTGATGCGATGGGTTGCGGTTATGGCCCGTCATCCTAACGAGGGCACGGAGGTTGTCCGATTTACTCCAGAGTATTTTCACTGGTTGGAGGACCAGATCTTTTCTATACAGGATTTTCCTTATGCCGGAGTTGATTTTCGTGGAGATCCGGACATGGTTCTTCCACCGGGAGAACAATGGGATGACACAGGTACTTCATTTTTCACAAGTTTTTAAATTATCTACTTTTTTGTTTTTTATATCGTCTCAAAACTGACAGTAACAATTTTAAAAATGCAGATGTAGGCCCACGTCGTCCGGCCAATCTCCAGCCTTTCGAGAGGAGACTACCAGTTGCAGTGGAACCGGCCCCACGGGACAAGGCCACAAAGACCCTAGCTGAGTTGGAACAAGACCTAGAGCGTCTTACAGCAGACATACCAGAGACTACTATAGATGATATTCCTATCAGGCTTCAGCGCTATGTAGTCGCAGTCCCAGGACCTTTTAGGAGGTTCTTGTGTAGGGTGGCTCGTGCAGTGGTGTCGTATAGGGAGCATCACCAGTGATTGGATGGTCGCTTTTGTAGACACATGTGACATTTTGGTTTTTTGTACTTATCATTTTTGCCGATCATAAGGTGTTTTTCAACCTATGATCGAAGACGATGTATTTTTTGACACACTCCTATATATATATATCATTATTACCAGCTCATCTTGTTAAACATGTGTGATGAAATGTTTTTAAATTTACATGTATGATTATTGCAAATGTATGTCTAACATTCGAGAAGAAATTGCATCTGCTAATGCATTTAAAGATCTCGGAATATTCTGATATTCAATGTAATCAAATTCACGTTCCAAGAGACGCACTCTCAAAAATAACCTTAATAACACTGGATTTCTAATGGCATACACTCTATTAAGCTGTAATACAACGAGTTCAGAATCTAACCTCACTATCAAACTCCGAATCCCAAATGAAATAGATTCAGACAATAATTCAATCACTGCATTGTACTCTGCAATGTTGTTTGTTGTTTGACCGAGGCTTACCCCATGCATAGAAACTAACTCATCAGAGGGCGAATAGATAACCCAAGCTGCGGAAGAGATATTCCGTGTACTATGACAAGCACCATCAGCAAATCCAATGTATGTTTGGAGAGGCATCGACATCTGCAAACATCAAGCGTAAAACCAAGATAAGCAGAATAACGAAGAAAAACACACTTTCTAAGCTAAGCACAATGTCTAAACTAACAAACACACCAGCTAGAAAGAAAAACCTAACCTAACTAAAATCTCCATACCCATCATTTAAGCATAATACCTCTTTAGGTAAAGTCCATTTCTGGGTTTACCCAAAGAGTCCCCGTCAAAGTCTACCAGCTCATAGACCCCTTTTGCTAGCTTTCGCTTGACAATGTAGGGCCCATGCCACATGGGAACGAATTTTCCAGCACCTAATTTATCGTTAGCTTGATCATATAATAGCACTAGGTCTCCTTCCGAAAAATTTCGAGGGGTCACATTTTGATCATACTGAGCTTTCATACATTTTGCGTGAGTCTCGATCGCCAATGCAGCATCACGTCGAGTCTCATCTAATTGAGCTAAGTATAATAAACGCTTCTCCTCTTCGGAAGTAGCTGGAAGTAATTCGACGGCCATTTGAAGTGACGGGATTTCGCATTCAATGGGCAGCACAGCTTCCAAACCATAAACTAGTTGGAAAGGAGTGAACCCTGTTGATGTTTTCACTAAGGTTCGGTACGCCCAAAGCGCGGAAAATAACATGTTGTGCCAATTCGACCGATGAATACCAATGATTCATCGGATCATGATAACTAAAACTTTGTTGATGGACTCAACCAGACCATTCGCTTGTGGATAATAAGGAGTTGAGCTATCGTGACGTAAACCAAGCTGGCCTGTAAGTTCTGTCATCATAACGTTTCGAAAATGGCGCCCATGGTCAGTGATTATCGCTTGTGGGACACCAAACCTAGCAATAATGTGATTGAATACGAAAATTGCAGCAGTCTTTCCGTCTGCCTTGAATGTAGGCATCGCCTCGGCCCACTTAGTAAAATAATCAACCGCAAGGATGATATACGCATGCCCCCCGGTCGAGTGAGGGTTACATGTAATAAAATCAATACCCCATTTGGCAAAATGACCAACGGCAATTATAGGGTGGAGAGGAGCAGGTGGAGCATGCATCTTGCGATCAAACACTTGACAGTTGTGGCATTTCCGGACCGCAGTAATACAGTCTTTAAATAAGGACGGCCAGAAGTAGCCAGCGCGCAATATCTTTTGGGCTGTGGCATACCCAGACATATGACCGCCACACGCTCCAGAGTGACAGTCATTCAGAACCCTTTCAGCTTCCTCGTGAGTTAAACAACGTCGAAAAACCAAGTCCGCCCCACGGCGATAAAGAGTATCTCTAATAATTTTGTACTGTTAGGACTGGAATCGAATTTTCCGACGTTCTGATTTTGAAACTTCGGGCCGAAAGGATTGGGTTTGGAGATAGATGATGATATCTCCATACCACGGATCTAAAGTTCTGATGAGAAACAAAGATTCGTCTGCAATGGGTTCCTCTGCCACAGTTTCTGTGTCAGCATGCGGGAAGTCACACATTAACTCTGCAAAAACTAAGGATTTCTTACACTTAGATTTCTCAAACTCCAAGTCGAACTCTTGCAGGATAACGATCCATTTAGAGTACTTGCCCCCCAGCAATTGTTTAGTCAAAATGTAGATCATAGGGTTGCAATCCGAAATGACTGTAGTTTTACAGAATAGAATGTAGTGACGAAAACGTTGGACAGCTTGAACGGCTACCAATGCCAATTTCTCCACATGTGAATATTTGAGCTCAGTTGGATTTAACGTCCGACTAAGGTAATATATCACATGTTCCATTCCAAATTCATCTTCCTGTACTAAGACCATTCCAATGGTGGAATGAGCGGCGGCGAGGTAGGATGCAGCAACGGTGCATGGGTCAACGCGTGCTTGAGTGCATCAAAAGATTTCTAAGCTATCTTATCCCAAGAGAATTGAGCGTTCTGTTTCAACAACCGGGTAAAACCCTTTGTAATCTCGGCGTAGTTAGGAATGAATCGGCGTAAAAAGTTTGCTTTCCCCTGCAAACTTTGGAGTTGGTGAAGACTCGAAGGAGGAGGCAAGTTGATGATAGCTTCTACCTTCGAGGGATCGACGCGAATGCCGACTTTCGAAACCACAAAGCCCAGCAATCGACCCACTTCTATACAGAAGACACATTTGTGTGGGTTCTGACGAATACGATAATGCCTACACCTCATGAAGATTGCTCGTAAATGGACAAGGTGATCAGCTCGATGTAATGAATGAGTGGGCAAATCATCGAGATACGGTTGCACAATGTGTTTGATGTCATGAAACGCATAAGACATCGCCCTTTGAAAAGTGGCTCCGGCATTCTTAAGCCCAAAAGGTAATTTGCAATAAGAAAATGTCCCCCATGGACAAATGAAAGCCGTTTTTGGTTGATCGGCAGGTAGAATATTGATTTGGTTGTAACCGGAAAAACCGTCCATAAAGGAAAATATTTCACTGCCGGCACAATCATCAATTATTTGATCGATATAGGGTGTTGGGTAATTGTCCTTGCGACAAGCTTGATTGATATCCCTATAGTCGATGCATATTCTTATTGTTCCCTGTTTTTTGTTAACGGAACAATATTCGATACCCAATCCGTTAACGGGATCGGATAAATGAAACCTGCTTTCAACAGCTTCTCAACTTCTGCTTTAATTGCAACCGCTTTTCGTGGGTGAATCTGACGCAAACGTTGCCGGACGGGTTTAGCGTCCTGATAAGTCTTGATCTCATGTACAACAATTTCGGGATCAATTCCTGGCATTTCCTCGTAGGACCAGGCAAACACGTCGCAGAATTCTTGAAATAGGGCCTTGTGTGTCTGAATTTCGTCATCTGAACATGAGGCACCTATATGAATGTGCTCAACAATTTCGGGCTTAACTGAAATGTCAATGGGAATAGTGCGAGAAATATTTCCAAAATTCAGCTCTGAATCAGGATGTTTCATTGGATTCTGAGCTTCTTTGACATATTCAACTGTAAAGATTGATGAGAAATCGTTTTCAAAACGATCATCCTCAGGTAAAAACGAAGATCTGTGATGGAGATCTTCCCATGGTAAATCGTCTACACACAGGACTTCACGAAGTTGTTCGTCAGATGACACAACTTCGAGAAACGCTATTAACTCCGAGGTTGACGTGAAAAGTGATTCCTCATAGACCACATTCATTTGGTCGATTTTGGTTGAAGTCGGGTCGGTAAAAGACTGCACAGCTTCATAGGCAATTTCATATGGACTCAAAGGCATAGCATCACCAAATGAGTCTATCTCAGATTCAGAAGGAACGATCCAAGGATCGTCATAAACAATGGTATCTGAAGTAATCATATGAATGGATGCAAACGAAGACGAGGCGTTGATTGGAGGAAAAGGAAAAGTTCCCAGTAAACCGACATCTTTAACTAATCCTACTCCAACATCCTTATAAGGGATAGTAGTTTTACCGACATGTTGGATACTCTCTGAAGAGGCTGGGTCGGATGAAAAGTAAGCCAGCTGGTCTATGGTTACGATCTTGCCATTATATGGAAAATTTATTACTCTGAAGGTCGATGAAACGACCGCTGTCATAGCGTAAGACCAACTTCGACCCAAGAGAAGGTTGTAGTCTAGAGGGGCATCAACCACCTCCACATCTAGACTAACGGTTTTTCCTTCAACCCCTATAGGAAAATCCTGTAGAATGCCAAACAGATGGAACCCACAGCCATCAAAGGCCTTAAGAATTGTCGGGGATTGATTTAGTGAAGGAGAACCAAGCGATCTCCAGCACTGTATCGACATAATACACGTGGAAGCTCCCTCATCAATTACAGTCCGATGAATAGGCTTGTTTTTGACTATCACTGGGATCTGGAAAGCCATTTGATGAGGTAAACGCGGTGTACTATTTTCTAGATCAAAGATTATTAGGTTCGGGTCCTGAACATCAACAGCTCCTATAGCCGACAAAAGTAATTTGCGTTGTTCTGGGCATGATTGCAGCACTTCCAAAGCCGACATTGCTGAGGGTGAAACAGCTAAATCCTCAACAATGTTGTAATTCTGGGCCGCTCTCGCATGTGGATTGAAAGCAGACCTTCGAAGTACACCCTTGGCGGGCGGTTTGATTACTAAGTCCGGGTTAGGTTTCTCGATCTGTAGTGGATCGGAACCGGGAGCTGAGGTTGATGGATTAGAATGAGAAGATTCTACTTCTTTGCCATCAACAGGACTTTTACTACCATAATCTTGCGATCGAGTCGCAATCCTTACATGAGACATCATCAATATGGGTTCTTCACTGGCACTCGAGGAAGAACCTATCATCTTACTCTCCTACTTTGGAAATGGATCTTTCAAAACAGCAGGAGTTGGGGAACCCTTGACGATTTTCACAACCTCGGCCCGATGAGGGCAATCTCTTGTAAAATGATCCTCTTCACAAATAAGACAAGGATATCGAGGTTTGCGCTTTTCATCATTGGTTTCCGACTTTTCAGTTTTCTCCTTTGGAGTTTTGTCTGCTTTATTCTTCTTCTTACCTTTCTTTTTCCCACTGGATTTTGATTTAGCCGTAGATGACTCTACAGCGTGAATATCAGCGGAAACTTCAGCAGAAGATTCTCCTGTTGGGGAGTCTGGTAAGGTTATAATAGGCGAAGAATTCTTTGAGGATTTCTTCTTGCTTTAGTATTCACCGTACCAATCATGCCATCAGCGACATGAGACCTCGAAGGAGCAGCAACGATTTGATTTGACTTAGGAAGATCTGGGATCTTTTCGTGTAACGTACCTGACTGAGTATAAACTAAGTCAAGGTACTGCGCTTGAGCAATCACTTGCTCCTCAGTAACTACTCCGGACTTAGCTACGTCTTCAGTAATCTTCGGTAACAATGATTTAACAAACCATTCAGCTAAGATTTGGTCCAGGATAAAAACTTTCACTAATCGTCTTCGACGTCTCCATTCATGAATATGATCGGAAATATACGTGGACGTCGATTGTTTTAATGAAGTTGGTAACTCCGTGCCATTATTATATCTGACCGGCAACTGAAAATGAGTTAAGAACGAGGTAGCTAACTGGCTAAAATTATAAAAAGAGGCCCATGGTAACTCAATGTACCACTTGGCCGCGAGACCAATGAGAGTACGCTGGAAAAGACGTAAGCGGATCGAATCATCCGAGATGGAATTAGAGGCACACCAGAGGTGGTAAGTCATCACATGATTCGACGGGTCCTGTCCAGACTTACCTTCGAACTTGGGTATGTCACTGGGAAACTTATTTGGCATTGGCAGCCAAAACAGAAGATAATTTATTGGATCGTTCGTTAGGCGCGACAAGTCTGGTAAATCCAAAGTTGTGATAAACGGTAACTGCCGATTAGGATCCCTAAAGCTCTGGGTCACGAGACCAGTCCCAGGAGGAGGATATCCAGGATAACTTGGAATAGGAATCGCGTTCGGGATATTGTATCCTCCCGGAAAACCAGGATTAACCGGACTGTACTGGGGTTGTTGTGGTTGTTGATAAGTGTACCCAGGATACGGTTGATACTGGTAAACTGGCTGATGGACAGCAGGCCCGTATTGGTACTGTCCCTGGTACGGTTGACAAGTGAATTGTGGTTGACTAGTGACAACCGTACTTAAACCAGGTTGTCCTATAGGCATCTGAACCGTAGTTTGAATCGTGGATCCAGACAATGGTAAAGATGTCTGAGGAGTAGTTACAGAGACAGTAGAAATCGGAGCTGTCGATACTTCGGAAGTAAGTGTGGTAGACTGAACAGATGTTGCGGTAGTTGCAGCAGTCGTTTGAGATGGAGTACTAGGTGCAATAGGCCCAGACTAAGAAACTACCGAGGGTACATAAGTTTGAACATTAGACTGGACTGGTTGCTGGGGTGAACCAGAAAATAAGGGTTGTCCAGTTTGAGATGACAACTGTACACTTGGCTGCAATATCTGTTGAACTTGCGATGGATCCCACACTATGTTCATTTCGGGGTATTGACCCATGATAGGTTGAGGATATGGAGATCCATAACCGGATTGAGGGTAGGATTGATAATTGAAAGGTACATTTCCCATACCTTGAACATAAGATTGACCCTGGGGTGGTTGATAACCTTGACTCGAGTACTGACCTTGGGGTAGATACCCTTGAGGTAAGTACTGATACTGGGGTTGACCTTGAGGTATAAATTGATACTGAGGTTGACCTTGGGGTACATATTGAGGCTGGGGTTGACCTTGAGGAATGTATTGCACCACGGGTACATACTGTCCTTGAGGTTGCCCCCTAGACGAAATTTGTGTACCTTGAGGTTGCCCCCCAGGCGGTAACTGGCCACCTTGAGGTTGAGAACTGGGAATTAAACCTGACATCATGTAAATGTCTCCTACGCTCAACAGTTTATTACCATTGTTTCCAGTTAATAACCCATGTTCAATGGGTTGAGGAGATGCTCCTGCAAAAGTACCAGAAAGTGACTGATACCCAGAGGGAACAGAAGGACTGCCGTACAAAAAAGATTCAGGAGATTGAGTAAACATAGATGACTGACCTGACATATTTACAGGAGTATAAATACCTCCAGGTGGATAAGGAGTACGAGGTGGAGAAAAACTTGACCCTGAGTTGTCCAAATAATTAGTTAACGAAAGATACCAAGTAGTACTTCTAGGTTGACTGTAAAAAATGGATTCACGCTCCCTTAGATCAATAGTAGGTTGATCTTCAGGGATAGGGACGCCTATTTCTTCTTCTGGAGCAAGTTCTTCAATAGCTATCAAACTAGAAGGAAGATTTTCGGTGATGACTCTTTCTACCCTAGGTGAATTAGGAGCACCCGAAGTTGGAGTAACAGGTTCAGATATCTCAGGTTCTTTGCCTATATCACTAGTAGATGAAAAGCTACCAGCAAGCTCGGAAACTGCAATAGCTTTGGGATTATAACCTGTTTCTAGACTTTGGTAATCTGGATAGACTACCAACGAAGACTCTCCTTCTTCAGGTGAACCTACTTTACTGCCACTAGGAGTTACAAGGACTTTCAAACCTTCGTAATGACTTGGGACGTCTTCGGGAGGTTGGCCCTGAAGTCTACGGGACTGTCTTAGTAATTCAGCCACAGTTAAAAACTTTTAACTACTGCACACGCAAACAAAGTAAAATCTCAAAGAAAACCGCCTAAAGTCTCTAAAGAACCAAAAAAATTTGAATCACACGCCTAAAGAATCTAGGGCGTCAAACCATACACAAACAGTAGCCTTCCGAACCGAAAACACTAGTTGGTGATGAAGCCCAACATTGCCGAATTCAGTACAGAAATGGCGGGTGGAACAGTTACCCCGACAACCTGCTTAATGAATAGACCGGCACAAGTTCCTCCACTTTAACCGTCTCGAGTGAAGTGAACCCCCCGAAAAATCTAAGTGAGTCTAGCCGACGTCTGCTCCAGGAACAGTGGGATCTTCCCTCCACCGTCACCTTGGGTAGAACCCTAAAGATAATGGTCACTAAGGTCACCAACAACAAGAAATACACCTGGGGGAATAGTCTATGATCCGATAGCACACAAGGGCAGAGTATCAAGCTCAATCCCCTTGCCGGCTCCTTAAAAATAATCCAAGGTTTACCAACAAGTGACCCCAGGCTCCTCGACAATAATCTGAGGTTTACCGTTTGTAGTACGTGCGTATCTGGCGTCGTTCCCAATGAAGGAGGATTGATCCCCTCACTGGTTCGGACACGATCTCGTGCTTCTCCTTTAAGAGGAGCTTTCCCAGAGCATAAATGTAACAACTGGATTTATCCTACCACAAGATGAGCTACTTGTTTGGTTTTACTGTCTTGGAGAGTTAATTACTCTCCTACTCCAAGACACTAGCGTGATCTATATTGGTGTTTCAGAGCCCTAGTAAATAAAAAGTTACTAAGTAAATTTTACTTTAAGCGTTAATTTTATGGCTTTTCTTTAGGACAAAAGGTAGTGGAGATGAAACTGATGGTGTGTAGACTCGACTCAAATCCACTAAAAAGATGCACCTAAGATGATTTATACTATCTTTCCTTTTTCAATGAATTCCCTAGCTAAGAGAGTTGGAGAATGCAAAATTGATATAAAGACAACTTTCTTGGCAATGAAAATCAAAGAAACAAACTCTTTATCTTTTCCAAAGCATACAACACATGACCACTAATTATTTCACGAAAACTCCTTTTTCTTTTCAAAGACTTCAAATGCTACTAAAACAAACTTTTCTTCAAAAGATATTTTTGTATTTTTTCCTATATTAACAAAGCATGTAAAACTACTTAACAAAAATCAAATTTAAAAAAAATCTATGACAATCAAATCAATTTTACCTAAAAGCAAATCTAAGAGAAATTCACCTAAAAGAAAATCTAATGAGGCAAAAGCCTACAAAGTATAATTCCAGGATGTTTTACTCAGTTACAATTCAACCAAGGACTAGTTCATGCAGAATCATAAACCAGTCAAAAACAAAAATCAAAATCTTTTTGTCTTTTTCTTAAGAATGAAATTCACAGCTTTAACAAACAAGCTTTGTCGAAATTCCGCAAAGAGACAACACAAAGGTAGGTTTCTCACACAGGTGGATTTTATGAAAGGTCCGACTCCTAAGAAGACTGAAAAGACCAGGGAGATCCAAGGTTTTAAAACTTCTAAAGCCAAAGTCACTACAGGACCAATGCAAAAATCAAACCCTAGGGCTAGAACTTCTATGAATTTCACTAAAACCCTTGATACTAATGAAACAAGCTTAGATGAAGACTTCTGATAGATAACCAGTGGATCTGGGCAGCAAAAACAAATTATAAACAAAATCTAAGAGGCAAAAAGAAAAAATTGAAATTTTCTCAACTTTTTACAGGGTACGCAGGCAACCTGTTTGCACAGGTGCGTGTACGCTCTGTGTACAAAGCTGTAGTGCGTACAAGTATGCACTGTGCTTAATGCAGAGGGTGCGTACTACTAGCAAAACCAAGAAAAATAAAATCTAACTTAACCCTAAGCTATTCCACCCAAATTCACAGTCAATTAGCCAAAAACCAGAAAGAAATCGACTTTTCTCAAATCAAAGTATCAATCAAAAGAGAAATCAATCAAATCCATGGATTCCCCAGTGGAGTCGCCATTTTGTCATGCGGAAAGAGTCAATTTTGCGGACAAAACCAACCTCCCTAGAAGCTAAGGCTTTCTAGTGACACACAAGACAATTAAGCACTATCTTTCTCTAAATATGCATTTAGAATACAAGTAATCAGGTGTTTTAAAACATACCTTTAATCCAACACTGTTTGTAGTAGTCCAGCCTCTCCGATCCAGATGAGCTCCTCCTTCTCTTCGAAACCTGCATTCACTAACAAGCAAATGATTACATAGCACCTGAATAACTCATAAAATAAAACATATTCATCATAAAGACCAAGGAGTATATGAAACAAATTATATATAGCAACTTGTTGAGAAAAATGAACTTAATTGTATTAAGTGGAAACAAAAGAAACCATTACAACCAGTGCCTTGGTGTTGTGCAGGTCCCTCCCAGGGTCCAGCAAGAGTTCTCCTTTACTTTGATCAGCTCACCCACTTCCAAATGAAGCTAAGAAAGGATGGGAATCTCTCCTCTCAAGCTCTATAAGGGAGTCCTAATTTCAGCAGCATCTACCCTTAGGAATGTTCAACTTTCAACCTCTCCTCCCTCTGGCCCAATGCCTGTATTTATAAGGCTTTGGAGGAAGTTAATCAGGTCCACCATCAATGGGATAAGCTCCTCTTTGAATGGGATAGCTTCCCTCTTGATGGGATAAGTTCCTCTTTCATAGAGATGCATGAACCATCTGGAGGCGCTCAATACACGTCAAACCATCTTCTAGAATGCTCTAGATTCGACCACAAGTAACTTTTTTGAAGTAAAACTCGTGCCTTTTGACCTTTACAGGAGTACGCACCCACCCCTTTAGAGACAGAGCGTACAAGTACGCAGGTATTGTGAACTTGGGGTGCGTACACGCAGGTAAGGTTAAGAGAAACTGCGTAACCAGAGTTATTTGACTTTTTAAGGACTTTCTCTCTTTCTTGGAGTTTGACATGAGGAGCAGAGGTATGAGACTTGCTAAGGAGGATAGTATGACAGTTGATGGAGGCATACTAACTGCAAATAGTCATGGTGACAAATTTTAGTGTAACACCTCCATAGATCCCTTATATTCCTTGAAATTGATTAGTTAACAGTATTATAGTTGTTAGTTTGCATTAAAGTTAGTTTATGAGTTTTTATGTTAGAAATTAGGATTTTTTAATAAAAAGGTTACAGGAAGTTACAACATCCTGTAAATGGTTCATCATCTGACACGTGGCATGACAAGCAAGCTAAAGCAAGGGATAGGAACGAAAACTAGAATGTAAAAGCATGGAGAAACATCAATCCTACAGCGAATCCAACACTCCTTGTTATGCGGTCAACGCTGGTCAAAGCCCCAGCCTTTTGGTGACAAACGCAGCAACAGCCATAGGTTTCCCAACCGGTTTCGTTTTGTTTCTTTTTGGAAATTGGTTTATAATGGAAATGACCCAAAAATCATTCCATAGTAAAAGTGGAAACAACTGCATAGTCAATCTACATTCAATCCAAATGAAAGCCGTGTATTGCTTGTTTTTAAAAACACGGATATAGTTAAAGTTACATGGTTGTTGATCTCTGTATATCGTTTTGAAAACAGAGCTTTTGTATGATCTTCAGAACTTAATACCAGAACTCGATTACAGTCACGATTTCATTATAACATTGTTCACGCGTTAATACCTTAGTTGCTTGAGCGTATTCCAGTATACCATTGAAACATGGACGGGCCCTGCGTGGACGGGTATACTGCCATTTTCATTTCATTAGCAGCTTTTGAATATTGAATAACATGCATTGTGATTAGATTTATGCTTATGGTTTCGTTAATTCAATTAGCAATCCTTATGAATGGTGTTTTTGGTGATAGCTTAAAGGATTTATTGTTAAGATCATTGAATTGTATCTCGTAAGAGATCTGATCCATCGTTATATTTTTAAAGCATCCTCATAGACTCTGTTTGCATGTATTTAAATTTGTAGTATGCTTTTGATCTTTCATGAATGTTGAGCGTTAAATGCTGAGTGTTAACTATACAGAGCTTTTACGCACAACATCCTTGTAAGGGGATTAAAATCTCGGTCTAGCAATACACAGTGTCTTTAGGACAGTTAGATGAGTTGAGTGACCTAAGTGTTAAAGTGATAGGGAACATCTTTTAACCTTCCGTAAAGAAGTACTGTAACCTACCACAATGAACACTTAGTTAGGAATCCTTTATGTCTATAGATTTTAGACACATGCCTCGAAGTTTACTTACCCTAGTCGATAATAAATTTAGCCTAATCTAGCACCCTAGGTTTGTCACTACAGTCAGATAAGATTCTTCGGATGTTAAAAAAATATAGGATATCTCCATCATCGTTGAATACTCGCCAATTGGTAACATTATCATGAATGGATGGGCGAAAAATCAAATCTATAGAAAATATGTCTGGACTAAAATCTTCAATTGTGATTAATTTAGATGCAACGTTGGCCAAAATATTAGCATTGGCGTTCTGTATTCTTAGTATTGGAGAAATATTGAATGTTACAAAATGTGAAGTAAGATTTTGAATTAAGGATTGATAATGCCTAAGGTGATTTGAAACAAAATGGATATTGTTTCTGGCTTGTTTTATAACAATTTCATAATCACCAAAGATTTGAAGATATTCAACACCAAGATTCATCGCTTTATACAATCCTTGTACTAATGCTTCATATTCTGCAATATTATTAGTACATTCAAATTCTAGCCTCCATGCTAGCATAGTTTTTTCACCAGTAGGGATTATTAATATACATCCAACTCTTGCACCATCACTAGATTTAGAACCATAAAAATAAAGTGTCCAAAATAAATATTCATTCTTATTTACAACAATATCTACAACATTAATACACCTAGTCAAATATGTTTGCGAATAATTTCCAATTTGAGAAGAAAAAAAATTGCTAAAAAGAGCGATTCCTGAACAGTAAAACTTCCAAAGAAATATTCTGAAGAATAATTACCAAAGGTGTTATTTGTAAAATCTATAGGCTCATTATCTTCATCCAAATCAGTAACTGAATGTTTCATATGATTTTCCTATCTACCCAATTTTGATTTGGTTTTCCATTGTAAGGAAGCCATATATGTGACCAATCTGTGGTGAAATAACCATGTAATTTCTCAAACCAATCCCTGCTTAAGATAAGACCATAAAATTTAGGAATATCAACAATCAAAATATCAATAATCTGACAAACCCTTGAATTTGAGGATAATATTATTAAAACAAAATTTAATTCTCCTAAGACCTTAACTTTGGTTCTATCTAATTACACAATTTGCACAACAAATTTTTCAGGTGTTATGCTCAGTTTGAGACAAACTGAATATGGCATTATATTTGAGGAAGCACCGGAGTCTATTAGGCAATTGTGAACATTTTTATTGAAAATATCGAAGGTTAATGGAAAAGGATGGGTATGAGAATTGGAACGATCTTCAATTAGAATTGCATCTGAGGCGTCAATTTTGTTAGGAGTATCATTTGCAGGCTTTCCTTTTCTTAATGAGGGTTTTGTAGTTGGTAAAGGATATGTAAGGACAACATTTAGCTCTTTGAGAAAAAAAATTTGTTGTTTCTTAAGTTTACTTACCTCATACATGGAAATATTAGATTTTACTTTCTTCATATCTTCCACAATATTATACTCTATATCTTTATCAAAAACAATAAGAGTTTTTGATGTATAAGGAGAATTGGAAGAGCATGGGATGGATTCAGTAGATTTAGGATAAGATTTTTTCATTGTGTTTTTATCCTTGTTGACAAGAGTAACTAGTCTTTTTTTTGCACTTGAAGAAGCTGAATCGATGGATCTTTTACTCCTAGTCTCTAAAATTAAGGCTTCTCTTTCTTCCTCATTTTCCGATGTAGTGATGATGAAATCCCATAATCCATGTGCTTCGAACAACTCTTTTGATTCTGATTCTTCTACAGATAAATATAATTCTTCATCCTCTTCTAGATCTGATTCAATGCTAGATATGACATTAGGTGGTTGAGATGACAAAGGTTGAGATTTATTAAATGGTCTAAAAGTTTTTTTTGAGGAATCTGAGACCTATTTTTTAATCGCAACCATTTCATTTGACATTGTTTTAAGGAATTTCTGTAATCCTTCTAAATCGAAAGGGTCTTTAGATGGCTTCTTTTTGGTATCTTCTTTGAAAGTCACTTTCTTAGATTTTCTCTCTTCTAGAATGGTTTTCTTCTCTAAGGCTAAAATCCTCTTTTTCGATAGATAAATCTTCTTACATATTATCACTTAATGTGATTTATTAGCTCTATCTACGAATATGGCAATATTAGAGGGCAATGTAAAAATATACCATTCTACTTGTACATCTTCACCAGGTTGTGAAGTATTTGGAATCTTGATCTGAAATGATCATAAATGAAAACTGATGTAGAATTGATTAACCATTAATGATTTGAATGATAACTGAAAGCACGGAAATCGAGGTAAACTGATTGAGAAGAACACTTTATGACAGTTGATCAAACAAATAAATGATGCATAAAAAAAGTGAAAACAGTAAAAACACAACGATACCAGACAAAAAAATTGATGATGGAGTTCATCCCTGATGGACTACATCTCTAGGTCCGCTTTCAAGATGGACAACCATTTTTATTAGGAATGAGAAGAAGGTGTTTATTTGTTGACACCTAATCTTCATGATTGGGGAATTTGTAAAATAGATAAATCAGGAATGTGAACAGTCATCGGCGGATGAACCGAACAATCACTCCTAATGTATAAAACAATAACATACCTATGGAATAAACACACAAATCAGTTTTTTTGAGTTTTCTGCCAAACTGGATTTACTGCCTGGACTGACATGGTATTAGAGCCAGCTCCTTGTTTTAGCTATTATGATACTTGTAACTCCTCTGTCCTGACCTCTGCCTCTGCCTCTACGTTGCCACGGGAAAAGGGAGATGATCTTGTTGTTGAGCATACCTTATTATTGAGGGAGGCACTGTGTGGGTTCCAATTTGTATTAACCCATCTGGATGGTAGGCAACTGCTTATCAAATCAAGTGCGGCTGAAGTTGTCAAGCCGGGTCAGTTCAAGGTTTTTGAAGATGAAGGAATGTCGGTTTACCATCGGCCTTCTATGAAAGGTACTGTTTGTAACAGCATGTCAGTGGACCTTCTTGTAGCTGCGTCGAACCATATTGTCCATGGATCATTAACAATGAGTTCTGTCGGTACAAACAACATGAAGTTGCGAAACTGACTGTATGATACCGAATCTTCCTTGTCTGCATTGAGAATTGAAGATGAAGGAATGTCGGTTTACCATCGGCCTTCTATGAAAGGTAATTTGTACATTCATTTCTCTGTAGATTTTCCAGATTCTGAGTATTGTCAAACACGATTCTGTAGCAGTCTCATGTAGAAAGCTCGCTCACCAAACCAAGAGCGTAAGTCGACGGGCGGTTGCTTCGCATCAACTTCCTGAAAGTCTGTGTCGAGGGTGAATACCTGTCAACTCGTACCCTTGGTTGGAGCCTTTTTCAACACTTCGAAGTTTCCGAGATCCATGTCTGGGCACTCCGGGCTGACGGCAAGGTCACAACGTTTGAATGCGCAGTCGTATTAACACTTGAATGTTGAATGCGCAGTGATATTATCATTTTGAACTTTGAATGCGTTTTGAACTGTCTTGGATCTACTAAGAAAATGAGTTCTAGATTGTGATTTCCCTTTGCTTTGAAGGCAGCAAGCGTTCAACGGATTAGTTCGCAATTAGGGTAAAATTTGTTGAAAAATTAAAATGGCTTATTTTCTGGCAAAATTTTGAACAGAAAAATCAGCAGAAATTAAAGTGCCCAGCATAGTGTTTTAAAAGTATCGTTCCTCTCTGCTCTCAGTATATGTATATTGACCAGCATATGTTTTGAATGTGCTGTCCCATTAAACTATATATATATATATATATATATATATATATATATATATATATATATATATATATATATATATATATATATATATATATTGAACAACATATATATATTGACCAGCGTTGAGTTTTGAATGCGTTTTGGACGCTGTTTGAATAGTCTGTACATATGTAATATGGTGGATATATTATATGAGGATCTTTGGAGGGATTTGAAGAAACAGTACATAAAAGTATTTGAAATCTTTTTTCCCTTTTGAGTACAATTTCACTGTATATCAGCAGAAGTATTTTTTTCTATCAGCAGAAGTTTTTTTTTACAGAATGCATTCAATCATCTCTATGGTAGGAATAGTTCTCACTGGCAAGGAGAACTATCCTGAATGGTCCCGGATGATAAAACACACCCTCATCTTCAATGAGTTGTAGAAGGGAGTGTGTGTCGGAGAAGGAGACAATGACCCAGTACAACCTACATCAGATAAAGAGCTCGTCATTTGGGATAACAAGAACAACAAAGCATATGCATTAATCACAGCATCTGTAAATGAAGAAGTAAGTCGCCATATTTCATCATATTCAACTGCCTTTGAAGCTTTACAAAAGCTCAAAGAACTCTATGACTCACATTCTGCACTTGAAGTTGTTCAGCTCATGATTAAACTCTTCACTCTTGAACTGAAAAATAATGATCCTCTTGCTCTTACATCTGAAGTAAAATCCATAATGCATGATATCAAATCCACTAAGGTTGAGCTGGATATCCCTCTTATTGCTTTTCTCAAGGCACTCTATCCTACTTACTCCAATTATCTTGAGTCTTTACAAGCAAATGGAAATCTTAAAGATATAACCTTTGACTCTCTTGTGAAAAAGTTTGCTGAAAGAGAGAAAGCCTTTGGAAAGAAGACAATCCTTGAATCTTCTGAAGAGACTGTTTGCCTTGCTCATAAAGAAAAGCATCCTGCTCAAGATTCTACAAGAGGAAGAGGTGGACGAAGAGGAAGAGGAAGATACTTCAGAGGCAGGGGGGGCAGACATTCTCAAGGAGAAAAAGCAGATCTGAATTGCATTCGCTGGACACGAAATGGATCACATGATGCTTCTACATGCAAGTTACAATGGGACAAAATTGAGCAAAAAGAAACCAGCAGAAAGGTAAAATTGATGATATAGACAAAGGTAAAGCACCTGAATCCGCTCACTATATTGAGGCACAATGTAACACTGGAGTAAATGAAGATTTGTTTAATGCTTCACTTGCTTCTTCAAAAAATGATTGGTTGCTTAATTCAGGAGAAACCTGTCATATGACTCATAGGAAAGATTTTTTTGAAGATTTCACTGACAATGTTGATGGAGCAGTATAATTTGTAGATCCGTCAAAAATCAAGCCATCAGGGCTTGGCACAATCAGGCTTAAACTTCCTGGTCTTCCAGAATTTCTTCTGGATCATGTTCTATATCTCCCACAGCTCAAGAGAAACTTGCTTTCCTTGGTCCACATCCGCCAGCAAGGTCACTCCATTCATATGTTTGATGGCAAGCTTGAGGTAAGAAAAGCATCTGACCACTCACTTGTCATGAGGGGAATAGAAGAAGAAAGGCTTCTCAAACTACAAGGAACCTCTACTCATGCACAACATTTCTCATATATTTCTCATCATGAAGAATGTACACTTCCATCAAGTTTATTATGGCATGCTAGATTTGGACATTTAAACTATGACAGTCTCCGCTTATTGAAGAAAAATGGTGTTGCTGGTTTGCCTACAATTCCTAGGAAACATAAGCAATGTGATGCTTGCATTCTAGGAAAGCATAGCAAACAGTCTTTTCATGATTCACATTCAAGAGCACATAGGAAGCTTGAACTCATTCATTCAGATTTATGTGGTCCAATGCCTGTTCCTTATGCAAATGGAAATAAATATATCATGACATTTATTGATGATTACACCATAATGTGTTGGGTTTATTTATTGAAGAACAAATCTGATGCTTTTCAAACATTCAAGAATTTTCATAAATGGATTGAAAATGATGCACAATCTCATATTGGGTCTATTCGCTCTGATAATGGAAAAGAATATACATCAAATGATTTTGAAAACTATCTTCGCCAACATGGGATCAAACATCAAACAACTGTGCCTTATAATCCCCAACAGAATGGTGTAGCTGAAAGAATGAATAGAACAACCTTGAATATGGTACGATCCATGCTTTTCTTAAAAAATGTAAAGATAATGTTTTGGGCTGATGCTCTTCTATGTGCTGCATATATAAAGAATAGATGTCCATCTAATGCTATAAGAAACAAGACTCCTTATGAATTGTGGTATGGACATGTTCCTTCGGTAAAACATCTCAGGATCTTTGGTTCCACCTGTTATGCTTTGATACCAAAGGTACATAGAAACAAACTTGGTGCTAGAAGTCGTAAGTGTATCTTCCTGGGGTATTCAAACACCTCTAAAGCATACCGCCTCTATGATGAAGTAAATAAAAAATTTGTTGTATCTAGAGATGTCATTTTTCGTGAATCATCCAAATCTGACAATGTTGTTGAGCGGCAACTTGATCGCTTGGATAGATTCGCAAAAACGAAATCATTTCAAGAATTTGATAATCAGATTCCACATCTTGAAGGGGGGATTCCTATACTAGATCAACATGTGGAATCTTCTTCTGAAGAACAATCTCCCCTGCATGAAACTCCAACAACGGATGATGCTTTAAGTGATGTAATTGATAGAATTGGGAGACTCAATCTTGATTCAGTCCCAACTCAATCAACAAAGCAGCCTAGACCATCTCTGAAAGGTCCCCCAAAGTGGCTGACAAAGACACTTGAAAGTGTTCATCCTGATGAAATTGGAAAAACAGGAACCAGAAATTCAAACCGACAAAATGGAGGTGATGTAGATGACTCTAATTCACCTGTTGATATGGATGTTACTTGTGATTGTGAATTGAACTTGTCTACAGATTTTGAACCAACTTCCTTCAAAGAAGCTGCTTCTCATGATGAATGGAAAGAAGCGATGCAAAAGGAGTATGATGCTCTCATAAAGAATGGCACTTGGAAGCTGGTTGATCCTCCATTTGGAACCAAACCAATTGGCTACAAGTGGGTCTACAAGAACAAGTACAAAGCTGATGGCTCACTTGAAAAGCACAAAGCTAGGCTTGTGGCAAAAGGTTTTGCACAGAAGGAAGGGGTCGATTATGAGGAAACTTTTGCCCCCATAGCAAAATGGGCCACCATCCGGACACTCTTTGCACTAGCTGCTCAGAATGGTTGGAAAGTCCATCAAATGGATGTAAAAACTGCATTCTTGAATGGAGATCTAAAAGAGAATGTTTTTATGTCCCAGCCTGAAGGATTTGCTGTGAAAGGACATGAACATAAAGTATGCAAACTTGTGAAGTCCTTGTATGGCCTCAAACAAGCACCGCGAACCTGGTATGAAAAACTAACTGAGCATCTTCTGAAACTCAACTTCAATCATTTTGATCTTGATGATGCAACTTTATTTGTCAAGAAAGTTGGCAAAACAATTGTGTATCTTGTGGTATATGTAGATGATCTTTTAATGACAGGGAACAATGAAAGCTACATTGCATCCATAAAGAAGGAATTAGGGAAAAGTTTTGAAATGACTGATTTGGGCTATGTTCATTACTATCTTGGCATTGAAGTAACCCAACATCCAAAATCCATATTTCTTTCTCAAAAGAAATACATTGGAGATTTGTTAAACAGATTTGGCATGACAGAGTGCAATCCTCTTTCTACTCCAATGGAACAAAACTTAAAGCTCACATCTATTGAAGGAAAGGAATTTGAGGATGCAACAAAGTATAGACAGCGTGTAGGAAGTCTCATCTACCTCACTACTACCAGACCAGACATTTCATTTGCTGTTGGAATCCTCTCTAGGTTCATGCAAAAGCCTTGTGAGGGACATTGGTCTGCTACAAAAAGAGTTCTAAGGTATTGTTGAAGCCTCGAAAATCGCTGCAACAACATCGGGAATAACCACCCGGTCCGGACCTTATTACAGCTCCTTTTCCGTTTGGAATAGTGGCTTCGACTAGGGATAATGGGACCAGTTTCCCAAAAATGAATAAACGGGATGAATGGATGATTTATAAGCTAAGCTAGCTGTAAGAGAATAACTAAACTATTAACAAGAATACAAGAACTATGACCTATCCCGGGAATCTATTAAACTTTAAAGTGCAGCGTTTGATGGTCTGTGTCTAAAGACAGGCATATAGATGACTCCATCTAACAGACATAGATATTAATTCATTCAAGATTACTGTGCCTAAATAGTTAAGCCCAGCGATTACAACGATATTACCACACTCATCATTTATATTATCGACATATACATGATTAAAAGGAAAGCATATCATAAAACATCCAATAGTGGTATGAATGTAAATCTGCTATTACAGCGCATGCATATAATCAACAATAGCAAGGATAATTAAATAACAATTCACATAACAGGAATGAATTCAGACATAGATAGAAATACCATATGAGCTGCTTTGACACTCCCGATATCAATCGCTACTTGTAATTCTTTCTTCAACGCAGAAACATTCTCAAAAAAGACAATAGTGCACAATTGCATGAAAAGCCTCCTTGTTAAATTAAGAACAACTGGTCCAGTTTCATAAAAGAATATTGACTGAAGCACAATAGTGCAAACTTCAGTCTTTAAGTCTGGTACAAAACTTTTCGACCCTTTCCAAAACAATGAAAGGGTCTATAAATACTAAATTGATCTAAATATCTATTAAACTGAAATGCAACTAAATCGGTATCAATAAATTTTGATCCTATTTTTCTCAGCGATGTGGCAATCAGTGGCATGATTCATCAGGTAGGCTGCTTGCCTTTAAATCTGAGCTGACTTATTGCAAGCATTGGCTCTACTTCAGGAGGTTTTTTGAGGCGCGAACTGAGCTGGGCGGCATAGGTGGCATCCTAAATATTGGGAATTATATACCCGATCACATCTGTTAGACACTTAAGGGCGGCTCTCTGTGTATGCGGCTTTACCAGGAAGAGCCAATATGCTTCCATAGTTAAACTATTAACTCCAGCGATTAATCTCCCCTTTTCCTCTAGATCAGGATAACATGATTGCTCCAATGTGTTTGTTGTTGTCAACTTTCCTGGTGTACATTGGGAAATCATATTTGATAAGTAGAGAGTGTTGTTGACTAGTTCAACCAAATTGCTGGAAGTTGATTTACATCTTGAAGCTGCCCTTTCTGCTTTCATCATCTGAGAGTGCCATTCTGTGAAAAGTATATCTTTATATGTTTCTGAAATCTTGGGCAAATTTGCTTCTCTCCCTTGATCAGAATCTTGCCAGTCAAGAAATGCAGTTACGATCTCTTCGGCTTGATCTAATTCTTTTCTGGCCTTTTCTACCTGCTAATTTATGGATGTCGTTAATTCATAGAGTGGCTTTGCCTGAGCGATTTGTTGACACAGAAGCCTAATTTGAGATATTAATGTAGTGTTTATTTGTAATGCTTCTGCCCTGAACTCAACCACTTGTGGAGCGCCCTTTATCTTTTCGAGCTACGATGACAATTGAGGGATTTGCTCATCCTTTGTTTTCATTATTTGCTCGTTCGCTGCCCTTAATTGTGCCAATGCCTCTGATAATTCCTTCTGTTTCTGGATCACGCTTTGGTCGACCCTTTGCTTTTCTGCCTGCAATTGTTGAGTTAGTTGACTGTTCACTTGCTGTTGTGTCAACAACTGCTGCTCTGCCTGCTCTGCCTTCTGCTTTGTCTCAGCCAATTCTGCCTGTAATGCAAAAATTTCTTGATCCTTGGTTTTCAGTAGAAGACTTACCTCTGATGCCTTATCGATTGTTGCTGCCGAATAGGCTCCTGCATACTGCGACAGTTTTGTTAGGTCATCGGAGGGGTCGAATTCCTCCTTCCAAACCACGCTGCCCGTAACAGTTTGTTCTGGGAAAAGGGGAGGTTGAACAATCTTCCTTCTTTTCCTTTGTCATTTTACCACTGCTTTATGCCTTGGGCTGTAGAAAACATCCAGGGGAGGAATATCTTCTACTTGGAGAATGATTTGGTCGGAGGGGTCTTTTGGTATTACCTCAACATCCTTAGAAATGGGTGGGCCGCTGGTTCCACTTAGAACCTGAGGAGAAGTGATGTCCTGTGTATCGTTTGTCTTGGAAGTGTCTATATCCTTGGAACATTCCAACCCACTGATGATAGAGTCAAATTGCTTCCACTCCTGGAGCAATTTAGGGTCAATATGAGTATCTATATTGACATCAATGGTGGTTTGTTTTTCCTTTTCAGCTTGGGACTCCTTCCGCGCTTTTTCTTGCTCTCTCTTCTGCTGTTCCTCTTGTTCTTTCTTTTGCCTTTCCTCTAGCTCTTTCTTTTGCTGTTCCTCTTCCTGTGCTCTCCTCTCCCTTTCTTCTTTTTCTTTTCTCTGCCTTTCCTCCTGTTCCTTCTTATGATCCTTTGTTACAACCGGAGGTTCCTTTGACTGTTGCCGACCAAGCTCGCTTGATGATGTCGCCAAGGTTGTTGCTAGTAAATCTAGAGGCAGAGTTTGCAACCTCTGTTCTCTAAGCTTATTAAACTTAGTCAACCCTTCATCATTATATTTCATTCTAGCGAATTCTTTAACCTGACCTATTGATTCGGCCGAAACGAACAGGTCGTCAAATGTATCTTCTTTATGCTCAAATTTCGTCAATTTGGCCTGTTCTAGTGCATTATAGGCAACTTTCTTTGGATCATATGGCCTATTTGGGATAGTCGCCAGAGTTAAAGATTGAATCTTTGTGGCTTCCTTTTCTGCATGTTTGAGATCATGCAGAGTATAGACACCACACCTCAAGGGAAAAGAGGGCCAGCCCCTCTTCTTTTCTTTCTTGAGAGTCTGTGTAACACTCTCAGCCGTAATCTGATAAGCGATTTCTCTTGCTAGCAGTTTATCTGGTATATACAAAGGGAGAACATGTGGGTTGGCTTGGCTGCCGAAAACTCTTATGTAGGTAAATCTCTCCTCTCCAAACCAACTCCCTACCGTTGTTATATCAAACGAAGCTTGATAGGAAATCTTGGGAATGGGTTTATCAAAAATAGAATAATGAATAGGCACCATAAAGCCATTGCAGATTTGATACAGATGGTGCTTGTAAGAGGTCTTCCATAATTTTTGATGGTATATGTGGATAGCCATGGGATCTTGTGGCATCCACCTCCAGCCAAGCACGGGAAATTCAGAATTGAAACATAATGTATCTAAAATATATGCACTGTAATAGAATGGGGGAATTTTCCTTTCAGAGACGACGGTCTGATTTCTAAAATCAAGCACAGCTTGTGCTAATTTGTCAGAAAGGATGGTGGCCCAATCCATAATTATACTGTTGCATGCTACTTCCATTAGAGGAACCATTTCTATGGTGAAATTAGCAGAATCATGTAATCCCCATAATCTACACATCATTATTCCAGCATAGAAATAGGGAGAAGCTAGAGAATCAACCGAGTACTTACTGGAAGATTCGTGTTTGTGCTTAGCCGGATTTTGTCTCCAATCCCGGATGGGTTCGGATTCAACTTCATTTTCATTTGCGAATTTCTCCAGGAACGCCTTATTATATATCTTTTCTGGCTCGGGCAAATGATACATTTGCCTTAGATCATCCGCCCTGAACGATCTGAAGATTCTTCCGTCTCTAGTGCTGAGAGTTCTATCCAAGATTTGGATTTCTTGAATCGCCCACCGCACTACGTCTGTGTATGGGAGAATTTTCTCCCTAGCCGCTATTCTGTGAAGGAAAGAATCGGCTAAATCCTTGAGAGTACATTCAGACTTCCGAGTAGGATCCACAGTAGCTTCGACTATTGTCCTTGTTGGTTCTTCGGCTTCAATCAGGTTGTAGGTGCCTTGCCAAGTAACTCTGATGAGACCTGTACATGTAGTATCAGATATCAAGCCCTTCTTTTTGTCCACGAGAGCTTGTCCTGCAGTTGGTGTAGCAGAAGCGCCTATGGTCTTTTTGGATTTCTTCCCCATCTTGCTTGAGCCTTCTCCTTTGGATGAATTCTGCACAGAGGCGCAAATATACGTAACACAGAGAAATAGCAATGAAAACTTGCAAGTGATGAGAAATATTGAGAAGTGCGTAATAAGGGATTAGCTTTAAAAATGGGCGCAGACACAATCCATGGGAGGATCTTACAATTACATTAAATGGCTGTTTAGGACCTGCCACCCCTTAAATGCCCATTATACCATTATTCGGCCGAATGGCCCTTTTATGCGTGCTGTGGACGTTTTGGCGGTTGAGCGTGGGTGAATGATTGCTTAAAAGATCAAGCTTTAAATATGAATGAATCATAATATCCCTCCATTTAACGGTTTTTTTGAAATCTGCGCTATATCGTAATCGGGCGTAGGGAACACTTAAATCCTTACGTTGACAATTTTGAAATCCCGATTGCCGATAGCGAAATCGCATCGCATCGGGGTGAATGGGCATCATAATGTGCATAAATAGTGTATCGCCGATTTTCGATTGCGATATCACATCGCATCGGGGGTATGACCTGGGCGCCTTATCATTGTGCATGGGATACCGCCGATAGCCGATCGCCGATTGCGCATCGCGTCGGGGCTAATGGCATGGGGCACTTTAAAATGTGCATGGAGTATTGCCGATAGCCGATAGTGATATCGCATCGACGGAGACCAATGTGCCACTTATTTGTGTTTTTTATGCCATTGCGATATGCGATCGCTTTATCGCAATGATAAAAGATTGCTTTATTTGACCAAAAATGGGTTTTTTTAAAAGGTTTTATATAATGTCTTCATTTGGTTTGCGGACCTTTTTAAAATAATGAAGTATTGATACCAACTAACTTCTAAAGGGACCCATTTCAAATGATGGTTTAGTAAATAAATATGATATGAAATGGGGGGTTTTTGTAGGGCACAACAGGTACTTGAAGGAAACTCAAGACCTTGGAATCAAGTATACACAGGTGGACGAATTCAGCTTGATTGGATACTCTGATTCAGACTTTGATGGAGAAAAAGAAACTGGGGTATCTACTTCAGGATATGCTACGAGTCTTGGATCAGGAGCTGTCTCCTGGAGATCGCGCAAACAATCAGTTCCAGCAGATTCCACAACTGAAGCAGAATACGTGGCAGCAGCTGAAGCAACGAAAGAAATTGTGTGGCTCGGGAAAATTCTTGAAGATTTGGAGGTAAAACAAGTACAATCAACTCCACTCATGATTGATAACACCTCTGCAATAAAGTTGGCCAAGAATCCAAAGTTCCATGATCGAACAAAGCATATCAATACTAAATATCATCTGATTCGACATCATGTTGAGGCCAAAACAATCCATCTCCGTCATTGTTCCACAAATGAGCAAATTGCAGACATCTTCACCAAAGCACTTGGAAAGGAAAAGCTTGAACGATTCAGAATGATGCTTGGACTCACCAACATCCCTTCAGATTAAGGGGGGGAATGTTGACACCTAATCTTCATGATTGGGGAATTTTTAAAATAGATAAATCAGGAATGTGAACAGTCATCGGAAGATTAACTGAACAATCACTCCTAATGTATAAAACAATAACATACCTATGGAATAAACACACGAATCAGTTTTTCTGAGTTTTCTGCCAAACTGGAGTTACTGCCTGGCCTGACATTATTACATAAAGAATTGATCAGTCTGAATGTGCATGCAGGAACTTCTGATCACAATCATCAGATAGCCCTCTAAACTAGCTCTCCAATGCCTCTTATAGTTTCCAAAACCGACCCCGGATGCTCCCGTAACACTGAAAACAAAACTGCCTATGACCTCCAGAATCTGCAAGAAAAAGTCAGAAAACCACTCTAATCTCTTCAAAGAACTAAATTACCTATTATAGGCCTGTAAATAAATTCAAACTCCCTTCATTGAGTTTAGGGATGAATTTGGCCTAATCTGGGTTCATAAGTTTCGGTCTTGTTATGGTAGGACACCTTAGGTGTTGGTTTGCATGGTCATCACATTAGTTGTTGACAAATTGTTAAGAAAAACAAAAAATAGACTATAGTCTATCCTTCGAACTGTTGGCGTTATTAAAGTACGCACTGGACAGTCAGTTTCCATGTGCTTAGGCCGCATTCCTTGACTGTTATCTGGCTGACTGCCACCTACGTGGTTTCATTCGACGGTTCCAGTTGACGGTTGCGGTGTGTTCACATGCGTTGTCGCCGTTTTCAACCTCCGCTGCAAACTCTAACCCTGAAGGTTTGACTACACTTCCCATGCTCATGGTTATGATTTCTCTGCACGATTACCTCAAAATGCTAACCTCTGATGGTTATCATTGCTTTGATCACATGTCCTCCGCTGCGATCTCCAAACTTGGTGGTTAGGACTGTGTTACTACAATTTGCAATGTTTTGCATTGTAAAATGAATAGTCCGAGAGTTTATATGGTGAGGTTTTGGTCTAGGCTTAGTTTTAGGGTTAGGAATTTTAATCACATAGTTTGACGTGATAGGTTAGGGTCATTAGGATTAGGCTTTTAGACATAGGTCTTGAATTTGTAATACATGATACTTAGATTTTAGATCTAAGATTTAGATTTTACATTAGGTTTATGTCTTTAGAGTATGGTTTTAGGTGTTTAGATGTAGATTAGGGTTTGATACTTAGATTTTCATCAAAAAACCATTTACAATCTATTGAGTTACGAAATGGGTATTTATTTACTCTTAATTTCATCACCTTTTTCCTCTTTTCTTATCTTTTTCACATCTTAATACGCTGACATATTGATGGATTATGATAAGAAATGGATGAACTACTCATAGTTAAGATTTAGCTATCATAACTAACTTTTACTCCTCTTTATGTAGGAAAATGACGAAAGGAACAATTGTTGTTCCCTAACGATGGAACAACATAAACCAACAAACAAAGAATGGAACGCGTCGGTTGTAGACAGGGCGGAGGACGAATAAGGAGGATCAACGTGAAATAGGAAAGGTGTCTGAAGATAGCAATTAGTTGCGAATCCCTCATGATCGAGATCCCGATCCTGAGGAATCACATTTATCTTTTACCTCTTTCTAACTATAAATGAAAATGATTGTAGGAAGAAAGGGGATCGATCTCTGTTATTTCAAATTGTAATTTTAATTTATAGACTCGTGCTATTGGAGAACACGACCGTATTGTAATGACAGTTAAGTTCAATGATTAATATATAATTGAGTTGTTGTTCATTCTTATTCTCTGAAGTAGCTTAGCAGTGTTCGCTGGTGGCTAAGGGCTCGGCCTCTGGTGGATTAAACTACTTCTTTGTGTTATATATTTCCGATTCTCGGAAGTATGATTGGTTTGATAATTTTCCTGTTTTCTGTGATTTTATCTTATTCGCTATTTACTGCTTTCCTATATTGAAGTAGTGCACTTTCTTTACATGTTTTATAGCGCTATCATTTGATTTGATTTATGCTTATTCTAGATTGCAGTGTTTAGACAGTGATCCATATTGATTTAATCAGCTGTAAGAGTTTGGTTATCTCTATTGAACTCTCAGATTGATATTATTACTATTTGCATTTCTTAGAGGAGATTGAGTATGATTTATATTGAATCAGCTAAGAAGAGATGTGTTATTGCTACTGTACTCTCAACTGATGCTATTGTTAATTGAATTGCTCGTGTGAGAATTGATTACAATTTTAGTAGAGGATTGAGTCTTGAAGCTTAGATGTCATATTTCCTTTAATGATTGCAATTTGAGTTTATTAGATGCATCTGTTTACTCTTGTATCAAAATTATATACTTCATTGTAAGAAAAATTACTCTCTAGATTTATAGCATGCACACACTATGTACACTCTTGGAATAAAAGGAATTACCCAGGTTGATGATTAATGTGGGGTAATTAGGAGTTCTAAAAGACACCTTTTATCAACCAACATTTTGGCACCATTGCTGTGGAGAGTGTCGCCATTTTACAAAGAGTGATGTATATCTGATAATTGCTGTTGGGAAAGAATTGGGTATTGAAAACGGAAGGTAAGAAGCTATGTAACGAGAAAGTAAAGTGCTTGCTCCTCTGCCCACTTTTTAGCACAATTATAGAAAAGTGAAGTAGGTGTTTGATGTTTTTCTGTTGGGAGAGAACTGGGTATTAAAAATGGAAGGTAAGAACTTGCGTCCAGAGCAATTAAAATGCCTGCTCCCTTGCCCGATCTCTAGCAGAATTGCTAGGGACTTAAGGTAGAAATAAACATTTGAATTTTTGCATGAATGAATAAGAAGAAAAGACTAGAAAAAAATACAATCCCACATCCCAAACCTGAAAAATCTAAGGGATTGGTGACCCTTGGACGATCAACTTTTATCAACGATATCTTAAGAAAAGCTGAATCTCAGCCATCAGTAGGTCCCCGAACCATTGCTTCCAGACAACCTACTGTCTCCCTTTGGGCCACAGGCTCACCATCTATAGCTTATGTTGAGGTCCATAGTAAAACTGAAGGGACTGAGTAGAGTTTTCAAGACATTGAAAATTTGTGACCAATTCCCTCACAAGAAGGGAATTCTTGCAACATTCGTGAAGGAGGAGGAGAAACAGGGGAAATAGAGGAACCAAGATCCAATCAGGTACTAATTGAACAGAGGACACCCAGTGTCCCAGATCAAGGGAGTGTTGTTAGGATCATTCCTACCTCTTCTAGACACCCCAGGGATAACTCTCTAGCTCTAGAAATCCTGAAAGGGTACTGGCATATCTTTGGTCAAATGGCCAATAATCCACAAGCACCCCAGACTTCTACACTACAATATCCTATTGTTGACATAGATGTCAACACTCCCATGAAAGTTATCCCTCTAAAAAATATTCCCACCTTTCATGGACTCATTTTAGAATATCCGGATGCGTTCATGTTTGAATTTGACGTCCTATGTCGAGGTTATGATTACACCACCAATTTTTAGAAACTGAAGCAAATGTTAGCAAGACCTAGTGAAAATTTGAAGGAGTATGTTGAGCATTTCCAATATAACCTCCAAAGGTCGCCCTATGCAAATCTTCCTCTGCCTGATAATGTGCTAAAAACCACGTTGATTAAGGGAATGAAAGACTAGTGGATAGAGATATTAAATATTATGGGTAAAGGTGATATCTATCAAGAAGACTATGCTAACATTATTGATTTGTGTATCAGATGCTCGAAGGGTAGTACAAGACTGAAACCAATAGAACACGACATGATCACTAGGGACAACAAAATCTCTGGCAGAAGCATTACTCGTACTGAAATCAACAACCTGCTGGAACATTTCAAAATGGATATCCTGGGAACCTTGACAACACATTTAGACATCATGCAAGCCAAGCAGAAGTAGGCCGAAGCAGAACAAAACTTGGTTATTTTTTGCCCTCGATGCAGGAAGAAACATAGTCATAAAGAATGTCCACTAGATATGGTACAACCCTGTGCCATATGCATTAAAGAACATGCCACGGAATGCTTCCCATCACTCCCAGGATTAAAAGCGGTCTTCAAAGAGGCAAAGGAAGAAACAGAACCAGTCTACCTATTAAATCAATATTGCGAATGGCAAGCACGAAAAATAGGTATGCCTACTGACCCATCTTCATTCTTTCAGCCCTCACAATATAATTCTCAGCAATACATAGGAGCTACATGGCAGAACCAGCCATCTTTTCCTAATTGGTCACCACAAGTATTTTATATGCCACTGTGGTCCAATCAATCAAATCCAAACAATAATTGGCCAAATTCCTCTTACTTTCCACCATTTTGGCAGAACAATCCATATCCATCTCAATGGCCCCCCTCCACTTCACAAAACCAAAACTGGCAGTCAAGCTAGCCAAGACCTACAAACCAGCCAGCATGCATAATCCCCCTGCCTCAACCTATGCTACAAGCACCTTACATGTTGCAGTAGAATCCTCAACCCAATCTATGACCACAGCTCCCAGCCCAACCCAACCCGAATCCCAACAATAGAACAGTCCAGTTGGTACAAATTATTGAAGGGATGGATTCGGAAACTGAGTTGAGAGAGTGTAATGAACTCAAATTGAGGTCTGGACAAATAATTGAGTCAGAGGGTGATAAAAATATACAATTAGAAGAACCACTTCTTGTAGAAAAAATACCTCAAATGGAGAATATAGTTAAACAGAAAAGCCATGATCAAACTATTACCCATTCTCCACCATTCCCAGAAAGATTGATTATACCTCACCTAATTGAATATCCCAATTTTGATCTCCTGGGAGAATTAAAAAATATTTGTGTAAACATACCCTCCTCCAGGCTATTCAGGACATTCCAATCTATGCAAAAACCATTAAGGAATTATGTACCAAAAATCCTACGAGGAAAATAAAAGCAACACCAACTGTCCACGTAGTCTGAAATTTGTCTGATTTATTATCAGGCAGAGAAACACCAGTAAAATATGAGGACCCAGGAAACCCTATAGTCACAGTACAAATAAATGGACATTCCTTTCCCAATGCATTGGTCGATCTAGGGGCAGCCATTAATATTCTCACAACAACAACTTGTCAGAGACTTGGGATCACATCCTTAGATCCAACTATGACCTTGTTGGAACTTGCTGACCGATTAGTTGTCAAACCAGAAGGGACATTATAGGATGCAATGGTATTTGTAGATTCCTAGGAATACCCAACATATTTCTTGATTATTAATCCTAGAATCCGACTAGATGGACATCCTCTAATATTAGGAAGACCTTGGCTAGTGACAACAAATGCTTATATAAGCTGTCGAATAGGCAGTATGACTATAGCAAGAGGAAGTAATGTGAAGAACCTAGCTTTACATCCTCCAGCTCAGCCAAGCCTAACTATAATAAAAACTAGGAAACAACTTGTAACATATTTAATTGAAAATATTTGATCACCACTAACTATAGCAGATGCTCTTGAATTTAAGAATCAAACAGAAGATGACATCATTAACACTTATATTAACCAACCAGCTGCCGTATCTCACCTAAAATGTCACATGATTGAAGAAACCCTGGATAACGAAATTGATGAAGACCCCTTAAAAGATATCAATGATCAGACAATACCAAAAACAACTGTTTATAACATCAAACCCATTGAAATTGAGCTAGGGAAAGTCCTAAACATTAAAAAAAACCTGACTGATGACCAACAGTAAAGACTTATCCAACTCCTTGGAAAACATAGAGAGGCTTTCGCTTGGGATTACCTGGATATGAAATGGATTGACCCCCAATTATGTATGCACCACATCTATACTGAGAAAGATGTGAGACCCATTTGACAACCTCAATGAATATTGAAACCTCACCTAAAGGATGTTGTTAAAGATGAACTATAGAAACTGTTAGCTGTAAATTTCATCTATCCTATATCTGATAGCAAATGGGTTTCTCCATTAGTTGTGGGTCCTAAGAAGAATGAGAAGTGGCGTATATGTGTCAATTACAAAGAGCTTAATAAATCAATGCAAAAAGATCATTTCCCCCTCTCGTTCATCGGCCAAGTTCTAGAAACATTGACAGGTAAAAATTCTTCTCTTTCCTAGACGGCTTCAATGGCTACAACCAAATCTAAATTTCCCCTGAAGACCAAGATAAGACTACCTTCACCTGTCCCTGGGGGACGTTTTCTTATAGGGTATTACCTTTCGGACTGTGCAATGCACCTACCACATTCCAGAGAGTCATACTCAGCATCTTTGCAGATTTGATAAATGAGGGACTCAAGGTGTATATGGACGATTTTACACCCTACGGAGATGACTTCGAGCGGACATTACAAACACAGGAGAAAGTCCTGCAAAGATGCATTTCTACCAGGCTCTGCTTAAGCCATGAGAAATGCCACATGATGATGAACGAAGGCCTCATCCTGGGTCATTACATCTTAGCAGCTGGAATCCAGGTAGATCCAGCAAAAATTCAGATAATCCTCTTAATACCTACCCCTTGCACTCGAATTGAGGTACGTAGCTTTTTGGGATTTTCTGGATATTATCAAAGATTTATAAATAGCTTCTCCCAAATTGCTGCACCATTATATGCTTTGATAGGAAATATCAATTTTATATGGACTGAAAAATGTGACATTTCCTTTGAAGAATTAAAATGGCTAGTATCAACAACCCCAGTATTACGGGGCCCGAACTGGGATTTACCATTCCAAATTTCACCGATGCATCAGATACGGCCATTGGAGCAGTTCTCGGCCAGGAGGAAGATAAGAAATCTTATGAGATATACTACATCAACAAAAATTTAACTCCTACTGAGTTAAATTACACCGTGACTAAGAAACAGTTTCTAGCTGTAATCTATGCTACTAACAAATTCAGACATTATATAATAGGATACCTTGTGGTTTTGTATACTGATCACTCAGCTATCAAATATTTAGCTAATAAACCTATTACAAATGGAAGAGTGACACAATGGTTAATCCTTTTGTAGGAATTTTATATAAAAATCAAGGATCGACCAGGAAAAGAAAATCTGGTGGCAGACTTCCTCTCACGTGTGCCAAAAACAGATGATGCAGTGGCAGTAGAAGACCAGTTTCCCGATGAGAACCTATTTGTTGTAACTATGAAAACACCGTGGTACACAGATGTCGCAAATTACCTAGCAGTGGGGAAATTACCCAAGCACCTGATGACCAGAGAAAAAAAATTAATAGTGCAACACAACACTCGTTCTCCTGGATCCGAGGATACCTCTTTCACACAGGATCCGATATGCATATCCGTAGGTGTGTTAGAGAAGACGAAATCTACGATATCCTAAAAGACTGCCACAATGGACCTTGCGGTGGACACTTTGTAGATTGCAGGACTGAACATAAAGTCTTACAGATGGGCTATTATTGGCCCACCATTTTTAAGGACGCCAAGAAATTTTTCCAGGCATGCGATAACTGCCAAAGAATGGGCCACCCTAGCCAGTCTGATGAGATGTCCCTGCATCCAAAGTTAGTCATCAAGCCTTTTGAATGTTGGGCGTTAGATTTCATTGGCCCAATAAACCCATCATCTAATCAAAAGACATATATACTGGTTGCAATGGAGTATGTGACTAAATGGGTGGAGGCAAAAGTATTGCAAAGGGCAATAGAGGACATGGTAATCCACTTTCTTTTCCAAATTTTGGTGCAGTATGGCTTGCCCAGAGAAATAATTACAGATGCAGGGCCATAATTTGTAGGCCATAAGATTTCCTCTACACTAAAAAATCATCACATTTTGCACAGAATCACATCTCCATAGCACCCGTAGGCAAACGGCCAAGTAGAAAGTACCAAAAAAGTAATCAAAGGCATTCTAACAAAGATAGTCACCTTGCATAGACGTGACTGGGACACTCGATTGCCAGAAGCCCTGTGGGCATATCACATGACTTGGAGGAATACCACAGGATACTCCCCATATTAGCTAGTGTTTGGCAAAGAACCTATCTTCCCCATAGAATTTGAAATTCAAAGATTGAGGATAGCCCAAGAAGTAGGGCTGGATTTGATTGAAGCACAGGTTAACGGACTACATCAAATCAATGAATTGGATGAAATCCGGCTATCAGCTCTTCAGCATACTGCACTAATTCAGCAATAAAGAGAAAAATGGCATGATGCCCTCATCACGAAAAAGATATTCCATGAAGGTGATTGGGCACTTCTATACGATTCTAGGTTCCAAGATTTCCCGAGCAAACTCCAAACCAGATGGTTAGGTCCCTACGAGATAAAGGAGGTGCACAATAATGGCACCCTTACATTAACCACCATTGATGGGTTTGGTTACTCTTTTAAAGCAAATGGGCATTGAGTACACCTTTACCACAAACTGCTTACAAGGGAATCCTTTTGCCAACACATACGTGAAGATTCCATAATACAAATTCTTGTTGAAGAGGGAAACACTTTGACAACACCAGTCTAGTGAAGAATTTATTTTTGGAACTTTTACATAAAATTGTTTCTGTTTTCTTTCTATTTGATTGGATTTGCTTAGAACAAGTAGAGACGATTGTTTTCTTATTTTTCTTTGCTGTTACTTACAGGGAACAACTGTTGTTCCCTATAAGGAACAACACCTCTTCGTGTGCATTTTAATTTGCTATTCCCTATAGGGAACAACTACTGTTCCCTACAGGGAATAGCTGATGTTCCCTATAAGGAATAACTATTGTTCCCTATAAGGAACAACACCTCTTCGTGTGCATTTTCCTTTGCTGTTCCCTGAAGGGAACAAATGTTGTTCCCTGTAGGGAACAACTGCTGTTCCCTGTAGGGAACAACTGCTGTTCCCTATAAGGAACGTCACCTCTTCGTGTGCATTTTCCTTTGCTATTCCCTATAAGGAATAACACCTCTTCCTGTGCACTTTTCCTTTGCTGTTCCCTACAGGGAACATTTGTTGTTCCCTCTAGGGAACAACATTTTTTGTGAGTATTTTCCTTTGTTGTTCCGTACAGGGAATAACTGTTGTTCCTTCCGTGTGTATTTTTATTTGCTATTCCCTACAAGGAACAACTGTTGTTCCCCATAGGGAACAACACTTTTTGTGTGCATTTTTCTTTGTTGTTCCCTACAAGGAACAATTGTTGTTCCATACTGGGAACATCTAATTTTTTGTGTGTATTCTCTTTGGTGTTCCTTACAGGGAATAGCTATTGTTCCCTATAGGGAACAACACTTTTTGCGTATGTATTTCTTTGTTGTTCCCTACAGGGAATAGTTGATATTCCCTATAGGGAACAACACCTTTTGCGTGTATTTTTCCTTTCGTGTTCCTTACAGGGAACAACGACTGTTTCCTATAAGTAACATCACTTTTTTTGCGTGTTTTTGTGTTGGTTTTCTTTTGCTATTCCCTTCAGGAAACAACACTTTGTGAGTATTTTTTTTGGAGAGCACCCTTTCTTCTCCTTGCATGATCATCCCTGGACCATCCCAGTTCAATCTTTATGATCCTCTTTATGGCATGAAAATACAAATAAATATTTAAAGGACAACAAGTATGGAGTTTACTGGAACATGCAAATGTCTTGAATATTATCATCTCTAACAAGATTGCTTTGTATTGATCGAAAAAGAAAGGACACAATTATCTATATCACTTCACTGTCCTCTTTTCCACTATAAATCAAACTGATTGATTTTATGTACCATGCTGGTTCTCCCCTATCCTGTATAATTCTCTCTGTTTATTATCAATAAGATTAGGGGTATTTTTTTTCTATTGATATGTTCAAACTTCTTCTGCCATCCCTACTCTTAAGGAGTGCTGAGCCATCCTCTATATATAAAATGGGGACTGTTAAAATAAATAAATAAATAAATAAATATAATAAATATATATATATATATATATATATATATATATATATATATATATATATTCGCTAGCAATTGCATGATTTTTTTCCACAGATGGAGGATAGGGGGTCTCATCACGAGCCAGCCTACCATGATCATAAGGATGGAGCAAAGTGCCATTCCCACTATGGCCACCACACCAGGGATATGATCCAATGGATGCATCAAGAAACAAAGTCCTTGGAACAGGAGTTCTCATCACGAGCCGACCTGACCACTTTTGCTACTTCCCAGTGAATAGAAATGTGTTTATCTGGTTACCATGCCAGCAAATTGGTCTCCACTATGGACATCATAATGCACTTCCCCAATTATACATAGAGGACCATGGTTCCCAAGGGTTAGAAATCAACTTTGTCAAAGCTATGGATGCCTGCAGGCAACAAAAGCTTTGCTGATGGTATTGAAGTTTTATTTTCTACATCAATAATTATTATAATACCCTCTTCTTATTATTTATCTTTACTACAGAGAGATTATGTTCCTAATTTACCTTGAACCTTTATGCATGAGTTATCTTTTAAAATCAATCACAACAGTTTTAAGTGGAATACCGGTGGTAAACTATTATTTCCTGCATAAGCTTTCCTTTTTCTTTATCGTATCACCTCATGATATCTTATCAATTATTTATAATTCTCGTTACATGCCTTGTTTTCATCACTCTAATATCCTTTATGATCCTTTCATTAATATGCGTACCGTGCAACTTTCATTACCCAATCCATCGCCCCTATACTTCGCCGCCAACGCGTTATCCTTTCATTCATTCGGTCATAGGCAACCTATTATTTCGAAGGGGGGCGAGGAACTCTAGTGTACTTATGCATGCACTGTCATTTTTTATTTGATTTTACAGAACAATACGACATCCCATGATCACAGAGCATGTGGCATTATAATAGTCCTCGATAACGGTATTTATGTTTATAAAGTACCACCTGATAGACCCATTACAACCATTTTCTATTCCATCTCTCGCATTTGTTCATTGATATGCTTTCCCCAATACACTAATCGTTCACAGAATTCAAGCATCATTGGAGGAAGAACAGTGCGCCGAGAAAATTTAATACTGGCTGTCTCCGATCAAGCTAGGGAAATTCTAGCTCTGATAGGATGGATAGCATACTTTACAAGATTTCAACCCCCCAATGAGAAAATCGCCATCGAATTTTTATGGAACCTGTAGAATGAATAATCTGTGGTAAGAGGCAGACAAATTACTGTAACAGATGTTGTGATAGCAGAAGTGTCTGGGTTGCCAGCAGAAGGACCAGTATGGGTTGGCAAGCGATTAAAGTTGCATGATGCTATCGAGGCTTTTAGGGATGAAGGACAGGAACTAATCACCAAGGGCAAAGGCATTCGACCATCTTCTCTTTGAGAGCCATAGGGAGAATTGGCACGAATTTTCCAAAACTACATTACCTGCGACGGGCATAAAGACATGGTAAGGCCGCGACAAATCAAACTTTTAGAAGTTTTAAAACAAAAATGCTCTGTTAATTTTCCTGCACTATTGAATTCATTACTGCATGACACTTCCGAGAGGTTGAGACAGTCCCAACACATAGAAACAGTATTTAGCCACCATTGCCTGATCAGGTTAATAGTTAGCTATAACCTTTCTCAACAACAATCAAACTGGGAAGATCTAATATTGGTCCTTGAAGGAGGTGTAGCCTTGCCAGCACCTAACCCTATTCCAAAAAGAAAGAGGACTGCCCTCTCGAGAAATGTACCTCACAAATGCAGACGATCCACAAGGTTGAGGTCAAAACAGGGAGCGCCTGAAAATCCTCAAGGTAGCGCTAGTTAACCTATAGAAGTATCCAGCCCAGTAGGTGAACAATACTTACAGCTAGAGTTAGAAGGACAAGATAACTCGAAAGGAAAACCTGAGGAAGGAAAGGGGCATTCTGAAGATGAGCAAAGAAACGAATTGGGATCTCTCCCAACACCAAATGTGAGCCCCCAAAACAATTTGCTGCATGATTTCGAGATGGCCCAGGTCTTGGCCAACATGATGTATACATGTAGCATGAAGGACTACTCAATCTTAACTTACGAGAAACCCAATATCTTGGGAATTCTAGTGATACCAGAATTCTATCTCCCTCAAAATATGTAAACCACGAAGAAAAAATGGATGTAGAGGCCATTCAGGAAGCAGAGGACCAATTTGGTGACACGCTCCCAGTGGAACACAGCTAGGGAGGCCTAAACTTAGAAAACATAGACCAAGGAGAAGAAGAAGAGACAAAGATTATGCGGGAAGCTGATAATTAGTCTGGAGACACGGTCTTATTAGAACAGAGCCAGGGTGAAAAAATAGGCTCTTTAGAAGTAGAAGCTGTTAACAAGACTGACAGCAGAACATTCGCTCCTCCAAAAAAGTATAGAGCCAAATTGAAGAAACTAAGAAAAGAACAATAGAAGATTCGCAAAATGGTCAAAAGGCTTAGAAAGAAAATAAAAGAAATCACAATGGGAAAGGTTCCAGACAATACCCCGAATATAGTAAATGCGGCCGTACAAATAGAGTTATATGAAGGTAAGGCTACAGGAACTCAAATTGAGCCCTTACCTACCCAAACAGAACATCATGCAATTTTGGTAGACGTAGCTACTCAGACAAAGGATGTACCCTCCTACAACATGGCTACTCAGACGGAGGTTTGGACCTCCCATAATAAAGAAATACAGATAGAAGATATCCCTTCTCATAGCAGAAGCACTCAGACAAGCATACAAGCCCAAGACATCATGACACACCATGACCCCATTATATTGAATCTTTAGGAAGAATTGGCACAGGCTCAACTTGCGGTGGAACGACTTGAACAAGAAACAGTTTCCCAGCAGAAATATAAAGAGATACAGAGACAACTTTGGGAAATGAATGCAACAGAGAGCGAGACTTTTGATAGATGCAGAAAGGCAGAACAAAAAATAGAGAAGATCAAGCTCAGGCTAGACAAGGTCATAGGTCAGATAGACACCATCTGCTCACTATATACAGATGTCATGACATGCAGGTCTCCTGCCACTAATTATGCCTTGTTTTTGTTAGAACGATATCTGTTGTTAAAAATTAAAGCCGTGAGATCTGGGGAACTAATTGAATTAAGAACAATTGAAGATTTTATAAATTGCTATAAACAACATGGTGTAAAGGTTCAAAGGCTTCTTTGTGAGTTTTACCTGCACAATTTTGTATTAGAGAACGAGGTGGAAAAGAACCTGAACCCTTTTGTAGGGGATGTTCAATTCCAGACCTTTATTTCATTTGTAGTTAACCAACTCAAATGGTTTAAAGCTCATAACACATTCCAAAGACAGGAACACAGATTGGATCTTTGGGTAAGAAGTGAACCCAAGCACCCTTTACAAATTCTTGCTAACCATAAGAGTCTGATGACATGAGAATGGGTGATTAAAATTTTAGGGCCTATTCAAAAGGAGATTGTATAGACAGGAGTATCATATTTCCTCTCCATTCAAGAAAGCTCTCTGGCTACATCCAAGCTCAAGTGGACAGTCTCCACTAGTAGTGTGCAGGATAGAGAGCCATTTAATTACAGAAAATTTAAAGCAGTTGCGTCTCATTTTGTCACCTATAGAAATCTTATTTTGAGAGAAGGACCTTATTGGTTAGGATGTCGGTTTCATATCCCCATCATTTGGTATCCTCCTAAAGGTTATCAGGCTATCTATGAATTGCCTGAAGGAAAGGAAGGGCCCGCCTTTACGCTCCTGGCTCAAAATCATGGTTTTAGACCAATTTTTGATGCTCCTTCTCCAACCTACTCTTTAACTGCACTGCATACAAATTACTTACTTTTCATGAGGACATGAAACAAGGTAAGTAGGGGAGTATGTTGAGTTATGAAATGGGTATGTATTTACTCTTAATTTCATCACCTTTTTCCTCTTTTCTTATCTTTTTCACTTCTTAATATACTGACATATTGATGGATTATGATAAGAAATAGATGAACTACTCATAGTTAAGATCTAGCTATCATAACTAACTTTTACTCCTCTTTATGCAGGAGAATGACGAAAGGAATAGTTGTTGTTCCCTAACGATGGAACAACATAAACCAACAAATGAAGAATGGAATGCACCGGTTACAGATAGAGTGGAGCACAAATCAAGAGGATCACTGTGAAATAGGAAATGTGTCTGAAGATAGCAATTAGTTGCGAATCCCTCAGGATCGGGAGATCCTAAGGGATCACATTTATCTTTTACCTCTTTCTGACTATAAAAGAAAATGATTGTAGGAAGAAAGGGGATTGATCTCTATTATTTCAAATTGTAATTTTAATTTATAGACTCGTGCTATTAGAGAACATGACCATATTGTAATGAAACTTAAGTTCAATGATTAATATATAATTGAGTTCTTGTTCATTCGTATTCTCTAAAGTAGCTCAACAGTGTTCGCTGGTGGCTAAGGGCCTAACCTCTGGTGGATTAAAATGCTTCTTTGTGTTATATATTTTTGTTTCTCGCAAGTATGACTGGTTTGATAATTTTCCTATTTTCTGTGATTTTATCTTGTTCGCTATTTACTGCTTTCCTGTATTGAAGTAGTGCACTTTCTTTACATGTTTTACAATGCTATCATTTGATTTGATTTATGCTTATTCCAAATTTCAGTATTTAGACATTGATCCGTATTGATTTAATCAGCTGTAAGAGTTTGGCTATCGCTATTGAATTATTAGATTGATATTATTGCTATTTGGATTGCTTAGTGGAGATTGAGTATGATTTAGATTGAATCAGCTAAGAAGATATGAGTTATTGCTATTGTACTCTCCGCTGATGCTATTTTTAATTGAATTTCTTGTGTGAGAATTGATTAAAATTTTAGTAGAGGATTGAGTCTTGAAGGTTAGATGTCATACTTCCTTTAATGATTGCAATTTGAGTTTAATAGATGCATCCATTTACTCTTGTATCAAAAGTCTATACTTCATTGTAAGAAATATTACTATCTAGATTTATAGCATGCACACAGTGTGTACACTCTTGGAATAAAAGGACTTGCCTAGGTTGATGATTAATGTGGGGTAATTAGGAGTTTTAAAATACACCTTTTATCAACCAACGCAATCTTTCATCACTAAGAAACATTAGCGACATTTGTCGCATGATGACATACCAATGCATATCGTCAACATAGTCCATAGTTGCGACGACAACCTGTCAACAAACCATATCGATCCTTTGGCATCAACAACACCCATGTCGACATCAAAACCTGCAAAGATGAACGACAAGACACATGTCATCGACCAATCCTGGCGAAACTGTCGATGAACACAAGTCAACAGCCATATCAACTGAACGCCATGAAAGCCATAAACATTACCTGAACAACCTAATCCATAACCAACACTTTCGAAGCTAAACTGAAGTGACGAAAACACTGAACACTGACGATGACACTTGAACACCTATGCAACTGAATCAACGGAATCCTCCTGGATCAAATCTTGTGAAGCAGTTTATTGAACCTAAAATTAAAATCTTTGATTCTTTAATTTGGGCTTGTTTTAAGATTGGAAAGATCACTAATTAGGGTAGAAGTTGTATGATCATCTCCAAACTTAGTCAAAAAATTCTCTTGAAATGCATTCCAATTATTAATTGAACCTGATGGTAAGGAAAAATACCAGGATGCTGCTAATCCCGTAAATGTATATGGAAAAAGACTACATACACAATCTTCTTATGTAACCTCTTTGAGATTAATAACCAACATATAATTGTGAAAATGTTCTTTATCCTGAACCCCTTCATCAAGATTGAAGTTAGGTAACCATATTTCTGGATATTTAGGCAAATGATGAAGGGGTGTTGGCATGTTAACAACACCTGGATTTTTCCAAGGTCTATTATCCATTGTGGGAATTTGAATAGAAGAAGCGGTAGTAGTAGAAGAGGCTAATTGCGCGGAATAAGAATCCCCTATGCTAGTACTACTAAAAATAGCACCTGTTGGTTGGGAATGGGCGATAGGGATGAATGGATTGGTCATCGAGAAGAAGCTAATGAGGTGGAATTAAATAAAGGTGTTTTTGGTGGATATGAAGACAAAATCTCACTAGTGGATGATTTAACTTTAGACTTTTGGGTCTTTCTTCGGTGGGAAAGTAAGGAAAACTCAAATGGAATGATCCCGAATTTCGCACTTTGAGAACGAGTCAAAATACGTCAAGTGGGAAAAGTTGATGATACGCTATCTTTAGATAACTCGGAATATTGAGGATTTTCTTGGGAAATAGAGATTCCTTCTAATTTCTAAATTAAAGTCTGAACTTTAGGTAACTCCTGTAAAGGAGGTTGATCGGTTGTCTTAGGGTGTATACTAGGAGATTTGGTTACAACTTCTCATCTAGGGGTAGGATATTTTGAGTGAGAATTGGAAGTCGAGGGAGATTTTGAGGGTGAATGACTCTTCAGATGACCTTTTGATTTGGGATTATACCTTATTCCCATTCATAGTCAAGGGCCCTCTTTCTAGCGCCAAAAATGTTAAAGGCTAGAACTTCACTGCCTCAACATCGCGGAATACCACATGGTCAGGAGCTTAAAGAAACTCTGTTTCCATTGAATTTGGTAGGTCTAACTGGGTATAAAGGGACCAATTTCCTGTTTTAAAGAGATTTAATATAATAACAGAATGAAAACCAATGAAATGATTTTATAGATAATAATAAAATTACTAAAATAACTTATTCTACTAATTTCCCAGGATAACACATATTTATATGTGATTCAAAGAAAGATTTCACAAAGCATATAACAATATAGTTCATTCAATACTTTGATGAAAATAAAGGATATATGATGTCCACATGGGGTAGCTCAAGCGGCAAGGGCCGTGGAAATGAAGTCTCACCGAACCGGAAGTCTTGGGTTCAAATCTTGGGCTACCCTTCCCCTGTAGAGGGGTACATAATGGACATGTGAATCGGAGAGTCCCACCCCAGCTTACAAAAAATAAAATAAAATAAAGGATATATGATAAAATAAATTAATAAAATAGTTAATTAATTAAGTTGGTTAAAACTCAATCACATAAAAGATCTTGTTATCTCATAAATAATTACAAATCATTCAATTCTACACATCAATAGTGATAATGATTAATTATTTTCAAAGAATATATATAACAAAATAACGCATAAGAGATTCACTATCTAATTTAGTAACACATAAATATAATATAAAGATAATAGTACCTGATGCGTTAGCGCTCTGCTTGTGAAATAGATATCTTTGAGGCTCAGCTTCTCAATTAGATAACTTTTGATCAAACAATAGTGCAAGTTCAAAGTTGTCTTCTCAAAATTCTGGACCCTTTTCTAAATGCATCAGAGGGGTTTAAATAACCTATTAACATTAAAAAAATAGTAAACATAGAATAAAAGTATTCGAAAAAACTTCAACAAACTAAGCTAAGATAAAGAACAACTAAATTAGTGTTCTAGGCACAGTGGGCTTTGCTGAAGTATTAGCTCTAAATCGCATCCCCAAACAGAGGCGCATAAACATTTATGCTTACATTTAGATCAACCAGAAGGCGGTTGGTATGTCATATGGCCATGGATTAGTGGAAGGAAGAGGAGCAGGCATAGGTCCTAAACGTTTGAACAGAGCAGCACAATGAACAGAGTAAATTCTATTCCGGCATTCTGGTTATATCTCTGACATCAAAAGGCGGTCCAATCAAAGTCTGCAGTTTCAAAGCACCTCCAATCATGGATTCAGAGATACAAATCCTTCAATGGGCGGTTCAGTCATTTCCGCACCTGCAAAGCATCTCCAAGGACCAGCTGTTTCAAAGAGCGAAACCCTTTCTGTGTAATAAGAAAAACTGTGTGACAAGAAATAGTGTGTAATATCTAAATTCGTTGTAACAAGTACGCGTCAGCCATTTTGCTGCCTTTCAAAACAAATAACTGTTAAAGTCAAAAAAAATAATAACTCATGACCGTGCTCCATATTGATTCTTAATCTTCTCTCTGAGATCATATATGTCTGTGAGCGGCTACAGTTGGGGGGGATGTACTGATTTCATGTGCAATTATCCCGTAAACACTGCATCACTAAGTGTTTGAAGAATTTTTACTGCTGCATTCGAGAGATACCTCAACATGAGCCACTGACTATGAGGCTTCACTAGAAAATGTCAATAACTTTCAAGGTTCGCTTCTGATAAACTATGAATATCTTACACCTTCTTCTTAGATGTTTCCTGCCAAGATTTTTTTAAAGCTTTTACATCTAGCAAGGTGTCCTTCGAGCATTCCTGAATTATATTGGCCTGCAATAAGGTATTTGTAATTTATTTGGTGAAATTTGAGGCAAGATTTCTGGCTCTGATAATAGCCATTTTTGCCTGTTTCATTTTGATATCCTAATCACCGAAAATAATAACCTTTTGTGATTCTTCAATTTGAGGAAGATCAGCTAATCTTCCCTAACCAGTGTCTTGCCAATCTATATACTCATAAATGTTCTCATGAATTTATTCATAAAACGTCCTCATATCGGACAGTTGGTTTACTAAAGAATTGCTAGTCTTTGACAAGTCTTGAATTAAAGACAATTTGTGATAGAAGATAGGCTTCTGCTTTGTTAAGAGTATATCCAATTCTGATGCCCCCTTGTGGACTTCATTTATCTCTGTATTTTCCCTTAGTTGGTTTACACTTTGTTGCAATTGCAATATCTGTTCATCTTTGTCCTTCACTTTAGATTTAAATTGTAGCTTTAAATCATTAAAACTTTTTTGTAACTCGGTAAGGTTTGTTTGCCATTGTTGCTCAATTTCTTGTCTTTCAATATGGAAAGTTTGTTCTAATTGAACAATCCTTTGATCTTTTTCTTTCATGAGTAGTTGTATTTCTGCAACTTTATCAATGGTAGCACTAGTGTAAGCTTCTGCGAACTGAGATAATATGTTCAATTCCTTATCAATAGCTATTTTAGCTCCTTTCCAAAGGACTTGAAAAGGAGTTTCATTTGAAAATAGCACTTGCGATTGCTCTAACTTTATTTTCTTCCTTGACCCGCTCATTACCACTTTATGCTTTGGACTGTAAAATACATCCAAAGGCATGAGGACTATCACAACAATAGGGAATGCATGAATTATTTCCATATCATCAACAATAGTTGATTGATTAACAATTTTAGAATTAATATTATTCTCAAGATTGTTAGGAATATTATTCCCTTGGGAAGCCTCAACAGTAAACGAGGTTGTCCCTGTAGTTTCTGGAACCTGTGTTATCTCTCTGCTGACTGTAACATGTTCTACTTGTATATCGGCTGAGATACCTACAACCCGAGTTTTGTCTATTGTCAAAACATGGTTTAACTCCTCCCATAATTCATCCAATTTGTTCTCCTCTTTAAATTTTCTTTTTTTTCTCAACAACCATAGTAGTTGTTTTGGAAAGTTGGGAAATAATTGGAGCTTTTGAAGAGGAGGTTGATGCATCTAAAACTTTTGAGTTTTGTCGAAATTGTTTTAATAGGGATTCTTTCAAATGGGCTATTCTTTGCTGATGATGTTTATTGAATCTAATCAATTCGTTAGGACTTAGAGAATCTAATGACATTTTTTCTACCATATAATACTCTAGAACCATTTCAAACAAATCATTTAACTTGTTAGGCTCGCTCGAAAATAGTTTGATCTTAGCTTGTGTTGTAACATCTTTCGTTGTGCCATTAGGGTCATATGGCCTGTTTAGTATGGTTGGAAAACTAAAGGATTTTAATTGTTCAATTTCAACTAAGGAATGCTTGAAATTCTCTAAGGCATAGGTACCACAGGGGATAGGAAAACATGGCCAGGCAGATTTCTTGGCATCTTTAAGTACTTTAGTTAAGCTCTTACCAATTGTTTGATAAACAATTTCCTTGGTCAATAATTTATCTCGGACAAAAAGGGGAAAAGCATGAGGATGGGCAAGGCTACCAAAAACCCAAATGTAAGTAAATGACTCTTCCCCAAACCACTTTCCTATAGGATTTAAGTCTTTATTGGCTTCTGTAGTAAGTCTATTGGATTTTCTACCATAGCCCTCTTGGTGGATAGGGAGCATGACGTCATGATAGATTTTGTAGAAGTGAGCATGGTATTTGGTTTCCCAAAGGATATCTAGATAAACAGATATAGGACTAAGAAATTGATCTGTCCATTTCCATCCTAGAGATGGAAAATCATAAGAAAAATAAATTGTGTCCATGACATAGGTGCTCATAAAGAAAAGAGGAGCCATTCTTTTAAAAACATTGCACTTTTGTCTATAATTTCGGATTTGAGTGGTCAAACTGTTGGATAAAATAGTCTCCTAATCCATGATATAGACATCAACAGAGGCTTCTATCAATCACACCCATTCTTTCGAGAATTTCTATGTATTTAGATAACAATAGAGGCAACATAACATAGTAGCAATATGAGAGAAAGGTCCAACAATAGAGGCTAATGAATACATACCCTTGCCCTTTCACTTGTGTTTGTTTGGGTCCCTTCTCCATTCTTTGATTAGCTCTGTAGCATTTGGATTCTCTTGCATGAATTTATAGACGAATTGCGTATCATATTTCTTCTGAGGTTGAGGTAAAAGATATACTTTCCTTAAATCCTTAGCTTTAAAAGACCCAATAACTGTCTTCTTTGGAGTTATAAACATTCTTCTATAATGTCCATATGGTTAACAACCCATCTCACCATATTTGTATATGGTAGAAATTTGGGGTGGGTAACAATTCTGTGGAGAAAATAATTGGCCACATCTTTCCATGTGTTGCTATTACTTGGAGGAGAATCATCAACAGTAGCATCCTGTTTCACGATTATTCTTGGATTTTCATCCTCGAATAATTTGGATATTGCTTCCCAGGAGGAAGAACCTATATCCGAAGTGCATGTAGCATCTGTAAACAATGGAGACATCTCAGACACTTCTTCGGGGGATAAGATTTGCCTTGCTTTATTACAGACTTCCTCCTTGCCTTGATTATTCTTAATATGTCCTTTAACTGGTGTTTATTAGAATTTACCTATAAAGAAATGAATCAAGATAAGAAGCAAAATATTTGAAATATGTAAAGATTCATATCAATTCAATGTGAGATGGAAAATCCTTTCACATTAACTCAAAATTATTACAAATCATCAAAAAACCTCGAAATTAGAACTACGCAAAGTGGCCATTTAATTTTCAAATGCTTGTTCATGTGACATTAACACTTATCATTATATCGGAAAATATTTTATCGAAATTTTGTATCAGGTGATATTAACATAACTCAGTGATATGCAATTTCTGAAAAACATATAGGTGCGGGATCTATAGTAATGAAATACTAGAGTTTTAACAAAATGTGATATCAGCATCCGTCAATTGATGGAGTGAGATATCATATTTTGATAGATTGCGATATTGGTTTTGGCATTTGGCATTTATGCTTTTCGCTATTTTGCTTTTCGGCTTTTCGCAATCAGCTTTTTGTTATTTCGCAATTGACTTTTAGTTGTTTTGTAATCGACTTTTCATTGTTTTTCTATTATTTGAAATTGTCAATACTACATGTAGGTTTTAATAAGACCAATCCTTTTATGATATTTCCATTTATTTGTTATGATTTCAAGACTCGTAAGACTTGTAATTTATTTCCTAAAATTACAAAAGGATTCCTAAAAGATTTTATTCCCTTTTCCTAAACTTTCTTGTTTTATTCAAAAATAAAAGAGTAAATATATAACTTATCCTATTTTATCTAAACAAGGAAGGATTATATCCTAATTTTTTTTAAAGGGTCCCCATTATTCTTTCTCCCAAGTTTAAAGAAAATGGGGGGGTTGTTGAGTACCACAACGGTACCTCCTTCTACTATTGGTATTAGATAACCCAAAACTACAATTTGAGGATCTACAGTTTCACCTACCAATGCTTCTTTACTCCTTGAACCACAAGATATTACCACTACTGCAAAATACAAGCAAACACCTCTTTAATAAACTCTGATCATAAAAGGCGAAGGTTATTGACTAACTCTATCTACTTTTTGTGCTTTTGGCTTCACTCGACAATGATTCTTTATTTCTTGCACCTAAACTTTTCCCATTACTACAAACTAGGAGCAAACGCTTCTTTGAGAAACTTGGATTATGAAAGGTAGAAGTAATAGACTAATTCTATCTACTTTTGGTGCTCTCGACTTCACTTGCTAATGCTTATTTACTCCTTGCACCTCAAACTTTTCCCATTACTACAAACTAATCAAATGCACCCTAGTCTTCACCTGCCAATGATTCTTTGCCTCTTGCACCTCAAAATTTGACCATTACTCCAAACCATGAGTGATGACCTCTTTCAAAAACTTTGATTATCAAAGGCACATGTTATTGATTAAAGTTATCCACTTTTGGTGCTTTAGCCTTGATCTATATGGTTAAAATAGAATTCCCAACATCCCTTTCATTATCCAACATGATGAATATAGATTTGTTCATCGAGATCAAAACCTCATTTGTTTCTCTGATATCATATCTATTGATAGGTAAATTTCAACCTACTATAATATCTAGTGTGGCTCAGGTAAAGTTCAACCTTCTATAATATCCAATGTGGCTCTGAGTTACACATAATGTTTTAGCAAATTGATAAAAAATAAGAAAAAAAAAATTCATTTAATTGCCTTAATGTTGTCTTATTGGAAATACACAATGATACTATGATATGGAGTGAATCAGTATCACATAAACTTAATTTCATTTCAACTTTATTAATCGTAAACAAAGATCACATCATATAATCAAACATAATGCATAAACATAGAGATTAAAGTAGAACCCCAACATTAGAGAAATTTTGAGGTAAAAAAAGGGCCTAAAAATAAAAATGTACAACAAAAATAAACTTTATAAGAACTAATAGGATTCAATATGATTATGTCAACCATGGGGGATTATTCACCCTTTTTTAAGTAAAAAAAAAAAAAAAAAAACTACTTTTTCGACTTGTCTCCTTACAAATTTACTCAAATTTCGAGCAGGAGCACTCAAATTAAAATTTTCATCTAACGGCTGCTTCCGCCTGAAATTTGAGAATAAATGTAGGGAGATAAGTTGAAAATACGAGTTGAAAAGATAGTTTTTTATTTTTTCCCTCCAAAACTTGATGAGGTAATCTAATATTATTTTATTATTTTCACTATTATTTTATAATATTCCTTAGAAGACCCATTTTAGACCTCAAAACATTTCTGATGATTGGGAGAAAAATACTTGAACGCTTTTGTAAGAGACTTCAATTTATTACAATGATACAAGAAATGACTTATGAGGACACCAATGTTCTGTAAGCACCAAATTACAAGATTGAAGGCTCCAAGCTATTTGATAAATGAGGATACCAATCCTCTATAAGAACTGACTTACAACTGCTTAGGGTCCAACCTGTTTTATAAATAACAACATTGATCCTTAACAACTCAACTAAGCCTGGAAATTTAATTTGTCCTCCTAGAAGCTTGTACCCAACATTGCTCTTTTTTTCTTCACTGGCTTACCTACTATTCCAACACTTAATTAGACTACCGAGGCTATTGCTTTACTTCAAGTCCGGTCTAGCTTTTATAGACCAGTTGGCACTTCTCTTCTTATCTTATAGGGCTATGGCCTAGACATACTAGAAATTGGCCTCTAACCAAGACTTGAACTCCTTAATAATTTAGGGTCAACTGTAACCTACAACTCAACTTGCGGCTAGCTCTAAAAAATATATGAAAAGTTTCTAAAGAAAATTGTGCCAAAAAGCCTCCTAAAACTCAAATAGGGGCACACTTCCCACTTATTGACTTGGTCAGCTTGGTTTTGCTCCCTCTTCTCTTAATTCACAAGAAGTGAACCCTTGTTCCATCGCACTCTTCCTTCACTACAAAATCAAGGGTCAAATCCAAACTACTTGATCAATCATCCATATATTCTCCTCTTGGCACCTATTTATAGTCTTTTTCATGCCTAAATTGGGGTTGAAAAAATGTTAGTTGATTATGTAGCTTTCCCTTTCATTAGAACTACCTTTGACATCGATAACAAACATTTTCAACATTTCTCCATCAAAATTTCCTAGTAACTCATTGTTTCCTATTAAACTTGTTTGACAATGACTACCACTAAGTAATTGGTTGTTTTCTATCAAATTTGTTTGGTGAGGACAACTAATATGTGGAGTCCTTATTTATAATGAATTTGCTTGATGATAAATAATATGAGGTACTTTATCTTTAGATTTATTTGAGATAATTGATTTGTTATTTAAATGCATAAGAAAATATAAAACTTATACATATAGCTTCTTTAGAATGAATATATATATATATCTATATATATATGTTTATCGCTTACTTTGCTTTATAATTGATTTAGATGAATATTCTATTAATAATCCGAAAACGATAGGCAATATGCATGAGAACTTTATCACATAAGGTGTATGGTTAATTTAGAATATCATTGAGTGTTTTTTTTGGTAAGCTTGACATGACTACATCTTGCTCATGTCCAATATATAAGGCCTTGTTATTTTATATGTACATAAAAAGCCTCATTACATTATTACGAAATTACCTAACATGTACTTAATATTATGATTTTAAATAAATATGGGATGTCTTCATTTTTCATTCTTGTAGTTGTTTGGTTGTTTATTTAATATTTGCTACTTGTATAACCTGAACAAGGCAAATAGGATTATTATTTTAAATAAATATGGGATGTCTTCATTTTCATTCTTGTAGTGGTTTGGTTGATTATTTAATATTTGCTACTGGTATAACATGAACAGGGCAATTAGGAAATGAGATTATTAAGAAATATATTTTTTCAAAAGAAAATGTTATCCATCAAATAATAGTTTTGATTATTATTATTTCTTTAATACTAAACTATTAATAATTTTTTGATTATATATAATATTAATATTAATATATAGGGTGCGGTGCCTTAGATGCTGGTGTTGCTCATGGTACCAACTCAGTAGAGAAATCCACCTCTCTATGAGGAGGAAACTCTAGAATCTCTACAGGAAACACATCTTGAAACTGTTGCAACATACGGAGGATCGGTGGTGAACGACTGAGCTAGGGTTCGAAGGACGAAACCCTCGATGGCGCATCCTGCACGGCGGATCGGGCTCAGGCTCTGATCATCATTCGCTGCAGCGTGACAGAGCTGCAGGGGAACAGAGAGCGACAATGGTTCAACCCCAGGGGGGGCGTCAAAGCCCTCCCCCTCACAGCATAGTACGGGACCTGAAGTCATATTTGGATCAGTGGATCCAGACATACTGAGCAAAGGGAAAAAGCAACAGGAAGACGACAGTGATAAACCAGAAGCACAAGAGACCCAGGCGAATGAACCGCAGGTCACCTCCTCTACCTGCTGACCGGTAGCCAAGGTTAGGCCGCGCATAGAACTGCATGGAGAGAAGATTGATAGTAGGATTGATTTCATGACAGATCATGCAATCATTGGTAAATTTATAGGGTTTTGGCCAACCGAACGTGCCCTAAATGGATGGATTGCGGCAAAGTGGAAGCCTAAGGGAGACGTCTCTCTCCAGCTAGGGCCGAAGGGCTTCTTCACCGCCATCTTTTATTGCCTAGAAGATAAATACAGGATCCTAGGAGGGGGTCCGTATTTCTTTAACTCAGCAGGCCTCTATATCACAAACTGGAAACCCAGATTTAACCCTGACAAGGAAGATCTCACATGGGCTCCGGTCTGGATCAGGTTATACTCTCTCCCCGATGAATACTGGGAAGAGGAAAGTTTGAAGCGCATAGGTAATGGAGTGGGACAATATATCAGAGCATCTGAGGAAACAAAAACTCGTAAGTATATTTCATATGCAAGGATCTGTGTTTTTATTCGTCTCAATGAAGCTCTTCCTGATTCAATAACCCTAGCCCATCGCGACGAGGAATGGACCCAGCCCCTGGACTATGAACATGTGCCGTTCAGGTGTCGAAGATGCCATGCAATAGGGCATCTATTTCGGGATTGTCCACTCTCTGTCAAAGCTAGCCTGCTTGAATCTTCTGACTCCCCATCTCAGGCTTCACCCAGGTCTCTAATAGAAAGCGTGTGCATAAGAAGCCTCCGAATGCTTCCAAACCTCAGCCTCCCAATACCCACAACCCTGCTTCCAAGAACAGCTTTGAGTCTCTCAGCGATTTCCCTGAAGATCAACCCTTGCTCAACAATAACATCCCTGCCCGTCCATCCTCCTCCACCCCCCCCCCCCTTCCGGTCCCCCTCCCAAATCAAAAACCCCCATTCTAATCCCAACCATCCTAAGTAGGCACCAGAAAGAGCCAGAGGAGACCCCCAAGGAAAAGGAGAGGGATGAGACGTCGAATCCCCAAAAGATCTCAGAGATCACTCAAGAAGACACAAGTCAAGCTCAAATAATGGAGGTAGAACCTGAAAGCATAGATCTCCACGGTCTGGACATCATTGGATTGGAGCTAGCTTGTAGGAAAGAGGTGTATGACTCCATCTCAGAGACTGATTTAGAAAAGCTGGAAGAGGTCATATCCAGAGCCTTCCACCAGCAACAACTAGGCATTCAACCTGGTAGCGCATGGGACAGCAATTTGCGTCCAAAGGACTCCAAAAAAAGAGGGAGAAAGACGGATCTTCAGAGAACAATGGAGGTAGGCAAACTCCTGGTGGACTCAGGGAGATATGCGAAGCTTACGAAGTACTTTAGCCCTACCCAAACCAGTTATCCATGAAGCTTATCTCCTGGAATCTAAGAGGGCTTAACAGCCCCGCAAAATCTAGGATGCTAAAAAACATGATCAAGTTGGAAAAACCGCAAATGTGTTTCTTCCAAGAAACCAAATGCAATAGTCATACGCTGGGTCGAATACTTTCAAAGGCCTGGCCAGGTTGCCGCTCAGTAGCCGTGGATGCAACGGGAGCTTCGGGAGGGCTAGCAATCGCTTGGAACACCCAGGCAATATCGCTTACTGACTTCCACGCTTCCCATCACCTCATTCAAGCTGCCTTTCACATTCTGGGCACCAATGTTCATGGGAATTTATCCAATGTCTACTTTCCGCAGGACGGTGGCAGCAAAAAAGCGCTCCTTGACACCATTGAAGCGCTGAACGCTAACAGGCAGCATCCGCTTTGGATAGTCGCAGGGGATTTCAATATGATAACCAAAATCGAGGACAAAATCGGAGGAAGATCCAGACTGGAACCTGAAGCAGAACATTTCAAGGACTTCATCCAAAACGCCTCACTCATCGACATGTCTTTCTGCAATGGAACCTTCACTTGGAGCAATCACAGAGGGGGCAGGCACCAGATCGCCTCCAAACTCGACCGCTTTTTGATCTCGGAAAATGCAGTTCATCTAGGTGGTGACTCTGGCTCGGACCACTGGCCGATAGCTCTGAATTGGCAGCGACCAGGGGACAGAACCAAAAAACCATTCTGATTTGAAGGTTTCTGGTTAACGCACCCAGCATTCAAGGACTTCGTCAGAACCATATGGACCTCCTTTGTCCCACCAGAAGGCTCAAGGATGTACCAGCTACAACAGAAATTGCGATTCCTAAAAGGCCACCTCAAACGATGGAATCGGGAGACCTTTGGGAACATTTTTGAAGCACAACAGGAGCTGAATCAGGAACTCAAGGATCTACACCAGACAGTAATCAACACAGGGCACACGGAGGCAACCTTGAACAAAGAGAAGCACATCTATAATCAGCTCGAAGAAAGAAGGAAGCAGGAAGAAATTTACTGGAGGCAAAAATCTAGGATCAGGTGGCTTAAAGAAGGGGAACGTAACACTAAGTTCTTTCACAGCACTACAGTGCAAAGAAGAATGCACAACAAAATTCCTTTCATCCAAAGCCCAGAGGGGACCAAAGAAGAAGCACATGAGAAGATAGAGGAAATCCTCATCAATCACTTCCAGCAGGTACACCAGGAGCAGACGGTGGATCGGAAGAGTGCGATTGAGAAAATTACTAGCAACATTCCTAGGCTGGTCACAGAGGAACACAACGAGCTGCTCATGCGCCCAATTCTCATTCACGAGGTAGATGAAGCAATGGCGCAGCTCAAAGAAGGTAAAGCCCCCGGCCCTGATGGTTTTACAACTACATTCCTTCATGCTTTCTGGGACCTGATTAAAGTGGAGGTTTGGCAAATAGTTGAAGAATCCAGGGCCCTTCGCTGGCTGCTCCCCTCCCTTAACTCCACTTTTATAGCTCTCATCCCCAAAGAGGAAAACTCCATAACCCCTGATAAATTCAGGCCCATTGCTCTCTGTAATGTCCTTTACAAAGTCATATTCAAAGTTATAGCAAATAGGCTCAAACCTCTTCTACCTATGCTCATCTCTCCGGAGCAGTCAGGATATGTTGAGGGCAGACAGATCATGGACGACATTATCCTCACTCATGAAATCATACACTCGCTCAAGCAATCCAACCAAGCTGGTATGTTACTTAAAATCGACCTCTCCAAGGCCTTCGACAAGCTCAGCTGGTCTTACATTCAACATATGCTGAAAGCTTTTGGATTTTGTGATACCTGGGTAAGATGGATCATGACCCTTATTTCATCCTCCCATTTCTCCATCCTCGTCAATGGTTTGCCTTCCCGTCCTTTCAAACCCTCCAGGGGAATCAGACAAGGGGACCCCCTTTCCCCATTCCTATTTGTGATTATGGTGGAAGGACTCGGCAGGCACATCAAGCAAGCCCTCCACTCTAACCAGCTTAGAGGAATCTCTATTCACAGCACTCCGGCGTCCTCTCATCAGCAATTTGTTAATAACACTATGCTCTATGGCTATCCTTCAGCTCAGGAAGCCTCTCGTTTGAAATCCCTGCTCAACGACTTCTCAAAAGCCTCAGGCATTCATGTCAACAGCTCCAAATCTCAAATTTTCTTCTTCCATACCCCTCCATCTGTTAAACTCGCCGTCTCCCGTATCCTTGGTTTCCAATCCGCTTCTCTCCCCTCCACGTACTTGGGGGCTCCCCTCACTGACTCTGCCATAAAGCAGCCTGCATGGCGCGCTCTCTTGGAGAAGCTTGAATCCAAGCTCACCCTATGGACCAATCGTTCCCTAAATCTGGCTAGCCGGGTTGTGCTTATCAAGTCCATCCTTCAAGCCATGCCTCTCTATCTTTTCTCCATCCTTGCTGCACCTAAGTGGGTCCTAAAGAGATTGAGAAATTTGCAGCGCGACTTTCTCTGGGGAAGTTCAGCTACCAATCGCAAGTGGGCACTGGTAAAATGGGACACTGTCTGTAAGCCCAAAAACAAAGGTGGCATTGGTCTTCGAGATCCTGAGTACAGCAACACCATCATGACGGCCAAAATATGGTGGCAATGGGTGACTAATCCAGACAAGTTATGGGCCAAAATATGGACCGCCAAATACACCAACAACATGCCTCAAGCAGAGCTCATAAGGTTCATGCCCACTACCAATGGGTCAATTATTTGGAACGCAGCCAAACAGCATCATCAGCTTGTTCAGAAACACAGCTTTTGGGAAATACGGAATGGTCACAGTGCTAGGTTTTGGAAGGATGCTTGGAACCAGATGCCTAAACTCTCAAGTGTTCTCCCTGCGATGATCATTCCAAGCAGCCAGGAGCAGCAGCAAACCACTGTGCATCAATTCTGGGCACAGGAAGTGGAGAACGGATTTAGGAAATGGCAATCGAGCAATCACATAACCGATATCACTAGCCCCCAGGAGATAGCAGCACTGGAAAACGAGTTAAAGAAAAGAAGAATCAGGTATGAAAACAATGAGGACATACTCAGATGGGGCTACCTACCTAAAGGCACTTACTCCACCTCAGAAGCCTACAATCTGTTAGGCAACTTCCCCACCAGGCCGGATCCTCTATGGGAAAGGATATGGAGCTTCAAAGCCTGGCCTAAAATATCACATTTCCTCTGGTTGGTTGGGCACAAGAAGATTCTCACATGGGACAAGCGAAGGAAAAGTAGTTTTCAAGGACCTTCCATATGCCACAACTGCTTTCAAAACGAGGAAACATTGCAGCATCTTCTGGATACTTGCACAATCGCCAATCAATTATGGGAAAAGGTAGGATTCAGATGTCAAAGGCGATACAGAGAAGCTGACGGTATCATAGACACCATCCGTCAATGGCCGAAAAGACCTTACAATTGTGAGATTCTCAACCACTTGTGGAACATTATCCCGGGCATTCTACTATGGAACATCTGGAAAGAAAGGAACAGGCGCATATTCAAAAATCAAAATATGACCATTGAGAATATCTGGCACAGAATACACAGCAATCTCCAAGAAACCATGCTTCTGAGAACATGGACTAAAGAGGATCTCCCCACAACAGACAACGAGAAAAACATCCTAGACAACTGGAAGCTGCAGCTACTACAAGAGCCCACCATGCATCATACAACGAATCACAAAGGCAAGGAGGTTAGTGGATGGGCTGCCCCACCCATCAACTCATACAAACTCAATTTCGATGGAGCCTCGAAAGGCAACCCTGGGCAAGCAGGATTTGGGGGCATCATAAGGAATCACAAAGGCTCCCTCCTGCAGATCTACTTCGGCAATATAGGATGGGATACCAACAATTCAGCGGAGTTGGAAGGGATGTGGCAAGGGATCCTGGTAGCAAAACGCCTCAATCTTCAACCGCTGATTGTGGAAGGCGATTCTCAAATCCTCATAAACATGGCAACACGCATTCAGAATGGCTCTCAAGCCAGGAAGGTAGCTGACAACTGGAGATTAGAAGCCAGGCTAAGCAACATTGCTTACGAACTGTGCAATCACAATGCCCTTTCCTTCCATCACACCAAAAGAGAGGGTAATAAGGTAGCTGATCTCCTGGCAAATATTGGGGTAGATTGTGACCAGCCCTTCCTAGAAGGCAAACTGGACATCATTTTAAGCAACCAACAGAAACAGGATTGTGAAAGTCTACTCATCAGAGATGCTGAATCCCCGGATGCGGGTGATGACTTGTCAAGGGGGGGCGTGCCACATGCCCAGCATGTGCCGCCCCGTGGTAACCTTAATACGCTGAGTTAAACCGCCGTCAAGGTATAATAGCTCAGCAGCGAAGCGATGGGTATTCAATGCAAGGCAAAGGTTCTCGATGGTGGCGCAGAATGCAGTTAATGCTCGACTGCAGAGAAAGAATGGAACACGATATCAACGAAGGATGTGGGTGCATTGGCATATTGAGGTTCGATGGGTGCAAGAGCAAAGAAACTGCGAGACGGTGTTGCGGCCTCTTGCTGCTGCAATTCAAGCTGTGGATGTAGGAAGGGAGGGCAATTCGAGGGATTTCTGGTTCAATTGGAGGCGAGAAGGGTTAACTCTAGTGCAGGAGGAGGGTGCTCAGAAATCGTCTCACCAGTGTGGGGATTGGGGCAAAATCTGCACAGTGCCCATTCCTACCTATACTCTCAGGCATACGCGGGTGGCAGCGAAGAAGACATGGCCAAATTACGGGAGCGACAGCCTAGCAGATGAGGACCAGGGAGAGGTTCCTCTTCTAGGACTCCTGCAGCAGATGAACACCACCATTGTTGTTGCTGCTACTGTCATAGGCGAGCAAGAGCCACACAACTCCCAGTCGGGCAATTCGTGGAGGTCGGTAGCTCTAGCGAGGGAGGACCATTGCTTCCGGCATTCGGCTCCGTGGTGTTCACTCTGGGTAGCTCAATGGATAATGCAGGAGTCAATGCCCACATTTCAGTTCTTTTCACCAAAATCCCTGAAGAATTTGGAGCCGGAAATCCTCTAGGCACGTCGGAGAAACCTCCAGAAGGCTCTGGTGAGGACGCGCTGGAGAAGCCTCCAGGAAGCTCTGGTAAGGTCATCCCTGATAAGGAAAGCCCTGAGGCGTTGCCACCGAACGAGGCAGGCAATTCGGGGAAGGAGACAGTGCATGGCACCTCACACCCAATGGGGCCGGCACCTCAGGGCATTGATGAGAAAAAGTGGAAGGCGATGTGGGAAGGAGTCCCAGAGGGACGGGGGTGGTGCTACGTGGTGGAAGACAAAGGCCTCTGCGAGGACCAGGATACTGAACCCCGGCTCAACGCATGTCCTCCTCTCCCAGCCCGAAACCAGGATTAAAGCTTCTGCGGGTATGTCGGTTCCGGATTTCACTATGCTTGTTGGCTGGCAATGTATGCGTCTGTCTGTCTGGTCTATGTATGTCGGGTCTATTGTCAATTTTCTATTGTCTGTCGGGTTTATGTATGTCGAAAGCCTCTGCGTGGGCAGTCATGGGTCTGATCAACGCAGTGAGGCCCCTTAGCAAGCTGATTCTCACGTCTTTTGGGCCTCCAGCCGCAATTAGATTTTGGAGGGACTCTGTCAGTCTGGAAGGTGATTTTGGAAGTTCTGTAGGTGCTGCCCCTGCGAGGGAGCTTTTTGTTTCAAAGTTAAGCTATCCAAGGTGCAACTGCTGGCCCTGGAAAGCCTGTCTCACTGTTTGTAAAGTTTACTTGTAAATATAATACAATAGTCTAGATAGTCTTTTAACGATAAAAAAAAAAATATTAATATATTATTAAATTATTATATTGGGTTTTTAGGGATATAAGAAGTTTTATTATTAAAATTTTGATTTTTTTTGGTTTAAAATATTGTTTTTAATTTTTATTATATTTTTATAAATTTTAGTATTTGGAAATATTTTTTTAATTAATTTTATTTATTAAAATAATTTTTCATATATTTGTTAATTTTTTTTATATATATTTACATTTTATATTAATTCTTATATATTTTTAATAAATTATTTATTTACTTTAAAATATATATATATATATAATATCACTATTATTCCATTTTTTACTTTTTCCTACTTAATATTAACCCTTTTTTTTCTATATTTGTTTAAATTTATTTTATTTTTTTCTATAAACTTATGCATTTGTTTAAACTTATTTTACCTTTTCCTTTAAACTTATACATTTATATAAACTTATATGTATTTATTTATATATATATATATATATATATATAAATAAAAGTTTCTATTCATTATTTATTTATTATTTTTTTCCTTACTTAAATGTTTTTTTTTCATATTAAATTTTGTATATAATTATGTTTTAATTTTATAATTCATTATTTTTTATATTAATACTAAAAAAATATTTTCATAAAAATTAATTATTTAAAATACTATTAAAAGGTTGATATTTTCATAATTAATTATTATCATACATTAACATCTAATTTAAATAAAAAAAAATCTAAAATATTTTTATCATCAAAATAAATAAAATTATATAATTAATAATCATATAAAAAGTTGTTATTACCAATTTTTAATGATATATTTCAAAAAGTATTTTTAATATAATAAAGATTGACTGCATTATTAAGTACTTAATTATCAAATTCACTTGTTGATATGTCCAATGGAATACGAAAATATCTTTTATATTATTTTGATTACAATTCCCTTGGCAAAATTGATCCAGAAATGTACTTGTAAAAGGGCAAAAAAGTCCAATAATTCGACTAAATTTTATCTATTTATTTATTATAGATATCTCATATACACCTATATGAAATCATAATTTAAAAGTATTTGTTACAATACCCACTTCTTAACCTTTAAGCTCATAAAAAATCACAATGAATGCATTTATTGAAAAACAAATCAAATATATAAATAAAAGTTTAAAGCAAATCAAACTATTATCTTTTTAAAAATTCCATCAACCAAATTTAATCTTATTAAACATTATTTTATGTGTAAATGGTTGGAATTGGCAATTAAGACAACCCTTAAACTACAAGTAATCAATAAACTACAAATAATTTTAATCTTTCCTTAAAACATCCAATATCTTTATAACACCAATAAATTAAAAAAATAATAATATTATTTTTCCGATTTATAACCTAATTTTTTTTAAAATATGATAGTATTCCTTTTATATGAGATAGAATAACTTATTACTTTTTATATAAAGTACAAATATTGAACAACATTGCATATTACTTTTGTTTGTTGATATATAAATTTGATTTATAACCACTAATATGAAAATAATTTTAATGTAAATAATGTGTTCGTTTATAATTGAAATCAATAATGGATGGATTTATTGAAATCAATGATGGATGGATTTATTGAAGTGATATTAAATGATTTTTCAAAATCTTTTTCATGCTTCTAGATTAGACATATAAATTTGATTTACAACAACTAATATGAAAATAATTTTAATGTAAATAATGAGTTTGTTTATAATTGAAATCAATGATGGATGGATTTTACAATATTGAAGTGATATTAAATGAATTTTCAAAATCTTTTTCATGATTTTAGATTATCCACTCCATTTACAAAAATTCCATATTATAAATAAAGTGGTATTTATTTACATTTCTATCTTTAATTAACTTGTTCTTATTAGCCCCCGGATGCGGGTGAATAGGGAGGCGATCAGTGTGATGGTGGGAGGTGGCTCGACACCTGCCCACCTTGCAAGTGAAGTGTAATGTCAATCAGGGGAGGGTAGCCTGGCATCAAGGCCATTACATTCTCCCGTTAAGTGCTACAGGATCCACTGTTATGGCTTCGGCTCTCGCATGCTGTGACCTGCAAGCAATGGCGGCCTCCATCAATGAGGTAGTTATGGTGTGGATTAATCGAGAAAGGGTAGACAATTATAAGGAGGGGCAGGGTAATGCTAGCGCAATGCAGCTAGGTGAGGTGTTAAGCTGGGTCCTCTCTGTCAATTCTGAGCCTGAAGCAGAGACGTTGTGTCTGGTTTTTGCTAATTCTCTCTGGGGCACGGGGCCGGAGTTCGGGCTTTGGGAGGTGGCCTCTGATTTCGGGTCTCGGGTGCATTGGTCCTGTTTCGCGTAAGGAATTTGAAGGGGGGGGGGGACATTGAAGGAAACTGCCTCTCCACTCCCGTTCGGTCCTATTCCATCTCTGTTGGCTCTGAGGTTTTTAGTTTCAAGGTTGGCGGCATTCCTTCTATTATGTTATCCGGCTCTGGAAGGAGGCCTCTGTATTTTTCTTCCCTTAGCTTGAACCTCCTGTACATTGGCCCTGTTTTGTACGTGGTCCTAGAAAGGGGTGGGTGGAAGACAGGGTAGAACAAGTCATCTTGTCTCATTTGGTCCTCTCCCACCTCTATTGGCTTTCAAGGTTTCAGTGTGGTGTTTGGTGAATATATGTCTGAGGCCCCTCCTATTATGGCTCTCCTTCAACAGAGAATGGGTTGTCGTCGAGGCCAACCCAGGCGCACCCCCAATGACCCCACTTCGGACTCGCCGACCACCAGCGAGTTGTTCACTGGGTGTTATCCGAGCACCTGTAGTGGGCAAGGAAGGCGATGTGTCTCCAATCTGCCTCCAGGGCCACCTTCAACAACTGGGTCAGCCATTTTTACTTTCAACAGTTTGCTTCATCAGCCACGGGTCACTACACACATCTCTATGGTGTTTTATGAAACCACGCAATTGGAAGGCTTTGATAGTCATACGGGAGGCTCGGGAGCTGCTGATGGTCCTCCCCCTGCGTTCCAGCTTGGCATTGGTATGATGCCACAGCCTGCACGAGCGGAACTAGGGAGAGGTATTCAGGACACGGAGATGCAGCCTGCCGATCCCGGTCCCTATGCTCAATTCAATGCTCCTTTTGAGGATGAACCGGAATTCGGATGGTGCCAAATTTTGGAGGAACAACCTGATGAGTAGCATGCTTCTGCTGGAGGTGATGCTCCTTCTTTTTGATCAAGTTTTTGGCTATCCTCGGCTGCTTCTTAGTCATCTGGGTTATGGGTTTCTTCTGGCTGCTGACGAACGGGTCTCCTGGTTTTGTTTGGGATGTATGGGACTCTATGGGTGGTTTTAGAACATGGTCATGTGTTTCTTCTCCTCTGGAAGGAGGCTTAAGTTGGTTTTTTGGAATGATAGCTCTCTTCAGAGCAATGTACTGACTTCGGTCACCCTGTAAATACCTTCTCTCTTTCTTAATAGAATTAAATTTACTTAGAAAAAAAAAAAAAACTTGTTCTTATTAGCGGATCCATTTAAAATTGTTGCTATGCTCATGATTTTATACTATCTTACATATGTAAATGATTTTTTCTTATGATTTTTTCTATTAGTAATGACCTTTTTAGATGGCTCTTCATTAATATAGAAGAGGGAAAATGATTTTATACTATCTACATATGTAAATAATTTTTTTTTATGATTTTTTCTATTAGTAATGACCTTTTAAGATGGATCTCCATTAATATAGAAGAGGGAAAAGGAGTGACACTTTCCATTTTTCTTTCATTTATTCTTTTTCATTGTCTTTATAGAAGAAAAAGGTTTTTTTCCCTGAGGGAGAAGTTGGTTTAGACATGTTAATTCTTAAATCTAAAATAAAGTTAATCATTTCTTTTGCTCACTTTTATTAGATGATGAGTTAAATATAATTTTTTCGTATGAAATGATATTTGAAATAAAATCAATTAATTCCTCGATGGGGTGAATTTATGTTGATAACCCTAGTAGAGCACATGATTTCCATGCTTAAGATAAGAATGGTGTGAGGGATGACAATATTAAATAGTTATCTAATTCTTGTTATCTGGTTGTTGGAAAACACCACGTGGAACCTAATGGAAACCAGGCCTCTAGGCCTCCCCACCGAGTCTTGTCATTATAAATGCAATCGCCTAGTAGGTGTTATGGGAGTGTATGAGAGTATATTTGTTTCCAGGTTTTCTCACGCAGTAGTAATGGCTTCCTCACATTACAATCTCACAACTCATTGATGAGCACATGATGTCTAAATGGATTGGAAGTTTTGAAGGGGGTGTTGGGCATGCCAATTGTTTATTCGGTGACTCAGCAATCACCACTAACACTTCTCAGGTGCCGATATTTGTATTCATATCTAACCTTTATAGCTACATTGATATCTCTTGTGGTTGGAAAAATGTTTACGACTGTTGGGGTGGTGAAGATGGTCTCACCAACTTCTGTGACCTCTAGTATATGCTACACCCTTATCCTATTTCATTGACTTATTTCGTCTTTTATGTTTTATCTTTGGTTATGATGTTTGATGTTTTAGTCAAGTTAAATTTCGCTTGGACCCCTATTTCTTGCTCCATAATACCTTGGGTGGGTCAATGTACTTCATACTGTTTTGCCATAACACTATAACGAGGCCGCATTTCAAATTGGTGGTAGTACTTTCACCATTGTCGCTCCAAATCTTTGAACCCACCAGAATATCCTTCAACTTTCTTGTCTTGGTTTCTGAGGTATGGTACCTAGCCTATTTCTCTATCTAGTTCTAAGAGGGTGAGTTGGGCGTTGGCCCTTATTGGTTCTTCTCTCCCTATTGTCTTTCTTGCGTTGAAGTATCCAATTTTAGCTAGTTTATATATTCAGTCTAGCTAGGTGTGGTTTTTAGCCCCCCCGGTTCTCAGTTGATTTTCACCTCTTTGTCTCTAGTTACACTCATTTCATTTTCTTTCTCGGGTGACACGTAGAAATTCCCTGTAGATTCAAAACTGCTCATGTAATTTACAAAACATAAAACTTGAATCTACTCTACTCATTTGTGGAAAGGAATTCATGATCGATAAATCAAAACATAAACATGTAGCAAGATTCAACACACATACACATACATTTATCTAGGGGAAATCAACTACTCAAAACCCCTTCCTATCTGTATTGCATTAATCATAAAATATAGAAGAAATACAATGTTTGATCAAGCCTGAACAACCTATGCACTAGTATAATCCATCTCACTACCTCAAAGACTGCCTATGGCCAATAATTAACCAATTTTCCTGCCTACAAAGCTCCTATTTCCTTGTACTTTTACTTGAGGAATTAGCCCCTACTAATTAGGGAAATTTCTCATTAACAATTACGCAATTCCATTAGGCCCTTCTTTGGCTACATGCACCACCACCTATTCAACTTGGAATAGTTTACAATTGATTGTACACTTCCCTTGAACTCCAATCTCAACTTGGTAACTCGAGTTATCTGAATGCATTAACTATTCTGGGTTGATTGATGAGTTAATTGGTTGGTCATCGAGGTACACATTGCACTATTGGACCCTCCACTAGTTCTCTAATAGTTAGAACTAGTTTAACTCACAATAACTCAGATTAACTAATATAAATTACTAGAAATTAGCAATCAATCATACTAAATTGAACTCAAGTGTCTCCAGCTCAAATTAGTTGAGTTAACTGAGTGGCAAGTGCCATGTCACCTCATTTAACTACCTCTAAGTATTTTTGTAATAGCCCTGGTGAAAAGTTCATGTAATAAAAGTTAATAAAGGAAAAACAAGACCACAGTTAAGGGACACTTATTCCTAGTTGAATGTTGGGAAAATATATCCTAGTGGGCATCACTGGATGTGTGTTTTGGCTAGGGAAAATTGGCAAAGGATAAGGTAAAGGCATTAATAGGAAAAAATCATTTTTGGCACATTTATTTATGAAAATAAATTAAATTAGGAGAAAAGGAAGGTAAAAGGTCACAGGTCGCACGTGAGGAGTAAATTGAAGGAAATAATGGAAAATGAAGAAATTAGAGGCCTCATGCATAAAAAGGCTTACGAGGATCAGTTCATGGCTTTTGTTAAGTTCAAATTTGGAGCACTCTCATTATTCTCTCTCTCTCTCTCTCACTCTATTGGTCACTTAAAATTTTCTTGGAGCACTCTAGTTTGGAGCAAAGGAAATGGAAGGTAAGGAAAGGACATGAAAAACAAGAAAGGAACAAGGAAAGGAAAGAAAGATCAAGCAGCTTTAGTAGGAATACTTACAGGTAACCTTTTGCATGTGTGATTTCATAGCTGGTTTAGACATGCATGGATTTTCATGTTGGTGTATGGCTCTCTTGTTGTCGGTGGCATGGTCTTACCAGGTTATGACAGTGGTTTTCAGCCTAGCCTAGCCTTTTTCTGGATGCCACGGTATGTTGGTATGTTTATTTTAGTTTTTGAGCTTTGTTTTTCTAGATGGATTTCATAATCTAGGGCGGAGGTGGTCTCAAGCATTAGGGGATTTTTGAGGTATAAAATGGGCCTCCTAAGGAAATTATAAAATAATAGTGGAAATCATAAAACAAGATTAGATTACATCATCAAATTTTAGAGGGAAAAAAGAAAACTATTTTTTCAACTCGTATTTTCGACTTATCTCCCTATGGGTTTACTCAAATTTCGAGTGACAACACTCATTGTGATCCGGATTTAAACAGGAACGCAACAAATTACAGAGATAACCATATACACAAAGATGCAGCGGAAATAATACTTCATTTCATTAATGGAAAATACTGAAATATGCTTACAACCAGAAATGGAAATAAACCAGCTAGGGCGATGGTAGCTTATCTCTGAGAAGAGATGTGATGGCTACATGCCTCTGAACTGTGTTACAATGAGGCTCGAAGGCCTATTTATTTTTGAGAAACAATGGAAAACCCTTAACATTCCAAAACCTAACCCTAGGAGATGAAACGCCAAACTGTGGGCCCCGTTTGGGGTTAATTGGTACATCAACTTCCCGGGGTCGTAACTTTGGCATATGATCTCCGTTTGACGCATACAATAGCTTGTTAGAAAGATCTATCCGAGCACTATCATTGTTGGAACGGGGATGGACCCATGTTGCCCCCAGATTCCCCAAAAAACGTCGTTTAGGGCCTCAAAACGGCTCCGGAAGTTTAGGACCCGAAAAACTGCTAAAAATAGTAAGTTGTGCTACAATTAAGGAAACTGAAAATGCTGAGAAAGACAATGGTGGGGGTCCAGGTGGACTTGGCAGGTGGCCACCAATATCCACCTGGATCATTCCTCCCCCCTTAGGAAGCAATGGTCCCCATTGCGTTGAGCTCCTCCATGAGATGAGGAAACTTTTGCTGAACTTGTTCCCTGGTGAGCCACTTGCCCTGCTGAAGGAGTTGGCCTGCTTTGACAACTCGATACAGTTGGATATTCTGTTGGCGAGTGTTCTTGATCTGTGTGTCCATGATCCGATCAGTTGCAGCTTGTTCCATGCAATCTGGATTTAATTCTGTGGGTTTGAGCTGTTCTGCAATGTCGGATGTGTCTAGCAATGGTGGAAAGTATGGCCGAAGGCGGTCCACATTGAACACTGGGTGCAGGCCAAGGAATGGGGGAATGCTGAGCTCAAATGCATTGTCTCCCATAGCCTTAGTAATGGTGTAAGGACCATATCGGAGTGGTCTCAATTTCCGATATGCTCCAGTAAGGCGTTCCTTTTGCAGATGCAACCAGACTTTGTCGCCCACCTGAAACTTGTGTGGCACCCGATGTTGATCATGTCGGCATTTGATTTCTCAAGAATGTCATGGACCTGCTAGCGAATATGTTGGATGCGCTCAATGAAGCTGGTGGCCTTATTTGTTTCGGACTGGACATGAGCTGAATTCATGTGAGTAGCTGCAAGTGGCATGGCCACATCAATGGGGCATAGTGGCTGGAATCCCAAACCCACCTGAAAAGGGCTATGGCCAGTGGAGCTGTGAAGAGCTCGGTAGTAGCTGTGATGAACATAGGGGAGGCTCTCGTCCCATGTGCATGGATGCTTTGAGTTATACATGCACAGAATGTGCATAATCATCCTATTGACAACCTCTGTCTGGCCATCAGTTTGAGGATGGAAGGCTGTGGACTTCGTGAGTTTGGTGTCCAGCATTGACCAGAGACTGGACCAAAATGTGCTGAGAAACCGACTGTCCCGATCTGAGATGATAGACTGTGGGATTCCAAAGTGCACCCACACTCGTTCAAAGAAGAGTTTAGCAGTGGCTTCTGCTGTGATATTCTTCTTACAGGCCGCCATAATGGCCAACTTCGAGAACCTGTCGACGACCACAAAAACACAGTCATTTCCATGCTTAGTGGAAGGAAGGCCTGACATGTAATCCATGGAGATGGATTCCCAAGGTCGACTAGGGGTAGGCAACGGGGTATAGAGGTCGTGCTTCTTAATGGTCGGTTTGGCAATGGCACAGGCAGTACATGATCGGATGTACTTCCCAACATCCTGTCGAAGATTCGGCCAATAGAAATAATTTTGCAGTACTGCCACTGTTTTCTCGACCCCGAAATGCCCAGCAGCCCGACTGTAATGTGCTTCCCAAATCATCTTGGCACGCTCGCTTGAAGGAACACAAAGGTGACCGAGGTGGCATAATAGGGCATCCTGGAGGTGAAAATCTGCAACATGTCGACCCTCCAAGAGTGTCTGGTATGTGTGGCTGAATTCTGGGTCGCTTTTGTAGAGAAGTGGCCAATCAGAAGTCTTGTGCCCACAAGAGTTGAGCACGGTGGTTAACGCCATGATCAGTGGTCGACTGAGGCAATCTGCAACATTATTGGTGCTACCCTTCTTATACTTGATATTCAAGTGGAACTGTTGCAGGTATGTAGACCAATTCTGATGGCGATCATTCTGCAATTTCCCTTGGGTCTGTATGAACTGCAGGGGTCGGTGGTCTGTGTGGATGACCGTTTCCTTCCCCAAAATGTAATGCTTCCATTGTCGGCAGGCCTGTACAATGGAATACATCTATTTATCATAAGTGGGGTACTTCCGGACTGTGTCTGAAAGTGTTTCACTGTGATATGCCACGGGATGTCCATGTTGAGTAAGGACTGCCCCAATAGCATAGTCAGAGGTATCTGTCTCGACCTCAAATGGTTGTTGTAGATCTGGTAACGCGAGCACTGGTGCCGTGCAGAGGCGATCCTTCAACTCCATGAATGCCTTCTGTTGAGATTCAGACCAAAAGAATTTTGCTTTCGCCCCTCCCTTGGTGACTTGACTCAAGGGCCAAGAAATATGAGAAAACCCCAACACAAACCTGCGGTAGAAGTTGGCAAGAGCTAGAAAGCTGCGGAGCTCTGTTAGAGTGGTTGGAGAGGGCCAATCCCGAATGACTTGGATCTTGGCTGGATAGACATGCACCCCCTGTTCATCAATGATGTATCCCAGATAATGAACCTAGGTCATGCCAAAAGTGCATTTCTCCAAATTGGCACATAGCTTGTGTTGCCGCAGTGTTTGGAGAACTTGTCGGATGTGGTGGAGGTGCTCTTCGCAACTCTGGCTAAAGATCAGAATGTCATCCAAGTATACTACTACAAAGGAGTTGGTGAAAGGCCGCAAGATGTCATACATTAGCCTCATAAAGGTTGCAGGAGAATTCGTCAATCCGAAAGGCATGACCAACCATTTGAAGAGGCCCTCCTTGGATTTGAAGGCAGTCTTCCACACATCAGAGGGTTCGATTGGTACCTGGTGATATCCTAACTTCAGATCGATCTTGCTGAAATATTTCGCCCCCTTTAGTTGGTCTAGGAGGTCATCAATCCGCGGGATCGGGTACCTATTACGGACAATGATCTTGTTCAGTGCCTGATAGTCAATACAGAGTCTCCACATCCCATCCTTCTTCTGCACCAACACGATCGGGCTCCCACAGGGCGATGAACTCGGACGGATGTGACCTTTCTGGAGGAGCTCCTGAATCTGCCTCTTGATTTCATCGTTCTCCAGAACGGAGTGCCGATAAATTGGTCCATTGGGTAGCGGCGCACCTGGGGTCAGATCGATGGAGTGCTTGACTTGATAGTGCAGAGGAACCCCTGCCGGGGAGGTGAAGATGTCCTCGTACTCCTCCACAATCTTGTCCATCTGTAGTTGTCTTGCAGAGGGACCCCGTCTGGAGGCCGCGACCACTGTCTTCTTCTTTCCTTGAGGGCGTATCATCAGAAAAACAAATTTCCTGGTTTTGGAAATGATCTTACTGCATTGTTTTGCAGTAATCAAAGAGATGGCGGCAGGTGGTGCTACCTCTGGTATCCTGAACAACTTATTTCCCAATGTAATAATAACAGCACAGGGCCTTGATTCTTACACAACATGTCGCTTCCACAAGTATGGTTGTCCTAGTAATACATCACAAACTTCAAGGGGAGCAATGTCACACAATACCTCATCCGTGAAGGGCTTGATGTTGTATGGAAGGCGACACTGCTGGCTCACGCGAAGATCTCGTCCTTGGTGAAGCCACCCAATGGTGTATGGTTGTGGATGTGCTGTGGTCGGTAAGCCCAACCGCTTCATGACCTCTTCCGAAATGAGGTTCTTTTGACTCCCGCTATCAACAATGAACTGTATCGGGGAGCCCTTTACCCACATCTGGGAGTGGAAGAGATGCTCCTCCTCCTCTGGATCTTCGGGTTCATTTTTCTGGATCTTTGCGATAGCAACCGTGGCACTGGGATCCACATCAATGATCTTCTTCCCTTTTTCATACCCCTTATCGGGTTCTGACTCAGAGTCGGAACATGCATCTGATTCTGAAACCTTTAGCTCAGCCACCAGTGACTGCTTGGCCCGACACTCACTTGTGTTGTGAGTGGAGCTCTTATGGAACTCGCACCATTTTCCAGTGTCCTTTCTCGGCTTCGCGGCGCTGTTCTTTTCTTGCAGCTTCGGCTGGTTGTCTTGGGCTGTCCCGCCTTGGCTTTGTCCTTTGTTCTGTGGTTTAGGGGCACCTTTCCCCTGCTTTGGATTCGCAGATCCAAAGTCTCGCTTCTTTTGTTTGAACTTCTGCTCAACCTTGACGGCATATCGGTATGCTGCGCCGAACGAGGGGATGTTTAGGAATTGTATTTCTTCCTGGATGTACTTATGCAGGCAGCCACGGTATTTGAGTATCAAATGTTGCTCCGAATCCTTGATACCCAACTTTGTGCGAAGGGTATGGAAAATATTGGTGAACTCCGGCACGTCTTGGTCCCTTCCCTGCCGCAGCGTGGTCCACTTTATGTATTCATCCTCATAGCTTCCGACAGGGTAGTACTGCTCCTTGATGGCATCCGGGGACGAATCCCAGGTGGGTGCGGCTGAAAATAGTGAGCCAGTACTTTCATCCTTCTGCTCATAGTAGGTTTCCCACCAGTCCTTGACGTGGGGGGCTGCTTTGAGAAGAGCAAAAACAATCTTTTCCCGACTCGAAAATTCATGAACAGAAAAATAACCCTCTAGCAGATTTAACCATTTATCTACGGCATCTGCGTCTATCTGACCCTCGAATATGGGGATTTCAAAATTAACTTGTACCTTAAAGGGTGTGGCATTTCCAGAGTAGCTTCTGGAAGCCGATGCCTCACTTTTGAGTAGCCGCTGAAGGATCTGGGCAAAGTTGTCCATCATCGCGTTCCGTTGTCGCTCGAGGGCTTCTTCGAGCAAGATTTTGATGGGATCTCCTGCCCCCTCGTCTTTCTTCTCGTCTGCCATGGGAGGCCGTCGGGATTTGCGAGGCTGGTCTTGCAAAGGTTCAACCAGTTCGAGCCCTAACTCCTTATATCCCGACCTTGTTGGGGACATGCAAAGAAAAACAGAGAAAAAGCAAACCACTCTGATACCACTGATCCGGATTTAAACAGGAATGCAACAAATTACAAAGATAACCATATACGCAAAGATGCAGCAGAAATAATACTTCATTTCATTAACGGAAAATACTGAAATATGCTTACAACCAGAAATGGAAATAAACCAGCTAGGGCGATGGTAGCTTATCTCTGAGAAGAGATGTGATGGCTACATGCCTCTGAACTGTGTTACAATGAGGCTCGAAGGCCTATTTATTGTTGAGAAACAATGGAAACCCTTAACATTCCAAAACCTAACCCTAGGAGATGAAACGCCAAACTGTGGGACCCGTTTGGGGTAAATTGGTACATCAACTTCCCGGGGTCGTAACTTTGGCATATGATCTCCGTTTGATGCATACAATAGCTCGTTAGAAAGATCTATCCGAGAACTATCATTGTTGGGAATGGACCCATGTTGCCCCCGGATTCCCCAAAAAACGTCGTTTAGAGCCTCAAAACGGCTCCGGAAGTTCAGGACCCGAAAAACTGCTAAAAATAGTAAGTTGTGCTACAATTAAGGAAACTGAAAATGCTGAGAAAGACAATGGTGGGGGTCCAGGTGGCCACCAATATCCACCTGGATCACATTGGATGCAACATTTGATTCCTCATCCAAGGAGTACCCATATTTCATTTTCAATGGACCCTTCTATACGAAAAATGATAAATACATGAAAAACATGATTGCAATTATGTTTTTTCATGTACTTCTAATTTTTTGTGTAGTAGGGTCCATCAAAAGTATGAAACATGGGTACTCCTTTGATGAGGAATTAAATTTTTCATCCAACGAGTACTCTCGCTAGAAATTTTAGTAAAATCTTAGGGATGTCAGTTGAAAATACGATTTGAAAAAGTAGTTTTATTATTTTATTATTTTTTAATATTTTTATTCTTTTACCCCAAAAATGGTGAATCATCCCCCATGGTTGAAATCATCATCTTGAATCCTATTGGTTCTTATAAATTTTATTTTGGTTTTACATTTTTCTTAGATGCCCATTTTAGACCTCAAAATTCCCCTAATGGTTCATTCCCAAAGGCCTAGGAATCCCTTGACCGGTTTTAGCGGGATACACAGTAAATCCTGAGGGAGAAGTTTCGGTTTTTGGCCCAGTGATCTGGGTTTGGATTATGATAAATCCTGAGAAATAAGGAGGCAAAAAATTCCTCAAGGATAGTGATGGATTTCGGATGACATTCCAAGTTCTGTTTAGTTGTGATCAGAGTGCTGGTCTTGGTGTGATCACAGTTTGATGAGGGTGGAGGTGGTTTAACCTCTGGATTCCCTTGGTTTTTCTTGGATTGGTTGTTCTATGAAATCCCACATTCATGCTTGGAATATGGCACGGGGGTGACTAGCTGAAAGAGAGATTTGGTTTAGCCATGTCTATGGTCAGGTGGTATGTGGAAGTCCCGAACCTAGTCGGATTTTTGTATGATTAATATTTAAAGCTAAGTTATCTTACTTTTGCACTGATTTATATGTGGATTTAATACCTATCATATCTCTTATATTTACATGGTTTAATGCTGGTTATAAGAATGGTGATGTGACTGGTTTCTGCCATGGTTATTTCATGTATTTACTTCTAACTGTTAGATGGATAGATGTAAGACCCAATTGATGGTTTAGTAGCTTAGTGGAGAAGGAGGTGATCCTTTTGATAATGTTTCATAAGTTGTTTTAGTCATTTATGCTCTGCCTTGTATCCTAGACCTGTAGGTTACATTGATGCCAAGTGTTTGAAAAAATGTCAGTCCCTGTTGGGGATGCTCAGGCCTAGTCCAGAGGATGATTTTTGATTGATCAGCATGGTTATCATTTTTTTATTGATTTTTGAAAGTTACAACAAGTTCTAGGCAAAGGACAGGATTTTGGGCTAGAAAAGTGGCTCAAATCTCGGGTTCGCTGGCAAAAAACTGGAAATTTTGGACCACATTCACTGGCAGATAGGCATGTGAGAGTGACTTTAGGATGTCAGTTGCTTTGTTTCCCATAGCATGAGAGTGATTATGGCATAAAAGTTTAAGAATAGTAGTGTGACCAAGGGACATACTGTCTGAGTGGCTGACTTATCTCTTCAGGTGTATATTGATGATGTTGGATGGTTGTATGTGATGTTACATCGATTCCACTTCCTTAAGGTGACATAGGAGGTAGAATATGATTGTATTAGTCTCTCTTGTCATTTTTACCCTAGTTGGCATGGTTACTTTGGGTAGACCTTGGAGGTGGTGTTACAAATTGATATCAGAGCATGGTTACATTCTCTTTAGGTCATATCTGGTGCTAGAGATATGGTAAATGTTGGTCATGTATCCATGTCAGTTGCACGCATGTCTCTTACACTGACGTTCCATGTGCTTATTGTACCACATCATATTGATCATGGTAGAAGTAATGTTATCATGAGTAACTTGATGTTGATTTTATGGAATGCATCATCATAAATATATGACTGGTTATACAATTATATGCAGTTTGATTACATTCTTATATGTTGGGTTCCATTCTTGGTTATTTGATTGCATGCATCAGTCTTGTAGGTTGATTACAAGAATTAATCACTTATACTCGATTGCATGCAGTTATGCGTATGTGTAGTTGATTAGGCATTGTTTATGTAGGTTGATAGTTGCATGAGGCAATGTGTATACCAGAGTAATGGTTATTGTCATGCATGAGGACATAGCATGCATTGTTGATATGGCCTTACATAGATGATTAGACCTAGCTAGTATGATGGTTATGCATTGATGCAATTATTGACATATGTCTATACATTATTATGGTTATGTTGTACATCCATCACACTGGTTTGATGATCTTGAAGACAAGGTATCCTCCACGAGTATGCTAAAGTACATTGCTTTATGGTGATTTTATTTAGACAACATAGTATGCCTTACAGGAAAGAGATCAAATGGCCAACAAGGTGGTAGACTACATAGAATCTTCCTATGAAACAGATGGAAGCATGGTGTGGGGCACTCTTCTAACTTGGAAGACACATTGAGAATCTTGAAGGAAGAAATAAGGAGTTTGAAAGTAGACAATGATAAAATCATGCAGGAACAAGAGAAACAAGAAGAGGTGAATGCGATATTACTTCAAAGTTTGTCAGATTTGCAATGACAGGGACCTCTTCGGATTAGTGATGGAAATGAGGATACAAATAATGGGGCATATGGAAGTAGGTCTCATAGTAGACATAGGTCAGATAGATCTAACACTATCAGAGATGGCAGGCTGTTGGACACTCAGGATAGGAGAGATACTTGACAGAGGTATTACTCTAGTCCTAGTTCGGACAGACATCATGGTCGTCATTGTTATCATTCGTACAGGAGAAATGGTAGGGGATATTTTTTGGATGAGTTCAAGAAGGAAAATACACCTACCTTTGATGGAGAGATGAAGAAATCGTAAGGTGTGGAGGCTTGGTTGCTTGGCATGTAAAAATTATTTAGATTGATGATTATTCATAAAACATGAAAGAAATGATAGCACTTCTCAGTCTCAAAGGTAAAGCACATATTTGGTGGGAATCTGTGAAGAATTTCAAGGGCATACATGAGGATGAGTTGACTTGGCATGCATTCGAAAATCTCTTCAAGAAGAAGTACTTCTGAGAGGTATTATGATGATAGAGCTAAGGAGTTTTATGAGTTGCAGATGGGTTCTATGACATATGATGAGTATACTAGCAGATTTTTGGAGTTGTTGAGATATGTGCCTTACCTCAAGGAGGATAAGGCCAAGGTTCAAAGATTCATCAGTGGATTTATAGTTGCATACAGAGACCCGATTGAGTTCGATGAGCCTAGATGTTGGAGGAGGCCATCCAAAAGTTGCAGCATTGTTATGAGTAGTCGAAGTGCAACGTTGATCCTAAACATGACTTGAAAAGAAACAACAAAGCTAGAAGAAAATGGCCACCAAGGAGAGGAAGACCTAAAGATGCAAGTGAGAAAAATAATGCAGTTCCTTACAAGATATTCAATGCAACTGAGAAGGGGCATGGAGAGAAATAGGTTAGAGGCGGTGGTAAGGAACCATTACAGTGTTGGATATGTGGTAAGGATCATCATAAGAGGGATTGTCCACAGTATCAGAGTGGTGGTATACCCTAGATATATAGTGCTCAAGAGGCGCATATAGTTGGTGATGTTGGTGATAGCATTCCTCGTATCTATGCAGCTATGGACAACAGGCAGGCGAATCATAAGGCATAGATAATTGATATAGACAGTAAGATTTGTGATCAAGTTGTTTCTATTTTGATTGATCCTGGACCTAACTATAGTTATATTAATCCTAAACTGGTGGATAAGTGTGGTTTGAGAAAAGAGTTGCATGCAGAATATTGGTTGGTATAGTTGGCTGCAGGTACGAAGAAGCGATTTAGAACACCCTCCTCCCACATCTACCTAGGCAACCAGCCATCTGGGTAAACATGCAATGAGGGGTCACTATGATATGATTCGTCCTCCTAAGTCACCTTAAGGAAGTGGAACCGATGAAAACACACCATTCAAACATCCAACATCATCAACAGAACCCTCAGAGGATAGGTCATCCACTCAGACAGATTGTCCCTGGGTCGCACTATTGTTTTAGGTCTCTTGGGCCATAGTTGCTCTCATGCTATGGGCAAGGGTGCAACAAAAAACCTAAAGTTGCTCTCACATTCCTACCTGCGAGCGCCTGTGGAACAAAATTGTCAGTGTCGTGACAACGACCCTGGGATTTAAGCCACTTTTTCAAGATCAGAGCCCAGGACAATAACGAGAATTGATCCATCTCTTCAAATCAATGAAGTAACATGGAAATGAAAGTGCTAAACAAAATACTTGTTCAATACCTTGACTAGACCCCTACTAACCATGACAAGCATTTCGCCAAACATATCTTCGAAATTTAATATATAGGTATAAATAATAGAGTTAAGCATAGGGATCTCATACTTATTGGAGAATCGTTATGAACCATTATTTCCTCAATCCGTTTGATGCATTATCATTTATTAGGTCATAGAAACATTATCCATTCACATACAAGTAAAAACATGCTGAGAGCCATACATAGTTGTTGTCATAAAATGTGCATATAACCAACATAATAGGAACAAAAATACAATAAACATAACAACCATCAAATCCATAAATACATCAGTACCTTTACACATGGAAATCAAGGGAAAGGATTTATCATCAATGAATGCAATGAAGAAACCAGAGATGGGACTACCACGTTCCACCCGATCGTAGAATGGTTGAGCCAAATCTCTCCTCATCTATTCATCCTCGTGCCATAATCCAAGCATGAATGTGGGATCTCATAGAACACATCAATCAAAACTCATCCAGGGCTTCCATAGGCCATCCACCTCAACCCATCAAACAATGATTCCACCTCACTGTCAAACATCAAAATACCATAATCGGATTGTTCTCCATCCAAGCCTTCCAGAGAATTTTCTCCAACCAGGGCTTCCAGGACTAGTAACTCAACCCACATTCATGCTCAAGACATAACATCATGACAACATGATAACATACCACATAGTGGAGCTTTATAACACAGCTCGTTATGGTATTTACATCCATACACGGGTGTACATATAACAACATCATTAAAATATATATACCAAACATATGCCAAATCATATATCAAAACATAAATCAAACATATACTAACATCATATCTAAGAATATATATCAAAACATCATATAGCATATATCAACCATCATAAATGATATATCAATCACCATAAAGCATATACTAAGCCAACATAAAACAAATACTAGACCACCATGAATCATATACCAAGCCATCATAAGAAAATATTAAACCACTATAAAGTAACTGCCAACCACCATAAGTAATTACCAAACCACCATATCAAAGTTTATTTGCCTCAACTAGAAAACAAGGAAGGATACATGTCCTGCATCTGATCCACCATCTCCCATGTAGCTTCATCAGGTCCAAAGTGTTTCCATTACACTTTAACCTAGTCTATTGCTCAGTTCCGGAGCATGAGAACCTTTTTCTGCAATATAAACTGAGGCTCTAGCTGGAATTCTCCATCTGGTTCCACCTGTAATACAAACCAATCATTCACATGATCAACATATTTAACATACTTCTCAAGAAATGAGACATGGAAAACATCATGGACTTTCATTGTCGGAGGTAGTGCAAGTCAATAGGCTACTGGCCCAATCCTCTCAATGATACTGAAGGGTCTAAAAAACTGTGGTGCTAGCTTGGCACATGAGCTAATCCACAAGAAGCTCTTCTTCAATTTGATGCACAAGTACACCTATTCCCAAACATGGAACTCCTTGAACAACCTATTCCTATATGCATAACTCTTATACCTCCTGTTCTTCCTTGAGATTCTTCTTGATCACTTGTATCTCTTGTTCCATGTTTGCCAACATATATGGTCCAATCAATACCCTACTAATTGGATCAATCCAACTAGTGGGTGTTACAACTCTACCTATACAAAGACTAAAAAGGACTCATCCTCGATGACTCCTGATAACTGTTGTTGTATGAAAATTCAACCAAAGGGAGATACTCTACCCATTTGTGTTGCTGATGCATTACATACATCCTCAACATGTCCTCTAATATCTTGTTGACCCTCTCTGTCTGTCCACTTGTCTGTGGATGATAAGTTGTGCTGAAGGCCTACTCTCTGCCCAAACCTGCAAATAACTCCTTCAAAATTTGGAAGTTAACTTCACATCCCTATCTGACACAATCTTATTTGGAACACCATGTAGTATAACCACATCTCGGATAAATACCTGTACCACATCACTAGCTGAGAATGTAGACTTAACCAGAACAAAGTGTGAAACCTTTGTTAACCTATCCACAATGACCATGATGGAATCATGTTGCGTCACTGTCTTTGGCAACCCTGTGATGAAATCAATGAAGATGACCTCCCATTTCCACTACGGGATAACGATCGGTTGTAGCAGTCGACCTGGATGTTTTCACTCTACTTTCACTCCCTGATAGTCGAAACATCTAGCCACAAACTCTACTACATCCCTCTTCAAATCCAGCTAATAGTAATATCTCTTCACCATTGTGAGTGTCTTTTGATAACCTTGGTGACTTGAATAAGGTTTCGCATGCAATTCCCTCACAATCGCCTTCTTGAGTTCACTTCTATCTGATACATATATCCTGTCTCGGAATCTGACCAACCCATTTTTCATAAGAAAATAATCCTAGTCCTATTAACATGCACCTCTACCTATACTTGTACTTGTACTACCACCTGCACATGTACCACTATATGTACATGTAGTTGCACCTTCACCTATACCTATACCATGACCTGTACTTGTACTTGTACTATCACCTTGCTGCAACCTGTGCACAATATCCATTTATCTGACATCCTGATGTCCTACCTACAAGATCCTATCCTAGAAATCTATCCCATAAGAGATCATAGATTCCAAGTGATTCACCTGTATCGGCCTACTAAGAGAATATGCCACTCGGTTCTCCTTTCCTTTGATGTATTTGATCTCGAAGTCAAAATCACTAATCATGGCCAACCATCTAGCCTGCCTGGCATTTAGATTTGGCTAGTCAAACAAATACCTCAACCCAATGTGATCACTCATAAGCACAAACTTCCTACCAAGAAGGTAGTGTCTCCACATCTTCAATGCATGCATAATTGCTGCAAACTCAAGATCATGTGTCGAGTAGTTCTGCTTGTGCTCATTTAGTTTTCGGGACTAATAACAAACCACCTGTCCATCCTGCATAAGGACTCTACGAAGCCCTCTCTTTCAAGAATATTTACATACTACAAGCTCTTTGTTTGGATCTGCAATCTATAGTACTGGTGCATGTGCCAACAACTGCTTAAGCTACACAAAGCTAGTCTCACACTCCTCAGTCCATTTCAACTCCTTACCTTTCCTCTATAATGATGTGATAGGATAAGCAATCTACGAGAAGTTCCTAATGAACCTTCTATAATAGCCTGCCAGACCCATGAAATATCTCACCTCATCCACACTCTTAGGAGCTACCCATTACATGATGTCCCTTATCTTCTCTGGATCTATTACAATGCCCTCCTTGGAGAAAACATGTCCCAAGTAGTGTCCCTCCGTCTGAAAGAAACTACATTTGTTGATATTAGCATACAACTGATGTTCTCTCAACAACCTCAACACTGTTGTTAAGTGCTTGGCATGCTCTTCCTCATTTTTAGAATATACCATTATATAATCAATGAACACAATAACAAACATATCCAAATATGGACTCAACACACTATTCATCAAACACATGAATGTAGTTGGAGCATTAGTTAAGCCGAATGGAACAACAACAAACCCATAATGCCCATACCTAGCCCTGAATGCAGTGTTGTAAATTTCCTCCTTTTTGATGCATACCTGATGGTATCTAGATCCCAATTCAATATTTGAGAACATTGTTGCTCCCTTCAACTGATCAAACAAGTCATCAATCCTCAACAAAGGGTATTTGTTCTTCGTAGTCACTTTTTTCAACTGGCTGTAATCAGTGCATAATATGAGGGTAACATATTTCTTTTTCATAAACAAGATCGGTGCACCCCAAGGTGATACACTTGGCCTAATGTATCGTTTGTCCAACATTTCCTTCAGCTATAATCTTAACTCAACCAACTCAGGTGTGCTCATCCTGTAAGGTTCTTTCTATGTTGGATCTACCCCTGGCACTAACTAAATAGAGAAATCTACCTCCCTATGAGGTGGAAACTCTATAATGTCCTCAGGAAATACATCCTTGGACTACTATAAAAATGGTTACTTGTTCAACACATCTGCATCCACAACCTCCATGCCCTTATCACTAGAAATATGTACTACAAATAGCTTGCACCCTTTCCTGCGGCTACACTTTTCTTGCATAGCTCTCACCATCCTAGCTAATGTGGCTTTCTTCTTACCTTGCAAGACTCTTGGTTCTCCATTGTCATCAATACATTCAATGGCCTTGTCATAGCAGTCAACCTTAGTTATATATAAATACAACCAATCCATGCCCAATAACATATCTATATGAACCCAATAGTAAAACATTCAAATGTGATGCGGTAGGCATACCATTTAAGTCAAATGCGCAAGCTCTTATGCAATTATGAACTTGCTTCTTCATACTTGTAGACAACTACACTAACCAATACTTTGCATACAACTCCTTATTCAACCCACACTTATCCACCAATTTAGGAATAACATAGCTATAAATAGATCCAGGGTCAATCAAAATAGAAATAACTTGATCACAAAGCTTACCATCCATCTCAATTGTAGATGCCTGGTGTTATCCTTTCCTGCTGTCCAATGTTGCATAGATATGAGGAATACTTTGGCCTACATCTCCAATAGTCTATGCCTCCTATGCACTATATATTTGGGGGGTACCGCGTTGATTCTACAGACAATCTCTCCTACAATGGTACTTGCCACAAGTCCAACACTCTATAGGATTCCAACCTCCATCCTTGTTCTTCTCTTCAACTCTATGTCCCTCTCCTCTATTTGATGCATTGAAACTGTTATGTGGTGCAACATTCTCCTTGTTATCTGTACCCTCTTGCCTTGCTCACTTTTTATCCCATTTTCCTTTGTTCCTTTCATTACCTCTCTAGTCTGGCTTAGTCTCAGTTCTACGCTTTGATTGCTCATAGCAATGCTATAGCTTTCGAATGGCCTCCTCGAATGATCTAGGATCATCGAATTCAACCATGTCTTTGAATGCAACTGATAATCCACTAATGAACCTCTAAATCTTAGCCTTCTCCTCTATGAGGTAAAGCACATACCTTAGTAACTCCAAGAACCTTCTAGTGTACTCATCATCTGTCATAGAACCCATCTTTAGTTCATAAAATTATTTTTCTCTATCATCAAATTACCTTTATGATACATATTTCTTCTTAAATAGCTTCTCAAAATTACTCCAAGACAAATCTTCCTCATGAATACACCTGAAATTCTTCACATCTTCACACCATATGTCTACTTTACCTTTGAGACTGAAGGTAGCTATTCTAGCTTTCATGTTCTCTAAATAATCATGCATCCTGAAGAACTTTCTCATGATAAGAATCCATGCCTTTGCATCCTATGGTTTCTTCATTTACCCATCAAAATTACGTGGCTTCACTTTCCTAATTTCATTTGGAAAATACCCCCTATCACTCCTGCTGTAAGGATGATATTGCTGACGATCATAGTGCTTATCTAAATCAGAACTAGAATCATACCGGTGTCTATCCCTTCTCCTCTCCCGAGTGTCCAACAATCTACCATCTCGGATGGTGTTAGATCTATCTAACATGTGTCTACTATGAGACCTCTTGCCATATGCCCCATTAGTTTTTTCTTCTTGCTCGTGACTAATCCGTAGTGGTCCTTGTCGCTGCAAATCCAACATGCTCCGAAGTATTACTACATTCACCTCTGTTAACTTTTCCTGTGACTACATGATTATGTCATTATCTGCCTTACAACTCTTGATCTCTTCCTTTAAATGTCTTAGTGTCATTGCCAAGTCAGAAGAGTTCCCAACACCATACTGCTCTTCGGATTCGTAAGGAGGACCTATGTAGTCAACCATCTTGCTAGAAATTTGATATTTATTCCTGCAAGGCATAGTATGTTAGATAAATTAATCGTAATAAATCACGTATGTTAGCATAACTTGGGGAGGATACCTTATCTACAAGATTACCAAATCAGCATGATACATGTATAGCAAAATCATAACAGAATATAGACATACACAAGTAAATGTATCAACTCATAAACATTACTCTAACTTGGATCCAATCATCAATGCAAGGCCATATAAAAAATGCATGCTATGACCTCATCCATGACAACAACCATTACTACATTATACACATTTCCACATGAAACCAACAGTATGCATAAGCAATGCAAAACCAACTACAAATACGCATAACCACATGTAGTCGAACATAATCGATCAATTCTTGTAATCAACCTAGAAGACTGATGCATGTAATCAAAATATTCAAAACTGTAACCTAACATACAAGGATGTAAGTATTTATCACGAAATAAACATGTAAGTGACATATAATCCATACACAGTTAGTCACATACTCATTTCAAATATACTTCATGAAATCAATAACAAATTCTCCATGATAACCATACTACAACCCTAATTTGACATCAAGCAAATGTAACAAGTATATAAGTGTAAGAGACACACATGCAATTGGCATGGATGCATGACCAACACATAGACCATCCAGTCTGAGGAGTGAACCATGTTCTAATACCACTCTGTAACACCCTCCTCCCACATCTACCCATGCAACCAACCAGTCGGTGTAAATATGAAACGAGAGGCCACTATGATATGATTCAATCTCCTAAGTCACCTTAAGGAAGTGGAACTGATGGAAACACGCCATTCAAACATCCAACATCATTAACATAACGCTTAGAGGATGATTCAGCCACTCAGATAGCCTTTCCCTAGGTCCCACTACTATTTTAGGTCTCTTGGGCCATCTTCGCTCTCATGCTAGGGCAAGGGAGTGACCAACAACCTAAAGTCACTCTCATAGGCCTACTTGCCAGTAACTTTGGACAAAAAATATGAGTGTTGTGCCAACGACCCCAGGATTTAAGCCACTGTTTCAGGCTTAGAGCCCAGGAAACTGTCCAGAATTGATCCATCTCTTCAAATCAGTGAATTAACATGGAAATGAAAGTATTAAAGAAAACACTTGTTCAAGACCTTGACTGGATCCCTACTGACCATGACAGGCATTTCGTTAAACATATCATGGACATTTAATCTACAGGTGTAAATAACAGAGTTAAGCATAGGGATCCCATAATTATCTGAGAATCACTATGAACCATTGTTTCCTCATGCCATTTTCTGCATTATCGTCTATTAGGTCATGGAAACATTATCGATTCACATACAAGTAAAAACATGTTGAGATCCATACACAACTGCTGTCATAAAATGTGCATATAACCAGTATAATAGGAACAGAAATACAATAAACATAACAACCATCAAATCCATAAATACATCAGTACCTTTACACATTGAAATCAAGGGAAAGGATTTCTCATTAATGAATGCAATGAACCAACCAGAGATGGGACTACCACGTTCCACCCGACCGTAGAATGACTGAGCCAAATATCTCTTCAGCCATTCACCCCCGCACCATATTCCAAAGCATGAATGTCAGATCTCATAGAAGACATCAATACAAACTCGTCGAGGGCTTCTAGAGGCCATCCACCTCAACCCATAAAATAGTGATTCCACCTCACGGCAGGAGATCACAAAACAATCATCGGATTGATCTCTGTCCAAGCCTTCTAAGGCTTCTAGAGATTTTGTTCCAACCAAGGCTTCCAGGACTAGTAACTCAACCCACAACTGTTGTTAAGCTTCTAGAGTCTTTGTCCAACCAAGGCTTCCAGGACTAGTAACTCAACCCACCAAGGGCTTCCAGAGAATTTGTCCAACCAAGGCTTCTAGGACTAGTAAATCAACCCAAGTTGTTACAGGGCTTCGAGAGTGTTTGTCCATGTTATCACCCCAAGAAACTCTCCTAGGTTGTATATCAGAGATGCTTGGGAACATTACAAACTCAACAAAAATGTTGGAAAATGGTGGATGAATGGAAGAAATGATGCATATTCAAGCTAGATAACCACTTCTACTATGCTTAACCCCAGACATGGGTGAACACCCCCAAACTACAAGGCTTTAGACCACCAATTACTCACAGTTTAAGGAAAATGTGATGATGGAGAATACTGATCACACCAGCAGATGCACAGGACCCTGTGATGGCCAGCTGCAACCAGTTAAAAGGTCTATAAATTCTATTTCCTAATGCCCAGACAAGATGACAGATCTCTGGCATTAAAATAACAGAAACCTGCATACAAATTCAATAATACTAACTAGATTTAACAAAGAGGTGGGATGATAGCCCCTCTAATGCTAAACATCAAGAGAAAATCAAAAGTGCATAACAGGCACATCTTGGAACAAAGAAGAAGTGGAAAGTGATCAGTTGACAGCAAAAGAAGCTTGTATTAGCTGAAAATGAAGACCAGAAGCTGCAGGTATCACAGTAGTTATAGTCTCCAGAAGTTGAAGTTTACATCAAAATAACATTCATCAAGCCTCATTGCATCTTGTTTGTGGGTATATATGGAGTTTGTTTACAAAATTACTCTGCTGCCCTAAGCATGGACGACTCATAATTAGCCACCAACCACATTTACTATCAGATATGGGTCTCTGCTGCAAACTGAGTGTTTTAATGAACAAAATGACCTTTCTGTTGTTCGGTTGTCCTTCTCTGAGCAAGCAGAGTACCATATGGGACAAAAACTCCATAAATGGTGAATGAATTCAACTGCTCAAGGTAGTACTTTCCTTCCTCTACCATGTTGTCTCTTGAATGCAGTGGGTGAAGTATTAACTACAGAGTGCTGGAGGACGATCACCTTCATCCTTTGGACGCGCAGGGTAGGAAAAAAACATGAAAATTGCATGGAAAACGAATGAGGAGTTAAGAATGAATGCTAGCCATTGGATGGCTCAGATGAATGGCCGAGATCTTTTGGCGGGTAGCGTCGGGAGGAAACAGAAGCACGATTGCATATAAGCCATTGGATTTGACAAATTAGATGGCGGATATCGGAGTATGTGGGCTATCGAAAGGCATATGCGTGGGAAGAACGTGGACAGTTGGATCATGGTTGGGCAGATCCGATGGTTGATGGGTGGCAGAGATGCGAGAGGGTTGGCAAGCGAGGATCGTACTGGATGGCGATAAGCGGTTTCCCTGCACCGCTCATGGGAAAAGGTGGTTTACATACATGGAGGAGCGATCTAGTAAACAAGCGCCACATGGCAGGTAGGTCCGGCGGTGTTATAGACATTTTTGTGCCTTACAACTCTAAGCATGAAATGTCCATAAACCAAGGGATCCTAAGTCCCTAAAAGTGTTGTTCCGACCCCTAGAGGAACAAGGTCAACAAATTACAGCTTCTCCCAGAAGTTCTCCACCAGAAATTGCTCAGAATCAGTCAAATCAGGATAATTTCAGCTGCTCCACTAGCTAGCTGCGTTGCATAGCACCCAAGTACACTAGCTAGGTGCATTGCAACGCACCTAAATGCACTACCAGGGTGCGCTGAGCAGGAAATGACAAATGGCAGTGTCATTCCACGAGGTGGACAGACAATGGAAGCTTCCAGAATCTTCCCCAATGACACTTGCCTCACTGAGTTCGACCAAGGATGAGTAAGAGGCTCTCAGTCTCCAAGTGGAAGCAATAACTGACAGAGAGAAGCCACTAGTCAAATCATAAGCTGACTCATCCTCTTTGCATACATCTATATATGGATCCCTCATCCCAGAGATCCGGAGGCTGGAATTTTGTACATTGCAGAGAATTGCTGTTGGTTTTGAGATAGAGATCAGAGTATTGGGTGATTTATGCTTTGTTGGAGGTGAAGAGGGGATTCCTTTGCTGGGGGGTTGATGCTGGATCAGGAAGCATTGGTTGTAACTCCTCCTGGACCTTCTTGTTATATCAATAAAACTATTTGAGTTTCTCCTACATGCTTCTGTATCAATGATGTTTTGTTATATTTGCGTGTTTAGCTTAAATCTGATCCTAAGTTATTTATGAATATAAATCCATGTCTTTGTGTAGTTTTCCTCTTCTGTGATCTTGCAGGAACTTGGTGAAGCTAGGCAAGTAAAGGAGTAGGTAGCTGGAAGCTGTAAAAGAGGAGAGAGATTGGATCAAAGGACTAGCACAAGACACAGGTTGGTTCATCCTATTCCTCTTCGTTTATAGTTCATAAAGAAGAATACGAAAGTAGTTTTCTCTGTTTGTTTCTAAGGTACTGTCACACCTTAGTGGGATAGGGGCGTTCTGAGTAGACACTTTTCCCATTAACAAAATGGCGACTCCACTGGGGATCGTGTCTAGTTAGTTTGTTTGTGTTTCTCTTGTTGTTTGTTTCATAAACCCAGAAGTAGCAATCGAACTGCATTTGCCATTATCAAATGCAAAGTAGACACCTGCTACTTCAATCCATTCACTGGATTTGTTTATGATTTGAACAGCTGATTCACAAATGATCTGATTACCCTTTGTGATAGCTCTTAGACCTCCTTTAAATCCACCCTCTGATTGTGCATTACTGATTGCTTTTACTCGGCCAAAAACCATAGATTAAACTGCAAACCGTGACCCAGAACCCGGATAGAATTCTCATTTCTGCCCCAGTGTAGGCACTGTGAAGAGATTCTGCATTTCAACGCAGTTCCCGAGAGGGATACCTGTGCTGCAATCCAGTTTCTCTGTGTAATAGGTGCGCTGATCAGCCTAGCCCTGTGCAGCTGAGGTTCTTTGCTTCATTTTTTCAGTTTTGTCTCTGATTTTTGCAGCCTGTGATCAGTGTGTGTCTGTTTTAAAACCCCTTTTCTTTGCCTTAATTCCGCCTCCTTTGTCAAAAAGACTGTAGATGTTCTTTGTGTGTTTGTTACATCATTTACAGTTTTCCATTGAAATAGTAGAATAGTCATACTGTCGTCCTTGGATTTAGATCTGTCGTAAGTGTCGATTTTGATCTTAGGAGAAAGTTTATTTGCTGTTGACAGTCAATTATGCTTTTACTTTTTCCTTTGGTTTGAATTTGAGACTTTCTAGTGTCGAAACGAGTGTTTATTTCAAAATCATAAAGTGTCGTAATCATCTCTACCTTTTGATTTCGAAAAGAAGCTTGTTTGTGTTTGTCACTTGAAAGCAAATTCAGATTTGTACATCAACTTTCTTTTTAGGCATCAATATTAAGAAAGTGAAAACAAATACATGAATATGTGCATTTGCATATTGATAGTCTGTTTGGCTTGATTTAGGAAAAGTGCATCTACAGTGTGCTCTTTGCTCTTTGAGAAAAGATTGTGTCTTTCTTTTCCCCTTGTAGCTAGGATTTTCATTGCTGAAAAGAGATAAAAGTTTTCTTATCATCTTTAGATTGCATTTTAGGAATTACATCTACATCTCGTGGTGATCCCAAAAGGCAAACTTCTAAGAAAGATCAACTTAAAATAAATTGAATGAATCTAACAACGCATTGGAACTTAACGCACAACATTTAGAGGTCTAGGCTAGAGACGTATTCCGGCGTCGTAAAGCCTGGTAACTGTTGTCCTCACTGACGGTTGGGTGATTCCTCCACTTTGAGACGATAAGTGCCAGTACGGACTTGTGCTCCCACGTACCGTCGAGTATATATTGGGAGACCCCTATAGGCTTAAAACCTTTTATCCATAGGAAGCCGTGTCGGCCGCCCTACTAATCGCAATGCACTGAACATAGCATTCGGGAAGATTGACTGCCATACCGTAAAAAGTATTCTGCAGTTTTGCAATTGGTTTGGTACTCCCTCTATCTAGATCTCCAGAACAGTCCCTTTCGTTCCTTTTCAGACTCCTTAACGGAAAAGGTCCATCTGAGCACTTGTCACTTCAGGCTCATTAAAAATCGAAGGAGACTAGAGTCATCTTTTGTTTTTTCTCGACTCTTTAAAATTGAAAAAACAAGTTGTGTCAAAAGCGTCTAAAATTCATTTAATTCGGAAACATACTTCCCCTTTTTATTTTAGTTGATCGAGTAATCCGCAATCGTGGAAGAAAGTCAATTGAAACCCCGTCGTTCGCGGAGGCTTACGAGTCAACCGTCTTTGTCTCCGGAATCGAAACCAGTACGGACAAAGCGAACTCGTTTAACTGGTTCAAAATCTCCTATTAAAGTTAGAACAAGTGTTCCAACGACATCCGAGATTCCGGTTACTCCAAACATTTCTGGAAACCCTGCCTCTACAGAAGAAGTTCAACAGCCACAGAAGGACAGTGATACTGATCCTAGTATGAGAGTAAACACTTGTGTTACCGAACCAGTTCCATCTACAACCGGTTCGGAGAGTCTTGCTCTTCAAACATCTGTCGCTGTCGATTCCACCCCTTCTTCGGCACCAGAAATATTTTACGGACCTGACGGTCTTCCCCTTCCACCTGGTCTGATTGCAATTGAAGAAATTGTAGAAGATCCTCAAACAAGTACTCCAATGCACTTTGGAGTCGGGATCACTCTATATCCTTCTTCATTAGAAGTTATTCTACCACCAGTGGAAGTTCCTGTAGAATCGCTAGGTAATCTTTTGGATAGACTCCAAATGTCTAAGCAACCGTCAACATCTAGGACTGTGTCGTCTAACACAGCGACAACAGAACTCCCTGCCGTCACTCCGACAATGTTCGTCGGCATACCATCTGTCCCAACTAGCTCTCCACTGCTAGAAGGAGCCCACTCAAGGGCTATTTCGACAGTCTGGTCCGTTCCTGTTTGTTCATCTGGAATAATATTCGGAAACTCTTGTGTTGAGTCTCAACAAATTGATCCATTTGGAGGTCAATTTGGGCAGTCTGGTCCCCAAGGGAAAACAATCCCCTTGAGTTCTGGATTACCACCGTATGGGGGGCAATATGCCCTTTCATTATCCCCTCCAGGAGGATATCCATACGGGAGTTCACAACAATATTCAGGTTATACTGGAATTACCTCAAGTGGTTGGGTAACCTATACTACCTCAACAACCAAGGGTTGTGTATTCGATGTAACAACGTGTACCTATGTCGAATATCCCGACTACACCAACTATTGTGACGGTGTCACAAGTTCAAACGCTGCCTGTTGTATGTCAACCTCAGATTTCTCAGGTTGTAATGCAACAACCCCTTGACCCTGTGACTCAACCACAATCGCCAACTGGTGGGGCGACACAGGTCCAGACGGGTACAATTACCCCACACCTTGGTCCAACGGTTAGTATAGAGCAACAACACATGGCTTCTCAACCATGGCTAGTACAATACCAACAACCACAATTCCAACAAGTATACCAGGGTTCTGAGAAGCAAATCTTTGCGAACAGTGGATAGCCGTACATTCAAAACGGTCAAAATCAACCATTTTACAATGGTCATGTCCACCAACCTTATCAGACATATCAGCATCAAATGCATTATGTTGGCATGCAAAGACCAACTGCTCAGGCAATCCCATCTTACCCTGGGTATGCTTCACCTAATCTGAATCAGCAGTTACCATTCGTGGCAACTTTAGAGTTACCTGATTTAAACCGGTTAACAAACGATCCAATTGCTTACGCCCCTTGGTGGCCAGCGACTCCACATAAACTTCCATCAGATATTCCTAAATTTAATGGGAATCCGGGTGAAGATCCATCGAATCATGTGATGACATTTCATCTATGGTGTTCATCAAACACCCTAAATGATGATTCGATAAGGCTTCGCCTCTTTCATAGGACGTTAACGGGTCTAGCAGCAAAATGGTACATTGAATTGCCTAGAGCTTCGTTCGACAACTTCAGTACCTTAGCCACAACCTTTTTAACCCATTTTCAATTACTGATAAGGTATGAAACGGGAACAGAACTCCTTACCAACTTCAAACAGACAACGGCCACTCACATATCTAATCATATATATGAGTGGCGACGTCGTCGTAGGATGGTAAAAACGTACGTTCCCGATCAGCTATTAGCTGAATGGTTTATCAAGTCATTATTACCTTCCATCACGGAAGATGTGGCAAAGGGGGGAGTCGTAACGGAAGAGCAAGTTATCGCTCGTGCACAATATCTAGACTTGATTTATACTCAGTCCGGCACGCTCTACGACAAAATACCTGACGCCCCTAGACCGGAATTCTCAATTCCTCCTCCTCCTAAATCAAACAATGACTCTCACGCCGGCGATGGCGTGATTGGTACAACAGACACGAAATCGACAAAGGCTACATCCAAGAAGGCCTGTAAGATTTCAGATCAAAATGCAAAAGAAGAACTTCTTGCTTCGGAAGTAAATGCCGTATCGACAGATAAGGGCAAAGAAACCAAACAACCAGGAAGCAAGAAGAAAGGCAAAGGGAAGAAGAAGAAACAGGATGAATCATCACCTGAAAAATCTTCTTCAAACCCTCCTGGAAATAGGAAACCCCCTGCAGGGTGTCACATATGTGATGAGGATAATTGGACAAAAGAATGTCCATACAAAGCTGAGCTTAAGAGATTCTTTAAAAGTTCGAAAACCTTAGCTGTGTTAACTAATCCGTTTCCAAATCCAGGAGAAATTTTGGTTGAAAGTGGAAATGCTTCCCCGTCTCAAGTGCTAATGTTGTTGATTTCGAAACAGCAGAATGATGCTTTGATTTCGACAAGGAAAAATATTACGGGAATCGGCAGCTGTCGAACGACAAGGATAAAGATCAACCAAGTAGTTCGACAACAACTTCGACAGAAGTTGTACCACCTACCATTCCTGAATTAACAATAAAACCGCCGAAGGGAGTAGTACACAAGTCGACATTTAATCCCCGCGCTAGAGCAGCGCAGCATTATAACATAGTGGAAGATTTGGCCCAATCGCCATCCGCTATGTCGACTCTTGAAGTACTACAAAATTGCCCATCCCAAAGGCAGGCTTTGTTATCAGCCATTGGTGGGATTGATCCTAAGGATTCCAATCTTGTATCCTTCGACCACAAAGGATACGATCCTCAGTTACCGGCTCAACTAGCTTTCCTTGTTCAAGTGAAAGCCCTCAACAAAACTGTTCATTGAACAATTATTGATGAGGGGGCATCTACATGTATTATGTCGATGAGTTGCTGGAAAACTTTAGGATCTCCAACCTTGTCGCGATCTGCGACGACGTTAAAAGCATTCGATGGAAGGACATATACCCCATATGGTATCCTAAATAACTTGAAAGTTGAACTAGGGGGAAAAATGGTAGAGATAGATGTTGAAGTCATCGATGGGAATCTTGATTACAACATCCTACTAGGAAGACCATGGATATATGCCATGGCAGCCGTTGTGTCGACCTATTTTAGAAAGATTGCATTTCCCTTTCAAGGAGGGATTACAATCGTCGATCAACAAAACTTCCTCCCCAATGGTTCTCAAGTTACAGGAAGCATTCCCATGATCCATGGAAGCCCCCATTTGCTTCAGAATATCAGAGTAGGCCTACTAAAAGATCCTATACTAATGGGAACTTTCGCTCTTCCACCTCCAATCAATCTGGCAGAAGTAGTGTTGATAGGAACCTGCAATATGATATCTTCTACAAAGATCTCAGAAAACGATATCAATATGGATCATGCAATGGTTTTTCCCCCAAGCCCAATAGAAATATTATAGCAATCAATGTTTCTAGCATGGGAGGCAAACCCAAATCAACGCTCATCAAGCATTTGGATAGATAGGTCTAGAGAATACGGTACTCCTTCAGATCCTTGGTCGCAAGTGGATGTCACCGACGAAGGAATTCTCCAAGCTATGGTAATTGAAGGAGCACCATGGAATGATTCCCACCATCGTTCCCTTCTTCCGGATTGTGAAGAAGAGACTCAACATGACCTTAATCATCCCTCAGTATTTGATTTTCTTTCAAATACTATAAATATGGTGGATTCCGAGTGAAACTTATCCAACATTGAAGAGACTATAGCCATAAATATCTCGACTAAAATAGATGTTGTAGAGAATATTTATGTTGGCAAATGTTGTTCTCCTTTAGAATTGGAAATATATAATGCTCTTTTTCACGAATTCAGAGATGTCTTTGCTTGGTCATACAGTGAGATGCCAGGCATCGACTCGAGTATCGTTGAACACGAAATTAAGATGTATCCAGATGTTAAACCAGTACGACAACGGCTAAGGCAGGTGCACCCCAAGAAAGCCGCTGCCATTAAGACAGAAGTTGAAAAACTTCTCCATGCTGGTTTCATCTACCCGGTTCCTCTAACCGATTGGGTATCGAATATTGTCCCTGTTATGAAGAAACAGGGGACGATTAGAGTGTGTGTCAATTATAGGGATGTAAATCAAGCTTGTCCGAAAGACAACTACACTACACCCTTCATCGACCAGATAATTGATGAATGCGCCGGATGCGAAATCTTTTCATTCATGGATGGATTTTTCGGGTATAATCAAATAAATATCCGCCCACAGGACCAGTCAAAGACTGCATTCATTTTTCCATGGGGCACATTCGCGTATCGAAAATTACCCTTTGGTTTAAAGAACGCAGACATCAAAAACATCGTTCAACCATACCTCGACGACCTTCCGGCTCATTCGCGAAAGCGGACTGATCATCCGCAGCATTTAAGAGCGATATTTCTACGTTGCCGACACTACAAGATACGACTCAATCCACACAAATGTGTATTTTGCGTCAGTTCTGGTCGTTTACTTGGCTTTGTAGTCTCCAAGGATGGGATTCGTCTCGACCCGTGCAAGGTCTAGGCAATCATAAATTTGCCTCCACCTTCAAATTTGCTTCAGATTCAGAAACTCCAAGGGAAAGCAAACTTTTTGAGGAGGTTCATCCAAATTACGCCGAACTTGCTAAAGGTTATACACGTCTTTTGAAAAAGGAGGTACCCTTTGTCTGGGATCAGGTCGCGCAAGCTTCCTTTGATGCTTTAAAAGATTCCCTAATGAAAGCATCTTTAATGTACGCCCCCGATTATCAAAGAAATTTTAACCTGTATCTGGCTGCAGCAGATACAACCATCGCAATGGTTTTAGTTCAAGAAGTCGATGGAATTGAATATCTTATATATTATTTAAGTAAGAACTTAAATGATACAGAAAGCAAATATTCTTACTTTGAAAAACTAGCGCTTGCAGTTGTTCAAGCGATACAAAGATTTCGACACTATGTCCTCTTTCGGAAAACTACCATTTTGTCCGATTGCAACCCCATGACTTATATATTGTCGCGACAGTTGTTGGGGGGCAAATATTCAAAATGGATAGCGATCCTTCAAGAGTTTGATCTGGAATTTGTAAAATCCAAATCAAAGAAAGCTCTAGTTTTTGCAGAACTATTATGCGATCTCCCATCGTCGTCCAATGATGAAACATCCGAAGAATCAATCGTGGATGAGAATTTGTTTCTGATATCGACAAGCAATGAGTGGTATGGAGATATAATAATTTATCTCCAAACACAAAATTTTTGGCCAAACACCTCACACTCTGAACAAAAACATATTCGATACCAAGCAAAAGACTACATGATCGTCGGTGATACACTTTACCATCGTGGTATCGATACAGTTCTGAGAAGGTGCCTCACCCATGAGGAGGCCAAAAAAGCCCCGAATGAGTGTCATTCAAGAGCCTGTGGGGGGCATCAATCTGGATATGCTACAACACAAAAAATCTTATGAGCAGGATACTTCTGGCCAACAATGTTCAAAGATTGCATAACCGCAGTCAGAAGTTGCCATGCTTGTCAAATTTTTGATAGCAAAACTAGAAGACCACCCGCGCCTCTACAACCAATAGTTGTTGTTGGGCCATTTGCCAAATGGGGCATCGATTTCATGACATGTAACCCCACCTCGACCGGGGGGCATGGGTATATCATAGTTGCAGTTGACTATTTTACCAAATGGGCCGAGGCGATGCCTACATTAGATAATACTGGTGAAACAGCTGCCCTTTTCTTTTTCAATCATGTAGTCGCCAGATTCGGCGTACCATAGGCTATAGTCACAGATCATGGATTGCATTTTTGCAATCACATGATGCTCGAATTATCTGCCAAACTAGGATTGTCTCACGACAGCTCTACTCTGTATTATCCGCAAGCCAACGGACAAGTTGAAGCGATCAACAAGGTCCTGAAGCGCATGTTGCAAAGGATGATTGGAGTTCACAAAAGAAGGTGGCACCTAATCCTGTACTCATCCTTGTGGACTTACGGAACATCGGTAAGGAATGCAACCGGGTTCACACCCTTCCAACTGGTATATGGCCTGGAAGCAGTCTTACCAGTCCAGTGTGAAATCTCGTCTCTTAAACTCGCAATCGATCTCCTCCCCGGAACTTCAGAAGAAGAGGCTTGTTTCTTGGAATTAATCCAATTGGATGAAACCCGTCATGATGCCGCTTTGGCTAACGAAGCCCATAAGAACGAGTCAAGGCGTAGTTCGAAAAAAATGTCAAACCCCGTGTCTTCTCAGAAGGTGACTTGGTCTTTCTTTACGACCAAGAATCCGATAAATTGGGAGCAGGTAAATTTAAGTCTTTATGGATGGGCCCCTATATTGTTAAACGAGTGTTAGCAAAAGGAGCTTACGTGTTAATGGATTATGACGGAGTTCCACTGGTGCAACCTCGTAATGGGTTGTACCTCAAGCGTTACTATGCATAAATAGTAACCAATATGCTTTTGTTATATTTTTGTTTTCGCTAAAGTGTTTGTTTTGGCCGAGTAATCCACCTTTTTACATTTATTTAAAATTTCAAACCTTTTGGAGCCATGTGTTGGATATGCCGATGGAGTGAGTCGTAGTTCGCGGAACCTGTCCTTCGCAGCCTGGGCCATTTTTGATCCAAGCGGCGAGTTAGTAAGTTTCAGAGGTGTATGTATTGGTCAATAAACGAATAACATCACTGAGTATAGCGCGTTGATAGAACTTCTCTCTGGTGCCATCACCCATGGTATACGCCGACTAATTCTCAGGCTAGACTCACAACTCGTAATACTACAACTCAATGGTATATATTCCGTCCGAAACCCAGCTATTTATCACATGTTCCTAAGGGTCAAGATTTTGGAAAGACAATTTGATCTTATTCAATACCAACATATTTCCAGAAACTTAAACACATTAACCGAATCATTAGCAAACTATGTGTTAGATAGACATTTGCAACATTTATAAAAAGAAACACATCATCAATGTTTTACATGTGGATCATATAGCTCAACCAAAATAAAACCCTGAAAATAAAAATATATATAGCTGTTTATGGTTTACATATAATGTTCTATAACCAAGACAAAATCGGTCACATGACACAAAAACTCAAAATGCTAGGGGGCACCCTAGTCTAATGATGCTCGTGATAGCAAGTCACAGCCTGTGCGATCATGTGTAAGAGACGAGTCCATCGTCTAGGCACACCAGTAGTATGCCGCTATAACTGCAAAGGTAGCTCGTCGATCCTCACATCTGGAATACCGAGAGTAAGGCTCTCAACCTGCTCCTGCACGGCTGTGAGAGTCTCGGCCACATCGAGATCATGAAGAATAACTCTCTCGGCAGCCTCTCCTGCCGGGGCAACAGCTGGTACTCTCAGGCGAACTACTGGACGAACAGGACCAACATTTGCATGTACACATGAGTTTGATTAAAGTCTTGATAGAATAAAGCACAAGGACATTATAAATAAAAACAGTAAACAGCGATATGGTCAAAGATTTTACCAATAGCACCCCACTGCTCGCCATCCGGCAGTACTAAATCTGGATCACCCCGGAAGTCCATGCCAACATATGGACACTCGGCATAAACCATCTCCTGACGATCGAACCACCTGAAGAAGGTATCGAAAAACGAAATCTGAGACTGGCCAGCATGCCTAGACATATGGTCAACCCATCTCTGCATACGTGGTTCAGTAGGAGAAGGTAAGTCGAGTGCAATGTACTGCGGCTGCATCAGTGGTATCTTCTCCAAGGCAAAGGTGGTCAAAATAGAACCGAACCCAAAGTTCTTCAACCTCCCGTTCTTTATCTTGGTCAACTGATCTTTCATCGCAAGAAGTACTACGTCGCACCAGTTGAATACCTTCGGTTGAAGGCATTCCAAGGCATGCTGCATATAGGATCTGTTGGCTACATGAAGAGATGCACTACTGGCCATCCTACCAAAAGTAAACAAGATAGTCCTAAGGGACCTGTCAGTGACATCACGGATAATGATCTTGCCGTCTTTACTCGGCTGAGATCCTTCCCTGCAATACTGGCAGACATAATCTCTCACAGAGTCACCTCCTCGGGCCGAACCTGACAAAGAGATGGGGGCACCCCGCCTCGACAAGCCAGTCAAGAAGTAGATGTCTACTGCAGTCAAGGGGATAGATTTGCCCCTAATCTGGAAAAATTGATTGATAGGATCCCAAGCATCGAGCAAATACTGCAGTAAGTTGATCTGCTGTCTCATGCTAGAGATGCGGAAGAACTTCAGCAAGCCACAATTCCGCAGCGCGTTCACTGTAACTGGATCATGTAGGGCAATCATGTCCTCTTCTTCATGTTCTCGTTCTCACCATGTAAGGGTCATCTTGCTCTGAGATCTCTGAAAAACAAACAAGAGAGGAGTTAGATCCTGATTTTGATGAGAAACAGGCAAAAATTTCATCAAAAACTGTGCAACAAATTCCCTTTCTGCGCCCAACGCACCTGCAGCAGTGTTCCAGCTGCGTTGAATGTCAAACTGCCTTCATACAGGCCAACATTCAGCGCAGGTTTCGATGTACTAAGGGTGCGTTGATGGCAGAACGAACCCCTCAAACCCTAGGGGCTTAGAAAAGCAGGGAATGAAGCACAGAATGCAAAAACGAAACCATGAAATGAAAGAGCTCGGGTTTAGCTCCTACCTGGTCCAGACGGCGTCAAGAATCGTCCACAGAATCTCCCGAAATCAGCTGATGAAAATCGAGGGGGAAAAGGCACCTCCAAAGCTCCAACAAACCAAGTTCAAATGAAATGGTAAAATGAGAGGTAAAAAACACTTTTTGATTGCTTTTACGTAGTTCAAAGTAAAATATTAGCGTTTTAATCTCATTTTCAAGAAAATATTGTTCATTTCTAACTAGTTTGATGAAGCAGTTGAAAATACAGTACTATCTTTGGAAAGACGAAGCTATTTATGGTAAAAATCAAAACAAGACCATCTAATTGAGCAGTTTTAGCACATAGTTCAAGCTCGTTAAAAAATAAACATAAGACATGAGCAAATGTTTCCACCCGCGTTTAAGCTCGTTAAAAAATGAACTATTCCCGGTAAATAACCACCATGAATGAAGCATTTCAGCCATTAAAGCCTTGGTCGTGTTTGCACCGTCACCTCCACTTTTCATTGGCCGATCATTCACATCCATTTGATTGTTTACCCATTTTGAGGAACAGATGCGAAGAGTGATTTCACTAGCCATCCTTGTGACACTGCCGTGATTGGAAAATTCCAACCCTTACCTGGAATCAGCTGCTACCCTTTTTATCACTCGTTCCTCAAAAGACGAGTCTTCTTTAAGCTCTTTTCAACTTACTCGTAAAATATGAAAATATTGTTGAGTTTTGGCCTTCCAGCTCATTAACGCGACCGGAAGTGCTATCCCTCCTCTAGATTTTAATCTTTTTGGACCTGAGGGATTATTGCACAAAAAGATCGAGTGCTTGTTTTGTTTGGCTCGTTAAAACTATCGAAAATTCATCCCTTCTGTATTGTTTTATACTTTTTCGGACTTAAGGGATTAGATGACGAAAAAGGAATTTTGGAGTTACCTTTACGTGCCTTTTCAGACTCTCTAAAAATGAAAAGGACTGAGTTATCTTTGTCGTTAAACTCGTTAGAAAGATTAATAGTGACAAACTTGTCTTTAGACGAGAACGAGTTTCACTATCGCTAGGCTCGTTAAAACATAGCGATGGGTTTGCCCGAAGGGAAAATTATAGAACAAGCACATGTTATCCTCCTCAAGCTTGAGAAAAATAAAGAGGTACTGGTCAGCAATGACTGGGGAAAAATTGGGAAGAAACTCAAAGAATCTTTATTGGTAGCAAGTCGCTCTTGAACATGACACTTCCACTCCGTGCCTGAGTCGGGTTGGGTTGTTTCATTCACCGGTCACATCACCATGGTCACGCCATACCATCCACATTTGGGGTAAATGCTACAAATCCATCACATAAGTGTCGCCGACATGTTCAAGAGAAGTCATCCAGAGAAGTCATCCGTGTCCCATCCACTACCATACATTATACTTCATTCTTTCATGACCGCCATCCTGAACCATATATCATCAGATCGTTTTCACCTCCATCAAAATCATTTGCTCCGTTCCATGTCATTGATGTGGGATTCATCAAGGCCCTCCTTTGATGGATCGCTTCTTGTCAACATCGGCTCATTATCCAAGAAGTTGATCTAGGAACACCCCATTCAGTACTTTGAAGCTTTCATGCCTCAATGGCAAGTTTCTCACTTCCGGTGACAAGTATACATCAATGACCTTCGACCGAAAGATTTTGCGTGGTGTTCGACGCCAAGTCCCTTATTCACACCACGTGAATTGTACTGTAGTACCTTGAGGGTCATCTTCATTATCGGTGATTCCTCTCGCACTTGTTAACAATTTACATCATTGACTGGTAATCAAGCGATGTCTTTCCATGTTCGACTTCAAAACATTTCTCACATGGATCGACTTGTACTTCGAGTGAAGATCGGACGAGATTGAAGACCCCGGATCTAGTTTCATCCATCTGGGCTGCGATATATATTCAGGAGAATAAAGACATTGAAATGTACAGCGTTGCAGCACAGATAATCATCCTACCAAAAGGATGATGGCTCTATCAGAATCATCAGTCTACCATCAGACGATTGTCTGTCCTATGTACATGAAAATGAATTTATAAAGCTGAGAATGGGAATGCCCGCCTCAGCTAGATCATGAAAACAGTATGAAGATAATGTATTGTATTGTATCTTATTACAGGTCTCCTCCCAGCATTGAAAGAACTTCGGATCCTCCTAATAAAGCATTTCACCCGATAAACGGCCTCATACTTTAGGGGGCAACTGTTATAGACATTTTTGTGCCTTACAGCTCTAAGCATGAAATGTCCATAAACCAAGGGATCCTAAGTCCCTAAAAGTGTTGTTCCGACCCCTAGAGGAACAAGGTCAACAAATTATAGCTTCTCCCAGAAGTTCTCCACCAGAAACTGCTCAGAATCAGTCAAATCAGGATCATTTCAGCTGCTCCACTAGCTAGCTGCGTTGCATAGCACCCAAGTACACTAGCTAGGTGCGTTGCAACACACCTAAATGCACTACCAGGGTGCGTTGAGTGGGAAATGACGAAAGGCAGTGTCATTCTGCGAGGTGGACAGACAATGGAAGCTTCCAGAATCTTCCCCAATGACACTTGCCTCACTGAGTTCGACCAAGGATGAGTAAGAGGCTCTCAGTCTCCAAGTGGAAGCAAGAACTGACAGAGAGAAGCCACTAGTCAAATCATAAGCTGACTCATCCTCTTTGCATACATCTATATATGGATCCCTCATCCCAGAGATCCGGAGGCTGGAATTTTGTACATTGCAAAGAATTGCTGTTGGTTTTGAGATAGAGATCAGAGTATTGGGTGATTTATGCTTTGTTGTAGGTGAAGAGGGGATTCCTTTGCTGGGGGGTTGATGCTGGATCAGGAATCATCGGTTGTAACTCCTCTTGGACCTTCTTGTTATATCAATAAAACTATTTGAGTTTCTCCTACATGCTTGTGTATCAATGATGTTTTGTTATATTTGCATGTTTAGCTTAAATCTGATCCTAAGTTATTTATGAATATAAATCCATGTCTTTGTGTAGTTTTCCTCTTCTGTGATCTTGCAGGAACTTGGTGAAGCTGGGCCAGTAAAGGAGCAGGTAGCTGGAAGCTGTCAAAGAGGAGAGAGATTGGATCAAAGGACTAGCGCAAGACACAGGTTGGTTCATCCTATTCCTCTTCGTTTATAGTTCATAAAGAAGAATACAAAAGTAGTTTTCTCTATTTGTTTCTAAGGTACTGTCACACCTTAGTGGGGTAGGGTCGTTCTAAGTAGACACTTTTCCCGTTAACAGGCAGGAAACTGCCTTCCCCGCTGACTAACAGGAGTGCAAGTTACGAGAGCGGGGGCTGCATAAAGCGTCGGATCCCGTGCAAGAAGATTGGATAGCGAAGAATTAAAACATGTGCTTTAATTGATATTACAGGTGAAAAGACGTGAAAAAGGCTAGTGAAAGGGTTATAATAGGTTATCGGGGTTTAGACAGATTGTCAGGGTTTCATAGTATTTAAACAAAATGCAAGGAATCCGGGGTAAAAGGGTTTTATGGAGAAATTTTAGCAGAAAATGGAGGCATGGGGAGTTAAAGAGTGTAAGTGGGGGTTTAAGTAAATATGGGTTTACACAAGTTTTAGGAAGAAAATAGAGATTAAGGGGTTATGAGGGTATATAGCAAACAAAGGTGGAAGGATGAAATAAACTGCTATTAGCTCCCTCCTTGAAAAGACACATGGCCATGGTAATCATTTGGTCCTCCAAACACACAAATGCATAGCAGAGCTAACACTGGCTCCTTCTGGGGATGAGATCCTCCCTGCGAGGTCTCAAGAACCTGCAGATCAATGCTTTTCCAACTGAAAACAAATTAGCTAAAATTCCTAGTGTTCCATTGGTCATGGAGTCTACTGCATATATACTAAAATTGATAAAAACAAAATATTTACAACTTTTAATTAAACAACATAATTTCTTAGAAAACGCCCATTAACGGGGCCATCAAAAACTGCCTCTCTTCCCATACTTTTCAGTATGGTGTTGTTCCCTTGAACCTGTGAAATGATGAAAGGGATTGTCCAGAAAGCATCAAATTTCCCATGGTTTCCTTTCTTTTCTTTTAATGCATCCCACTTCAAAACAAAGTCGCCAACCTGAAAATTATCTGTTTTTTCCTTCTTGTCAAAGGTTTCCTTGATCTTTTTCTGATGTGTTGTAGCCTTTTCAATCAGCTGTTCTCTAATCTGATGCACTTCTGCCAAATTAGTGATCCTCTTTGCCATGTCTTCTTCCTCGTTCTGCTCTGTTTGAAGGAATTTTTCCATAAGGAGAGTTAGCTGAATTTGGAATATAGCTTCAGTACCATACACCATCTTGAAAGGAGAATTCCCTGTGGATTTCTTAATGGTCACTTTGTCAGCCCAAAGTGTATACTTGAGCTTTGAATCCCAATTCTTTTTATTGTCCTCTAATAGCTTCTTAATTATCCTTATTAGGCTTTTATTAGAGGATTCTGCCAGACCATTTCCCTGAGGATAATATGAGGTGGAATGAACAAGTTTAATACCCATTGAATCACACATTTCCACCAGCTCCTTTGCCCTAAAGGCTGCTACATTATCTGTGACTAGTTTATGTGGAAAACCAAATCTGCTGAAGATATTTTCTGTCAAAAAATTCATGACCACATTATGATCAGCCTTCCTGGTAGGGATTGCTTCAATCCACTTAGTGAAATAATCAATGGCTACTAATATCCACTTGTGCTGGCCACTGGAATGTGGATTCTCCAATAAAATCCAAGCTCCACTGCTGAAAAGGTCCTATTGCAAGTATGGGTTTTAAGGGCAAGGACTTCAACTGCGGTTTTCCTTCAAATCTTTGGCACTCGTCACAAGATTTAATAAAAGAAAATACATCAGAAAATAAAGTGGGCCAATAGTACCCAGCTCTCAGGATTTTATGGGCTGTGGTTTTCCAATAATGGTGTCCTCCACACATGCTGGAATGAAACTGCTGCATGACTTCCATTGACTGCTCTTTGTCCAAACACCTCAAAAGCACTCCAGATGGATCCCTCCAATAGAGCAGATTTTTCTTAATGAAATATTTAGCTGCCCTAAGCTTTATAGTTCTAGCTTGACTTTGAGTAAGTTCTGAAGGGATCTCTAGCTTCAGCAAGAAATTAATTATTTCAACATACCAATTACAAGAAGTTAGATTCTCGCCACTGACTGCTTTCTCTCTATTTCAGCTGCTTCCTCTTCTTCTACCTGACCATTTTCTGCTAGTGTGCACAAAAAATCGATATCCAAAGATCTACAATTTTATTCAGCTAATAGCTTGGCAAGACCCTGACCCTTGACCAGCTTGGTGGGGTTCAACTCTATATTAAATTCTATCATTTTAGCAATCCATTTTTCCCTTCTTCCATAAGCATTAGGTTGTGTTAAAACATCTTTTATTGCAGCAGAGGGTACATATGCAATTATCTTAGAATGCAAAATGTAAACTCTGAAAGCTTTCAAGGATTTGATAAGAGCATATGCTTGTTTTTCAATAATATCATACCTCAGTTCAGCATCCCTCAAATTCTTGCTGAAAAATGCCACCAGATGCTCCGAACCTTCTTCATCTGCCTACAATAAAACTGCTGCAATGGTGTATTCAGAGGCAAATGAAAATATATGGAACTCCTTGCTGTAATCTGGACTTATTAATATGGGAGCTTCCATAATAGCCTTTTTAATAGACTCAAATGATTTTCTTGCTGCATTAGTCCATCTTACCTCTCATCCTTTCTTTAACATAGAGGTAACATGCTTCACTAGTTCTGCAAAATTTGGAATAAACCTCCTGACAAAATTAATTTTTCCCAGAAAGGATTGGATATTCTTCTTTGATCTAGGGAAAAACAGGGTCTGTATTGCTTTTACTCTTTCTGGGTCCATCCAGACACCTGCAGCAGAAACAATATGTCCTAATAGCTTGCCTCCATCTAAAGCAAATTGAGAATTTTTAAGATTGACTGAAATTCCAAACCTTCTGCACTTCAGAAACACTTTTTTTAGATGTTGCAAATGATCTTGATGGCTACTGGAGTATACTGTTATGTCATCAAGGTAGATGAAGACAAACTTATCCTTTTCTTCCACAAATGCTATATCCATGGCTCTCTGAAAGGTAGCTTCAGCATTCATCAATCCAAAAGGCATCTTGACATACATAAAAGTGCCCCAAGGAGTGGTAAATGCAGTCTTTTCTTGGTCATATAGGTGCACAACATTCTAATTAAAGCTTGAAAAACCATCCAAGAAAGACATTACTTTGTCTCCTGAGACTTTCTGCAGCAAATTCTCCATCTTGGGTAGAGAATAGTTGTTTTTCTTTGAGAATTTGTTTAAATTTCTAAAATCAACACATAGCCTGATTTCTCCACTCTTCTTCATCACTACTACCAAATTGGCTACTCATTTGGAATATATAAGAGGAACTATGATCTTGGCAGCCAACAATTTTTTAATTTCTTTTTCAATTAGAGGAAGAAGCATATGATTTATTGGTCTCAGCTTCTGTTTGAAAGGAATAGTGTCTTTATCTAGAGGGATTTTATGCTGAATTATGTTCTTATCATATGTTTTCAGGTCACTATACTCTGAGACAAACACATCAACAAATTGCTTCATTAATTTGCAGTATTCAGAACTTTGATCAGCTAACAAATGAGTGGACAGATTTACATATCTAGGCTGACCTGGACTTCCTATATCATGCTTACAGACTGCAGATTGGTATTATTTTTGGGCAGCCTTGTAAGGCACATCATTTTGGTCAAATAGTATTTCAAGAGGAATTAGACCCTTTGGAATATGATTGCTGGGAAGCTGAACAATGCTATTTTTACCAATTTTATTTCTAAGCTGGGATTGGGGGCTTTCTTCCAAGGCTTAATTTTCTTGGTCAATTTGCATTTTAGAAAACTCATCAATGACTTGAAGGAACCTATTTATTTCATCATCATCTTCAAAAACTTTCCAATGGTGGACATTATCAGGCAAGGATGGTCTATACTTCATTTGGACTTCATAAACTATTCTGGGAGGTATGGGAGGAATAAATAGACTAGCAGAAACAAAAAGGGTATCAGAAAGCTGATTTTCGACTCTAGGAATATTTGAGATACAGAAATAATCAAAAGAATCCCTGATTCTCCATACCTCATCTCTGTATGATTTTAGCCTTGGGTGCTTTGCTTGAAATGTTCTATTTACTTTCTTGATAATCAAATCAGCATCTCCAAATACTTTCAGATTCTTGATTCCTCTGTCTTTTGCTACATTAAGGCCCAACAGCAGAGCTTCACATTATGCTATGTTATTTTTGACTTGAAAAACCAGCTTAAAAGACAGCTGAATGCTTTCTTGTTTTGGGGACACTAGCGCCACCCCTACTCTTGCAGTCTCCCTGGAACATGCTCCATCAAAGAGCATCTCCTAAACCTGACCTCCTTGCTCTTCTTCAACCTGAACTGTTGATTTCCTGAGCTGCATTGAGGCCTTCTGAGATTCTTCCATTTGGAGAATACATGCTCCAAAATCAGTGTCCACTGCATATATGGGATGATTTGTAGGATTCTTCTCATCACTGATGATGTATGTCAACTATGCTTCTCTATACAATCTCCTAATTTCTCCTCCAAACACTGGAACAGTGGCATAAGATAGATCATTCTCTAATGTCCCACCCAGTCTCTTAATCCATCCTCTGGACAGCAGCATGCCAAACTTAGGAGGGACATCTGCTACCACAATATCCATCATCATACTCTTCATGGGCAGATGAGTTAAGGTAATGGCCAGATCTTTAATCAATCCAAGACATTTCAGTTTCCTTCAATCAAAAGAGAATAAATCATGATAGGGTCTAGTGATATCAAGGCCTAACTCTTCCATGAAAGCTTTAGGCATTAAATTGTGGCTGGCCCCTGTGTCTAGTAGGCAATTGTGGAGGATTTTGTCATGAATGGTCAAGGAGACATAAAAAGATGGAGAGTTATTATCAGCAGGTTTAATCATAGGGCTGAGCACAATGGCAGGCTTGTCATCTTGCAAATTGACAGAGCCAGTGGAGGTTTGTGTGGTTTCTAGCTCAAGGACTTCAAGGATAGGCTTTCTAAATATTTCACTCTTTACCAATTCTACCAGAGGCACATATATTTTTATCTTCAGGACTTCTGAATCTAAGATGAAAGAAGAAGGTAACTTATCAGAACCTTTTACCTCTTGAACTGGAGCTTTGAGGATGACTGTATCAACTGCTGGTCTTTTTTGCGTGGTATTTTGTGACTCTGTTTGGATAGCAGCTCTTTGGGCGGGATTCTCTTTGATATTTTTTGCATTTGATCTCAAATTATATCTTTTCTATTCACCAGTTTGTAGGACAGCTTCTCTATCCCACTACTGACTGTCTTGTTCCTGCAGCAATGATTCTTCATAAGCAATCAATGTAAAAAATGCAGCGTTTCCTTTACCTTCCATGCAGTGAATTTCATCCTCATCTTCTTCAAATTGTTCCTCCTCCATGACTACATTTTGGAAAGGAGATTTAACTTTTTGATCTTCCTTTGATTCTTCACCCCTTTGCATTATTTATAACTATTCATTTGCTCTTCTGAAAGGATTTGGAGTCCTTGGAGCAAATGTGTTTTGCTGCCTTGTTTTCCCTGAATTCTGCTCAACCTTCAGCTTATATATTTTAGCAGCCAATGACTCTATCATTTTAGTCATTTTGTCTAATTTAGGCTTTGAAGATGAAGCAGAAGAAGTAGAAGCCCGACTTCTCTGCCTCCTTCTGTCAACTTGACTTTTGAGCTTTTCTACAGCCATGATATTAGACTCTACTTCTAAGGCTGCATCTTGCATGTCTGCCAAAGTAGCACATCTCCTTTCTCTCAATAACAGGCAGAAATCAGAGTCAAAAGCATTGACATAAGTGAGTTTGGCAGAGTTAGGAGTAGGCTTTACCTCAGCTAGTATCTTGCTATACATATGATTGAATCTTTTATTAAAATCAGGCAATGATTCACCATTTTTCCTCTTTAGATTACCAAACTCAGTATGATAATACAACAAGTCCTTTGTATCTCCCCAGTGCTTCAAAAATGCATCATCTAATGCTTCAATATCAGTTATAAATCTCCGGGGAAATTCTCTAAACCACTGCCTAGCCTCTCCATCAAGGCTTTGGACAAAAACTCTCATCCACACATCATTTTCACTTATATCTAAGTTATCAGCATAACTGTAAAAAGCTTCAAGGTGTTCTTCTGCTGTTACTCCCTCTGTGCCAATGAATTTAGGCATATATTTCTGATATTCTCCCACAGGCATAGGATTTAAAGGAACATACAAGACTAAAGTTCCATATCTAGCAGCAACAATTTTTTCCATCTTCATAGGTGCTTGTTGTCCTGCGATGATTGGAATATGTGGAAGAATATTGGCAGATTGAGAAGTAGGAAGTAATGTGATAGATGGCAGGGACAAGGGGATGTTTTGGACTGTATTGGAAACTTTCTTTGGACAGAGATTCAAAGGGGAACTAAATGCGCAAGGGGCTTTATTAATCTCTGAAGGAATTTCTTGATTAACAATGTTGGGCTCTAAATCTTCAAACTGTAAATCTCTAGCTATAACATTATCTTCCAGAGATGAATGAGATTTCTTAGGCTTACCTAATCTTGATGCCCGTTTCTGTGATGCTTTCTTTGCTTTGATAGTCCTCTCAGGATAAGGCACTGGTTCAAATGGTGATTTCTGAGGATTTCTTCGAGTATGTCTCACAAACTGAGCCAGAACTTCAATGTGGAGTTGCCACAGGTTGGTCTTCCTCCAATGGAGTCTCCAGATAGATGATTACAACCGAAAACTGTGTTCAAACCTTGTCTATCATCAAAGCTCGAAACTGTGTCATTCTCCCAGGGAAGTTGAGCTTCAATTCTCCTCTCCCCGCAACGGCGCCAATTAATGTTATCACCCCAAGAAACTCTCCTAGGTTGTATGTCAGAGATGCTCAGGAACATTACAAACTCAAAAAAATGTTGGAAAATGGTGGATGAATGGAAGAAGTGATGCATATTCAAGCCAGATAACCACTTCTACTATGCTTAACCCCAGACATGGGTGAACACCCCCAGACTACAAGGCTTTAGACCACCAATTACTCACAGTTTAAGGAAAATGTGATGATGGAGAATACTGATCACACCAGCAGATGCACATGACCCTATGATGGCTAGCTGTAACCAGTTAAAAGGTCTGTAAATTCTATTTCCTAATGCCCAGACAGGATGACAACTCTCTGGCATTAAAATAGCAGAAACCTGCATACAAATTCAATAATACTAACTAGATTTAACACAGAGGTGGGATGACAACCCATCTAATGCTAAACATCAAGAGCAAATCAAAAGTGCATAACAGGAATAGCTTGGAACAAAGAAGAAGTGGAAAGTGATCAATTGACAGCAAAAGAAGCTTGTATTAGCTGAAAATGAACACCAGAAGCTATAGGTATCATAGTAGTTACAGTCTCCAAAAGTTGAAGTTTACGTCAAAATAACATTCATCAACCCTCTTTGCATCTTGTTTATGGGTATATATGGAGTTTGTTTACAAAATTGCTCTGCTGCCCTAAGCGTGGAGGGGTCATAACTAGCCACTAACCACATTTACTATTAGATATGGGTCTCTGCTGCAAACTGAGTGTTTTAATGAACAAAATGACCTTTCTGATGTTCGGCCATCCTTGTCTGAGCAAGCAGAATACCATATGGGACAAAAACTCCATAACTGGTGAATGAATTCAACTGCTCGAGGTAGTACTTTCCTTCCTTGGCTGTGCTGTCTCTTGAATGCAGTGGGTGAAGTATTAACTACAGAGTGCTGGAGGACGATCACCTTCATCCTTTGGATGCGTGGGGCAGGCCAAAAACATGAAAATTGCATGGAAAATGAATGAGGAGTTAAGAACAAATGCTAGCCGTTGGATGGCTCAAACAAATGACCGAGATCTTTTGGCAGGTAATGTCAGGAGGAAACGAAAGCGCGATTGCATATAAGCTGTTGGATCTAATGAATTGGATGGCAGAGATTGGGGTATGCGAGCTATCAGAAGGCATATGTGTGGGAAGAACATGGACCATCGGATCATGGTTGGGCAGATCCGATGGTTGACGGGCGGCAGAGATGCGAGAGGGTTAGCGAGTGGGGACCGTACTGGATGGCGGTAAGTGGTTTCCCCGCACCGCTCATGGGAAAAGGTGGTTTACGTACACGGAGGAGTGATCCAGTAAACAAGCACCACATGGCAGGTAGGTCTGGGGGGAAACTGCCTTCCCCGCTGACTAACAGGTGTGCAAGTTACGAGAGCGGGGGCTACGTAAAGCGTCGGATCCCACGGGAGAAGATCGGACAACGAAGAATTAAAACATTTGCTTTAATTGATATGACAGGTGAAAAGACGTGAAAACGGCTAGTGAAAGGGTTATAACAGGTTATCGGAGTTTAGACAGATCGTCGAGGTTTCATAGTATTTAAACAAAAACATGCGGAAGCCGGGGAAAAAAGGTTTTATGGAGAAATTTTAGCAAAAAATGGAGGCATGGGGAGTTAAAGAGTGTAAGCGGGGGTTTAAGTAAATATGGGTTTACACAAGGTTTAGGAAGAAAATAGAGATTAAGGGGTTACGAGGGTATACATCAAACAAAGGTGGAAGGATGAAATAAACTGCTATTAGCTCCCTCCTTGAAAAGACACACGACCACGGTAGTCATTTGGTCCTCCAAACATACAAATGCATAGCAGAGCTAATAGTCCAACTAGGGCTTCTAGGAACTAATAACTCAACCCAAGATAAGGAATCATGAGAACCAACCAAAACAAAGCAATGAAAGTAAACCCACAATCACCATGGCTATCCAAGAAATGGAAAGGCTAGGCAATCCACTGCCAATCCAGGAAATCCTTCATGTCAGTCACAGATCATGACTAAGGATCCACATGCATATGCCATGCATGTCCAAACTAGTGAAGAAATCATACATGCAACTCAGTACCTGAATGAAAATATGATGTAGCTGTTGATATTCTTGCCTTCTTGGGCTTTCCTGCTCTTCCTTTGCCTTCTTTCTCCAAGACTCCAAGTATGTCACACACTCCAAGAGTGCTCCAAGAAAACTCTAAGTATCCAAGAGTATGATAGAGAGAGAATAATGAGAGAGAGCTCCAACATTGAACTAACAAAAGGTTACCAACTAATCCTTAGAAGCATTTTAATGAATGAGGCCTCTATTTTCATCATTGTTCATTAATTTCCTTCATTTTCCTCCTCACATGCAACTTGTGACCTTTGGGTAAGAGCTTGTGAATTTGAGTGTAATGGTATGCCTACAACAACACATTTGATGTATTGCGATTGGGATCGTATAGTATGCTTTTGGGTATGGATTGGATATATCTTCATAGAATCAAAGTGGATTACTTTGACAAGGCCATTGAATGTGTGGATGATAGTGGGGAAAAGAGGACCTTGCAGGGAAAGAAGAAGCCTACATCAGTGAGGATGGTTACTGCTATATAGGTTAAGTGTAGTTGCATAAAAGGTTGTGTGATGTTTGTAGTACACATTTTGAGTGGCAAGGTTAAGGAGATTGAGGATGTGAATGTGTTAAGAAGGTACCCAGTATTGCATTAGTTTCACAATGTATTTCTTGAGGACAGTACAGAGTTTCCACTTCGCAGGGAGGTATAATTTTCCAATTGAGCTAGTGCCAGGGCATCTCTAGCATCGAAATCACCTTACAGGATGAGCACACTTGAGTTGGTAGAGTTGAAGTTGCAGCTAAAGGAAATGATGAACAAAGGATACATCAGACCCAGTATCTCACCTTGGGGCGCACCAATGTTGTTCGTAAAGAAGAAATATGGTACTCTTAAATTGTGCATTGATTACAACCATCTGAACAAAGTAACAATCAAGAACATCTACCCTTTGTTGAGGATTGATGATTTGTTTGATTAGCTAAAAGGAGCAGAAATGTTCTCTAAGATCAACTTGAAATCAAGATACCATCAGGTACACATCAAGGAAGAGGATATCTTCAAGGCTGCATTCATGACCAAGTAGGGACATTATGAGTTTTTGTTGTTCCATTCAATTTAACTAATGCTCCACCTACATTCATGTGTTTGATAAATAGCATCTTGCGTCCTTATTTGGAAAAGTTTGTTATTGTATTCATTGATGACATACTGGTATATTCTAAGAATGAAGAAGAACATGTCGAACATTTAGCAATAGTGTTGAGATTGCTAAGAGAACATCAGTTGTATGCTAAACTTAGAAAGTGCAACTTATTTAAGATTGAGGTACATTACTTGGGACACGTTGTCTCCAAGGAAGGCATAGTATGAAATCTGAAAATGATAAGGACCATCATGGAATAGGTAGCTCCTAAGAATGTAGATGAGGTGAGATCATTTATGGGATTGGCAGGTTACTACAGGAGGCTCGTAACGAAGTTTTAATGGAGGGCACAATGTGAAGATAGTTTTGAGTAGCTTAAGCAATTGTTGACACATGCTTCAGTGCTAAAGATTTTGAATCTGGACCAGGAGTTTTTTGTGTGTACAAATTCTTGCAAAAGGGGACTTGGTGGGGTTCTCATGAAAGAAGGACAGGTAGTGTGCTATGAGTCACAAAAACTGAATGAGCATGAGCAAAACTATCCGGTGCATGATCTTGAGCTAGCAGCAATTATACATGCATTGAAGATGTGGAGACATTATCTTCTGGGCAGGAGGTTTAAGGTTGATGAGCGATCATAGTGGGCTGAGGTATTTTTTTGACCAACCGAATCTAAATGCCAAGTAAGCTAGATGGTTGGCTACCCTGAGTGAATTTGACTTCGAGATCATATACATCAAAGGGAAGGAGAATTGGGTTGCATACACTCTTAGCAGGAAGGTATAGCTAAATCATATAGCGGTTATAAGCTCTTAGGGGGCTGAGTTACAAGATAGGATTTTGCAAGCAGATCAACGGGATGACAAATACATGAAGATCATTCACAAGTTATAGCAGACCACAAGTATAGGTACAGGTACAGGTGCAGGTATTGGTGCAGGTATAGGTATAGGTACAGGCAAAGGGGATTAGGATGTAAACTATCATCCCACGGTAGATGGCTTGGTGAGGTTTCGAGACAGGATCAATGTGTCAATTTATAATGAGCTCAAGAATCTTATCTTCAGGGAGTTTCATGCGAAACCATATTCAGGTAATCTAGGATATTAGAAGACATTGACAGTGGTAAAGAAGTTCTATTATTGACTGAATATAAATAAAGAATTGGTTGAGTTCATGGCTAGATGCTTAGATTTTCAGTAGGTAAAGGTAGACTGGAAGCATCCAAGCGATGTACTATAGCCTATTGTGATTCCAGAATGGAAATGGGAGGTTATTTCCATGGATTTCATCACAGGTCTTTCGAGGATAGTGAAGCATCATGATTCTATTATGGTCGTGGTCGACAGGTTGAGAAATGTAGCTCACTTCATTCCAGTAAAGACTACAAATTCATCTAGTGAGGTAGCATAAGTGTTCATCAGAGATATAGTGAGACTACATGGTGTTTCAAAGAAGATTGTGTCAGACAGGGATGCAAAGTTCACTTCCTAGTTTTGGAAGGAGTTATTTGTAAGCTTGGGTACAAATTTGGCCTTCAACACAACTTATCATCTGCAGACAGATGGTTAGACAGAGAGGCTCAACAGGATCTTGGAAGATATATTGAAGATGTATGTGATGCACCAACAACGGAAATGGGAAGAGTACCTACCATTGGTTGAGTTCACATACAACAATGGTTGTCATAAGTCATTGAGGATGAGTCCTTTCGAGGTGTTGTATGGGTGGAGTTGTAACACTCCCATCAGCTAGTGTGATCCAGTGAATAGGGTACTTATTGGACTAGACATGTTGGCAGACATGGAGTAGGAGATGCAAGTTATGAAGAAGAACCTAAAGGTGGTGCAGGATAGACAAAAGAGTTATGCATATCAACAAAGGGTGTTCAAAGAATTTCAGGTTGGGTAGCATGAGTATTTGCACATCAAGCCCATGAAATTCTCTTTGATGATTCGTTCATGTGCCAAGTTGGCACCACTGTATTGTGGGCCTTTTGAGATCCTTGAGAGGATTGGACTGGTGGCATATTGACTTGCACTGCCTACAACAGTGAAATTCCATGATGTTTTCCATATTTCATTGCTTAAGAATTATATATAGGATGTCGATCATGTTATTGATTGGTCTGTATTGCAGGTGGCACAAGAAGGAGAGTTCCAGCTAGAGCCTTAGTTCATATTGCAGTGGAAACATCTCATGCTTAGTAACAGAGCCATATTTGTTAAAGTGTAGTGGAAGCATTTTGGGCTTGGATAAGCTACATGTGAGATGGTGGATTAGATGTGGGCCCCATATCCTTCATTGTTTTTCAGTTGAGGCAAATCAATTTTGGTTTGATGTGGTTTATGTTGGCATATGTTTTGCTGATGTTTTGATATTTGTATATGTATATGTATATAGATGTAAATACCACCATGAGCTAAGTTATAAACCTCCAATAAGTGGTATGATTATTATCTTCTCATGTTGTCATGATGTTTTTCTTTGGTTCTTCGTTGTAAACACTGCAATGAGCTAAGTTATAAAGCTCCATGGGTCATATGTTTTCTTTTTCACATTTTTAATGAGGTCTTGGTGTGGTTTAACACCGAAGACAATGTTCCCACAAGGGGGAGTGTTATGTAACAACCCAATGAAAATTTCATGTAATAAAAGTTAATAAAGGAATAATAAGACGATGGTTAAGAGACACTTATTCCAAGATGAATGTTAGGAAAATATATCCTAGTGGGCATCACTAGATGTGTGCTTTGGCTAAGGAAAAGGGATTAAAAGGATAAAAGGAATTTTTGGCACATTTATTTATGAAAATAAAGGAAATTAAGAGAAAAGGAAGGTAAAAGGTCACAGGTTGCATGTGAGGAGGAAATTGAAGGAAAATAATGGAAAATGAAGAAGTTAGAGGCCTCATGAATAAAAAGGCTTCTGAGGGTCAGCTCATGGCTTTTTTCAAGTTCAAATTTGGAGCTATCTCATTATTTTCTCTCTCTCTCACTCTCTTGGTCACTTAGAGTTTTCTTGGATCACTCTACTTTGGAGCAAAGGAAAGGGAAGGCAAGTAAAGGAAAGGAAAAGCAAGCAAGGAAAAAGAAAAGGAAATCATGATCAAGTAGGTTCAGCATGAATACTTGTAGGTAACCTTTTGCATTTGGGATTTCTAGCTGGTTTGGACATGAATGGCTTTTCATGTCGGTGTATGGTTCTCTTGCTATCAGTGGCATGGTATTGCCGGGTTATGAAAATGGTTTTCAGCCTAGCCTAGACTTTTTCTGGATGCCATGGTATGTTGGGATGTTTATTTCAATTTTTGAGCTTTGGTTTTCTAGATGGATTTCAGAATCTAGGGCAGAGGCGGTCTCAAGGTTCATTCCCAAAGGCATAGGAATCCCTTGATCGGTTTTGGTAGGATACATGGTAAACCTTGAGGGAGAAGTCTTAGTTTAGGGCCTAGTGATATGGGTTTGGATTGCGGTAAATCCTGAGAGACAAGGAGATGGAAAATTCCTCAAGGAGAGAGATGGATTTCAGATGGCATTCCAACTTCTATTCGGTTGTGATCGGAGAACTAGTATTGGTGTGATCACAGTTTGATGAGGGTGGAGGTGGTTTAACCTCTAAATTCCCTTGGTTGTTCTTGGATTGTTTGTTCTATGAGATTCCACATTCATGCTTGGAATATGGCATGGGGGTGACTAGCTAAAAGAGATATTTGGTTTAGCCATGTCTATGGTCGAGTGGTATGTGGAAGTCTTGAACCTGGTTGAATTTGTGTATGATTAATAAAAGATAAATTCTCTTACTTTTGCACTTATTTATATGTGGATTTAATAGCTATTATATCTCTAATATTCACATGGTTTAATGTTGGTTATAAGCATGGTTATGTGACTAGTTTATGTCACGGTTATTTCATGTATTTACTTGTAACTATTAAATGAATGGATGAAAGACCTAATTGATGATCTAGTAGCTCAATGGAGAAGGAGGTGATCCTTATGATGATGTTTCATAATTTGTTTCAGTCATTTATGCTATGTCCTATATCCTAGACTTGTAGGTTGCATTGATGCCAAGTGTTTGTTAGAATGTCAGTCCCAGTTGGGGATAGGCCTAGTCCTGAGGATGATTTTTGATTGATCATCATGGTTATCATGTTTTTAATGATTTTTTAAAGTTACAACAAGTTCTAGGTAGAGGCCAGGATTCTGGGCTAGAAAAGTGGCTCAAATCACGGGGTCGTTGACACAGAATTGGCAATTCTGGACCACAATCACTGGCAGGCAAGCCTATGAGAGCTAATTTAGGTTCTTAGTCACTCCCTTTCCCATAGAATGAGAGAAAATATGGCCTAAAATTTGCATAATATAAGTGGGATGCAGGGACAGGCTGTCTGAGTAGCTAACTTGTCTCATGAGGGGTTTGTTGATGATGTTGGATGACTATATGTTATGTTTTATCGATTCCACTTCCTTAAGATGACATAGGAGGTCGAATCTAATTGCAGTAGCCTCTCTTATCATGTTTACCCTGGTTGGCATGGTTACATTGGGTAGACCTGGGAGGGGGTATTACAATTTTATTGAAAATGAAATTCAAATTTTAATCTAGTTTGACGAAGGCAAAGTCAAAACTAGATTTTCTTGCTGCATGTTCAACACTCCCTCTCAGCAAGAAAGGGAATATATTATGACCCGATCCTACCTCTATGGAACTTAGATTTTTCTATTCACAAAGCCTTTGTAAAAATATCTACATCTTGTTCCTTTGTAGGAATGTATTCCAACAACATGATCTGCCTTCGCACACAATCTCATAGATGGTGATACTAAATGTCAGTATGCTTGGATTAATCATGAAATACTAGATTCTCATAGAGTTTGATACAAGTCTGATTGTCACAGTAGTAGGATCCATCTTCTAACCAAATAACCCAAAAAGAATCTTTCTCATCCATATTGCCTCACATGTTGCTTGACTTGTAGCCATGTACTCTACTTCTATTGAATTGAGTGCAATAGATCTATGCTTCCTGCTATACCAAGAAACCATTGTTGACCCAACATTGAAAATTCCTCCTTATGTGCTCTTCCTGTCTGATGGAATCCCCGCCCATTCTGCATCTATGAAGCCTTTCAGCTTCACTCCCTCTATCTATCTGTACCAAATACCAAATTAAGTATCTCCTCAGAGGTATCTCAACACACACTTTTCTGCCTTCCAATATAGTTTGGTTGAATTAACCATTTCTTGGCTAAGTTGGTTAATTGCATAACACATGTTTAGTCATATGTTCATGAAATACATAAGCGAACCACAAGGTTCCTGTATATGGTAGCCTCCACTACTTCACCTAAAGTAGCATCCTATTTCCTCCAATTCCCTACTATAGGAGGCTCCATGGGTTTGTTGCTCTCCATGTGGAACTTCTTCAGTATCACATTGGCATGCTCTGAGAGACAAATAGTTCCCCAAATCCTTTCCATACTTCCAAACTGAGGAAATAATGCATGAGCCCCATGTCCTTCATCTCGAATTCTCTTGCAAGATCCTCTTTGCAATATTTAATCAAATTTTCATCACCGATTAAAATTAAATCATAGACATATAATACTATAATCAATAATTTAACTTCAACAACAATATGGTAAAGGTTTGCAACTGCTTCACTTTTGGTGAAGCCCAACCTGATGAGATAGCTATCGATCTTGGTGTACCAAGCATGGGTTTCTTGCTTCAATCCATATAACACTCACTTGAGTATACACACTGTTACAGTCCTATAATAATAGGATTCATAAGTTTGAATTGGCTATGGTTAGTCTTGTAATATTGTACATACTTTTGCTTTCTGCAAAAAAATTTTCCATATTAAAAAATTAAAAAATGTAAAGAGGGTATGTCCTAAATGAATAATCAAAGGAAAAAAAGAAAAAGATAAAAAAAGTGAAAAATATGAACCCCAAAAAGAAATAAAACAGATCATGAAAGTGTGCAAATTCAAATGCCACTACATTTTACTTTACTATGAAAAATAAGGTTGTGTGCAGCTTCTTAGAAATGCCACAATCCATGATGGTCAAACAACTTAATCTTAACTCATTCATGTTTTAAATTTTATGTTGATAAATAAATAATAAAGATCTAGCCAAACTGTTTAAACCTTGGTAGATCAGTAGTTAGGTAGAGAATAAAAATGTGTTGATTAGCTTAATCTGAGCCATTGGAAGTTATAAGGTTAGAATTAGATAGTTTGCTTGTCAAAAGTAAAAGAAATAAAGGGTCTGCAAGCTCAAATGCACCCAATAAAATGAAGAAAAAATGTTAGGATAAATAAAGGGTAGGTAGAAGAAAGGTTGCAAATGTACCAGGTTGCTCAGTCAAAAGCACATTTATCATGCTTAATGCTATGTTTCATGTGTGGGGGCATTTATGAGAAAGAAAAGCATGTTCACAATCTGGTTTAACTAATTCCTGCTCATTTCACTATACCCCCACATACTTGCTAATTTCCCCATTAATCAATTACAATTAGTTGTAATTAAATCTCGGGCCCCGCAAATCCTGGCCCCGATTCCCTCTGTGCATATTGACCACACAACAACCGTCTGATCTCCCAACCCAGATTCGATGGTGTGCATCCATATCGCGCACATTCACTGTCCGATAGATAGCATCCTGAGAGCATGTGATATTCATGGTTTTTCTTGGGCACTATTATGCTACGTGGCAGCCCCATGCTAGATTGCATGCTCACGAAAAATATCGTCTACCCTCCAAAAGCAGTGTGATGGCCCAAAAAAATGCCTCCTTGCCCAGAACAACAACCATCCAGTGTTCATTTTTAATTTCCGTGCCAAAATGTAACCAATGCCGGTTAAAAAAATGGAGAAGCCCCATTTCACTCTTTTCACTCATTTTCATTGTGAATGCTACTCAAGCCATTCTATGACGCCCTGAACCTCTGTGACCAAAATTGACCACCGTCTGTCACCCGAAGAAGTTCTAGACACCCAATTCGAGCATCCAGTTCACGGTTGAAGTCACCGTACCCTCTACACTCACCATTGAACTCAGCTTGAAGTCCATACCACCAAATTCTAGGTATTCTTGGGAAAACCAAAATGACCCTTTAATTTGAAAATGTACAGTCCAATTGAATGATTAATTAATATTAGCCTAAATTAAAGAGTAATTCACTTGAATACCCAAAGCTCTTCTTTTGTAAACTGTAAATACCCTCTCATTGTACCAGAGCTTCCAAACCTTACTTCTACAACAATTACAGGCCTAATTCATACCTCTACTCCTAAAAATGGCTTCCCATACCTCTCTGGACATGAGACCTCTGTCAACCCCTCACTTGTACATCGACCACCTCGCATTAGCAGACATGGATTTTCAAATAAAAGATACTGCTTCACCAGCTTACCTCCTAAAGCTCCACTGCTGGAGTAAGGATGAATTCCTAAACCAAAATGATTACATCCACCTTTGGGAATCCAATTTACCCAAGTATTTATTCCCAGAAGTGCACCCATTCCTTGATATCATACATTTATGTTATGTCTGCTATATTCCTAGCCAAAGAGCTATTGTTTCCCCTAACCAGCAGTTGTTATTCACCATCATTGGAGAATCCATCATCCAAATGCTGCACGTCCAACCCAACCCTAATGAGACCCCATTGCCTATTAGGGACTTGTTAGACCTTGTTGGATTGTGTTATATTCTTTCCACGTAGTTAACAGTGGGTTTGAAGGGCACCCGTAACCCCACTTTATGGGGTCCAGGGTAGCACCCTAGAAAATTTTGGTTTTGGACCCTATCTTAGGTTGGACGGACCCACCTATGGTTTTGTGCATGATTTTCGCACATGTTTTTTTGGACATGATGGTTTTTCGATCCATGGTATTGGATGCGATGGTTTTTGGTCCATGGTATTGGATACTTCGTCATGTATAAATATGTATTGTAACATTGAAAGGAACATAATGAAAAATCAAGTTGGTAGTCCCGGTTTTGGGATCTAGGGGAAAATCTCAGTGTATATGTGTTTTATGTGTTATGCTCTCGTATTATTTATTTTCTATGTTTTAAAATTTGCATGTAGGTAATTTATGTATGGGGTTAAAAACTACATTTGGTATCAGAGCAGTTTTGGCTTCAAGGGGATGCCTTTGTTGCTGAGGGGTTTCGCTCGGGCCTGTGGTAGACCCTGTTCAGTGGGAGATCTACGAGATCGATTCTGGTGGTGAAAGAAGATGGCGAGCAGTGGAAAGATAGACATCGAGAAATTTAATGGTCAGAGTTTTGAGTTGTGGAAGCTCAAGATGGAGGATCTATTGGTGGATAAAGATCAGTGGATCGTGGTATATCCGAGTACTAAACCAACGAGATTGTCCAATGAAGAATGGAAGAAGTTGGATCAAAAGGCAAAGAGCACAATACGATTGTGTGTCTTAGGTTCAGTATTGTTGAATGTATCATGGGAAGCTATGGCGAAGGCTTTGTGGGACAAGTTAGGGACTTTGTACCAATCTAAGTCTCTGGTGAATAAATTGTTCCTGTGAAAAAAGATATATAACCTGAGGATGAAGGATGGAGACTCGGTGACAGAGCATCTGAATGCATTTAATACTGTGTTAAGTCAGTTAGCATCTATTGATATTAAAATTTCAGATGAAGATAAGTGCATTAGTTTGTTGTGTTATCTACCAGATTCGTGCAATAATCTGGTTATTACAATAGGTAGCAATGCAACTGCCTTGCAATTTGATGAAATAGTCTCATCTTTGCTGATGGAGGAGATGAGACGGAAAAATATGGAGAGCCAGAATGGTGATGCCTTGTCTGTACAAGGACGGTCCCAGAATAGAAACAAAAATAAGTCATCGAGTGGGAGATCTAAATCTAGAGGGAGATCTAAATATCTAGGAAAACCTGTAAAGGTGTTGTGCTAGAAATGTGGAAAGGAAGGTAACTTTAAAAGGGACTGTAAATCTAAAGTTCCTGACAAAGGAAAGAGATCTGATGAGGCTCCTTCTGCAGAGGTGAAAACCACCTCAGATGAAGGTGGGGATGTGTACTTGGCTTCTTCAAGTACACATGTAGATCATGAGGCATGGTTGATTGACTCAGGTGCATCCTTTCACTTCACTCCCCATAGAGAGTGGTTTTGTGAGTATGAGAAATATGATGGTGGTGATGTCTTCTTGGGGGATGACAGGAAGGCTAGAATCATTGGTCATGGAAAAGTAAACTTGAAGTTGCAAGGTGGAAGGGTTAGAACACTTTCGGGTGTTCTACATACTCCTACATTGGCTAGAAATCTGATTTCTGTAAGCAAGCTGGATGATGCAGGTGTAAAAACAATGTTCGAGAAGGATACCTGCAAGATGGTTCGGGGATCACTGATATTGATGCAGGGATTTCAAATTGGAACTCTATACAAGCTACAAGGTGGCACTGTTATTGATGGGTGCAATAGTTCTATGGTTCCTGAAAGTGGAGCAGAAAATCTAGTGGTCTCTGGGGAGAAGACCATGTTGTGGCATCAAAGGCTTGGACATATTGGAGAGAAGGGCCTTTGAATACTTCATGGTAAAGGTATGGTAGAAGGTATGAGTAATAACTCTCTGGATTTTCATTTTTGTCAAAATTGTGTATATGGGAAGCAGAATTGGGTGAGTTTCCCCTCTGGTGGTAAGAGGGCAAAACAGATATTAGAACTTGTGCATAGTGATGTGTTTGGACCTATGAAGGTTCCATCACTGGGTAAGTCTATGTACTATTTATCATTTATGTATGACTTCTCAAGGAATACATGGATATATTTCCTTAAGAAGAAATCTAAAGTCATTGACAGGTTTAAAGAGTTTAAGGCTTTGGTGGAAAACCTGATAGAGAAGAAGATAAAGGTACTGAAGACAGATAATGGTGGATAGTTTTGCAGCAAGGAATTTGAAGAATTCTGTAAGAAGTGTGGTATATCATGGCAGAAGACTTCTCCAAATACACCTCAGAAAAATGGATTTGCAAAAAGAATGAACAAGATGTTGATAGAAAGGGAAAGAAGCATGCTCAGTGGCGCCAGGTTAGGACAAGAATTCTGGGCAAAGGTGGTGCATATTGCATGTTACGTGGTCAACAAGCCACCTTCATCAGCGTTGGACGATAAGACTCCACAAGAGGTATGGACTGGTAAGAAACCCTTTCTTTCACATCTAAGGGTATTTGGATGTGATGCATATGTACATGTTCCAAAGGAGAAAAGAACCAAGTTGGATAGTAAATCTGAAAAGTGCATCTTTATTGGGTATAAGGATGGTTTAAAGGGTTATAAGCTTTGGAACCCTGTAACAAGGAAGGTTGTGTACAACCGAGATGTGGTGTTCAGAGAGGTGAAAGATGTTATTAAACATGAAGTCCAACCAAAGGAACCTGAGAAGATAGAGTTTGAGCTAAAGGAGGAAGAATTAGACTCTACAGCGGAGGGGGAATCAGAAGATGAAGAGCCACAAACTTCGGCTATGAGAAGATAAGTTTGAGAAAGAAGCCAGAAAGGTATAGTCCATCTGCTTTCTGTTCAAATTTTTCTTTGTCTGTTACTGATGATGATCCCAGAACTGTGAAGGAAGCAATCGATTTAGAGGATGGAAAACTCTGGAAAGAGGCCATGGTTGATGAAATGGAATCTTTACACAAAAATGAGGCTTGGGATCTGGTGGAGTTGCCAACTAGAAGGAAACCCATTGGCAGCAAATGGGTGTTCAAAAAGAAGACAAATGCAAAAGGAAAAGTGGAGAAATACAAAGATCGGTTGGTAGAAAAAGGTTATTTCCAGGTGCCCGGAATTGATTTTGGTGATATTTTTTCTCCTGTTGCCAAGGTAACTTCTATTATATTACTTTTATCTGTTGCTACTGCTTTAGATTTTAAGGTAGAGCAGATGGATGTGAAGACAACATTTCTTCATGGGGATCTGGAAGAGGAGATCTACATGAAGCAACCTGAAGGCTTTGTGGTGAAGGGTAAGAAAGAACTGGTATGTAAGTTAAAGAAGTCTCTTTATGGGTTAAAACAGTCACCAAGGATGTGGTATCAGAAATTTGATACATTTATACTGGGACTTGACTTCACCAGAAGCAAAGCAGATCACTGTGTGTATTTTAAATTAATTGGTGACCATGTTATTTATCTAGTCTTGTATGTGGATGATATGTTGTTGGTTGGAAATGACAAAGAAGTTATCCAGGATTTGAAGACCCAATTGTCCTCCAAATTTGGCATGAAAGATCTTGGTGTTGCAAACTATATTTTGGGCATGGAAATTAAAAGAGATCGAGGAAAGAGAAAGCTCTAGTTAAACCAGAGGAAGTATGTCAAGACAATACTGTAGAGGTTTAATATGCAGGATAGTAAACTGGTGAAGGTTCCTATTCCTGTAGGTGTGAGGTTATCTGCTGAACAATGTCCCAAGACACAATAAGAGGAAAAGGACATGTCCCATGTTCCATATGCAAGTGCAGTCGGTAGCCTGATGTATGCAATGGTCTGTACTAGAACAGACATTGCACATGCAGTGGGAGTATTGAGCAGGTTTATGTCAAAACCAAGGAAGGAGCACTGGACAACAGTGAAGTGGGTTTTCAAGTATTCGTGTGGCACTAGTGATTATGGTCTATGCTACCAAGGAAGACCAGGATTGGACAGAGTATTGGATATTCTTGGCTTTGTTGATGCAGACTGAGCTGGAGATCTGTATTAGAGAAGATCTACAAGTGGGTATGTGTTTAACCTATTTGGAGGTGCAGTCAGTTGGATGAGTAAGAAACAATCTGTAGTGGCACTATCAACTACAGAGGAAAAATACATGGCAGCCACTCATGCAAGCAAGGAACCAGTTTGGTTGCAGAGATTGTGTTCAAGTATGGGGTTAGTACAGGAAGCTATAAGGATAGACTGTGATAGCCAAAGTGCAATTTTCTTGGCAAAGAACCCTGCATATCATTCAAATACAAAGCACATTGATGTTCAGTATCACTTTGTGATGGATATGATAGAAGAAGAAAAGGTGTTGCTGGTAAAGGTGGACACTTTGAAGAATACTACAGATGCATTAACAAAATCTGTGAGCTCTGAGAAGTTCTCTTGGTGTAGAGAGACAATGGGCATTTCAGGGCTGGGAAAATGACTAAGCTCTCTTGTGGCCCCCTATGGAAAGAAAACAACAAGTGGGAGAATGTTGGGTTGTGTTATATTCTTTCCACGTAGTTAATAGGGGGTTTGAAGGGCACCTGTAACCCCAATTTATGGGGTCCGGGTTGGCGCCTCAGAAAATTTTGGTTTTGGACCTTATGTTAGGTTGGGCGGACCCACCTATGGTTTTGTGCATGATTTTCACACATGTTTTTTTGGACGCGATGGTTTTTTGGTCCATGGTATTGGACGCGATGGTTTTCAGTCCATGGTATTGGACGTGATGGTTTTCGGTCCATGGTATTAGATACTTCGTCACGTATAAATATGTGTTGTAACATTGAAAGGAACAAAATGAAAAATCAAGCTGGTAGTCCTGATTTTGGGATCTAGGGGAAAATCTCTGTGTATATGTGTTTTATGTGTTATGCTCTCGCATTGTTTATTTTCTGTGTTTTAGAATTCGTATGCAGGTAATTTTTGTATGGGGTTAAAACCTACAGACCTATATGTCAAACTTGATCTGGCTAAAATAGCACAAATTTTCCAGAACTTCATCATAGAAGACTATCATACTCCCACAGATAGTCTACCTTATGCTGCCACCATTTTTTCAGAGAGAAGAAAACCGATAATTGCCATGCTCTCTTGCATCCTAGGATACACCTCAAATGAGCATGTGGATAAGGTTATCCTAGCCTTTTTTTCCATTTTTAGCCCAAACAAGCTTCCTACTATCATGTACATCTATGCTTAGTTCATTGCAGACAGGATGCGTGAATAGTTCACAAGACTCCCAACTGAGAGAGTTTTTAAGTACTCTTTAGTATTATTTCATATGTTTTTGTATTATCAATTAGATAAATTCCCTGTCAGCATCCAGTAGTTGGATACCAAGGGAAACTAGAGGTCAGTTATTTATTGGACACCTTTGATCCATAAATACTCCATTTCATTCACCTATAAGGAGTTCATCGATTCACTTGTCCATCTAGTCATGAACATGCTAACTAGTACCCCTTAGCCCAAAATCAGCCAAGAAATCAAAAGGGTGTTACAGTTTGCCAGGAACAACAAGGTGGGAGACTGGTATTTGTACCAAAACCACACAGAAATTAGAGTTTATGGATGCCAACTTGCCCCTTATAAACTGCCCAAATACCTCACTATGAGGATATTTGCACTAGAATATTTTAGGCAGATCATCAATTCAGATGAAATAAACTTCTTAGTAGCTAGGAAGAAGACCCTAAAATGAAAAACCAATTGGGCCCCTTCGTATGTAATAACAGAGAAGCTGGTCTTGAGGCTAACAAGATATTGCAGGACGTGAAATTTAGGAAGAACTTTATGTGGAAGTATGACCCTCATGGGGTCATAAATAAGTTGAGAATCAAGGTCAAATTGGGACCTTTCATCCACCATCCTAGACCTGATATTGAGAGATTTGCCAACCAATCAGAATGGTTGGAGAATACATTAATTGACATGGATAGCACAGTAGTGGATGTAGAAAATAAATTGTTTGATGTTGAGAAGAAAATTGATCAAAGTTCTTTCCTGCAAGTTCCAGAACTAGGGGAACCAATGAATAATCCTCTTGTTTTATAGACCCCAACAAATGAAGAGATAAATCCAAAGAGAAATAGGGAGGAGGGTTCTAGTTCTACCATGGAGACCACACATGAGAATTTTGAACTCAGAAAAGGCCCAAGCTGAATCTTGTGACTGAACAGGAGGAAACCATTGAATCAGTTGAAATCACTGACACTAAAACAATGGGCGAAAGAAGAAAAGGCACAACTGCTTAAGGTGAAACACAAAAACCATCAATCGCTAACACCCAGCTGATTGATAGACAACTCAGTGTTAAGGTTTCATCCTTTACCAGGCCAACTGATAAGGAAAAAGATAATAAGGACAAGGACAAGGAGATCAAGATGAGAAATGAGAAGTTGAAGTCTGAAACATATGCCCAATACTTCAAGCACACACCAGCCAATTAGAGAAGATTGATGTCAGCGTTTGACATCAAAGCAGGCAAAATGCAGGTGTCCTTTATGCAGCCTACTGTTCAGCAACCAAAAACATCTAATAACTATAGAAAAACTAATTTTGAGGTGTTGTCCAGGGATGTTCATCCAATTGACCAAATAGATTTTCACAAACAGGTTGGAGAGATGATATACTCCACCCTAACATGAAAGGCCATGGCCGCACACAGGCTGCAAGGTTCACTAGAAAATGTTACAACCCAATATAAATTGGAAAAGGCCTCCTCACAGGCCAAGGAAAATAGGATCAAGTCATTGGAGGACTTGGTAATTGAGCTGGGCCATGATCTAAGTGACATCAAAGCTGCTGAAACGTTGATCAAGAAGAAGAATGAGGATATACTAACTCCCAAGAAACAACTAAAGCTACCTCATCCAGAACGCCCACAAACAAAATAGGTCCTGGAGAGCCAAACAAATCATGAGGAGATGATGGACCTGGTGCTTCAATTGAATGATCAGCTAAAGGAAATGGAAAAAGAATTAGATAGCTTGATACAGGTAAAAAAAGCTAGTCTCGAGACTGCCCCTACCACTGTTATCCCAACAGTTACTATTATAATACATTCCACTTTGGTAGCATCATTAGCTCCTACAGCTCTAATACCTACAACACTGCCAGCTTCTACACCGTCTACATCAGTAAGAGGGTCAACAGGTGATGAGGCAAGCAGATTGGTTAAGGCAATGGAAGACATGTCCATTTAGACCATTGAAATGAAAAATCTCAAGGAGAAGGTGGCCAGTCTAGAGACTGATTATAAGCTTGCCCATATTATGCACAAGGAAGAAGTGCAGAAATCCACCAGGATGAATGAAAGAATAAAAATCCCGGAGAAGGAACTGACATTGAAGGAACCCCTTGGACAGGCTAAGAACAATTGTGGGAGAATATCATTGACTCTGTCAATGATATTTGGCCATCCATACAAGTAATTTTTGAGAAGATTGACTTAATAAAACAAGCTACAGAAGCCATATAGAGAGTAAAGGTAGAACTGGGAGACATGCAAGAGGAAGCTGCAAGGATCATTCACTTCCTCAACTCCAAAAATAAGTATGAATTGCAGGAACTAGAGATAGCTAACAGAACAGGTACAATGCTGGGAGTGAAAAGGGTCCTCACTAAGAGGAATTTAATGTAAAACCTTGAAGATAAGTGTCAAACCATGCAACTAGCTATAGACAGATTCATGGTTAAGTTTGAAGTTTTGAGTCAAAAGGGTCTGCCCAATCCCTTGGTTATAAATGATAAGTTGATGAAACAAGAGGACTACAATAGAAAAATTAGAGAAGTGGCCAGAGATCAAGTGAATACTTCATCCATGAAGGGGATACCTACTGTAAAGGTCTTATACAAAACTTTTGAGAATTTGTTTTACCTCCAGCATGAGGTAAAACACCTTTTTGTGAATAAGCCTACTTTACTAAGTATACAGAGGTAGATGAGATTTACAGGAATATGATGAATATCCAATTACCAGATGGCGAAACATGGGAGAAATTAAATTACTTACTGTAGAAATACACAATCAAAAGGTAAAAATGTACAGTAAGAGTAAAAAGGCATAGTAAAAGGATAATGACAGGTCAGCCAAGTCAAAGTGTATCAGATGAAAGTGTATCAGTTAAAAGGTCAGAATGAATAGAACATCCAACGTGAAGACAAAACAACAAAGCAGATATTAAAAGAAAAAATAGCTGTCTCTATCTTCTTGCATGAAGATATTTCTTTCTCCTAGATGAACTCCCAAGACATTTTGGTATATTTTGTAAATTATTTTTGTATAAATACTTCATAAATCAAAGTATTGAGGGTGGATTTCTATACATTTGTAAAGTTATTTTGACCATAAACCTAAGGGTTATTGTACCAATTTTTCAAGTTAGTAGATTGGACCAAGTAATAAAGAGATTGCATTACATGATTCATGTGTTGAGATATTACAACGAAGTATTTTCTTTGTCAAATTTGTTATTTTCTTATGCTTTTCACAAAATTAAATGTTATCTAAAGTTGAATGAATTAACTGGAAGTTTATCTCAGAATTTGTTTAAGTACACTCTGTTTTGAACAGTTGATCATTTACATGTTTTCTTTTGATATCCAGATTTGAGAATCCTTAATTTCTCTCCCATCCTGATTGACCTCTTTCACTTTCTTCATAATCTGGCCTAAGGAACCCTTAATTTCTCTTTGGATCTAATTGAAAACCACTTCACTATCCAGCCTTGAGATTTGAAGTAACTCTGTTATCTTGCCCTATAAACACTGTTTTTAGAACTTGATCCAATCCTGTTTGTCTGACATTTGACCCCATAGCCCAATGGTAAAATACACCCCTCTTTTCATCTAAGTAAGTGATCCCACCACCAAATCCAAATCAAAACCCAAGTACAATCATAACTAGCCTAAAATCAAATAACTAAAAAAAGTTAAATAAAAAAGAGAGATCCCTCTCTGAGAATTAAGAAGGCTAGATCCTAATCTCCAAAGTTGGTTAGTTTTTACCTCTAATTATTTCTTTCTCCAACAACTCTAGAGAAAATATTGGAGTGACTCTCTGTCAAAGGTCTCAAAAAATTTCGTGTGTTCAACATACACCTCCTCGTCAATCTTCCATTGAGGAATGTTATCTTCATATCTATCTGATGAATCTTCCATCCCATCTGTGCTACAAGTGCGAGAATTGATCGAATTGAAGAGTACCTTGCTACTGGAGCAAATGTATCCTCATAGTCAATTCCCTCCACTTGAGATAACCCCTTGGCCACAAATTTGGCCTTGTGTTTCTTGATGCTTCCATCTATTGCTTGCTTCACCTTGTAGATCCATCTGGAACCTACCACTGATTTGTCCTATGGTCTTGGGACCACTTCCCAAACATTGTTTCTGATAATGGAATCATATTCCTCTACCATAGCATCAACACATACTGGTTGTTGCATTTCTTCCTCAAATGAGGATGGCTTAGTCTCTACAATCTTGCTCGTGAGAGCCATGTAGCTAGTGTACCGATCTGGTGACCTCCTTTTCTTGCACAATGATGTGGGTTCTCTCACATTCTCTCTAGCATCATACAATAATATGTCAGCTTCCTTGATTCACTTCCTTCCATCTCTGGATATCTTTGGTTGAGTGGAATGTCTCCATTCTTTGCTCCTCTGCTTGTGGTTTCTCCACAATTTCCTGAGGTTCTTCCTTTGGATCTAAGAGCACCTAATCTGAATGCAATTGAAGCTCCCCCTCAAGAGAAAACCTCATTTCGTTCTCCTCATCAAACTCCACATCTCTCCTAACAACTGTCATCTTGAGAGATGACAAGTACACACGATAGTTGTGAGGTGCTTTTATGTACCCCACAAATATGCCCAACTCAGTTGTATGCTCTATATTTTTCCTTGAATCCTTTGAAACATGATAGTAAACTGGTGATCCAAAGATCCTGTAGTGTGACACATTGGTTTCTTCCCTGAAAAATATTCCTCTAGTGTACTCGTGCCAAGCATCTGATGAGGACTCTTGTAATGCAAATAAATAGTTGTGTTGCATGCTTTTGCCCACAAGTACAGTGGTAGGCTTTAGTCATGCAACATCACGCGTTGTTATAACTAAGCCATTTCTAACTAGGTGGATTGAAACACACCATGTGGATTTAATTTACCATAGTAAATTCACTTTCACTGTGGAAAATGCTTCAATAAACCACTTTTATTAAATTATTTTTTGATTTAAATAAAAAACCCCATGAGAATAATTAGATAAATCATTATTTATTTAATATTCTCTGAGAATTATTATTTAATCATTATTTAATAATTATTCCTTATCCCATCTGACTAAATCCCTTAGGAATATTTAAATAAATCATTATTTATTTGAATTTCCTTAGTTCTATTAGAATAATTATTAAATCACTATTTAATAATTATTTTGATTTCACACCTTTCTTATTTGTCGCAAAATAGTTAATAAATCGTTTTATTGGTTAATTATTTCTAAATAAAGGAATTTAACCATTTTAAATTTGTTTTCCCTCTCCAATAAATATAATAAAGTATTACAGGTAGTTAGATTTGAATTTGGTCAATAATATTTTATTATTCTCTATTTTTGAGATTAACTCCATACTTTGCTACATAAAGGAGGGTTTTTCATTCATTCCTCACCAATGATCATTATCATCATCAATATTATCGTCATTTTCTTGAGCTCCCATTTGATTTCTTCACTTTGTTTGGGTTTTTTCACACAATTGAGAGAGGGAATTCTATTTCTGAAGCATCAAGGATATCAAAGGACCCATCCCACAGAGGGGGACTTACATACCAATTTGTAGATCTCTTTCATCAGGTGTTATCAATAATGATTTATTTACTTAAAATCATCTTTCCACTGTGTTATTATTCTGGATATATCATTTTGTTGCAGCTCTAGAATGACAACAACCATCAACTTGTTTTTAGGGTCACTTGTCACCTAGTTACTTAAGTGAAGGTTTTTAGTACATATTCTAGTGCTTTTCACACTAACAAATGACGACTCCACTAGTTTAATAACCATGTTCTTGGGAGACTGAACTTTCAAAAATTTCAGGGTTTCTCTAGACATTTTTAGGCATCTCAATGTTATTTCCAATTTTAAGCCCTATTTTGTCATATTTTCAGATTCTGAAGGATTTTTGGTCTTTTCCGCAAGTCACAGGTACCATCCAAGTAGGATATGGGAACATTTGTCCAAAATCTTTTCACTGAGACAAGCGGGAATGGAGCGCAGATTTTTACCTTTTTAGTGCGCTCTAGAGCGCACTTTTTGCCCCAGAATCTGCACTACCTCAAAAACAGGTTAGTACCTACACACTCCAGTTTTTATGAAAAATTTTCAATTCTTTTACAGTTTGTTCGAAAGTGTTGTCTGCAGATTGGTTTGGGTTTTTCAATTCTGGTAATCAGTATCCCTTAGGCCTGGATCCACTTGTTTGGTCTCTTTGAGGAAGGAAATAGCCCCATAGGGTTTATAGTAATCCTCTACATTTTTAGGAAGACATTTATTGAGTGAGGAGTCTAGGGTTTTCAACATTTTTAGCCTCCGTTTTTTCAGATCTGATCCATTACTTTTCATATCCATTAGATAGGTTTATTTTACATTTTATCACTTTAGAGTTTGGGTTTTCCTTTGTCCCCTTAGGATCCCCTTGATCATCCTAGGTATTATAGCTTCATAACTGTCCTTTACAACAATTTTCACCTCTCATTTTTGTTGTTTGTCTGCACCATTTTGAGTAGCATAGGGCCTTTAGATCCTATTCCCTTGACATAAGATCTTTTTGGCCTCTTTATGTATCTTTGAGTAGATCGTTTTCCTTCTTTTGATTAGATGCTTTGTATCCCTTGTGGGCGGGGTTGTGTATGCTTGATTGACTATTTAATTTTCTATCATTTCATATTTATTTACATTATTTGAGTATTTTACTTTCAATAGCATATGGAACCATGGAAAATTATTAATTAACTCATCCACTTGACACATATTTTACACACACTCACACCTTAAGCGAGCAAGAGCTTGGTTAACACCGCCAAGGCAAGACATTAACACTACACCTTAATAAATAAAAAAACATAGATTAAGCTCACTTGGGCATCAAGGCCAAACAATCTTTGTAGTGTAGGTGTAGGGTCGGTGGGATAGGCTTCCAATAACACCCATTGGTCACTTTTCATTTAGAAATAGAATTTGTCATATTAGGGAGCCTAAAATTCTTCAGCATCTCACGGTCAAAACCAGAGTGCACCAAAAGCCCGATTCAAAGGGGGTTAGGCTAGGTCATTGTGTGAGCAGTTCTCCTCAGGGTTACCCAACCTATGGCAAGATATTCCATGTGGTGGATGACTAGAAAGAAGCTCAAGACTCAACCACACCTATGGAATGAAGCTAACCGTAGTAAACAATCTTAAGAAATCACCTTATAGAACTAGCTGTGGGAAGGAGTTAGTCCCCTACCCACCTTTCTCTGGATAGCTCTGCTTGCAGGGATGAGATTCCATCAGGTAAGAATTTCTTTGGAAGGCCAGAAATAGTAGAGGGTTGTTTGAGGATTCAGATCACCTATAGGCTAGAGGTATTTTTACTTGATAGGATGTGCTTTCTTGCAATAAGAATAACATCATTAAAATAGTTAGTTTACACTTGGCGACACTGCACTAGGTGTTTGCTAGTTGTTTGTTTCTCTTGTCTTCTTATCATTATCACTTAGTTTAGACATCATAGTGCCTCTAAGGTGTTTGTCACATCGAATTCGAGGGATTCACCCTAAATTCCCGTTAGGGAGTGCACTTTTTGCCCCAGAATCTGCACTACTTCAGAAAACAGGTTAGTACCTGCGCTCTCCAGTTTTAAATTTTTCAATTCTTTTACAGTTTGTTCAAAAGTGTTATTTGCAAATTGGTTTGGGTTTTTCAATATTGGTAATCGATATTCCTTAGGCCTGGATCCACTTGTTTGGTATCTTTGAGGAAGGAAATAGCCCCATAGGGTTTAGAGTAATCCTCCACATTGTTAGGAAGACATTTGTTGAGTGAGGAGTCTAGGGTTTTCAACATTTTTAACCTCTATTTTTCAGATCTGATCCATTACTTTTCAGATCCATTAGATAGGTTTATTTTACATTTTATCACTTTAGAGTTTGGGTTTTCCTTTTCTCCCTTAGGATCCCCTTGATCATCCTAGGTATTAGAGCTTCATACCTATCCTTTACAACAATTTTCACCTCTCATTTTTGTTGTTTGTCTACACCATTTTGAGTAGCGTAGGGCCTTTAGATCCTAGTCCCTTGACATAAGATATTTTTGGCCTTTTTATGTGTCTTTGAGTAGATTGTTTTCCTTCTTTTGATTAGATGCTTTGTATCCCTTTTGGGTGGGGTTGTGTATGCTTGATTGACAGTTTAATTTTCTGCCATTTCGTATTTATTTACAGTATTTGATTATTTTACTTTCAATAGCATATGGCATCATGGAACATTATTAATTAACTCATCTACTTGAAACATCTTTTACACACACTTACACCTTAAGCGAGCAAGAGCTTGGTTAACACCACCAAGGCAAGACTTTAACACTACACCTTAATAAATAAAAACACATAGATTAGCTCACTTGGGCATCAAGGCCAAACAATATTTGTAGTGTAGGTGTAGGGTCAGTGTGATAGGCTTCCAATAACACCCATTGGTCTCTTTTAATTTAGAAATAGAAGTTGTCATATTAGGGAGCTTAAAATTCTTCAGCATCTCACGGTCAAAACCAGAGTGCATCAAAAGCCCGATTCAGAGGGGGTTAGGCTAGGTCATTGTGTGAGCAGTTCTCCTCAGGGCTACCCAATATGTGGCAGGAAATTCCATGTGGTGGATGACTAGAAAGAAGCTCAAGACTCGACCACACCTATGGAACGAAGGTAACTGTAGTAACCAATCTTAGGAAATCACCTTATAGGACTGGCTGTGGGAAGCAGTTGGTCCCCTACCCACCTTTCTCTAGATAGCTCTGCTTGTGGGGATGAGGTTCCATCAAGTAAGAATTTCTTAGGAAGGCCATCTAAAATAGTATATTGAGGGTTGTTTGAGGATTCAAATCACCTATAGGCTAGAGGTATTTTTACTTGATAGGATGTGCTTTCTTGCATTAAGAATAACATCATTAAAATAACTAGTTTACACTTGGCACCACTGCACTAGGTGTTTGCTTGTTGTTTGTTTCTCTTGTCTTCTTATCATTATCACTTAGTTTAGACATCATAGTGCCTCTAAGGTGTTTGTCACCTCGAATTCGAGGGATTCACCCTCAATTCCCATTAGGCCATATCACTCCTCCTCATCGGGAGCGAGTTCATCCTCCCAGTCCTCCATCAAGTCATAATTCTTACTTAGATTCAGATTCTACTAATTCATCCTTTGTTTCCATGTCCCCTCATCCTCATATTGCCATCATGTCAGGCACCAATATAGGTGTAGGAACTGAGGGCGGTAACCCAGGTACCAACCAAGATACCCCCATTAGCTGAACCTCAACCAATGTGGTCACTCCAACTCCCTTACCTCCTTTTGTTGTTGGTATAAGTCTCCCATATTTGAACCAACTTATCAATGATCCACTTCTAAATGATCCCATATGGCCAGTAATGCCTACAAAACTCCCTTCATACATCCCAAAGTTTGATGGTAATCTTGGAGAAGATGCAACCAATCATGTTAGCTCCCTTCATACGTGGTGTTCATTGAATTCTGTTACCGATGACTCCATTCGTCTTCAATTGTTCCAATGTATGCTCACTGGAGATGCTGCAAAGTGGTATGTAGACCAACCTAGGGAAAACCATTTCACTTTAGTGACTCTTTCCACAACCTTTCTTTCATATTTCCAGTTACCTCTCCATTATGATACCGGTATTGAACTTTTGACTTCATTCTGTCAAAATTCTACCACTCGCCTTTCTGACCATGTTCAGGAATGGCATAGAAGGAGGAGCATCTATCGAGCTCCTAACTTTGAAGACTGAGTCTATATGGATTGGTTTCTTAGATCGTTGTTGGACCCCATTGCGAAATATTTCCCTTCTCACTTTCCTCAATCCAAGGAAGAAGCTCTCCAGAAAGCTCTTAAATTTGACTTGATTTACGTCCAGTCAGGTTACGTTTACACTATCATCCTTGATCTACCTCTGTCTGGTGCTGCTAATGCACTGGGGGCATCTCATGTTGTAGATGGAATTGTTGGAACTCTTTCACACCCTCAACCATATGATCCTCCTCAGATGAGTTATGGTCAACCTCAGGGAGGGACCAGTCCCATGTACAATTATCCCTCCCCCAATCCTTATTAGGGCACTCCTTATCCAGGTCCTAGCACACCATATGCATATCCCCGTCCACATCAATCAATGCCAGGGCCAACCATTGCACTGCTTTCTTATATCAATGTTTCCTCATCTCCATATTATCTGTATACACAACCTAGTGCTCCAGTGCCTTCGATACTAGCGCCTCAACCCCCCATGCCTGCTTGCCCTCTACTTCAACAATCACATCCTCCACAAGGAGAAGTGTACACTCAGCAGAGCGGTCCCAATCCACCGAATCCTAAGAAAAATAATAAGGGGAAGGGAAATAGGGACCAACAACAACAAGGTAATCAAGGCAACCAAGGTGCTCCACCCAATTCCCCTCAAGGTCCTCTACCTAGCCTTGCAACCCAGCAATAAGGTGTTACAGGGAAAAGTGTCTATATAGAACTGCTCTATCCCACTAAGGTGTGACAGCTACCTTAGAAACAAACAGAGAAAAGCTACTTTTGTATTTCCTTTATGAATTATAGATAGAGAGGAATAGAAAGAACCAACCTGTGTCTTGCGCTAATCCTTTGATTCGATCCCTCTCTTCTTTGATAGTCTCCAGCTACCTGCTCCCTAGCACGCCCAGCTTCACAAAGTACCTACAAGATCACAGAAGCATAGTACTATACAAAGACATGGATCTATATTCATAAACAAGTTAGGATCAGATTTAAATTGACCATACAAATGTAACAAGCATCAATGATACAAAAGCATGGAGGAAAACTCAAATAGCTTTTATTGATAAACAAGAAAAGATCCAGGAGGAGTTACAACCAGTGGTTCCGACCCAGCATCAACCTCCCAGCAAAGAAGCCCCTCTTCACCTCAAACAAAGCATAGATCACCCAATAATCTGATATTTGTCTCTAGAAACCAACAGCAATTCCTTACAATATGCAAAATTCCAGCCTATGGATCTCTGGGATGAGGGATCCATATATAGATATCTGTAAGGAGTATGAGTCAGCTTGTGATTTGATTAGTGTCTTCTCTCTGTCAGTTCTTGCTTCCACTTGGAGATTGAGAGCCTCTTACTCATCCTTGGTCGAATTCAGTGAGGCAAGTGTCAGAGGAGAAGATTCTGGAAGCTTCCATTGCCTCTCCACCTCGCGGAATGACACTGCCATTTGTCATTTCTCGCCCATCACACCCCACAGAAGGGAGTTTTGAAATGCAACGCACCTAGCCAGTGGAGCAGCTGCAATGATCTTGTTTTGACCAATTTTGAGTATTTTTTCATGGAGAACTTTTGGGAGAAGCTGTAATCTGTTGACCTTGTTCCTTTAGGGGTTAGAAAAACACTTTTAGGGACTTAGGAGCCCTTCGTTTATGGACATTTCATGCTTGGAGTTGTAGGGCACAAAAATGTCTATAACAGTTGCCCCCTAAAGTATGAGGCCGTTAACCTTTTGGTGTCAAGTGAAATGCTTTATTATGAGGATCCGAAGTTCTTTCAATGCTGGGAGGAGACCTGTAATAAGATACAATACAATACATTATCTTCATAATATTTTCATGATCTAGCTGAGGCGGGCATTCCCATGCTCAGCTTTATAAATTCATTTTCATGTACATAGGACAGACAACCGTCTGAGTGTAGACTGATGATTCTGATAGAGCCATCATCCTTTTGGTAGGATGATTATCTGTGCTGCAATGCTGTACATTTAATGTATTTATTTCCCTGAATATATATCGCAGCCCGGATGGATGAAACCAGATCCGGGGTCTTCAATCTCATCCGATCTTCACTCGAAGTACAAGTCGATCCATGTGAGAAATGTTCTAAAGTCGAACATGGAAAGACATCGCTTGATTACTAGTCAATGATGTAAACTGTTAACAAGCACGAGAGGAATCACCGATAATGATAATGAACCTCAAGGTACTGCAGTACAATTCACGTGGTGTGAATAAAGGACTTGGCGTCGAACACCACGCAAAATCTTTCGGTCGATGGCCATTGATGTAAACCTGTCGCCAGAAGTGAGAAACTTGCCATTGAGGCATGCAAGCTTCAAAGTACTGAATGGGTTGTTCCTAGATCAACTTCTTGGATAATGAGCTGATGTCGACAAGAAGTGATCCGTCACAGGAGGGCCTTAATGAATCCCACATCAATGACATGTAACGGAGAAAATGATTTTGATGGAGGTGAACACGATCTGGTGATATAAGGTTCAGGGTGGCGGTCATGAAAGAATGGAGTATAATGTATGGTAGTGGGTGAGACACAGGTGACTTCTCTGGATGACTTCCCTTGAACATATCGGCGACACTGATGTGATGGATTGGTAGCATTAACCCCAAATGTGGATGGTATGGCGTGACCATGGTGATGTGACTGGTGAATGAAACAACCCAACCCGACTCGGACACGGAGTGGAAGTGTCATGTTCAAGAGCGACTTGCTACCAACAAAGTTTCTTTGAGTTTTCTTCCCAATTTTTCCCCAGTCATTGCTGACCAGTACCTCTTTATTTTTTTCAAGCTTGAGGAGGATAACATATGCTTGTTCTATAATTTTCCCTTCGGGCAAACCCATCGCTATGTTTTAACGAGCCTAGCGATAGTGAAACTCATTCTCGTCTAAAGACAAGTTTGTCGCTATTAATATTTTTAACGAGTTTAACGACAAAGATAACTCGGTCCTTTTCAATTTTAGAGAGTCTGAAAAGGAACGTAAAGGTAACTCTAAAATCCCTTTTTCGTCATCTAATCCCTTAAGTCCGAAAAAGTATAAAACAATACAGAAGGGATGAATTTTCGATAGTTTTAACGAGCCGAACAAAACAAGCGCTCGATCTTTTTGTGTAATAATCCCTCAGGTCCAAAAAGATTAAAATCTAGAGGAGGGATAGCACTTCCTGTCCCTTTAACGAGCTAGAGAGGCCAATGGCTCGGCAATCTTTTCATATTCTACGAGTCAGTTGAAAAGAGCTTAAAGGAGACTCGTCTTTTGAGGAACGAGTGATAAAACAGGTAGCAACTGATTCCAGGTAAGGTTTGGAATTTTCCAATCATGGCAGTGTCACAAGGATGGCTAGTGAAATCACTCTTCGCAGTTGTTCCTCAAAATGGGTAAACAATCAGATGGAGGTGAATGATCGGCCAATGAAAAAGTGGAGGTGACGGTGCAAACACAACCAAGGCTTTAATGGCTGAAGTACTACATCACGATGGTTATTTACCGGGGAATAGTTCATTTTTTAACGAGCTTAAACGCGGGTGGAAACATTTTCTCATGTATTATGTTTATTTTTTAACGAGCTTGAACTATGTGCTAAAACTGCTCGATGCGGGTTTATTTTTTAATGAGCTTGAACCTTGCGGTAACACTGCTCGATTAATCTAGTCTTGTGATAAGAATGTCTCATATAAAAACGACAATTTTTAGAGATTTGCCCCACATCCTTTCTTTATGCAAGTTAGGAAACGACCAATCCTACGAGTTTAAAGGGTTAGAGGTCCTAAAAATTTAAAAAATAAATAGTCGCTCTTCGCTTGCATTCCAAAAGGTTTGCATGCCCCCAGGTATAAAACAGAGTTTCAAGGTTACCCCTTCTTTAGCCCATTAAAACATTTGTTTTACCGAGAGAGGCTTACCTATTACAGGTTACCCAAAGATTGCTCTATTCACGGCGTAAACAAAACACTTCTCTGGCGATGTCTACCGAGATAAACAAAGGTGAGCGGCGGTGCTCGCCACCTCACATAACTTTGACAAGAGAATCTTGTTCCAGTCCAACTCCCCCTTCCAATCACGGACGGGAGTACGGAGGTCATATTCTCTCATGGAAACCTACCCTATACCCGAAGTTTTCCTGCCGAAGCAGACCAGGGTGCATGCCCCCTGGGTTTCAGTCATATCCCTCCGAATCACTCGCGCTCATCGGGAGGATGGACTGTAGATTGAGACATTTCTTGCGTGAAAAGACCATTCATGGATGGTATATGACTATTTGCTCTGTATGATTCGGGAAATGAAAGTTGGTCCACGAGCTTGACCACTCTTCCTTCGTGCGGAAAACACATTACTCTAAAGAGTGAGGAGACAATTGCTCCCATGCAATAAATATAGTCTCATCCAAGGAGTAGATTGTAATCTAGGGGTCCTTGAACTACCATCACGTTCATGTGAACGATTTTCCCTCTCAATGTTATGGGCACATTGGGAAGGATCCCTAACGGTCGACTGGTTCCTTTATCAAAGCCTGTTAGATTTCTCATCTCAGGCAAAAGCGATGGTGAACCAAGCGCTTTCCAAGCAGTTGAGGAAAAGATACTTACAGAAGCCCCCTCATCTATGATGGTACCAGCCATAACCATTCTATATATTTGAACAATAATTCAGAATGGTACACTAGCTGGTAAACGGGGTTTGCCTAGTTGATTCCAGTCGAAGGAGACAACTAGGTTGCTTGGAGGTGGGACTGAATAGACGGCCGGGTACGACTCTGACGAACTTCCTTCCTGCGGTAAAGGAACGGGTAAATTGTCCCCATGTCCGTTGGAGTCTGTGCTTATGAAAAGAATTTGGACGGTGTCATCCTTGTTCTCTTCAGTGATTATATCATCTGAAGATGGAACCTCTGAAGGCAAGACTGGGTCAACTACCGCCTCGACCTTTTGACTTTCATCTGGTATGGATTCAGATGGTTCATCTTCAATGACAGATGCTTCGGCCGACCACCTGGGCAGGTCAGCCGGATTTTCAACTAGTGACGGACTCGGCAAGAGTTTTTTTATATCCAGGAGGAAGTCGTAATGGTGAAACCGGACGATCATCCAAAACTCTTTTAGTTTCGTCTAAGAAGGGACAACGATGGACGGCATGATCGCCTTCACAAAATTTACAAGGAAATCTATATTTTCCTTTTCGTCCTGGGGCTTCACTTTCACTAGTTGATGGGTTGTGCAAACGAGGAGACCAGTCCCTTAAGATCTGAGGGATGCAAGGACAATATCTGTGATAGTGGTCTCCTTTGCAAATGACACATGGCGATTTAGGCCTGGTCGGTGCAGTGTGTGGATTTTCGTTAGACGACACTCGTTTGCCCCCATTCGCTCTTGGCTCCTTCTTCTTCTTCTCTTTCTTCTTATTTTCCTTCTTCTCCTTAGGTACTCGACTTTTGGCTTTACCAGCCCCATCAAGCGAAGAGGAAGGAGGAGAGGAAGAATTAGAGGAAGTAGAAGGTTGGTGGGTAACTCTGGACTCGTCTATTTGCTGATTCGATTGTTTAGGAATTGTGGTGTTCTGAACGACAGAGGTCGAGAAGAGCCATACAGGCAAACCAATTGTCAGTCCTGGAAGCGACAATGTGGCCATATGGGGTGCACCAACATCTCCCCAAGAGGAGAAGGGACTAGGATTTCCTCCAAGGGGAATTCCTTGGTTGGTGGACTCCATTTTCTCAACCCAAGATCAACGTAGGAAAGGGGTAATAAATATTCCGTTTAAAATAAATTTTTAGATGGTTTGACACAACTTGTTTTTTCAGTTTTTAAGAGTCGAGAAAAAACAAAGGATGACTCTAGTCGCCTTCGATTTTTAATGAGCCTGAAGTGACAAGCGCTCAAATGGACCTTTTCCGTTAAGGAGTCTGAAAAGGAACGAAAGGGACTACTCTGGAAGTCTAGGTAGAGGGAGTACCAAACCAATCGCAAAAATGCAGAATACTTTTTACGGCACGGCAGTCAATCTTCCCGAATGCTGTGTTCAGTGCATTTCAATCGATAGGGCGGCAGACACGGCTTCCTATGGATAAAGGATTTAAGCCTATAGGGGTCTCCCAAAATATACTCGACGATACGTGGGAGCACAAGTCCGTACTGGCACTTATCGTTTCAAAGTGGAGGAATCACTGAACCATCAGTGAGAACAACAGTTACCAGGCTTTACCACGCCGGAATACGTCTCTAGCCTAGACCTCTAAATGTTGTGCGTTAAGTACCAAAGCGTTGTTAGATTCATTGAATTTATTTTAAGTTGATCTTGCTTATGAAGTTTGCCTTTTGGGTTCACCACGAGATGTAGATGTAATTCCTAAAATGCAATCTAAAGATGATAAACAAACTTTTTATCTCTTTTGTGCAATGAAAATCCTAGCTACTAGGGAAAAGAAAGACAGAATCTTTTCACAAAGAGCAAAGAGCACACTGTAAATGAACTTTCCTAAATCAAGCCAAACAGACTGTCTATATGCAAATGCGCATGCATGTATTTGTTTTCGACTTTCTTAGTATTGATGCTAAAAAGAAAGCTGATGTACAAATCTGAATTTCTTTCCAAGCGATAAATATAAACAAGCTATTTCTCGAAATAAAAAATAGAGATGATTACGACACCTTACGATTTTGAAATGAACACTCGTTCTTGACACTAGAAAATTGCAAATTCAGACCAAAGGCAATAGTAACAGGATAATCGACCATCAACAACAATCAAACTTTCTCCTATGATCGAAATCGACACTTGCGACAGATTCAAATCAAAGGACGACAATACGACTATGCTAATTTTGCAAAGGAAAACTGTAAACGACTCAACAAACACACAAAAACATCTACAGTTCTTTTGTACAAAGGAGGCGGAATAACAGAAAGGAAAAGGGGTTTCAAACAGACATATACTGATCACAGGCAGCAAAATTCAGGGATAGAACTGGAAAGAATGAAGCACAAGAACCACAGCTACATAGAGCTAGTCTGATTAGCGCACCTGTAACACAGAGAATCTGAAATGCAGCGCAGGTTGTCCCTTTGGGAAGTGCGCTGAAATTCAGAATCTCTGAACAGTACTTGCGCTGGGCCAGAAACGAGACTCTGTTCAGTCCTTGGTCTTTGGCCGAGTAAAAAGCAATCAGTAATGCAACAATGAGGGGTAGATCTAAGGAGGATCTAAGAGCTATCACAAGGGCAATCAGATAGTTTGTGAATCAGTTGTTTAAATCATAAACAGATCCAGTGAATGGATTGAGGCAGCAGTTATCTACTTTGCATTTGTTATGGCAAATGCAGTTCGAATGCTACTTATAAGTTTATGAAACAAACAACAAAGAATGATAAACAAACAAACTAATTATCTCCCCAGCGGAGTCGCCATTTTGTTACAGGGAAAAGTGTCTATATAGAACTGCTCTATCCCACTAAGGTGTGACAGCTACCTTAGAAACAAACAGAGAAAAGCTACTTTTGTATTTCCTTTATGAATTATAGATAGAGAGGAATAGAAAGAACCAACCCGTGTCTTGCGCTAATCCTTTGATTCGATCCCTCTCTTCTTTGATAGTCTCCAGCTATCTGCTCCCTAGCACGCCCAGCTTCACAAAGTACCTGCAAGATCACAGAAGCATAGTACTATACAAAGACATGGATCTATATTCATAAACAAGTTAGGATCAGATTTAAATTGACCATACAAATGTAACAAGCATCAATGATACAAAAGCATGGAGGAAAACTCAAATAGATTTTATTGATAAACAAGAAAAGATCCAGGAGGAGTTACAACCAGTGGTTCCGACCCAGCATCAACCTCCCAGCAAAGAAGCCCCTCTTCACCTCAAACAAAGCATAGATCACCCAACAATCTGATATTTGTCTCTAGAAACCAACAACAATTCCTTACAATATGCAAAATTCCAGCCTGTGGATCTCTGGGATGAGGGATCCATATATAGATATATGTAAGGAGGATGAGTCAGCTTGTGATTTGATTAGTGTCTTCTCTCTGTCAGTTCTTGCTTCCACTTGGAGACTGAGGGCCTCTTACTCATCCTTGGTCGAATTCAATGAGGCAATTGTCAGAGGAGAAGATTCTGGAAGCTTCCATTGCCTCTCCACCTCGCGGAATGACACTTCCATTTGTCATTTCTCACCCATCGCACCCCACAGAAGGGAGTTTTGAAATGCAATGCACCGTCACAGTGCATTTGGGTGAGATGCAACGCACCTAGCCAGTGGAGTAGCTGCAATGATCGTGTTTTGACCAATTTTGAGTAGTTTTTCATGGAGAACTTCTGGGAGAAGCTGTAATCTGTTGACCTTGCTCCTTTAGGGGTTAGAACAACACTTTTAGGGACTTAGGAGCCCTTGGTTTATGGACATTTCATGCTTGGAGTTGTAGGGCACAAAGATGTCTATAACACAAGGAAATTAGCCTAAGTAGAAAAAGGGTCTTCGTACAAACAAAACTTGTGATTTTTGTGGATTTTATGGTCATTATAATCATAAGCATCCCATGTTACCTTAGATGCACTAAGCATGGGAAGCTTAAGTAGCTTCTCGAGGATTGTAACCATCCACTCCTCCTCCCCCTCCTGCTTCATCTCAACCCACTGCGCTTACCAACCCTTTTCCTCACCAAGGGTATATAGGTTCACAACCTTCGCAAAGGTAAAGATTCTGAACCATCTCCTCCATCTCGTCACCATGATTATCATAATCTCATGATGAATTCTAATTAGGTAAACACCAAACAAGTCAGCCTCCAGACTCAATTGCATCAGTATGACAAGCCATCTGCTAAGACTATGACTGAGTCCCAACCCAAAGTGTCTACCAAGCCTCTATCGACACCCAACGGTACCTTACAAATCCCTCAACCTAAGGTTGAGGTCATACCATGGATCCCCAAATGTATGTTACATCGAAATGTTGCTTCCACCAAAGTCACCCATACATATAGCATAGTAGATGACTTGGTGTAGTATCCTGCTTCCATGTCAATGCTGGAAGTCCTCCAGACGTTCCCATCACAAAAAACATCTCTACTATGTAATCTAGGTACCGTAGATCCTCAAGATTATTAAATGATTGTCTTCCATGTTGCCAAGTCAGATAACCCTCCTTTACCTTCATTCGTTCCTTTCCAAATTCCATCCTTCAATCGAAACACCATTATCCAGTGGTGTATCATTGACAAAGGTGCATCTACCTGTGTGATGGCCACCAATGTTTGGAAACAATTTGGATCCCCTGATCTATCCTCGTCCACCATCACCTTGCGTGCATGAGATGGTCATCCTTCACAGCCCCTTGGCTTATTCCGCAACTGCTCAGTCACAGTTACTGGTAAGACCATCTGTATTGACATCGAAGTCATTGATGCTCCCCTTGACTATAACATCCTTTTGGGTCGTATTTATACTTATGCCATGTTATTTGGCACATCTGTGGTGCACTGTAAGATGTTCTTTCCCTATAATGGAAACATCATCATCGTCAATCAGTTGATGTATTACGATCCAAAAGCCTAGACTTTGCCTTAGAACAATATTTTGTCTGTGCCTGAAAATAATACCATCTTGTTTGTTTCTCCCAAAGTCTATAAATTTTCCTCTTTTATTGGTGCTTACTATGGCCCACCGCCTACTACTTCTGAGCCTATCTCATCAAGTGTTTGCCTGTTCCAAGCATCGCGGGCTACCCTAAAACGATCTGCTATGTCTGAACAACAGTCTGCACCTTCACAACCTACTATGCTTGGCTCAACCACACTTAATGGTACAACTCCTCAAGGAGCACTTACTTTTGCTAGTGTCTCTCCTAATCTTTTTCCACCCAGTTTCGTTCCCATATCCCTAAACCATGCAGGACTTGTTCCTCCAAGTCATTACCCTTTTGGTAAGATACCATTCTTGTTTCCACCTCTCGGAGTTTATTCTACACTTTTAATGGCTACACTGAGTCTACCTAACATCATCCTAGGGAGCCCCATGTGGTACATTGATCCCCTTGCAAACACTCCAGCTCATAAGTTGAAACTTGACACCACTTTGACCACGGTCCAACCGATCATTCCTACCCCTGCCTTTGCTTCAGTTCCACAAAAACCTCAGCAAGATCCCACTCCTACTATGAAAGCATCTAGTGAGGGGGGCAAAGCCCAAAAGAAGTGATCTCAACAAGGCTCCCCCAGTAACTCCAGATGCCCCTAAGCCCCCAAGGCCTCTTCCTCCTTGTGCTTTGTGTGATGTTGTCAGTCATGACACCAATAACTATCCTGAAATCTCTCACATTAAAGAGGTTGTCACCGATACCTTTCCCGATCCTAACATCCCTAAGGTCCAAGTAACCTTTCTTGAATCGGCTAAGAAAATATGATCATTACGCACAAACCACCCTTGCGCTTTGTACGATAACTATAGCCATTATTCCCATCACTGTCACTGTCTTAAATATTTTTGTCATACACTTCAAGTACTTCATGAAATAGAGGCCACTCGTATTGAGTCCCCTTTTCATTTACCTATAGAGTCTGGTGCTACTCCTACTCTAGAACAGGAGGTCTACCAACCACCGATTGTGATCCAACCCCCTGATGTCGAGATGACGAACAATTCTGCTCCCATCCTCTACCTGTCATCAATCATGATATTTCTCCCTGAAAACTCCCTATATATCTCCTCTCATGATTTTGTTGAACCTCCTTTGGCATACACATCAGCCCCAACATCGGTAGATGTTCCCTCTATTAGTCATATGTCTCCAAGTTGTGACTATGCATATGTGAACCTCGTTGCTCATGAAGATGCTTCAGGTAGCTCTTCCTCATCATGTGGTATTTCTTCCTCCAAGCCACCCATCTTCCACTCTAATGAAGACATCATGGAAGCCATGGCAACTCCTTATTACCCTTGGGATGATATGCACCATTGTGCATACTTCCTCTCGCAGTAGACCCATGACCAATATGTTGTGGAATCCAAAGATTTCATTCATGGTGAAGTTGACTGGTTCAAAAATTCCATTCCTGTGCTTGATGCTTTCGAAGAAGGGAATATGTCCAACATTTCCCCCACCATAAAGATCAACATTTTAGATAAACCAAGGGTTGAAGAAAACATTGTCTTGGGGGCACATTGCACCTCAGAAGAAATTGAGGCTTACACCAAGCTCTTCAAAGAATTCTGTGATGTTTTCACTTGGTCCTACTCCAAAATTCCCAAACTTGATCCTGCCATTGTCGAACAGCATATCGACTCTTGGCCCAATTCCATACCAGTCCATTGAAAGAAATGACCTATCCACCCTTCCAAGCATGATGCCATCAAGTTGAAATCGATAAGCACAAGCAGGCGGGCTTCATTTATCCTATCGAATAAACCACATGGGTGTCTAATTCAATTCCAGTTCTTAAAAAATAAGGACCATGTTGGCATTATGATTCAAGTGTTGTCCTTGATGGCAACTCACTCAGAGGTTGGTACAGATGCTCAGAAGTTGGTACAGGTAATGGCAACTTAATCAGAAGACAGATCCTAGTACAGCTTACCAAGGAAGTTCATACACGCAGGTTTGTTAAGCCCAAGTCGCGTGTACACGCAGGTTGGCTTCATAAAAAGCGTGTGTATGTGGAAAAGTACCTTTGGTCCATGGCGGTTAGTCCTTGGAAGTTGTGCCTATGGTTTCGGACCATTGTGTCTCGATGGGCGTGTCGATCCCTAGTTTTGAAGTTGATGGTATTGTGTTTCTATGGTTTTGGCTCTTGGTATTGAACAAGGCCTAAGGCTATATAAGGAGAAGATCACTAGGCAAAGATATGTGTGTGGGTGTCTGACGCAGTGAGAGGATCTGGTATTGCTGGTTATCTGTTCGGGACGCTTGGCAAGGGTCGGATCTGACAGCAAAGGCAGAAGTAATCATTTCTAGATCTGCACGCGGGTTGCCTTTGGAGAAAGCGCGTATACACGCGGTTTTGGTACAGTGAAGTAGCGTATGCATGATAAGGGTTGATATTTCAGGTTGTTGCTGATTCTGGTGGTTGTTGCAAAGTTCTAGATTCTGGTTTGGGTTCTGTGTTCTTGATGACAGGGTTTCAGTGATTCGGTATTGGGTTGTTTAATGAATTATGATGCAAGTATAAGTTGATGATTGTATTGCGGTAATGTTTGCTTTGTACTCTTGGATCCAGTCTGAAAATTGATGAAACGTGGTCCCTGAAGGTTGTAGGGTCAGCACCTACGTACTAGTAAATGGATCAGCTAGTACAAGAGCTGAGGGAGTTGTAGCTCCCTTCCAGAAGTAGTTGGAAAACGAAAGAGAGGGTTGTAGCCCTCTGCAGGTTGTAGCCTGCATACTGGTAAAGGACTGCACCAGTATATTGTAAAAGAAGTTTCTCATTAAAGAAGAAAGAGACGAATTGCAGCAGGTGGTTTTCACCCACATTGGGTTTCCACCTTATATCATGGTGTTCATGTGTGTGGCTCTTGTGTGATGTTCTGTTCTGTTATACTGCACCTGTTTACTGTTAAATTGCTTAATAATGTTCTGATGCATTTACTGAAGATAAGATTAACTGAATCATAAGATATCTGCATATACGCTAGTTGCTTTAGACACAGTCGCGTGTACACGCGGATTCACTTAACTGAAGTCGCGTATATGTTTCTGAGTATGAAATTGAAAAGATTTTATTGATCTGATAATACTGATTCACCCCCCCTCTCAGTATTATTTCCAACAATTGGTATCAGAGCAGGTCCTTCAGAGGAAGCTTGATCGCTTGAAGGAAAAGATCCATCAAAATGGCTAATCCAGAAAGAGGCACACATCAGGCCACCAGTCTTTGACGGAACAATTTTACTCACTGGAAGATAAGAACCACTGCATATCTACAGTCTCTTGGAGCAGAAGTTTGGGGACTCGTAGAAGGAGGATACAAATTCCCATCAGCAACTCCTACAGATCCAGCAGAGAAAAAGCAATATGAGCTCAATGCCAAAGTAGTTAATGTCCTATTGAGTACTTTGACTCAATCAGAATTTATGAAGATCATGCATCTCAAATCAGCTAAGGAAATATGGGACAAAATCATTACAAGCTACGAAGGAGATGATCAGGTAAAAATAGCGAAGCTTCAAACTCTCAGAATCCGGTATGAAACTCTTAAGATGCGAAGTAATGAAAGCGTAGCTAATTATTTCCTGCGTATGGATGAGATTGTGAATTGTATGAGGGATCTGGGTGAAGAATTTGAGGAAGTTGTCTTAGTTCAAAAGGTTTTGAGATCTCTGTCTACTAAATTTGATTCTAAAGTATCTGCCATAGAAGAAAAGGAGAATGTGCGGAAAATTACCATGTCACAGCTTCACGGGATCTTAACTGCTTTTGAAATGCGACAAGAGGTACCACCAGAGGCCGCATTCGAAGTGTCAGAGGAAGAAGATGAGGTAAATTTTGTCAAGAATCTTGAACGGGGAACTGGACGGTTCAAAGATAAGCTGCCTTTCAAATGTTTTCTATGTGGTAGAGTTGGTCACTATGCTGCTAGATGTCCTCATAACAAAGAAAGGATATATGAAGAAGATGGTAGAAGCTATTATTCCCATATTAAAAGTTCATTAAATGATAGTGAAGATATTAGAAGTCTCATGGCGCACAAGAAGAAGAATGCTTCATCCAATAATAGCGAGGATATTAAAAGTCTCATGGCACATGAAGAGAAGAATGCAGAAACTGAAGAAGCTGCCAAATTAAAAGAACTATTGGAAACAGAAACCAGGGTAAGGGAGAGATTGCAGGATATAGCAAAAGATCAGAGCACAACTATTCAGAGACTTGAATCAAAGATCCTCTCTCTAAAAGAAGATCTTGAAGATCAAGAACATGAAGTGATCAAACTAAAGCGACAAGTGGAAGAAGGGAGAAAAGTTGAAGAAGACCTAAGGAAGCAGTATCTGAAAAAGGAAGAACAACATCAGGTTGAGGTAAATATCTTGAAAGGTAAACTAGAAGAAAAGGATAAGCTCTTACGATTTCAAGATAGTTCTAAAGTCTTGGATGATATTCTTAATAGTCAAAGATCTCCTGCTATCAAGACTGGTCTTGGTTTTCATGAATATGGTGAAGGTGAATCTAGTTCACAAGGCGAGGCAAGAAACTCTAACGAGAAATCTGAAATGCTCAAGGAACAACCAAGGAAAGAAATTCCTCAAGGAAGATCCTTTACTCCTAACTATGGACGTGATAGACGATTATTTCCTCCGCTGAATAATGTTGAATGTTATGTATGTCATAATCTTGGACATGTTGCAGCCAGATGCAGAAGTAGAATGGTTCAAGAAAGATCATCGCATCCCAAGTATTTCAGAGGGTATTGCTTTGCCTGCAATGCATATGGACACAAAGCAATTGATTGTGATAGAAGGAACATGAAAAATATAAGGTGTTATACATGCAACAACTATGGGCATAAAGCAAGGGAATGCAGGAGCAGATTTCAAAATTCAAGACAAGGGGACCATGCATCATCACAGTTGCAGGAATTGAAGAAGACAGAGACAGAAAGGTGTGGGACAACTCAGTCAGCTGACATAACAGACACAGGGGAATCTGAAAGTGATGAGATTCAGTATTCCATCCTGCATACGCTGAAATAATGAAGACAAGTCGCGTATATACGCGAGTTACAGGCTGCAAAGTCGCGTATATGGAGAAAGGGCAGCAGAACAGACCCAGGTTCAGTCATGGTTGGCTCAGGCTCAGGGGGAGCAGAACAGACTCAGGAAATGGTTCAGACATGGTTGGCTCACACTCAGGGGGAGAATATTCTTCAAATAATGCATTGTTGGCATTATGGTTAGAAGTTGTTGATAAAGTCTATGAAGCTAAATGATACATCTTACTGTTTAGGAATGGGATTGCAGGCTGATGCTTATGGTACAGATCATGATGCTGTTGGTGGCTTTCATAAGTCTTGGTCTAGATATTTCGTCTCTATGTCATGTATCTCTTGTGATATCTCTTTTTATGGTGTCAAGGTCATGTAACGGCCTATGTTGGTTTCCCCACTATGCCTGGGATGAATGATGAATGTATGTTGAGTCTTTTGGTGATAGGAAGGTCTTCTATGATGTATAAGTCCTTGTTCTTCTTGAAGAACATCTTTTGCAGATCTTGCCTACAGTCAAGGGGAGCATGAACAGCACAATTCAGCAAGAGCAGGATGGATAGATTGGTACACTTTGGCATACACAAAGGGGGAGCACAGTTGGAGATTTCAGCAAGTACTCAGGGGGAGTATGGACAGCAGAAGGTATACCAAAGAAGAGAATATCTTGGTCCGCCCTTTGCCCTTGATGTCAAAGGGGGAGAGTGACTTGGTGTAGTGGTTGCCATCAAGTCCAAAGGGGGAGATTGTTGGCATTATGATTCAAGTGTTGTCCTTGATGGCAACTCACTCAGAGGTTGGTACAGATGCTCAGAAGTTGGTACAGGTAATGGCAACTTAATCAGAAGACAGATCCTAGTACAGCTTACCAAGGAAGTTCATACACGCAGGTTTGTTAAGCCCAAGTCGCGTGTACACGCAGGTTGGCTTCATAAAAAGCGTGTGTATGTGGAAAAGTACCTTTGGTCCATGGCGGTTAGTCCTTGGAAGTTGTGCCTATGGTTTCGGACCATTGTGTCTCGATGGGCGTGTCGATCCCTAGTTTTGAAGTTGATGGTATTGTGTTTCTATGGTTTTGGCTCTTGGTATTGAACAAGGCCTAAGGCTATATAAGGAGAAGATCACTAGGCAAAGATATGTGTGTGGGTGTCTGACGCAGTGAGAGGATCTGGTATTGCTGGTTATCTGTTCGGGACGCTTGGCAAGGGTCGGATCTGACAGCAAAGGCAGAAGTAATCATTTCTAGATCTGCACGTGGGTTGCCTTTGGAGAAAGCGCGTATACACGCGGTTTTGGTACAGTGAAGTAGCGTATGCATGATAAGGGTTGATATTTCAGGTTGTTGCTGATTCTGGTGGTTGTTGCAGAGTTCTAGATTCTGGTTTGGGTTCTGTGTTCTTGATGACAGGGTTTCAGTGATTCGGTATTGGGTTGTTTAATGAATTATGATGCAAGTATAAGTTGATGATTGTATTGCGGTAATGTTTGCTTTGTACTCTTGGATCCAGTCTGAAAATTGATGAAACGTGGTCCCTGAAGGTTGTAGGGTCAGCACCTACGTACTTGTAAATGGATCAGCTAGTACAAGAGCTGAGGGAGTTGTAGCTCCCTTCCAGAAGTAGTTGGAAAACGAAAGAGAGGGTTGTAGCCCTCTGCAGGTTGTAGCCTGCATACTGGTAAAGGACTGCACCAGTATATTGTAAAAGAAGTTTCTCATTAAAGAAGAAAGAGACGAATTGCAGCAGGTGGTTTTCACCCACATTGGGTTTCCACCTTATATCATGGTGTTCATGTGTGTGGCTCTTGTGTGATGTTCTGTTCTGTTATACTGCACCTGTTTACTATTAAATTGCTTAATAATGTTCTGATGCATTTACTGAAGATAAGATTAACTGAATCATAAGATATCTGCATATACGCTAGTTGCTTTAGACACAGTCGCGTGTACACGCGGATTCACTTAACTGAAGTCGCGTATATGTTTCTGAGTATGAAATTGAAAAGGTTTTATTGATCTGATAATACTGATTCACCCCCCCTCTCAGTATTATTTCCAACAGACCATCCATGTCTATACTGAATTTCGTGATCTGAACAAATCTTATCCCAAAGACAACTTTCCCACACCTTTCATTTACTAGGTCATTGATGAGTGTGTGGGGCATGATATTCTTTCCTTCATGGACAGATTCTCTAGGTACATTCAGATTCGTATCCGTGATGCTGAACAATCAAAAGTTTCCTTCACTATTTTGTGGTCAACCTTTGCATACAAGGTCATGCTCTTCAGCTTAAAGAATGTTAGGGCCACTTTTATCGTGTAATTTCCTATTTCTTTCATGACTTGACCCACATTATCCTTGCATATCTCGATGACCTCACCACTCGTTCTAGACTCTGGTCGCAACACCTCCATGATTTGTGCACTGTATTCTTACGATGTCGCAAGTATAATATTCACCTTAATCCTTTAAAGTGTGTCTTTTGCGTCCCTTCCGACTGTCTATTGGGCTTCATCGTGTCCAAGGATAGTATTACTCTTGACCCCTTAAAAGTTCAAGCCATCCTCGAACTGCCCCCCGTCATACCCTTCACTAGCTACAAAGCCTTCAAGGCAAGGCTAACTTCCTTCTTCGGTTCATCCCTGATTATGCTACAATGGCTCATGGGTTTCTTAGAATCCTTATATCTACCATTCCATTTGTATGGGATGATCAATCTCAAAAGTATTTCAATGCCCTAAAACATGCTCTAACTTTCACTCCCTTGATTAGTCCACCAAACTTTGAAATGGATTTCATCTTGTACATCTATGCATCCACCTGCTCGGTTGTTGGGGTCCTAATACAAGAAGATTCAGAAGGAGTAGCACATTTCATCTATTATGTCAGTAAGAACCTCAATAGGCCCCATGTGTCCTACTCACACGAAGAGAAGCTAGCATTGGTTTTCATGTTATCTGTCTAGAAACTCTGCCATTACATCCTCACTCATACCACTAAAGTAGTGACAAAATCCAACCCAGTGGATTTCCTACTGATTCAACGAATCATCACTGGGAAGCATTCCTATTGGATTATCATCCTTCAAGAATACGATCTTGATTTTTTCACCCCCAAAAGTAAGAAATGTTTGGCCCTTGCTGAAATTATTTCTGAATTCCCCACCGGTGCGCCTAATCCGCTAGTTAATGATGACCTCACGGATGAACACTTGTTCACTATAACCTCTGATGACCCATGGTATGGACACATCATCACATATCTACAAACCCAAAAATTTTCCACCCATCTTAATCATGATGCTTGACGATGAATTCAACATCAAGTCCCCCGCTACCTCCTCATTAGTGATGATCTCTATCGTCGTGATGTTTATATTGTCCTTCATCGTTTTCTCATCCATCCTGAAGCTAAGAAAGTGCTCAATGCATGCCATGGAGACGCTTTGGTGGCCACCTCTCAAGAATGGCCACTACCTAGAAAATCATGCGTGCCAGGTACTTTTGGCCTTATCTCTTCAATTTCTACATTCCAGGACTCAAACATTGTCCCAATTGTTAGTTATATTCCCCTAAGGTGAGAGATCCCCTTGCTCCTCTCCATCCAGTTTTCGCATCTGATCCTTTCTGTAAATGAGCTATTGACTTTATGGAGTGTCCACCCCCATCTTCTAATAACCACAAGTATATTATCATGGCTCTCGACTATTTCACCAAATGGGCTAAATCCATGCCAACGTTCACTAATACCGCGGCTACTATTGCCCTCTTATTTTTCAACCATGTTATCACTCGATTTGGGGTTTCGAAACAATTGGTCTTCAACCATGGATGACACTTTGAAGATGAGATATGGCGTGAGCTATCCTCTCTGTTGGGCTTTGAACACCAATATTCATCATCTTATTATCCCCAAGGCAATGGCCAAGTTGAAGTTGTCAACAAGATCCTTAAGACTATGCTTCAACGAATGGTGAATAAACATAAGACCAACTGGAATTTAATGCTCTTCCCTGCGTTGTGGGCCTATAGAACTTCTGTAAAGACCGCCAACGGGTTCACTCCTTTCCATCTCATTTTTGGAGAGGAGGCAGTTTTACCAATCAAGTGTGAAATCCATTCCCTTCACCTTGCTGTTGAACTCCCCCAAAAACCCAACCCTTAGAAAAACGACTCATCATGCTTGAGTGCACTTCTGAAGACCACCGTGTTCCATTACAAACCACTGAAGTGATAGAGAAACGTACCAAAGCTTAGTATGACCGCAAAGTCCACCCTTGTACCTTCCATGAAGGTGACCTTGTTCTCAAGTATAACCAAACTCATGATGTCTTGGGATGTGGAAATTTTGAACCTTTATGGCTGGAGGCTTATATCATCCATAAGTATTTGGGAAAAGGGACATACCTATTAGAGGATCTAGAAGGCCAAATCCTTCCTAATCCTTGGATTGCACTCTACCTTAAGAAATTTTACCCACAACATTATCCATCAAAGTGCGTATATGTTTGTCTTTCTTCTTGCATTTAGGTAGTTTGCATCCCCCACTTTCTTACACATTGTCTTCTTTTGTCTTTCATATGGATCCATCATCCACACCTTATATCGGTTTTTCCGATGGTGCAAGTTGCTTCACCAAGAATCCTGCCTTGATAGCTTGGGCCATTTTTACCCCCATGCATTTGTTAGTCCACTCCAACGATGTTTGCATTGGACTTGCCACCAATAACCAGGCCGAATATGATGCACTAATAGGTTTTATAGTTGATTCCCTTGATCATCGCATCCTTCACCTTCATGTTTGTTTACATTTATTACTACTTGTCATGCAATAGAATGGCATTTATCGTGTGCATAATCCTATCTTATTTAGAAAATATCTACGATTTAATCTTTTGATGCATGAATTTGAATCCATTTTATTCAATCATGCACCTAGAGCCCAAGATAACTATGTAGAGACCATTTCTAATAACATTCTAAATTGGCATTTATCACATGTAAGAAGACATCCATAAAACAAATGGTGAACCACATTTGTCACAAAAAACGATGCATAATCATATATATATATATATATATATATATATATATATATATATATATATAAGTGTTTTGAGTCCACTATTGTAAATACATTCAACATTCCCACTAACATGTTATCAAAAAACAAAATTGGCGACCCACATGTCCCTATGCCTAATCACTATCATCTAGAGATCCCCGAACCAATAAATCCATCCCACCAGCTCATAGATCCTGTACTTCCTAACTGACCATCAAAATGCACCATGTGATTCCCCACCACTCTCAAGGAAGACTTATGTACTCATCTGTGTATCGATCCTCTAGATCATACCATCCACTCTATGTCACCCTAGTCAGTAGTATTTCGTATCTACGTCAGAGGTCCTCCAACAGAGCCCTGTCATCCAGCCTCGGTTGTGATGAAGTTCCACCTGATCTGTAGCCCTAGGTGCTGCAGCTCGTCTTGCATATCCTGTCAGCCTCACCGGTGCTATATCTGCATTTCACAAAATTTAGAAATCAGTACCACATACAAATATTTCTTAAACGATAAATGAACCAAATGTATAGCAACTTTGACTTACCATCTAGGCACCATGCTCGACGAGTTTTGAACCAACCAGTGTGGTTCATCGTCAGGACAAGTTGAATGAGCAAATCTGGCTAAGCACTTTAAATAGACAGGGCAGAATATCCAATGACTAAGATTTCTCGATAAGGTAACCGCTAAAAAGACAACAATTTTTTTTTTTTTTTTTTTTTTTTTTTTTTTTTTTTTTTTTTTATAGTGGTGGAATCTCTACACCTTTTAAGAAATGCTAGATCTGCCTTCAACTTAGAAACCTGCAAGCGTGCCCATTCAAAACGATGAACTTTAGATGCAGTGGCTCCTCCGTGCAGGGAATCAATTATTGAATTGAGACTTCTGTGATCCATATCAAAATTTTGAAGAATTCTTTGGCGAAAATCACATGGAGAAAAGGTGCCACATCGTGCCAGTATCCCTCTCACTACTTGATTCCCCTGAATCTTAGCACAGAGGGTATTAAACTCTCTTTCTCACCATGATATCTTTAACTCTGCCACACCTAAAAGACACCACTAGGTTTTTGTCATTTCGGAATACAAAAGACAATCATGGATGCATTTAACCTCACTTCCCAACAAACCAGAGTCCTGCCCACCCTCTAAGTCCAGAGTGCAATTTTCCCCTCAAAACTTGCACTGATCACACTTATGGGCTCCATTTCTGCACTCCAGAGCACATATCTGCCCTCAAATAGTGCACTACGATTGTAAGGGAAGGTAGGGGTCTCCCAGAAAAACCGAGGACCTAATCTGAAATTCTAAACCACTGAAATTGATGAGTATGATTAGGCCACCTACCTCCAACTTGAAGACCCTGATTCTGATGGATATTTTTCTCACTATGAACTCCACAAGATTTAGGGCCTTCTCCTCATCTCCAAATTATCCACAACTTGATAAGAAAATAAATTTCATTTGGAGGCAAGAAGCCCTTTTATAGGAAAAACCCTAGTTTTTTTTGTCACCCACTGCGACCAAACCATAGCTCTGTTTGATGAACCATCAACACCATTGGAAAGCTCTCCCTTAGTTCTATCATGGGTCTCTCTTGGTTTTTGGTAATTTGACACTTCACGTAGAAGCCATTATTTCCATGAAGTTTCACTTTGTCGCCCTTTAAAATCCAATCTTTTCATTTGAGTCACTTGTTCTCTGGTACCACTTTACCTTTGCATCGGTTGACTCTCCTGTCAATTTTCATCATGACTAACCATCATTTCCTCATGTTTTTAGGGTCCTCAATGAGCCTCCCCCATGTGGCAGCATCATCAAGCCACCCTTCTTCAGAGTATCTGAGATGTGTCACCCTTGTACTTATGGAGTTTGTTCCGAGTCCACATTGTGTCACGTTACAATGTTTCATTGGTCGTCATGCTGCATTTCTTCCATTATACTTATATTTTGCCTCCAACCCTTCTACCCTGTCTTTGATGAAACCTCGTTTGAGTCATTGACCATCCCCTCCAGATTCGATTCAATCGCTACCAGGTCAACCATTTTTATTATTCTCTGACAGGGGCAGTCATCAATCCATTATCCATCATGTTTCCTTCCATCATCATCTCCAACGTCAGTCCATCAATCACTATGTTATGTTCCCTTGAGCCTTTGTTGAGGATTCCTCATTTCCTTAACTCTGGCAGGTTCTCTTCTATCGACCTCAGTACATTTATTCCAGAAGAGTAATCAAGAGGGCGGTGTACCTTGGTTCCAGCTTCCATCTTTGTTTGGTGCCTCAAATCAGGCAAAGGGACTCATTATTTCCCTTTGACTTGGTTATTTCTCACATGCTTGACATCAATTCCTTATCGCATGATTAGGATTCATACACTTAACAGATCGGTGATCCAGGCAATTGTCCTAGTGATTCCCAAGCGTGTGTGAGATGTTCAGACCTCATGACGGGGTGGCCCTTTAGGTAGCCCCCCACATTCCCAAATGACCATAGATGTTGATCAAGCCTCCAATGCAGTTCCATAGATTTGATGGGTTTGGTTTCCACCACTTGCAGTGCGTGTAGCATGCATGTCTCCTTCAGGTGATCCATTCAGATTTTCATAGCCCTTTCCTATTCAACAAGGCTTCCTTGGTTGTGATCAATAGGGTAGGGCTTCCATGGGCTTCCTGTTCAGGGGCATTGTATATCATGTAATTAGATATTATTGTATTCTATCCCGGCCAATATTTTTTTTCCAGGCACATTATGTATGTGGGCTCCATTGTATTATTTTTTGCCCCATTGATGTCGGTGTATCATGTATCATGTACTATATAGCTCAATACCACATCATTGGGCTCACCATTATTCTTTGTACTTAGTTATCTCAGCAGGTATGGGTATGTCGTCCCCACCTCATTTGAGATCATGTACTACCACATAAAAGGATACTTCTATCAGTATTGTAGGTCTCTCCTCCATTATTTTTCCATCCTTGACTTTGCTCATATCTCTCTCTCTCTTTGATTCCCCTTTTGGTGTCTTGTGGAAGTGTAATCTACAACATATTTTAGTCATACGATTTGCTCCTAACACTCATATGTGTGGGGGAAATCTGTTATCACCAAAAAATGATCACCTAGCCATATCTAACTAGGTGGATTGAAATACACCATGTGGATTTAATTTTACCATAGTAAAGTCACTTTCATTGTGGAAAATACTTTAGTAAACCACTTTTATTAAATTATTTTCTGATTTAAATAAAACACCCCATGAGAATAATTAGATAAATCATTATTTATTTAATCTTCTCTGTGAATTATTATTAAATCATTATTTAATAATTATTCTTTGTCCCATTTGACTAAATCCCTTAGGAATATTTAAATAAATCATTATTTATTTTAATTTCCTTATTTATATTATTTGAATAATTATTAAATCACTATTTAATAATTATTTTGATTTCACACCTTCCTTGTTTCTCGCAAAATAGTTATTAAATCATTTTATTTTTTAATTATTTCTAAATAAAGGAATTTAACCATTTTAAATTCCTTTTCCCTCTCCAATAATAACGTATTCCAAGTAGTTAGATCTTAATTGTGTCAATAAAATTTATTATTCTCCATTTTCGAGATTAACTCCATACTTTTCTATATAAATGATGGTTTTTCATTCATTCCTCACCATGATCATTATCATCGTCAATATTATCATCATTTTCTTGAGATCCCATTTGAGTTGTTCACTTTGTTTGTGTTTTTCACACTATTGAGGGAGGGAATTCTATTTCTAAAGCATCAAGGATATCAAAGGACCCATCCCATAGAAGGGGACTTACAGACCAATCTGTAGATCTCCTTCATTGGGTTTTATCGATAAAGATTTATTTGTTTAAAATCATATTTCCATTCAGTTATTATTCTTGATATATCATTTTGTTGCAGATCTAGAATGACAACAACCATCAACTTCTTGTTAGGGTCACTTGTCACCTAGTGGCTTAAGTGAAGGTTTTTGGTACATCTGCCAAGAATTTTCACACTAACACCCTTGAACTCCCACAATACTTTTGCTCTTCCTCTAAAACACCCCATTCTGTTGTGGGTTTTGGGGTGATGTCAACTCCCATCGAATGGCTTCCTTTGCACATAAATTCTTAAACTCATTTGAAACATATTCTCCAATGTTATCACTCTTGAGAGCCTACACTTTCCTGCCAGTTTCTTCCTCAACAAGTGCTTTAAATTCAACAAAATTGGAGAACGTCTGGTCTTTCTTTTGCATGAAGAAGGTCCAGCACTTCCATGAAAAATCATCTACAAATATAACATAATACATGTGCTTGCCACATTACATACATAGTCTCTTTCCCATGGAGATTCGAGACAATATGGTCTCGAAATCCCTCCAATATGATCCTCCTCGCCTTTTCTACACACTTCTTCCATTCTGCTTGATCTTGAGCATCATATGTTGGAGGTTTCAGGATATCGTTATCTACGAATTCCTTCAACCCTTTATCTTCCAACACTACTTCCATTCGGTCCTTCAAAGAAACATAATTTGAGATACCCTTAAGGGCATACTCAAGTCTTATTTCATAGAAATCCATTCTGCTAGCTGGGAAGAATTGATCCTACAAATTCGATCCTCCTGCAAAAGATAACTTCGAATTCTCTTCTCTATTGTGATTTGTGCTCTGATACCATGTAGAAATTCCTTGTAGATTCAAAATTTCTCATGTAATTTACTAAAACATAAAAATTGAATCTACTCTACACATCCGCGAAAAAAAATTCACAATCAAGAAATCAAAACATAAACATGTGAAAATATTCAACACACATACACAAAGATTTATCTAGGGGAAAGAAACTGCTCAAAACCCTATTGAAAATGTAGCAACAAATTCCTAAATTTAATTTTCTCTTGATTTACATTAGGAGAAAAATTGTAATTCCACATCACAAGACAACTTGTACGAGTTAACTAAGTTAATTTGACTTAGTTGGTTCAATTAATATGAGTTGAGGGTCTAACTTGAGTCATGTAGAGTGTCTCCTACTTTATAGGAGCCTTGGTTGATTTTATTTTTAATTGTAATTAATTAATTCAATTTAACTGAGATAAAGTCAGTTAAACTAGATCCAATTGTTGGAGGAACTAGTAGGAGGTCTAGCAGTTGGGTGCATCTTCATGTGTTCAACCAGTTAACTGATAAATCAACCATAATTAACTCATGCATGCATGAAATTCAAGTTACCCAGTTGAGATTGGAGTCAAAAGAAGGCCTAAAATAAATCATTCCTTAATTAGAAAACTCACTAATTTTAACCATTCAAATTTATTTTAAAAGGAGGAATGAAAGCACAAGTTTAATCATTGTTTTGGTGAGAATGACTTGGTGAGACAAAGTAATAGGAAGCACAAGTTTGTGCATGGATCTTGTGAGGGCAAGGAAGTAGGAGTTTGGAAGGCTAGGAATTTGGCTCAGTATTGGCAAAAGGCAGTCAGTCAGGCAGAGGATAGAAAATACTTGTGCAGGTTGAGCTCAAGGTTGAACAGGGCATATTGTATTCATCAAAGGCTTTCCTAGGAAGTAGTGAGATAGATAGAAATAATACAGAGGTTGCTCAGGTTTGAGAAAAGAATTGTAATCTTCTCATATTTTCTAATTATTGCAATATACAGATAACAGGGATTTTTAGCTATGGCTTTCCCAAGAAAATAATTGTGTTATGTGTGACTGAATTCTTTCTCTTATATGCTTCGTGTTTTCATCGATCAATTATTGTTTCCTTTAATGAGTAGAGTAGATTCAATTCTATTGTTCTAGCATATTACAATTTTCAATTTGAATCTACAAGGAATTTCTATATGGTATCAGATCTAGATTTGTAGAAATTTCTACATGGTATCAGAGCTATATTTGTGAAATTTCTACATGGTATCAAAGCTATATGTGTAGAAATATCTACATGGTATCAGAGCCATATTTGTAGAAATTTCTACATGGTATCAGAGCTAGATTTGTAAAAATTTCTACATGGTATCAGAGTTGAAATCACAACAGATGAGAAGAATTTGAAGTTGTCCTTGCAAATTGATGGATCTCTAGTTTAGGATAGATACAAAAGACCCAATGTGCATACTTCTTAATGGAGCTAGAAAGTTGCCAATGGGAAAATGAGTGAGCCAATGTTTAGTGACACAAAAAGGAGTTGTGATAATTGATATTGGTAGATTGAGGAGTAGAGACTCGGAGGGAGTCCAGCTTCAGAGAGATCAACCCTATGGAAGCTAGTACTTCAGGATCTAGGGGGATCAAACTCATTATTACATTAGTTAAAGCAGCAATGCAAGCACAACAATAGAGTAGTAGAAACAACAGTATGAGTAGATCATATTTAGCTCATGCATGCAAATCCTTGAGGAGCAAGGAAAATACTAGATATTTGGTGGTTGAGAGGGAGCATGAATTACCTTTCAACATGCAGCCTCAACAAGTTGTGGAGAAACCACAATTGGAGACACCCACTCAAACAGAGACCTCTAGTAGGGGGGGAACTTCAAGCCAATTAGTTAGAAGGATAACATGCAACCATATCTCCATGTGTGAGGTGGGGCAATATGAATCCTTATTCCAAGAGTTTCAGAAATTGGGTGGGATCCATTGAGGTGTTTTTATTGTCTCATGGATCATTGCCTTGCTACAGGGGCCCACATTATTCAGTAGCGGGATGATCAATGTCAGTAATATACTGAGGAGTGTAGAGCAGTGTTGAAAGCAGAGCATGAAGGCTCACTAGCATAGTCAACAACAACATAGTTTTCCCAGTAGACAGTTGCAGACACAGTTGATTCAGTTTGTTTTATTTTAGATGCTTTTCAGTTTCAGATGTTGCAATATCAACAACAACAGAGAGACATGTTTCATGCAATACATTCCAAAGGTGTTGGATTAGGGTAGATGTGAATCCCTTTCTTGCTCAGATGGAGTGCTGAAAATGTAGCAAGAAATTCCTAAATTTAATTTTCCCTTAAATTAAATTAGGAGAAAAATTATAATTCCACATCACAAGACAACTTGTACAAGTTAACTAAGTTAATTTGACTTAGTTGGTTCAGTTAATTTGAGTTAAGGGTCTAACTTAAGTCATGTAGAGTGTATCCTACTTTATAGGAGCCTTGGTTGAGTTTATTTTGAGTTGTAATTAATTAATTCAGTTTAACTAAGTTCAAGTCAGATAAACTAGTTCCAATTGTTAGATGAAACTAGTAGGAGGTCTAGCAATGGGGTGGAGCTTCATGTGTTCAACCAGTTTATTGATAAATAATCCAAAATTAACTCATGCATGAATGAAATTTGAGTTACCTAGTTGAGATTAGAGTTCAGGGACAATGTACTATTAGTTGTAAAATCATATAAATTAAATAGATGGTGCATGTAGTCAGAGGAAGGCCTAAAATAAATCATTCCTTATTTAGAAAACTCACTAATTTGAACCATTCAAATTTATTTTAAAAGGAGGAATGAAGGCATGAGTTTAATCATTGTTTTGGTGAGACCAAGTAATAGGAAGCACAAGTTTGTGCATGGAGCTTGTGAGAGAAAGGAGGTAGGAGCCTGGAAGGCTAGGAATTTGGCTCAGTATTGGCCAAAGATAATCATCCAGATAGAGGATATAAAATACTTGTGTAGGTTGAGCTCAAGGTTGAGCATAGCGAATTGTATTCATCCAAGGCTTGCCTAGGAAGTAGTGAGATAAATAGAGATAGTGCAAAGGTTTCTCAAGCTTGAGAAAATCATTTTAATCTTCTCATATTTTATGATTAATGCAATATATAGATAGCAAGATTTTTTAGCTATGGGTTTCCCCATAAAGTCATTGCGTTATGTGTGATTGAATTCTTTCTCTTATATGTTTCGTGATTTCATCAATCAATTATTGTTTCTACTGATGAGTATAGTAGATTCAATTCTATTGTTTTATCATATTACAACTTGAAATTTGAATCTACAAGGAATTTCTACAAACCCCTTCCTATATGTATTTCATTAATTAGAAAATAGAGAAGAAATACAATGCTTTCTTAAGCCTGAACAACCTCTACACTAGTATAATCTATCTCACTCACTCACAGACTGACTATGGCCAATAATTAACCAATTTTCCTACCTGTCAAGCTCCTATTGTATTTCGTTGTTCCAGGAGGAGTTATCCCCTATTAATTAGGAAAATTTCTCACTGAGAATTGTGCAATTCCTTTAGGCCCTTCTTTGACTGCATGCACCACTTGTACAATTTGGAATAATTTACAACTTATACTACACTGCCCTTGAACTCTACTCTCAACTGGGTAACTCAATTTATTTTCATGCATCAATTATTATTTGTTGATTGATTAGTTAACTGGTTGATCACTGAGGTACAAACCCCACTACTGGACCCTCCACTAGTTCTCTAACAATTAGGACTAGTTTAACTCACAATAACTCAAATTATTTGAAATGGATTGCCAGAAATTAGCAATAAATCATACTAAAATGAAATCAAGTGTCTCCAAATCAAATTAACTAAGTTAACTAAGTGACAAGTGCCATGTCACCTCTATTAACTACCTCCAAGTATTTTACTAAAATTGAAATTCGATTTTTAATCTAGTTTGACCAAGGCAAAGTCAAAACTAGATTTGCTTGCCACATTTTCAACAACACTTTTGTTCTTAGGGCCTTGGTATTCCCACTTCTTATTGGTGGTCTCCCCCACCTCTAATTTTATTTGGTTTTGGGTCACTCCACTTTCCTTTTTTCGTGGTTTCACCTTGGCTCTCATGGCTCCTCAACAACGCATGTCAAGTCATCGAGGAGTAAGGCCAAGTTTCTTGTCTTCCACATGAAGGCTCTTTAGATAAGCATCTGTGCTGAATTTTTTTAAATCTATTACTCTAGAATTAAGGAGAGATATTATTATCCTGGATTCGAAAGAAATTGGTGGGAGATCTTATTTTTCTAACTCAAAAGTCTCAGGAGAGTTGCAATTGGGTTCCAGACCCAGGGCGTTTTAGGAAACATTGATGTTGGTGTCCAAGTATGAATCACGCAGTTCACCCTATCCACATTTAATTGTCAACCCAGGGTTCTACCTGTTGTTTCAAGGATATCATGCACTATATGTGTAGGCCACAGTTTCCCTACCCAACATCGAACATTAACTATAAATTCATCTATGTGTAACAAAAAAAATATTGTAATAGAAAATAAGAGTAACAAGAAGTAATAACTGTAATAGTTATAAGAGTAACAACAATAAGGACTCACATCAATGCACTCATAAATATTCAAAACAATAATAAACTCACAGAAATAAACCTAACACACTTCTAATCCATTAGCACCTGGTCAGGAGAGTGGGCACAACTCCCTGATTAGGACTATGGTGAGATCAATGAATCATGATATGCTCAGAAGATCAACTTGTCATTAATAAAAGAAATATTACAAGTGTGTTGTTACAGACTCAAGGTTAGAGTATTTCTCCTATAACCTTAATGACTCTTAACAATGATGGCTTTCATAGCCTGCAACTCTACTTTATACAATTTGTCAATAATATAGCCCCTAGAATTATGACATTGTTTTCCCTTAATTACATGGTGATTTTCAGAACAAAACAGAATGTTAAAAGATAGTAATGTGTCAATCGAAAGGTTGATTCACCGTTGCAGCCAATATTCAAGGATAGCGCTGCCAGATTTGATAACATTGTTCAGTGAATCACGGTCTTGGCCATTCTCCCTTTAAATCTATAGAAATAAATGAATTAGCAAGCCACTTGGGTAATAATCCCCTATGACTATGCTTCATTCACCAATAATCCATAAAGACATGACAAGAGGTATACCTGTGCATTTTAAGATATAAATTAACCATTATTGGCATGAAATGGATAAAAAGAATAGGATAAAAGGGTGAGTAAAAGTATGAAAATATAGCCACCAACATCTCCCCCCCAACTAGCTTTACTACATGTCCTCATGCAGTTCATCGCACGCGCAAGTTTGGGTTAGAGCTGTAATGATCAGCGTGAAGTGGTGCAAGTTCATATTTTATAGACATCTCTGTTCCTAGAGGCTTATACCTATCTGTTTTGATGACTTATTCCCACCAATCCTCACTTACCTCATAAGCTGGAGTGTATTGATTAGATTGTATCCAGATGATGGGAAATTGAAACTTCAAACCCATCCATCGGATCCCACAAAGCTATATGCAAAAAATATATCAGACTATCCTATTTAGAGCCTTATCAAAATGGGGGGCCCCAAAAGGCTCACGTATCCTAACAGTTGATGACAAGAGCATCAACCGTTTCTAGCAGTTGTCGCAGGCCTCCTCCAGACAGGTGAAGATCTATTTTGTGTATATATCAATGCATCATTGCTGAGTTTCCAATGTCTATTCTTTCTGTCCCCCAATGCCCAAGAGGGTTTCTTGTCTATTGTAAACATTCATAGACTGAAAATTCTCCATCCGAATGACAAGTGGCCTATTTGCCTGATTTTCTTCAAACGTATCAAAATCCTTTTGTTAGGATATTCTGACACACAGGAAATAGTTAAGTACAACTTGGTCTAGTGTAGAGTTAGGTATAGAGTTAGGTAAAATGTGTTTCTTTACCTTCTACATTTTGTAACTTACAATCCGACGGTCACGATATGTAGTGATCCGACGGTTCATTCTCTCCTCGGTATTACCGACACTTGATCCGTGGCTTGACACCCGATTGGTCCATGATTTCTATTTAAAGCACATGGAGGGTCATTTGTAGGGTAATCCATCTATGAGAGAAGCTTATGTAAATTTTCATTCTTTTATTAATAAATTGCCTGAAGTGGCCACGTTGGCTCAGGCCGTGGACTGTTTCCCTCTTTGAGGGTTTTAACCACGTCAAAAATACTGGTGTATTTGATCTGCGATCTGGTTGTCAGCGGTGTCCTTTGGTGTTCTGTCTAAGGAACTTACCCTGTAAATTCCTACATGGTATCAGAGCTATTTGAGGGCCGCGTCCGTTGGTGATCCAAATCTGAAGCCGGTAGAACTGCATCCGACTGTCGTTTCCTAGATCTACTGTTTCTGACTGCTTTCGGGCCGAGAGGACTGCTCTATTGTGTTGGGAGCATTTGTTCCAGTGAGGAACCCCTTTCTTTTCACGCGAAAAGGTTTCTGGTAACCCTAGCTGCGTCATTTTTAAGATCTGGAGGTATACAGTGTTTATTTGCAGTTTACAGTTATTTTCTCTCTGTTTATTTCGGTTTTGGTTTATTTAGCCTTTTTTATTACCGGATCTATACCTTTCATTTCTGCATATGCTCTTTGCCCTGCGACTCTGTGCGATCTGGGCAAATTAGAAACAGAAAGGAAGGATTTTTCTCATGTGTATGCTCTTTTCCCTGCACCTTAGTGTGATCTCAGAAAATCAGAAACATTGAGGAAAATATTTAGTTTCTAGCTAAAGCTAACTTTGAGCCGCAAGGTTCATTTTTGAAAATATTTAGTTTTTCGGCTAAAGCTAACTTCGAGCTGCAAGGTTCGTTTTTTTTTTTGTATGTCCGTGTTGGGTTTTGTGTTTTTTGTTTTGTAGGGAAAAAGAGCCTTCTCAAAGCAAGCACGCAACCCAAAGCATAAACCTCTCTCTCTCTCTCTCTCTCTCTCTCTCTCTCTCAATTGGTTCAAAGCTATTCTAAGAGAGTAGAGGTCTTGGGTTCAAGTCTCCATTTTTTGGGGGTGGATTTTTTCATTTCCGCACATTCCCGCACTTCGTCGGCGACTTCATCAACGTTTTTTCAAAAAGCCATAACTTCTTCATCCGGAAGCCGTTTTCAGAGCCGTTTCTTTTAAACCAGCCTAATTTTTCGAAATCTATCCATTGGAACACTTATTTTCAGCATCTTTAGCTTCAGTTTCTATTGAAATGGAAAGTCAATACCAAGTTACCCTTGACAGCACCAACTACTTCCAATGGTTGTCCTACATTGAGGATTTACTTAGAAGTAAAGGTATCTACAGAATAGCCTCATGCCAAGAAAAGAAACCAAAGGATGAAGATAAGGCTACTAAATGGGAAAATAGGCAAGATCAAGCACGTGGATTGATAGGGATGTCTATTTCTCCAGATCTTAGATTCCATATTGCAGAACTTGATACTGCTGATGAAGCAATGAAACAAATCAATAAAGTTTTTGGGATTAAAAATGAACTTAGAGCCCATCAACTTGAAAATGAGTTGCTTACATTGGACCCTAATAATTTTTATTGCATTGAAAATTTCTTGTCCAAGTTCAAGACCCTTAGATATCTCTTGGAAGGTGTTAAAGTTAAGAAAGAAGATAGTAACCTTAACTATTCCATTCTTACTAAGTTGGGACCAGCCTACTCTGTGTTTGTTTCCACCTTCCATTCTACAAGAGAAGCCTTCATTTCCCAAGGAACAGACTACAAGTCCCCTTCCTTTGACTCTTTTTGTGATTCTTTAATAAGAGAACAAGAAAAACTCTTACACCTTGGTCTTCTTAATCTTGGAAACTCTTCCAAGAAAGCGTGATCCGCCCAGCAGCAACCAAATTCAAAGAATCCTAAGAAGTCATATCCTAAAAAGAATGGTCCTAAACCAAACAAGGGTCCTAAGCAATCTCAGCCTCAAAATGAAAAATCATTTCAACAAAATGATAAGACAAATAAAAACAAATGGAAGAAGACTGATAGACATTGCAACTTTTGTAATCGAGATGGCCACTTAGAATCCAAATGCTTTAAGAAGATGGAAGCCTTGGAAGCAACGATGAAGAAACATAACATCCATTTGGAGCAATCTTCAACTTCAACTTCATCTTCAGGAATGACACTTTCTACATGTGGTTGTCAAGAATCTCGGTCTGGCTATGCACTAAATGTATCTTCTTCTTCTCATTCTCATTAGTGGCTCATTGATTCTGGAGCTTCTTATCACATGGCAAAAAACAAAGCCATGTTTTCTTCTTTAAATTATTGTAACACCAAAAATATATATGTTGGTGATGATAGATCTCTTAGTGTTGTAGGGACTGGAACTATTCATCTAGACAATGGTCAGTTTAATGATGTATTATGTGTTCCAACCTTATCCTGCAACCTTCTATCTGTATATCAGATAACTCATTCAGGTGAAGGTAAAATCGTTGAATTTTCACCTCATGATGTTGTAATCAAGGACCTAAGAGATCCTAAAAAGATTTTAGCTACTGGAATTGTTGATGATTCTACCAGGTTGTATAAGTTTCACAACTTTGGGTCATCAAATCTTCCCTCGGTATTTGTTTCTCATAACGATGAAGTGAGCAAACTTTGGCATGAGCGATTTGGTCACTTAAACTATCGCTCCCTTCAGCACCTATGTAAAGAAAATATGGTGACAGGTATTCCTATGGTATCTTGCAGAGATGGTGTTTGTTCCAGATGTGTACTCGGAAAACATCATCAGGATAGTTTTGAAAAACATGCCTCTTGGCACGCCTCAACCCCTTTACAGCTTGTGCATAGTGATTTATGTGGTCCACTTCCAGTTGTTTCATTCTCTGGCTGCAAGTATTTCTTAACTTTCATTGATGATTTCTCTAGATGCACTTGGGTATACTTCTTAAAAATCAAGAGTGAAGTATTTAACACATTTTTGGCCTTCAAGGCCTTTATTGAAAAACAATCTGGACATCAAATTCTTAAGCTAAGATCTGATAATGGCAGAGAATATGTTAAAAACACATTCATCAACTTTTGCACTGAGAATGGAATTAAAATGCAACATACTGTTCCATATACTCCACAACAAAATGGTGTAGCTGAAAGGAAGAATCGAACCTTAAATTAAATGGCTAATTGTATGCTACAATCTAAAGGACATGGTCTTAGTTTTTGGGCAGAAGCAATTAACTGTGCAAATTACATAATAAATCGAACTCCTACTAAGGCTTTAAAGAATATCACTCCAGAAGAAGCATGGAGCTCAATCAAACCAGATGTAAGTCACTTTCGTGTTTTTGGAAGTGAAGCGTGGGCCCATATTCCAGATGAAAAGCATAAAGCTTTAGAACCTAAGAGTGAAAAATATACTTTTGTTGGATATTCTGAAGATGTCAAAGGCTGTAGACTTATTCCATTTAAGTCCAAAAATGTTATCATTAGAAGAGATGTAAAATTTGATGAAAATATATCGGCCTGCGAGCCTAGTCTGACGGATGTGCCACCTCTCCCTATCTCTTCTACTTTTGAAAACATTTCTTCTTCAGATGATGAAAGTGAGGATGAAAATCCTCCCCCACCATCTCAGGATCCTCCTTCAGCTCCTCAGCTTCCAAAATGGGTTCATGCTACTCGAGATGCAGCAGGTGATCTTGCCGGTGATCCTACAGATCAGCGACGCACACGTTCTCAGTTTGAAAGAGCCTCTTCTTTACTGGCTCAAGCTCCAGTAAATTATGATCCTGACACCTTTGCAGAAGCTTCAGGCCATCCAGATTGGGAAGCAGCTATGAATGAAGAATATCATTCATTATTTGCAAATGATACATGGGATCTTATTCCTCTACCAAAGGGACGGAAACTTGTTAGATGCAAATGGGTTTACAGAACCAAGTATGGACCAGATGGGAAAGTTGATAAACATAAAGCTCGTCTGGTTGCTAAAGGTTTTTCATAGGTTGAAGGCATTGACTACACTGAAACCTTCTCCCCTGTTGCCAAAATGAACTCTATCCGCCTTGTTCTTTCCCTTGCTGTCTCGTTCAAATGGGAAGTCCATCAGATGGATGTTAAATTTGCCTTCTTGCATGGGGACTTGCATGAAGAAATCTACATGGAACAACCCATTGGCTTCATAAAAATAGACTCTAGCCTTGTATGTCGGCTTAAGAAATCCCTTTATGGTCTCAAGCAAGCTCCTCGAGCTTGGTATGCCAAAATGGATAGCTTTCTTTTAGAATCTGGCTTTTCTAGGTGTCATTCTGACAATACTGTCTACACCAAGAAAGTGGGCAAGTCTCTTATCATTCTTTTTCTTTATGTTGATGATCTTATCCTTACCAGTAGTGATCCCAACCTTATAAACCATGTGAAATCAAGCCTTAAAAAGAAATTTGAAATGACAGACTTAGGACACTTACATTATTTTCTCGGTCTTCAAGTCTTGCAATCTAGGGAGGGTATTTTCCTTTCCCAGTCCAAGTATGCCTGTGATATTCTACGCCATTTTCACATGGAAGACTATAAGCCAGCCCCTTCTCCCTTCCAGTCTGGAGTCAAACTTTCAGTCACTTGTACTTCTCCTGAAATTGATGCTACCTTATACCGTCAACTTGTAGGAAAACTTCTGTATCTAACCCATACTCGTCCTGACCTTTCCTTTGCTGTTGGCCTTGTTGCTCGGTTTATGCAAAACCCACGTGAAAGTCATTGGAAAGCAACTAAAAGAATACTTTGCTATGTTCGAGGTACAGTTCAGTTTTGGATTCATTACAGTGTCGAAGCAGCTCCTCTATTGGTTGGTTTCACTAATTCTGATTGGGCTGGTGACCTTGATGATCGGAAGTCTACTGCCGGTTATGTGTTCACTCTTGGTTCAGGACCTATTACATGGCTTGCAAGAAACAAGGTGCCATTTCTCTTTCATCAGTAGAAGCAGAGTATCGTGGTGCCGTAGACGCTAGTAAGGAAGCCTTGTGGCTTCATCAGATCCTGACAGAGTTTGGCTTTCAGGAGCAGCATCCGACTACACTATGGTGTGATAATGAAAGTGCCATTCAGCTATGCAAAGATCCAGTTCAACATCAGTGCAGCAAACACATTGAACTACACATGCACTTCATCAGAAAGCTCATTCATGACCATGTTCTTGAATTGCAATATTGTTCAACAGATGATCAAGTTGCAGACATCTTCACAAATGCTCTCACAGAAGCGAAGTTCACTAAACTTCGATTTATGGTTGGAGTTCAGGAAGTTGTCACTAAGAGGGGATAGGCTCTAGTGCCTCCTTCCTTATCCTATTGTGTCATATTTTTAAATCCTTCAATCCTATCCCAAGTTGTTCTTAAGGGGGGATGTTAGGATATTCCGACACATAGGAAATAGTTAAGTACAACTTGGTCTAGTATAGAGTTAGGTATAGAGTTAGGTAAAGTGTGTTTCTTTACCTTGTACATTTTGTAACTTACAATCCGACGGTCACAATATGTATTGATCTGACGGTTCATTCTATCCTCGGTATTACCGACACTTGATCCGTGGCTTGACACCCGATTGGTCCATGATTTCTATTTAAAGCGCATGGAGGGTCATTTGTAGGGTAATCCATCTATGAGAGAAGCTTATGTAAATTTTCATTCTTTTATTAATAAATTTCCTGAAGTGGCCACGTTGGCTCAGGCCGTGGACTGTTTCCCTCTTTGAGGGTTTTAACCACGTCAAAAATACTGGTGTATTGATCTGCGATCTAGTTGTGAGCGGTGTCCTTTGGTGTTCTGTCTGAGGAACTTACCCTGTAAATTCCTACACCTTTTTCCATTTAACCTGGTTGACTGTGTAGGAGGAGAGGCTCTCATTTGAATGTATCCTACATATGGCACTGGGTTAAATGATTGATCATTGCCCAGGAAGTAGTCATGCATGTACAATTCACACATCAAATGTTGATCCAAAATATTGTGGCATCTCATGATGCGCAGAAACTGCAATGAATCTTCCATGTCATGATTGATCTCCTCACAGACACTTTCTAAGGAAATGAATAGATATTGTTCATGGAGGAACAAGGTGTAGCTATGAGCAGGGGGGCAGAAATCCATTTACTATTGTGCCAAGGTAAACATCTCTTCCATTTGGCCTTTAATAACTTCATCTCTTCTTCCAATCCCACAATTCAGTTCTGTTATTTCTCCTACTTCTTCTTTTCCTTTTCTATATATTCTATCTAGCCGGAGACTATTTTTGTGGCTTGCTCACAAGTTTTCCTTATTCCTTTCAGTGTGCTCTAAAGGAATGGTCCCTTGTTGAAAGCGAGCTGTTGTAGCTTTCCACTTTTGAATTTCTGCAGACATGACAAACTCTCGCGCTTCGATCATATGAAAAAATGACTATGTTTGTGTAGATGCTGTAGTCGTTGGCCTGTCTTCAATTTGTGTTTCCACTAAAATAGTTTCAGGCCTAGGCTTCACAACGTTTTTCTTGTGCTTTCTCACTTTCCTTCGTAATCGCCGCAACTGTTTCCTCAATTTCATGATTTCTATTTTTAGCTGCATATTCTCTCTGAATTACATCTAATATATTCCTTAAGAGGGGGTATCCTTCTCGCACATTGCTTAATAAAATATTGTTTCATAGCTACTTCTTCCACAAGCCTCACAGCTAGTCCAAGGCATGGCGGGTTGATGTTGACAAAATCGTCAACTGGTTCTTGTTTTACTTTGATTTCTTTCATTTATTCCTCGATTGGGGAAACAATCCCACCATATCCTTCTTCAGGTCTCAAGACCTCTACATCTTCCCTCTGTGACTCTAGATTCACTGTAGGGTTTTGTTGGGTAGTGTCTTTGACACCTTCCTATTGTAGTTGCTCTATTGCCTGACTATCCTCTTTCACCTATATAGGATTAGTTCCTAGCCCTTGCCAGTTGGTTTTGTCAGCAACATCCTCTTCCATTTGCTCGGGAATGGTTTCTAACCCATGCAGGTTAGTATGATCAGCAGTGTCCTCTCCCATCTGCTAAGGAATAGTTTCTAACCCTTGCGGGTTAATCTGATCAACAGAATCTTCCTCCATCTGCCAAGGAACAGTTTCTAACACTTGCGGGTTAGTTTGATCAAGAGAATATTCCTCCATATTTTGAGGAACATTTTCTATAGAAACAATACCAAACATAGCTTCTTCATGTTGTTCTTCAGTCAGTATTGGTTCTTGTGTGACAGTGTGGACCTCCAGCGCTTCAATTTTCTTAATTCTTTCACCAATCGACACTGGTTTTTGAATAACCTTGTCGATAATGGCACCCTTAGGTTTCTCAACAAATTTTAGGATCAAAGGAGAAGCTTCTTCTTTCTCCATGTGTCTAAAGGAATGATTTTTCCTTTCCCCTCTTAGACAATATGCAAGAAAAGGAGAATGAATAATAATTTCATCAATTTCCATTCTCTCAATGCCTACTGATGCAGGCCCTCCTTCCTCTTCTTCTATGTACACTAAATTTTCTATGATCCCTTTTTCTCTTCCTACCTATGATTCTTCCAAGTTGTCCTTCTACCCAGCAACTTACACTGTCTCTTGTGGAGTGGTGTCAGTTGTGGTCCCTGTCTCTCCCAAAGGTTCCACATTCATTTGAATAGGTGGTTCTGGTTCTTATGTGAGAACACAACCTACATTTTCAACCACAAGTTCTTCTATTTTTTAAATAGATGTTGTTGGTTCTTGTGTGTCAGCACCACCTACATTTATGACCAGAAGTTCTTTAATTGCTTGGACAGGTGGTGTTGGTTCTTGTGTAACAACACCACTTACATTCTCAGCCAAAAGTTATTCAAATGTTTGGATAAATAATTATGGTTCTTGTGTGTTAGCACCACCTGTAACTGCATCCAAGGGTGGTGATTCTCCTCTTAGATTGGCAGTCGACACCAGTGCTTGTGGAGCATCGTTGACTGCATTCTCTTCTATCTCCATTGCATCTATTTCTATTGGGCCAATAGGTGACACTGGAACAATGTCCTCTGTGGCCTCTTCTTCTAGTGCTACATCATCTTCCTCTTCCCCAGCAGGTAGCATACCCGCAAGTTCTTCCTTCGCCAACTCAATGAATTTTGGCCAAGCCACAAAGGTTCGAGACAGAGCATGCACCACCAATAATCTAACCAACCCATGATTTGTGAGAACCGCTAATGGTTGTTGAGACCATCAGGAAGATTGCACCATTAAGTGGAGGCTACTCCATAGGAAGTATGGCATGTCTAAAGCATGAACTTGCGCATGCCAAAACTGAAGGCATGCAAGGAGTTCGAAATGATACTTAAACAAGGTAGAGAAATGACTTTCACAGGTAACATACCTCATAACAAAATATGCCACCTCACCCCATGGAAATGGCAGAGATTTGTAATCATACCCTCTTCCTTTCTGGACCGTTGTCACCCTAGCCTACAAAAACAATTCTGGAAACTCCGGCAGAGGAGACTTCTGAGAGAACCATTTCTGACCTCCTCGCTATAATCCACTGGAAATTGAAATAGCTTCCTCCATGACAGAAATATCCAGCCCGTGGACTCTAGAATGGCTTCCTTCCAATTTTAACGTAAATTCCACTATGGTGGCTTCATCAAATCCTTGTAGACTCTCAAAATACACATGCCACCTTGCATCCAAGAAGACTTGCCAAACATTTGCATTGAGTTGATCCTACTATGTATTCTCTAGTTCGTGTCTCACAACCTATCCACCCATTCTGCAATGGCTCTGTAAAAACACTTAGGAGTATGAGTAGATCACTGAGAAGGAGTGTTGATAGGTAGATTTGCAGTGAGAGTTGTGATAGCGATGGGTTGTAGTGAGAGTGAAAACGGAAAGGATAATGATGAAATATGGAAAAATCATGGTAGATAATGGATGGTAATGGATGGTAATTAATTTGTAGTGTTGGAAAGGACTGTTCATTAGTACAACATTACTAATTTCAAGTCTCGATGCATATGGGTATCGTGTGAAGTATGGCGGAAAATTGTGGATTGAATGTGCTTAACACAAGGTTTAATAAAAATAATAATAAATCATTATTATAGTACCTCCCCCAAATAAAGGGATGACTGTCCACAGTCATGTCGAGTCATATCACATGAATTATTCATCAAATCCACAAAGTCAATCAGGGACATACCTGGCGAATTACCTTGATGAAGTAACAACAGTGGGGGAGTAACAACATCGGGGGAGTAACAACACTAGTGGAGTAACAACGCTGGAGGAGTAACAACACCATAATACTTAGACAAAATCACGATGGAGTAATAGCACCAACAGAGTAGAAACACCGGAGGAGTAACATCACCGAAGGAGTAATAACACCAGAGGAGTAACAACACTAGTGAAGTACTTAGACAATTTCCATCATCAGAGTAACAACATCGAAGGAGTAATAGCGCCAGTGAGTTACCTGCAAGAAAAAGATTGATAGAGTTGTAACAACATTACATACATACATAGACATATATCTATCTATATATATATATATATATATATATATATATATATATATATATATATATATATATATTCATTTTTTTTAAATCACAGGTGCAGAGGAGGAATTCCCTCCACTAATAACTTCAAAACTAGAGTTATCAAAGAGATATTTAATAAAGGAGTCCATTGAAACTTGACGACGTATATTCTGAGGTGATGTCCATTCACGATCAAAGGAGTATGTTCCTCATCAATTATGATAAGTCCAATAGTCCCATTATTTAACATTGTATCAACTTCATATGGTCCCATCCATCTGGAGCAAACTTTTCCTTAAAATCCTTGAACCGAGAATCATAGAGTAATGCCCAATCCCCTCTTTGAAAAACCTTTTTCTTAATGAATTTATCGTGCCATTTAGTTCGTTGTTGCTGGATTGCAGAAATATTCTGGAAAGCTACAAAAACGAATTCCATCCAACTCATTCAACTGTTCCAGTTGGAGTTTCTAGGCTTCTGAAAGATCTAAACCTACTTCAAGGGTTGTCCTTGTTGGGTTGTGTTATATTCTTTCCACGACTAGAGCCCCTAGTTAACCAGGGGGTTACAGGAGGGGCGAAGCCCCCCCTTTGTTGCACCGATTGCGCAGTGGGGGGGTCATAAGGGGTTTGAGGGGGTTGGGTAGCCCCCCTCTACGAGGTCCAGGGTAGTGCCCTGAGGGAATTTTTTTTTGGACCCTATAATAGGTAGGCAGACGTACCTATGGTTTTGTGCATGGTTTTCACACATGGTTTTGGGCGTGATGGTTTTTAGTCCATGGTATTGGATGCTTTGGCATGTATAAATATGTATTGTAACATTGGAAGGAATATAATGAAAAATCAAGCTGGTAGTCTCGGTTTTGGGATACAGGGAAAAATATTTGTGTATATGTGTTTTGTGTGTTATGATATCGCATTGTTTAGTTTATGTTCTTAGAATTCGTATGCAAGTAATTTATGTACGGTGTTAAAACCTACATTTGGTATCATAGCATTTATGGCTTCAAGGGGACGCCTTTGTTGCTGAGGGGTTTCACTTAGGCCTGTGGTAGACCCTGTTCAGTGGGACATCTGCAGGATCGATTATGGCGGTGAAAGAAGATGGCGAGTAGTGGAAATATACAAATAGAGAAATTTAATGGTCAGAGTTTTGAGTTGTGGAAACTTAATATGGAGGATCTGTTGGTGGATAAAGATCAGTAGATCACGGTAGATCCGAGTACTACACTAACGGGAGTGTCCAATGAAGAATGGAAGAAGTTGGATCAGAAGGCAAAGAGCACAATACGATTGTGTGTCTCAGATTCAATATTGTTGAATGTATCAGGGGAGGCTACGATGAAGGCTTTGTGGGTCAAATTAAGGACTTTTTACCAATCTAAGCCTCTATTGAATAAACTATTCCTATGGAAAAAGATGTATAGCTTGAGGATGAAAGATGGAGACTCGATGATAGAGAATTTGAATGAATTTAATATTTGGTAATTCAGTTACTATCTGTTGATATTAAAATTTCAGATGAAGATAAGTGCAACAGTTTGTTGTGTTCTTTAATAGATTCGTGGGATAATCTGGTTATTGCAATATGTAGCAATGCAATTGCCTTGCAGTTTGATGAAATAGTCTCATCCTTACTAATGGAGGAGATGAGATGGAAAAATATGGAGAGCCATAATGGTGATTCCTTGTCCGTACGAAGACAGTCCTAGAAAAAAATAAAAATGAGTCATCGAGCGGGAGATCTAAATCTAGAGGGAGATCTAAATCTCCAGGAAAACCTATAAAGGTGGTGTGCTTAAAATGCAGAAAGGAAGGGCACTATAAATGGGACTGTAAATCTAAAGCTCCCGAGAAAGGAAAGGGATTTGATCATGCACCTTCTGTAGAGGTGAAAACCACCTCAGATGAAGGTGGGGATGTGTACTTGGCTTCTTCAAGTACACAAGTAGATCATGAGGCATTTTTTATTGACTCAGGTACATCCTTTCACTTCACTCCCCATAGAGAGTGGTTATGTGAGTATGAGAAATACGATGGTGGTGATGTATCCTTAAGGGATTGTAGGAAGGCTAGAATCATTGGTTGCGAAAAAGTAAAGTTGAAGTTGCAAGGTGGAAGGGTTAGAACACTTCCGAGTGTTCTGCATATTCTTGCATTGACCAGAAATCTGATTTCTCTAAGCAAGCTGGATGATGCAGGTGTAAAAACAGTGTTCGAGAAAGATACCTACAACATGGTTCAAGGAGAATTGGTGTTGATGCGGGGAGTTTGGATTGGAACTCTATACAAGCTGCAAGGTAGCACTATTGTTAATGGGTGAAACAGTTCTGTGGTAACTGAAAATGGAGCAGAAAATCTAGTGGTCTCTGGAGAAAAGACCATGCTATGGCATCAAAGGCTTGGACATATTGGAGAGAAGGGCCTTCGAATACTTCATGGTAAAGGTATGGTAGAAGGTATCACTAATAGCTCTCTGGATTTTGACTTCTGTGAGAATTGTGTATATGGGAAGCAAAATCAGGTGAGTTTCCCCTCTGGTGGTAAGAGGTTGAAACAAATGTTAGAGCTTGTCCATAGTGATGTGTTTGGACCTGTGAAGGTTCCATCATTGGGTAAGTTTGTGTACTATGTATCATTTATAGATGACTTCTCAAGGAATGCATGGCTATATTTCCTCAAGAAGAAAACTGAAGTCTTTGACAAGTTTAAAGAATTTAAGGCTCTGGTGGAAAACCAGACAGAGAAGAAGATAAAGGTATTGAGGACTGATAATGGTGGAGAGTTTTGCATCAAGGAATTTGAAGAATTCTGTAAGAAGTGTTGTATAGCACGACAGAAGACTACTCCATACACACCTAAGAAAAATGGAGTTGCAGAAACAATGAATAAGACTTTGATGGAAAGGGCAAGAAGCATTTCCAGTGGTGCTGGGTTAGGACAAGAATTCTGGGCAGAGGCAGCACAGACAACATGTTACCTGGTCAACAGATCACCTTCATCAGCGTTGGAGGATAAGTCTCCACAAGAGCTATGGACTGGTAAGAAACCCTCTCTTTCACATTTGAGGGTATTTGGCTGTGACACATATGTACATGTTCCTAGGGAGAAAATAACAACGTTGGATAGTAAATATGAAAAGTGCATCTTTATTGGGTATAAGGATGGTTTAAAGGGTTATAAGCTTTGGAACCCAGTAACAAGGAAGGTTGTGTACAACTAAGATGTGGTGTTCAGAGAGGTGAAAGATGTTATTAAACATGAAGTGCCATCAAAGGAACCTGAGAAGATAGAGTTTGAGCTAAAGGAGGCAGAATCAAACTCTACCATAGAAGATGAAGAGCCACAAACTCTGATTGTGAGAAGATCACTTCAAGAAAGAAGGAAGCCAGAAAGGTATAATCCATCTGCTTTCTGTTCAAATTTTGCTTTATCCATTACTGATGATGATCCCAGAACTGTGAAAGAAGCAATAGATTCAAAAGATGGAAAACTCTGGAAAGAGGCCATGGTTGATGAGATGGCATCTTTGCACACAAATGAGGCTTGAGATCTGGTGGAGTTGCCGGTTGGAAGGAAACCCATTGGTAGAAAATGGGTGTTCAAGAAGAAGAAAAATGTAGAAGGAAAGGTGGAGGAATACAAAGCTCGGTTGGTAGCAGAAGGTTATTCCCAGGTGCCATGAATGATTTTGGTGATATTTTTTCTCCTGTTGCCAAGGCAGCTTCTATCAGATTACTTTTATCTGTTGCTACTACATTTTATTTTGAGGTAGAATAGATGGATGTGAAGACAACATTTCTTCATGGGGATCTGGAAGAAGAAATCTACATGAAACAACCTGAAGGCTTTGTGGTGAAGGGTAAGAAAGAACTGGTATGCAAGTTAAAGAAGTCTTTGTATGGGTTAAAACAGTCACCAAGGACATGGTATTAGAATTTTATACATTTATACAGTGACTTGGCTTCACCAGAAGTAAAGAAAATCAATGTGTGTATTTTAAATTAATTGGTGACCACGCTATTTATCTAGTCTTATATGTGGATGATACGTTGTTGGTTGGAAATGACAAAGAAATTATCCAAGATTTGAAGACCCAATTGTCCTCCAAATTCGACTTGAAACATCTTGGTGTTGCAAAATATATTCTGGGCATGAAAATTAAAATATATCGGGCAAAGAGGAAGCTTTGGTTAAACTGGAGGAAGTATGTCAAGACAATACTGCAGAGGTTTAATATGCAGGATAGTAAACCGGTGAAGGTTCCTATTCCTGCAGTTGTAAAGTTATTTGTTGATCAATGTCCCAAGACATAAGAACAGGAAGAGGACATGTCCCATGTTCCATATGCAAGTGCAGTCAGTAGCCTGATGTATGTGATGGTCTGTACTAGACTAGACACTACATATGCAGTGGGAGTATTGAGCAGGTTTATGTCAAAACTAGGGAAGGAGCATTGGACAATAGTGGAGCGGGTTTTCAGGTATTTGTGTGGCACTAGTGATTATGGTTTGTGATACCAAAGAAGAGCAAGACTGGAAAAAGTTTTGGATATCCGTGGATTTGTTGATGAAGATTGGGCTGGAGATTTGGATCAGAAAAGATCTACAAGTGGGTATGTGTTTAACCTATTTGGAGGTGCAGTTAGTTGGATGAGTAAGAAAAATTTTGTAGTGGTACTATCAACTACAGAGGCAGAATGCATGGCAGCCACTCATGTAAGCAAGGAAGCAATTTGGTTACAGAGATTGTGTTCAAGTATGGGGTTAGTATAGGGAGCTATAAGGATAGATTGTAACAGCCAAAGTGCAATTTTCTTAGCAAAGAACCCTGCTTATCATTCAAAGACAAAGCACATTGATGTTCAGTATCACTTTGTGAGGGATATGATAGAAGACAAAAAGGTGTTGCTGGTAAAGGTGGACACTTTGAAGAATATTGCAGATGCATTGACAAAATTTGTGAGCTCTAATAAGTTCTCTTGCTATAGAGAAACAATGGGCGTTGCAAGGCTAGATAAATGAATAAGCTCTCCCACGGCCCCCTGTGGAAAGAAAAAAACAAGTGGGAGAATGTTGGGTCACAGGGGGTTTCAGGGGGTCATAGGGGGTGCAGTAGCCCCCCCTGTCTAAGGGGTTTGAGGGGGGTGGGTAGCCCCCCTCTACAGGGTCTGGGGAAGCGCCCCGGGGAAAATTGTTTTTGGACCCTATATTAGGTAGACAAACATCCCTATGGTTTTGTGCTTGGTTTTCGCACATGGTTTTGGGCACGATGGTTTTCGGTCCATGGTATTGGATGCTTCGGCATGTATAAATGTGTATTGTAACAATGGAAGGAATATAATGAAAAAATCAAGCTGGTAGTCCCAGTTTTTGGATTTAGGGGAAAATCTCTGTGTATATTTGTTTTATGTGTTATGCTCTCACATTGTTTATTTTATGTTCTTAGAATTTGTATGAAGGTAATTTCTGTATGGGGTTAAAACTTACAATCTTGAGCATATTAATTTTGAATCCCACTGGAAACAAAGGGGGTTTCCCATAGACAAGCTCATATGGTGAAAACCCTGTTGTGTTCCTCCATGTTGTTCTATACGGCCACAGTGCCTCAGGAATTTTTTCATCCCAATTCCGACAATGGTTCACTACAGTCTTTGTAAGAATATTATCTATTACCTTGTTTGTGCTTTCAAATTAACCATTCACCTAAGCATGATATGGAGATGTTACCTAATGCTTGATTCCATATTTCTTCATGAGTCCTGCTATCAGATGCGATGTAAAATTTTCCCCTCCATTTTGAACTATCTCTCTAGGAGCTCCATAGCGTGCAAGAATTTCTTCAAATAAAAGTTTGACACAACCTATTCCATTGCTTTAACAACAGAATTGGCCTCTACCCACTTTGTTATGTAATCCACGCAAACCAGAATATAAAATTTCTGATGTGAAGGCGGATTAAATAGCCCAAAAAAATAGATATCGCATTTTTCAAAGGGCTCAAGAGCTAGTTCGGGCTATAAAGGAATTTCATCTTCCCGACCAGGCTGACCCATTCGCTGGTAACTATCTCACCCTCTAACATATTTACTTGCATCACAAAAAATAAAAGGCCAATAGTATCCCATTTGTAACACCTTATGACCTGTCAGATTATCTGCAAAATGTCCCCCACAAGGGCCATCATGAGCAGATTTTAGAACATCATAGATGTCATCTCCACTTATGTAGCACTGGATTTGCTGATCAGATCCTTTGTAAAAGAGATATACCTTTATCCATGAATAATGAGCACTGTGATGGATAATCGTTCGTTGTTCTTTGTAAGACAGGTGTCGAAGCACCTTTCCTGTAGAAAGAAAGATAATAATATCTACATACCATGGCATGTGAGTAGAAATTGAAAAAATATGTTCATCTGGAAAACTATCCACTACAGGTGTACCTTCATCACTAGTATCCATCCTAGAAAGAAAAATGTGACTACGTTATAGTTCCCTGGTTTGTCTACAATGGTAATATCAAATTCTTGAATTAATAGTAACCATCTTGTAGCACGAACATGGGTTATTGGTGTTTTCATCAGATACCTGATAGTTGTATGATCAGTGTGCATGAAAGTAGGATACCCTGTGATATAATGTTGAAAATTATTAACAGCGTAAATGATAGCCAATAACTCCTTTTTAGTTACCATGTAATTTACTTTAGCAGGGGTTAGATTCTTGCTGACATAGTAAATTGCATACTGATTCTTGTCCTCCTACTGCCCCAAAACTGCCCCTATTGTTGTTTGAGAAGCATCACTAAAGATGTGAAATGAGAGTTTCCAGTCAAGACCGCGTAATATCGGAGCCTTGCAGATTAGTTGTTTGATTTCTACAAAATATTCTTCACATCCATCTGTCCACACAAATTCTGCATCTTTAAGTAAAAATTGAAAAAGTGGGAATTTTAGAAAAAAATTCTATGAAATGCCTATAATAGCTAGCATAACCAATAAATCTGTGTACCTTTGTTAGTGTCTTAGGAATAGGAAATTTTAATATTACCTCTACCTTTGCAGGATCAACCTGAATTCCTATAGTTTAAATCAAGTTTCCCAACGCTATCCCTTCTTTCATCATCATATGACATTTGATTGTGCTTAGAGAAACATGTGTTTTCTTACATATTTCAACTACATTCTCTAAGTTTTTGAAAGCTTATGTAAAGGAATCCCCATATGGGGTAAAGTCATCCATGTAAATCTCAACAATATCATTAACTAGATCAAATAAAATTCCAAATATTTCCCTTTGAAAGGTAGCAGGTGCGTTATAAAGGCCAAATGGAAGGACTTGGTAGGCAAAGGTTCCCTAAGGGCATGTGAATTTAGTTTTGTCCTGATCCTCAAGAGCTATTTGTATCTGATTGTATCCACTAAATCCATCCACAAAGGAGAAAAACTCCTTCCCAGCTAATGTATCAAGGACTTGGTCAATAAATGGTAAGGGAAAATGGTATTTCTGAGTTGCTTTGTTTAGTTCACTGTAATCAACGCAAATCCGCCACTTTCCATTCTTCGTAGGAACAATTACCAGTGGGGGAACCCATTGACTATCCGATATCGGATAAATAAAACCCACATCTAATAGCTTCTGCAATTCATCTTTGACAATGTTTTTTAAGGCAAGTTTCATTCTTCTTTGTCGCTCCCAAATAGGTCGACATTCCTCTTTAATGTATATATGATGAGTCCATAAATTAGTAGGGATGCATTTCATATCGATATAGTCCCAATAAAAAGATTCTTTATGCTCCCAAAGGACTTTTAGCAGTTGTTCAGATTGGGAGTGTGAAAGGCTAGGATTAATATTCAATGTTTTCCCTAGTTCAATTTCTACAGGAACACTATTACAAGGTACAATTTCAGGAATGTTTTCTATTTTTGTTTTTGTTTCAATACCTTCCTAAACATTGCAACTCATGACAGTTCTAATAGTTGACGGGTTAAATCAAAAACAGATTCGGGATTGTTGAGAAAGGTTCTAATGGCACCGCCCTCTATTTTACCTTTAAAAAGAGAGCCTCACTGATGGTAAGGACGGTTCTAATTTATTCATCTTCATATTTGGGCTCTTTGGTAGGTAGAGACTTTTGAATCAAGGTAAACCTAGGTTTATTTGATGAATTTGGTTCTGCAGAGGGGTAAAGGATAATCTTCTTTGTAACTTCCCCATTGGATATTACCATGTTTCCAGACCAACACCCAATGTAAGCATATAAGGTTGTGAGCCAAGTTCTTCCTAAAATTAGAGGGTGCCCACCGGTTGGGGATTGGGTATGTAAAACCAGAAGGTCAATTGGGTATTGCCACGAGTCTACTGAAATAGTGATATCTTCCAACTTCCCTATTGGTCTAATAGTAGACCAATCTGCCAATTCTAGGATGGTGGGAGTTGGTTTAAGGTTCCACAGACCCAAGGTAATCATGGTTGTAGATGTTATAACATTAATCACTACTCCCAAATATACTAGTACATTTAGGATATCCACCCCATTAATCTGCATTGTCAGAATCAGATTCCCAGGATCCTTGTCTTTGACAGGTATAGATTTCCCCAACATTATATCTAGTAATTTACTCATTACATGAATAGTAAGTGGGTCCTTTGGTTTTCTACTAGGTTTCCTAGAACAATATTCTTTAATTGTCTTAGCATAAATTGGTACGTCCTTCATAGCCTAAAGTAACGAATTTTTAAGGAATAAATTCTGCAATTCTCCAAAAAAATTAAATTCAGGATGAGGGCTTAGTTTTCTCAAAGATAATCTTTCAGGATAGGGTGGACCAGTCTGACACCCTTTAGTAACAATTATTTGTGAAGGGTTTTTTTGCTTTATAGGAATCTGTGCTGGCTCATCCAGTATCATTGTTTGTTCTAGTTCTGAGACTTCATCATCATTATTCTCAACAATTATAGGTGAAGTCTGAGTATTGACCACCCGACAAGATCAAAGATTTAATTCATTACATTCCATAGTGGCAATACTATATGCAGGTAGGTTGAGTGTCTCAAATTGTTGAGCCCCTATGGTATTTGTATTCGCATTGGGTTGGACAAGCAATTGGGGACCAAGAGGAGGATTACCAATGGGCGCATTAGCAGGAAATTATAGTTTTTGTTGTGGCATAGGTTGGGATAATTATGTTGAAGGAGGAGGAGGAGGTCCATGCCAATTCTAGGACCATGAAGAGTTTGGACCAGATTGAGGATACCACGTTTGTCAGGGCAATGAATATTGGTAAGACTGTGACCAGTAAGGTGAAAAAGGTACATACTTCTGACCAAAATTCATATTATTAAAATACTGAGACGAGTTTTGAGGCATACCTTGATTCATATTATGTGGTCGTGATGGCCATGGTTTCCTTGATCCCATAAAATAAAGTTTTTATGCTTCTTCATTCATCCCCTAAAAGACTACCTTCAATCCAGGAAGAGACAGACAAGTGCTCGTGCAATGAATCTGTTCACATATTGCACAAGTCTCCACAGCATTTAATGGACAGTCCTTCAACGGGTGCTACTTCCTACATTGAGGGCATACAATAGACATGGTCTTCTCTACATCCATATGCTTCTGCTTCTCCTGCAACACATGTAGATGCGATGATAATGTGCTCAAGCTATCGGTTCTCAGGTTGTCCAGCAGATTCCCAATTTCAGCCTTTGTAAATCCATAGTTGGATGTTTTGAGAGCTTGGATTCCCTGCCTCTTCTCACAACCCCTCATGAAAATTGGATGCATAATTCAAATATGGTATCAAATTCATCCTTTGATATATCTCCTTTCCCTACTACGTTCAATAGCTCTAGAGATTCCTCCCTCAGTGCCTTGAGAAAAATGATCTTCAAGATATTCTTATCCAAGTCACCATGGTTGAATCTTTGCAAGCTATATTGAAATAATTCCACAAAATATTCCATATTCTCATCCTCTTTCTACATAATCTTAAAAATTTCTTCCTTTACATCTCGATATTTGTAGTGGTCTTGATATTTCTCAAGGAAAATCATTTTCATATCATCCCATGTAGCAATATATTTTCCTCCCAAACCCATAAACCATCTTAAAATTGTGCCTTTCAAAGTAGGGGAAATATCTTTAATTTATGAGAATCATAAATGTAATCATACCCCTGACAAACAACATCGAATTCATAAAGGAATGTGCCTAGATCCTCAGAAGTAAGACCATGGAAATTTGGTAGTGTTGTCAAAGGAATAGGCTTCATTGGTGCATCACCAATGATATATCGAATTAGAAATTCAATTGAAGAAGTTGCAGGGGCCATGAATATTTTCCAATACTCACTTGGAATTTCAAAAAGTTCTAGCTCTAGCTGTTCTATAACAGGCGATGGAAGTTGTTTAACAACACTCCCTTGATAAAATGGTGCCAAGAATTCCCTCAAATCGTCTTCCTCTGAACTTGTAATATGCAGTTCCTCACATCCTCTTCTTGCTACTCCTTCTTCCCTGAATTTCAAACTGCTATTGGAGGAGGTTTTGGTTGTGAAAATGATTGCCCTCCAGATCTCGTATGATATCTTACCTTAGCAATAACTCGTGACGATGCCCCAGACTCAGCCTTGAGATGATCTCTTGGATGTAATTTTTTCTACCCAAATCAACCCCCTTTTTTTCCGATGGTCTCCCTCTGACCCTTTTATTGGTGTCTAAGTTCATACAATTAGGAAATAAAAGGGAAACATTCAAACAAATTAAAAGCTCAAGACCTGGAGCAGGATAAGGACTTCCTTCCCCAGGACGAGAGAGTGGCCCCTAAAGGAAACAAAATAAAGAAAATAAGAAAAACACAGAAATCAAGCTTAGGACCTGAAACAGTGTGAAGAAATAAAACTTCCCTTCCCAGGACGAGAGATTAGCCCTATGGTCAATGCTAGTTGTAATTTTGCGCCTATGGTCAATGTTGGTGTTGAAGTATGAATCATGCAATTCACCCAATCCACATTTAATTGTTAGCCCGTGGTTCTACTAGTTGTTTCAAGGCTATCGTGCATTCTATGTGTAGGCCACAGGTTCCCTACCAAACATTGAACATTAACTATAAATTCATCAATGTGTAACAAGAAGCAATATTGTAACAACAAATAAGTAAGAACAAGTAATAATTGTAATAGTAATAATAGCAACAACAATAAGGAACCACATCAATGCACTGATAAACATTCAGAACAATAATAAACTTGTATAAATAAACCTAACACACATCTAATCGAGCAACACCTGGTCAGGAGACTAGGCCCAACTCCCTAATCAACGTTGTGGCAAGATCAAGGAATCACGATATACTCAAAGGATCAACTTGTCATTAATAAAAGAAATATTATAATTGTGATGTTACAAACTCAAAGTTATAATATTTATCCTGTAACCTTTGACTCTTACCAGTGATGGCTTTCACAACCCGCAACTCTACTTTATACAATTTGTCAATAATACAGCCCCTAGAATTACGACAATGTCTGCCCTTAATTACATGGTGGTTTTCAGAATGAGATAGAATGTTAAAAGATAGTAGTGTGTCAATCGAAAGGTTGATTCACCATTGCAACCCATATTCAAGGATAACGCTGCCAGCTTTGATAGCATCGTTCAGTGAATCACGATCCTGGTCATTCTCCCTTTAAATCTGCATAAATAACTGAATTAGAAATCCACTTAGGTAATAATCCCCTACGACTATGCTTCATTGACCAATAATCCATAAATACATGACGAGAGGTATACCTGTGCATTTCAAGATATTGATTAACCTCTATTTTCATGAAATGGATAAAAAGAATAGGGTAAAAGGTGAGTAAAAGTATGCAAATCTAGCCACCAACAGTCACCTACATTTTCTTCACTCTATAACACTACACTAACAACTCAAGACCTTGCTCCACATGGTTATAAGGGAAAAACAAGTCAAAAACTATAAATTGTTTGTAGGTCAGGAAGATATCAAAAGCATTATCTACAATGTTCATGTAAGCCTTGATGATATTGAAACCAGACTCGCTAGAGTGGAGAAATATGTAGTCTCTAGATTGGACACTGAGTCAATGGAGGACCATGAGGCTCCTACGGTTACTAATGATGTGCCTTTGACTGTAGCACCTTTGGTTGCTACCTCACCTCGGCCAAATTCAATGCCTCTGTCACCGGTTCTGATCTATGAATAGTCTCCACAGTATAGACTACTCCTGCAAATGATGTGATGGTGCTGATACGGTTGGCTTATTTTATGTTGAACTCCTAGCTCTCGTTTCTGGTCTCACATAACTTTGTTTGACTTCTACTTTTGACACCTATTCTATAATGTTTTCACCACCTATTTTGCAGTTCCTTGCTTCTTGTTTTTTCAATACAGTCATCAAATATGTAATTCAATACTTGTTAAGTGGTGACTACAGTTAGATAGCGATATTGAGTGTGTCACTTGGTTTTTTTTCTCTCAGTCATGGATAATGTAATTTCTTTTTTTCACAGTGACTACAACTGAATAACATTGATATGTGCTTTTGAGGGGGATAGGTGCATATCCTATAGTTTAGTTTTATTTTGAGTCATGGATTGATATAGTTTGGCAAGATAGGCCTCATATGGAACAACTATCAATGTAGTACTTCTTCTTTCTAATATAAATCATTTTCAGGAATTCACCAAAAAAAAAAATCTAACAATTGCTTTTGCTCGCTCTCTTTAGATGGAGAATTAACCGTGGACAAATACTTTGAAAAAACTTTATAATTTTCTCAAAAATAGCTTCTCTTGCCAACAAATAGATTTGGGATTAGAATATTCTTGAATTCTTACTTTCTTAACTTGATAATTTAATAAATGATTGAAAAAATTATAGTGTTCATCTCTTTACAACGGTGAGGGTTTTTCGAAATTAGATTTAAACTAAACAATTTTCAAACAAAATTGGTAAGATTTGGTGCATATGTATTGGTGAATTTTGTCTTATTACAACAACCTATAGCCTTTTATTTATAGCCTTTGATTCATGTCTTTTCTAACTACGCTAATGGTTCACACTTATTCTCTAATAAGCTTACTATTTATATATGCATTATACAACCATGGCTAGTTAGGAGTAACAAAATTTCTCTCTCTAATCAATATCTAAATTGTCTATCATCAACATGAGTTTGCACCTTTACATTTATGTATTTGTTGATGGTTGGAAAAATTTCACCGACAATAAGGGAGGATTGCCTGATGGTAGTTCCTAATTAGACTTACTTTCATTTGGACTAGTGATCTCCACTGATATGAGGGCCCATTTGCCACCAATTTTTTTGTGTGGAATTGGCTAAAAGGAAATGAAATTGAATTAAATAAAACTAATTTAATCTAAGAACCAATCTAAAATAACTAGATGCAATTTACTATTAAGAACATATCTAATTTCCTATCCTCATCAAGAAAAAAAAACTAATTCATATCAAATTCAAGAATATATATATATATATATATATAAACAAAATAAAGAATTCATTTATTTAATTACATATAACACACATAAAGCACATATATTTATTTGTTCACATTAATAGTTCTAGGAATAAATATAATATCCTTTCCTTGTATTTTATTGTCACATCCAATGAAACATAAATCAATTCATGAAATAGAAGTTTACATAATTAAAAAAAAAACTATGAAATAAAAATACAGATATCATTTCGTAACAATGTAAAAAATAAATAAGTTCAAAGCTTATACATATAATCTTGCTTTAGAATATGATGTCTTTAAACTTCAGTTAAAACTTAAAGTCTTCAAGGATTTTAAAAAATAAAATTAGGCCTTAAGCAAGAGAAATACTGCTCCATGGGCATGAAATTCCAACCATATAAAGAATCCCAATTGTAGACAAGAGAAATCTACCCTTTTTTTTAGCAAAAAAGTCCAAAAACTATTACCATTGAAAATCTTCTTTAAGTGCATGTTTGTTTATTTTCTTCCTCCAATCCTTTGCCACCACCTCAATCACTCTAAAATGGTTATGTGTCCATAGTTGATTCTTGAAGGAGAGGGAATCAATTTCGTTTTTGTTCTATTATCCCTTGATGTAGGATTTCCATTGACTTTGTAGATCTATTACAAGAGAAATAAAATATGGATTGAGATTATATAAATTTAGTTCACTTTAACATAATCTCTTTTCAATTTCTAGCCTCTTCTTCCTATATTTGATGAAGTTAGAAAAGGATTTTGTATATTTTGTTGGCATAATGACAAACTCTTTGACAAGTTCATTGTCCCATTACTCAATTTCTTGAATCTTGTCCCAGTTTGCATCTCGTTTCTCTTCTAGATTTTATATGCAAAGTTAATAAGGTAATGATGGCTTAAGAGGTCTTGCATGAGGCATATCATAATATTACACTATCTGTAAAGATATATCTTATATATTAGAGAACTAATGGTTAGCCTCTTCTATCCAATGATTTATGTTGCACCAATCAATTTTTAGTGATATAATGAGACTTGAATTTGCAATTCTTTTTTCTTAGTTGTTTTAGTAATATCTTTAGATTCTTCCTTAATGTCCCGCATGACAATTTTATCAAAAGACTTATGAGCTACCTTTCTGTCATCAACCTACATAGTAAAACTAACGAATTTCATTAACATTACCAAAAAATTCCTCATGAATGCTTTTAAGTTGGAAATTTATTGTAATGGCCTCTGATTTCAAGAATTATGTATCCTTTTCTTGGTCTACAACTACTATAATTATTCTTGCAATGAGTTGGCTTGTTTATGAAATTTGATGGAGGTTGTCTCCAAATTCATGTCATTCTCTTTCCTTTTTTTCTCCAACTCCTAGAAATGTTCTTGTTTTATTGTATCAATTTCTTGTTTATATTTTCTATCTGCTTTTATTGACAATAGAGAAAATTGTTCATCGTGTTGAAATATTTGTTTATGATGTTGTTATTCTAATTCTACTTTTTGCTAATTAGCCTTCCCTCTAAATCTACAATATGAGGTTTATGCTTATCTAATTAAGAAACTAACTCATCTAGCATTCTCAATGGCATTACATACCAAGTATTGTTTAGAAGAATCCTCCTCTATCACACCTAATTTTCTCTTTTTCAACCTTATTTTAACCACAATATTCTTTTATGCATTGAATAAATATTCTCCTATGGGGACAACAACATCCTCAATGGGATCAAGTTGGTATAAGTTCAGCTTGGAATGAGTTAGGTTACCACTTATAATATCCAAAGGTGTGATAATGCCTACGAGAGAAATGGTCTCAATGACTTTAGTAATGGGGATTTGTGTTGGAATGCTCTCAATCATAGTTGTATCTTGTGACTAAATAGCTAAAAGTTTTGGAATAATTTATTGTTCAACTTTATTATTTGAATCTTTTGTTCCAGTATAATGTTTCATATCTATAGCTTCCTCTATGCCTTGCTTTTTATTTTGAGTGTGTTGAGTATTTGTATTAATTGTTTGTCTATTATCTTGTGTTATCAGATCAATATTTTTCACTTCCTTGTGCATTCTTTTGTGACCCGTGAAAGACATTATCCATGCCTTTATTAATTTCTTATGTACTTAGGGTAGGAGTAGGCTCACTCTATTCAAAAGTTGGAAACTCTTGCTCCTAATGTGTAGTTTCATCTTGCATTTTCAAATATCAAGTGCAACCATTTGTATCATGATCCTTACTTTTATCCTTTTAATTTTTAGGCTAGCTATCATTTTATTTCTCTGAAAAGTTGTCTAGTTGTCTACCACTTTTTCTGTATCTTTCGTCAAGGAAGTTTTTCTTATTTCTTTTTGAAAATCTTGAATTTTAGTTTTTTATTCTAGATTTATATAAGAAAGATACCTATCACAACTTCATTATAATCATTAACCCTTCTAAAAATGTTAAGACCCTTGGCATCTTATATTAAGGCCATAATAAGCATTCATTATTAGTTTGTTTGTTATATTAGGTGATCTGGCTAGAACCTTTCATTGTACCTTTTTTCTCCTATAGATATGCCAAGGAAAGATAGCCTTAGAATAATAAAATATTGTCTTATACATTATATTCATTGTAAAAGGAGGTTTCTGCTCAAAGTGGATTGTAATTATTGTTTTCTTATCAGTTTAAAGAACATGATTCATAACATTGACATCATATCATATGAACCTAGGGTTTTGTTGCTTCAAAATAATCATCTTGCTATTTCCCCTATAATTTTTTTATGGAAGTTTCAAATGGTCAAATTTTGATCACAATGATAAAATATATCTGGTAACATTTGGTAAAAAATTTAGGTTTAGGTTTAGGTTTACTATCCTTTCAAAGATATACTATGTGGAATTTAAGGTTTGTGAATGGCCCTAAGATCAATTTCAAATGAGTGATATTCGAATTTTCAATATAACTTTTTTCTAAGATGGTTCATACCATGACATATTGAGCATATTAAGAAAACATATTAAGCTATATATGATACAATTTTCATATTTTGTTTCATTATACTTTCATAAATATACCCTATGGAAGTTAGGATTTGTGAATGGTCCTGAAATCAATTTCAAACTAGTGATCTTGGATTTTTCAGTATAACTTTTTTCTAGGACACTTAAGATTATGATTTTTTCATAGATTTGAAGAGACGTGCCAAAGTAGCTCTAGTAAAAATTTTATAATATCATTTGAAAAATTGAATATGTGGCACACTTTACAGGTTCACTCTTAGGAAGAGGTAAAAATTCAACAAGTGTTGGGAAAATTACCATAATTTTCGCTTGGCACATCAAATTTTGGTCAAACTTGTGGAAATATAGAGAATACATAATAGAGTACTACAAGAAAAAAATTGAGATTCTAGAGGGATCACATCTTAGAGTTATATTAGATATCATTTTTGGGATTCAACTGCGTTAAGTAAGTCATTCACGTATGACCATTTCCATGAGATCGTAAGTTCAAACATTCATATAATCTCCAAATTAAGGTTTTAAAGGTATGTAACTTACAAGTGACATCACTTTTGATTGAAATCTTCATTCTTTCAATGACTAAAAATTGTGATAAAGAGGTGTATTATTATTATTTTGTCACAATCCTCTAAATAAAAATCTAAATATACTAGACCAATTAAACCTCTTGAAGGTTCATCCATGACTCATGAAGAAATAGAAAATTTCTAGTATTGGGTATCCAATTTGCAAATTCAGTTGTCATGGATGAAAGAATTAGTTAAAAGGGTATGGATGAAAATAAGGAAGAAGTGGACAAGAAGATGAAAAAATTAAAACAAAATATGGATGGAATGGAACAAAATACTATAGAAGTTGGAAATGGGAGGCCCCTTAAAATTGATAGTGTCTAAGAAAATTCATGAAAATAAAGGTAGTATCAAGTTAAAAAACCTGCAAATAATAAGAATTTTCCAAGTGGATTTAACTCCAATTGTGGAGTGACTCATGGATTGTTTCCTAAATAAGTGAAACTTCCAAAGTTTGAAATAAAGAAGTTTTAAGGAATAGATGATCCAGATTTAAACAGGAATGCAACAAATTACAGAGATAACCATAAACACAGAGATGCAACGGAAATAATACTTCATTTCATTAATGTAAAATACTGAAATATGCTTACAAACATGAAATGGAAATAAACCAGCTAGGGCGATGGTAGCTTATCTTTGAGAAGAGATGTGGTGGCTACATACCTCTCCATTGTGTTACAATAAGGCTCAAAGACCTATTTATTGTTAGGAAACAATGCAAAACCATAAACATCCAAAAACCTAACCCTAGAAGATGAAACACCAAACTATGGGCCACATTTGGCTAAATTGGTACATCGACTTCCCGGGGTCGTAACTTTGGCATACAGTCTCCGTTTGACGTGCACAATATCTTGTTAGAAATATCTATCCGAGAACTACAACTTTGGAAAGAGCAACATCGGTCCATGGACCCATGTTGCTCCCAGTTTTCCAAAAAAATGTCATTTAGGGCCTCAAAATGGCTCCGGAAGTTTAGGACCCGAAAAAATGCTAAAAATAGTAAACTGTGCTACAATTAAGGAAACTGAAAAAGCTGAAAGAAATAATGGTGGGGGTCCAAGTGGAATTGGCGAGTGGCCACCAATATCCACTTGGATGATTCCTCCCCCCTTAGGAAGCAATGGTCCCCATTGCGTTGAGTTCCTCCATGAGATGAGGAAACTTCTGCTGAGCTTGGTCCCTGGTGAGCCACTTGCCTTGGTGAAGGAGTTGGTCTGCTTTGACAACTCGATATAGTTGGATATTCTGCTAGTGAGTGTGTTTGATCTGTGTGTCCATGATCCGATCAATCACAGCTTGTTCCATGCAATCTGGATTTAACTCTGTGGGTGTGAGATATCCTGCAATGTCGGATGTGTCTAGTAATGGTGGAAAGTATGGCCGAAGGCGGTCCACATTGAACACTAGGTGCAGGCCAAGGAATGGGAGATTGTTGAGCTCAAGTGCATTGTCTCCCACAGCCTTGGTAATGGTGTAAGGACCATATCAGAGTGGTTTAAGTTTTCGATAGGCTCCAGTGAGGCGTTCCTTTTGCAAATGCAACCAGAATTTGTCGCCCACCTAAAAATTGTGTGGCACTCGATGTTGATCATGTCGCTGCTTGTACTTGGCATTTGATTTATCCAAAATGTCATGGACCTACTGGTGAATATGTTCGATGTGCTCAATGAAGCTGCTTGCCTTATCTGTTTCGGACTGGACATGATCCGAATCAACGTGAATAGCTACAAACGGCATGGCCACATCAATGGGACATAATGGTTGGAATCCCAACCCCACCTGAAAAGGGTTGTGGCTAGTCAAGTTATTGAGAGCCCGGTTGTAGCTATGTTGAACATAGGGGAGGCTCTCGTCCCATGTGTGTGGATGCTTTGAGTTGTACATGAGCAGAATGTGTACAATCATCCTGTTGACAACCTCTATCTAGACATAAGTTTGAGGATGGAAGGTTGTGGACTTAGTGAGTTTGGTGTCCAACATGGACTAGAGACTAGACCAAAATGTACTAAGGAACCTGCTATCCCGATCTGAGATGATAGACTATGGGATCCCAAAGTGTACCCACACTCGTTCAAAGAAGAGTTTAGCAGTGGCTTTTGTTGTGCTATTCTTCTTGCAGACTGCGATAATGGCCATATTCGAGAACCTGTTGACGACCACAAAAACACAGTTGTTTCCATGCTTAGTGGAAGGAAGGCCTAACATGTAATCCATGGAGATGGATTCCCAAGGTTGAATAGGGGTACGCAGTGGGGTATAGAGGCCTTGCTTCTTGATGGTCGGTTTGGTAATGGCGCAGGTAGTGCATGCTCTGATGTACTTCTCGACATCCTGTCAAAGATCTGGCCAATAGAAATATTTTTGCAGTACCGCCACCATTTTCTCAACCCCGAAATGCCCAGTGGCTCGACTATAGTGTGCTTCCCAAATCATCTTGGCATGCTCGCTTGAAGGAACACAAAGGTGACCCAGGTGGCATAATAGGGTATCCTCGAGGTGAAAATCTAGAACATGCTGACCCTCCAAGATTGTCTGGTATGTGTGGCTAAATTCTGGGTTGTTTTTGTAGAGAAGTGGCCAATCAGAAGTCTCGTGCCCAGAAGAGTTGAGCATGGTGGTTAACGCCATGATTGGTGGTCGACTGAGGCAATATGCAACATTATTGGTGTTGCCCTTCTTATACTTGATATTCAAATGGAACTATTGCAGGTATGTCCACTTCTGATGGCAATCATTCTACATTTTCCCTTGGGTCGGTATGAACTGCAGGGGTCGGTGGTCTGTGTGGAGGACCGTTTCCTTCCCCAAAATGTAATGCTTCCATTATTGGCAGGCTTGCAAAATGGAATACATCTCTTTGTCATAAGTGGGATACTTCCGGACTGTGTCTAAAAGTGTCTCGCTGTGATATGCCACTGGATGCCCGTGTTGAGTAAGGACTACCCTAATAGCATAGTCAGAGGCATCTGTCTCAACCTCAAATGGTTGTTGCAACTCTGGTAATGCGAGCACTGGTGCTGAGCAGAGACGATATTTCAACTTTGTGAATGCCTTCTGTTGAGATTCAGACCAAAATAATTTTTCTTTCACTCCTCCCTTGGTGACTTGACTCAAGGGCCAAGTGATATGAGAAAATCCCAACACGAACTTGCGGTAGAAGTTGGAAAGAACTAGAAAGCTATGAAGCTTTGTTAGAGTGGTTAGAGATGACCAATCTCAAATGACTTGGATCTTGGCTGGATCCACATGCACCCCCTGTTCATCAATAATGTATCCCAAATATTGAACCTGGGTCATGCCAAAAGTACATTTATCCAAATTGGCACATAACTTGTGTTGTCGCAGTGTTTGGAGAACATATCGGATGTGATGGAGCTGCTCTTCCCAACTCTGGCTGAAGATCAGGATTTCATCCAAGTATATCACTACAAATGAGTTGGTGAATGACTGCAAGATGTCATCCATTAGCATCATGAAGGTTGTAGGAGCATTCGTCAATCTGAAAGGCATAACCAACCATTTGAAAAGGCCCTTCGTGGCTTTGAAGGCAAGTCTTCCACACATTGGAGGGTTCGATTAGTACTTGGTGATATCCTGACTTCAAATCGATCTTGCTGAAATATTTTTCCCCCTTCAGTTGGTCCAGGAGGTCATCAATCCGTGGGATCGGGTACCTATTACAGACAGTGATCTTGTTCAGTGCCTGATAGTCAATATAGATTCTCCAAGTCCCAACCTTCTTCTATACCAACAAGATCGGGCTCCCACAGGGTGATCAACTCGGATGGACGTGACCTTTCTACAACAACTCCTGAATCTACCTCTTGATTTCATCGTTCTCCAGAATGGAGCACCGATATATTGTTCCATTGGGAAGTGGTGCACCTGGGGTCAGATCGATGGAGTGCTTGACCTGATAGTGCAGAGGAACCCTTACAGGAGAGGTGAAGATGTCCTTGTACTCCAAAACCTTGTCCATCTGTAGTTGTCGTGCGGAGGGGCCTTGTCTTGAGGTCATGGCCACTGTCTTCTTCTTTCCTTGAGGGTGTATCATCAGGAAAACAAATTTCTAGGTTTTGGAAATGAGCTTAATGCATTGTTTTGCAGTAACCAAAGAGATGGTGGTAGGCGGTGCTACCTCTGGTATCCTGTACAACATATTTCCCAAAGTAAGAATAACAGCATGGGGCCTTGATTCATACACAGCGTGTCACTTCCACAAGTATGGTTGCCCTAATAATACATCACAAAATTCAAGGGGAGCAATGTCACACAATACCTCATCCGTGAAGGGCTTGATGTTGTATGGAATGCGACACTTTTGGCTCACGTAAAGATCCCATCCTTGTGTATTGTTGTGGATGTGCTGTGGTCGGTAAGCCCAACCGCTTCATGACCTCTGCCGAAATTAGGTTATTTTGGCTCCTGTCGTTGACAAAGAATTGTAGCGTGGAGCCCTTTACCCATATCTGGGACAGGAAGAGACGCTCCTCCTCCTTTGTATCTTCGAGTTCCTCCTTCTCGATCTTCATGGTGGCAATGGTGACATTGGGCTCTGCATCGATAATCTGCTTCCCTTTTTCATTCCCCTTGTCGGGCTCTGACTCAGAGTTGGAACATGCATTTGATTCTGAAACCTTTAGCTTGGTCAATAGTGACAGCTTGGCCCGACACTCACTTGTGTTGTGAGTGGATCTCTTATGGAACTCACACCACTTTCCCATGTCCTTTCTCAACTTTATGGCGTTGTTCTTTGCTTATAGCTTTGGTGGGTTGTCTTGGGCCACCCCGCCTTGGCTTTTTCCTTTGCTCTGCAATTTGGGGGCACCTTTCCCTTGCTTTGGAATCGCAGATCCAAAGTCTCACTTCTTATGTTTAGCCTTTTTCTTGACCTTAATGACATATTGATATGCCGTGTCGAGCAAGGAGATGTTCAAGAGTTCTATTTCTTCCTAGATGTACTTGTGTAGGTAGCCGCGATATTTGAGTATCAAATGTTGCTCTGAATCCTTGATACCCAACTTTGTGTGAAGGGTATGGAAAATATTGGTAAACTCCAGCACGTCTTGGTCCCTTCCCTGCCACAACGTGGTCCACTTTATGTATTGATCCTCATAGCTTCTGACAGGGTATTGCTGCTCCTTGATGGCATCTCAGAATGAATTCCAAGTGGGTGCGGCTAAAAATAGTGAGCCTGTACTTTCATCCTTTTGCTCGCAGTAGGTTTCCCACTAGTCCTTAATGTGGGGGGCTACTTTGAGAAGAGCGAAAATAATATTTTCCCGACTAGAAAAATCATCAACAGGAAAATAACCATCTAGCAGATTTAACCATTTATCGACAACATCTGCACCTATTTGACACTTGAATATGGGGATTTTAAAATTAACTTGTACCTTAAACAATGTGGCATTTCCAGAGTAGCTGTTGGAAGTCGATGTGTTGCCCATGGGTAGCCACTGAAGGATCTGGGCAAAGTTGTCCATCATCGCGTTCCTTTGTTGCTCAAGGGCTTCTTCGAGCAATATTTTGATAGGATATCCTGCCCCCTCGTCTTTCTTTTCATCTACAAAGGGAGGCTATCGGAATTTTTGAGGCTGGTCTTTCAAAGGTTCAACCAGTTCAAGCCCTAACTCCTTATATCCCGACCTCGTTGGACACATGCAAAGAAAAACAGAGAAAAAGTAAAACGCCTTTGATACCACTGATCCATATTTAAACAGGAATGCAAAAAATTATAGAGATAACCATAAACATAGCAAAGCAATGGAAATAATAATTCATTTCATTAATGTAAAATACTGAAATATGCTTACAAACAGAAATGGAAATAAACCAGCTAGGGCGATGGTTGCTTATCTCTTAGAAGAGATGTGGTGGCTACATGCCTCTCCACTATCTTAAAATGAGGCTCGAAGGCCTATTTATTTTTTAGAAACAATTGAAACCCCTAAACATCCAAAAACCTAACCCTAGAAGATGAAATGCCAAATTGTGGGCCCTGTTTGGGTAAATTGGTACATCAACTTCCTGGGGTTGTAACTTTGGCATACAATCTCCATTTGATGCGCACAATATCTCGTTAGAAATATCTATCTGAGAAACACAACTTTAGGAATAGCAACATCGGTCCATGGACCCATGTTGCTCCCTGTTTTCCCAAAAAACATCGTTTAGGGCCTCAAAACGGCTCTAGAAGCTTAGGACCTGAAAAACTGCTAAAAATAGTAAATTGTGCTACAATTAAGGAAACTAAAAAAGTTGAAAGAAACAATGGTGGGGGTCCAAGTGGACTTGGCAGGTGGCCACCAACATCCACTTGGATCAATAGAGGTCATGACCTAGGTGCACCAAATAGAGAACTATTTTGAATTGCATGATATTATGGATGACACAAAGGATTCACATAGAAAATTTGAACTTTGATATAAAACCCTATTAATGGTATTAATGGGTTGTTAAAATGAAGCAGAATTCTTATCATTATACTTGGGGTTTATTTACAAGAGTCTTAGAAGAATAATATTGAAAATATTGGGAAAGGAATACTCTAGTCAACTAACCAAAATCAAGCAATTTAGTGATATTGACGATTGTCATTCATAATTTCAGGATTTTTCCACAAGGGTGCATAACGTAAGTGATAAACATTTGTTGGAATCTTACATGTGTCGATTAAAATAATATGCTAAACATCATTTTTTTCTAAAACACCTAGAAAATGTTATGCAAGCTATGAAATTGTCTCATTATATTCAAGCCAAGAATAAGGCTACACATAATTCTACCATGGGAGCATGCACATGAAGTAGAGATAATTTTAGAGTTCATAGAACAACCCTCACTCAGCCTACTTCAAAATCACAAAGAAAATGGAGGAAAGAAGAGAAAAAGGACTATGGTTTGGTTGTAACAAAAAATGGTCACAATGGCATAAATGTAAAGAAACAAAATTTCCCGCCTTGGAAAATACGACAAAGAAGAAATTAAAGCATCTACATAAAGAAGTGAGGAAGAACTTATCAACTTAAAAGAGTATGAATAGAGAACGAATTGTGCACAACATTAATTCATATAGGTGTGAAATATCTATTCATGCATTAGTAGGCTTGTCATCTCCTCAAACCATAAATATTGTTGGTTACATTAAGAAGCAAATAGTCATACTGCTTATTGGCTTAGGTAGTACCAATAACTTCATTGATAAAATATTAGTAGAGAGCCTCAATTGTTTTTTATATCCAGTGGAAAATTTTCAAGTTTTAGTTGCCAATGGAGGGAGTATTGATTGTGTGGGAAAATTTCACAACATAGTATGGGAGAATATAATTTGGAAATACTGATGTATGCCATTTTAATTGGAGCTATAGATGTTGTTCCATAGATTCAATGATTTAAGACATTGGGCACACTTTCTATAAACTATAACGAATTATCATGAGATTTGAATTGGAAGGAATTCAATATGAGCATAAAGGGTTACAATTTGGACCTTTTAAAGTCATCAACTATCATAGAATAGAAAATATTCTAAAAATGGTAGCAAGGGAGTTGTGGTTAAACTATATTCTATGGAAGTTAAGTAGGAAGATGAAAATATTCCTGAGGAATTAAAATTCACTATAACGTCTTCCAATAAATTCTCAAAGGTATAACTCCATCTAGAGATCATCAACATCAAATTGAATTGATACTTGGAATTACTCCTCCTAATAAAAGGCCTTATAGATATCTTAATCAACAAAAAGGGAAGATTGAGAAAATTATACAATACATGCTAGATCTAGGTATTATTCAACATGGTATGGGTTTATTTTCAGCTTCAATAGTGATGGTGAGAAAGAAAGATAATTTTTGGTAGATGTGTCCTAATTATAGAGATATAAATAAAATCACCATCAAGGATAAATTCCCTATCCCAAATATGCATGAGCTATTAGACGAGCTATATGGAGTGTCGTATTTTACAAAGCTCGATCTTAAATCAAGATACAACCTTATCATAGCAAGGAAAGAATCCATTCCCAAAAAAACTTTGAGAACAAATGAAGGACACTATGAGTTATTTATCATACCTTGTCTTAGAAAATTTATGTTGGTTTCCTTTGTTGGTATTCTTATCTATAGAAAATCATGGTATAAGCACATTAAACATGTGGATAAAGTTCTACAAATCCTTGAGAACAATCAATTGTGTTTAAAAGGATCTAAATTTTCTTTTGGGAAACAAGAAATAAAGGATTTCGATCATATTGTTTCAAAGGAAGGAGTTAAGATGGGCCCTCAAAAAATCCAAGCTATTACAAAATGACATATTCCTAAGAACATTAAGATTCTTAAAGCATTTTTTAGAATTGGAGGATATTATTAGAAAATTATTAAGAATTATGCACTCATTGTAGGCCCACTCACATCTCTTAAAGAAAAAATTATCTATATGGAATGATGAGGCCTCTTTGGTGTTCTCTCTCTTAAAGGATGCTTTGTCTTCTACACCAATATTGACAACACTTCACTTTGGGAAAACATTGATAGTCTAATGTATGCATCAAAACAATTAATTGGATCAATGATGACATAAGAAGAGACACCATTTGATTTTGAAAATAGGCAGTTTATGGGAAAACATTTGAAATCAACATATAAAAAATAAATGAAATCAATTCTACGTGAAATAAAAAAATTCGTAATGATATCTCATTGGCATACACTTTAAAGTCAAGATATACCATGACAGCCTACGTACTTTTTAGAGAAAATATTGTCATCAGAAGAGAAAGAAAAATAGGTAGCAAAAATGCAAGGGTTTTATTTTAAAATAATATACAAGAAGGGGAAGGACAATGTGGTAGCAGATGTTTTTTCTAAATAGAATAAGCCTCGAGTTTATATTCGTACATATTGTATTCCAATATGGATAGAAAAATCTCACCATGAATCACAAAATGACAATAGTACAAAACAAAGATACAATGTATAAAGGAATGAATGAACTCTATGGAACATTGGAAGTGGATATGATATATACTTTGGTACAAGTGTAGAATATTTTCATTTCCTTAATAAAATTTGAAGAAAAAAATATTAAGGGAGTCACGTGTCTATTTGATGGTAGGACATGTAGGGTTCCTTAAAACATATCAGAGGATCGAAGCATATTTTTTGGGGGAGGAACAAGGAAAGATATTAAAAAAATTCTAATTGAATAACAAGTTTTCCAAAGAAATAAATGAGACAGTTAAATCTCCAAAATTATTTCATCCATTACACATACTTGATCAAACATGGAAAGAGATGTCAATTGACTTCATTACAAGGTTACCAAAATATGGAGGTACAGATTCAATTTCTATGGTCGTTAATAGACTCACAAAATATGGACATTATTGGGGACTTCAAAGTACATACACAACAAGAAAATGTCAGATGTGTTCATGAAGGAAAATCATAGACTTCATGGTACTCCTAAGGTAATAATAAGTGACAAATATTCAAAATTCATAGGTAATTTTTTAAAGGGATTATGGAAGATGAGTGGAACAATACTAGTGACAAGTTCAACATATCATCCACAAATAAATGGTTAGATGTTAGAAGGTAGCAAATTTTTAGAGGGTCATCTATAGTGCTATTCTTAAGATAAGAAATCTCATTGGATGAAGTGGATTCCTCTGAAAGAATGGCAGTATAATTCTACCTATCATACATCTACTGAAATTCTCCATTTGAAGCTCTTTATAGATATCATGATCTTCATATCTAACATTTTATGAAAGATAGATCCAATGTACAAGAAATTGAGTCACATATAGATAATTCCAATGAAACTTTGAAAATTCTTAAGGAAAACATTCAAATGAAAAATAGGATGAAGTAACAAGCATATCAAGATCAAAGTGAACGATAATTTGAGGAGGGTGATTGGCTATTTATTAGACTACAACCTTATAAGAAATCTAAACTCAAACAAAAGAAGAATACAAATTTAGCTCCAAAATTTTATGGAGCATACAATATTATTCACAAGATTAGACAAGTGGTGTACGAGTTAGATTTTCCTTCTTGCATTCATAAGGTTTTTCAAGTATCTTACCTAACAAGGTTATCAGACAAACTATGCCAATGCAAACATAATGATGAAGAAAGGAAGTTGATTACCGAGCCAGAAAAGGTTATGGATCAATGTTTTCTATCTTTTCATAATAGAACCATTATGGAGTACCCAATCAAGTGGAATAATATACATTTGGAAGAATCTACATGGAAAAATGAACAATTCATGAAGAAACACCCTAAATTACAAGCTTCGAGGGAAAATATATTTAAAATAGGATGACCATTTTAAGGACCATGGACCCCTATATTAAGGACCTAATAAGAATTCATTATTATTTTTTTTATATTAATAGCTCAACTATAAATTTTTATTGTACCCTTTCATTTTAGTTGTACACATTATCTCCTATACATATACAAGGACGACTAGTCTTAGGATCATCAAATATTGTCTTATATATTGTATTCATTGTAAAAGGAGGTTACACCCATGAATTGGGTTATAATTGTTGGTTTCTTATCAGTTTTAAGGAACATGGTTCATAAAATAAAATGGAATCAACATGTGTATTTTCATGTACATATGACTTGGTATACATGATTGACTTCAAATATGGATTAACAATGTCTACTAGGTCATGTATGTAATAACCTATACTATACAACCACACATATTTTAGCATAACAACCTTTACTCTTGCATATTTCCATTCTAATAAAGAATAAATACCAATATTTAAATGGAAATTAGGCCACAATCTCTTTGAATTTTGACCAATTGATTTAGTATATCCATGGACAATAGTTTGATATTATGCAATTTTCCTAAGGGATATCCTATTTAGAATATATCTATATAATAAATGAGGACTTGTACTACATCCATAAATCCTAAAATATGAGAACATTCATCCTATCACCAATATCATGTAAATCATATCTTGCTTCTAAAAAATATTATAAAAATGATTTTTATATTTCTATTCCATGACTCTAAGAAATGGACATGAATTGATTCTTCACTTAGAAATGAGTTCCACTTCATTAGTGAGAAAGGCGTAGTAGCATATAAAACATCTACTAAATAATCATACATGAAAATTACAACCCCAAACCTTGGAGGAGATTCAAGAGATATCTTGCCTAACTACAGGATGTTGTTGAGACAAGATTTGAGTCCGATTACTTTTTTTTTTCTTTCCATTTTTCACAAATGAGTGATACTAGGGAGCCCATTCCAATTTAAAATTTTAAGGTTTCTTCTCACTATATAATATGCATATCATGGTAATGGCTATAATATTTGATCTCTTAAACATTTTTATTGGGTAATTTTGTTTTTCTATTTGGTTTTGAAAGAGTTAGTGTTATCAGGAAATCTAGTGCCCACTCGAAGCTACTAGTCCCACTAAGACTGGTAGCTATCTTAGAAACAAACAAACTAAAACTACTTTTGCTTTCCTTTATGAGAAGTAGATAAGAGGGGAACAAAGGACACCAACCTCAGTCTTGCGCTTGGTTCCTCTCCCTTCTAACAGATCCTTGCCACCTTTCCTTCGTCTGCCCAGCTTCAAAGAGCACCTGTGGAATCAAAGCAGCATAATACTATCGAAGAACAGAGATCTACAATCATAAAAAATATAGGACCAGATATATATTGACCACACAAATGCATATATCATCAAACATACAAGAATGTGGAGGAAAAATTGAATAGCTTTATTAATATCAAGAATAGCAAAGAGGATTACAACCAATTGTTCTGACCCAGCGTCATCCTCCGAAATGAAAGCACTTCTTCACCTCATGAAAACCTTAGATCACCCAACACTATGATGTTTCACCAAGAAACCAATAGCACTTTCTTACAAGATACAAAATTCCAGCCTCTGGATCTCTGGGATGAGGGATCCATATATAGATGATTGCAGGGGGGTGAGTCAGCTTCTGGGATTTTGATTAGTGTCCTCTCTCTGATAGTTCTTGATTCCACCTGGAGATTGATGATCTCCTACTCATCCCTCGGCAAATTCAGAGAGGCAAGTGTCATAGGAGAAGTTTCTGGAAGATTCTATGATCATCCACCTCGCAAACTGTCTCTACCATTTGTCCACTCTCACCCATCGCACCCTACAGAAGGGCTTTTAGTATGCATCACACCCTTTACACTGGGTAGGTGGGATGCATCACACCCTTAGCACTGAGCAACCTGTATGGTCTAGTTTTGACCAGTTATGAGCAGTTTCCTGTGGAGAACTTCTAGGAGATGATGTAATCAACTGACCTTGTTCCTTTAGGGTATGAAACAAAACTTTTAGGGCTTAGGAGCCCTTGGTTTCTGGACATGTATGATTGGGGTTGCAGTGCCCAAAAATGTCTATAACAGTTGCCCCCTAAAGCATGAGGTCGTTAATCTTTTGATGTCGGGTGAAATTATTTATCATAAGGATCCGAAGTTTTTTTTCAAGCTGGAAGGCGACCTGTAATAAGATACAATACAATACATTATCTTCATAATAGTTTTCATGATCTAGCTGAGGCGGGCATTCCCATGCTCAGCTTTATAAATTCATTTTCATGTACATAAGACAGACAACTGTCTGTGTGGTAGACTGATGATTCTGATAGAGTCATCATCCTTTGATTCGGATGATCATCTGTGCAGCAATGATGTACATTTAATGTCTTTATTTTCCTGAATATATCGTAGCCTGGATGGATGAAACTAGATCCGGGGTATTCAAACTCGTCCAATCTTCACTCGAAGTACAAGTCGATCAATGTGAAAGATGTTCTGGAGTCGAACATGGAAAGACATCGCTTGATTACCAGCTAATGATGCAAGCTATTAACAGGTGCGAGAGGAATCACTGATAATGATGATGACCCTCAAGGTACTACAATACAATTTGCGTGGTGTGAAAAAGGGACTTGGTGTGGAGCACTATGTAAAATATTTCGGTCGAAGGCCATTGATGTAAACCTGTCGCCAGAAGTGAGAAACTTGCCATTGAGGCATGCAAGCTTCAAAGTACTGAAAGGGTTGTTCCTAGGTCGACTTCTTGGATAATGATTTGATGTCGACAAGAGGTGACCCATCAAGGAGGGCCTTAATTAATCCCACATTTAAGACACGGAACGGAGTAAATGATTTTGGAGGTGAAAACAATCTGATGATACAGGGTTCAGGTTGGTGGTCATGAAAGAATGGAGCGTGAATGTATTGAAGTGGATGAGACACAGGTGAATTCTATGAGCGACTTCTCTTGAACATACTAGCGACACTGACATGGATTGGTAGTGTTAACCAAAAATATGGATGGTGCAATGGACCAATGGTGATATGACTGGTGAACAGAATAACCCAACCCAACTCGGATGTGGAGTGAAAGTGTCATGTTCAAGAGCGACTTGCTACCAATAACGTTTCTTCAAGTTTTCTTCGCAATTTTCCCTAGTCATTTCTGACCAGTACCTCTTTATTTTTGTCAAGCTTGAGGAGGATAACATATGCTTGTTCTATAATTTTCCCTTCAGGCAAACCCGTCACTATGTTTTAACGAGCCTAGTGATAGTGAAACTCGTTCTTGTCTATATGGACAAGTTTGTCGTTATTTGGTTTTAACGAGTTTAACGACAAAGATAACTCGGTCCTTTTCAATTTTAGAGAGTCTGAAAGGGACGTAAAGGAAACTCCAATAATCCTTTTTCGTCATATAATCCCTTAAGTCCGAAAAGGTATAAAATAATATGAAAGGGATGAATTTTCGGTAATTTTAACGAGCCGAACAAAACAAGCGCTCGATCGTTTTGTGTAATAATCCCTCAGGTCCAAAAAGATTAAAATCTAGAGGAGGGATAGCACTCTAAGTAGCTTTAATGAGCTGGAGAGGCCAATTCCTCAGCAATATTTTCATATTTTACGAGTCAGATGAAAAGAGCTTAAAGGAGACTCGTTTTTTGAGGAACGAGTGATAATTTCAGGTAGCAGCTGATTCCAGGTAAGGCTTGGAATTTTCCAATCATGATAGTGTCACAAGGATGGCTAATAGGATCACTCTTCGCAGTTGTTCCTCAAAAAGGGGTAAACAATCAAATGGAGGTGAATGATCAGCCAAAATAGAGCGGAAGTGATGGTAAGAACACGACCAGGGCTCAAAAGCTGATGATAATGCATTCACAATGGTTATTTACCGGGGATTGGTTCATTTTTAATGAGCTTAAACTATGGGAGAACGTTTGCTCATTGATAAGGTTTAATTTTTAACGAGCTTGAACTTTGCATAAAAACTGCTCGTGATAATGCTCATTGATTATTTGATTTCACCGCTAACCACTTTGTTCCTTCAAAGGTTGTACTGCCTGTTATGAAAGAACAACTGACCAAGGTAAAAAGCGGAAAGTCTAAGAACTTCGGCTATGATTCTATTTTGACCACTTTCGCCTTGGAAAAGATCCCACTGATGCAGTCGCAGTACATTTCATTTAGCTTACCTCCACCAACTGAGCCACGGATGCAGAGATGGGTCAACCTTATGGCCCGACATGCTGGTCAATCCCAGGTTTCCTTCTCTAATACCTTCTTCGAGTGGTTCAACCGTCAAGAGATGGTTTTTTCTGAGTGTCCATATGCTGGTATGGATTTCTGGGGTGACCCAAATTTGGTGCTGCCGGCTGGTGAGCAGTGGGGTGCTACCGGTAAATTCTCTGACCATATCCATGTTTATTGTTTTTTATAATGTTCTCGTGCTTTCTTCTATCAATACTAATCAAAACTCTTGTGCTCATGCAGATATTGGACCAGTTCGGCCAGCAGCACGTTTGAGAGTACCAGCTATTGTTCCAGCACGAGAGGCTGTGGGGAGGGCTATCCTTCGCGACCTTTTCGTGGCCAAGACTCTTTCAGCATTACAAGATCAGGTTGAGGGTCTCACTCTTGGTATTCCAGACATGAGGACCGAAGAGCTACCTCTGAGGTTGCAGCGACATACTACTGGTGTGCTGAGTCGATGGAATAGGCTTTTACGCATGATTACACAGGCGATGACTTGTTATCACCAACATCATTAGACTAGGGTGCCCCCTAGAATTTTGAGTTTTGGGTCGTTTGACTGATTCTGTCTTGGTTACAGAACATTATGTATAAACCATAAACAGTTATATATATATATATATATATATATATATATATATATATATATATATATATATATATTTGATTTTCGAAGCTTTATTTTGGTTAAGTTATATGATCTTGATGCAAATGTTGATGAAATGATTCTTTTATAAATTTCACAAATGTCTATCTAACAAATAATTTGCCAATGAGTCCATTAATGTGTTTAAGTTTCTGGAAATATGCTGATATTGAATAGAATCAAACTGCCTTTCCAAAATCTTGACCCTTAGGAACATGCGATAGATAGCTGGATTCCGTACGGAGTAGATACCGGTGAGTTTTAGGATGACGAGTTGTGAGTCTAGCCTAATGACGAGTCAGCGTATGCCACGTCTGATGGCATCAGAGGGGAGCTCTATCAACACGTTGTACTCAGCAATATTGTTCGTTGATCGACTAATACATACCCCTCTGAAACACACTAACTCGCTGCTTAGATCGAAGATGGCCCAGGCCACAAAAGATAGGTTCCGCGAACTACGACTCGCTCCGTCGGCATATCCAACAAATCATTCCAGTAGGTCCGACATCTACAACAAATGTAAAAGCGGATCACTTTAACCAAAACAATTACCCTTAGCGAAAACAAAAATGTAACAAAAGCATAGGGGTTACTATCTTGAGTCAAGAATAGTAACGCGTAAGGTACAACCCATTGCGGGGTTGTGCCAGTGGAATCCCATCATAATCCACTAACTCGTAGGCTCCTTTTGCTAACACACGCTTAACAACATAGGGGCCCATCCATAAAGACTTGAACTTACCTGCTCCAAATTTATCGGGCTCCTGGTCATAAAGTAAGACCAGGTCACCTTCTAAGAAGACACGGGGTTTGACATTCTTGTCGAACTGCACCTTGACTCATTTCTTATGGGATTCATTAGCCAAAGCGGCATCACGACAGGTTTCATCCAATTGGATTAGTTCCAAGAAGCGAGCCTCCTCTTTTGAAGCTCCAGGGGGAAGGTCGACCGTGAGTTTGAGGGACGAGATTTCACACTGAACTGGTAAGATTGCTTCCAGGCCATACACCAGTTGGAAGGGTGTAAACCCAATTGCATTCCTCACCGATGTCCGGTATGCCCACAAGGCTGAGTACAGGATCAGGTGCCAACTCCTTTTATGGACTCCAATCATCCTTTGTAGCATCCGCTTCAGGACCTTGTTGATTGCCACAACTTGTCCGTTAGCCTGCGGATAATATGGAGTAGAGCTATTGTGGGACAGCCCTAATTTGGCAGCCAACTCAACCATCATGTGATTGCGAAAATGTGATCCATGATCTGTGACTATGGCCTGTGGAATGCTGAATCTAGAGACTACATGATTGAAAAATAAGAGGGCAGCCGTTTCACCGCTGTTGTTTAATGTAGGCATCGCCTCGGCCCATTTGGTAAAATAGTCTACTGCGACTATGATATACCCATGCCCCCCGGTCAAGGTGGGGTTACATGTCATGGAATCTATGCCCCATTTGGAAAATGGCCCAACAGAAAGTATTGGTTTCAGAGGTGCAGGTGGTATTCTGGTTTTTCAATCAAAGATTTGACATGCATGGTAACTTCTGACTGCGTTTATGCAATATTTGAACATTGTTAGCAAGAAATATCCTCCTCATAAAATCTTTTGCGCCGTAGCGTAACCAGATTTATTCCCCCCCACACGTGCCTAAATGGCAATCATTCAGGACTTTTTCGGCCTCCTCGTGAGTGAGGCACCTCCTCAGAACTGTATCGACACCATGACGGTAAAGTGTATCACCGACGATAATGTAGTCTTTTGCTTGGTATCGAATGCATCGTTGTTCCGAGCGGGAGGTATTAGACCTATAAGTTTGGGTTTGGAGATAGATGATTATGTCTCCATACCACGGATTGCTTGAAGGTATTAGAAACAAAGATTCGTCCATGATCACTTCTTCTGATGTTGCATCATTGGACGATGATGGGAGATCGCATAGTAACTCCACGAAAACCAAGGATTTTTTCGATTTGGATTTTATAAATTCCATATCAAACTCTTGTAGAATTGCTATCCATTTTGAATATTTTCCCCCCAGTGTTATCGGGAAATCTAGTGTCTATGCAGAGCTTCTAGTCCCACTAAGACTGGTAGCTATCTTAGAAACAAACAAACTAAAACTACTTTCGTTTTCCTTTATGAGAAGTAGATAAGAGGGGAACAAAGGAGACCAACCTCTGTCTTGCACTTGGTTCCTTGCTTGATTCCTCTCCCTTCTGATAGATCTCTGCCACTCGCTTCCTCGTCTACCTAGCTTCAAAGAGCACCTGTGGAATCAAAGCAGCATAACGCTATCCAAGAACAGATATCTACTATCATAAACAATATAGGACTAGATATATATTGACCACACAAATGCATATATCATCAATCATACAAGAATGTGGAGGAAAACTCAAATAGCTTTATTAATATCAAGAATAGCAAAGAGGATTACAACCAATTGTTCTGAACTAGCGTCATCCTCTCAGCAAGAAAGCCCTTCTTCACCTCACGAAAAGCTTAGATCACCCAACACTATGATGTTACACCAAGAAACCAGCAGCACTTCCTTACAAGATACAAAATTCCAACCTCTGGATCTCTAGGATGAGGGATCCATATATAGATGATTGTAGGGAGGTGACAGCTTCTGAGATTTGATTAGTGTCCTCTCTCTGATAGTTCTTGATTCCACTTGGAGATTGATGATCTCTTACTCATCCCTAGGCAAATGCAGAGAGGCAAGTGTCACAGGAGAAGTTTCTGGAAGATTCCATGATCATCCACCTCGCAAATTGACTCTGCCATTTGTCCACTCTCGCCCATTTCTCCCCATAGAAGGGCTTTTCAGTATGCATTGTACCTCCCATGTGCATTTAGGTGGGATGCAACACACTTTGACCATGGAGTAGGTGAGATGGTCCAGTTTTGACCAGTTCTGAGTAGTTTTTCATGGAGAACTTCTGGGAGATGATGTAAGCAACTAACCTTGTTCTTTTAGGGGTTGGAACAACACTTTTAGGGACTTAGGAGCCCTTGGTTTATGGACATATATGATTGGGGTTGCAGTGCCCAAAAATTTCTATAACAATTTCCCCATAAAGCATGAGGTCGTTAATCTTTTGCTGTCAGGTGAAATGCTTTATCATGAGGATCCGAAGTTTTTCGAGCTGGAAGGCGACCTGTAATATGATACAATACAATACATTATCTTCATAATATTTTCATGATCTAGCTGAGGTAGGCATTCCCATGCTCAGCTTTATAAATTCATTTTCATGTACATAAGACAGACAATTGTCTAAGTGCAGACTGATGATTCTGGTAGAGCCATCATCCCTTAGATTGGATGATTATCTATGCAGCAATGGTGTACATTTGATGTCTTTATTTTCCTGAATATATATCGCAGCCCAGATGGATGAAACTAGATCCAGGGTCTTCAATCTCGTTCGATCTTCACTCAAAGTACAAGTCGATCCATGTGAGAGATGTTCTGGAGTCGAACATGGAAATACATCGCCTGATTACCAGCCAATGATGTAAGTTGTTAACAGGCGCGAGAGGAATCACCTATAATGATGATGACCCTCAAGGTACTATAGTACAATTCACATGGTGTGAATAAGGGACTTAGCATCGAACACTACGCAAAATCTATCGGTCAAAGGCCATTGATGTAAACCTGTCGCCGGAAGTGAGAAACTTGACATTGAGGCATGCAAGTTTCAAAGTACTGAAAGGATTGTCCCTAAGTCGACTTCTTGGATAATGAGCTGATGTCGAAAAGAAGCGACACACCATAGGAGGGCCTTAATGAATCCCACATCTATGGAACGGAACGGAGTAAATGATTTTGGAGGTGAAAACAATCTGATGATATAAGGATCAGGGTGGCGGTCATGAAAGAATGGAGCGTAAATGTATTGCAGTGGATGAGACACAGGTGAATTCTCTGAGCGACTTCTCTTGAACATACCGGTGACACTGACATGATGGATTGGTAGCGTTAACCCCAAATATGGATGGTGTGATGGACCAATGGTGATATGACCAGTGAACGGAACAACCCAACCTGACTCGGATGCGGAGTGAAAGTGTCATGTTCAAGAGCGACTTTCTACCAATAAAGTTTCTTCAAGTTTTCTTCCCAATTTTTCCCCAGTCATTACTGACCAATACCTCTTTATTTTGTCAAGCTTGAGGAGGATAACATATGCTTTTTCTATAATTTTCCCTTCGAGCAAACACATCGCTATGTTTTAACGAGCCTAGCGATAGTGAAACTTGTTCTTGTCTGTATGGACAAGTTTGTCGCTATTCGGCTTTAACGAGTTTAACGACAAAGATAACTCGGTCCTTTTCAATTTTAGAGAGTCTAAAAGGGACATAAAGAAAACTCCAACAATGTTTTTTCATCATATAATCCCTTAAGTCTGAAAAAAGTATAAAATAATACAAAAGGGATGAATTTTCGGTAATTTTAACGAGCCGAACAAAACAAGCGCTCGATCTTTTTGTGTAATAATCCCTCAGGTCCAAAAAGATTAAAATCTAAAGGAGCGATAGCACTTCCGGTCACTTTAACGAGTTGGAGAGGCCAATTACTCGGCAATCTTTTCATATTTTACAAGTCAGATGAAAAGAGCTTAAAGGAGACTCATTTTTTTAGGAACGAGTGATAAATTCAGGTAGCAACTAATTCCAGGTAAGGTTTGGAATTTTCCAATCACAGCACTGTCACAAGGATGGCTAACAGGATCACTCTTCACAGCTATTCCTCAAAAAGGTTAAACAATCAAATGGAGGTGAATGATTAGCCAAAATAGAGTGGAGGTGATGATGAGAACACGACCAAGGCTTCAAAGGCTGATGATAATGCATTCACAACGGTTATTTATCGGAAATTGGTTCATTTTTTAAAGAATGAGCTTAAACTCTAGGGGAAACATTTTCTCACTGCTTATGTTTAATTTTTAACGAGCTTGAACTCCACATAAAAACTGCTTGATCCAGTCATATAATAAGGATGTCTCATCTAAGATGGCATTTTTACAAAGCTTTGCCCCACATCCTTTCTTTATGCAAGTTAGGAAATGACCAATCCTACGAGCTTAAAGGGTTAGAGGACCTACAAATTTAAAAAATAAATGGTCACTCTTCGCTTGCATGCCAAAAGGTTTGCATGCCCCCAGGTAGAGCGAAAACTTTCCAGGTTACCAAAGATTGTTCTATCCACACTGCAGACAAAGCACTTCCTCGGCGATGTATACTAAAATAGACAAAGGTGAGTGGCGCAACTTGCCTCCACTCACATAACTTTGACGGAGGAATCTTATTCCAGTCTAATCTCATAAACCAGTCATATATCCTTCGCGGAAACCTACCCTATACCCAAGGTTTTTCTGCCAAAACAGACCATGGTGCATGCCCCCTGGGTTTCAGTCATGTCCTCCCGAATCACTCGCACTCATCAAGTGGACGAACTGGGGATTGATGAGACATTCCTTGCATGAAAATACCATTCAAGAATGGTATTTGACTATTTTCTATGTGTGAATCGGGGAATGAAAGCTGGTCTACGAGCTTGACCACTCTTCCTTCATGCGGAAAACACATTACTCTAAAGAGTGAGGAGACAATGGCTCCCATGCAATAAATATAGTCGCGTCCAAGGAGTAGATTATAATCCAGGGGTCCTTGGACTACCATTACGTTCATGTGAACGGTTTTCCTTCTCAATGTTATCGGCACATTGGGAAGGATCCCTAACGGTTGACTGGTTCCTTTATCAAAGCCCGTTAGATTTCTCATTTCTGGCAAAAGCGGTGGCGAACCAAGCACTTTCCAAGCAGTTGAGGAAAGGATACTCACAGAAGCCCCTTCATCTATGATGGTACCGGCCATGACCATTCTGTATATTTGAGCAATGATTCGAAATGGTACACTAGCCGGTAAACGAGGTTTACCTGGTAGATTCCAATCGAAGGAAACAACTAGGTTGCTTGGAGGTGGGACTGAATAGACGGCCGAATATGACTCTGACGAACTTCCTTCCTGTGGTAAAGGAATTGGTAGACTGCCCCATGTTCATCGGAGTCTGTGTTTACGAAGAGAATCTGAACAATGTCGCTCTTGTTCTCTTCGGTAATTGTATCATCTGAAGATGGACCCTCTGAAGGCAAGACCGGGTCAACTGCTGCCTCGACCTTTTGACTTTCATCTGGTGTGAATTCAGATGGTTTATATTCAATGATAGACGCTTCGACCGACCACAGTGGCGTGTTAGTCGGAAGTTCAAATAGTGATGGACTTGGCAAGAGTTTCTTATATCCAGGAGGGAACCGTAACGGTGAAACCAAACGGTCATCCAAAACTCTTTTAGCCTCATCTAGGAAGGGACAATGGTGGACGGCGTGATCGCCTTCACACAGTTTACAAGGGAATTTACTTTTCCTTTTCTGTCCCAACTTTTCACTTTCGCTATTGACGATGTACTTTCAACATAATCATCAGAGGTTGTTGACACCGGATTGTGCAAACGAGGAGACCAGTCTCTTAAGATCCGAGGGATGCAGGGACAATCTCGATGATAGTGATCTCCTTTGCAAATGACACATGGAGATTTAGGCTTTGACAGTGAAGTGTGTGGATTTTCACTAGATGATGCCTGGTTGCCCCCTGTCGTCTTCGGCTCCTTCTTCTTCTTAGTTACTTGACTTTTGGCTTTACCAGCTTCATCAAGCGAAGAGGAAGGAGGAGAGGGAGAGTCAGATGAAGTAGAAGGTTGGGGGGTAACTCTGGTATCATCTAGTTGCTGACTTGATTGCTCGGGAATCACGGTGTTCTGAATGACAGAGGTCGAGAAGAGCCATATGGGTAGGCCGATTATCAATCCTGGAAGTGACAATGTGGCCATATGGGGTGCACCAACATCTCCCCAAGAGGAGAAAGGACTAGGATTTCCTCCAAGGGGAAATCCTTGGTTGGTGGACTCCATTTTTCTCAACCTAAAACCAACGTAGGAAAGGTGATATTTATTCCGATTAAAATAAATTTTAGATGCTTTGACACAACTTTTTTTTCAATTTTTAAGAGTCGAGAAAAAACAAAAGATGACTCTAGTCGCCTTCGATTTTTAATGAGCCTGAAGTGACAAGTGCTCAAATGGACCTTTTCCTTTAAGGAGTCTGAAAAGGAACGAAAGAGACTACTCTGGAAATCTAGACAGAGGGATTACCAAACCAATCACAAAACTGCAGAATACTTTTTACAGTACGGCAGTCAATCTTCCCGAATGTTGTGTTCAGTGCATTGCAATCGATAGGGCGACAGACACGGCTTCCTATGGATAAAGGATATAGCCTATTGTGGTCTCCCAATATATACTTGACGGTACGTGGGAGCACAAGTCCGTACTAGCACTTGTCGTCTCGAAGTGGAGGAATCACCCAACCAGCAATGAAAACAACAGTTACCAGGATTTACAATGCCGGAATACGTCTCTAGCCTAGACTTCTAAACGTTGTGCGTTAGGTTCCAAAGCATTTTTAGATTCATTAAATTTATTTTACAGTTGATCTTGCTTAAGAAATTTTCCTTTCAGGTTCACTGCATGATGTAGATATACAATTCCTAAAATGCAATCTAAGATGATAAACAATTGTTTAATCTTCTTTTTGCAATGAAAATCCTAGCTACTAAAGAAAGAGAGATGATATTCTTTCAACATAGAGCAGAGAGCACACACTATATGCATTTTCCTAAATCAAACCAACAAACAGTCTAAATGCAAATGCACATGCATGTATTTGTTTTCAGCCTTCTTAATGTGTGAATGATAAAAAGAAATTTAAGCGCAAATCTGAATTATTTTTCAAAGCAACATTACTAACAAGTTTCTTTTCAAGAAAAATGAAGACAATGACGACACTTTGCGATTTGGAATTGAAAACTTTCTTTCAACACTTGAAAAACTACTAATTCAAATCAAATACAAGAGTAACGGTGTAATCGACTATCAAGAACAATCGGATTCTCTTCTATGACTGAAAACGACACTTGCGACACTTCCAAATCAAGAAACAACAGTTCAATTATGCTACTTCTTTGTAAAAGAGAACTGAAAATGGCTCACAATACATAAAAACATTTACAATTCTTTGCACAATGGAGGTAGAATAATGGCAAGGAAGGGGGTTTCCAACAGAGCTATACTGACTACAGACAGCAAAACTCCTTAATAGAGCTGGAAAGAGTGAAGAAAAACCAAAGTCTGGAGGCAAAATTAGCCTTCTTTGATCAGCGCACCTGTTACACAGGGATTCGAGTATGCATCCCACCTACAGCACACGGGAAGTGTGATGCATACTGATATCCTTGAAGAGAGGGTGCGATGGTACAGTGCGAGACTTTTGATCCGGTTCTTGATCACAGTTTGCAGCATAGTTCGGGGATTTAGGCCAAGCAAGTGATAATCAGTAAATAAATCACAGGGGTAGAACTAAGGAGGTTACTAGAGCCACCACAAGGGAAATTAGAGAGTTTGTAAATCGATTGTTCATTTCATAAACAAAACCCGGAGATAGACTGAAGCAGCATTGATCTACTTTGCACTTGCATGGAAAATGCAGTTCGAAGGCTAGCTGGCTTGACTTCAGGCTCTTTCTGTAAGTTTATAAAACAAACAAATATAGACAAACAAACAATCTATTCGTTCCCCAGCGGAGTCACCATTTTTTTATCGGGAAATCTAGTATCTATGCAGAGCTGCTAGTCCCACTAAGACTGGTAGCTATCTTAGAAACAAACAAACTAAAACTACTTTTGTTTTCCTTTATGAGAAGTAGATAAGAGGGGAACAAAGGAGACCAAACTCTGTCTTGTGCTTGGTTCCTTGCTTAATTCCTCTCCCTTTTGATAGATCTCTGCCACTCACTTCCTTATCTACCCAGCTTCAAAGAGAACCTGTGGAATCAAAGCAGCATAACACTATCCAAGAACAGAGATCTACTATCATAAAAAATATAGGAGCAGATATATATTGACCACACAAATTCATATATCATCAATCATACAAGAATGTGGAGGAAAACTCAAATAGCTTTATTAATATCAAGAATAGCAAAGAGGATTACAAACAATTGTTCTGACCCAGCGTCATCGTCTCAGCAAGAAAGCCTTTCTTCACCTCATGAAAAGCTTAGATCACCCAACACTATGATGTTACACCAAGAAACCAACAGCACTTCCTTACAAGATACAAAATTCCTGCCTCTGGATCTCTGGGATGAGGGATCCATATATAGATGATTGTAGGGAGGTGAGTCAGCTTCTGAGATTTGATTAGTGTCCTCTCTCTAATAGTTCTTGATTCCACTTGGCGATCGATGATCTCTTACTCATCCCTGGGTGAATGCAGAGAGGCAAGTGTCACAGGAGAAGTTTCTGGAAGATTCCACAATCATCCACCTCACAAATTGACTCTTCCATTTGTCCACTCTCGCTCATCGCACCCCATAGAATGGATTTTTAGTATGCATCGCACCTCCCATGTGCATTTAGGTGGGATGCAGTGCACTTTGACCATGGAGCAGGTGAGATGGTCCAGTTTTGACCAGTTCTGAGTAGTTTTTCATGGAGAACTTCTGGGAGATGATGTAATCAGCTGACCTTATTCTTTTAGGGGTTGGAACAACACTTTTAGGGACTTATGAGCCCTTGGTTTATGGAAATATATGATTGGGGTTGCAGTACCCAAAAATGTCTATAACACCCAGCAACTATCGCGACAATATATAAGTCATGGGGTTACAATTTGACAAAATGGTAGTTTTTCGAAAGAGGACATAGTGTCGAAATCTCTATATCACTTGAACAGCTGCGAGAACTAGCTTTTCAATGTAGGAGTACTTGCTTTCTATATCATTTAAGTTTCTACTCAAATAATATATAGGATGTTCAATTCCATTGTCTTCTTGAACTAAAACCATTTCAATGGTCGTATCCACTTCAGCCAGATACAGGTTAAAGTCTTTTTGATAATCATGAGCGTACATTAATGATGCTTTTATTAGGGATTCCTTTAAAGCATCAAAGCACGACCTGATCCCAGATGAAGGGTAATTCTTTTTTCAATAGACGAGTATAACCTTTAGGAAGTTAGGCGTAATTTGGAATGAACCTCCTCAGAACGTTTTCTTTCCCTCAGAGTTTCTGAATCTAAAGTATATTTGAGGGTGGAGGCAAATCAATGATATCCTGAACCTTACATGGGTCAAGATGAATCCCATCCTTTGAGACCATAGAGCCAAGTAAACGATCAGAACTGACACAAAACACACATTTGTGTAGATTGAGTCGTATCTTGCAGTGTTAGAAGCGTAGAAATATCGCTCTCAAATGCTGCGGATGATTGGTCCGCTTTCACGAATGAGATGGAAGATCGTCGAGATATGGTTGAACGATGTTTTTGATGTCATGGCAGGCATAATTCATTTCCCTCTGAAATTTTGCCCCTGTGTTCTTTAGACCAAAGGGTAGCTTGTGATATGCAAATGTGGCCCACTGACAAATAAATGTTGTCTTTGACTGGTCCTGTGGGCGAATATTTATTTGATTATACCCGGAAAATCCATCCATAAATGAAAAGATTTAACATCTGGCACATTCATCAATTATCTGGTCAATGAAGGGTGTAGGGTAGTTGTCTTTCGGACAAGCTTAGTTTACATCCCTATAATCAATGCACACTCTAATCGTTCCTTATTTTCTCATTACAGGAACAATATTTGATACCCAATCGGTTAGAGGAACTAGGTAAATAAAACCAGCATGGAGAAGTTTTTCAACTTCTGCCTTGATGGCAGCGACTTTCTTGGGGTGCACCTGCCGTAGTCGTTGTCGTACCGGTTTGACATCTGGATACATCTTAATTTCATGGTCAACTATGCTCGAGTCAATGCTTGGAATTTCATCATACGACCAAGCAAAGACATCTCTGAACTCGTGAAAAGAGTGTAATATTCTTCCAGTTCTGAAAGAGAACAAGATTTGTCGACATGAATATTCTCTACAACATCTGTTTTGGTCGAGATATTTATGGCGATAGTCTCTTCAATATTGGACAAGTTTCATTCGGAATCCACCATGTTTACAGTATTTGATAGAAAATCAAAAACTGAGGGATGATGAAGGTCACTAGGAGTATATTCTTTGTAATTCGGAAGATAGGAACGATGGTGGTAATCTTCCCATGGTGCCCTGTCAATCATCATTGACTGAACAATTCCTTCGTCTGTAGAATGTACTTGTGACCAAGGATCTGAAGGGTTACCATATTCCTTAGACCTATCTATCCAAATGCTTGATGAGCATTGATTTGGGTTTGCCTCCCATGCCGAAAACATTGATTGCTACAATATTTCTATTGGGATTGGAGGCAATACCTACAGATGATCCATGTTAATATCGTTTTTAGAGATCTTTTGAATAAAAGAGATCATATTGCAGGTTCCCACCATTGCCACTTCTGCCAGATTGATTGGAGGCTGTAGGGAAAAAGTCCCCATTAATATAGGGTCTTTTAGTAGGCCTACTCCGATATTTTGAAGCCAATGAGGGCTTCCATGGATCATTGGAATGCTTCCTGTAACTTGTGAACTATTGGGGAGAAATGTTTGTTGGTTGATGATTGTAATTCCTCCTTGAAAGGGAAATGCAATCTTCTTGAAGTAGGTCAACACAACGACTACCATAACATATATCCAGGGCCTTCCCAGTAGGATGTTGTAATCGAGGTTTTCGTCAATTACTTCAACATCTATTTCTACTGTTTTGCCCCCCAGTTCGATTTGCAGGTTCCTTAAAATCCCATATGGGGTGTACGTTCATACATCAAATGCTTTTAATGTCGTCAAAGATCACGACAAGGGTGGAGATCCTAAAGTTTTCCAACAACTCATCGACATAATAATACATGTAGATGCCCCCTCATCAATAATTGTTCGATGAACAATTTTGTTGAGGGCTTTCACTTGAATAAGGAAAGCTAGTTGAGCTGGTAACTGAGGGTCATATCCTTTGTGATTAAAGGACACAAGATTGGAATCTGTTGGGTCAATCCCACCTATCGCTGATAATAAAGCCTGCTTTTGGGAGGGACAATTTTGCAGTACCTCAAGTGTCGACATAGTGGATGGCGATTGGGCGATATCCTCCACTATATTATAATGCTTTGCTGCTCTGGCATGAGGATTAAATGTAGATTTGTGTACTACTCCCTTTGGCGGCTTTATCATTAGTTCATGAATGATGGGTAGCACAATTTCGATCGAAGTTGTTGTCGAACTACTAGGTAGATCATTAGCCTTGTTGTCCAATAGCTGTGGATTCCTGTAATCTTTATTCCTTGTCGATATCAAAGCATCATTTTTATACTTCGAAACCAACAACATTAGCACTTGGGATGGGGAAGCATTGTCACTAGAAACCATATTTGTTCCTAGATTTGGAAACGGATCAGTCAATACTGCTATGGAGTAGTAAAGAAGGTATGTTTTTTATGATTATTTCAGTATCTTTTCATTGAAATTTACAAACCTTTTACATCATGAACTAGGAAAATAATAAAGAATTATAATAGACAGTGTGAGATTAATATGCAAGACGAAAATGCTGACAATTGTCATTTCATTATGCAGAAAGGAGGAAAAACGAGAAGTTGTCGTTCCAAAGGAAAGGAAAGGACGGGTTAACCGTTGTCCCTTTGATGGGAGACCGAATGCAAACAAGGCAAAGCAAATCAAAGTGAATCAACCCGGGTAAGGAGGTGGAGATAACAACTCAGTGTAGGAGAGAAAAGAAATGACTGAGGACTAACGGTTTGGCGAATCCCTCAGAATCCTTGATCTAGAGGGATCGTTGTTTTATCTATTTCTGCACCTACATATCTCCGCCATCACCCTTATAAAAGGGGCAGCACTGTTAGCTCGAGGGAGAGTTGGAAATGGTTATGCTTTTATTTAATTTCCTTTAAGATCAAAACTTTGATCATCGAGTCTCGTTAAGAACTGGTTTATTGTAATTCTGCTCTATGCATTAATACAAACTTGGTTATTATTTCATCTCTGAGTCTGGAATAACTTTAAGCAGTGTACCCCTAGAGGCTAAGGGCCCGGCCCTGGAGGACACTTGCTCCTGTATTATTACGTTTGGTTCATGTGTGGTTTGCCTATTGACGTCATTTGGTAATCTGGTGTGTTTTATAATTTTACATCACATGCTCTGTTATGTTTAATTCATTAAGGCTTATACAGACAGAACAATTGTATTGACTCTGCATCATATTACTATTCTTTTAAGAGTTGCTCTAATACTGCTAGTCTTTACAGAATACTGTTACTGTTCCATTACAGAGCTTTTGTGCTGTGCACCTGTTCATTAATGTTACGGAATTCATCTGGGAAGTTATGTTCTTTGTGACTGTTGGATTTACGAACAATTCTGTTCTATTTTGAAATGCAGTCATACTCTTCTAATTGAGATCGATACTTGGATCAGATTACGATTTAAGTGTGTTGTGTGCGTATATGGTTTTTAAGCGATGTTCCATAATTCATCAGTAATCAGTACTGTTCCATTGGTGTGTGTTATTCAATCCGCCCTTAAGAGTGAAAGATTGCCGTTTGATTCCTGTAGATTATGATTAATGCATTTGATCTGATAGACTAAGAGGTTACTGCTTGTGAGACTTAGTGTTGTTCTATTTCTTAGCTGTTGTTCCATTTCAGATTTGTTGCTCCATTTCAGATTCGCTGTTCCATTTCAGACTTGCTGTTCAATTTCTTAATTGATGTTCCATTTCTTATTTTCCGTTCCAATTCCTGGTATTGGCGTGAAGAACGATTGCAGACTGTAGTGAGCATTGACATCTACTGTCCGGCTCCCAGATCCACAATCTGTTCTCTGATTTCCTTTTCCATCAGTTTCCAAAGGGATGGGTTATTGCTACCGAACCCTTGACTGATAAGTTGCTTAGTCTTTTGAAGGTGTGATTTAATCTTTTGAAGTGGTTAAGCTGTAGACAATCATCCATTTACTCTTGTATTTCTGAACACTGTACTACTAGCATTACTCTGGCAAATGATAGCCTCAGACTGAGACACTCTTTGAAATAACGAAACATTCCCGTATTGACATATTAATGTGAGGTAATTAGAGGTGAAAGAGACCCTTTTTGTAGCTCTACATTTTGGTGCCGTTTCCGGGGAAAGAGTGTAGCCATTTGTTCTTTTTTTCAGAGTAGTGTACAAACCTGTTAGGGAAGAATTGGGTTTTAAAAACGGAAGGTAAGAACCTACGTGTGGAGCATGTAAAAGCCCTGCTCCTCTTCCCGCTTTCCTACAGATTTGCTGTTGTTTTGTTTGAGTAGAAATTAGTAGTTAATTTGAGTGCATGACTAAGCAGAAAAATCCAGAAAAAAAATTCCAAACCTCTACCCAAGCCAGAAAACGCTAAGGGGCTGGTGACCCTTGGCCGAACAACCTTCATAGACGAAATCTACAAGAAAGCAGAATCTCAGCCCTCAGCAGGACCCAGGAAAGTCATTTCTAAACAACCTACTAGTTCCCTTCAGGCCATAGGATCACCATCTGTAGCCTTTGTTGAGGTGCATAGTCAAACTGAAGAGCAGGACTTTCAAGAAATTGAAAATTCTACTCCAGAACTATTGCAGGAAGGGAATCTCAGCAATCTTTGTGAAGGAGAAGGAGAAACAGGGGAAACTGAGGAACGAAGGTCTCCTATTGGAACAACTCAGCCATCAAACAGCCCAGACAAGGGAAGTGCTACAAAAATCATTGTTGAAAAAACTCAATCTCCTCAGACATCAGGCACTCTCATTATCCCAGATAGAGGAAGTGTTATTAAAATTGTCCCTGTTAAATCCATTCCCTCTCAACCTAGGAATACTCTCCTAGATATCCCAGAAGGATACTGGCATATATTCGACTCAATGTCTCAAAACCAGCCAAACACTCAAACTTCTACATTACAATACCCCATAGTGGATTTTGCAGCAAATGCACCTATGAAAGCAATCCCTCTTCAACATATCCCTACATTCCACGGTCTTACATCAGAAGATCCAGATGCATTTCTATTTGAATTTGATGTACTATGAAGGGGATATGATTACACCACCGACCCCCAGAAACTGAAACTATTCCCCCCTACATTAAAAGGGGCTTCTTTAAGATGGTTTAAGGGATTAGGCGGCAGGGTTATAAATAACTGGGATCAAATGAAAGAATCTTTTCTGAAAAAATATCAGGACTATTGTAGGTCTAGAGAACTGAAGGATGAAATATTCCAGATGACAGCTAGACCAATTGAAACATTAGAGGAGTATGTGGAACGCTTTCAGTATAATCTTCAAAGATCTCCCTATGCATCACTACCTTTACCTGATAATGTGCTAAAAACAGCATTAATAAGGGGCATGAAGGAACAATGGATTGAAACATTAAATATTATGGGAAAAGGAGATATTTATCAAGAAATTTTTTTTGACATTATTGATTTATGTATCAGGAGCTCGAGAGGCAGCACAAGAGTAAAACCGGCAGAACATGATCAGTTTGTAAGAGATAATAAAATTCCAACAGAAGGAGTAATGCGTGTAGAAATTGGAAATTTATTGGAAAATTTTAAAACTGATATACTAGGGACACTAACTACACAACTTGATATTATGCAGGCCAAACACAAGCAAATGGAGGCAGAACATAATTTGAAAATCTTCTGTCCCCGTTGCAGGAAAAAGCATAGTCATAAGGAGTATCCACTGGATGCGGTCCAAACATGCGCCATCTGTACAAAAGATCACCTGACGGAAACTGCCCCTCACTCCCTGGATTGAAAGCAGTATATAAGGAAGCAGAAGAAGATCCAGAATCGGTGTATTTGCTCAACCAACACCGTCAGTGGCAGCCGAGACAATCTGGTATGTTTCCAGACCCAAATTCTTCTTTTTAGCCTCTGCAGTATAATTCTCAACAATATAATATGTGGCAGAGTCAATCCCAATCCCCGTTTCCAAACTAGTCACCGCAGTCGTTTCCTTCCTCAAACCCGTGGCTGAATCAGGCAAGCCAATCTGGTTGGCCAAATCTTCCTTATACCCCACCATATTGGCAAAGTAACTCATATCCACCACAATGGACTCCCCCTACTTCACAAAGTTCAGCCTGGCAGACAAACTAGCAGAGACCGATGCATCAGCCAGTAGGAACCATTCCGCTCCCTCAACCTACACTGCTAGCCTTACAACAAAATCCCCAGTCTAATCTGAGACCACAACTCCCAGCCCAACCCAACCCCAATCCAAATAACAGACCGGTCCAATCTGTCCAAATCATAGAAACACCAGAAATAGGAGCTGATCTGAGGGAGTGTAATGATCTTCAGTTAAGATCTGGGCGTATTATTGAAACTGAGGGAGATAAGATAGTTCAGGTTGACAATCAGTTACCCAGAGAACATCTGTCACAACAAGAGGATGTGAATAAACAACAAACTCATAATCAAGCAACCACATCCTCTCCTTCATTCCCAAAATGATTAGTCATACCTCGACCTATACAATATCCTGATTTTGACATTTTGGGAGAATTACAAAATCTGTACATAAAAATTACATTCCTCCAAGCCATTCGAGACATCCTGATATACGCAAAAACTATCAAAGAATTGTGAATAAAGAAACCAAGGAGGAATATAACAAATAATCCAAAAGTCCAAGTCGTTGGCACTCTATCTGACTTACTATCAGGAAAAGAAACGCCCATTAAATATGAAGACCCAGGAAATCCAATTGTAACTGTCCAAATTTATGGTCAGACCCTGTCCAATGCCTTAGTTGATCTAGGAGCTGCAATTAATATCTTAACAATTACTACTTGTCAAAATCTAGGCATTACATCTATAGAACCCACCTCTACCTTGCTAGAATTGGCTGATCAATCTGTGGTTAGGCCGGAGGGTACACTGCATGATGTCATGGTCTCTGTTGATTCCTGGGAATATCCAACCGATTTCCTGATAATAAATCCCAAAACCCGACTTGATGGACATCCATTTATTTTAGGTAGACCTTGGCTTGCCACTTCCAATGCTCATATTGGCTGCCGACAAGGAAATATGACCATAACCAGAGGACCAAATATCAAGAACTTAGTTCTATATCCTCCAACGCAGCCAAGTGTCACAATAATCAAAACTAATAAGCACCATGTATCATACCTTACTGATAACATTAGATCTCCATTAACCATACAAGAGGCACTTGATTTCAAAGACCAAACAGAAGATGATGCCATTAATAATTTCATTAGTCAAACTGAATCCAGATCCTACACACAATGTCATATGATAGAAGCAGCATTTGACAATGAATTAGAAGAAGATCCTCTGAAAGATACACATGATCAAACAATACCTGTTACTTCCATTGAAAATAGTAAAATTGTGGAGATTGAACTGGGTAAAACCTTAAATATTAATGCGAACCTCACACTCGAGCAAGAAATGAAGCTCATCCATTTGTTAAGGAAATATAAAGAAGCATTTGCATGGGACTATCCTGATATGAAAGGAATTGACCCCCAATTATGTACACGCCACATTTATATAGAAAAAGATGCAAGACCTATTCGTCAACCTCAGAGGAGACTAAATCCTCATCTAAAAGATGTGGTAAAAGCTGAACTTCAAAAACTTTTAGATGTCAATTTTATCTACCCTATCTCTGATAGTAAATGGGTCTCTCCACTGGTGGTGGTACCAAAAAAGAATGGGAAATGGAGAATCTGTGTGGACTACAGAGAGCTAAATAAAGCAACACAAAAAGACCACTTCCCTCTCCCATTCATCGACCAAGTATTAGAAACTTTGGTAGGAAAGAAATTCTTTTCTTCCCTGGATGGCTTCAGTGGATAGAATTAGATTCAGATTGCCCTTGAAGATCAAGACAAACCTACTTTTACTTGTCCTTGGGGAACATTTGCCTACCGAGTTCTACCCTTTGGATTATGCAATGCTCCTGCCATATTCCAAAGGGTTATCCTTAGCATTTTTGTAGATTTAATAAATGAAGGACTTGAAGTATACATGGATGATTTTACACCATACGGAGATGATTCGATCCAGCATTAGATACCCTAGAAAAAGTCCTATAACGCTGCATTGCTACCAGGCTTTGTTTAAGCCACGAAAAATGATATATGATGATGACTGAAGGACTTATCCTAGGACATTATATTTCAGCAGCTGGCATTCAGGTAGACCCAGCCAAAATCCAAATAATTTTGCTTATTCCCACCCCTACTACTCAGACAGAAGTGCGCAATGTTCTTAGATTTTTTGGTTATTATAGGATATTTATAGAACATTATTTGCACATTGCTGCACCTCTGTATGCACTAACTGGTAACGTTAATTTTCTTTGGACAAAAAAAAGTAAACGTGCTTTCAAGGATCTGAAGAAGCTTGTGTCCATAACCCCAGTCCTTCGAGGACCAAATTGGGATTTTCCATTTCAGATATCATCTGATGCCTCAGATATAACCATTGGAGCAGTCCTTGGGCAGGAAGAGAATAAAAAACCATATGCAATTTACTACATCAGCAAAAATTTATCTCCTGCTGAATTAAACTATACTGTTACTGAAAAACAATTTCTAGTTGTAATACATGCTATCAATAAGTTTAGACATTACATTACTGGATATCCTGTTATCTTGTATACAGATCATTCTGCCATAAAATATTTAGCAAATAAGCTTGTCACAAATGGTAGAATAACTAGATGGCTGATTTTATTGTAGGAATTTGACATTACAATCAAGGATCGACCTGGCAAAGAAAATCCTGTAGCTGATTTTCTCTCAAGAATTCCAAATCCAATTGATGCAGCAGCAGTTGAAGACCAATTTTCGGACGAGCATCTGTTTGCTGTGGTTATTCAAACACCCTGGTATGCTGACGTTGCCAATTATCTAGCAGTGAGTAAATTACCGAAGCATCTAACCCCTAATGAGCGGAAACAGATTGTTCAGCGGAGTGCTCGATTTTCTTGGATTGGGGGCTATTTGTTCCATATAGGGGCAGACATGCATATCAGGAGATGCGTTCGAGAAGATGAAATCTTTGACATTTTAAAAGCCTACCATGACAGACCATGTGGTGGACATTTTGCCGATCGTAGAATGGGACATAAATAGCTGCAGATAGGGTATTATTGGCCCACAATTTTCAAAGATGCAAAGAAATTTGTCCAAGCATGTGACAGTTGCCAGAGAGCAGGATGCCCTGGTCAGTCTGATGAGATGCCTTTGAAACCACAACTAGTCATCAAATCATTCGAGCGATGGGCTCTTGATTTCGTTGGACCAATTAACCCATCATCAAACCAGAAAACATATATTCTGGTGGCAACAGAATATGTCACCAAGTGGGTTGAAGCAGAGGCATTGCCAAGAGCTACAGAGGACTCTGTCATACAGTTCCTGTTCCATCTATTTGTACGTTATGGCCTTCCAAGAGAAATAATTATAGACGGTGGACCACAGTTTGCTATGAACAGAATAGCTGCAACACTCAACAACTATCATGTCCAGCATAAAATCACTACTCCATACCACCCACAGGCAAATGGGCAAGGTAGAAAGCAACAATAAAATAATAGAAGCAATCCTAACGAAAACCATTGCGTCACACAGACGTGATTGGGCTGCCAGACTACCTGAAGCACTGTGGGCTTACAGAACAACATGGAGAAGCACCACTGGTTACTCACCTTATCAATTAGTGTTTGGAAAACAACCCATTTTCCCCATAGAATTCGAAATCCAAAAATTACGAACAACACAAGAAGTTGGCTTAGATTTAACTGAGGCACAGATTAATCGATTGCAGCAGATCAATGAGCTGGATGAAATTAGGCTCTCTGCACTTCAAAACACTGCCCTGATCCAACAGTAGCAAGCTGGCATGATGCTCTCATTAAAAACAAAGTCTTCCATGAAGGAGACTGGGCTCTTTTGTACAACTCCAGGTTTCAGGACTTCCCTGGGAAACTCCAGACTCGTTGGTTGGTACCATATGAAATCCAGAAGGTACATGACAATGGGACCCTTACTCTAATCACTATTGACAGTTCTAGATATGCCTTCAAGGCAAATGGCCACCGAGTTCGTCTCTATCGAAAACCACTTACCCAGGAGTCCTTTTGCCAGCAACTACGCCAAGACTCTGATATGGAGATTTTGGGGGAGGAAGAGAAGTCTTCCTCACCTGTAATTCATTAAGGAATTTATTTCTTTTTACAGTTTGTACATAATTCCCTTCTTTTTAATCATTTTTGTACATATTCTTGAATCAACGTTTTGCTGCTATTTTTGTTGTTCCTTTTTTTTTCTCAAAAGAATAGCTTTTTCTTCTGGCTGTTCCTTTTTCAAAAGAGAAACCCCCTTTGGATTAGCCATCATTTTGTTGTAATTTGTTTTTTTTCTTTGTGTTTCAGCTGTTCCTTTTCCAAAGGAACAACATTTTTTATTTATGTTGTTCCCTTTCCAAAGGAACGACCTTTTTCCTTGTTTTTTTGTTCCTTTTCCAAAGGAACAACATTTTTTATTTCTGTTGTTCCTTTTCTAAAGGAACGACCTTTTTCCTTGTTTTGTTGTTCCTTTTCCAAAGGAATGACATTTTTCCTTGTTTTGTTGTTCCTTTTCCAAAAGAACATCATTTTCGATTTCTGTTGTTCCTTTTCCAAAGGAATGAAATTTTTCCTTATTTTGTTGTTCCTTTTCCAAAGGAATGACATTTTTCCTTGTTTTGGTGTTCCTTTTCCAAAGGAACAGCATTTTCGATTTCTGTTGTTCATTTCCCAAAGGAACAGCATCTTTGCTTGTTTTGTTGTATCTTTTCCAAAGAAACAACATTTTCGATTTCTACTGTTCCTTTTCCAAAGGAACGACATTTTTTCTTGTTTTGTTGTTCCTTTTCCAAAGGAACAACATTTTCGGTTTTTGTTGTTCCTTTTTCAAAGGAACAGTATTTCTGTTTGTTTCTTCTATTCCTTTTCCAAAGGAACAACATTTTTTCTCTTCTGTTATCCCTTGCATGTTTTTTCTCTCCTTGAGAAACAGCTTGCTCCTTTTGCTATGCTAAATTGAGGATGCTTATTGCTCCTGTTCTTGCAAGTCTTTTAGAATACAGCTATGCACTTATGCAATGGATACAAAATCACAAATACTGGAATCAGTCAATCATAAATCGCTATCTTTATAAGAAATTGATCTGAATTGGTAAGAGGACAGAAGGAAGGACACGCTTATTTATCATATTTTGCTACGATTGTTCTACTAATTCTGCTCTGATTGGTTATCTTTATCATGATGATCCCTTTTCATCCTCTTTGATCATTATTTAGGAATAAGAGCAAAGGGTTTGTATCTTCCTATTGAGATGTTAAGACTTCTTCCACCATTCCTACTCTTAAGGAGTGTTGAACCACCCTTTGTGTATAAATAAGGGAAAGTACTTTATGAAAAACAAAGAAAAAAGAGCAAACATGACTTATAAGTTGTCAAATGCAGGATAGGGGGTCTCATCAAGAGCCAGCCTACCATGATCATGAGGATGAAAGCGAAGTGGCATTCCCACTATGGCCACCACACCAGGGATATGGTCCAAAAGGTATACCAAATAAACAACCCTTGGAACAAGAGGTCTCATCACGAGTCGACCTGCCAACCTTTCGCTCCTTCCTCGTGAATGGCATTGTGGTTAACTAGTCACCAAGCTAGCATAATTGCCTACATTTTGACATCACACAACATTCCCTAAGCATACACAAAGGATCATGGTTCCATGGGTGAAATAAACAACTCTGCCAAGGTTATGGACACCTGTCGGCAGCAGAGCACTGTTAATGGTATTGAAGTCACATTATTTACACCAATAGGTAAGTTACTAGCACCCTTCTGTTTCTTATACCTTAGTAATTAATCATATATTATTTCCCGAATCATATAATGCATGTAACTATATTATCACCAATCATGGCAAAGCAGTTGACAATGACCGCATTAGACTTGGAATGTACGGCAGATGTCCTATCCTCCCAACCTCGCATCATATCACAGCAGCTTTTGACGTATCATGCCTTGATAGAGGTAATTTGTTGCTTTTGTAAACATGGCATATTGCCATACGTTGTTCCTTTATGACTCTGCTTCAAAGCGTGCGCTGCTCCTTTATTTGACGGCTGGGACAACCTATCACATTGCGGGGGGGGAAGTTAACCTTATCATTCTGTGGGTTACGTGTCAGCCCACTATTCGGGAAGTTGTGTACTAGGGTATGGCACGGCTCAACGGCATACTATTTTTATTTTTCTGCATGACTTGTTGTTCATAAGCCAGTTCTATTGTATACTCTGCAGCATTAGATTTTGAACAAGTCTTGTGTTTTTTAGCCTCTCTGTGTTTCAACAGCACAAATGGCTGTCGTTCCATTAAGAGTTTACAGCGAAACCATGGGAGGAAGATCGATTCGGAAAGAACCGCAGGTGTTAACAGTCTCTGCTGCTGCCCGGGAAATCCTGGCAAGAGCAGGGCGGCTGACTTATCTCAATCACTTGCAGGAGTCTAACGAGACTGTGGAAATTGAATTCTTGCAGAATTTGCAAGAGGATTACTCCACAGTAAGGGGGAGACACATAGCAATCACTGATGACATAATTGCAGAAGTCTCGGGACTACCAGGCACTGGACTTGTATGGACGTTAAAAAAGGAAAGATTGCAGAAGGTTATAGAAATCTTCCAGGATGAAGGCCAGAGCCTGGCAATTAGATGAAAGGGAGTTCTGCCAGCAGCACTAGGAGAGCCGTGGGTAGAATTGGCAAAGACAATTCAAAGCTACATCACCTGTGAAGGTAGAAAAGACGTGGTAAGACCACGACATCTTAAACTCTTAGATGTACTAAAGCAAAAATGCTCTGTGAATTTACCTGCATTTTTTAGTACATCACTTCATGACGTTGCACGGAGCATTAAAAAAGCATAGCATATAGATTCAGTTGTTAGTCATCATGGGTTGATTCGGTTAATTGTCAGCCATAGCCTCACCCAGAGAAGCTGGGAAGAGCTAATTGCCATGATAAATGGGGGATTGACCACACCATCCCCAAAGCGTAAACATACCACCAGTACACCTGAGCGTCCAGAAAAACGCAGGGAATTAGCAAAGCGTAAACATGCCTCCGGCACACCCAAGCATCCAAAAAAATGTAGGGAATTGGCAAAGCGTAAACATGCCACCGGTATACCCGAATGGCCAGAAAAACACAGGAAATCGGTCCGGCTAGCATGACTACGAGGGAGGCTGGAGAATCCCTAAGAAAACACCAGCCAGCTGGTAGAAATTGAAGATGAGCAACCCTCACGGCCAGAAGGGGAGGCCGAGCAATCGCAAGAAGAAGAAGAAAAATAATAAGAGGCCGAGCAATCTGAAGAAGAAGAAGAAAATGAAGAAGAAGCCGAACAATCTGAAGATGAAGGAGAAAAAGAAACTAAAGCCGAAGAAGATAAGGAATAAGAAGCCGAGAAATCCAAGTGGGAGGAGGAAACGGAACAACAGGAAGGTAGCCCATTGCAGGACCCAGTGGGAGAAGATGAATTGGCCGAAGTCTTGGCCAATATGGGCGAATATGGCCAACCTTCCAGTCCATCAGACCCCCATGCCAAGAAGAAACCCTAGGAGGAAAATGCACCTGAAGAAACACATGCAAAGGAGGCAGGAGAAGAGAATCTACCTGTTCATGATGAAAAGATGATAAGAGATACTGAACAGGAACAATTCGTTCCTAACCAGAAGACATTAGAAGAAATTCCGGAGGAAACAGGGGCATAAAGAGAGGTCGCCCAAGAAATAACAGAACCAGTTAGGGTTCTTGCCCCAGAACAGCCAGAGCAGGATAGTGAAGAAACACCCCAGAAGGAAAATCTGGGAATTAGTCACAGTCCAGGCCGCAGTGAACAGCCTACTATTCCTTCTAAGGAAATTTTGGAAATTAAAGAACTGTGAAAGGAACAACAAAGATTATTGAATATAATAGTCCAGCTCCACCAGCAGATTAGGATTCTAAAAGCAAGACAAAGGGTAAAAAGAACTTCGGGAAGGAAAAATGTGACCACTCCAGCAAAACCCCTCAAGGCAAAGGGGCGGAGGACTAGAATCCATCCTGCTGTTCAAAACCCTATCGAAAACTAGGTTGCTGTTCCAACTGATGCTAAGAAACAGACTGTTATTCCTATAGAAAAGGAACAACAATGGACTGATATCCACGTTAAGATAGAAATGGATGAGATGATGACCCAGGCACCACTTTCGGGAGGCACCACTTTCGGGAGTAATAAGGGTTATGAACTCAAAGCAACGCAATAGGAAAGTTCAAGTAAAATTCCCGGCCTCCACTGCCACATGGAGAAAAGATCCAAAAACAGTAACACTGCAAAAGGGTTTGAAGCAACCTCAAAAAGAAGTAGAGGAGCTTAGGGAGCAAACGGTCCCTTGTGAAAAGTATGAAGAGCTGCAACAGCAGATTAGGAACGTCAATCTATCTGAAAGCCAGGCCTTTGAAGGGTGGCGAAGGGAACGAGAGAAAGTCGCAAAGGTAACTCGTACGTTAGATATAGTTATCAAGCAGATGGATACCTTGTGTTCTTTATACAATGACGTCTTAACATGTAGAGCCCCTACCAAGAATTATGCCTTGTTTATACTGGAACGGTATTTGCAACTAAAAATAAAGGCTATTAAAGCAGGTGCTCCCATACAAATTAACACTGTCAATGATTTTATAGACTTCTGTAAGAACTACGAGGTAAAAGTCCAGAGACTACTATGTGAGTTCTATTTACATAACCTTGTATTAGACCAGGAGACCGAGTTGAACCCTGGCCCTTTTGTTGGGGATTTCCAATTGCAGGCGTCCATCTCATTTGCGATTAATCAAATTAAATGGCTTAAAGCTTATAATATTTTCCAAAGGCAAGAAAACGGACTAGATTTGTGGGTAAGGGCTGAGCCTAGGGACCCAGTACAGTTGTGGAGAGCACATAGAAACCTCATGAAGACTCCGGGTGTAATTGAAGCATTAGGACCCATGCATGAGGCACTCATTTGGCAAGGATTAGAATACTTTTTCTCTATCAAAGACCTTGCCATTGATGCAGCTAAATTTCAGTATCAAATCTCTAATCCGAATATCGAGCTCAGGGAACCATTTAAGTATGAGAATTTTAAATTAGGTACCAACCGCTTCCACCTCTATGGCGAAATCATTTTGAGGGCAGGGCCATTCTGATTAAGATATAGGTTTCGAAGTCCAATTATTTGGCACCCTACACCCGGATACCAAGCCCTATATGAGATGCCCAAGGGTCAGATAAGCCATTTCTTTGACTTCCTAGTTACTCATCATGGCTGTAGGCCTCCACATGAGATTCCATCTCTAGCCTATTCTCTCACTGCCTTACATGTCAACTACAATGTTTTCATGAGGGCATGAAACAGGGTAAGCAAGGGGGTGTGTGGAGTACTAAAGAAGGTATGTTTTTGATGATTATTTCAGTATCTTTTCATTGAAATTTACAAACCTTTTGCATCATGAACTAGGAAAATAATAAAGAATTATAATAGACCATGTGAGATTAATATGCAAGATGAAAACACTAACAATTGTCATTCCTTATGCAGAAAGGAGGAAAAATGAGAAGTTGCCATTCGAAAGGAAAGGACAAGGACGGGTTAACCATTGTCCCTTTGACGGGAGACCGAATGCAAACAAGGCAATGCAAATCAAAGCGAATCAGCCCGGGTAAGAAGGTGGAGATATCAGCTCGGCGCAGGAGAGAAAAGAAATGATTGAGGACTAACGGTTTGGCGAATCCCTCAGGATCCTTGATCCTGAGGGATCGTTGTTTTATCTATTTCTGCACCTAGATATCTCCGCCACCACCCTTATAAAAGGGGTAGCACTATTAGCTTGGGGGAGAGTTGGAAATGATTATGCTTTAATATAATTTCCTTTAAGATCAAAACTTTGATCATCGAGTCTCGTTAAGAACTGGTTTATTGTAATTTTGCTCTATGCATTAATACAAACTTGGTTATTATTTCATCTCTGAGTCTGGAATAACTTTAAGCAGTGTACCCCTAGAAGCTAAGGGCCCGGCCCTGGAGGACACCTGCTCCTGTATTATTACGTTTGATTCATGCGTGGTTTGCCTATTGACGTCATTTGGTAATCTGGTGTGTTTTATAAGTTTACATCACATGCTCTATTATGTTTAATTCATTAAGGCTTCTACAGACAAAACAATTGTATTGACTCTGCATCATATTACTATTCTTTTAAGAGTTGATCTAATACTGCTAGTCTTTACAGAATATTGTTACTGTTCCATTACAGAGCTTTTGTGCTGTGCACCTGTTCATTAACGTTACGGAATTCATCTGGGAAGTTATGTTCTTTGTGACTGTTGGATTTATGAACAATGCTGTTCTATTTTGAAATGCAGTCGTACACTTTCTAACTAAGATCAATACTTGGATCAGATTAGTATTTAAGTGTGTTGCGTGCGTATATGGTTTTTAAGTGTTGTTCCATAATTTATCAGTAATCAATATTGTTCCATTGGTGTGTGTTATTCAATCCGCCCTTAAGAGTGAAATATTATCGTTTGATTCCCATAGATTATGATTAATGCATTTGATCTGATAGACTAAGAGGTTACTGCTTGTGAGACTTAGCGCTGTTCTATTTCTTAGCTGCTGTTCCATTTCGGATTTGATGTTCCATTTCGGATTTGTTGTTCCATTTCAGAATTGCTGTTCAATTTCTTAATTGATGTTCCATTTCTTATTTGACGTTCCAATTCCTGGTATTGGCCTAAAGAACGATTGCAGACTGTAGTGAGCATTGACATCTACTGTCCGGCTCCCAGATCCACGATCTGTTCTCTAATTTCCTTTTCCATTAGTTTCCAAAGGGATGGGTTATTGCTACCGAACCCTTGACTGGTAAGTTGCTTAGTCTTTTGAAGGTGTGGTTTAGTCTTTTGAAGTGGTTAAGCTGTAGACAATCATCCATCTACTCTTGTATTTCTGAACATTGTACTACTAGCATTACTCTAGCAAATGATAGCCTTAGACTGAGACACTCTTTGAAATAATGAAACGTTCCCGGATTGACATACTAATGTGAGGTAATTAGAGGTGAAAGAGACCCTTTTTATAGCTCTACAACCGTCGAGGTTTTTGAATTCTTAAATAATTTTCTAAGCTCAGCTTTATATGGACACTCTCTTGTCCAATCATCCTCATCACATATAAGGCATGGATGATTTGGTTTCCTATCTCTAGAAGGGTTTGTAGAATATTTTTGAGGGGTCGACTCCTCCTGCTTCCTCTTCTTCCCTTTCTTTTTCTTCTTACCTGTTGGTTGCTTGGTTTCTTTTCCTATGTGAGTCGATACGACATTTACTTCCGAGGCAAGAAGTTCTTCATTTGCATTTTGACTGAAACCGTACGGGCCTTCTTCGACTTAGCCTTTATGGTTTTCGTGCTGGTCGTTCTGATCACGCCATCCCCAGCATGAGAGTCTTTATTTGATTTAGGAGAGGGAGGAATGGAAAATTCTAGTCTAGGAGCATCAAGGATTTTTATCGTAGAGTGTGCTAGACTGAGTATAGATCAAGTCTGAATATTGCACACGAGAAATGACTTCCTCTTCAGTGACGACTCCTCCCTTTGCCACATCTTTTGTAATAGAAGGTAAAAATGACTTAATAAACCATTCAGCCAACAGTTGATCAGGAACATATGTTTTTACCATTCTACGACTACATCCTCACTCATGAATATGGTCGAATATGTGAGTGGCCGTCGTTTGCTTGAAATTGGTAAGAAGCTTTGTTCCCATTTCTTACCTTATGGGTAACTAAAAATGGGTTAAAAAGGTTGTGGCTAGGGTGCTGAAGTTATCAAATGAAGCTCTAGGCAATTCGATATACCATTTTGCTGCCGGACCAGTTAACGTTCATTGAAAAAGGTGAAGCCTAATCAAATCATCATTTAGAGTGTTAGATGAACACCACAGATGAGAGGTCATCACATGATTCGATGAGTCTTCGCTCAGATTTCCATTAAATTTAGGAATATCTGACGGAAGTTTATGAGGAATCGCTTGCCACCAAGGGGTGTAAGCGATTGGATCGTTTGTTAGCCGATTTAGATCTAGTAACTCTAAAGTTGCCACGAAGGGAAACTATTGATTCTGGTTCGGTGAAGCATACCCAGGATAATATGGGATCGCCTGAGCAGTGGGTCTTTGCATACCAGCATAGTGCATTTGATGCTGGTAACTTTGGTAAGGTTGATGGGCATAACCATTATGAAATGGTTGATGTTGACCGTCTTGAATATACAACTTCCCGTTACTTGCAAAGACTTGGTGCTCAGATCCTTGGTAAACTTGTTGGAATTGTGGCTATTGATATTGCACCAGCCATGGTTGTGAAACCATGTGCTATTGTCCAATACTGGCTGTTTGACCAAGATGAGGGGTAATGGTACCCGTTTGAGCCTGGGTCACTCTAGTTGACGAGCCACTAATCGATGATTGTGGTGGCGTCGCAAGGACAAGGGGCTATTGGATTGCGACCTGAGAGACTTTAGGTTGGCATACAACAGGAAATGCTTGTACTTGAGACACTGTCACAATAGCCTGTGTCGTGGGGATATTTGACATAGGCAAACTTTGTCACATTGAGTATACAAGTCTTGGTTGTTGAGGTAGTATTGGCATCCAACCACTAGATGTAATTCCAACATAACCTGAATTCTATTGTGAACTCTCGTAAGTTTGTTCTCCCAGAGGAGACAATGAAAGGGCATATTTCCCCCCATACGGTGGTAATCTGGTGCTTAAGGGAATGATTTGCCATTGAGGACCGAACTGCCCAAATTGACATTGTGAAGGATCAATTTGTTGAGACTCTACGTAAGAGATTCCAGATATTATTCTGGATGAACAAACGAGAATAGAACATACCGTCGAAACAACCCCTGGATGGATTCCATCCAGTGATTGAGAGCTAGTTGCGACAGACGGTACGCCGGTGAACATTGTTGGAGTAGCAGCAGGAAGTTCTGCCGCTACTGTGTCAGATGATACAGTCCTAGATGTCGACGGTTGTTCAGACATATCTAGTCTATCAAAAAGATTTCCTAGCGATTCTACAGGAACTTCTGATAATGGTAGACTAATTTCTGATGAAGAAGGATATAGGGTGATCCCAACTCCACAATGCGATGGAGTACTAAATGGGGGATCCTCCACAATCTCTTCTATAGCAATCAATCCAGGTGGAAGAGGTAGACCATCAGGTCCGTAAAATATTTCCGGTGTTGAAGAAGGTATAGATTCTGCAGCGATAGATGTTTGGGGAATAACACCTTCCAAATCAACTGCAGATGGAGCCGGTTCAGAAATAGAAGTGTTTACCTTCACACTAGGATCAGTTCTACTGTCCTCTGGTGGCTACAAAACTTCCTCTGTAAAGGCAGGGATACCAGAAATGTTTGGAGTAACCGGAGTCTCCGACGGTGTTGGAACACTTGTTCCAACCAGACCAGGGGACTTTGAACCAGTTAAATGAGTTCACTTTTTCCGGAATAGTTTTGATTTTGGGGACAAAGACGGTTGACTCGTAAGTCTCCCGAATGACGGGGTTTCAATTGAATTTCCTCCACGATTGCAGATTACTCAATCAACTAAAAATAAAGGGGAAAATGATTCTGAATTAAATGAATTTTAGATGCTTTGGCACAACTTGTTTTCTCAATTTTTAAGAGTCGAGAAAAAACAAAAGATGACTCTAGTCGCCTTTGATTTTTAATGAGCCTGAAGTGACAAGTGCTCAAATGGACCTTTTCTTTTAAGGAGTCTGAAAAAGAATGAAAGAGACTACTCTGGAAATGTAGACAGAGGGATTACCAAACCAATGACAAATCTGCAGAATACTTTTTACGGTACGGCAGTCAATCTTCCCGAATGCTGTGTTCAGTGCATTGCGATCCATAGGGCGGCAGACACAGCTTCCTATGGATAAAGGATATAGCCTATTATGGTCTCCCAATATATACTCAACAGTACGTGGGAGCACAAGTTTGTACTGGGACTTGTCGTCTCAAAGAGGAGGAATCACCCAACCAACAGTGAAAGCGACAGTTACCAGGCTTTACGACGCCGGATTATGTCTCTAGCCTAGACTTCTAGATGTTGTGCGTTAGGTTCCAAAGCGTTTTTATGTTCATTGAATTTACTTTACAATTGATCTTTCTTAAGAAATTTTCCTTTCAGGTTTACCGTGTGATGTAGATATACAATTCCTAAAATGCAATCTAAGATGATAAACAATTGTTTAATCTTCTTTTTGCAATGAAAATCCTAGCTACTAAAGAAAGAGGGATGACATTCTTTCAACATAGAGCAGAGAGCACACACTAGATGCACTGTCCTAAATAAAACCAACAAGCAGTCTAAATGCAAATGCACATGCATGTATTTGTTTTCAGCTTTCTTAATGTGTGAATGACAAGAAGAATGCTAAGTACAAATCTGAATTATCTTTTCAAAGCGACAGTGCTAACAAATTTCTCTTCAAAAAGGAAAGGAAGATAATGACGACACTTTGCTATTTTGAATTGAAAACTGTTTTTGACACTTGGAAAACTACTAATTCAAATCGAGTACAAGAGTAACTGTATAATCGACCATCAAGAACAATATAATTCTTTTCTTTGACTGAAAACAACACTTGCGACACTTTCAAATCAAAAGATGACAATTTGATTATGCTACTTTGTAAAAGAGAACTGAAAATGGCGCACAATACATAAAAACATTCATAGTTCTTTGCACAATGGAGGTGGAATGATGGAAAGGAAGGGGGTTTCCACAGTGGTATACTGATTACAGACAGAAAAACTCCTGAATAAAGCTGAAGAGAGTGAACACAAGAACCAAAATCTGAGAGCAGGAGAGGTCTTGTCTGATCAACGCACCTGCAACACAGGGAAAGTGCGATGCAGCACACCTACTGCACATGGGAGGTGCGATGCATCCAGATTACCAAGAGGAGAAAGTGCGATGGTCCAGGGACGAGACTTCAACTTGGTTCCGGGTCACAATTTGCAGCCTAGTTCAGGGATTTAGGCCGAGCAAGTGATGTTCAGTAAATATAAATCACAGGGTTGATCTAATGAGGTTACTAGAGCCACCACTGGGGAAATTAGTAGGTTTGCAAATCGATTGTTTAGTTTATAAACAAATCCTGAAGATAGACTGAAGCAACATTGATCTACTTTGCACTTGCATAGCAAATGCAGTTCGAAGGCTAGATGGCTTAACTTTAGGCTCCATCTGTAAATTTATAAAGCAAAAAATATAGACAAGCAAACAATCTATTCGCTCCCCAGTGGAGTCACCATTTTGTTATCGGGAAATCTACTATCCACTGAGAGCTGCTAGTCCCACTAAGACTGGTAGCTATCTTAGAAACAAACAAACTAAAACTACTTTCGCTTTCCTTTATGAGAAGTAGATAAGAGGGGAACAAAGGACACCAACCTGAGTCTTGTGCTTGGTTCATTGCTTGGTTCCTCTCCCTTCTGACAGATCCTTGTCGCCTTTCCTTCATCTACCCAGCTTCAAAGAGCACCTGTGGAATCAAAGCAACATAATACTATCCAAGAACAGAGATCTATAATCATAAACAATATAGGACCAGATATATATTGACCACACAAATGCATATATCATCAAACATACAAGAATGTGGAGGAAAACTTGAATAGCTTTATTAATATTAAGAATAGCAAAGAGGATTACAACCAATTGTTCTGACCCAGCATCATCCTCTAGCATGAAAGCCCTTCTTCACCTCATGAAAAGCTTAGATCACCCAACACTATGATGTTGCACCAAGAAACCAACAACACTTCCTTACAAGATACAAAATTCCAGCCTCTAGATCTCTAGGATGAGGGATCCATATATAGATGAGTGCAAGGGGGTGAGTCAGCTTCTGGGATTTTAATTAGTTTCCTCTCTCTAATAGTTCTTCATTCCACTTGGAGATTGATGATCTCCTACTCATCCCTGGGTGAACTCAGAGAGGCAAGTGTCATAGGAGAAGTTTCTGGAAGATTCTATAATCATCCACCTCGCAAATTGTCTCTGCCATTTGTCCACCCTCACCCATCGCACCCTACAGAAGGGCTTTTCAGTATGCATCACACCCTTTACACTAGGTAGGTGGGATGCATCGCACCCTTAGCACTGAGAAACCTATATGGTCTAGTTTTGACCATTTCTAAGCAGTTTCTTGTGGAGAACTTCTGGGAGATGATGTAATCAACTGACCTTGTTCCTTTAGGGTATGAAACAACACTTTTAGGGACTTAGGATCCCTTGGTTTATGGACATGTATGATTGGGGTTGCAGTGCCCAAAAATGTCTATAACAGTGAGGGTCATGGAACCAATCTTTCATAAGCTCAATGATTTCTATCAGTTCCTATTTCAAATACCTTTTTTTAAATTGAACCAAAAATTATCTATCCATGGATTTCTAGTGTATACAATCTAACAATATCATCAAATCTAAAATAACATGCTTCCAGCTTTGCATGATTTATAATAGTACAAATTCTTGTATCAACATATGAAAGGATCCAATATACCATGTCATAATATGGAAGGACTATTGTCTTGGGAGCCACTCTATGTAGCCTTCATATTCTTATATCTACAAATTCATACCCATTTTATTCATTTTCATTTTGAAAATATTCATCTTATAAAATTCATAAGTTTCTTTCCATATTAGATAATCCTTCATCCCTATGTTGTGGGTAGTACTAGTGTAAAAGGTAAAATCTGGGTTATGTTCCTCATTATAATCTTTACCTTCAAGGAATTAAATCTTCATTTCCTTTATTTTGGCTTAAACTCAGGGGATTTATGTTACTTAGCCTTCTTGAAATTTTTCCTATAAAATTTTTGAATTCAAAATAAAACTTACTTAAAATGTTTATCACAATTTTAATAATTTTAGTTGACAATACAGAAGAAGAAATTGAAATTCTTACCAAAAAAGAACTATAATCAAAAAGTTAATTCTTGGAATAAATTTTAAATTAATTTAAAGTTTAACATAGTTCAACTATATTTGGAAGAAGAAGCAACTAACTCACTATGATTCAAGATAGCAAAATTACTAGTCTCATGAAAATGACTTAAGTCTAGTGGATAAATATTTTTGAAGCAATAGGAATCGATTTTATTTACTTGACATAAGGAATATTAATGTCAAATTAAAAAATTAATGGATCTCTTTGTTAAATAATACACCCAAGGTTAACTACACACTTAATCATTTTAACACATGTATAAGGTTACGATGCATCCGACATCTAGATGTTTCCATAGTACAACAAGTGTAGGATTTTTGTTCTAGACAAGATCTAGATGTAATATATGATGAGAAACGTATCTAGTATCTAGGAATTTGGAAAATCATGAAGAAATACTTCTAAGAAAATATCGGATTTCCATATTGAGTTTATATCTGCTAAGAAGAAACGTTTCTAGTATTTAGGATATAACAAGTAATGTCACTACCACAAAATCCAAATCTATATATAACATTAGTGAACTAGTGTGAAAAAGACATGCTATTTATACATTCAATATATTTACATAATGTACAACATGCCTTTTTGTAACATAACCCAAACAATTTTTGATCAATTCCTACCTCTTGTGAGGCCCAATCATGTGTTGGTTAGCCCTGGAAACCTATGTACTGGAAACTTTCCCCTTATTCTGGGAATGATGGCTTGTGCATGCTAATATGAAATGCATATGAAAAATTAAATTTAATTTAAGACTCATATGTGATTAATAACAATATACCAAATATTTTAAATGGAAACACAATTATACACTAAATTATAATACTTATCTTTTAATCGAGTGTAACTAGTTGCATGCCTTCGATGTTCCACCCAGCTATAGACCATGTTGTCTGTTTTATTTCAACAATGGGTCACCCCCGAGTTGGGGATTTGACTCCATGGGAATCAACTCACTCAAAATATGGTACATGCTCAGTGACAACAATCACCATTTAAGGTAACATGCCTGAAAACCTTCAACCAGTAATCTGGTAGCTTCCAAGAGTTCCATTTCCCTCACAAGCCTTCTAAATACCCTTCCAGACCTCACACAACCAATGCACCAAGCTCAAAAACCTCCAACCAACAATCATGTGGCTTCCAGGAGTTCCATTGCCTTCATGAGTCTCATAGGTACCCTTATAGGCTTCCATTTCATCACTATCACTATACTTCCATGAAAATATATCAATAATCATGAATAGGAACCACTTCGTACTCCTGTCACAATATAGGAATCCCTTGCATAATCCTTAATTGCGTCATGCTTCACTGTGTCAAACATGCCTCTTTTGTATGCATGCCTATTTTATGTAGAATGTAATGTCGTAAGAACTCAATGGATTTTGGTCATATGCATGGGAAATGTTTATGATTATTAAACCGTGAGTGCCTTTTTTACTCATCCATGGAGTCTCAACTACCCATTCCCATTTTTCCTTTCGATCTTTAGCCATTTTATTTTATTAATATGCATGTGTTATAATAATTACATTATTTGACCTTCTAGAGGAAAATTATAGAACATGTATACATGGTCGTACCATCCCCAAAACACAACACATTCACGCACATGAGTACAACGACCCCCATAACAAATATACACACATGCATATGAGCACCACGGCCCTCAAAAGTTTTCATCGGCTCACCAACCTATTTTATGTATCTCGGCTTACTATATTAGTTCCATATTTACATGATATTTACATTCAAGGGGTCGAGAAGGGGTTTTACTTTCCCCTCCTCCTTATTTAAACATTGTCCTTAGTGCAACACACACACACACAAAGACAAATATTTACAACAAATTTTTCAAAACAGTGAGGGTATCCCTCCCTCTTCATGTCATATTGCTCCAAAGTAGCATCTTAAATATCAAAATGGGTCCATTTCGCCTTTACAAAGGTGAAAACTAAATTATGGAGCACCTTGACTTTCTCATCCAAAAAAAACACTAGTTGGATATGAAAGTCTCTCTCAGGGTCCACCTTAATCATGTTTTAGTCAATCACATAGTTAGCATCAGGAGCATATTTTTTGAGATATGAAATACGAAAAACATTATGTATGTGCATGGATGCTAGAGTGCAATCGTGTATGCAACCGAACCTATCATCTCTAGGATTTCAAATCGTCCACAATGTCTCATTGTTAACTTTGCACAACTGCGTAATTTCAGGGCCTTGCCTCCAATATCAATAAGACATGGTCACAAATTTTGAATTCCCTATTTGACCTATTCTTATTTGGATAAATCTTATGTCTATCCTTGGTAGCCTTCAAATCTTGTTTAATTTCCACTTTATCTTCATTTCCCTAAGAAATATTAGACCAACAATGGTCCTATCAATGTGACTATCCCAACTCACTGATGTTGCACTTCCTACCATACAAGGCTTCAACTGGGCTCATCTTCAAATATGCTTGATACCCATTATTATGAGCAAACTTCACTAAGTTCAATTATTCGTCCCATTTTGATCATTTTTCCATCACATACATCCTCAACATGTCCTTAATGATTTAATTAACTCTTTCTATTTGAATATCCAACCATAGATGGTATGTTGTAATAAAATTCAAATAAGTCCCAAATACCTTAAACAAGTTTATCCAAAATTTGACGTAAAATTGGGATATTTTTCTGAAACAACTTCCTTGGGAACACCATGTAGCCTAGTAATTTCTCTCATGTAAATCTCAGCAGCATTGGTTGCCCTATGTGTTGACTTCATTCAAGTGAAGTGGGAATCCTTGCTAATATTTTCCTCCATGATAATGATGTAATCATGTTGCTTCATTTTTCAAGGAATATTTGTAATAAAATCCATGGATATAGTTTTCCATTTCCACTTGGAATGCATATTGGCTATAGCAGCCCCGCTAGATTCTTATGTTCAACCTTAAACTTTTAGCATTCCAAGCACCTGGATATATAATTAGCCACTTATTTATTCATACGTGGCCAAAAGTATTGTTTTCGAAATGCTAAGATTGTCTTTTAATAGCTTGGGTGCCCAAAATAAGGCACTATATGCATCTCACTTAGCACTAATATTTTCAACCCTTGGGAATCTGACACATAAATTTTTCCTTTATAATAAAATAAATCCATATTATTTCACCTCATAATCCTTTTTTTTGGGCTACATTTCGCCTTAATATAGGCTACTTTTTATTTCCATGTATGGTTGATCTGAATTTCTAGCCTTTTAAATTCTGATTCTTAAATCAGTTTTGAATGTTCTTATGGCTGTAGCATGCATTTTTTTCACTCTCCTAGTGAGTGCATCAACCACTCTATTTTCCTTCCCCTTTATGTTCATAATTTCAAAGTCATAATTAGCCAAAAATTCCAACCATATGATTTTCCTGGCATTTAAATGTAGTTGTCCAAACAAATTCTTTAACCCACTGTAGTCAATTCTTAACTCAAATCTATTTCCTATGAGGTAATGCCCCCACATATTCAAGGCATGTATGATGGATGCTAATTCCAAATTGTGGGTGGAATAATTCCTTTCATGATTTTTGAGTTTCCGAGATTCATAACATATCACATGTCCATTCTGCATGAGAAATCCTCCCAATCATTCTTTACATGAATCCATGCACACAATAAATTATTCATCTAGGTAGTTATCTTCAATATAGGTGAACTTGCTATCAACCTCTTTAAATGATGAAATGCCTCTTCATATTAGGGGAGTAGTCATTTTTTTCACCTTTCCTTTGCAGGGAAGTAATAGGATGGGCTATCGTAAAAAACCCTCCAATAAATATTTTGTAATAGCCTAATAAACCCATGAAATACCTTACCTATGTCATATTGGGTGATGGGAACTGTTCAATTTCTTTAATATTTTATGGGTTGACCACTATCCCTTGTTCTAAAATAATCTGTCTCAAATAATGAATCTTTCCATGGTAAAATGAGCACTTACTCATCTTGGCATATAGTTGATGATATCTAAGTACTTGTAGCACCAACTATAGATCTCTTTCATGCTCTTCCTCAGATTTAGAATATATGAGGATATCATCCAAAAACATACTAGCAAACTTATCCGAATAATTCCAAAAAATGTCATTCATGAGGCACATATAAACACCTGGTGCATTAGATAACTTGAATGTCACCACTACACACTCGTAATGCCCATATTGAGTTTGAAATGATGTCTTACTAATGTCCTCCTCCTTAATCCTCACCTGATGATACCTACACTTCCAATCAATTATAAAAAAAACTTTAGCTCTCCCTGAGCAGGTCGAAGGAATCATCTATCTTAGGAAATGGATACTTAGTATTTACTATGAACTTGTTTAGCCAACAAAATTTAATGCATAGTCTTAGTGTACCATCATTATTCTGACCAAATAAAGTTGGGGAACACCATGATGATACACTTGGATGAACGTATCCCTTTATTAAGAGCTCTTACATCTGTGTTTGTAACTCTTTCGGTTCTGGTGTGTTCATCATGTATGTTGTTTTAGACATTGCTACAACTCCAAGTGCCAAGTCTATAGGGGATTCAATATATATTTTTGGTAGTAACCCTAGAATTTTTTAGAACACATCTTCAAACTTATGAAGTACTAGGTGAGCCACCAAGACTTCATGCTTGATCCTCAACCATCTTCTCCGTGTGGGATACATAAATTTGACACCTTTTTATAATATCCTTCTTGAGTTGCATAATTGATATCTTGCTAACAAAAATTGGCCTTGGTATCCCATGCACTTGCCCTTATTTCCCTTCTTCATCCAGGTAAGTGAATGTTTTTTTGTAACATTCTAGTATTGCATGATGGTTTCCCATCCATTCCATGTCAATTAGACGATCATATGATCCTAATGATATTATGTTCAAATATACATTTGTTTCTATCTCATTCATATTGATGGGACATTCTTTCACCAATTCAATTATACTTCTTTTAACTCCATTATCTAAATGACTTAACAAAGTCCTACTATGATTGGTTTTCTTCAATTTAAACTTTTCAAATAGCTTAGGACCAAGAAAACTATGACTAGATCCATAATCACTTAAAATAGCAATTGGATGATTATTCAACTCACCTTCTACTTCCAACATGTGTGCATGATGTTCGATTGTTGTATGGATCTTAGAAATACTTTTGCGCACACCCTCCACTATATCTTATCTTTGGATTTCATGTATCATCTTCATTTTTGCTTCTTTGTGTGGGAAATATTTGTATCAATAGTCTCCTCCATAACCCCAACAACTAATAGGTTGAATTTTTGTTTCTAGTCGAAGAAATCAACCCTCTTTGGTTCATTATGGGTTGGTTGTGTTTTCTAAGTTGTCCAATAATTGTTCTTGAAGATTAAAGGTTTGAACACCTTCTTTCTTTGATCCACATTTCTTCTCTTCTTTACATCCCAAGCCTTTTTGAAATCTAGCTTAATTTTTCCCTGCTCATAGAGGTACCCTGCCTTCCTCACTGGTTTGTCCAAGGTCTTTGGTTGATAAAATTTAATCTTGTCACCATATAATGGTGGAAATCCACTCACATATATTTATATATTCCACTTTTCATCTCTAATAAAATACACATACTTCATTAATTTAGCGACATTTCTACCATATTCTTCCATTTCATGTTCCCTAACTTGAGTTCAAAGAACTCTTGAATTTTTCTCTCATGGTAATGCTTAGATAGATACTTCCTCTAGGATTACTTATAAACTTCCTCCTTGAAAGTCTATTTTCATTGAGTTGCTTTTCTTCCTTAAGTTGCTCTCACCATTGATTTCATTTTCCCTTCAAGTCATAAATGGCGATCCTTGCCTCTAAATTGGAAGAGTAATAATGTAGTGGAAGGTACTTTCTAATTTCCAACATCCAAGCTTAAACTTCTTCCCCCTTATTATTCTCACCATTAAAGGTGGGTTGCTTGAGCTTTCTAGGTTCCCCTTCCAAAGTTTTTAGGCCTGGTTTTCTTCTTGACTGCCATAGTGACCTACTTGAAGTAATTTCTAACATTAATGAAACATGGGCTCTCTTAGTGGGTTTCCTTTATGCAAAATTATGATGTCCCATAAAACTCCTAGAGTTCCTTGAACCCTCAACACCTTTCCCCACAATTATTAAGTCATGTTCCTCTGTCCACTAAGAACCAGACCCTCAGTCCATTCTCCTCTATAATTTGTTCAATCTTTGCTCAATCTAGGTATTAATCTACTATTGTTCTCTTATCAGCTTCTCATTATTAGCTTTATAGATAAGCACTTCCATTTTGAGTCTCCTTACAATTTCTACGATATTTCTATCCTCTATCTTATCTTCACCATGCCCATTTGACTCTATTCTAGCATTACACATGCCCATTTGACTCCTATCTTATTCATGGTTGTAGGACCTTTGAGTATCTAGCATACTCCCATTCCTTATGTTAGTTCTACATAAGAAGCCACCTATTACTCTTTCTTGAAATTCTCAAGTGATTTCCTACCTCAATACAAATTCTAGATGGATAGGAGTATTTTCCTATTTGACAACTTTCTATTGACTACTTTAGTGCTCAAATTTGAGATCTAGTTGCTACGTTTTTCTCTATTGAAGTCATTGTATGTTTTTTCCCTTAGTTTCACTATTCCATATAGTTATAATTATTCACATCAACTTCCTTGGACTAGACAATTTGCTTGTTTGTATTAAAACATACATAGGCCCTCTATGCGCTTTCTGTTTTTTGTTGGAGAAAATCATTAATTTCCTAAATTTTTTTGGTTTTACCTAGATCTCATTGGTCGTGAACTAACTTGTGTCACCTCCATTAAGACTTAACATGCATATGGACTTCACTTTCACATTCTTCAAGGCCCTTTTTACTTTTGATGCAAATTTAAAAAACAAATCCCCTATGAGGTGATGTCACTAACCGAGATCTCTACTTTGGGCTTCCATGAATTTTCCTCTATTCACTTGAAATTTCTAACATTTTAAGGTCAAAGATATTTTTGGGTCCTCTTCCATGCTAGGTCACCTCGACATCAACATCTTGGCATTGAGCTCCTTCAGCTTCCTGCTACTTGTTTGAAAATTCATGAGATTGAAAGGCATGAGATTTGGTGGGGCCCTCTCCCAAGCCACATCATTTCAATGCCTTTTCATCATGCCTTTTTCCAATCAAACACCATTTGAAAAATTTCGAGGTTTGAGATTCAATACACATCACATTATGATGATGTCATCATGACAACATGCAAACGTGGACTGACACATCAGTTGTTCATGTAAGAAGTCATGTTAGTGTCACCTATTTTGTGTGCTTATGTGGTTCCATCATGATGACTTGCTTGTCTCGTTGAGTCACCTTAACACCTTGACATCAGTATCCCTCACCTTGTTTCAACACCAATTCTAAACAACAAGGTCCAAGACCCACCATACACCATATCGGTGTAATAATAATGTCATGTTGATGTGGATTCCATATCAACCATCCACATAAGCTTCCATGTCATCACCTCTTACTCTCTTGTTCCTACATCACTCCATCGTGGATGCCTATCTACCGTACCATGCATCCACTATATCATCTTAATCAAATGACTAGTAATGTGCCCCCACACAAGTAATAGTTTCAATCATGGGGTAACAGGGGGGGTTTGCAATTAATTTCCATTTTCAATACAAGCTAACAACTTGGCATGGATCCCAATTGTGAACCTCCCTCCCATTAATCATTAACTACGAGGAGGTCCACATGGTTGATCTCGATCGTCAATCTGTAGTGGTCAACCATTGATCTAAAACTATCCACAGGGCATAAATTTCCACCACAACTCCCCCTTCCTTGTTAAATTCAACCATGAGGAGGGAGCACAATCAACCTCAACCATTAGATCTCGTGTTGTAGATTTCTTCTGACTAAAAATTTGTCATTTAAGCCAACATTCCTTGTAAAAAAGGTGGAACCACCTTCCATGTATGTAAGGCCAATGAGAGTGCTTTTTCCATGTTGGAAAGGGGCTCTAACCTACCTTGAGTAGGGAACAAAACCACCAAAGTATACCGGCAGTACAATTTTCCTTCCCATTAGAATTTAACCTTGAGGGAAGGTTATACACTTGATCTCAGACGTCAAATCTAGTCATGTTTTTGTAGATCAACGACTATCTCCCCTCTAACTTTCACTTTGACCCCCTTTTCACCAAATTGCATAAAAGTTACATGGGATTATCGAGAATTTTGGTTTTTTTCCAATTTTTCCAAAAGTATTCCATGATTTGCCTTATCGTTGGCCCTTGTTGGCAACTTATGATGTCTTCTACAACAATTCTTCAAAATTTCGTCCAATTTCCTAAAAAAATTCTACAATTCGACTTGGGGCATTCTGACAAGTATATGGCAGTGATCTACCCAACAATGTTTTATCAAGCAATTCTCCTGCAACCTGTATCCAACATACCTTTGTTAAACCCACACAAGCCTAGTCCTATATCTTGGGATTTGATACCACTTATAACATACCTTGACTAACTATCAATTGATTCCTACCTCTCAGGAGACCCAATCTAGTGCTAGTTACCCCCCGTAACCTGTGTACAGGAAAATTTCCCCTTACTCTGGGAATTATGGCATGTGCATGCTAATATGAAATGCATATGCAAAAATGCATTTAATTTAAGACTCATGTGAATAAAAACAATATACAAATTATTTGTTGTAGAAAAACAAGTATATACAAAATTATAAAACCTATATTTTAATTGAATACAACTAGTTACAAGCTTATGACGTTCCACCCAACCATAGATCATGTTGTTTACTTTCTTTCAATAAAAATTCATCGTGAGTTGGGGCTTTGCCTACATGGGCATAAAATCACTTAAAATCCGGTACAAGCTTAGTACCAACAATCATCGATCAAGGTACCAAGCCCGACAACCTCCAACCAACAATTTTGTGGCTTCCAAGAGTTCCACAACCCCGACAGGCCTTCCAGGTATCCTTCTAGGCCTCACACAGACAAAGTACCAAGCCCGACAACCTCCAACAATAAGGTCATGTGGCTTCTTGGAGTTCCACTACCCTCACAAGCCTTCTAGGTACCCTTCTAGGCCTCACACAACCAAGGTACCAAACCCATGAACCTCCAACCAATAGTCATGTGAGTTCCAAGAGTTCCATTGCCTTCATAAGTCTGCAATCATTTTATTTTATTAATATGCATGTGTTATAATAATTACATTACCAAAACTTCTAGCTGCAAATTATAGAACATGTATACATAGGCATACCAACCAAAAAACACAACACATTCACATACATGGGTACAACAACCCCCATAAAAAATATACGCACATGAATTTGGGCACCACAACCCTCAAAAGTTGTCCTCAACTCATCAACCTATTTAATGTGTTTCAGTTCACCAACTTAGTTTTGCATGTACATGTTATTTACATTATAGGGGTCGATCAAAGGTGTTACACCTTTATTCTAGATCCAAATGATTTTTGAATGAAGGCCGATAAAGAAATGATTTTATGATAATAATGTGTTTTTACCTATTCATTAAGTATTATTGTAAAATGTATCCAAGGTATCTAGTATTTAGATGTTAGCTATGATGAGTGCTTATAAACTCATTTGGATTTGAATATGTTCTCCAAAATTTCTATCAAAATGTATCTGAACATGTAGATGTGTCCCTTAGTGTTGGATATCTGGAATTAGGGCATAATTTAAGAACATTTTAACATGAACATATCATTTCATTCTGGATATGAATATGTTTTAAATCAAAATTCGATATATGAATGTTTCATTATTTAAATAATTGACTTTTAAGTTTTATGAAAAAGGCATCCAAGTATCCAACCTCTAATCACAAACAAAATAATACACTTATGAATGCCCTAAATACCTTATGAAATAACAAGATTGAAATGAAAGCGGAGTATGGATAAGAATATTTTTTATCTATAGTATTAAAACACAACTAATTTGTGGATACCCCAGATTCAGATGCAAAGTAAAATGTTTAAAATATCAAATCTTGTTTAATCAAACTCATGGATATAATAATCTTTTCTAGAATTAAGGCTTGTTGATAAAAAAAATTGAATAGTTGAAACATCTTTGTTATTTCCTATGATCTGATTAAATTTTGATAATGAAATTTAATGACATAAAATTTTGCTTGAAAAACTATAAATAAATCCAAATCAAAGTATAAAACTAAAGTAATTAGAAAGAAAAATTAACCCTAAAATGAAGGAAAATAAGAAAAAAAAATAGTAAAAGACACATTATTTTATGAAATTTTGAAAATTAATGAAGTTATTCTTTAGCTATAACATTACTTAATTTGGTTATTACACATTTGACTTAGCCATTTTTACTTTAAAAGATCGAAATACATAAAGGTGTAATAAAGACAACTTCCTTGTTAATTATTAAGCAACAAATAATCAAGCTTGACTTGATTTTTCTACCAACGCATTGTGCTTATAGTGAATACCAACTTAATCATTAATCGAACCTATTTACACTAGCATGTCCCATCGACAATTCTCATTTTTATATAAAAATAAATAAATTTACTTTTTGTGAATATACATACTATGTTGAGCATGTCGTGTGTGTACATATATATATATATTATTTAATCATTTTTTATCTTAATAATTATATTATTTTATTAAAATATTTTTTTAAACAAATAAACAAATAGTTTTTAATTAATTTATTAGATGAAAGAAGTTTTATAAAAGATAATACTCAAAACACCCCCCGATTAAGGTGAGTGCAGGATAGAGAGGGGTAGTGGGATTTGGGTCACCGCAATCCCCCATGATGTGAAATACTAAAGAGAAGGTGTCATGGCCACCCCTAACATGCAATTGCCTTAACACAATTAAGTTGATAACTACTCCAGTCTAGAGCATAGACACAATTTGGTATCCTCCTAAAAATTTTGGTAAAATCTGGGCAATTGTGGTTCTTTGAGGGCTATCTACACTAGATGAGTTATTCTCCAATATGATTTGACTTTGAGCTCAAGCTAGATACCAAGGGATGTAGGTCATTCCTTCCAGTCCAGCTCAGAAGCAAGGAGTTCAATGACTCATGCTCTCCTTAGGGTATGTAATTGTAATTCCTAAGTTTTATGCTGGTATGGGTCAAGTTGGGTTCATTATCGTATTGATAATGTATTTTTATAGGAGGATTGTCTTGTCTATTTCTAGACGAAGGTTCGGTCTATTGAAACCCATATGGTACTTCTATATGAAACTGTATTAATAAGCGTTTGTCATAGCCATCTAACATTCTGTTCCCATAGTGGTATTTGTAAGTTGGGTATTGTTGAGCATGTCATCATTTTTTTATCTTAATAATTATATCATTTTATTAAAATGTTTTTTTTAACAAATAAACAAATATTTTTTAATTAATTTATTAGATGAAAGAAGTTTTATAAAAGATAATGCTCAAAACACCCCTCAATCAGGGTGAGTGCGGGACAAAGAGGGGTAGTGGGATTTGAGTCACCGTAATCCCCCATGATGCAAAATAGTAAGGACAGGGTGTCATGGCCACCCCTCACATGGAATTGGATTAATACAATTAAGTTGATAACTACTCCATTCTAGAGCATAGACACAATTTGGTATCCTCCTAACACTTTTAGTAAAGTTTGGGAAATTGTGGTTATTTGAGGGTTATCTACACTAGATGATTTATTCTCCAGTATGATGTGGCTTTTAGCTCGAGCTAGAGACCAAGGGGCGTAGGTCATTCCTTCCAGTCAAGCTTAGAAGCGAGGAGTTTGATGACTTGTGCTCTCCTCTGGGTATGTAATTGTAATTCCTAATTTTTATGTTGGTATGGGTCAAGTCGCATTCATTGTCATATTGATAATGTATGTTTCATAGGAGGATTGTCATGTCTATTTCTGGACAAAGGTTCAGTCCGTTGAAACCCATATGGTAATTCTATATGAAATTGTATTAATAAGAGTTTGTCATAGCCATCTAGAATTATATTCCCTTAGCAGTATTTAAAAGTTGGTTATTGATAAGCTCTTTGTGGTTATGGGTTGGTATTATCTGATGGAAATTTTACCAAGGATAACCAAGAGTTGCTTCAATTTTCTACTGGGTAGTCAAATTGTTTTGGGTGTTAGTTCATATTTCATGTAGTTGGCATGTTTTGGTATTTACATCTCCAAAACTCTCGTCTAGAAAATAGTCTTCCCTCAACCCGTGGGCATTGGGGTTTTTACCCCCACCTGTGAAATTTGGGTTTTTGTCAAGTTTGTAGTTGGGATCGTTTGTCTCTACTATAACTGTTATAGGCCATTTTTTCACATCCGATCAATGAGCCTCCTAATAAGATCAATCAACATCTTATTCCCCCCTTGTCGCCTTCTTGCATAAAATCCTAAGCATGCTCCCTTCATCACCCAGAGTTTCACCCCTAAATTGCATCATATGAGCTAGTTTGAGGACTAACGCTCCATGTAATCCTAGTGGGGTGTGATCAATTACAAGTTGCTCCACTGTGGCTTGCCTTGGTCACCAGTAGGTTTCTCCCCTTTGCACCTGAGTTGGTTCTATAAATTTGGGAGAATGATCGGGATTCTGAAAGCTTCCCCTTCTAGGAGTTTCCAAAGCTTGTTTCCACCACTTACCTTGGATAAAACATTTGGATCCTATCCGTCCCTACTTTGGATTTTTCATCACTTATCATTTGATCCTATCCCTCCACCAAAGGTGGATCTCAAACCTTAGATTGGTAATTTGATAAGAACTCCTAACTTGCCCTACTTCTCTATTTATTCCCAACCTTCTATGTGGTTGGGGGTTGGATTTTGGAGAGTGATTCTGCCCTTATGCTACTATGGTGAGTGGTTATTATTTCATGCATTTAGGTTGATTGGAGGTGCATGTTGTGACAAGGAAAGGACAATTCAACGACTTGGAGGATCTCTTCTACAAGATCAACTACTACTTATGGTTGTAATCTCCTTCCATTTATACTAATGCAAAGTATTAATTTTTTTCCCATATATTTCAATACCATGTTGATTTATTGAATGAAGTACTTAGATGATACTACATAGATATTTTAGTTTCTTAGCTTGTTTTATCTGACTGTGTAATTTCTAATTTTGGCATGCAGAGCTAGAATTGAAGCTTCCAAGCTAAAGAAGGAGCGATGTGTGTGAAGGATTCTAGGTAGGCCTCTCTCCGACATCTATTTACTTTAAGGAAAATAATTGTGTTCCTTGTCTCTCTATTTTTTCTAGGTTAGCCACAAACCTAGGGGAGATACTTTTATCCATAATCATAAATCCTTTAGAACAAATTAGCGACCATACTGGGGAATGGAGTATTCCCTTGGTGGTTTCCTTGTCCATTATGTTTTATTACCTCCTTGGTAGACCTTTTTCGTATCATCCAACAAAGAACAGACCTAGGAAGTGATTTCATTGAACCTTTTTTGCAATGTTTATGTTGGAATCCTCTTTCCCAGTCCCAACACTCCCCCAGTTCCTCTGATAGGCATTGCACCTCACCGAGGCCCACTCGGTACCAGCGTTGCAACGCACTGGTGCCTCTTCTGCACTAATGTTGGACCTTTTTTTGCACAAATTTTGCCTTGGTTCTTGAGCCTCTTTTTTGTCAGCCTACTTCTAGCTAAACTTACTTGAGTCTTGAGTGTCTTGTGGTGTTTCTAAAGCCTCCATTTGGTTTGCATTTGTATTGTTTTCCTTTGGTAAGAATTGGTTTTGATTTTTCTTTGTTCTTATCATTTGGGTAATTAAAAATTCATTTTGTTTGATTGCTGGTAACTTAGATGAATTTTTGTTTTAGTCCTCATTCCGAAAAGTGAAATTGAATCAGTAATTGAACATTTACATCTTAGTTTTCTTCATTTCGAAAATTAAGTGTGTTGAAAAGAAAAATATTTTCATTTGCATCTTGGGTTTTGTGTGTGAAATTGGAATTCCCTAGTGTGAAATTGCATTTTTTTTCTTTCATTTTTGGAAAAAAATTCCCCCCTCGATCGCTGGGCGGGCGGGGGTTTGAATCGTGTATGAGTGTTAATCACCTTTGAGTGACATCTCTTTTGATTTTTCAAATTTTCACACAATTTCAGTTTGAGTCCTCTGTTCATGAAATCTCATATTACATTTGGTTTCATTGGAATCCTCTTGTGCTTGTTTTGGACAATTCTCTTGCATAGATCACAATTTCATAGTTATAATTCTCATTTTCATAGATGGAAAGGAAATTGTGCATAACTTACATTTGCATAGTTTTCAGGGGAATCATGCATAGATTACATTGCATGGTTTGACATATTTTAATCCTTTGAATTGAATTGGAATAGTAAAATTGAAAGATCTAGTTAGGAATCTCTTGTTGGATGCATATTTGATTGTTGCATCATTGTTTGCATGTCTTCCCTACACTAGATAGATTTCATCAAAAATGAAAAGAGTTATTTTCGTTATACTTGTTGCATCTTAGGTTTGTTTAGGTGACATCGAATTTTGAGCCTTGGAACTGAAACTTAATAAGATCAGCTTAAAATTTACTCAGTTAACCTAAGGAGCATTTGAAACTTAATGAAACATATAGAGGTCTAGGCTAGAGACATGTTCTGGTGTCATAAAATATAGGAGTTGTCTTTGTTTTCTACCGTTTCATCCTAGGGGTGAAATCGCGTTCCACATACGTAAGTGTATAGGATCATTCTCCACATACCTTCAGGTATAATGGGTGGCGCCCCATGCATGAAACGTATATGGGATGCTCTCATCGAACGATTACGTATTAGACAACACTACTATGGACTGCACTCCCACATACAATCGAGTATATTTTGGGAGTCCCCTATAGGTTGCTATCCATCCATAGGTAACCGAGTGTGCCACATTGTATACCATGATACACCAAACACCAAATTCAGGGAGACTGGTTGTCGTATGTTAAGTCCTTGGTTCGCCAAGGTGTATATTGCAGTTCATGGTTGCTTGGTAAACCCTTTTTCCTAGTTACCCCTCTTTTTTGTGTCTTTAATTTCTAAAATCAATTAATTGACCATAGAACAACACCCTTCCTATGGAAATACTCCTTAGTAGATCTTAGTTTGAGACTAATGGCAACAGTTCCTGAGTCTACCAATCAAGGAAGCCCCTCTAATGGGAATCCTAGTCATTTCTTTCTTTTATAAATATTGGTGCTCCTTATATGGTAATGTTGTCCCTCCCCGGATTTACCATTGGTTTTCCAGTTTGGTTGTTTTAGACCACTGTGGTTCTGAATGTCCAAACTACTTCTCAACTAGGTTATCCTCCACCTGAACAATATCAACCTCAAGTTGATCTCAAAGTTGACCCTTTTCCTTCTTCGCTTGTTCAAAATTCTTCCTCTTTTTCTGGTGAAAGCCTCAAAGTTAGTAACTAGGTGGTTAAGAAGAAGAATAAGAGGAAGATTAAGAAGAGAAAAATAAGAATAGGGGGAAACCAAGCAACCATTGCTATGGATGCAACTAGTATGGAGAAAACTTCCAATGAGCCCCATAAAGTAAAATTCCCTTGCATTCTTTATAAGGGTGATCACCTTCTTAGATATTGTCCTGGTATTCCCAAGGTATTAAAAGTGTGGTCCATAGGCTCACATTGACCTTTATCGCCAGATGCTGGAGATCATGATGGTGACAAACCCTCAACCAACTATAGCAAGGTCCGTGGGAAAAAAGGTAAAGTCAAATTTCCCTGTAATTTATGTGAAGGTAATCATCCTATTCACCTTTTTCCTTATATGAATGAAGCCTCAAAAGTGTTGGAAAATCTTATAGCTTCTCAACCATGACTTCCATTTGGTTACCGAAAGCTTTCTCCCAATCCTCCTCTAGTTGATGAAGTGATTGATCAGAATCTGAATCCAATCAATCCCGCTCTCTCTGAACATGAATCTCATGATTCCGTTCCCGACCAACCATTGGTTGAGAAAATGATTGACTCTATTCCACCTTCAGTTGAATGTACTTTTCCTATAGAGAGTGAACTTCATACTTCGTAGGTTCTTCTTGTTTCTTCAATTTCCAATGAACTGGGGGATAGTTCGCCTATTCTCATGGCACAGGGGGGAAATCCACCCATTCCCACAACACTAGAGAGCAATTATCTTGTTCCTATAACACAAGGGGTCAGTTCTCCCATTCCCATGACACCCCCTCCAAATAGTCTGGTCACTTCCTTTGACTGGAGTCGACGGACAGATATCATCTTCCTCCTTACATGCCCTTCTAGATCATAGTACAGGCTTACAATATGGTCATACCTATCACAATCATAGATGAAGGTGCATCTGTTAGTATTTTTTCCTGAACTACTTGGCAAGCTTTAGGTTCTCCGTAGCTTATGTCTGTTACCCATAATCTGTTGGCTTTTAACAAAGGAACCAGTCAATCGTTAGGGATCCTTTCTAAGTTTCCTATTACTTTGGGAGGAAAGACTGTCTATATCAATGTTATGGTAGTCCAAGTCCCTTTGGATTTTAATTTACTCCTTGGGCATGACTATGTCTATGTTATGGGATCTCTTATCTCTTCACTCTTTCATGTGATGTGTTTCCCACATGAAGGAAGAATTGTGACTATTGACCAGCTTTGTTCATTGGTCCTAATTTGACTCCCAAGCAGCCAACTTCCCTAAATGGTCCTTATATTAAAGTGGTATATTCCCCACCATAGACTAATTAGGTGAAAAACTATCCCATTAACATAGCTATTGCTGAATATGAGACTTTGACTATCTACTCAACTTCTTTTGACCTAGATCTAGTAGGTGATGTAGTGCATCATGTACTAGGGGCATTGGAGCCCGATCTTTCCATTAGATCCCTTGACATGTATCCCTTCTAGAGTATTGTTCTCCCATCTGATGAGAACCTCTTAGAAGTTGTGGTCTCTCAGAGGCCATGATTGGGATCAAAGCATAGTTCTTGTCTTGTTTCAAGCTCCTTAAAAAATGAAACAAATTCCCCTGAGCATGAATCCTTTTCTTGTGTGAAGCTCATTAAGAAATGAAACAAGGTCCCTAGAGCAGAGTTCCTTTTCTTTTGTCAAGATGGTTAAAAAATGAAACAAGCTCCTATGAGGATAGTTCTTTTACTATGTCAACCTTGTTAAAAATGAAATAGGTTCCTCTGAGAATAGTTATTTTCCCCTATCAAGCTCATTACAAAATGAAACAAATCCCCTTTCAGTTATAGTATTTGATTACATCTCATAAATTCCCAGTTGATTCTTTCACTTGATCTCATAAATGAACCTTCATTCCATCCACCTATTAGTACACAGTGGTCTACTTAGGTGCATGAAACGAAGCTTAGGGGGCATGTACCTCGAATTTAGTCATTATATTGGGGGCATGCAAACTTATTTCAAGCATATTTTTTCCTCTGTTTCAAGCTTTTGTAAAAATGAAACCAATTTCAGGCATAGCTTCCCATGTTTCAAGCTTCAGTAAAAATTAAAACCATTCCCATTTTATCCCTTGTGATTTCCATTTTCATCAGCCTATTTTTTTAAGATGAGCCTTCATTAGGGGAATTTTGAGGTTTAAAATGGGCCTCCTGAGAAAAATGTGCAAACAAAATAAAATTTATAAGAACAAATATGATTCAAGATGATGAAGTCAACCATGGGGGATGGTTCACCATTTTTGGAGTAAAAAGATAAAAAGACTAAAAAATAATAAAATAATAAAACTACTTTTTCAACTCGTATTTTCAACTTATCTCCCTAAGGTTTTATTCAAATTCTGAGTGTGAGTACTTGTTGGATGAAAAATTTAATTCCTCATCCAAGGAGTACCCATGTTGCATACTTTCTATGGACCCTGCTACACGAAAAATGAGAAATTCATGAAAATCATGATTCAAATTATACATCTAACGAGTATTTCAGCTCGAAATGTGAGTAAACTCATAGGGAGATAAGTTGAAAATATGAGTTGAAAAAATAGTTTTTATTTTTTTCCTTCTAAAATTTGATGTTGTAATCTAATCTTATTTTATAATTTCCTTAGGAGGCCCATTTTATACCTCAAAAATCCCCTAATGGGTTTTCTCATTCCATCATCACCATATGCTTGGACGATCATACACATTCACTTGGTTGTTTTAACCCTCTCTTGAGGAACCATTGTGATGAGTAATCTTACTATCCAACATCTTGACCTCTACATCTTTTGAGTAGTTCCATCATGACTGGAACCAATCATGGTAAATTTTACGGGCAAATTTTAGCCCAAGGGCAAAATTTAAGGGGTTTTTCATTTTAGAGTTTTGAAATTTATAAAGCACCCATTTCATATATTTAGTCCACCTTTTATTCAAAAAATAAATATTTTTTTTCATTTTAGCCTAAAAAAAGGGGCGATAAACTATGAAAAGACTCATTTGACCTCATTTTCCTGGTTTGGGAGGTTATATTCAATTACAATGGTCCAATTTTCTGCTTTGCAATGTCAAATTCATTTGCAATCACACATTTTTGGTTTGGGAGGTTGTATTTGGTCCCAATAAATAAAAATATAAATAAAGTGGAGGTATGGTAAATAAATAAAACCTCTTTTTATATTTAGTCCATGACCCTCTTTCTATTTAAGAAGTCTAAAAAAGAGGTTTTATTTAAGTGAATCCTATGGGCCAAATACCATATTTATAAAAGAGGTATGGTAAATTAATAAAAATATAAATAAAAGAGAGGTATGGTAAATAAATAAAACATTTTTTTATATTTACTCCATGAGTCACCTTATATTTATGAACACTCAAAAAATGTGTTATAAGCCTATGGGCCAAATTATAATTAATACCATGCAAAAAAACATTATTAACCCTAATATTAGTATTAATAAAAATAAATATGGCACACGGTATTGACCCATGGTATTCACGTCGAATGTAGCCTATTTAAAGGGGGGAATTAAACCAGTATAGATCAATATTTACTCTCGATCTACTAAGCACCGAGAGGGATCAAATATCGTGACATGCAAACTAGCATAGAGTGAAAATATATTTGATCCCTCTCGGGACTTTGTAGATCAAGAGTAAAAATGGATATGGTAATTTAATGTCACTTAAACTGTTGAAAATGGCAACAAAAAATGCTAAAAATAACATCACTATAAATAGGAGTTCAGGTACCAATGTTGGACATAGCAACAAGGAATGAAAAATGGAAGTGCTAAAAATAGCATTGTTATAAATAGCATTTCGGGATGGATTCCTATTTTAGTTAGTCCCTGAACTAAAATAGAGAAGTAAAATTCGAATTTGATCTTAGCAGTTGTTTGTAAAATAATTAATTAATCCATCTTGAGTTAATTAGTTTTAGAAAATAAAACATGACGTATATGTGGGGACATGCAACAATTTCTCCATTGATTGAGGAATTTATCCATTAGTTAAAGATATAAGGATGAGTTATAATATTGAGTTGTAATTAGATGGCTCAGTTAACTGAGTCAAGTCTAGTTAGATTAGTTTCAACAATTTGTTGAACTAATTGTGAGTTCAGTTAGTTAATGCATGCATGTAACTGTTTCACTTAAGATAATTGAATATTCTCTCATAAATAACTCATGCATGTCAGTTCAGTCAGAGACCTAGTTGAGATCAGAGGAAGGGACATTGTACTATCAGTTGGAGGATTTTTCCTATATAGGAAACTCATCCATGCGAAGGAATTATCTTCTTCAGGATTGTGCAGTTAGATCAGAGGTTAGTGAGTGTGTGAAGAGGCCAATTCACACAGCTGACAACACTGGACCCCAAGGAAAACTGCGTAAGGAAATATGAGGCCTGGAGGGTAGAGGAGAAGGTTTGTGAGAAGCCTTTGACTCTCTATGAGCAGCAGCTTGATTGCAAAGAGAGTAGGATAGCTTGTGAGCTGATTCTTTTTGTAATTTCAACATATTTCCACTTGTATGATAATACAAAGATAGGGTTTTTTAGCTGAGGCTTTCCCTAGAGTATTCTTGTGTGTTTCATGTGTATGATTTCTTTTTCTCAATTATATGTGTTTTATTTGATCTTGTTCATATTCGATTAAGCTTCTGCAAATTTTCTTGTAGAAGTATATCTTGTATTTTGCTTTAGTACATTGCATTATTGGGTGATCTATAGTGATAATTTATATATGGTATCGGAGCAAAGGTGATAAAAGGGGAGAGTAGTATACAAGAAGGGATAAGTTCGAAGTTTAAGGTTATTGAATATAGAAATCGAGTTCTTATCACATCTCAATTTCACCAATGGCATTCAACGGTTTAAGAATCAAGTATGCCCTTGATGGCACCCTGAATTATATAGCCTGGAAGGATCACATGAAAGCAGTATTAGAGGATAACGGTCTAAAGGACTTCATTGATCAAGAAGTTCCCAAGCCCGCAGCAACTAATGCTACAGAATTGGTGGAATGGAAGAAATGTGTGGCTAGAGCAAAGAGAATCCTTCTAGAGGGAGTTCGAGACCACATAGTCTCAAGTCTCCATGGGAAGGAGACATCGTTTTCGATGTGGAAAACATTGAAAGATCATTATTAGAACAGCAATGATCAAAGGAAGCTGGCACTGAAAGATAAGCTTCGGAAAATAAAGTGTGAAAAGGGCGACACGATCTCTACATTTCTAAAAAAGCTCGCCACCTGCAAGGATGAGCTTGGAAGTGTAGGGATCATGACAACCGATGATGACATGGTGAGTCTTGCACTCCTCAGTCTTCCTAAGAGTTGGCATAGCTACCAAGACTTGGTAAATGGAAGAGAAAAACTGCCAGATTGGGAACGAATTTGGTCAAATATAATGCAGGAGGAGATAAGGAGAAGCACCATAGATGGCTCTTCATCCAAAGAGGATGAAGAAAATTGTGCCTTGGCGAGTAAGGCAAAGAAAGGGAAGGATAAGGATTCTCATCTCAAATCGAGTTCTTCCTATGGTGGGAAGAAGTTTGACAAATCGAAAGTGTGATGCTTTCGTTGTCATGAGGTAGGCCATTTTGCTACAAATTGTCCACTAAAGAAATCCAAGATGGGTTCCAAGGAAGGATCTGAAGGTGAGGCATTGGCCTCACAGTTCGAGTTGAATTTTACCCTTTTCGCATGCATGGTTTCATCCATGGTGGGATGTGGTTGGTTTCTTGACAATGGAGCTTCTTTCCATGTGACCAGTGATAAGAGATTGTTCAGTACTTTAGAGGAGAAAAATCTCCAGATACTCATAGCGATAGGTAATGATGAAAACTATAGTGTCTCAGGTGTAGGCACGGTTGTTTTTTAGAGGGAGCATGGAGCTTGCATTACCTTTACCGATGTCAAGTATGTACCAGGGTTGAGGAAAAATTTGGTGTCAATCGCAATGCTAGAAGACAAAGGATATGACGTAGTCTTAAGTAAGGGAAAGATTTTCCTTAGACACATCACCACGAGATAGGTGAAGCAGATCGGTTCATGAGTCAAGAACCTATATGCTCTTGAGGTTCAAGATGCATGCAAAGACTTGAGGAGTAAGGAAAATAATGGAGACTTGGTGGTTGAGAGGGAGAGTACATTACCTCTCAACATGCAGCGCTATAAGAAGTCTCAGAAAATTATGGAGGAGCTACAATTGGTGAAGCAGCCTTAGGAGGTTATGGAGCAACCACAACTAAAGAATCCGAGAGGAGATCGAGTAGAGACATCTACTCATGCAGAAGCTTCTAGTAGGGGCAAATTTCGAGCCAAGTGGGCAGAGGTATCACATGCATCCATACCTCCAGGTAGAAGGTGGGGCGATGTGGAGTGACAGTCCCAAGAGAGCTGGAATAGGGACAGGATCATTGAGGTACCCAACCTCTTTCATTAGACCTTGCTACGGGAGCCCCGACGAGGAGTAGCAGGATTGGCTGAGTGGGTAGAGACAGATGTGGATGGAGCGACAGAGAGAGCTACAATGCAGGAATCCCAAGACAGCACAGAGCTAGCAAGCTGCAACAATGCGAGAGGCACAGGAGTGTTGCACCATTACAGGATGGCACAGAGAGGTGTGCAACGGTGCAAGATGCATGGAGTGTTGCAGTAGCTCATAGGTCACAGAGGGAGCACTTGTCAGCGGTAGAGGGAGCTTCAGCATCATAGGGTGTTTCTAGCCCAACACGGAGGTCAGTTGGGAGATTTTTTTTGTTTCTAGAGTTGCTAGAGCAACAACACTTGGGAGAAGTGTTGCATGCAAAAAATTCCAAAGGTTTAGGATTGGATTCGAGTTGAATGCCTTTTCTTGTTGAGAGGGAATGTTGAAAATGACAATAAGAAATGCTAAAAATAGCATTGCTATAAATAGCATTTCGAGATGGATTCCTATTTTAGTTAGTCCATGAATTAAAATAGAGAAGTAAAATTCGAATTTGATCTTAGCAGTTGTTTGTAAAATAATTAATTAATTCATCTTGACTTAATTAGATGTAGAAAATCAAAAATGAAGTCTATGTGGGGACATGCAATACTTTCTCCATTGATTAAGGAATTTATCCATCAGTTAGAGAGATAAGGAATTGTTGTAATATTGAGTTGTAATTAGTTGGCTCAGTTAACTGAGTCAAGTCCAGTTAGATTAGTTTCAACAGTTTGTTGAACTAATTGTGAGTTCAGTTAGTTAATGCATGCATGCATGCATGTAACTACTACACTTCAGATAACTGAATATTCTCTCATAAAACTCATGCATGTTAGTTCAGTCAGAGACCCAGTTGAGATCAGAGGAAGGGACAATGTACTATCAGTTGGAGGATTTTTCCTATATAGGAAACTCATCCATGCAGAAGGAATTATCTCCTTCGGGATTGCGAAGTTAGATCAGAGGTTAGTGAGTGTGTGAAGAGGCCAATTCATACAGGTGGCAACACTAGACCCCAAGGAAAACTGTGCAAGGAAATAGGAGGCTTGGAGGGTAGAGGAGAAGGTTTATGAGAAGCCTTTGACTGTCTATGAGCAACAATTTGATTGCAGAGAGCGCAGGATAGCTTGTGAGCTTATTCTTTTTGTAATATGAACATATTTCCACTTGTATGATAATACAGAGATAGGGGTTTTTAGCTGAGGATTTCCCCAAATTATTCTTTTGTGTTTCATGTGTATGATTTCTTCTTCTCAGTTATATGTGTTCTATTCGATTAAGCTTCCGCAAAGTTTGTTGTAGAAGTAGATCTTGTATTTTGCTTTAGTACATTACATTATCAAGTGATCTACATTAAGAATTTCTACATAAACATTTTAACTTGGTTAAAATAAAAAGAAATTATTAATTTTTTTAATTTTTATAAATTACTAATAGTAGTTTTTAAGCTCCATGTTTATGATAACCCATGGTGTTGACTCATGGTAATACCATGGTATTCATGTGAGCATAGACTATTTAAATGGGAAATTATATCATCTTAGATCCATCTTAATTCAGGGTCTACCAAGTGCTGAGAGGGATAAATAGCTTTCATCCCTCTAAGAGTGGTAGATGTGGAGTTAAGATGGATATAGGTTGGTTTTTATGATAATATTAAATAGACTTAGGAAATTATATTGTAAAAAACATCTTAAGGTGAATGGTTAAAGCTACATTTAGTCAGTTCACAAAATTTAGTAAAAGATACTAATATCTCCATTAATACTGGCTTTTCTAATTTAACCAAAAAAAAATCAAAACACTGAAATCTTATCACTCTTTTTGCATCACCCTCGCAGAAGAGAGATAGTCACTGCCAGATTTCCCAACATTTTTCAAATATTCTCAATATGATATTTTCATGAAAAAGTTAAAGGACTGATGTTGGATTAGTTGTTTGAAAAATATGTTGGTTTGTACAACCTTTCATCTTCTATGTTATTCTTAGCTTGTCATAATGATCTATAGGGGTTGGGCACTACACCATATTATCCTAAAAGGCAGAGATTGTGCACCAAAAAGGAAATTAATCCACATGTTACAACACTGTTAAAAAATGAAAGACGTATGAAGGTAGTGAATTATGCTAATAAGCAATTTAGATATTTTTCAAACATTCTCAATATGACATCTTCATGAAAAATTCAAGGTACTGATGTTGGATTAGTTGTTTGAAAGATATGTTGGTTTGTAAAACCTTTCATCTTCTCTGTTATTCTTAGTTTGTCGTAATGATCTATAGGGATTGGGCCACCTCACCATATTGTACTAAAAGGTGGAGATTGTGCACCAAAAAGGAAATTAATCAACATGTTACAATGCTGTTAAAAAATTCAAGACGTATGAAGGTAGTGAATTATGCTAATAAGAAATTTATATTGGGAGAGACGTAATTAAATTTTATTATTTAATTGAATATTTCCAGTTAAAATAATAATAAATCTACATTTGTATATTTATATATTGATTGGAAAGCTTTTGACAATGGTCACTTCTTTCCATTAGATCCCCTTCAGGCCTTTGGGATAACTAGTACTTTCTTATATTATATAGTTGGGGCTTGCTACTTGTTGGCGTGTTGGGGTAAACAAACTTGATGTTTTTTTTATCTCGCAATTGGAGTATATGGAATAAGAAAGAAATTTGATAGCTTGACAAAAGTGGTAGAGAAAATATTAATCTCTCCTACTTTGACAGAACTGGTGGTCAAGATCAACACCTACAAGAACTTTTTTCTAGAATATTATCAAAACTAATAGAAGGATATGAAAGAGTGTAGAGTAAAAACCTTGACAAACACGGCCACTGAAACCTGCAACATTGTTTGTAGGAAGAAAAAATTATGTTTCTTTTTTCCAAACATGTATGTTAGTATATTGCAATTTAATGAATATGTTTTCCTATTATCATATATGGTTTCATACTTTAACAAAACATTCACCAAGACTTCATAATGTTTTATTATTAGCTTATGAGATAAGTATGGGTATGCCTCCTGGTGGACCCATGATAGGATGGCTGTCTGTATGATCATGACCATCATACATTGTGATCTTTGTATAACTCCTTAAATCACAACCTAGATGGATGGAACTAGATCTGGGGTCTTCCATCCCGTTCATGTGACCAACCAATGTACGAGTCTAACCATGTGAATCAATGAGCTGGAGTCGAACATGGTAGACATGATATGATTATCAACCAATGATGTAAGTCATTAATGGATGCGAGAGAAACCACCGATGATGTTAATGGCTCTCAAGGTACTATAATATAATTTGTATGGTGTGAATTAATCAGTTGATGTCGAACACAAAAAGGAATTTTTTGATAGAAGTCTATTGATGTAAACCTTTCCCCAAGAGTGAGGAAAATTTCCATTGATGTATGAAAGCACTAAGGTACCAAAGGGTGTTTCTAAGTCAGCTTTCTAGATGTTGACATGAAATGACACATCGTAGGAGGGCCTTGACGTATCCCATATCAATGACATGAAACATGTATCATGATTGAGACAAAATGATTAGAATGATGCTGATATGGAATTGGATTAGGAAAGGTAGACATGGAATGAAGGCTTAAGAGTATTGTAGCATAGATCAATTGAATGAATTCTCTTAAACACATTGAGGACACTGAATGGATTTGGCATCATTGGCCCAAAACCGAAATGGAGACTCTGAAAACGATATGATAAGCAAAAGACAAGTAGATTACTCAACCCAATAGCCATAAAGATGAAGTGGAAGAGTTTCGTGTTCAAGAGAGACTCACTACCATTATAAAAATGGAATCCCTTGTTTTCCTTATTTCCCTAATGATACAGGTCAGTACCTCTTTATTTTTTAACAACATTGAGGTTAACATATGCTTGATTTGTAAATTCACACTTCGAATGAATCTCTCTGAGTATATTTAACGAACCCTGAGAAGGAGTGCTTCGACCTCGACATGTTTGACAATTCCATCACTATTTGATGTTTTAACGAATCCAGTGAAGGTAAAACTAGACATCATTTTCATGTTTAGAGGGTTTGAAAAATAGGCAAAAAATAAAACTCCAAATGTCCCTTTTCGTAGGTAGTCCCTTAGGTAATAAAAGGTAGAAAACATTACCCAATAGAACCTCTTAGCCATGTTTGACTAAGGTATTCCTTTTTCATAGGTATGTTATCTCGGTTTGGAAAATGGTTAAACTTATACTGAGTAGAAATCTCTTCATTTACTTTTACGAATTCGAAACTACAAGTTTTCGACAATATTTTCATATTTTGGGAGTCTGAAAGCGCTTAATGAAAAATCCTCGTGGAGGAACAAGTGGTATAAAAGGTAGCAATTGGTTGCAGGGAAAATTTTAAGAACCACCCTAAAGTTATATGTATAATAATATAATATCTATATATAATTTTTTTTGTGAATCTCTCACCAGATTATATTATCTTGTAAAGTCATGGCGAATCTTTCACTAAATTATAAAATCCTGTAAGATCTTGGAAAATCTTTCACTAAATAATAAAACATTATGAAGTCTTGGTGAATGTTTTGTTAAAGTATGAAACCATATATGATAATAGGAAAACATATTCATTAAATTGCAATATACTAACATACATGTTTGGAAAAAAGAAACATAATTTTTTCTTCCTACAAACAATGTTGCAGGTTTCAGTGGCCGTGTTTGTCAAGGTTTTTACTCTACACTCTTTCATATCCTTCTATTAGTTTTGATAATATTCTAGAAAAAAGTTCTTGTAGGTGTTGATCTTGACCACCAGTTCTGTCAAAGTAGGAGAGATTAATATTTTCTCTACCACTTTTGTCAAGCTATCAAATTTCTTTCTTATTCCATATACTCCAATTGCGAGATAAAAAAAACATCAAGTTTGTTTACCCCAACACGCCAACAAGTAGCAAGCCCCAACTATATAATATAAGAAAGTACTAGTTATCCCAAAGGCCTGAAGGGGATCTAATGGAAAGAAGTGACCATTGTCAGAAGCTTTCCAATCAATATATAAATATATAAATGTAGATTTATTATTATTTTAACTGGAAATATTCAATTAAATAATAAAATTTAATTACGTCTCTCCCAATATAAATTTCTTATTAGCATAATTCACTACCTTCATACGTCTTGAATTTTTTAACAGCATTGTAACATGTTGATTAATTTCCTTTTTGGTGCACAATCTCCACCTTTTAGTACAATATGGTGAGGTGGCCCAATCCCTATAGATCATTACGACAAACTAAGAATAACAGAGAAGATGAAAGGTTTTACAAACCAACATATCTTTCAAACAACTAATCCAACATCAGTACCTTAAATTTTTCATGAAGATGTCATATTCAGAATGTTTGAAAAATATCTAAATTGCTTATTAGCATAATTCACTACCTTCATACGTCTTTCATTTTTTAACAGTGTTGTAACATGTGGATTAATTTCCTTTTTGGTGCACAATCTCTGCCTTTTAGGATAATATGGTGTAGTGCCCAACCCCTATAGATCATTATGACAAGCTAAGAATAACATAGAAGATGAAAGGTTGTACAAACCAACATATTTTTCAAACAACTAATCCAACATCAGTCCTTTAACTTTTTCATGAAAATATCATATTGAGAATATTTGAAAAATGGTGGGAAATCTGGCAGTGACTATCTCTCTTCTGCGAGGGTGATGCAAAAAGAGTGATAAGATTTTAGTGTTTTGATTTTTTTTTGGTTAAATTAGAAAAACCGGTATTAATGGAGATATTAGTATCTTTTACTAAATTTTGTGAACTGACTAAATGTAGCTTTAACCATTCACCTTAAGATGTTTTTTACAATATAATTTCCTAAGTCTATTTAATATTATCATAAAAACCAACCTATATCCATCTTAACTCCACATCTACCACTCTTAGAGGGATGAAAGCTATTTATCCCTCTCAGCACTTGGTAGACCCTGAATTAAGATGGATCTAAGATGATATAATTTCCCATTTAAATAGTCTATGCTCACATGAATACCATGGTATTACCATGAGTCAACACCATGGGTTATCATAAACATGGAGCTTAAAAACTACTATTAGTAATTTATAAAAATTAAAAAAATTAATAATTTCTTTTTATTTTAACCAAGTTAAAATGTTTATGTAGAAATTCTTAATGTAGATCACTTGATAATGTAATGTACTAAAGCAAAATACAAGATCTACTTCTACAACAAACTTTGCGGAAGCTTAATCGAATAGAACACATATAACTGAGAAGAAGAAATCATACACATGAAACACAAAAGAATAATTTGGGGAAATCCTCAGCTAAAAACCCCTATCTCTGTATTATCATACAAGTGGAAATATGTTCATATTACAAAAAGAATAAGCTCACAAGCTATCCTGCGCTCTCTGCAATCAAATTGTTGCTCATAGACAGTCAAAGGCTTCTCATAAACCTTCTCCTCTACCCTCCAAGCCTCCTATTTCCTTGCACAGTTTTCCTTGGGGTCTAGTGTTTCCACCTGTATGAATTGGCCTCTTCACACACTCACTATCCTCTGATCTAACTTCGCAATCCCGAAGGAGATAATTCCTTCTGCATGGATGAGTTTCCTATATAGGAAAAATCCTCCAACTGATAGTACATTGTCCCTTCCTCTGATCTCAACTGGGTCTCTGACTGAACTAACATGCATGAGTTTTATGAGAGAATATTCAGTTATCTGAAGTGTAGTAGTTACATGCATGCATGCATGCATTAACTAACTGAACTCACAATTAGTTCAACAAACTGTTGAAACTAATCTAACTGGACTTGACTCAGTTAACTGAGCCAACTAATTACAACTCAATATTACAACAATTCCTTATCTCTCTAACTGATGGATAAATTCCTTAATCAATGGAGAAAGTATTGCATGTCCCCACATAGACTTCATTTTTGATTTTCTACATCTAATTAAGTCAAGATGAATTAATTAATTATTTTACAAACAACTGCTAAGATCAAATTCGAATTTTACTTCTCTATTTTAATTCATGGACTAACTAAAATAGGAATCCATCTCGAAATGCTATTTATAGCAATGCTATTTTTAGCATTTCTTATTGTCATTTTCAACATTCCCTCTCAACAAGAAAAGGCATTCAACTCGAATCCAATCCTAAACCTTTGGAATTTTTTGCATGCAACACTTCTCCCAAGTGTTGTTGCTCTAGCAACTCTAGAAACAAAAAAAATCTCAGATGGTTCCATTAGCTTATGAGATAAGTATGGGTATGCCTCCCTCAGGAAACAAAGATGTCATATTGTAAATATATTGTAACATATGAAGCTCGTTGGTTGTCCTTGATACCGACTTGTCACAAGGTAAAGCAATTTAGTAATCAAGTATCATCTGTGACTTTGCACTTTATGGGGAATTTTGTTATAGGCTAGTTTTTCACATTTGATTAGTCAACCTCCTAATGGGATCAATTAATATCTTATCCCCCCTTGTCACCATATTGCACAAAACCCTAAGCATGTTCCCTTCATCCCCCTAAGTTTCTCCCCTAAACTGCATCATCTAAGCCAGTTTGAGGACCAATGCTCCCTATAAGCCTACTGGGGTGCGATCACCTACAAGTTTCTCCACTATGGCCTCTATTAGTCATGAGAAGATTGTTCTCCTTTGCACTTGCATTGGTTCTAGAAATCCAGGAGAATGATTGAGATTCTGGAAGCTTCCCCTTCTAGGCGTTTCCAGAGGTTGTTTCAACTACTTACCTTGGATAAAACATTCAGATCCTATCTTTCCATACTTTTGAGTTTCCACCACTTATCCTTTGATCCTATCCCTCCATCAATGATGGATCACAAACCTTAGATTGGTAATTGGATAAGAAATCCAAACTTACCCTACTTCTCTATATATTCCTAGCCTTCTATGTGGTTAGGTGATCCACGTGGATATTGGTGGCCACCCACCTATTCCACCTAGACCCTCCATTCAGTTTCATCTATTTCCTCACTCATTTCCTCATTTACTATTTTTAGCATTTTTTGGGTCTTGAACTTCTGGAGCAGTTTTGACCCCTTAAACGGAGATTTTTGGGTCCATGGCAAGGGCCTATGGTGAAACATGTGGTACTTAGAGAGACCTTTCTAACAAGGTATCGTACACGCCAAATAGAGAGAATATTACCAAGTTACGACCCTTAGAAGTTGGCTGCCCAGCTAACCCCAACGGGGCTCACAAACTCTTGGTGTTACATCTCCTGGGGTTAGGGTTTTTTTGTTTAGGGTTTTCTCATGTTTTCCAATATTAAAAAGGCCCTTGAGCCTCATTGTAACATAGTTTAGAGGCATGTAGCCACCACATCTCTTCTTAGAGATAATCTACCATCTCCTAAGATATCTTATTTCCATTCTATTTGTAAGCATAGTTCAGTACTTTTCTATTAATGAAATGAAGTCTTTTCAGATGCATCTCTATGTTTATGATTATATTTGTAAGTTCTTGCATTCTTGTTTAAGTTCGGATCAATGGTATCAAAGTGGTCTGCTCTTTCTCTATTTTTCTTTGCATGTCCCCAACGAGGTCAGGGTATAAGGAGTTAGAGCTTGATCTGGTTGAACCATTGCAAGATTAGCCTCACAAAACCCGGGGACCTCCCATGGTGAACGAAAAGAATGACGAGGGGGTAGGAGATCCTTTCAAAAATTTTCTCAAGGAAGCCCTCGAGCGACAGAGGGACATGATGATGGATAACTTTTCCCAAATCCTTCGATGACTACCCACAGGCAATGCATCTTCATCTAGCAGACGCTTTGGAGGTGCCACTCCTTTTAAGGTACAAGTTAACTTCAATATTCCCATATTGAAAGGCTTTATAGATGCATACGTTGTACATAAATGTTAAATCTATTGGAAGGATATTTTCATTTCATGACTTTTCCAATAGGGAAAATATTACTTTTGCACTTCTTAAAGCTTCCCCTACATGTCAAGGATTGGTGGGAAATCTACTATGAATGAAAGGATGACAGTGAACCATCATTGTTTTCAGCTGCACCCACTTGGAATTCTTTATAATATGCCATCAAGGAAAAATATTAACCTTTCAAGAGCTATTAATACAAATACATAAAGTGTACCACGCTACAGTAGGGAAGGGATCAAGATGTGCCAGAGTTCACAAATACTTTCCATACCCTTCACACAAAACTAGGTATCAAGGATACTAAGCAACATTTGGTGCTCAAGTAACATGACTGTAAACACAAGTACATCCAGGATGAGATGGAGTTCCTGTACATTTCCTCGCTTGGCATGGCATATTGATATGCTGTCAAGATTGAGCAAAAGTTTAAACAAAAGAAGCAGGACTTTGGATTTGCAAATCCAAAGCAAGGAAAAGATTCCTGGAAACCATAGAACAAACGACCAAGCTAAGGCAACACTACCTAAACAAACCACTAAATCTGTAAGAAAATAACAACACCCCAAAGACGAAGAAGGACACGGGAAAATGGTGTGAGTTCCATAAGATCTCCACTCACAATACAAGTGAATGTCGGGCCAAGCAGTCATTAGTGGCTCAGCTGAAGGCTTCCAAATCAGGCACAGGCTCCGACTCTAAATCTGAACCCGGTAAGGGAACTGACAAATGGAATCAGATCATTAATGTGGGCCTCAGTGCCACCATAGCCACCACCAAGATCTATAAGATTGAACTTGAATATCTAGAGGAGGCGGAACGCTTCTTCGACTCATAGATGTGGGTGAAGGGTTCTCCACTGCAGTTCATTATTGATAGTAAGAGTCAAAAGAAGCTCATTTCAACAGAGGTCGTGAAGCGGTAGGCCTAAAGACTATAGCACATCCACAAACATACACCATCAGGTAGCTTCACCAAGGACGTGATCTTCGTGTCAGCCAAAAGTGCCACCTTCCCTATAGCATCAAGCACTTCACAGATGAGGTATCTTGTGGCATTGCTCCTCTTTAAGTTTGTGATGTATTGTTAGGACAACCCTACTTGTGGAAGCGACATGTTGATTATGAGTATAGACCTCACTCTGTGATTATTACTTTGGATAATAAGTTGTACATGATACCAGAGGCAGACCCGCCTACCGCCATCTCTTTGATCATTGCAAAGAAATGCAGTAAGATCATTTCCTAGACCAAGAAATTTGTTTTCCTTATGAGTTTCCCCCAAGGCAAGAAGAAGGTTATGGCCACGGCTTCTAGGTAGGGCTCCTCTACACAGTAGCAATAGATGGACAAGGTTGTGGAGGAGTACAGGGATATATTCACCTCACCCACAGGGCTACATCTGCACTGTCAGGTCAAGCACTCCATCGATCTGACCTCAGGTGCATCGTTGCCGAATAGACCAATCTATCAACACTCTATTTTGGAGAATGATCAGATCAAGAGGCAGATTAGGAACTATTGCAGAAAGGGCACATCAGGCCAAGCTCATCACCTTGTGGGAGCCTGATTGTATTGGTACAAAAGAAGGATGGGACCTAGAGGCTTTGTATTGATTATCAGGCACTGAATAAGATCACTGTCCAGAATAGGTACCCAATCCCACAGATTGATGAGCTTCTATACCAGCTCAAGGTGGCCAAATATTTCAGCAATATTGACTTGAAGTCAGGTTATCACCAGGTGCCTACAGAACCCTCCAATGTGAGGAAGATTTCCTTCAAATCCAAGAAGGGCCTTCTTGAATGGTTGGTCATGTCATTCGGATTAACGAATGCCCCTACAACCTTCATGAGACTGATGGATGAATTCTTGTGACCCTTCACCAATGCATTCATGGTGATGTATTTAGATGACATTCTGATCTTCAACGAGAGTTAGGAAGAGAACCTCCACCATATTTGACAAGTTCTTCAAACATTGCGCTAACACAAGTTGTGTGCTAACTTGGAGAAATGCACCTTTGGCCTGACCCAGGTTCAATATCTAGTGTACATCATTGATTAGTAGGGTGTACATGTGGACCCATCCAAGATACAAGTCATTCAGAATTGGCCATCGAAAACCACTCTAACAAAGCTCTGCAACTCTTTGGGTCTTGTCAATTTCTACCACAAGTTTGTGTTGGGTTCTCTCATATCACTTGGTCTTTAAGGCAAGTAACCAAGGGCGGAGTGAAAGAAAAGTTTTTTTGGTTGGAAACCCAACAACAAGTTTTCTCCGATTTGAAGAATCGCCTATGTTTTACACCAGTGCTCACATTACCATACCTGCAACAACCATTTGAGATTGAGACAGATGCCTCCGACTATGCTATTGGTGCAATTATTTCTTAGCATGGGCATCTAATGGCTTACCGCAGTGAGAAACTTTCAGACACAATCTAAAAGTACCCCACTTACGACAAAGAAATGTATTCCATTATGCAGGAATACCTTCAATGGAAGCATTACATTATGGGGAAGGAAACGGTCATGCACATAGACCACCAACCTCTACAGTGGACACCAACACAAGGGAAGTTGCAGAACAATCACCATCAGAAATGGTCCACCTATTTGCAACAGTTCCATTTGAACATTGAGTATAAGAAGGGAAGCACTGATAATGTTGTTGATTTCCTCAACCGACCACCAATCATGGTGCTGATCATTATTCTTGACTCGTGTAGGTAGGAAACATCGAGGTGGCCACATCTTTACAAGAGTGATCAAGAATTTGGCAGCATATACCAGATACTCCTAGAAGGGAAGCAAGTTCCAAATTTTCAACTTCAAGATGCACTGTTATGCCACCTAGGACACATCTGTGTTCCTTCAAGTGAGCATGCCAAGATGATTTGGGAGCCTTACTACAGTTGGTTCGTTGGACATTTCAGGCTAAAGAAAACAATGGTGGTATTGCAGAAGTATTTTCATTGGTCGAAATTTCATCAGATGTTGGGAAGTACATTAGATCCTACATAGCCTATACCATTGCCAAACCAACCATCAAGAAGCAAATACTGTATACTCCTCTACCTACTCCTAGCCAGCCTTGGGAGTTCTTCTCCATGGATTACATGTCCGGCCTTCCTTCTACTAAGCATGACAATGATTTCATTTCATGGTCCTTGATAGATTCCCTAAGATGGCCATCATGGCAACCTGCAAGAAGAGTATCACAACAGAGGCCACTGCTAAGCTCTTCCTTGAATGAGTATGGGTACACTTTGGGATCCCGCAATACATTGTCCCGGATCATGACAACAGATTCCTGAGTACATTTTGGTCAAGTCTCTCATGAATGTTGGATATAAAAATTACTAAGTCCACGACTTTCCATACCCAAACTGATGGCTAAATAGAGGTTGTCAATAGGATGACCGTACACATTCTACGCATGTACAACATGAAGCATCCACACACGTGGGATGAAAGTCTCCCCTATGTCCAACACAGCTACAATATATCTCTCCATAGCTAAACAAGCCATAGCCCCTTTCAGGTGGGGTTGGGATTTCATCCATTATGCCCCATTAATGTAGCCATACCATTTACAACCACTCAGGTAGATTCGGCTCACGTTCAGTACAAAGATGGAAGGGATAACAGATTCATTGAGCACATTCAACAAATCCGCCAATAGGTCCATGACATATTGGATAAAGCCAATACTAAGTACAAGCAACACCATGATCAGCATCGAGTACCCAACGCGATCCAGGTGGGAAACAAAGTTTGGCTACATTTGTAGAAGGAGCACCTCCTTGGGCCCCACTGCAAGCTTCGCCCACTCTGATATGGGCCATACATCATCACCAAGGTCATCGATGACAATTCCTTCAATCTCAACATCCCACCGTTCCTTGGTGTACACCTAGTGTTCAATATTGATCACCTTTGGCCATACTTTCCACCATTGTTGGACACATCTTACATTGCAGAATAGCTCACACCAACAGAGCTCAACCCAGACTTCTTGGAACATGCCACAACTAATTAGCTCATGGAAACATAGATCAAGAACACTCGTCAATAGAGGATAAAACTATATCGAGTTGTCAAAGGAGGCCAATTCCTTCACTAGGGAAAATGGGGAGGAATGATCCGAGTGGATATTGGTGGCCACCCACCTATTCCACCTAGACCCCCCAGTCAATTTCATATGTTTCCTTTTTCATTTTAGCATTTACTATTTTTAGCTATTTTTGGGTCCTGAACTTCCGAAGCATTTTTTACCCCCTAAACAATGTTTTTGTAGGGTTCAAGATAGGCCCATAGCCATAAGAAAGGGCTTACAGTGAAACCTGTAGTACTCAAAGAGACGTTTCCAACAAGGTATCGTACATGCCAAACGGAGATAATATGACCAAGTTACGACCACAAGAAGATGGTTGCCCAACTAACCCCAACGGAGCCCATAAACTCTTGATGTTACATCTCCTGGAGTTAGGGTTTTGGTTGCTTATGGTTTTCTCATGCTTTCCAATAATAAATAGGCCCTTTAGCCTCATTGTAACACAGTTCAGAGGCATGTATCCACCACATCTCTTCTCAGAGATAAGCTACCATCGCCCAAGCTATCTTATTTCCATTTTGTTTGTAAGAATAGTTCAATATTTTTATATTAATGAAATGAAGTGTTTTTCTATTGCATCTTTGTGTTTACAATTATATCTGTAAGTTGTTGTGTTCCTGTTTAAGTTTAGATCATTAGGGGTTGGACTTTGGAGAGTGATTCTTCCCTTATGATGTTGTGGTGAGTGGTTATTATTTCATGCATTTAGGGTGATTGGAGGTGCATATGGTGACAAGGAAAGGACATGTCAACAACTTGGAGGAGCTCTTCTACAAGATCAACTTCTACTTATGGTTGTAATCTCCTTCCATTCATATTAATGCAAAGAATCCATTATTTTCCCATAAGTGATGTCATTAGTTCATATATTTCAATACCATGTTGATCTATTCAATGAAGTACTTAGACAATACTTCATAGATCTTGTAGTTTCTTGGATTGTGTTATCTGATTGTGTAGGTTCTAATTTTTCCATCCGGAGCTGGAATTAGAGCTTCCAAGCTAAAGAAGGAGTGAAGTGTGCGAAGGATTCAAGGTAGGCCTCTCTCTGTCATATATTTACTTTAAGGAAAAGCATTGTGTTATTTGTCTCTCTATTGTTCTAGGTTAGCCACCGACCTAGAGGAGATAATTTTGTCCACAATTGTAAATCATGTATAACAACAACACCTTCCAGAAATTTTACTACATTCAAATTTTGGATCCTACTATCACCATCACCTTGATCATCAAGTGTCACCTCATGTTATTCCATACGTTTTAAGTGTCCTTCTATAATCTCGAGTGTCGTCATGTTGGTTAGAACATGTTTAGGTGCATTTCATGGTCGTAATAGCTTTCTTGTGATAAAACAACACTTTTGGGTCGTAGTCGCACACACTTCACTAGTTGCACTTCAGGAATGTGCATAAAGTGGCGTTTGGAAGTATATTTGTTAGTGGTCAAGCTTGTATAAGTTTTCTTGATGAGTTGATATGTCTCACACATCGTTTTATGTCCAAAATGTGATGCAGGGTTACCCCTACTTTACCCACAGTATGCATATAGACCTATGCATAAACTGTTTTCCCTAGGAATTTATATGACCTACCAGGTCAAACCTTCAAAAATGGTGATGGTTAAGGCCCTTTCCATTATAACTCATGCAGAAACATGCTAATAGACTAACTAAAGTATAAACCATCTTCTACTTTTTCATTGGGACTTGATCACCCCTCATAAACCTTTATAAATCCTTATTCCGCACATATATACAAATCCCCCTTTTTAACTTTGGGCTATAATTGGACTTAACCGTAAAAACCCTTCTATTTGCACTTTAATCCCTTATAAACCCTTTATAATCGATAACACATAAAACAACATAACTCATACCTTTTCCCCGATCCTCGGCCTTTGCATAGTTATCAATAAACACCTTTATCGCAATCAACCATTGCAATTACCCACGGTCTTACCATGTATATGCTCTGTCATGCCTACGACTCTAATATGTGACTATCAGAACAATTAAACCACCCTATTATATTAAAAGACTCAGGCACACACTTTGTGTAATACAAAGGAATACATTGAAATCCTTGTTGTAGCATTTTTTGGTTTTAATAAGATAGAATAAATTAGTCAAAAATACATAAAAATATTTTGAAAAAATGTTAAGTTAGAATATGGGCATAACAATATTGAATAAAATGTTAGTGAAAAAAAACTTAATGATGATGTCCATATCAAAGAAAATGTTAGGTTAGATGTCCTAAAAAATAAAAACAAAAAAAAAATGTTAGGTTAGAAAGAAAAGAAAACAAATAAACTTTGAAAGTGAGAAAGTCTAAATGCCACTATTATTTCTCTACAAAATAATGGTTGTGTGCAGCTTTTTTTAAATGCCACAACCCATGATAGTCAAACTGTTTAATATTGAATACTTCATGCTTTAAATTTGATGTTATAGTTAGAGAATAAAGATTTGGCCAAATAGTTTAATCTTGGCAGATCAGTAGTTAGGTAGAGAATAATAAGGTGCTCATCAGTTTAATCTGAGCCCTTGGATGCTATAAGGTTAGAATTAGATAGTTTTCCTTTGTAAAATAAACAGAAAGGAAAAGGGTTTGTTAGCTTAAATGCACTCATTAAATGAAAAAAAATGATAGGCTAAGCAAATGGTAAGTAGAAGAAGGTTGCAGAAGTTTGATGATTCAATGGATAAAAGGTACATTATCATCCTTTACCATATGTTTCTATGTCCATGATTCAATTACACAAAGCAAATGAAGGTCTACAAGATCAATTAATTAACTTCCCATTCATACCCATTTATCCCTATTATCACTAATTTTCCCTTCCTACCTTCATACATTCATATTCATTCATTTTCCACAAAAAACCCCTTTTCCTAAGGTTAAATTCCTTTTTACTTAAGAAAAGTGAAAACCCCATGTAAAATCCCTTTTTACCATGAAAAATCCCTTTTACCATGAAAAATCCCTTTTACCATGTAAAATCCCTTTTTACCCGAAAAACCCACAAAAGGGGTTTAGCATAAGTATTGATGTATATATGCGAAAAGCAAATAACTCATAAAAGCATTATACTTAGTGTATTTTCCTTTTCCGCCTATATTACCCCTTTTCATGTATATTTCCCCTTTTCTGCTCATATTTTATATTAACACTAACATAATGTATTAAACCCCTAAAAGTCCTTTTCCTGTATATATTAACTCCTTTATTAAAATACCCTGAAACCCTTAGTTTTATTATAAAAACTATATATTTAATAAAACATTGCATCGGCGGATTGCAAGCCTTTTAACATGCATAGACTCTCCCCACATTGCAATATGCGATTGCGATGGGCCTGGACCCGACACATTATATATCACAATCCATTGCCATATCACATCCACCCCTCATCGCAAGTCCCAACTAAAGTAATAACCCTCCACCGTTGCGATCTTTGATTCCAACAAACTCGACGCAATATATATTATAATTCATACCCATATCGCATTCGCCCCTCATCGTAAGTCCCACTAAAGCATTACCCTCTGCCATTTGCAATCTCTGATTGCGATGGGAACCCAGACCTAATGCAGTATTAACCATGTTTTATTTCACATCATGTCCGACCCCTATTGCATTCCTTTGCGATGGTCCTTCCCCTGCTAAACCCCGATTGTGATATGCAATGAACCCGGACCCGACGACATTTATCCGCCCGAGTTCATAAAATTTCAAGTCCACCATATGTGTTTTATGAAGAATTTCTTTGTTAAATTTTTTTTACGATTTTAACAAAGAAATAGCCCAAAACCTCCATTTAACCGCTAATATTAGTTTAACCCATAATAAATCCATTTTCTACCATAAATATTCATTGGGACCCTCTACGTTGTTCTTTCACTCCTCCACCATCTGATCACGATAATTGAAATCCAACTACCCTCGGCAATTTCGGGTTGGCTCTCTGTACGAGCGTTACCCACCCGAAAAGCGGTATTCCATTGAACTCCCCTTGCTATGTGTCAAGCTCGGATAATTTCGGGTGACCCCCTCCCAAAACTGCCCACGCCTTATAAGTGGTGCGATGAAAACCAAAACCACCTCCTGCATAACAAAAAAATGACCACTGTTAATTTGCACCATATTTCAAAAAGAAAGTTGTTTCTCCGTTTAAACGCAAAAATCGTCATTTGCTCTGTTTTGCATGTTTTCACAGTGAAACCTCCATAAAGCCTTTGCGACCAATAAAACCATAATTTTACCTTCTGATACACTTTGGACTCCTTCCAATATCCCTTCAACCTCTTTAAAGCCATTGAAGACCTTCCCTGTGACCTATGTTTTTCTTAACAGTTTCTGTGTTTTGGAGGAAAAATTTCTATTACAGACTTACAAAGGAAAAATCATGAGTACAATTGCAAGACAAATACAAAGATCATATCAAATTACTTTACCATGTGACATAAAATATAAAATGATTTACTGTTGAAAAACACAATAAAAGCCTGAAATGCATAGTAAAGGTAAGAAGGAACACATCAAAGGTTAATCAGCAGGGTCAAATGATTTTCACAGAGTTTAAAGAGTATCAGATGAAAGATCAAATGAAGAAATCAACCAAGTGCAAAAGATTCAAATAGTAAAGTAGCTTAAAGGGGAAAAATATCAAACAACAAAGTCGGCACAACTTGAATAAAACGGACAACAAGAAGCAGTTCAAAACAACTGCCCCTATCTTCTTGTATGAAGATCTTTCCTTTCCTAGAATAAATCTTAATCAGTTTTAGGATATTTCCTTAGTTTCATTGTTGTATAAATAACTCTCTTATCGAGATTTTAATGGTTTGAATTTCAAGGTTTATCATTCATTTCTTGTTAAGCAGTGATTGTTCATTCTACTTTGAACTTGGTTGCACCTATGAAGGAAGCTTTTGTAGGCACTTGATGTACTCAGTTTTTCTGGAACCTTAATACAAAGCAGAGGATTTTGAATTTGGTTTTACACGATTTGTGTTATCCTGTAAGTTTTTCCAGTTATCAATCATCATGTCTTTCTTCATATGCTTATGACTTATAGAGATATATAGGTAGGAATAATTATGTCTCAATTAATTCCTATAAGCTCCTAAAGTGATCATCTATGAAGAGAATGGATTAATGAATTGTTTGTTTAGTTGATCGCCTCTAATCAATAAATCATTAGCATCTTGTGTAATCTTAATTATACTGCCTTGAACCTTTGGAACGTAGTTTAGATGGTTTTCCTACTTATGATTGTTGTGTTTTACAGTCTGGAAACTGTGATAATCATATTATTTTCTATTTTCTTCTCACCACTATTTTTTTATCTATATCACTGTGTAAAGATTTATAGCATCCCTTTGCTAAGATATTAATATAACCCAAAGGATTAAGTATTTCAATTCTACTTCTATCTTCATTCATTGGTCTTCCAAAACTAAAACCAAAAACCCAAAAATAATTATTTAGATGCTCTGGCATTGGTAGTTGACCTACTATTATCTCAGAGGTACAACATCAGACTGGCGCCATTGCCGGGGATTCAAAATTCATTTAAGTTTCCCTTGGAACAATGATATTCATTCATTCTTATCCTTTAAAGGTGATTAAATGGTTTAGAAAGGTTAAAATCATTCACCTAGGCGACTCCACACTCCCAAGTTGGCACCTTATAAACATACCAAATCTCGTTCAGAAACTGACATAGTTAAGCCTCTGTCAGATCTTGAAAGGCTTTTGAGAAAACCCAGTTCTAAAAGGGGACATCAACCATCTTCGTCTTCCTCTTCAGTCCTGTAGTCTAAAGAATTAGAGTCATTTGACCCCTTTAGTAATATCCTAGCTAATCCTGATTACTCCCATTTATCACCTAGGGTTGCTGAACTTCTAGATAAAGGAGCTGATTTTAAGTCAGCTTACCTTATTCATTCATTAGAATCTCATCCAATATCCATGCTACCATCAGGATCACCTAAAACTAAATCTAATTTTCGTGTCAATCTAACAGAATATAAACCCACATATTTTATATCCCCTAACCTATCACTTTCCTTCCATTTTTGACCGACCTGAAGCTTCTTCTTCTGAACAATCTGAGGAGACCTTCTCTATATATTCCAATCCTCTCTTTGAAACAAAAGAAGGTATTCCTTTACAGGTCCCAAAGTTAGTTCTTAGGATTCCTTTGAAGTCTTTCAAGAGATCTCCTCCTTCACCTCCAACTAGTCCATCAACCCTTGAATCACCATATTCTTCCTGTACTTCTTCTTCATCCTCTACATCCACACAAACACCTCATACTCCACCTGGAAAACCTCATACACCTCAAGCACCTTGTACACCACCTTCTATCATGGCTTTCTGACCTAATGTACAAGCTAGATATGCTGCCTTATTCTTACCTAATAACCTTTATGCATTCCTGGCTGGATACTTAAAATACCTGCCCAAGTACAATGGAGAAACTGGTCCCTCAGCTGAAGACCATCTTCAAGATTTCCTAGACTTTGCAAACAACATGAATATTGAACAAGAAAATTTTTATATGAGATTTTTTGTACAATCACTTGAAGGAAATGTGAGGATTTGGTTTAGGCAGTTACTAGTAGCTTCCATTAGAAATTGGGAAGAGATTACAACCATATTCAAAAATCAATGGGGTGTGAAAAAGTATCCTCTTTACTTCCTCACAGAATTTGAAGAGCTTAAAAGGAACTTCGGTGAACCAGTATCAGATTTTATCAAAAGATTCAATAAACTCTATCACAAAATGCCTGTTGATTGTAAGCCCCCTGTAGCAGCAGCTAAGTCTAGATTTTCTAAAGCTTTTGATGATGACTTTGTTGTTATGCTACAAGAGAGAACTTCAAGAACTCTTGAAGATATGCAAGCAAACACTATAGAAGTATAAGCAAATAGAGCAGCCTCAAGTTCTTTAAAACTTAAGGAAGAAAAGGCCAAAAGAAAACTCAAATCTGTTCAAGAAGCCTCTAGTTCCTCTAAGACTAAATCAGAGGACTCAAAAATAGATGAAATAACATCTCTTATTAGAAACCTATCAAATAGGATTTCAAATATTGAGACCCAACCTAGGACAATACAGCAAACAGTTACTAGACCTCAAAACCAAAATCAAGGTTAGTATAAAAGAAATCCACCACTACAAATTCTTCAGAGACCTAGCAATTATCAACAGGTTCCTACTCCTCTATTGATAGATGACCAACAACCTGATGATAATACTATGACAATTACTGAAGATATTAATAGTATGGATTCTTCTTCCAATCAAATAGCCATCATTCCTCTCTCACAACAGAATCGGGTTCAAGAAGAGCAGGAAGCTTCACGAGTCTCTAAATATCATGCTTTCTCTGAATTTTTAATTGCATAATTAAACAAGAGGTATGATCTTAGGCCTAGACCTAGTCCTGGGAGACCTCCAAAGGAAACTCCAATAATTGAACCACGTACCAAAACTACTGAAGTTCAAACAACTCTTATTTAGCCCTTAGATCAGTCAATTGATACTACCCAAGCTAGTAAAAACATTTTGACTACCTTTAGTGTTGAAAAAGAATCAGAGAGGATTAAGATTCCAATTCCACTGTCAGAACTTTCTAAAAACCCTGGTTATAAAAGCCAAGTCACAAAATGGATACAAAATACCTCGGTTGATGCTAAAGGTGATGTCATAAGTTTGCAAGATGAAAAACCAACAATATTTTTTGGCCCTAGTTCAGACATGATAGATGAGATAGTGGCTCCTTTCTATGTAACTCTTAAAACAAATGCTTCCATGTTGTATAATTGTATGCTTGATTCAGGAGCATCACACAACATTATGCCAAAATCTATCATGGATCATTTGAAACTCAAAATAACTAAATCCTACTATGACCTGCACATCTTTGATTCTAAAAGGGTGCCTTGTTTTGTTTGATCAAGGATCTAGTGGTTACCCTTGCCCAAATTCCAGTGAAAAGTGTAGTACTTGAAATTGTTGTTATAAATATCCCTCCCAAATTTGGAATGCTCCGTTCTAGGTCTTGCTGTGCCAAATTAGGGGGAACTCTATAGATGGATATGGCATATGCTACTATTCCTATTTATGGAGGAGAGAAATTAAGATTATATAGAGAGGTAAGATTTGTATATACTGTTTGTAAGACTGACCAGCCAAGGAACCATCCAATTTATGCAATAGATCACGACTTTGGTTGTTTTCACCTCACTTCAAATCAACATAAAACTCAAGTCAAAATTGAAGAGGTAGTTGAAAGTCCCGAACCAAACCACACTAATATTTGGAAACTATTCTTTGATGGCTCTTGCACAAAAGATGGGGCAAGATTTGGAGTAGTTTTAATTTCACCTAAAAAAATAAAATATAACCCAATCATGTAAATTAGGCTTCGAAGTTACAAATAATGTGGCTAAATATGAAGCTTTCCTTTTAGGATTGCAATTAGCCAAAATCTTAAAAGTTCAAAACTTAAGTGTCTTTACTGATTCAGAACTTATGTTAAGTAAGTAATAAATGATTGCCAGACCAAGCACCCTAGACTTAGGTCCTACCAAAATGAAGTATGGGATTCAGTTGAAAAATTCTTTGATGCTTTTAATTTGACTCATATTCCCAAAGATCAAAATATTCATGCAGATGCCTTAGCTGTTTCTGCTAGCTCTTTTAAAATTTCTGATCACACTGATGTACTCTATCAGATACAAGTCAAATATAGGCCATCTATCTCGGATAATCTAAAACATTGGCAAATATTCAAAGATGATGAACAGTTGAAATCATTTCTGCAGGTAATAGATGATTTTTCATTTCTACAAATTTATGAAGATAGAATTGAAACAAATGAAAACGCAGATAGGAATGATACTTCAGATTTTAAAACCCAAATTGCTAATCATGACATTATTCTATTATCTAATAATTTTATTCCAAAAGTACTCATTCCTTTAGAAAGATTGTTTGATCAAAATTATGTCCTTTGAAACCCTCAGCCAATTTCTTCAGAAGATGACATAGAAGATATTAACATTGGAACTGATGAAGATATCCAAAACATCCAAATATGTGCATCTCTAGACCTTGAGATCAAAGCTCAATATCTTAAGTTACTGCAAAATTATAAGGATGTTTTTGCTTGGACTTATGCTAATCTAAAGACCTATGATACCTCATTAATACAACATAAAATTCCTTTGAAGCCAAAAGAAAAACCTTATCAACAGAAACTTAGAAGGATAAATCCAACCCTTCTACCAACTATAGAAAGGGAGATTAATAAAATGCTAGATGCTCAGATCATCCTCCCTCTTAGATACTCTAATTGGGTTGCAAATCTAGTTCCTGTTAGAAAGAAAAATGGAGAAATAAGACTCTATGTGGATTTTAGAAATTTGAACAAAGCATAATTAAAAGATAATTATCCTTTGCCCAAAATGGATCAGTTACTTCAAATGGTTTTAGGAGCACAAAGACTTTCCATGCTCGATGGTTTTTATGGTTACAATCAGGTGAATGTTGATACAACAGACAGAGACAAGATAGCCTTTACTACACCCTGGGGTACATTCATGTACGCTAGGATGCCATATGGCTTAACCAATGCTAGAGCGACATTTCAGAGAGCTATGGACATAGCTTTTATGGGTCAGGTAAATAAATTTGTGGTTATTTATCTTGATGACATAACTGTTTTTTCTAAATCTAATCAGAAACATCTAAAGCACTTGATGAAGGTTTTTGACAGGTGTAGAAAGTTTGGAATATCATTGAACCCTAAGAAGTCCTTGTTTGCTATCAAAGAAGGAAAACTGTTGGGCCATATAATTTCAAAGGAGGGAGTAGTAATTGACCCCAAACGAGTATCTGCCATTGAAACATTGACCTTACCTAGAAACAAGAAGGAGATTCAAGCTTTTCTAGGCAAAATTAATTTTCTAAGGAGGTTTATTCCAAATTATGTAGAGATTGTAAAAGATATAACAGACATGCTCCAAAAGGACCATGAAGTCAAATGGACTCCCACTTCTAGGCATGCATTTGAACAAATAAAAAAGGCTATCTCTAAAGCTTCCACCTTAGCCAACCCTAATTATACTAAGTCATTTAGTATTTTCTCTTTTTCCTCTGAAACAACCCTTGCTGTCATTATATTACAGAAAAATGAAGATTCCCGTGACCAACCCATATCCTTTTTCAGTAATGTTATGAGAGATGTTGAGCTTAAGTATGACATTATTGAGAAGAAAACCTATGCCCTCATTCAAGCCCTGAAATAATTCAGGATATCTGTCTTACATTCACCTATTACTGCTTATGTCCCTAACAGTGCTGTGAAAATTGTCCTAACCCAACTAGACACTAATGGGAAAAGAGGTAGATGGATCACTCAAATTCTGGAGTTTGATCTAACTATCAAGACTACCAATCTAGTAAAAGGTCAAGGATTAGCCAAGCTTCTAGCTAAATCCAACTGCAAAGTACTTGGAATCAATTTTGTTTTAGAAATACAAGGGAAGAATACACAAGAACCTTTTGTCCTTGAAGAAGGGGAGAATCCACAAGAACCTTCCCTTCATCCTAAAGGGAAGAATCCACAAGAACCTTCCTTTCATGCAGAAGGGGAGAATCCACAAGAACCTCTACCTTCAGAGCAGATAAGTCCTATACACATTGATGAAAAATTCTTTTTGTCAAAATGGTATCAAGATATTGTAAATTTCTTGATTCATTTTGAGTGTCCAACATCATTCTCCAAAACCCAGTGTAAAACCCTTAAGTTAAAATCAGTCAAGTGCTACATTATAAATGACAATTTATACTGGAAAGATCCACTGAATATTTTGTTATTATGTTTAACAGAATCAAAAACTGAAGGAATCATTGATCAGTTTCATACAGGATTTTGTGGGGGACATTATGCTTGGAGAGCAACAGCATACAAGATTCTACGGGGAGGATTTTATTGGCCGACATTGTTCTTACAAGTAGGGGCAAAGGTCAAAGGTTATGTTACTTGTCAAATGTTTGCTGGTAAACAAAAATTAGCAGCTCTTGCACTTGTTCCATCAATAGTTTCAACACCTTTTTCTCAATAGGGATTAGATTTTGTTGGAGAGATTCACCCCACTTCAAGTAATCAGCATAGATGGATCCTCACTGAAACAGACTAATTTACTAAATGGGTGGAAGCAATTCCAGTCAGAAATGCTACTGATTCAGTAGTAATTAAGTTTATTGAGGAGAATATTTTATCTATATTTGGTTGCCCAACTCAAATTGTCACTGATAATGCAGCAGCTTTTGCTAGTGTTAAAATGATTGACTTTTGGTAGAAATATCAGATTCTATTACATCATTCAACTCCATACTACCCTCAAGGTAATGGCCTTGCAGAGTCATCAAACAAAAGTCTGGTAAAGGTAATCAAAAAGACTCTAGCTGATCATAAGAAGAGTTGGGATTCACATCTGATTTATGCAGTATGGGAAAATAGAATTACTCCAAAGAGATCAACTGGAAAATCTCCATTTCAGTTAGTCTATGGGAAAGATGCAATTTTCCCTACCAATTTGGCCTTCCCTATTTTAAAATTCCTGCAGGATTCAACTGATGATTTTTCAAGAAGAATAAATCATATTATTGAGCTTAATGAAAATAGAGATAAAGTTCAATACAAATTGAATAAATATCAGAATAAGATGAAGACCCTGTTTGACAGAAGAGCCAGGGAAAGGGACTTTAAAGAAGGTTATCTAGTTCTAAGATGGGATGCCAGGAGAGAAGAGAAAGGAAAGCATGGAAAATTTGACAATTTATGGTTTGGACCTTTAGAAAATGTTGAAGTGAAGGGTAACAACACTTTTGAGCTGCAGAATCTTGAAGGGATATATTCCACTTATCCTGTAAATGGAAGGTTTCTCAAACATTACATTCAGTACTAAGAAGTTGAAATAGTTTTCAATGTAAATACTCTAGTTTTCTTTTACCTTTCAAGATGTCAGTGTGATTTTCTTTACAACGAGGACTCCATAGCCTGAGGAGAAGGCACATGGATCTACAAGTTCTTTGTATTCTACAAGACAAAGTAGTCCCTAGATGGAACCAATGTTGTAGAATTTTTTGGTTTTGATAAGATAGAATAAATTAGTCAAAAATACATAAAAATATTTTGAAAAAATGTTAAGTTAGGATATGGGCATAAAAATACTGAATAAAATGTTAGTGAAAAAAATCTTGATGATGATGTCCATATCAAAGAAAATGTTAGGTTAGATGTCCCAAAAAATAAAGACAAAAAGAAAATGTTAGGTTAGAAAGAAAAGAAAACAAATAAAATCTGAAAGTGAACAAGTCTAAATGGCACTACTATTTTTCTGCAAAATAATGGTTGTGTGCATCTTGTTTTAAATGCCACAAGCCATGACAGTCAAACTATTTAATCTTGACTACTTCATGCTTTAAATTTGATGTTATAGTTAGAGAATAAAGATCTGGCCAAACTGTTTAATCTTGGCAGATCAGTAGTTAGGTAAAGAATAATAAGGTTCTCATCAGTTTAATATATGCCCTTGGATGATATAAGGTTAGAATTAGATAGTTTGCTTTTGTAAAATAAACAGAAAGGAAAAGGGTTTGCTAGCTTAAATGCACCCATTAAGTTAAGAAAAAATGATAGGATAAGCAAAGGGTAAGTAGAATAAGGTTGCAGAAGTTTGATGATTCATTGGACAAAAGGTACAGTATCATCCTTTACCATATGTTTCTATGTCCATGATTCAATTACACAAAGCAAATGAAGGTCTAGAAGATCAATTAATTAACTTCCCATTCATCCCTATATTCACTGATTTCCCCTTCCTATCTTCATACATTCATATTCATTCATTTTCCACAAAAAAACCCTTTTCCTAAGGTTAAATTCCTTTTTACCTAAGAAAACTGAAAACCCCATGTAAAATCCCTTTTTACCATGAAAATCCCTTTTTTACATTTAATATTCCTTTTTACCTGAAAAACCCACAAAAATGGGTTTAGCCTAAGTATTGATGTATATATGCGAAAAGTAAATAACTCATAAAAGCATTATACTTAGTGTATTTTCCTTTTCCACCTATATTTCCCCTTTTCTGCTCATATTTTATATTAACACTAACATAATGTATTAAACCCCTAAAATTCCTTTTCACGTATATATTAACTCCTTTATTAAAATACCCTGAAACCCTTAGTTTATTATAAAAATATATATTTAATAAAACATCGCATCAGCGGATTGCAAACCTTTTAACGTGCATACACTCTCCTCGCATTGCGATGTGCCCTGACCCGACGCAATATATATCACAATCCATTGCCATATCGAATCTGCCCCTCATCGCCAATCCCAACTAAAGTAATAACCCTCCGTCGTTGCAATCTCTGATTACGACGGACTCGACGCAATATATATTATAATTCATACCCATATCGCATCCACCCCCATCGCAAGTCTTGCTAGAGCATTACCCTCCACCATTTGCGATCTCCAATTGCGATGAGAACTCAGACATGACATAGTATTAACCATGTTTTATTTCACGTTGCATCTGGCCCCTATCACATTCCTTTGCGACGGGCCTTCCTCTGCTAAACCCTAATTGCGATATGTGATGAACCTGGACCCGTCGACATTTATCTGCCCAAGTTCATAAAATTTCAAGCCCAGCATATGTGTTTTATGAAGAATTTCTTTGTTAAAAGGTTTTTACGATTTTAAGAAAGAAATATCCCAAAACCTCCATTTAACCGCTAATCTCAGTTTAACCCATAATAAAGCCATTTGCCGCCATAAATAATCATTGGGACCCTCTGCTCTATTCTTTCACTCCTCCACCATCTGATCACAACAATTGAAATCCAACGGCCCTCGACAATTTTTGGTTGGCTCTCTATACGAGCGTTACCCACTCGAAAGGCGGTATTCCATTGAACTTTTCTCGCTACGTGTCAAGCTCAAATCATTTCGGGTGACCCCGTCCCAAAACTACCCATGCCTTATAAGCGGTGCGATGAAAACCAAAACCACCTCCCACATAACAACAAAATTACCAATGTTCATTTGCCCCATATTTCAAAAAGAAAGTTGTTTCTCCGTTTAAACGCGAAAATTGCCATTTTTCTCTGTTTTGCCTGTTTTCGTAGTGAAACCTCCATAAAGCCTCTACAACCAATAAAACCATCATTTTACCTTCCAATATGCTCTGGACTCCTTCCAATATCCCTTCAACCTCTATAAAACCATTGAACACTTCTCTGTCACCTATGTTTTTCTTAACAGTTTCTGTGTTTTGCAAGAAAAACTTATGTTCTAGGCTTACAAAGGAAAAATCTTGAGTACAGTTGGAAGACAAATAAAAAGATCATATCAAATTACTTTACCATGTGACATAAAGTTTAAAAGGATTTATTGTTGAAAAACACAGTAAAAGCCTAAAGTTCACAGTAAAGGTAAAAAGGAACACAGTAAAGGTTAATCAGCAGGGTCAAATGATTTTCACAAAGTTTAAAGAGGATCAGATGAAAGATCAAATGAAGAAATCAACCAAGCGTAAATGATTCAAATAGTCAAGCAGCTTAAAGGGGCAAAATATCAAACAACAAAGCTAGCACAACCTGAATAAAAGGGACAGTAAGAAGCAATTCAAAACAACTACCCCTATCTTCTTGTATGAAGATCTTTCCTTTCCTAGAATAAATCTTAATCAGTTTTAGGATATTTCCTTAGTTTCATTATTGTATAAATAACTCTCTTCTTGAAACGTTAATGGTTCGAAGTTCAAGGTTTATTATTCATTGCTTGTTAAGTAGTGACTGTTCATTCTACTTTGAACCTGGTTACACTTGTGAAGGAAGATTTTGTAGGCACTTGATGTACTCAATTTTTCTGGAACCTTAATTCCAAGCAGAGGATTCTGGATTTGGTTTTACACAGTTTGTGTTATCCTGTAAGTTTTTCTAGTTATCAATCATCATGTCTTTCCTCATATGCTTATGACTTATAGAGATACTTAGGTAGGAATAATTGTGTCTCAATTAATTCCTATAAGCTCTTGAAGTGATCATCTATTAAGAGAATGGACTAATAAACTGTCTGTTTAGCTAATCCCCTCTAATCAATAAATCATTAGCATCTTATGTAAGCTTAAGTATACTGCCTTGAACCTTTGGAACGTAGTTTAGAAAATTTTCCTACTTACAATTGTTCTGTTTTACAATATGGAAACTGTGATAATCATATTATTTTCTATTTTCTTCTCACCACTATTTTTTATCTACATCACTTTGTAAAGCTTTATAGCAGCCCTTTGCTAAGATATTAATATAACCCAAAGGATTAAGTATTTCAATTCTACATTTGTCTTCATTCATTTGTCTTCCAAAACTAAAACCAAAAATCCCAATATAATTATTTAGATGCTCTGGTATTGGTAGCTGACCTACTACTATCTCAAAGGTACAATAATCCCAACCTGAACACATAAGGCCGAAATTCAAAGTTTATAAGTCTGTGCCTATATTTATCGTCGGGTCTGCCCTTCAATACCAAAACATCCGCTGCACTGCTCCTCCTCCGATCCTTGATCACCGAAGGCTCTGATCAAATCTTAACTGTCCTTTGTATCCTCTGATCCAACAGTTTGACGTTACCCCCAACCGTTTAAACTTGAGCACCTATTCTCCACCGTCGATCTGCGCCCAACAAATCTGACGACTGTCATTGATATTAGGTAGATAACAAGCACGAGCATTAACCACCCAATAAAGTGGTTTCCTCTTTCCTCTCACTGCCACACGTCGTTTGATGAGTGGAATCGATGCTTGTCTTTCAATATTGCTTCCGTTTTGAGGCCGCCCGAAATTTGCTTTCACTGTTACAAAACCGACGATGGCATATTCCTTCGTCTCCTCTACGATTGGACCCTGGCTGTTGATCTTCAAGATCCAACGGTTGCTGAGCGTCAATATTCACTCCTTCATCCACTTCTTTACTTTGGTTTTACGCCAGTTCTTTAATATTTCCTCTGTGTTTCAAGTTTCTTCAATGTTCTCGTCCTTCTGCAATTCCGCTGTTCTACTACACAATTCCTTTTGAGCTTAACTTCACATGCCCCTTTGATAGATGTCATTCCAAAGCATTTCTTGATCCTTCGAGTGGATTCCATGATCCATTATGATTCTTCTGAATCATTCTTCTCCTCTGTGTATTCTACAGAATTCCGCCTACACACATATTTATTACAGAATTCTGATTCATATGTAATTATCACTCAGTATTTGAAACACACTTATACATTTAGAAATCAAATCTCCCTATATAATATACAAACAATGATTACACAATTTCTCTCTCGGGCCTGATCTTCTAATGTCAATGGCCTCTATTTACAACCTGCCCGTAGGCTTACAATCAAAACCTATCTAGCCTCTCTATTTCCAACCCCTGTCTTTGCCTTTTAGGCTTACATTTATACAAAGGGATTCTAAAACCAATTCCTGGTTTAGATCCATAAATTCCTCAACAATATCTTAAAATATCTTTCTCATCCCTAAGGATTCTCTCAAATCCACAAAAGCATGAACTAACTCCTAATCTAAGATTTACAATCAATTCTCAATCCTCTCATCACTCAACTATCCTAAATCTCTCATGTTCTCCTACATTCGAGAACATTTACAATTATGCCTCACAATATTCAATTAGTTCCTATTCTCATTAAAATCACTCAAGACATTAAATAACTACATTAATTCAATACTTAGGAAACCAACTTCCTTGAAACACAAGACCCCCTATGTCTACTAAAATACAATCATAATGTTGAGTTGAATTTTGCTGCATCAGACTCCCCATGTAAGAAAATTTATGACCACCTGGTCATAAGTCTAGATAATTGTTTCCTCCTGGATCCCAGAATTTATTTTGTAACCTCTCTTTGCTTATCATTGTTCTATTGCTACTGTTGTCTGTTGTTGTTCTCCAAGTCTCCATACCTTGTGTTGCAATGCTCCACTCGCTCTGCTTTCATAGTCTGCTACTGTCTTCCTCTTGTTGTCACTCCTCTCCTTTCTTGTTGTTATCTTCTTCTGAGACACTTTCATCATTAACCTTCTTATCAGTTCAATTTCCTTGTCCAGTATATCCTTTGTCTGCTGACTGTTTTCATCTCTTGATTGTTGAACTCTCATTCTTGCTTGTTCTTCACTTATTCTGATTGCTTCCTTTTCGTCCTTACTCTCTTCTTTATTGTTGTTTTGCACCTTTTCTGCTACTAATATATTGTCTTTCAAAACAATTTCCTGCTTTTGTTTTCTGCACCTATCAACTTCTTCTTCATTATTATTTATGACAACTTCTTTGTTATCCTTCTTCAGCGATTTATCCTGAACATTTATCCTCTGCTCTTCCAACATTCTCCTTTGAAAGTCTAATTCCCTATATAATTCAATGATTTTACTTGGAGAGAACTTTCAAAATTTTACACAATCTCCCATTTCTTCATTTGGTATTGACCCATCATCATATGGTCCTTCTTCCTCTGCTAATCTTTCTTAACATCCTTCAGTGGATGTTCTTCCTCTTCTTCTTTCATTTGGTTGTCCACCTGTGCCAAATATGTTCCAGTTTCTGCAAAAATGTCTTTAATTATAAGACAATCATCATAATAAAAAATATAAGGTATTTGTACCTCTTCTTCCTTTGGCAACACTTTAGTATGTTTCTCTAATCTCTCTTCTTTTGTCAGCATATCAGTATGTTGATTCAAACTCAAAGAACTCTTGAGACTGTAAGCTAGTCTCTCCTTCTCATTATCTGTTTCAATGATGTCTTTCAGCACTTGTACACTGTAGCAAACTGACTCTTTTCAGTCTCCTTGTCATATTCTGCTTCATAACTTTCATCTTCTGGAAGGTATTCTTTCATGTTTTTGACAGCTTTAAAATACCGTTTATCTTCTTCCAAACCAGCAATCATACAAAAATCATTAGTTTTAAAAATACAAGACCTTTTGGTCTCACTTGATGCTTCATTCATCAAGTCTTCTAGCTACTCTGAATCATTCATATGATTCAACTCCTCTGGCTCTTCCTCACTTTCAAAATGTAATGGTCCAAGTTCTAGTTCACATATCAAAACTTCAACATCTTCTCCAACATCTCCCTTTTGTTGTAGCTCAACTCTTTCAAGCTTCTCTATCTTCAATTTGGCATATATAATCTATTCAAGTTCCTTTATTATCTGCGTATTCACCTGCTGACTCCTCTTCTCTTGTAGCCTCTGCCACTTCACTTTCTTTCTGATGACATAACCATGCTTCTAGTCTGCTTCATTTCTTTGCAACATCTCACTTCAAGCTGAACTGATATCTTGGCCATTTCTCTATCATATTCTGCATCACTCATTCTCATGCCATTTTCCTTGGCATCCTTCTCCTTTTGTCCTCTGCTGTGATATCTTTCAGAACCTCTATTATGACTGTACTTAGTCATCATCCTCTCCATATCTAAGTGTTCCTAACTCACTTCATTATGAGTTGCACTAAAGCCTCTACAACAACAAGTCCTCCCTGTTGCCACTTACCTCATCAAGATCTCCTCACTCAGTCTTTTGGTAAGCAATTGGTTCTCTATCTCTGGAACCTCCTTTGAACAATTCTCTTTGCTCCTTCTAGGCTTCAACTCATCTGTACTTTCCAAGAACACAATTGTCCTATTTATCCAATCCTTATTGGAATTCATCAAGGTTCTGTCACATTATGCTTTCACTTAGAAACTCTTACCATCTTCCTTTATCTCTTAGCAATTCTACTCACATCCTTTGTGGAATTTCCTTTGGGAGTTGCAACATTAACTTTGCATCAATGCAAAGACTACAACTTTCTAATCTTCAATCCAATTAAAATAAAACCATATCATCTTACCTTCAATATCTCTGTCTAATCTTGTCCTCCCATTCACCTACACTTTTGAATGGACTGTCCTTTTCACTAGCCTTCGGCTGTGTCTTCAAACAATGCTACTTCAAAAACTTACAAACATCCCTCTTACAGTTTAACTGTTGTAATCATTCTCTAAATTTCATTCACTCAATATATGCTAATCATTAGACAAAACTGCATACCTTCACCTACCTTCAGGATCTCACCATTTCTGCAAATATGTTTCAATAGATCTTGATGCTTACACTGCACAAATTCTCAATATTCAGCCACTGTCAATAAGATTTAGAATCTGATTCTTTCTTCCAATCTTCTGGCTTTATGTTGGCAAAGATTAACTATCGGCAACAATTCCTTATTTGCTGAGTTTTCTTCCACTCATAAATCCTTAACAGTTTCTTTCATTACTGCTTCTTAAATCTTGATCTTCTTTTGCTGTATGATTTCATAAGCAGTCTCCATTCACCCTTCACATTCGAGTGAATCTCCATTCTCCAAACATTGTTGTGGATTCTTTATGTTCCTGCAATCTCCAAGATTTACTCTGGTTTCTTAACTGTTAGATTAGAATCTGATCTCCCTTGCCTGCATACACATCTTTCCAAATATTTCTGTTCTAAATTCTTCGAAAGAAACTTTCACACATAATTTCTTTGTTCCGCTCTAATACCAAAATGATGCAGGGTTACCCCTGCTTTACCCATAGTATGCGTATAGACCTATGCATAAACCATTTTCCCCAGGAATTTATACGACCTACCAAGTCAAACCTTCAACAATGTTGATGGTTAAGGTCCTTTCCATTAGAAATCATGTGGAAACATGCTAATAGACTAACCAAAGTCTAAACCCTCTTCTACTTTTTCATCGGGACTTGATCACCCCTCATAAACCTTTATAAATCCTTATTCCACACTTATATACAAATCCCCTTTTTAACTTTGGGCTATAATTGGACTTAACCGTAAAATCCCTTCTATCGACACTTTAATCCTTTATAAACCCTTTATAATCGATAACACACAAAACAGCATAAATCATACCTTTTCCCCGATCCTCGGCCTTTCCACAGTTATCGATAAATGCCTTTATCGCAAATGGCCATCACAGTTACCCACGGTCTTACCACATATATGCTTTATCACGCCTCCGACTCTGATATGCGACTATCAAAACAATTAAACCACCCTTTTATATTAAAAGACTTAGGCACACAATTTATGGAATACAAAGGAATACATTGAAATTCTGACCTGAACACATAAGGCCGAACTTCAAAGTTTATAAGCCTGCGTCTATATTTATCATCAGGTCCACTCTTCCATATCAAAACTTCCACTGCGTTGCTCCTCCTCCAATCTATGATCACCGAAGCCTCCGATCATATCTTGACCGTCTTTTGTATCCTCGGATCCAACGGTTGACGTTACCTCTGACTATTTAAACTTGCGCGCCTATTCTCCACCGTCGATCTACAACCAACAAATCCTATGGCTATCATTGATATCGGGTCGATAAAAATCATGAGGATTAACCACCCGATAAAGTGGTTTCCTCTTTCCTCTCGCTACCATGCGTCGTTTGATGAGTGGAATCAACGCTCATCTTTCAATACCACTTCCAGTTTTGAGGCCACTAGAAATCCACTTTCACTATTACAAAACCGTCGATGCAATATTCCTCCATCTCCTCTGTGATTGGACCCTAGCCATTGATCTTCAAGATCCAACGGTTGCTAATTGTCAATATTCACTCCTTCATCCACTTATTTACATTGGTTTTTCACTAGTTCTTTAATATTTCCGTTGTGTTTCAGGTTTCTTCAATGTTCTCATCCTTCCACCATTCCCCTTTTCTACTGCGTAATTCCTCCTAAGATTAACTTCATGTGCTCCTTTGATCGATGTGATTCCAGAGCTTTTATTGATCCTTCGAGAGGATTCAATGATCCATTATGATTCTTCTGAATCATTCTTCTCCTCTGTGTATTCTACATAATTCTTCTTGCACACATATTTATTACAAAATTCTGATTCATATGTAATTATCACTCAATATTCGAAACACACTTATACATTCAGAAATTGAATCTCTGTATATAATATATAAACAATGATTACACAATATCTCTCTCAGGCCTGGCCTTCTAATGTCAATGGCCTCTGTTTACAACTTGCCCATAGGATTACAATCAAAACCTATCTAGCCTCTCTATTTCCAACCCCTGTATTTGCATTTTAGGCTTACATTTATACAAAGGGATTCTAAAACCAATTCCTGGTTTAGATCCATAGATTCCTCAACAAAATCATAAAATATCTTTCTCATCCTGAAGGATTCTCTCAAATCCACAAAATCATGAACTAACTCCTAACCGAAGATTTACAATCAATTCTCAATCCTCTCATCACTCAACTATCCTAAATCTCTCATGTTCTCCTACATTCAAGAACATTTACAATTATGCCTCACAATATTCAATTAATTCCTATTCTCATTAAAATCACTCAAAACATTAAATAATTACATTAATTCAATACTTAGGAAACCAACTTCCTTGAAACACAAGACTCCCTATGTCTACTAAAATACAATGATAATGTTGAGCTGAATGCTCCTGCATCAAAATCTCATCATGATCTCCCCCTTTTTCCTATCTTCTGCACCTAGACAAACTTTGGTTTCAAAGAAAACCCATTGAAACCAAAATCACATGAGCACACTTTGAAGCCTTGATGAGGAGTCCTTCACTATTCGTAAGTGTGTCGTGCACCATCTAAGAGCACAAGGCACACTTCTTAATCCCTTTCCCCTTCCTTATTCTAAACTATTCCCTTGAAATGACCAAGTCTTCCTTAGAGTGCAATCCTTTGACTCAAAGAAGTGTTCCCTCCTTGAGCACATGAGCACATCCTGAAGGCCTTAATACCAACCCTTCAACCTTCCATAATGTTCCATGGACTCTCCTAGACCCTTTGAGCGCATGCACACACTTTGAAGGCAAGAGGCATCATCCTTCAACCTTAAGGAATGCATCTTTCACCCTCCTAGGACTCTTGGGTGCATGAGTGCACCCAGAAGGCATGAAACCTTCCTCTTCCAGCCTTCAAGAGTGTTCCCTACAACCTCCCTCTCTCCCTTGGGTGAATTGTTCACTTGGGAAGCCTAAATCCTTCCCCTTTGTCCTTTGTACTTATGCCTTGTGCCCTGCCTTGACCGCCTCTCTCTCTTCAGTGTATGACGAAGCCCTGAAGCCTCCTTCCCTCAACCCTTCAGCGTTTCAAACTATGTCCATGTGTGAAAAAGCTTCCTTTTGTCCCTTTTAAGCACACTGAAAAGGCATGAAGAAAGGAATATGCATAAAACATGGTAGAATAGGATATTTTCATGTTGATGATTGCTTTTCGTGAGTAATTGCATATGCAGGTATTCCAAGAACAACATGGAAAATATGCACGAGGAAGATTGGGTAGAGAAAAAAAACAAAGGAAGCATGGAAATAATGAATAATGCACTTGAATATTTTTGATCAAAGCACCCCAAATACTCCATCATATCAAAGACCCTTTAGAGGGTAGATACATCAAATATTGAAGCTAAATGTGGAATGAAGATACAAGTGGAAGCCATGTCACCACTAGAGAAATTCCACTTCATCAGTCACTATTAGTCCTAATCATCAACGATAGTGACATGTCAAGTCTCATCATATGATGATGTGGAAGTCATGATGTATTTTTGTAATCATTGTTAAGACAAATAAGTGGAATTCCAAGAGTCGTGTATCGACAAAAGAGTCATGCATACAAAAGACATGTAATAGAAAAAGTGATATGTAATTCCAAAGGTCATTTGGAACTTCAAAGGTCATTAGGAGTTGGAAAGTCAAAAGTCATGGGGATTTGTCATGCCTCAAGTTACAAAATGATCCTCATTTCTCATGTAGAGGAATTTCAACCTTAGCTTATCCCACCAGGCATTAGGGAGATAAAGTTGGTACTTTTGGGGAGAAATTAGTGGCTCTAACAGTCCACTATTGGAGCTAATAATGCCCATTGTATGTATGTATCTTGGGACTTTTTCTTAATATTGAAGCATTTTCAGGCTAGCATAATTTCACTCATGGATTATGATTGTTTCTAAGATTATTCTTTGAAACTATTTCAGTGACTTCAGTGCTCAACTTATTGGAATTATATTGTAATGTTTATAATGATCATCACATCTATGTGAACTATTTCACTTGATGTTAGATGAGTCTTTCTCTTTCTATGTGTGTCTCCATTAGGGTAGTACTATTACTTCTCTCTTAGAGGCTCACTTTATTTCCCCTTCATAGTGAAAGAACCTAGATACATCTGTAATTGAACACTCACAAGGCACACTCGCTTGCTCATTTGAAAGGACATATGCACTTCTCTCTCTTGCTGACAGTTAAATCCAAGGCATATATTTAAGTAAATGACAGTTGAGCCGTATTCCAGATGGGACTTCTACACCAAATGGTGTAAGGTATAATTGGGACCTTATATCGGGGAGATCCCTTGTATGTTTGAGGTTTCCAACACTGTCAACATTCTGGCACTAGAAGGAGGGTAGTCGGTTTTTTATGGCTGATAACTCGACACACCCTCACCATTCATTTTCTGGACAAGGTAGCAACATTTCAAGCAACATCCCAATTCCTATTCCCGGAGTAGGAGGACATTCTTAGCCTAGTCTAGAGTTGACATATGAGGCTACTTACGAACATATTTGGGCACTTTGACCTATAACTTATCAATTTGCAAAGGATGTCAAATTAATTCTGGGAGCACATGATCTCCCACATTTTCCAAAAAAGAAAGAAGCAACTAGTAATGATATATTAGTTTTGACAGTGGAAGATTTGGTTTTTGCTACTCTTGAAGATTTAGTAGTCTATAGAAGACACAAAGAATCCAGATAAACTTAAACTTGTTAAAAAAGGGTACGAGGATGATGTTGTTCTTGATGAAACTTTTGACAGTTTAGAGAGTGAAGGAGAAGTTTCCTTAGACTCTGAGAAGGAGGAGGAGCACAAAGACAAAGACATGGCTAACCAAGACTTGGATTAAATGGACCAAGGGCCTTTTTTTCTTCTAGACAATCTTCATAAAATTCCTAGACATCTAGAAAATTTGTTATCAAAGTTCGACCCAGATAAGAAGACAAAGGCAGAAGATCACGTTGACGAATTCTACACGCATCTATGTATGTTGGAAATAAGGCACAATGATGTTGCTTTCATACTCTTTCCTTATTGTCAACAACATGGTACCATAGTCTTATTGTCAATTCAATCCATAGTTGGAGGGAGTTTAAAAATTTATTTCTAGAGAAATTTGTTACTGAAAGAGATCTAAAATAGTAAAATGGGGAAAAAGGAAAAAGTGAAATATTTTAATTGTAGGTTAAATCATATGTTGAATAAGTTTCCTTGAGACACACAACCACATGATTCAATTATTATTGATTACTATACATCTTCCTTGCCCGTTAACATTTCACAATTTGTTAAAAGGGTTTCAAAGGAAACACTGGCATTAAAATTTGCAAAGGCCATCACCGTCGAGAAGGACTTGCATGCTATCAGATTCATTACTGACAATGATGAATCAAAGGACTCCAAAGAAACTCTAGGAAGTCTCATCATTCTTCTAGTAAGGCTAAAGAAAAGGAATCATCAAATATTGAAAACTAAACCACGATGGTGAAAACAATAACCAACTAAATTTCAGAGCTAAATAAAAGGTCAAGTGAGACTTATACTAGAAGCAAGACTCCCAAGTCCTTCCCTTTTTTAAGGGATAATAATAACAACAACAATCATCCCGCCAAGTCTACCCAGAACTCCAATGTTGTGATGAATATAGAAGGTATTAACATGGATAAGTATTATTCTTTTCACGGTGAATATTATTTAGAAAAGACATTCCCGCAATCGAACCAAAACATGAATGATTTGGTCGTGCACATCGTGGATTCCTTATTAGCATATGAGCAAGTAGAACAAACAGAAGAAATAGATGAACCTACAGTAGCTAAAGAAAGCAAAGGTACTAGAGATGCAGTGAATACATTTGATTGTATTTACCACACTGATAAGAAGAATTTTGGAGAACCACCAGAAATTGAGGCTCCTCCTCCAAAGAAAATAGTCAATATAATTTAAGGATTAAAGGGCCCATTTCTGATCAGGAGGTGACGAGACACAAATTGAGAGATAAATTATTGAGAAGGATCGCATCACTGGTCAATCTTGCTTAGAATACACGGAGTAAGTTTGGAAATGCAACTAATTCCAAGAACATTTCCTCCAACAATAAAAGTAAGTATACAATTCCAGAAGTTCCAAATAAAGCTACTCCTCTAGACACTTCAACACAACCGGTTAGAGGTGAAACAACTTCTTACAACATTATTGAATATTTGAAAAGTGTGTGTGCCAATATTTCCATTTATGAGCCCGTGAGGATTGCAGGCTAGCGTAAATTATTTTTCCAAGCCTTTTCACAATCTTCCTCAGGTGATAAAGCTTCTTCCTCTCAAAAGGTGTATGGTAAGTCATCTGGTCCCCTTGAATCTATATTTAATGTTGTAACATTAGAATCTAACACTCTTTTCCATCCATTTTTATTAACGTTCAAAATTTTCAATTATAATGTCCATAATTGTTTAGTAGATTCTGGTGCATCTGTAAATGTAATGTCACTATCTGTTGCAAAGAAAATAAATGTTGAATGGGACAAACTTAATAATGTGCTTACCAAATTATCAAAATATGTCCAAGTTAATTAATATATAAATCTTATGATTATGGACATTCTAAAAGCCTATGGTGCACTCCTCATTAGAGACTTGTTTAGGAAATTACAAGGGTATTTTGCGACAAACTAGTCACATTTATGGCTTCCATATAGGGGAAAGAATAACCATATTTCAGTGGAAAATGAGCCATACATGAAGAACATTGTGACACCACTTGAGCACCACAATGAGACTGCATCTTTCGTTGATCTGATATTTGGGAATTTTTTCCTTGAAACTGACCTTGGGTGTTATCAAGCATAACCATCACCCATTCCACTAGATACATAGTTAGATCTCCTTCCTTTTTCTCTAGTTGGTGTAAATGAATCATGTAATATAGATGTACATAATACTAGTAGTAATAATAGTATGGGAAGTAGCTTAGAATCTCATAATATTGGGACTTTATATTTTGATGGTTCAAAGATGCAGGATGACTCTGGAGTTGGTTTTGTGCTTACATACCCATGTGACAAGAAGCATATCCTTTCATGCCATCTGGAGTTCGAGTGCACTAAAAATAATACAGAATATGAAGCACTCATACTCGGGTTAAATAAATATATTGACCAAAATGTATAAATTCTTAAGGTAATCGACGACTCAAAGGTGGTCACTCTTCAAGTACAAGATACTATACACTATGTTTCACTGCATCTTAAAAACTACTAGTAGGAGGTATCGAATTTAATTAATCATGTCAAATATTTCAATATTAGTTTTATTCCTAGAGTTAGAAATGTTGTAGCATATGCATTATAAAATACAACTACTAGGATGTCACCGTTGAAAAATGGTTTTTCTATTGTATATAAACCATTTGTACCAGACAATATCACTAACTTATGTGTTTTCAATAACGACCAACAAATATTGCACTTTATGACTAATGTTCACATATTCAAAGATTCTACCATAAATGAGGATGTGCACGATCAGGCTCTGCAGGAAGCATCCAACGCAACGAAAGGAAACACTATGCCTAAGGGTGTGGTCTCCCTGGAGAAATTATATGACCTGCAGAACTGGTTTAGAGGACCAACCAATACAAAGACTCAAATCTCAAAGTTATCATCTGAAAAAATCAATTTTGGAACACAAGAAGATCTGATGTAAGCCTTGGTATGTGTTTCTCTCCCTAGGAGCGACAAGAATTTATCCTCTTATTCAAATAGTACCATGATTTATTTGCATGGAAATACGATGATTTAAAGACATATCATCACTTGTATCATCCAGCATGTCATTCCTATAAAAGAAGGGGCAAAGCCTTTCCAGCAAAAGTTACAAAAATTTCATCCAACATTGGAACTCCTCATACAAAAGGAATTGAGAAAGTTTTTGGATGCTTGGATCATATTTAAAGTTAAACATTCCACTTGGGTTTCCAACTTGGTCCTAGTTAGAAAGAAGTCTAGTAAAATGAGACTAGTGTTAATTTCTGAAACCTCAACTAGACTTCCGATAAAGACAATTAGCTAGTTCCACCCATGGAATAGATCCTTGAGACTGCATTTGGGTTTGAATGTTTTTTCTATTTGATGGTTTCTCTAGTTATAATCAAGTGGTAGTATCAGAACCAAATAGAGTGAAAATGACCTTCCAGACCAAATGGCGAACATTCAACTTCAAGATGATGCAATTTGGGCTTATCAATGCTAGTGCAAATTTCCAAAGAGTGATCGACATCACCTTTCATGGCCTTATAGGTCAGCCTATTGTTGTTTACTTGTATGATGTTACTATGTTTTCCAAGAAAACTGTTGGGTCCCTATAATACTAGTGATTACCCCATTACTATTGTAGTTATACCCCCTATTTATATTGTTGTGCCCCTATTACCCCCATATTGTTATTTCTGTGCCCCATAGAATCCCTCTATTGTTATTTTTGTGGCTTTATATTATTATTGTTAGGTCGGCTGGATTATATTGTGACTCCTTAGACTCCTATATATAGAAAGGAGGTTTTGTCATTTGTATCATCCAAGAATTGTTCATTTATGTAATGTAAAGGAGGTTTTCCCCTCGAAGAGGCTGAATTCTAAGGCATTGATCTATCTTTTCTATCTTTTCTTGAGCTGGTTTCATAACATTTGGTATCAGAGCTTTGGATTCTAGGGTTTCGCTGCTCCAAACAGGTCATCGTGGAATTTCCACTATAACTTTTTTTCTGTGACGTTTCAGAAGTCGCAAAAAAAACCCATTTGAGAAGAAATTGCGCTGAACCTTGGGTCCGAATTTCAGAGTGTTTCACGCGATATTTGCTGAGATATGATCTGAGGAAGTTGGTATTTTTGCATACTCCTGAATTACATTAAAAACAGGTGACCTGGGGAAAATCGTCATAACTTTCTCTCTGGGGATCGGATTGAAATTTCGTAAGAAGGTATAGAAAGAGGACGGATTGTAGTTTCTTTTATGTGTGTTCCAGATTTAAAGGTTGAAACAGGGACTCGTGGCACGTCGTACAAGTTCGCTCTACTGAACTAGTCTAAAAGCAAGTCACTGTGGGAGATTTCACATAACTCTTCCTTGGAGAATCCAATTTGGCTCAGACTTGTGGCATTGGAAAGAGGACGCAGAAGGATACTACAGGTAGAAATTTCAGAATTGGATGATCTGAAATTACAGAGATACATCAGATTCAATATCAGGCTTCTATAAAGTGAAAAAAGGTGTGTAGTTTTTTTTTATTTTTGTGTAAGCTTGGTTTAACGGAATTCAAAGGGCATAGTAAAGCATTATTATCGGTAACTGATGCCCCGAGGAAAGAAAATGCAAACACCTAGTAAGGAACCTGAAAGATCTAGCATGACTCATGAAGAAGAGGAAGAAATGCTACATGATATATCAAAATTACAAGAACAAGTGCAACAAATGTCACGCTCACAAAAGCTAACAGAAGCTAAGGTAAATGGCGTGGAATCTAAGATAAAGAGCATGGAAGCTAAGATGGAGGATTCGATGGCAAATTTGAAGATAGATTTGAAGACAGACATGGAAGAATTGAAGAAGTTGCTACAAGAAAGGGTCACTAATGGTGAAAAGGTAGTAAAGGAAACTCATGATGAGAACAAAAGAAATGTTAATCATGATTCCATAGACTCTAATGTTGGATCGAAGACTCACCATGTTCCAAAAATCGATATGAGGAAGTTTGATGGCAAGGATCCCGCCACATGGATATTACAGATGGAGCAATTCTTCGATCTCAATAATGTGCAAAACACACAAAAGGTACGTATGGCAACTTTATATTTGGAACCAAATCAGTTTTTATGGTATCAATGGCTTTGTTCTCGTAAACAATTTATCACTTGGGCAATTTTTACGGAAGAATTGATAGCACATTATGAGGATACAAAAAGAAACACCTTTTTTAGCCAATTGATAAGTCTCAAACAAAAGGGTTCAATAATGGAGCACATTGAGGAGTTCCAAAAATTGAACATAAGGGTAAAAGATATTCCAGAGGAGCATAGGATTGATGTGTTCATAGGTTCTTTATAGGATAATATCCAACATGATGTGCGCCTTTGGGAACCTGATTCATTAGAGAAGGCATTCAGGTTAGCAAGAAAAATGGAAAGCAAAATTATGGCAAGTAGGAAGCATACCATTCACAACTATAAAGACGGAAGTGTTGTTGCCCATAGTCTTCCACAACCTACAAGGTTGACACCACAACAATTGGAAGAAAAAAGAGCAAAAGGGCTTTGTTACAATTGTGATAGAAAATACACAAAAGGTCATAAGTGTGCTGGGAAGAAATTATTCTACATAGATTGTGAAGAGGAAGAAGAAAAGGAGCAAGAAAGGTCAAAAGAAGAGGATATATTCCAGGAACAAAGCCTAGATGAAGAACAAATAAATCCGACCATATCTTGTAATGCATTGGCGGAAATTACCACTCCTCAAACCATCAAGATAGAAGGACAAATCAAGAAGAAAAAGGTAATAGTGTTGATTGATTCAGGAAGCACCCACAATTTTATTCATTGTAGGGTAGCAAAAGAATTGAATTGCTTCCTATATCCAGCACCAGAGTGTCAAGTGATGATTGCAAATGGAGGAACAATAAACTGTTCTAGAAAGTGCCATAATATCAAGCTATCCATGGGAGAATATGTATTGACTAGCCCAATGCTTTCCATTCCAATGGGAGGTGCTGATGTTGTACTAGGAGTCCAATGGCTACAATCCTTGGGTACAATAGCTTTTAATTTTCAAGAACTTTTCATGAAATTTTCTGTGGAGGGAAAGGAAGTTGAATTAAGGGGTATTGCAGGGAAACCAGGAAAGATAATCAGCTCTAATGGCATGACAAAGCTTCTAAAAAAGGAGCAAAGAGGTGTAATTGCACAATTATGTTCGCTAGATGTTTCCACATTGGAATCATCTATTTCTCTAGATCTCCAAAAAGTCCTGGACAATCATTACAAGGTATTTGAGACTCCCAAAGGTCTCCCACCTATGCGTGATCATGATCATGCTATTCATCTGATGCCAGGAAGTGTTCCTCCAAACATCAGGCCGTACAGATATCCATATGTCCAAAAAAGTGAAATTGAACGTATGGTTGCAGAAATGCTAGAGGCTGGTATAATTCAACTGAGTCAAAGTTCTTTCTCAGCTCTAGTAGTATTGGTGCACAAGAAGGATGGATCATGGCGCATGTGTCCAGATTATAGGGAGCTCAAGAAGCTCACTATTAAAGATAAGTTCCCCATTCCTGTTATTGATGAATTACTGGATGAATTACATGGATCAATTTACTTCACCAAGTTGGACCTTCGTTCGGGATATCATCAAATTAGAATGAAGATTGAAGACATTCCGAAAACGGCATTTAGAACTCATGAGGGTCATTATGAATTTTTGGTCATGCCTTTTGGCCTTACTAATGCACCTTCAACATTTCAAGGTTTGATGAATTCAATTTTCAAACCATTCCTTAGAAAATTTGTGTTAGTATTTTTTGATGATATACTAATCTACAGCAAGTCTTGGAAGGAGCATGTCGAACATGTTGACAGGGTGTTACAACTATTGGACGAGAAACAATTATATGCAAAAAGATCCAAATGTTTCTTTGGAGTCCAGGAGGTGGAATATTTGGGTCATATTGTATCTCATGAAGGAGTTAAGGTAGACCCTAGCAAAATTAAAGCCATTAAGGAATGGAAAATCCCCACATCCATAAAGCATCTGCGAGGATTTCTTGGGTTGACAGGGTATTATCGCAAGTTGTTAAGAATTATGGGAGAATAGCAGCACCTCTAACAACATTATTGAAGAAAGATTCATTTTCATGGACTTCGGAAGCAACAAAGGCCTTTGAAAATCTTAAAGAGGCAATGTGCCAAGCACCGGTCTTAGCTACGCCGGACTTCACAAAAACCTTTATTGTGGAATGTGATGCTTCAGGAAATGGAATTGGTGCTGTTCTAATGCAAGATGAAAGACCCGTTGCATTTGAAAGTCGTCCAATCAAGGGAAAGTTTTTAAGCAAAGCTATTTATGAGAAGGAAATGTTGGCAATACTCCATGCACTTAAGAAATGGCGACCCTACCTAATGGGAAGACACTTCAAGGTAAAAACGGATCATGATAGCCTTAAATAATTTTTAGAACAAAGATTATCCTCTGAAGAGCAACAAAAGTGGGTCACAAAGATGTTGGGTTATGACTTTGAAATCATCTACAAAAAAGGGAAGAAAAATGTGGTGGCAGATGCACTCTCAAGAAAGGATGAGGATGTGGAAGCATTGTTGTGTGCCATTTCTATTATCCAACCAGATTGGATAAACGAAGCAAGGGAGGAATGGAAGAACGACGAAGAAGTGTGGGCACTTATTCAAAAGCTACAAGATTCCGGTACTTCTGATACATTTAGCTGGCAAAATGATTCGTTATGGTACAAAGATCGCTTATACCTCTGTAAGAATTTCCAGCTAAAACAAAAGATTCTTATGGAATTGCACACTTCTCCCTTAGGAGGGCACTCAGGATTTTTAAAAACTTACCACAGGGTTAAGAAGGAATTTTTTTGGGATGGCCTTAAATCAGATATTCAAAAGTTTGTGGTGGAATGTTTGGTTTACCAGCAAAATAAAGTTGAAACAATTAAGACACCAAGTCTATTACAACCTTTATCCATTCCAAGCCAACGTTGGGAGGAGGTTTCAATGGATTTTATCACAGGTTTACCCAAGTCTAAGGGAAAGAGTGTCATCATGGTGGTAGTTGACAGACTTACCAAGTATGCACACTTTTGTGCATTATCACATCCATTTAAAGCCAGTACAGTTTCTACTGCATTTATGGAAACAGTTCAAAAGCTACATGGAAACCCAAAGATTATTGTAAGTGACAGAGATCCCATTTTCACTGGAAATTTTTGGACAGAATTATTTTCTTCTCTTGGGACTCAGTTAGCTCATAGCTCATCTTATCATCCTCAATCTGATGGGCAAACTGAGATAGTAAACAAATGTTTGGAAGGATATCTTCGTTGCTTTGTATCTGATAAACAGACACAATGGGTCAAATGGTTGCCTCTAGCTGAATGGTGGTATAACACTTCCTTCCATACAGCACCAAAAATGACCCCATTTATGGCACTTTATGGGTATCAACCACCATCCATCACATCATATTTAAGAGAAAATTCCAAGGTTTAGGCAGTGGAACATCACATCGAAAATCAGAAACAAGTCCTCCAACTCTTAAAGGATAACCTCGTGTTGGCACAAAATAGAATGAAACAACAGGCAGATCAACATCGCAGTGAAAGAAGTTTTCATGTAGGTGATTGGGTATTCCTACGGCTGCAACCATATAAGAAAATGTCCTTAAAGCAAGCTAAGAAGGATAATAAATTATCACCAAAGTATTATGGTCCGTACAAGGTGTTTGAAAAGATTGGTACTATGGCATACAAATTGGAGCTTCCTGCAGCTTCTCGATTGCACCCAGTTTTCCATGTTTCATGTTTAAAGAAGGTTATAGGTGACAAGCTCCCAATTCAAACAATATTGCCAGAACTTGACGAGGAAGGAAAAATTATATTGGAACTGGAAGCAATCACAGAAACAAGAACTCGACAGCTACGAAATCGATCAATTTCAGAGTATCTTATCAAGTGGAAGAACTTATCCGCTGAAGATTCCACATGGGAGGATGAGAATTTTATGCAGAAGTATCCAGAACTGCTGAAGCATTGAGGACAACACTTTTTTGAAGGAGAGGGGCATGTTGGGTCCCTATAATACTAGTGATTACCCCATTACTATTGTAGTTATACCCCCTATTTATATTGTTGTGCCCCTATTACCCCCATATTGTTATTTCTGTGCCCCATAGAATCCCTCTATTGTTATTTTTGTGGCTTTATATTATTATTGTTAGGTCGGCTGGATTATATTGTGACTCCTTAGACTCCTATATATAGAAAGGAGGTTTTGTCATTTGTATCATCCAAGAATTGTTCATTTATGTAATGTAAAGGAGGTTGCCCCCTCGAAGAGGCTGAATTCTAAGGCGTTGATCTATCTTTTCTATCTTTTCTTGAGCTAGTTTCATAACAAAAACATTAGATCAGGTACATTAGCTAAAACATATTTTTAAGCAGTGTCAAAATTATGGAATTAAATCCCAAGAAAAGCGTCTTTGTTGTGTCCGAAGGGATCCTATTAGGGAACATAATTTCTAGGATACAAATTAAAATTGATCTTGAGAGGATCAAAGACATCACACAGATCTCGTTTCCAGTGAACAAGAAGGGCATGCAATCTTTCTTGGGGAAGATTAATTTTCTAAGAAAATTCATCTTTGATTATGCTAAGATAGTCAAGCCTATATAAGATATGATTAAGAAAGATATAGTATCCAAATGGGATAAAAGGGATAAGGATGATTTTTCTTAGGTTAAGTAGGCTATTTCCTATCCACCCGCATTATTCAGTCCAAACTATGGAAACAATTTCTTGCTCTATAAATTTTCTTCGTGTTATAGTTGTTGCAACACCCTCCAAAATTTTGGCTTACACTCAATTTCAAAGCCTTCCCTGGTCTTTCATTAGGGGATTTTTGAGGAATAAAATGGGTCTCCTAAGGAAATTATAAAATAATACTGGAAATAATAAAATAAGATTAGATTACATCATCCAATTTTACAGGGAAAAAAGAAAAAAAAATAATTTCAACTTGTATTTTCAAATTATCTCCCTATGGGTTTAATCAAATTTTGAGTGGAAACACTCATTGGATGCATAATTTGATTCCTCATCCAAGGAGTACCCATATTGCATACTTTTGATAGACCTTACTACATGAAAATGATAAATACATGAAAATGATAAATACATGAAAAATGTGATTGCAATCACGTGTTTTCATGTATTTCTCATTTTTCTTGTAGTAGGGTCAATTGAAAGTATTCAACATGGGTACTTTTTGGATGATGAATTAAATTTTTCATCCAATGAGTACTCCCGCTCGAAATTTGGGTAAAAGCTTAGGGAGATAGGCTGAAAATACAAGTTGAAAAAGAAGTTTTATTATTTTATTATTTTTTAATCTACTTTTTTACTCCCAAAATGGTGAATCGTCCCCCATGGTTGAGATAATCATGTTGAATCCTATTGGTTCTTAAAATTTTTATCTTGGTTGTACATTTTTCTTAGGAGGCCCATTTTAGACCTCAAAATTCCCTTAATTGATATTATTGTCACAAACGCTAGAGCTCATTTTATGAGATTTCTTGCAGTGCTTTGGTCCCTTCTACATGCTAGGTTAACTTTCATCTTTGGCATGTTTGGCTATCGTGCAATGTTTGAAAGACTATTCTGATGGTTTCAAAGGTAGGTCTTTGTGTATATAATTTTTCATAACCATGTAAACATTTGTCGCATCCATATACGAAATCTTGAGCACAATCGCACAAGTGTCATCACAATGACTTAGCAGCTATAGTGACTTGACATTGCCACATCATTCAAGCAGTTCATATCAATAGTGCCATGTCATGTCTTGTCATGAGTTTTCATATGCCACATCATCATTGTGGACCATGTATAGAGTATTCATTATAAAGTGGAAGTCCAAAGAACACATATGTAATATGAAGAGTCATGTAAGCTAAAAAGTTATAGGAAGTCAAATAGTCATGAGGGTATTCAAAGAGTCACAAGGAGAGGAAGGATCACCCCTTGGTTATATATACTCCCTCATTGTATTAGAAACAGACTTTCCATCTTGGCTCCTCTCGCAAGGCATTAGAGAGATCATCTGGTTCTTTGAGGAGCAAGGAGTGGCTCCAATTTCCCACTATTGGGGCTAGTGATGTACGTTGTAAACATGTGTCTTGGAACTTTTACTTAATGAACGAAGCCTTCAAGGCCAACAAATTCTTCATGCATGGATTATGAATTTTTGTATGACTATTTTGTGGATGCTTGTACTTCATGTTTACTTTCACATGTGCTAATATAGTTGAATTATTTTGGTTATTTTAGTACTTAACTTATTTAGCATGTGTTGTAATGGTTTTTATTTTTGTCCCATCCTTGTGGAATCTTTTGCCAGATATTAGACAGATCTTTCTTCATTTGTTATTTTTAATTATTGTCACATCCTTTATGGACTATTCTGCTGGATGTTAGATGAATCCTTTCGATCCATGTGTGTATCTTCTTGGGTGGTACTACTACCTCTCACTTAGAGGCTCACTTTTCTCCCCTCTTCACAGTAGAAGAACCTTGACACATTTACAACTGAACACTCACCAGGCACACCTCCTTGCTTTTCAAAGAGACCGTTGCATCCCTCTATCATGCTGACAATTAGAGCCAAGGCATATCTTTGAGATATATGGAAACCGGGTTGATATTCTGGATGGGGCTCCTACACCAAACACTATGATGTCTAATTGGGACTTCACATCAAGGAGACCCATTGGTTGACATATTTCCAACACCGTCAACATTGGCACTAAAAGGATGGCTAGATGACAAGTCGAGCCCATTGTATCTAGTTTGAATCTCTTATCTAAAATGGCTCCTACACAAATCTTACTCCCGAGGTGTTTTTCTAATTTTTCCCTTTATCAATTTTCAATCCACGATGAGCCTCTCGATCATTTGTCCCAATTAAATTTTGATGGTGAGGATGGAACATCCATAATCGATAACATTTATGATTTTCTTCAATTTCGTGAATCTTACAAAATCAATGAAGAGTTTTCTTGTGTGCTTTTCTTCCTCGCCCTTGAAGGTCATGCTAATCGGTGGTCCCATACTTTTCCACCTGCTTTCAACCATTACCTTCTTCATTTCCTCAGGGAGATTCATCAAGCCTTTGATAGGTATAATTACTTAGATGTTTGTGAAAGAATCAATATCTTAAGAATGAAGCCTATGAATCAATAGAGGATTTGTTTGATCGATTCCTTCACCTTTGTTGTGAAATTTCTGAAGAAGGCATCAATCAAGATTTCTTGAAACAATAATTTGAGCGCTTGGTTCTTATCTCTTTACATGGTCAACCTGAACCCCCTTATTTTCCTACTTCCCCAACTCGTGTCAATCATGAGACACATCTAATATTAGAGGAGGAGCCTATTATCCCTTTGGTTCCTAGTCCTCCTCCTTTTCCTATCCCGAAGTTTGTGCCTCCTTATGGTGATTGTGAAGTTGCGAAATATGGAATTCAAATTATTAATCCACCTTATCATTCTTCTTATTTTTCTCATGACTCAGATTCAATGGAGGAAATCCCATTATGGCTTATGAAGTGCATGGGGAAGACTAACTTCCCCATTTCGCAATGTGATGTTATCATTCATAGCTCTAGCATCCAATATGATCTAGATTTCTTTGTTCCTCTATCATCTACTTTCCATGACTCTTTGTATTGTGATCCACCCTATAAATCTACTCTACCAACTAGTTTTTCACACTCTTGATTTTCATGCTGCTGGTCAAAATTGTGATAAGGTACAAGGTAGTCACATTACGCAGGTAGAGGAGCAGGAAGGTGGAGATGCTTTCAATATTTCCTCTCTTTTTAAGAATCCTCCATGTCAAAACAACGTGCTTCCATTCTTGGATGATTATCAATCTACTAATCTTGGTAGTCAATCAAATGTAGTCGATTCTTTTTACCAATCTGTAGCCTTAGGCAACAACCATTCCAATGATGATGACTTTATTGATGTTTGCAATCACGAATGCCCAAGTGCATGAGTTGATATCTTGGTTTATCATGAAGATTTTACTTTGGATCTAGAATCTAATTTAGTTAAATAAGTTGTGATTATCAAAGCTTCCTCTTCATCTCACTATCCCTTGTGCTCTACCGTTTGTGATGCATATACTTATGACAGGGGTACTCCATGTTCTTCAAGTCCATCATCCGATGAGTTAACCTCTCAATTGGCACAAGTTGGTGAGATTATCCATGATGAAAATGAAAAAAATCAAATATTTGAGTACTCTTCCCAGCCCTCATCATCTCTTCACTTGCATGAAGACAACTCTTAAAATCAGCTTGCTCATGAAAATTCATCGATTCATTTATCTTTGAATTTGCAATCAGAAGAACCTTTTGACTTGAGTAATTTGGTTATTGAAGTTGAAGAATCCGGTCAAACCAGTGACAAAGATGGCTGCCATTTGGTGATTAGTGGGCTTATTGAAACTGGTAGTAGCAGATATCCTCACACCATGCACGATCTAGTACAATCTTTAAAATGTGATTTTACAACTCTTGAAAGTTCTGGGACCTACCAGGGAGTTGAGGAAATTCAACTGCCATTAATGGTTATGGCGGGATCTCGAAACTCTGGTAATCCCCCTGAACTAAGTCATATTTGGTTTCTCCTACACGATCCTTCTCTTTGGATGGCTTCACTAAATGAAAATTTCTCCTTGAGAAATGTCTAGTATCTCGGATGTGATATTTCAAATTTCCAAGATTTTACTTCTAACCGGATTCATGAATCTTTTTTTAATTCAATCATATTCATCCAAATCTCTCCCAAAAAAATCGGGTTTGGAATGTGTCTCTCTCATAGAATCATGGAATTGTGAATTTGATCATTCCAAAGACCATATTTGATTTAAGGAATCATTTCTATCATTTTCATTTCATGATGAGAAGCTCCTGGATTTCCTTGGGAGTATCATATCACAAATATTGATCTTCATTGCACTTCAGATCCTCTTGAGTAATAATGAATGCATGACTTATCACACGAATCAAGTTCTTCTCCATTTCGTTTACCGTGTCCTAACTAGTTTCATGTATTTGTTGTGCTGACTTCCCTTTCAAATTCTTTTTATGATTATGATGCTTTCAAAGTTTATCACTAGTTACAGGAAAATAGTGTGTCACAATTGGCTTGCAAGGAACTTGGTTCGATTGTTCATAGAATCCGCAGAGCTGTCCAAATTTATTTATCTTTGTTTATTACAAACTAGGAATCTAATGCTTTAATCAGCTCATCTGATCATTATTATTTCTTTGATGAATTTCATTCATGTTATAATTTTCCCACCAGTATATTGATTGGCATTTATTTTACATCCATTGATCTTCATCATTCAACATCTTACTATTCAGATTTTTGTCAAGCGGTTGAGACACTTCAATCTCTACTGATGGTTATGTGAGGTCCTTTCCATCTCAGCATGGCTGTTGAATATGATTAGATCTATTTTCCCTCACATGATTCCCATTATAATCTCGTGTTTCTAATTTAAAATCCATCTTTTAAATGATTCTGGGGTTTTCAAGAGGATTATCATGTATTTTATGATCCAATCATTGAGTGGTTGGATAAATATTACTTAGCAAGCTCCATTGCAATAAATAGGTTTCGGCCTTTTCTCATGCTTGGTAGAAGGACGACATAGAAGAAGGTGCATTCGCAAGAAGTCTTCGACGTTTGTCTAATTACGCTTTCCGTCAGAGAGGTAAGAAAGACCTTCAAATGTTTGTGCAATTTATTCAAGATTTTATCTTTTTTGGTGCACATTACTTTATATCCGTTTTAATTTTGCATATATTTTTGGATGCAGGTTGGGAACAACTACAGTGGCTTCACTGGAAATTCCATTATACATGACCCTGGCCTTCTAGTTGTTAGTTTAGGAGTAGGATTACTTGTAGCTTAGTTTCTTTCTCTTGCACCCATCCCATGTTTTTCTCTTCAGTCTCTCTTATCTTTTCTTACTTTCTCTTGCATTATGCTTTGGTTTAGCATCTTTGGCTTCTTAACATGTTCCCTTGTCACATGGTTTCTTTCCTTTTGTTTTGTTTCTTGTTGTTTGTCTCTTTTGTTTTCGTCATGTGAATAAGTGTTGTGCCTAGACATGTTGTGGCTTCTAATTATGTGTGTGGCCAAACTATAAAGAGTTTTATGATACTTCAACATTTGGCTAAACTTTTGTCTATGTTCCTTGTGTTGGTTACATCTTTTGACCAATGAAGTTCCGACAGAAAATATGATCTATCCATAAGGAGATCTTTGGTCCAACCATGAACCCATGTCTAGTCTGAAAACCTCCTTCCTATAATCATTTTTTATGTTTTGGTTTCTTCAATATTATCCACCTAGTAGAAATAGAGAAGAGGAAAAATATAAATGAGAAAATCTAAATCATAGGTCTCTATGTGCTTCTTTGAAGGAACAACCTCTTCTACTCTCAATAAGTCAGGATCCCTCTTCTGCCCCAAAATAAATAAGTTCCAATGCATAGTTCTCTTTAAATAAATAAATAAAGTTGAAACAAGAGTAAGGCTTCATGTGTAGAGAGGTGAAGCAAGAAACTCTTCCGGGGTATTGTCCAGGCTCGCTGGAAGTGGAGCAATGTTTTTGTTCTTGCGTGACTCCATCGGGGAATTATCCAAGTCTGTTGACAGTGGAGCAACCCCAGAGATGAAAAATTATACTCTGAAAATATTCAGCTCACAAACTACACTACCCTTCCCAACTCAAAAAATATTGATTATGTTGAACCTTATGTTGTATTCAACTGAGAAGGTATATATGGTACCATACCTATTTATGGGGTAAGTGTAAAGCCAAAGTAATCTGCACGATCAATCAATACTTCGTGAATAACCAAGGCCCTGCACAGAACAAGTTAACCAACACAGAGAAGATGGAGTTCAACCAATGTGTTTCCAAGTGTTGTAGTTATTGCAACACCCTCCAAAATTTTGTCTTACACTCAATTTCAGAACCTTCCTTTGTCTTTTATATTGTTATTTCAAACACTAGAGCTCATTTCATGAGCTTTCTTGCAGTGCTTTGGTCCCTTTTGCATGTTGGGCTAAGTTTTGTCTTTTGGCATTTTGGCTATTGTTCAATGTTTCCAAGCCTATTTCTGATGGTTTTGAAGGTCAATGTTTGTATTTATGAGTTTTCCTAACCATGTAAACATGTATTGCGTCCATACACAAAGTCTTGAGCATTGCTGTGCAAGTGTCGCCACGGTCATCCTAAAGCCTATCTTTAGTGTCGCACTTGTCATATCTTATCATGAGGAAGTCACACAGAGGGAAATTATTTTTTCATGTGTTCCAATGATCGATGTTGTCATTTCGTCAAAGTATGTTAAGTGTGTGATCAGATTTAAGATTCATCACAGTTCACTACCTATCCAACACTTCCATTTTTGGAAAAGCTTCCCAACCGAGAAACTTAGCCTCACCGAGCCCCAACTAAACTACGCACTGTGCAGTCTCAGCCCTCTAAGTTTTTAGTTTTTGCTTGAAACTACACAATGTGTAGTCCCTATCCCCCAGGTTTGCTACTCCTCACAATTCTCGTGCCCATCTCTTGACCTTGACCCCCAGAATTGTGCATTTATGTCCCACGGCCTGGTCTGAACTATGCACTTCGCATCTTCAACCCTCAATATTTTCCTTGGCTACTGTAACTATGCAATGTGAAAAATCCCAACATCCCTTGATATCCAAAACTATAGAATTGTCTTTTCTAGTGTCTTTTCCCTCAACCTAACTCCACTTCCTCCAGAAACTGCGCAATCTTTCCCTTCAGGCATCCTTGAGCTACACATTATGTAGTCTCAGAGCTCAAGCTCTCCCCCTTGACTACTAGAATTGTGCATTGCACATTCAATCAACCCCTATCCCTAGCCTGTCACTTGTTTCAGGCTCAGTTGGTGGATCAGAATGCATCATCTTAGACTAGGGGGTTTTCGGATTGATGTCGTCTCATCATGAGTGAATTGTAGGAAAAATTACCCAATCATGTCATGGGAATATGATGGAGAAGGAGAAGAAAGAGGAATCATTCCTAAATACTCTCTTCTATCTGAACTCATAAGTTGATCAATCAAGAGAAAGAGAAGGGACACAAGTTTGTGACCATTATCCAAGAATTAAGATCATTTAATATTTTGCATCACCAAGCCATGTGGAGGTGAAGAGAAAGCATCTTCAATAAGACATCCATCACTTAGCAGCAATAGTGACTTGACATTGCCACATCACCAAGAAATCTATGTCAGTAATGTCATGTCATGAGTGGTCATATGCCACATCACTATTGTGGATCATGTATATTGTATTCAAATGTATTGTAAATTGGAAGTCCAAAGGTCACACATAGAATGTAAAGATTCATGTAAGTTGAAAATCCATAGGAAGTCAAACAGTCATGAGGTTAGTCAAAGAGTCACCCTTGGTTATATATACTCCCTCATTGTATGAGTAGTGTAATTTTCACCTTGCCTCCTCCCGCAAAGAATTAGAGAGATAAGATAGTTCTTTGAGGAGTAAGGAGTGGCTCCAATGTTCCACTACTGGAGCTAGTGATGTACATTGTAAACATATGCCTTATAACTTTTACTTAATGAGAGAAGCCTTCAAGGCCAACACCTTCTTCATGCATGGATTATGAAGGTTTGTGAGACTATTCTGCGGATGTTTGTATTTCATGTTTGATGTCACATGTGCTAATATGGTTGAACTATTTTGGTTATTTTAGTCTTATCTTATTGAGAATGTGTTGTAAGGGTTGTTATTTTTGTCCCATCCTTGTGGACTATTCTACATGATATTAGATAGATATTTTTTCATTTGTTGATTGTAATGACCATTGCATCCTCTATAGACTATTTCTCTGGGTATTTGATGGATCCTTCTAGTTCATGTGTGTCTCTTCTTGGGTGGTACTAGTACCTGTTTTTTGGAAAACTAGTGTCTTTTCGAGCAACTAGCCCTCTAGGTTTGGCAGCTACCCTAGAAACAACAGTTTAAAGCAATTCATGATTTCTTCTATGTATAATAGATAAGAGAAAGACAATGGAACGAACCTAGAACTTCCGCTTAATCCCTTGCTTGATCTCTCTCCCCCTTGACAGAGCTTGCAACTCCTCCCCGTACTTATCCTGCTTGGGGAGTACCTGTAGAAACATAGTAAAAAAGAACTGTCAAAGCATATTGATCTATTATATCATAAACATTAGAGAATCAGATATATAATGAACATACAATAGCATTCACAATTGCACAATTATATGGAAGAAAACTTGAAGAAATTTATTAAATAGAAGGGAGAATTACAACCCAGTTGTCTGATCCAGCATCATCCTCCCAGCATCAAGCCCTCTTCACTTCATGAAATAGCAGGATCACACCAACAATACAATGCTCTTTCCTCAATTACAAATTATCATCACTTCCTTGTAATTCACAATATCCCAGCCTCTAGATCTCTTAGATGAGAGATCCATTTATAAATGTGTGCAAGGGTGTGAGTCATCTCTGGGGTTTTGATTAGTGTCATTCCACTTGTTACAATTGGTTCCACTTGGATATTTCTTGGATCTCTTACTCATCCTTGGGCGAATTCAGAGAGGAAAGTGTCATAGGAGAGGTTTCTAGAAGATTCAATGAGCATCCACTTAGCAAACTATCTCGGAAATTTGTCCATCCTCGCTCATTGCACCCTAGAAGGCCTAATCAGTATGCATCGCACCTGGCCAATGTAGCAGTCATTATGGTTTAGTTTAGGCTATTTGTGGATGGTTTTTTAGGTGGAACTTTTGGGGAATGATGTAATCAGATGACCATGTTCTTTTAGGGTATGAAACAAATCTTTTAGGGGTTGATGAGCCCTAGTTTATCGACATATAAGTTTGGGGTTGAAGTGCCCAAATATGTCTATAACAGTTGCCCCCTAAAGCATGAAGTCGTAAATCTTGATGTCGAGTGAAATGCTTTATCATGAGGATCCGAGGTTTCGAAACTGGAAGGTGACCTGTATAAGATACAATACAATACGTCATCATAATATAATTTTCATGATCTAGCTGAGGTGGGCATTCTCATGCTCAGCTTTATAAATATTCATGTCATGTACATAGATCAGATAGTCGCCGACAGATGCAGACTGGTGATTCTTCAGATGTAGAGTCATCATCCTTGGTTAGGATGAGCATCTGTGTAGCACCTTTGTACATTTGATGTTCTTATATCCCTAAATATATCAGAGCCCGGATGGATGAAACTAGATCCGGAGTCTTCAAACTCGTTCAATCTTCACCTGATGTACAAGTCAATCCATGTGAAGAGATGTTTTGAAGTCGAACATGGAAAGACATCCCCTGATTACCAACCAATAATGTGAGCTATTAACGGACGTGAGAGGAATCACCAATAATGATGATGACACTCAAGGTACTATAGTACAATTCATGTGGTGTGAATATATGATCCAATGTCGAACACCACGCAAAATCTTTTGATCAAAGGCCATTGATGTCAACCTGTTGCTGGAAGTGAGAAACTTGCCATTGAGGCATGCAATCTTCAAAGCACTGAAAGGGTTGTTACTAAGTCAACTTCTTAGATAATGAGCTAATGTCAACAAGAAGTGACTCATCGTAGGAGGGCCTTGATGTATTAGACATCTACAACATGAAACTAAGAAAATGATTTTCTGGAGGTGGAAACGATCTGATGACACAAGGTTCAAGAATGGCAGTCATGAAAAATGAAAGTTGAAGGTATTGAAGTGGATGAGACATTAATTGGATGGTGAATTCTTGACTGAATGACTTCTCTTGAACATATCGATGACACTGAGATGAATTGGTAGTGTTAACCCCAAAATATGGATGGTGTGAAACACCAATGGTGAGACGACCGATGAACAGAATAACCCAACCAAACTCAAGCACAGAGATGAAGTGAAAGTGTCATGTTCAAGAGCGACCTACTACCAAAAAGTTTTCAAGTTTTCTTCCCCTTTTCCCCAATCATTGCTAACCAGTACCACTTTATTTTTGTCAAGCTTGAGGAGGATAACATATGCTTGTTCTATAATTTTCCCTTCGGGCAAACCTGTTGCTATGTTTTAACGAGTCTAGCGACAGTGAAACTCATTCTTGTCTAGGTGGAAAATTTTGTCGCTATTGTTTTAACGAGTTTAACGACAATGATAACTCGGTCCTTTTCATGTTTAGAGAGTTTGAAAAGGGACGAAAAGGAAACTACAGAGGTTATTTTTCATAGAATAATTCCCTAGGTCCGAAAAATATTAAAATAATACAAAAGAAATGATTTTTGATCACTTTAACGAGCCGAAAAAGACAAGCGCTTGAAATTTTTTGTGAGATAATCCCTCGGGTCCGAAAAAGATTAAAATATACAGGAGGGATGGCACTTCCAATCACTTTAACGAGCTGGAAAGGCCAATTGCTCAACAATATTTTAATATTTAACAAGTCTGAAATGGGTTTAAAGGAGACTTGATTTTGAGGAGCGAGTGGTGTCTAGGGTAGCAACCAGTTCCGGGTAATCTTGGAACTTCTCAAAACATGGTCATCTCTGGGAAGAGGTTAGCTAACAATACCACTAATCGCAACTGTTCCTCAAAAATGGTAAACAACCAAGTGGAAGCGAATGATCGGCCAAAAGAAAGGAGGTGATGAGAGGTACACAACCAAGTCTCAAAAGGCTGATAGAATGGCAATCACAAATTTTATTTACCGAAGGTGGGTTCATTTTATAACGAGCTTGAACCATGGGGGAACTATGCTCGGTGGGTTCATTTTTATGCATGCTAGAAATGACAAACTAAAAATTGAAAATGGGAAAAAGGTTTGCATGCCCCCAACATGATGAAAAGGAGAGTCTCCTGTAACCATATGGAAACTACTGAGGTTAGGTAGGACGGTTTCATCAGAAGACAAAACACTTCCTTGGCTTCATCCACAAAATAGACAAAGGTGAATGGTGTGTCAAACCAATCATGTAACCTACAGGGAAACTTATATTTTCAACTAGGTTCGCCCGTAGAATAGACAAGGGTGCATACTCCCTAAGCTTCATTACATTCACCAGACTACTCATGGTTATCAGCTGGATGGAATGAAGGTTCTTTTACGAGATCAAGTGAAAGACTCGACTAGGATTTTATGATATTTTATCAAAGACTCGACTTGGAACTTTGCTCCAGGGGTCCTTGTTTCATTTTTTAATGAGCATGACACAAGACAAGGAACTCTGCTCAGATCCTTGGTTTCATTTTTTAACGAGGTTGACACAAGACAATGAACTATCCTCCAAGACCCTTGATCACAACTCATAAGGGGTCATAAAGGAAAGATCTGGTTCCAATGCCCCCAGTACATAATGTACAACATCACTGAATTGATCGTCAGTTGATGTAGGTATGGAAGATTTTGCCACATAATTAACCCATGGCGGGGATGATACCATTGGTATAAATGGACCATTTAGGAACGATGGTTGACTAGGAGTTATATTTGGACTAGGAAATAAACGCTGGTCAACGGTGACAATTTTCCTTCATGTGGGAAACTAATCACTCGAAAGAGCATTGAAACAATAGCTCCCATGTGATAAACGTAGTCACGCCCAAGAAGTAAATTGTAATCTAAAGGTCCTGGGACTACCATCATGTTCAGATAAATGGTTTTTCCTCCCAAAGTGATAGGTAATTGAGGAAGGATCCCTAACGGTCAACTGGTTCCTTTGTTAAAGCCCAACAGATTCTGAGTAACAGGCACAAGCAGTGGCGAACCGTGCACTTGCCAAGCAGTTGAGGAAATGATACTCACTGATGCACCTTCATCTATAATAGTGCCAAATACCATCATATTACAAACTTGTACTACGATCTGGAAAGGCACATAAGAAGGAAGGTGGGATCCTTCCAGTCGATTCCAATCAAAGGAAGTGACTAGACTACTTGGAGGGGGTACCATGGAAACGGGAAAAGTAACTCTTTGAGTTACGAGAACTCGAGGATTTGGAATGCCCCTATTATCGGGAAATCTAGTGTCTATTTAGAACTGCTAGTCCCACTAAGACGGGTAGTTATCTTAGAAACAAACAGATTAAAGTAACTTGTTTTTCCTTTACGAGAGAGAGATGAGAAAGAAGCAGAGAGTACCAACCTCAGTCTTCCGCTTGGCTCCTTGCTTGTTTCCTTTCTCCTTTGATAGAATCTCGCCACTGCTTCCTTACGTGTCTCGCTTCCAAGAGAACCTGTAGATTCACAGCAGCATAACACCATCAAAGCATATAGATCTATCACTGTAAACAATATAGGATTAGATATCTATTGACCATGCAAATGCATATATCAACACAATATTCAAAGATACACAAGAATATAGAGGAAAAATCAAATAGCTTTATTAGTAAAAGTAGTAGAAGAGAGGATTACAACCACTTGGTCTGACCTAGTGCCATCCTCCCAGCTTGAAAGCCCTCTTCACCTCATACAAAGAAAGATCACCCAACAATGTCTTCAAAGAGAAACCAACAACACTTCTTTTCAAATTACCAAATTCCAACCTTTGGATCTCTGGGATGAGGGATCCATTTATAGATATTTGCAGGGGGGTGAGTCAGCTTCTGGGATTTTGATTAGTGTCATCTCTCTGATAGTTCTTGGTTCCACTTGGAGATTTCATGATCTCTTACTCATCCTTGGGCAAATTTAGGGAGGCAACTGTCAAATGAGCAGCTTCTAGAAGATTCTCAGGGTCTCCACCTAGTGAACTGCTTGTGCCATTTGTCTGCTCTCACTCATTGCACCCTACAGAAGGGCTTTCCAGTATGCATCACACTTTTTGCATGTGGCAGGTGAGAAGCAGCGCACCCTTTGCATTGGGAAATCTGTATGGTCTTGCTTTGACCAGTTCTGAGTGGTTTTTCATGGAAAACTTCTGGGAGATGATGTAATCAACTGACCTTGCTCCTTTGGGGTATGAAACAACACTTTTAGGGACTTAGAAGCCCTTGTTTTATGGACATATGTGATTGGGGTTGCAGTGCCCAAATATGTCTATAATAGTTGCCCCCTAAAGCATGAGGTCGTAAATCTTTTGATGTCGAGTGAAATGCTTTATAATGAGGATCCGAGGTTTTTTGCACTGGAAGGTGACCTGTAATAAGATACAATACAATACATTATCTTCATAATATTTTCATGATCTAGCTGAGGCGGGCATTCCCATGCTCAGCTTGATAAATTCATTTTCATGTACATAGGACAGATAACCATCTATGTGCAGACTGATGATTCTGGTAGAGCCATCATCCCTTAGTTTGGATGATTCTCTTTGCAGCAATGATGTACATTTGATGTCTTTATTTTCCTAAATATATCACAGCCCGGATGGATGAAACTAGATCCAGGGTCTTCAAAACGCGTTCAATATTCACCCGAAATTACAAGTCGATCCATGTGAAAAGATGTTCTGATGTCGAACATGGAAGGACATCGCCTGATTACCAGCCAATGATGTAAACTGTTAACAGACGCGAGAGGAATCACTGATGATGATGATGACCCTCAAGGTACTACAGTACAATTCACGTGGTGTGAATACATGAGTCGATATCGAACACCACGCAAAATCTTTCGGTCGGAGACCATTGATGTAAACCTGTCGCCGGAAGTGAGAAACGTGCCATTGAGGCATGCTATCTTCAAAGTACTAGAAGGGTTGTCCCTAGGTCGGCTTCTTGGATAATGAGTTGATGTTGACAAGAAGTGACATGTCGTAGGAAGGCATTAATGGATCCCACATATACGACACGGAACAGAGCAAATGATTTTGTAGAGGTGAAAACGATCTGATGATACAAGGTTCAGGGTGGTAGTCATGAAAGAATGAAGTGTGAAGGTATTGCAGCGGATGAGACACAAGATGGGTAGGTGAATTCTCTGAGCGACTTCTCTTGAACATATCGGCGACACTAAAATGCATTGGTAGCGTTAACCCCAAAAGTGGATGGTACGGTGGACCAATGGTGATATGACCGGTGAGCGGAATAACCCAACCCGACTCAATCATGGTGATGGAGTGAAAGTGTCATGTTCAAGAGCGACTTGCTACTAATAAATTTTCTTCAAGTTTTCTTCCCAATTTTCCCCAGTCATTTCTGACCAATACCTCTTTATTTTTGTCAAGCTTGAGGAGGATAACATATGCTTGTTCTATAATTTTCCCTTCGAGCAAACCCGTCGCTATGTTTTAACGAGCCTATCGACAGTGAAACTCATTCTTGTCTGAATAAATAAGTTTGTCGCTATTGTTTTAACGAGTTTAACGACAAGGATAACTTAGTCCTTTTCAATTTTATAGAGTATGAAAAGAGACGAAAAGGAAACTCCAATATTCCTTTTTCGTAATATAATCCCTTAAGTTTGAAAAAGTATAAAACAATGCAAAAGGGATGAATTTTCGATAGTTTTAACGAGCCAAACAAGATAAACACTCGATCTTTTTGTGTAATGATCCCTTAGGTCCAAAAAGATTAAAATCTAGAGGAGGGATAACACTTCTGATCACTTTAATGAGCTGGAGAGGCCAATTGCTCGACAATCGTTTCATATTTTATGAGTCAGATGAAAAGAGCTTAAAGGAGACTCGTTTTTTGAGGAACGAGTGATGTTTTTAGATAGAAACTAGTTCAAGGTAAGGTTTGGCACTTTGCCAATCACGGCAATGTAAAGAAGGTGGCTAATAGGATCACTCGTCACAGTTGTTCCTCAAAAAGCAAATGGAGGCGAATGATCAGCTAAAACAGAGTGGAGGGGATGGTAAGAACACGACCAAGGCTCAAAAGCTGATGATAATCATTCACAATGGTTATTTATCAGAGGTGGGTTCATTTTTTAATGAGCTTAAACTCTAGTGGAACATATGCTCATTAATAGGTTTAATTTTTAATGAGCTTGAACTTCGCGTAAAACTGCTCGTGATAATGGTCCTTGATATTCAATTCACCGTTGACACTATGTTCTTTTGATGGCCGTACTACCTGTTCAATTGCTCCATCAAACTGATTAGAAATGAGGACATATGCTTGAAAAATGAGTTAAAAAGCTAATACCGTACTTAAATTACGTGAAAGGTAACAAGTGCCATTACGGACTTGTGCTCCCATGTACCGTCGAGTATATATTGGGAGACCACAATAGGCTATATCCTTTATCCTTAGGAAGCTGTGTCTGCCACCCTATCGATCGCAATGCACTGAACACAGCATTCGGGAAGATTGACTACCGTACCGTAAAAAGTATTCTGCAATTTTGTGATTGGTTTGGTAATCCTTCTGTCTAGATTTCCAGAGTAGTCTCTTTCGTTCCTTTTCAGACTCTTTAAAGGAAAATGTCCATCTGAGCAATTTTCACTTCAGGCTCATTAAAAATCGAAGGCGACTAGAGTCATCTTTAGCTTTTTCTCGACTCTTAAAATTTGAAAAAGCAAGTTGTGTCAAAGCGTATAAAATTCACTTAATTCGGAATAACATTTTCCCCTCTTATTTTCAGTTGATCAAATAATCTGCAATCGTGGAAGAAAGTCAATCAAAACCCTGTCGCTCGCAGAGACTAACGAGTCAACCATCTTTGACCCCGGAAACAAAAACATTCCGGCCAAGAGAACTCAATTAACTGGGTCAAAGTCTCCTTGTTTGTTTGAAACTTGTGTTTCAACATCCTCTGAGACTCTAGTTACTCCAACCATTTCTGGTATCCCAGCCTCTACAGAAGAAGTTCCGCAGTTACAAGAGGACCTTAGAACTAATCCTAGTGTAACAGTAAACACTTCTATTCCTGAACCAGCTCCATCCAAGATTAATTCGGAAGGTGTTACACCTCCAGCATCTGTCGCTGCAGAACCTATACCTTCTTCGACACCAAAAATATTTTACGGACTTGACGGTCTACCTCTTCCACCTAGATTGATTGCTATAGAAGAGATTATGGAGGATCTTCCATCCAGTACTCCATCGCATTTTGGAACTAGGATCCACCCATATCCTTCTACTTCAGAAGTTAATACCCCTTCATCTCAAGTTCCTGTAGAATCGCTAGGAAGTCTTTTGGATAGACTCGATATGTCTGGACAACCATCAACATCTAGGACTGTGTCGTTCGATACAACGGTAGCAGAACCTCCTGCCACTACTTCGACAATGTTCGCTGGCATACCATCTATCCCAACTAGTTCTCAACCGCTAGAGGGAGTCCACCCAGGGACTGTTTCAACAGTATGGTCTGTTCCCGTTTGCTTGTTCGGAATAATATCTGGAATTTCTTATGTTGAGTCTCAGCAGATTAATCCTTCGCAACAGTATCAATTTGGGCGGTCTGGTCTATAAAGGCCAATCTTTCCCTTGAGCACTAGATTGCTGCCATATGGGGGGCAGTATGCCCTTTCATTGTTCCCTCCGGGAGAACAACCATATGAGAGTTCTCAACTGAATTCAGGTCAAAATGGAATCACATCCAGCGGTTGGGTGCCAATACTGCCTCAACAACCAAGAGTTGTATACTCAATGCAATCAATTCTACCTGTGTCGAATATCCCCACTACACCAGCTATTGTGATGGTGTCGCAAGTACAAGCGTTGCCTATTGTATACCAACCTCAAGTTTCTCAGGTCTTGATACAATAGCCTCTTATCTCCATGACACAACTGCAATCGTCAGTTGGTGGCTCCTTAGCTGGAGCGACTCAGGCTCAAACGGGTACTATTACCCCTCATCTTGGTCAAACATCCAGTATTGGGCAACAGCAAATGGTTTCACAACCATGGTTGGTGCAACATCAAAAACCACAATTCCAGCAAGTGTAACAAGGACCTGAGCAACAAAACTTTGCAAGTAATGGGCAGTCGTATATTCAAAACAGTTATCATCAATCATCCCAAATTGGTTATGCCCAGCAACCTTATCAAAGTTATCAGCATCAAATGCATTATGCTGGAAGGCAAAGACCCACTGCTCAGGAAATCCCATCTTATCCTAGGTATGCTTCGTCGAACCTGAAGCAACAATTGCCCTTCGTGGCAACTTTAGAGTTACCAGATCTAAATCAGCTAACGAACGATCCAATCGCTTATGCCCCTTGGTGGCCAGTGATTCCTCATAAACTTCCATCAAATATTCCTAAATTTAATGGAAATCTGGGTGAAGACCCATCAAATCATGTGATGACCTTTCATTTGTGGTGTTCATCCAACACTCTCAATGATGATTTGATTCAGCTCCGCCTTTTTCAGCGAACGTTAACTGGTTCGGTAGCACAACGGTACATCGAATTTCCTAGATCTTCATTCGATAACTTCAACACCCTTGCCACAACCTTTTTAACCCATTTTCAATTACCAATAAGGTATGAAACAGGGACAAAGCTTCTTACCAATTTCAATCAAACGACGGCCACTCACATATCCGATCATATTCATGAATGGCGATGTCATCGTAGAATGGTAAAAACATATGTCCTTGATCAGCTACTAGCTGAATGGCTTATTAAGTCTTTGTTACCTTCTATAATAGAATATGTGGCAAAGGGAGGGGTCATCACTGAAGAGCAGGTCATTGCTCATGTGAAATATCTAGACTTGATCTATACTCAGTCTGGCATGCTCTATGACAAAATCCCTGATGCTCCAAGACCAAATTTTTTGTTCCTCCTCCTCCTAAATCAAACAAATACTCTCATGTCGATGATGGCATGATAGGTATGATGAGAACGAAATCGACAAAGGCTACATCTAAGAAAGCCCATAAGATTTCTGATCAAAATGCAAATGAAGAACTTCTAGCCTCAGAGGTTAATGCCGTGTCAACTGACAAAGGCAAAGAACCGAAGCAACTGGGAGGCAAGAAGAAAGGGAAGAGAAAAAATAAGAAACAGGATTATTCGTCTCCTGAAAAATCTTCTGCAAACCCTTCTGGGCAAAAGAAACCTACTCATCCATGCCTCATATGTGATGAGGATCATTGGACGAGAGATTGTCCATATAAAGCTGAAGTTAAGAAATTCTTTAAGAATTTAAAAACCTCAGCAGTATTGATTGATCCATTTCCAAACCCAGGAACCAATCTGGTTGCTAGTGACAATGCTTCCCCATCCCAAGTCCTTATGATTTCCATTTCGAAACAGAAAAATGATGCTTTGATATCGACAAGGAATAAAGATTACGAGAATCCATAGTTTTCGAACAACAAGGCTACTGATCAACCTAGTAGTTTGAAAACAACTTCGATCGAAGTTGTGCCACCCATCATTCCTGAGCTAACGATAAAGCCACCAAAGGGAGTTGTACACAAATCGACATTTAATCCTCATGCTAGAGTGGCATAGAATTATAATATAGTAGAGGACCTGGCCCAATCGCCGTCCGCTATGTCAACACTTGAGGTACTACAAAATTGCCCCTCCCAAAAGCAAGCTTTATTATCAGCAATAGGTGGGATTGACCCGACAGATTCCAATCTTATGGCCTTTAATCACAAAGGATATGACCCGCAGTTACCAGCTCAGCTCGTTTTCCTCATTCAAGTGAAAGTCGTCAACAAAACTGTTCATCAAACAATTATTGATGAGGGGGCATCTACATGTATTATGTCAATGAGCTGCTGGAAAAATTTAGGCTCACCACCCTTGTCGCGATTGTCGATGACATTAAAAGAATTTGATGGACGGACATACACTCCATACGGGATTTTAAGTAACTTGCAAGTCAAACTAGGGGGAAAAATAGTAGAAATTGATGTTGAAGTTATCGATGGAAACCTCGATTAAAACATCCTACTGGGAAGGCCCTGGATTTATGCTATGGCTACTGTTGTGTTGACATACTTTAGAAAGATTGCATTTCCCTTCCAAGGAGGAATTACAATTGTCAACCAACAGACATTTCTCCCCGACAGAGTCGCCATTTTGTTATCGGGAAATCTAGTGTCTATTCAGAACTTCTAGTCCCACTAAGACGGGTAGCTATTTTAGAAACAAGCAGATTAAAGTCACTTGTTTTTCCTTTATGAGAGAGAGATGAGAAAGAAGCAGAGTACCAACCTCAGTCTTCTGCTTGGGTCCTTGCTTATTTCCTTTCTCCTTTGACAGAATCTCACCACTGCTTCCTTACTTGTCTCGCTTCAAAGAGCACCTGTAGATTCACAGCAACATAATACCATCAAACCATAGAGATATATTACTGTAAACAATATAGGATCAGATATATATTGACCAGACAAATGCATATATCAACACAATATTCAGAGATACACAAGAATATGGAGGAAAACTCAAATAGCTTTATTAGTAAAAGTAGTAGAAGAGAGGATTAAAACCACTTGGTCTGACCCAGTTCCGTCCTCCCATCTTGAAAGCCCTCTTCACCTCATACAAAGCAAGATCACCCAACAATGTCTTCAAAGAGAAACCAACAGCACTTCATTGCAAATTACCAAATTCCAACCTTTGGATCTTTGGGATGATGAATCCATTTATAGATATTTGCAGGGGGGTGATTCAGCTTCTGGGATTTTGATTAGTGTCATCTCTCTGATAGTTCTTGGTTCCACTTGGAGATTTCATGATCTCTTACTCATCCTTGGGCGACTTCAGGGAGGTAAGTGTCAAATGAGTAGCTTCTAGAAGATTCTCAGGGTCTCCACCTAGCGAACTGCTTGTGCCATTTGTCTGCTCTCTCTCATTGCACCCTACAGAAGGGATCTCCAGTATGCATCGCACTTTTTTCACGTGGCAGGTGAGATGCATCACACCCTTTGCACTGGGCAGTCTCTATGGTCCTGCTTTGACCAGTTCTGAGTGGTTTTTCATGGAAAACTTCTGGTAGATGATGTAATCAGCTGACCTTACTCCTTTAGGGTATGAAACAACACTTTGAGGGACTTAGAAGCCCTTAGTTTATGGACATATGTGATTGGGTTTGCAGTGCCCAAATATGTCTATAACATCCCCCAATCTCATTTGAATCTGAGGAAACAAAAATAACTTGAGTGGTATCATTTTCACTCTCTTTGGGAAAGGAACGATTAGCTGAAGGTGAAAACGAGTCAACTGTTACCTCGACCTATTGCTTTTGGTCGAGTATAGACTCATAGGATTCACTTTCAGAGAGAGTGGTTTCGACCGACGGTTGATTTAAGTTTGTCGGTTCGTCACCTAGTGAAGGATTCTGGGAGAATTCCCTGTTACCAGATGGGAGTCGCTGTGGTGAAGCATGACGTTATCCAGCACTCTTTTGGCTTCATCCAAATAGGGACAAAGGTGAAAGGTATGTGTAACTTCACATAACCTACATGGAAGCTTGACATTTCCCTTCTGTCCATGAAATTTACTATCACTAGTTGATGGTGTGTTACCAACATGATCTCCAGAGGTTGATGACACGGGTTGGTGTGAACAGGAAGACCATTCTTTCAAGATCTGAGAAAAGCAGGGACAAGCTCGATGAAAATGGTCTCCCGTACAAATTATGCATCGAAATTTGCATTTGTGAGGCTTAATGGATGGATTTTCATTAGATGTTGCATTCAGCGCAATGGTTTCTTGGTTTCCCCCTTGCTGAATTGGTTTCTTCTTCTTCTTCTTCCCTTTCTTCTTCTTCTTAGCCACCTGGTTACTAGTATCAATACTTTTACCAAGCGAAGAGGAAGAAGGAGAAGGGTCAACTTCAGTATCAACTGGAGGTCGATTCGATTGTTGAGGAATTGCAGCATTTTGAACCACAGAGGTTGAGAACAGCCATACTGGCAGGCCAATGGTAAGTCCCGGAAGGGACAATGTGGCCATATGAGGAGCACCAATATTTCCCCAAGAAGTAAAAGGACTAGGATTCCCCTCAAAAGGGATTCCTTGATTGGTGGACTCCATATATCTCAACCTAAGATCAACTAAGGAACAGGGATGTTATTTCGAATTCAATTAATTTTAATGACACTTTGACACAACTTTGCTTTTTCAGTTTTTAAGAGTCGAGAAAAAGCTAAAGATGACTCTAGTCCCCTTCGATTTTTAATGAGCTTGAAGTGACAAGTGCTGAGATGGACCTTTTATTTTAAAGAGTTGTAAAGGAATGAAAGTGACTGCTCTAGAAATCTAGACAGAGGGATTACCAAACCAATCGCAAAACTGCAAAATACACCTTGGTGATAAATTAAAGAGAAATTACCAAGGACTTATGTACAGCAGTCAATCTTCCCGAATGTTGTGTTCAGTGCATTGCGATCAATAAGGCGGCAGACTCAGCTTCCTATGGATAAAAGATATAAGCCTATTGTGGTCTCCCAATATATACGTGATAGTACGGGGAGCACAAGTCTGTGCTAGCACTTGTCGTATCAAGGAGGAGGAATCACCCAACCTTCAATGAAAATGATAGTTACTAGTTTTTACGACATCGGAACACGTCTCTAGCCTAGACCTCTAGATATGTTGCATTAAGTTCCAAAGCGTTGTTAAGTTCATTGAAATTTATTTTAAACTTGATCTTGTTTAAAGTTTTCCTTTCAACGGTTCACCGTGTGATGATGATTTTGAAATTCCTAAAATGTAATCTACAATGATAAACAATCTTTGTTTATTTTGATAAATGAAAATCTTAGCTACTAGGGAAAGAAGATTACAATTCTTTCAAACAAAAGCAAAGAGCATGCATTAGTGCATTTTCCTAAATCGTATTTTGCACACAAACTAAATGCAAATGCAAATGCATGTATTTGTTTTCGTTCCCCTTAATGTGAAAAATGCCAAGAAGGAAAAATAAATGCGGCAAATATCTAAAATATTTCTTTCAAAGCAAAATTTTTGACAAATTTTTCTTCGTCAAAAGAGAAAGGAAGACTAAACGACACTTTCAATTTCTTCTTCAAAATAGAAAGGAAGACTAAATGACACTTTTCAATTTTGAATAAAAAATGCTTTCGACACTTCGAATAAAAACAAATCAAATCAAATACATGAAGAAAAGTTCAATCGACTATCAAGGGAAGGAAGAATCCATGACACCTCTCTTTTCGACACAAAAAAACAGTTATGACACTTTTTGTACCAAAGCGACAAATCGATTTAAACAACGTTTTGACAAAGGATTGTAAATGATGAAAAAATACAAAAAAATTCAGTAATCCTAATCAATGGAGGTTGATCTATGTAGTGCAAGCAGGCTTCAGTAAGGAGGGACTGTTCATAAGCAGCAAAACAACTAAACAAAACTAAAAACAAGGACAAAAACCCCCAATTTCTAGAATGTAAATAGGTTCAGTCAGTCATCGCACCTGGGCTTCACATAAATAGGGATGCATCACACTTTATAGACTTGGGAGGTGTGATTCATACTGGTTTATAGTGACAGACACTGCGATGGGCCAAGGAGCGCAACTGAAGTGGGTTTTAGCTTAGATGTGCAGCTGCTTTCAGTGAGTTAAGCTGAGCTATGATGGACAGTAAAGAGAAACGTATAGAGGAATATCTTGAGAGGTTACTAAGCTACCAAAAGGGCATCTAGAATGCTTTTAAGTCAAATGTTTAATTCATAAACTAAACCAGATATTGACTGAAGCAACATTCATATACTATGCAATTGCAGAGCAAGAGCAGTTCGAAGGCTACCTGGCTAACTTCAGGCTCTGTCTATAATTTATAAAACAAACAATAACAACAAAAAAACATCTATTCGGTCCCTAGCGGAGTCGCCAATTTGTTTCTGGGAAAACTAGTGTCTTTTCAAGTGACTAGCCCTCTAGGTTTGGCAGCTACCCTAAAACAACAGTTTAAAGCAATTCACGATTTCTTCTATGTATAATAGATAAGAGAAAAACAATCGAACCAACCTGGAACTTTCACTTAATCCTTTGCTTGATCTCTCTCCCCCTTGACAGAGCTTGCAACTCCTCCCCGTACTTATCCCACTTAGAGAGTACCTGTAGAAACATAGTAAAAAAGAACCGTCAAAGCATCTTGATATATTATATAATAAACATTAAAGAATCATATATATAATGAACATACAATAGCATTCACAAATGATAAGATTCACAATTGCACAATTATATGGAAGAAAACTTGAAGAACTTTATTAAATAGAAGGGAGAATTACAACCCAGTTGTCTGATCCAGCATCATCCTCCTAGCATCAAGCCCTCTTCACTTCATGAAATAGCAAGATCGCACCAAGAATACAATGCTCTTTCCTCAATTACAAACTGTCAGCACTTCCTTGTAATTCACAATATTCCAGCCTCTAGATCTCTTAGATGAGGGATCCATTTAAAAATGTGTGCAAGGGTGTGAGTCATCTCTGGGGTTTTGATTAGTGTCATTCCACTTGTTACAATTGGTTCCACTTGGAGATTTCTTGGATTTCTTACTCATCCCTAGGCAATTTCAGAGAAGCAAGTGTCATAGGATAGGTTTCTAGAAGATTCCATGAGCATCCACTTAGCAAACTGTCTTGGACATTTTCCCATCCTCACTCATCGCACCCTATAGAAGGCCTAACTAGTATGCATCGCACCTGAGCAGTGTATCACTCAGTATGCATCGCACCTGGCTAGTGTAGCAGTCAGTATGGTTCAGTCTAGACCATTTTTGGATGGTTTTTCAGGTGGAAATTTTGGGGAATGATGTAATCAGATGACCATGTTCGTTTAGGGTATGAAACAACTCTTTTAGGGGTTGATGAACCCTAGTTTATCGACATATAATTTTGGGGTTGAAGTGCCCAAATATGTCTATAATAGTACCTCTCACTTAGAGGCTCACTTTTCTCCCCTCTCTACAGTAGAAGAACCTTAACACATTTACAACTCAACGCTCACCGGACACACCTCCTCGCCTTTCGAAGACACCATTGCATCCCTCTCTCATGCTGGCAGTAAGTGCCAAGCCATATCTTTGAGATATATGGAAACCAGGTCGATATTCCGGATGGGGATCCTACACCAAACCATGTGATGTCTAATTGGGACTTCACATGTAGGAGACCCCTTTGGTTGACGGATTTCCAGAACCATAAACAGTGTCATAACCTTAACTTGACCCTTACTATTTTAAACAAACAACAACAAGGACAAAGAAGGATAGGTTAAGTCCATTTCAAAATTTCAATTGACAACCAAGTGACAATCATACACAAACCATTATTTCATGTTAAGCAACACCATAATATCGAGAACATCAAATTGGCTCGACCATCTACCAATACAAATAATATCAAAATACATACCACACATATTGATTATATTTCAAAAATCAACATTGCTTACAAAATCTCTAAGAAGTCCTCCAATATCTCATTTGTAAAACGGAACCATTTTACCTTCAATATTAGAGTAATTAATGTAGACACACTATTGGTATGATTGTTTACTTCTTTACAAAAAATTGTTCTAACAATAGTGAGCGATCTTAAATAAGTTCATTCTCACTTTAGTAGAAAGATAACAGCAACGAGGAGAAGAACACACTAATGGGAGTTACCTTAGCAACAAATAGGATGCATCAGTCAGGTACAGGGGAGGCACTGATGTAGTGGTTGTTACCAGTTGTTCACTTTCTCCTTTAAAGCATATTTCTGACTTGTTCCAAAAGTTCATTCCTAGAAAATGGGGGCACTCCACTTGAGGGAATCACTTACCTATTCATGGCAGCATGAGTTACAAATTATCACCTTTTTGGAACTTGAAGGGAATACATTCTATTTTTGGCCACTTGCAGGGAGGGCACATTCATAAAGGATTTACACCACATTCTCTCATTATTCCTAGGATGCAAGAGGATACATCATTTTGACATTTACATTCTTTTTCTAAGCTTGAAAAAGTGCACCCTAGTAGAAAATATGCCTTTAGACTAATATTTTCTATTCCTATCTTCATCTATATTATGTGATTGGTCTTGGATACTCATTCAAAACCTTCACAAGTTGAAATAATATTACCTAGGATAAAATTTCTCTTAATAAACTCCATTTGATCAAGGAAAATGGTCCAAGCTGTCATATTCTTGATTATAAGACACATTAAAAAGTGTGATAGGACGATAATTGCTCACTATGTTTATTTGGGTGTCTATCATGAAACTAGTGTAGCTTATATTGTTGTTGAAGTGAGACACCTTGTATGTGTCTCAAACAATTGATTTGTCTACAATATACTCAAAATTTTTCCACATTTCCTTCAATGGATGTGTGAATATCCAGTGGGGAAATTTTCCTCCAATTACCATTATGGCATAATCATATAGGAACAAATAGTCATATGATGTAAATGCACAAACAATCCCAAACCTTTCTCTCAAAGAAGCAAAACGGTTTTGTGGATACAAGGTAGATGAGATTGACAAGCATCCAAAGCGATATATCAAAAGAAAAGAAAGAAAAGGGATATAAAAAATATATATATGAAAAAAATAGAATAAATGAATAAAATCCCAAAGCTGTGTGCTAGTTCAAATGCTGCACTATTTTATTTTGTGTAATTATTATTTTAATCCTTGAATAATTTTCTGAAAGGTTATTTTATTTTTACATAGTATTAATTTAATCCTTTATGTATTAAAGGATTGTTTTATTATAAATAAGTATGAATTGACGCTTTTTCATTTAATAATAAAGTGTGACTAGAAATCAGTGGATGCGATCATCCATGCCTAGATCAATGGCGAAGGAGGAGTCTGTGACCACCCCGCACTTATGTAGGTTAACAAGGGGGGGTCCGAAAATTGGATTCCCCAAAACCACCCGCCCATATGTGGTGGCCTCATGTTGAGTTCAAGACCACCTTCTCCTAAACCACAAACAACTTACCCCCCCCCCCTTTCGAAAACCACTTTCTCCTACCCACTCCGCTCTCGTGCCCACTCACACCTCACCACTTGTCCCTCTGCTATTCGCTCCAACCATGTAACTATTAAATCATTTAATCCTTCCCGCCAAACATTCATGTAACCATTAGATCACTTAACCCTTCGTGCCAACGTCTAAATTTATTAATTAGACACGCCAAAAAATGGTTACACTATGTTAATTCATTTGAACCTCTTCTTTTAAAAACAACCTCACTACTCTGCACACTTAGTTTCACCATTTCAACTTCCAACAGCACCAGTGTTGTGGGGAAAAATGCCTATGCAGGACGATCCTATCCACCTAAGGTGTGACAGTGCCTTAGCAACAAACAGAGACAGCTATTCTAGTATTCTTCCTTTATGAACTAAGAATGAAGAGAGAGATAGATGGACTAACCGATGTCTTCCGTTTATCCCTCGATCCAGCTTCAAGAGGTTTCTGCAAGATCACAAGAAGAGAACACTACACAAGACATGGATTCATATTCATAACTAGTTCAGGATTAGAAATAAACTAAACATACTAATGCAATCATACATCAAGAATACATCAGCATATAGGAGAAACCAAGATAGCTTTATTGATGAATAACAAGGTTCAGGAAGAGATACAACCCAGAGGGCTCCAATCCAGCATCTCCTTCCCAGCAAATGGAATTCCTATCTTCACCCCCTTCAAAGCATTAAGCACCCAATGATTCCAATCTCAAACCAACAACAATTCTTTGCAATAACAAAATTCCAGCCTCTAGATATCATGGAGGAGAGATCCATATATAGATGTTTGGAGAGAGGATGAGTCAGCTTGAGATCTGACTAGTGTCCTCTCCCTCTGTCAGTTCTTGAGTCCACTTGGAAGTTCTTGCTTCCACTTGGAGATTTGGAACCTCTTAGTCATCACCAGTCGAATTCCCTGAGGCAAGTGTCATTTTGGAAGCTTCCTGGGTTTTGACACCTTGAGAAATGAGCTTGCCACTTGTCCATTCTCGTTCAGCGCAGGTAGCTAGTGTTCCATTTGACATTCAACGCAAGTAGCCAGTGTTGTCTTTGACGTTCAGCGCAAACAGCTAGTGTAGCCTCTGAAATGATCCTGATTTGACTTGTTTTGAGTAGTTTTTGGTGGAGAACTTCTGTGAATTGCTATGGTTTGTTAGCCTTGTTCCTCTAGGGGCAGGAACAACATGTTTAGGGACTTTGGATCCCTTAGATTATGGACATTTCATGCTCGATGCTGTAAGGCAAAAAAATGTCTATAACAGTTGCCCCCTAAAGTATGAGGTTGTTTATCGGGTGAAATGCTTTATCAGGGGGATCCGAAGTTCATCCAATGCTAGGAGGAGACCTGTAATAAGATACAATACAATACATTATTTTTCATACTGCTTTCATGGTCTAGCTGAGGCGGGAATTCCCATGCTCAGCTTTATAAATTCATTTTTCTATACATAGAACAGACAATTGTCTGATGGTAGACTGATAATTTTGATGAAATTATCATCCTTTGAGTAGGATGATTATCTGCTGCAATGATGTCCATGTCAATGTCTTTATCTTTCCTGAATATATATCGTAGCCCGGATGGATGAAACTAGATCCGGGGTCTTCAAACTCGTTCTATCTTCACTCTAAGTACAAGTCGATCCATGTGAGAAATGTTCTGAAGTCGAACATGGAAAGACATCGCTTGATTACCGGTCAATGATGTAAACCGTTAACAAGCGCGAGAGGAATCACCGATAATGATAATGACCCTCAAGGTACTGCAGTACAATTCACGTGGTGTGAATAAAGGACTTGGCGTCGAACACCACACAAAATCTTTCGGTCCAAGGTCATTGATGTATACCTGTCGCCGGAAGTGAGAAACTTGCCATTGAGGCATGCAAGCTTCAAAGTACTGAAATGGTTGTTCCTAGATCAACTTCTTGGATAATGAGCTGATGTCGACAAGAAGCGATCCATCAAAGGAGGGCCTTAATGAATCCCACATCAGTGACACGGAACGGAGCTAATGATTTTAATGGAAGTGAAAACGATCTGTGACATATGATTCAGGGTGGCGGTCATTAAAGGATGAAGGATAATGTATGGCAGTGGATGGGACACAGTTGACTTTTCTGAACGACTTCTCTTGAACATGTGGCGACACTGATGCGATGGATCGGTAGCATTACCCCAAATATGGATGGTATGGCGAGACCATGGATGTGACCGGTGAATGAAACAACCCAACCCGATTGTGGTACAGAGGAAAAGTGTCATGTTCAAGAGCGACTTGCTACCATCAAAGTTTTCTTTAGTTTCTCCCAATTTTTCCCCAGTCATTGCTGACCAGTACCTCTTTATTTTTGTCAAGCTTGAGGAGGATAACATATGCTTGTTCTATAACCTCCCCTTCGGGCAAGCCCATCGCTATGTTTTAACGAGCCTAGCGATAGTGAAACTCGTTCTCGTCTAAAGACAAGTTTGTCGCTATTTAATGATTTTAACGAGTCTAACGACAAGGATAACTCGGTCCTTTTCATTTGTAGAGAGTCTGAAAAGGTACATAAAGTTAACTCCAAAAGTCCTTTTTCGTCATCTAATCCCTTAAGTCCGAAAAAGTATAAAACAATACAGAAGGGATGAGTTTTCGATAGTTTTAACGAGCTGAATAAAACAAGAGCTCGATCTTTTTGTGCAATAATCCCTCAGGTCCAAAAAGATTAAAATCTAGAGGAGGGATAGCTCTTCTGGTTGCTTTAACGAGCTGGAAGGCCAAAACTCGGCAATCTTTTCATATTTTATGAGTCAGTTGAAAAGAGCTTAAAGAAGACTCGTCTTTTGAGGAACGAGTGATAAACAGGGTTAGCAGCTGATTCCAGGTACAGGTTGGAATTTTCCAATCACGGCAGTGTCACAAGGATAGCTAGGTGTAATCACTCTTCGCAGCTGTTCCTAAAAATGGGTAAACAATCATATGGAGGTGAACGATCGGCCAATGGAAAAGTGGAGGTGACGGTGAAAACATGACCAAGGCTTTAATGGCTGATGATATTACATTCACAGTGGTTATTTACCGGGATAGTTCATTTTTTAACGAGCTTAAACGCGGGTGGAAACATTTGCTCGGTCTTATGTTTATTTTTTAACGAGCATGAACTATGTGCTAAAACTGCTCGGATCTTGCGTTTATTTTTTAACGAGCATGAACTTTGTGCTAAAACTGCTCGATTACCCAGTCATATGATAAGATTGTCTCATTGAAGATGTTATTTTTTAGGGAGCTTAGATCTTACGTAAGATTTGCTCCGGATCCTTTTGTCATGCAAGTTCGAAAACGACTAATCCTACGAGTTTAAAGGGTTAGACCTACAGGTTTAAAGGGAGGACCTAAAAATTAAAAAAATAAATAGCCGCCCCTTGCTTGCACTCCAAAAGGTTTGCATGCCCCCAAGTATAAAACAGAGTTTCAAGGTTACCTCTACTTCACTTCCGCCAAAACATTTGTTTTAACGAGAGAGGCTTACCTCTTTCAGGTTACCCAAAGATTGTCTCGTTAGTAGTTTAAACAAAACACTTCCTCGGCAATGTCTACCGAAATAGACAAAGGTGAGCGACGTAGCCCGCCAACTCACATAACTTTGACAAAAGAATCTTATTCTAGAATAACCCTCTTCCTAGACGGACGGGGTACAGACTAGTCATATTCTCCCGCGGAAACCTACTCTATACCCAAAGTTTTCCTGCCGAAGCAGACCAGGACGCATGCCCCCTGGGTTCCAGTCATATCCTCCCGGATTACTCGCGCTCATCAGGAGGATGGACCGTGGGTTGAGACACTTCTTGCGTGAATAGACCATTTAGGGATGGTATATGACTATTTGCGATGCGTGATCCGGGAAATGAAAGTTGGTCCACGAGCTTGACCACTCTTCCTTCATGCGGAAAACACATTACTCTAAAGAGTGAGGAGACGATGGCTCCCATGCAATATATATAGTCTCGTCCAAGGAGTAGGTTATAATCCAAGGGTCCCTGGACGACCATCACGTTCATTTGAACGGTCTTCCCTTTCAATGTTATGGGCACATTGGGGAGGATCCCTAAAGGTCGACTGGTTCCTTTATCAAAGCCTGATAGATTTCTCATTTTAGGCAAAAGCGCCAGTGAACCAAGCGCTTTCCAAGCAATAGAGGAAAGGATACTCACAGATGCTCCCTCATCAATGGTAGTGCCAGCGATTACCATTCTGTATATTTGAACGATAATCCTGAATGGTATGCTTGCTGGCAACTGGGGTCTGCCTAGTTGGTTCCAGTCGAACGAGACAACTAGGTTGCTTGGTGGTGGGACCGAGTAGACAGCCGGATATGACTCTGACGAAGTTCCTTCCTGCGATAAAGGAATGGACAAATTGCCCCCTTGTTCATCAAAGTCTGTGTTGATGAAGAGAATTTGGACGGTGTCGTCTTTATTCTCCTCTGTGATGGTATCATTTGAAGATAGAGCCTCTGAATGCAAAACCGGGTCAACTGCCACCTCAACCTTTTGACTTTCGTCAGGCATGGATCCAGATGGTTCATCTTCAATGATAGGTGCTTCGGCTGACCACCTGGGCGGGCCAGCCGGGTTCTCAACTAGTGAAGGACTTGGCAGGAGTTTTTGATATCCAGGAGGAAGTTGCGCTCGTAAAATCGGGCGATCTTCCAGAACTCTTTTAGCCTCATCTAAGAAGGGACAACGGTGGATGGCGTGGTCGCCTTCACACAGTTTGCAGGGAAATCTAGCTTTCCCTCTCTGTCCTGTGGCTTCAGTTTCACTAGTTGACGGTGAGCAGTCAACATGGCTATCAGAGGTTGATGCTACCGAATTGTGAAAACGGGGAGACCAGTCTGTTGGAAATAATACTGAGAGGGGGGGTGAATCAGTATTATCTAGCAATTTAACAAATCTTCCTTATTTGATCTTTTGAATTATTCTTGCATATCAGTACCATAAAATAATGAGCATGAACAAAGAAAATAGACAGTCACACCAAAGAACACAAGATGTAAGGTGGAAACCCAATGTGGGAGAAAACCACCTGCTGCAATATGTCTCTATCTTCTTTCAATTTAGAAATTCTTTTACAATGATTTTGTACTGGTGCAGTCCTTTACCAGTACGCAGGCTGCAACCTGCAGAGAGCTATAACTCTCTCTCGTTCTCCAGTCTCTCCTGGAAGGGAGCTACAACCCCCTACTTCTTTTCATGAAAAATCAAATGATCAACAAGTATACAACAGTTACAGTCCACTACAGTTATCAGATCAGTAATCACAGAACTAACCCAGAACACCTTATGAACAGAAAAATACAGTCAACAGATCATCTTAAGACAGGGACGCAATTTTTCTTTCTATGGCCTGCGACTGGACGCAGTTTACCTTCTGCTGCTCTGCGTGCCGACGCACTGTTCCTTTAAACTTCTCTGCGTACCGGCGCACCCAACAATACTATCACGCCGCGTCTTTTGCTTCAGAGACGCATCCAATAATACTATCGCGCCGCGTCTTCTGCTTCAGAGACGCACCTGAGCCCTTACTGTACTGCGTCTCGGCGCACTTGCCCTTCACTGAACCTGCGTCCTTTCAGATATAAAAGATATGAAGACTTCAGAGCTAACCCAAACAGTCAGATCTGCAGATCTGATCATGCGCCATAGAGATCACAGTCCATTAGAAGATTCGCCCTCATAGATCTGGACTAGATCTCACCAAAAAGATATTCAACCAAAGATGATGCTCAATCCAAATGAACTCCTTTGCTTTATATAGGCAAGCTCTTCCCCAAAACATGGAACAATACCACGAGCCGACACCATAGAAACACAAAACCGTCGGCTAGATACCACACAAGAAACCCCCACGTGCTTTTCTCTGTCTTGAAATGTGTGCACTGGGTGGACGCACCCCCTGAACGGCTGGCCTGCGTCCCTGGACGCGAGTTCTGCATGGTATACCTGCGGGGACGCACTTTCTGAACAGATTGCCTGCGTCCTTCTGAAAAATAGAGAGCTGATCATCAAGAATAGTGATCTACCACCTGAATGGGTTGCCATCAAGGACAACACCTGAATCATAATCCCAACAATCTCCCCCTTTGGACTTGATGGCAACCTCATGATCTTCAGCTTCATTCTCCCCCTTTGACATCAAGGGCAAAGGGTATGCTCCCCCTACGCTCATGCTCCTCCAGATCTGCAAATAACCAGAAATCCACCATGAAAGAGATAGAGACATATTGCAGCTATTTCCAAGATCTCCTTCTTCATAATGCCAACAATGCATTATGTGCTCCCCCTGAGCCTATACCAATAAGAAGAGGTTCAACAAGATGATGCATCAACAACCCCCAGCTTTTGCCTGAGGTATTCAAACGTGTCCCTGGGCAATGGTTTGGTGAAAATATCAGCAACTTGTTCCTTAGAAGGAACATACTCCAACTTGACCTTCTGTTCAAGTACTTGTTCCCGGAGAAAATGGTACTTGATTGGTATGTGCTTGGTTTTTGAATGCATAACCGGATTCTTTGAGATGCTGATTGCACTTGTGTTGTCACATAAGATAGGGATTGGAGGTGTACAAGTGATTTGATAATCCTGCAAAGTCTGCATCATCCAAAGGAGTTGGGTGCAACAAGATGCAGCAGCAACATATTCCGCTTCAGCTGTAGACAAGGCAATTGAACTCTGTTTCTTGCTGAACCAAGATACCAGTCTGGAACCCATAAAGAACGCACCACCACTTGTGCTTTTCCTGTCATCCACGCTTCCGGCCCAATCTGCATCTGTATAAGCATGAAGAGTGAGATTTGTATCTCTAGGATACCATAAGCCATAATTTTGAGTCCCTTGAAGATATTTGAAAATTCTCTTCACTACCTGAAGATGAGTCTCCTTCGGATTTGCCTGAAATCTTCCAACTATTCCAACTGCATGCATGATGTCTGGTCGGGTACCTGTCAAATATAGTAAACTTCCAATCATAGATCTGTAGGTTGGTTGATGTACTGCTGCAGATTCATCATTTGCACTGAGACTACATCCTGTGACCATGGGTGTACATACTGGTTTTGCATCTTCCATGCCATATTTCTTCAAAATCTGCTTGAGATACTTGGTTTGAGATAAAAGGATTCCTCCTTCCTTTTGTTGGATTTGCAAACCAAGGAAGTATGTCAGTTCTCCTAGTAAGGACATTTCAAATTCTTTCTGCATGACCGAGGCAAAGCTTTGACTCATAGCTTCTTCATTGCTGCCAAAAATAATGTCATCTACATACACAACAAGTATTAGCAATTTGTCATTTTCAACTTTTATATACAGATTGCTATCTGCTGAACCTTTTGAAAAACCTTGTTGATGAAGATATTTGTCCAACCGGTAGTACCAAGCCCTTGGAGCTTGTTTGAGACCATAGAGAGCCTTTTTCAATCGGCATACAAGATTTGGATCATTTCCAAGAATGAACCCATCTGGCTGTTCAATGTACACTTCTTCTTCCAAGTCTCCATTCAGAAAGGCTGATTTCACGTCCATTTGAAATACTTTGAAGTTCTGAAAACTTGAGAGAGCAAGGAACATTCGGATGGCCTCAAGTCTTGCAACAGGAGCAAAAGTTTCTTCAAAGTCTATTCCTTCTTGCTGCGCATACCCTTTACAAACAAGTCTGGCTTTGTTTCTAATTACTTCTCCATTTTCATTCAATTTATTTTTGAAGATCCATTTTGTTCCGATTACATTCTTATCCTTTGGTCTAGGAACCAGCTCCCAAGTGTTGTTCTTTTCGATTTGCTCAAGTTCTTCATCCATTGCTTTCACCCAACATTCATCTTTGCATGCCTCTTTCACATTTTGTGGTTCAGTAGAGGAGAGTAATGCCAAATAGCTTGAAGCTTCTGCAACTGTCCTTCTAGTTTGTATACCTGCTTCTTTCTGTCCCATGATCTGAGATTCTGGATGGTTCTTCTGAACATATCTGGATGGAGTCTTTTCTTCTACTCTTGTTCGTTCTTCTACTTCTTCGTGAGGTTCTTCTTGAGATTCTTCTTGAGGTTCTTCTTCTTCATCATTCTGTCTTTGAGGGTAGCTTTCATCTTCTTCGATGTCTTCACGATGTATTTGCCTAGGAATATATCCCTTCTCATCAACCACTACATCAATGCTGTCAACAATCTTGCCAAGTCTTTTATTGTAGCATTTGTATGCTTTGCTATGTGGAGAATAGCCAAGAAGAATGCCTTCATCTGCTCTAGGATCAAGTTTGCCAAGCTGCTCCTCAGTATTCTTGATATAGCATTTGCTCCCAAAGATTTTGAAGTGCTTTACCGAAGGAGTTTTACCACTCCAGAGCTCATGAGGAGTTTGAGTGCTGTTCACCCGGACATTTGTCTTGTTGAGAATAATAACCGCAGCATGTGCAGCTTCACCCCAGAAAGTTGCGGGAGTTCCTGATTCATCAAGCATAGCACGAGCCATTTGTTGGATTGTTCTGTTCATTCTTTCAACAACTCCATTTTGCTGAGGAGTTCTAGCTGTAGAGAATTCTCTCCTTATCCCATGTTCATCACAGAAATCGAAAAATTCATTTGAAGTAAATTCCCCACCTCTGTCGGATCTGAGGCACTTAATTTTGTGACCTGATTCATTTTCAACCAAGGCTTTGAAGGATTTGAATTTTTCGAATGCTTCATCTTTGTGCTTCATAAGTCCTAACCAAACAAACCTGGAGAAATCGTCAATAAATAATATCAAGTATTCCTCTCCTCTAGGTGTTCTTTTCCTGAATGGTCCACATACATCTGTATGTACTAGCTCAAGAGGCATGCTAGCTGATCCTTCTTTCTCTGGAAAGTTAGTCCTGGTTTGTTTTCCAAACTGACATGATCTGCATATGGTGTTGTCAGGAATTTTGATATCTGGAAGATCGCGAACTGCCTGATATTTGCATGCTTTCCTTATTTGTGAGAAGCTTAGATGTCCCAACCTTCGATGCCATAACCAGTGCTCTTCATCCTTGCTTAGATAGCATTGTTGTTGTCCTTCTTCAAATATGTATAGATTATTTGGAGTTCTTTTCCCTTTGAGAACTATTTTTCCTGTATCAAGATCACGAACAAGACATCCATTTGATCTGAATATAACCTCGGTTCTCTGATCACACATCTGGCTGACACTTAGTAGATTATGCTTCAATCCATCAACAAACAAAACATTTCCAGCCTTAACATCTTCTTTTAAAGGAGCAATACCTTTTCCTTTTATAGTTGCAGGAGTATCATTTCCAAAAGAGACTTTCTTTCCCTTTTCTAAAATAGAATAAGACTCAAGTTTTTCTTTATCACCTGTCATATGCTTCGAACATCCACTGTCAATGTACCATAGATTTTCCTGTCCTTCTGCATAAAACGCTATCCCACATCTTTCTGTTTGAGGTTCCTTTATTCTCCATGTTTTGGTTCCTGAGGCTTGTTCCTTTTTCCGCTCTTGTTCCTTTCTTTCCTGAAACCTGCTTCTGCATTCAAAGTCTTCATGACCAAAATTATTGCAAATAGAACATTCAACTTCATTTTCAAGAGCCGAAAAGCTGTTATAGGTCTTTTTTGTAATCCCTGTCATACTTCTTTGTTTTTGAGCTTCCCTAGTCATGATTGTTTTATACGCAACACATTGAGCTGCTTTGTGACCAAAGTTATGGCAAGAAAAGCATTGTCCATTGAAGAAGCTTCTGCGGTTATTGAATCTACCAGCCAACTGATTGTAATTTCTATTTTCATCTATTCTTGAACCAAACTGGGAAGATTTTACCTGTGGCTGGTTGTGGCTTTTGTTCACCCTTAAGCTGGATTGCCCCTGATAGTTTCTGTTTGAAGTTTGTCCCTGCTTTACCTGATGATCTTCATTGTGCTTTTGCTCATTTCTTCTTGCTGCATCAAGATAACTTTTTGAAGTGGATGCTTGAGAAGTTTCTCCATTATAGCCCAGACCTGTCTTATTTAGTGGAGACCGCTGCACACTGATAATCTCATCCAAAGTTTCAGATCCTTTGACAAACTTGAGATTAATAGCTTTTGTTTTCTCAATTTCTTTTCTAAGACCAACAATTTCACCTTCTAATTTTTCAAGATGTTTTTCCTTTTCATCAATTTGAAATTGTAGAGTATCAATGATCATGTTCTTTTCTTCTATACATCTCTTGAGTCTAGTAATTTCATCATAAAGGTTATCCACATCTACAGCATCCTCATAATCATCATCTTCAAATGCCATTAACAACCTATATTTATTACCTTGTTCATCTTCATCACTGTTTGATAAGCCATCACTATCTTCATGGGTGTAATAGCTTTTCTTATTTGCACTTTGTTTCTTGTTCCATCTAGCTGGTTCCTTTCCTTTATCCTTATAAGGACATTTTGCAGCATAATGACCTACTCTCCCACAAGCAAAGCATTTGAAGGGTAGCTTACCTCTGAACCTTCCAGAACCCCTTTGAAGATTTCTGACAAAATTTGATTCTTCTTCCTCTTCTCTTGGAACATGGCTTGCTTCATAGTGATCTTCTTTGCCTGATGCCTTAAAAGCAGCCTCCCTTCTGTCTGATGGACCTCCCTTTCTCATTTCATAAGCAGTTAGAATTCCATGTAGCTGAGACATAGTGAGAACACGGAGATTTTCTTTTTCTTCTATTGCAGATACTTTAGATTCAAACTTGGGGGATAATGATCTTAGAATCTTTTGAACTACTATAGACTCTTTTACTTCTTCACCCAAATTTTTCATACAATTAACAATCTCATCTACCCGAAGAAAATAATTAGCCACACTTTCATCATTATACATCTTGAGAGTCTCATATTGAATCCTGAGAGTTTGAAGTTTAGCTTGTTTTACCTGTTCATCTCCTTCATAGCTCGTGATCATTTTGTCCCATATTTCTTTTGCTGATTTGAAGTGCATTACCTTCATGAATTCTGTTTGGGATATACTTCCTAATAGAGTACTGACTGCTTTTGCATTTGTTTCATACTTCTTTTTCTCAGCTGGATCTGTAGGAGTGGCTGAAGGAAAAGCATAGCCTGTTTCTACAATGTCCCAAACTTCTGTACCAAGAGATTGAAGATATGCAGTAACTCTTACCTTCCAATAATTGAAGTTTGTCCCATCAAAAACCGGTGGCCTGATTGATGCTTCTCTCTCGTAGTTGCTCATGATGAACGATCTACCTTCAAGCGATCAAGCTTTTCTGAAGGACCTGCTCTGATACCAATTGTTGGAAATAATACTGAGAGGGGGGGTGAATCAGTATTATCTAGCAATTTAACAAATCTTCCTTATTTGATCTTTTGAATTATTCTTGCATATCAGTACCATAAAATAATGAGCATGAACAAAGAAAATAGACAGTCACACCAAAGAACACAAGATGTAAGGTGGAAACCCAATGTGGGAGAAAACCACCTGCTGCAATATGTCTCTATCTTCTTTCAATTTAGAAATTCTTTTACAATGATTTTGTACTGGTGCAGTCCTTTACCAGTATGCAGGCTGCAACCTGCAGAGAGCTATAACTCTCTCTCGTTCTCCAGTCTCTCCTGGAAGGGAGCTACAACCCCCTACTTCTTTTCATGAAAAATCAAATGATCAACAAGTATACAACAGTTACAGTCCACTACAGTTATCAGATCAGTAATCACAGAACTAACCCAGAACACCTTATGAACAGAAAAATACAGTCAACAGATCATCTTAAGACAGGGACGCAATTTTTCTTTCTGTGGCCTGCGACTGGACGCAGTTTACCTTCTGCTGCTCTGCGTGCCGACGCACTGTTCCTTTAAACTTCTCTGCGTACCGGCGCACCCAACAATACTATCACGCCGCGTCTTTTGCTTCAGAGACGCATCCAATAATACTATCGCGCCGCGTCTTCTGCTTCAGAGACGCACCTGAGCCCTTACTGTACTGCGTCTCAGCGCACTTGCCCTTCACTGAACCTGCGTCCTTTCAGATATAAAAGATATGAAGACTTCAGAGCTAACCCAAACAGTCAGATCTGCAGATCTGATCATGCGCCATAGAGATCACAGTCCATTAGAAGATTCGCCCTCATAGATCTAGACTAGATCTCACCAAAAAGATATTCAACCAAAGATGATGCTCAATCCAAATGAACTCCTTTGCTTTATATAGGCAAGCTCTTCCCCAAAACATGGAACAATACCACGAGCCGACACCATAGAAACACAAAACCGTCGACTAGATACCACACAAGAAACCCCCACGTGCTTTTCTCTGTCTTGAAATGTGTGCACTGGGTGGACGCACCCCCTGAACGGCTGGCCTGCGTCCCTGGACGCGAGTTCTGCATGGTATACCTGCGGGGACGCACTTTCTGAACAGATTGCCTGCGTCCTTCTGAAAAATAGAGAGCTGATCATCAAGAATAGTGATCTACCACCTGAATGGGTTGCCATCAAGGACAACACCTGAATCATAATGCCAACATAGTCCCTTAGTATCCGAGGGATGTAGGGACAATCTCTGTGGAAGTGGTCTCCCTTGCATATGACACATGGCGATTTAGGCCTTGTCAGTGCTGTGTGTGGATTTTTGTCAGACGACACTTGTTTGCCCCCAGTCGCTTTTGGCTCCTTCTTCTTCTTCTCTTTCTTCTTCTTTTCCTTCTTCTCCTTAGGAACTTGGTTTTTTGTTTTACCAGTTCCGTCAAGTGAAGAGGAAGGAGGAGAGGAAGAGTTAGATGAAGTAGAAGGCTGGTTGGTAACTCTGGTCTGGTCTAACTGTTGACTCGACTGTTCAAGAATAGTGGTGGTTTGAACGACATTGGTTGAAAAGAGCCAGACCGGCAGGCCAATTGTCAGTCCTGGAAGCGACAATGTGGCCATATGGGGCGCACCAACATCTCCCCAAGAGGAGAAGGGACTAGGATTTCCACCAAGGGGAATTCCTTGGTTGGTGTGCTCCATTTTTTCAACCTAAAGATCAACGCAGGAATAAGGGTGATTGTTTCGTTTAAAATAAATTTTAATGACGCTTTAGACACAACTTGTTTTTTCACTTTTAAAGAGTCGAGAAAAAGCTAAAGATGACTCTAGTCCCCTTCGATGTTTTAATGAGCCCGAAGTGACAAATGCTCGGATGGACTTTTTCTGTTATAGAGTCTGAAAAAGGCCAAAAGGAACTGCTCTGGAGTTCTAGGCAGAGGGTGTGCCAAACTTTTCGCAAAACCACAGAATAGTTTTTAGGGTATGGGCGGTCGATCTTCCTGAATGCTGTGTTCAGTGCATTGCGATCAGTAGGGCGGCCGACACGGCTTCCTAAGGATAAAGGTTTTATGCCTATAGGGGTCTCCCAATATATACGCAACGGTACGTGGGAGCACAATCCGTACTGGCGCTATCGTCCCTCAGGAGGAATCACCCACCATCAATGAGATTGACAGTCACCAGGCTTTACGACGCCGGAACACGTCTCTAGCCTAGACCTCTATGTTGTGTGTTATGTTGCAAAGCGTTGTTAAGTTCATTCAATTTATTTTAGGTTGATCTTTTTAGAAGTTTGCCTTTCAAGGTTCACCACGAGATGTATGATACAAATTCCTAAATGCAGTCTAAAGATGATAAGCAAGCTTTATATCTTTTCAACTTTGAAAATCCTAGCTACTAAGGGAAAAGAAAGACACCATCTTTTCTCAAAGAGCAATCAGCACACTCTAATGCACTTTTCCTAAATCAAACATGCAAACTATCAAAATTCAAATGCACAATGCAGGTGTTTGTTTTCCGCTTTCTTAGTATTGATGCCTACAAAGAAAGCTTTTTGTACAACTTTGAATTTGCTTTTAAATGATCAATACAAACAAGTTTACTTTTTCTAAATCAGAGAGGGTAGAAGAGATTACAACACTTAACGATTTTCGAAATGAAGACTTGTTTCGACACTTAAAAGAGACAAACTCAAACCAATAAGCAAGAGTAAATGTATAATCAATCTGCAAACAGCCAATGAACTCTCTTCTAAGATCACAATCAATAGATCTGAATCAAAGGCTACAGGATGACTATTTCACTCATGCAAAGGAAGACTGTAAATGACGCCACAAACACATAAAAACACTCACAGTCTTTTTGTACAAAAGGAGGCGGAATCTAAGCAGAGCAAAGGAGTTATTAGACTGGTACCTATGCTGGTTACAGGCTGCAAAAATCAGAGATCAAAACAAGGCAAAACAGATCAGAGAACCCCAGCTGCACAAGAGCAAACTGGTTCAACGCAACCTCAACACAGGGGTTTTGACATTCAGCGCAGGTAGCCTTCACAGCACCTGCGTTGAAATGCAGAATCCCTTCACTGGGTCTGCGCTGAAGGAGAAACTCTCATTTCCCACAGGTTCTGGGTCACAGATTGCTATTTAATCTACTGTTTCAGGCCAAATAAAAGCAACAAGCAAGGTACAATCAAAGGGATGCTTTGAGGGGTGCTAAGATCTATCACAAAGGATCATCAAATCATTTGTGGATCCATTGTTCAGATCATAGACAAGTCCAGTGATTGGATCAAGGCAGCAACTGTCTACTTTGCATCCGGGAATAGCAGATGCAGTTCAATTGTTGCTGTCAAGTCTATGAAACAAACAAATGATAGAAACACAAGTAAAATGACTAAACAGATCTCCCTAGCGGAGTCGCCAATTTGTTGTGGGGAAAAATGCCTATGCAGGACGATCCTATCCACCTAAGGTGTGACAGTGCCTTAGCAACAAACAGAGACGGCTATTCTAGTATTCTTCCTTTATGAACTAATAATGAAGAGAGAGATAGATGGACTAACCGGTGTCTTCCGTTTATCCCTCGATCCAGCTTCTCTTCTCTTGGAGAGTTCCCTGCTACTTGCCTTCTCGCTCGCCCAGCTTCAAGAGGTTTCTGCAAGATCACAAGAAGAGAACACTACACAAGACATGGATTCATATTCATAACTAGTTCAAGATTAGAAATAAACTAAACATACTAATGCAATCATACATCAAGAATACATCATCATATAGGAGAAACCAAGATAGCTTTATTGATGAATAACAAGGTTCAGGAAGAGATACAACCCAGAGGGCTCCAATCCAGCATCTCCTTCCCAGCAAATGGAATTCTTATCTTCACCCCCTTCAAAGCATTAAGCACCCAATGATTCCAATCTCAAACCAACAGCAATTCTTTGCAATAACAAAATTCCAGCCTCTAGATCTCATGGAGGAGAGATCCATATATATATGTTTGGAGAGAGGATGAGTCAGCTTGAGATCTGACTAGTGTCCTCTCCCTCTGTCAGTTCTTGAGTCCACTTAGAGGTTCTTGCTTCCACTTGGAGATTTGGAACCTCTTACTCATCACCAGTCGAATTCCCTGAGGCAAGTGTCATTTTGGAAGCTTCCTGGGTTTTGACACCTTGAGAAATGAGCTTGCCACTTGTCCATTCTCGTTCAGCGCAGGTAGCTAGTGTTCCATTTGACATTCAACGCAGGTAGCCAGTGTTGGCTTTGACGTTCACCGCAAACAGCTAGTGTAGCCTCTGAAATGATCCTGATTTGACTTGTTTTGAGTAGTTTTTGGTGGAGAACTTCTGTGAATTGCTGTGGTTTGTTAGCCTTGTTCCTCTAGGGGCAGGAACAACATGTTTAGGGACTTTGGATCCCTTAGATTATGGACATTTCATGCTCGATGCTGTAAGGCACAAAAATGTCTATAACAACCAGTGTGGCCTCGAATTTCACCATCGTGTAGCTATCTTTATATGTCAGTGATCACGATAGCCTAGTAATTCAACACCCTAGCTTGTAATTTTTTATTCAAAGATGTCTTCTCACAAAGGCAAGTTGAAATTTATTATAGAAAGCCCTACATTTCCCTCTGTAATTAACCTAGATGAGATCCCTCTGGTTGGAAATAAAAGATCTTAGAAACCTTGCGCAAGTTCAATATTTATGAAGTCCACAACTCGGGAAACTAGAAATTTCTAGATGTTAGTGATGAATTGAGTACTTTGGAGTCTTTCCTACCCCAATTTTTCTTTCCCCAAACCCATACCTTCCTATAAATTGTCACCTAGTGCCATCTTAGTGTTACAGATCTATTTGAGGACATCACTCCCGACATTCAAATCAGTACTTTTAGGGCTCATCAAACCCTAATTCAGTTGTTACATGCCCTAGACAAGTCAACTCATTAAATGCCTCCTTCTATGAAAGTTTCCTGGCCTGAAGCCTTCCTGAAATGCCTCCTTGGGACACCAACGTAGCCCAAGCCTTGAGACAGTGCACTACAGAGTAGGCAGGCCAACTGTGGCCTACACTACAGTGCACATAGGCTCTCTTTAGCCTGTGTTGGGTGAGATTGAGCAAAATTTGCAAAGGGTTCTAGGAATATTCCTTAATTCTAGATGATTCTAGAAGATTCCCATCTCTGATCCCCTCCTATGAACTCAAAATTGGATAGGCTAAGGATCCATTAACCTCCTATCCTCTCATCCCTTACTCCATGGAAACTAAATCCAAGATTGGAAAGCCATTCAATACCCTCATTTATGACAAAACCACTTCCATTTCATATAAATTGAGCACTCAGCATAGTGATCAAGGGGGCTAGAATCTAAAGTTTGTAAGGAAATTTTGTTGGTTTTAGGTTTGAGTTTATGTTAAGCAATGTTATGTTGCTAGAGTGTAGAGTGTTGAGCTTTTAATGTGGCGAGGGTTGGACAGAAGCTAGAGGAGAGGCACAGGATCGAACTGTATTGGGTGATACTCTTCCTTCTACATTAATAAAGATCTTATTTCTTTTCTCATATGATTGTTCATATCTGTGATCATTACGTGTTTGAATGTATTCAATTCGATTGTTTTATAGTTGATAGTTCATGTATTCTTTGATCATTTCTTGTTTCTATTTCTCTTGATCCAGGTACCTTTTGAGCGGATTTAGTTCAAGTGGGAGTGATGAGAGTGATTCAAAAGAGATTAGGAAGCCAAAGGCAACAAGTAACTTCCTCTATCTCATCTATCTTCTATAAGAAAAGGTTAAACTACTTTATTTTTGTTGTTCTAGGTGTAGTCACCCACCTAGGGAAGATGTTTTTATCCATAGATGCAAATTCCATATAACAAATTAGCGAGCATACTGGGGAACGAATGTCATTCTTGGTGGCTTGCCATCATCATATTACACCCTAGTAGACTTTGCTTAGCTTTATTGATCTTGTTTCAGTCTTCTTGAAGTGTTTTTAGTCAAAAATTTTGCTTGAATGTCCCTTGAATTGACTCTCTCGCACCAGTGCAGTGTTTGTTCTGACATAGTGCACTACAGAGCAACCCCTAGCTTAAATACACTGCTTTTTAGCGCATTGTATCCCTCTTTGACCTACGTTGATCCCTCTTAGGCTAAAAAACCCACCTTTGGTCTGATTTTTCCAAATTTGCTTCTCTTGTTGTTTGCTGAAAGATCAATGATGCTTGTGGTTCTGAAATCAACATGTATTTCTCTTCCCAACCCTACTTTGGCCTTGATTGTTTAGTGTTTCTTAAATGGTTTCTTTATTGTGATCAATTCATTGTCAAAGTTAGCTTATAGTTGATTAACCTTTGTTGAAAAGAGAGTGTCGTAACAGTCTTCATTTCTTTCGAAAAGGAACTGTCGTAAAGTCTTTGTTTCTTGCAAAATGATTGATTGATTGTATGTTCCTGAGTTTCCTTTTGTTCATCTCAACATTAAGGGAATTGAAAAGAAAACCTTTCATTATTAAAATAGAGGTTTTGTGTGTGCTTGTAGGAATAGTTTGGGGAAATTGCATTAGATGTGCTCTTTGCTCTTTGATCAAACATTCTGATTGCTCTATTCCTTGTAGTTAAGGTTTTCATTGTTCAAAATCAAATGAAACAATGTTTCTCATTATAGTTGGATTCTAGGAATTTCAAAGACATCACGTGGTGAACCTTGAAAAGAAAATTCTTAATCAATATCAACTTAAAAGTTATCTCAATTAACCTAATGGAGCATTGTCACCTAATAAATAAAATTTAAAGGTTCTAGGCTAGAGACGTGTTCTAGTGTCATAAAACATAGCAACTGTCATTAATTGTCTGTGATACATTCCGAGTGTGATACCTCATTCCACATACGTAGGTATATCGTAGCTCCTCCACGTACCTTCGGGTATATAGAGCAGTGTTATAGTACGAAAAGTATAAATGAATTCTCTCACTGTGTGGTTTCACATTAAACAGCGCTAACATGGATTGGACCTCCATGTACTTTCAAGTATATATGGGAGGACTACATTAGGTTGTTATACATCCTTAGGTAATCGCGTTGGCCACCTTGTACATTGTGATACACCAAACACAACATTCAGGCAGATTTCCTGCATGTATGTTAAGTCCTTGGTTTACTGAGGCAGTATACTGCAGTTCACAGTTGCTTAGTAATCCTTTTTCCTATATTACCCTCTTTTTGTTTATTTATTTTTGTAATAAAATCAATCAACAATCGTGGAGGAACGTCAACCCTTACCCCGTCATTTGCAGAGGACAGTGAGTAAACTGCCTTTACCCCCTAAAGCTACACCTAGCTAGCAAAAACGGTCTTGTTTGACTGAATCCAATACATCACAAACTTTTGGTTCTTCATTTGAATTACTAGAAACACCTATACCGGTAAGTACTATGACCCCAGTTACTCCTACAATTACTGGTACATCTATTACTGACGTGGAATCTTCATAATTACCTGAGGACACTAGAAGTGAACCTAGTGAAATGGTAACCCAAGTTGTCCAACAAGAAGTTGATTCTCAAACCAAAGTTGTTCAACAAGAAATTACTTCTAAACACGAATCTGTTCAACTAGAAGTTGATCCTGAACCTATCATCATTTAATCAGAATTTACTTCTGAACCAGAAGTTGTTCAAGAAGCCCAACCTGAACCTGTTGTTCTTTTACCAGAACACTTGGATCTTGAAGTTGAACAATCAGAAGTTGTTACCATACCAAAATATGATCGACCAGTTCATCCTCAAACATTCGTAACTGTCAAGATTTCCCCTTTACCTCAGGAAAAAATACCAAAAATCTATTACAGACCTAACGGTGAAATTCTTCCACCTGGTTTGATTTCGATTAAAGAGGAACCTGAGGAAGAAACACCTAGAACTCCAGTTCGATTTGGACTTAGACTTTATCTTTATCCTCATACTCCTCATTTTATTGCTCCTTTTGATCCTAATTACTTTCTGATACCCGTTGATTTGTTAGGAAATTTGTTACGACATTTGACTATGCAGAGTCAACATCCCATACTGTACCATCTGTTATAGTTGCGGCAGAATCTTCTATCACTACTTCTTTGATGTTTACCACAACTCCTGAGTCACATTTGTATGGTGTTCTGTCCATCCCACCAAGTTACCAATCTTTATCTGGAACCCACTCAGGTGTTGCTTCTAGTACATGGTCTTCACCCATGTCCTCTATAGGAATTTTATCTAGTTCTTCATTAATAGATACTGAACAGATTGACCCATCAAGTCAATATCAAGTTGATTCATCTAGTTACTGTCCAATGTATTTTCTTTACACGGGATTACCCCCATATGGAGAAAAATATGCACAATATCCTTATCCTCCATTTTATGGGGGGAAACCATATGGAAGTATGTTGTTGTCCTTAGGTCAGCCTAGAATGACTGTTTGTCAGTGGCAACCAACAATGCCAATTCAACCAAGGCTTGTGTATCCATCACAACCTATGCAATCTGTCTCATCCATACCCACTACGCCTGTTGTTACAACTTTACCACAGTCGCAAGCTCAGTTAGTTGTATCTCAACCTGTGCAAACTGGTCCTTCAATCTCAAACCCCCAAGTTTCAGGTTTACAAATTCAACCTTCTCAGGAAATTTTACAACAATTGTTTTTGCCTGGAGTCCAACAACCTCAAGCCAGATTACCTTTTACTAGATTGACTCAGACTTACACTGGTTTAGTGTATTCACAACCTGATCAAGCTTATAATGGTGGGAAACAACCGTTAAATCAACGACCATGGCAACCATAGTATCAACAGCAGCAATTCCAACAATACCAAACTTATCCTAGACTTGGTCAACAAGCCTATGCTAGGTTTGGTCAACAACAATTTTACCCAAGTCCTGGTCAAAAAGCCTATGTTGGGTTTGGACAACAGCAAATTTATCCTGGTGCTCAACAACCACCTTATACCGGATTTTCTCAACAAACTTACCACTATCAAGGTTACTAGTAGCATATGCCTTATGCTAGTATGCAAAGGCCTATTGCCCAGGCAATTCCATCTTACCCTGGTTATGCTCAACTTGACCTCAATAGACAGTTGCCTTTTATTGCAACACTTGAATTACGAGATCTAAATCGGCTTACCAATGATCCAATTCTTTATGCACCTTGGTGGCCAGTGATTCCTCATAAATTGCCTTCTAATATTCTAAAACTAAATGGAAACCCTAGAGAATACCCATCCAACCATGTCATGACTTTTCATTTATGGTGTTCATTAAACTCCCTGAATGATAAATCAGTTAGACTATGTCTTTTCCAGCGAACACTTACTAGTCCTGTTGCAAAGTGGTATATTGAGTTACCACGAGATTCTTTTGATAACTTTACATCCTTAGCTACCACGTTTTTAACCCACTTCTAGTTACCCATACGATATGAAACTGGAATAGAACTATTGAGCAACTTTAAACAGACTACTGCTACTCACATCTCTGATCATATTCATAGTGGCGTCATCATCATCGAATGGTCAAATCTTATGTTCCTGATTAGAATTTAGCTGATTGGTCTATAAAATCCTTGTTTCCATCTATCACCGAGGATGTGGCTAAAGGAGTAGTTGTCACTAAAGAGTAAGTAGTTGCTTGTGCCCATTATTTAGATTTGATTTACACTCAGTTTGGCATGCTCTATGATAAAATTCCAAATGCACCTAGACCATATTTTACTGTTCCTCCACCCCCATCGAGTAAGGACTCTCATGCCGGTGATGGTGTGATTGGATCTTTGAGCACACAAATAGCAGGAAGACAATCTGGTCAAACACTTGCTATTTCCAATCAAAATTCTACTACATCTGATAACACTCATGCTTCCGAAATAAATGTCGTGTCATCTGACAAAGGAAAGAATGAAAAGCAACTTGGAAGCAAGAAGAAGGGGAAAGCTAAAAAGAAACAAAACCCTCCCCCTCAAGACAAATAATCTGTTAGGCCCCTATACTACTAGTGTAACCCCTTACTGTTATTAGTACAACCCCCTTATTATATTGTTGTACCCATGTAGTCCCCGTATTGTTACTATTGTGCCCCATAGAAGCCCGCTATTGTTATTATTATGCACTTACATTATTATTGTTATGTCAGCTCTGATTATATTATGACTCCTTAGACTCCTATATATAGAAAGGAGGTCTTGTCATTTGTAACATCGAAGAATTTTTCATTTATGTAATGTAAAGGAGGTTGCCCCCTCGGATAGGATGAATTCTAAGGCGTTGATCTATCTTTTCTATCTTTTTGTGAGTTGGTTTCATAACATTTGGTATCAGAGGTTTGAATTCTAGGGTTTTGCTACTCCAAACAGGTCATCATGGCATTTGCACTATAACTTCTTTTCTGTGACATTTCAAATGCTAAAAAAAAAAAAAAACCATTTGGACCGAAATCATTATGAACCACCGGTCCGAATTTTAGAGCTTGCGGACTCCCGAATTACATTCCAAACAGGTGACCTAGGGAAAATAGCCATAACTTTTCTTTTGAGCATCAGATTGAAATTTCATCAGAAGTTACAAAAATAGGACAGGCTGTAGTTTCTTTTATATATTTTTCAGATCCTAAGGTCGAAATAGTGACACGTGGCACTTCCTACAAGTTAGCTCTTTTCAAAAGGTCTGTAATCAGGTCATTGTGGGAGATTTGGCATAACTCTTCCTTGGAGAATCCAATTTGGATCAGACTGGTGGCATTGGAAAGAGGACACGGAGGGCTACTGCAAGTCGCAATTTTAGAACTAGAAGAACCAAAATTAGAGAGTTATAGTCATTTCAAGATCGAGCTCCTAAAATCAAGAAAATGCGATATGAGGAAGTTTGATGGCAAGGATCCCGTAAATTGGATACTTGAGATGGAGTAGTATTTTGATCTATATGGTGTACCAATGTTACAAAAGGTATGTATTGCATCTTCATATTTAGAACCGGATCAATTTTTATGATATAAAGGGCTTTATTCTCGTAAACAACTTGTTACGTGGTCAATTTTCACAGAGGAAATGATAGCACATTACGAGGATACAAAGAGAAACACCTTCTTTAGAGCAACACCACAACAATTGGAAAGAGTAAAAGAGCTTTGTTACATAGTGGAAAGTAAAATTATGTTAACAAGGAAGTCTACCCCTCACAACTATAATAATGGAAGTGTTGTTTCTCCTAGCCTTCCACAACCTACAAGGGTTACACCACAACAATTGGAAGAGAAAAGAGAAAAAGGGCTTTGTTACAATTGTGATAGAAAATGCACTAAAGGTCATAAGTGTGCTGAGAAGAAATTATTTTACATAGATTATGAAGAGGAGGAAGAAAAGGATCAAGAAACATACACCAGGAACCAACCCTATAGAAAGAAGAAATGAATCTAACCATATCTTGTAAAGCATTGGCAAGAATTACCACTCCTTAAACTCTCAAGATAGAAGGAAATATCAAGAAGAAAAAGCTTCAAGAAGTGAAAGATCACATCGAGAAAGAAGAAATGAATCCAACCATATCTTGTAATGCATTGGCCAGAATTACCACTCCTCAAATTATCAAGATAGAAGGACATATGAAGAAGAAAAATGTTCAAGAAGTGAAAGATCACATCGAGCATCAAGAAATGAATCCAACCATATCTTGTAAGCATTGGAAGAAACTACCACTCCTCAAACACTCAAGATAGAAGGACATATCAAGAAGAAAAAGGTTCAAGCAGTGAAAGATCACATCGAGCATCAACAACAAGTTCTCCAACTTTTAAAGGATAACGCCACTTTGGTGCAAAATCGAATGAAACAACAGGTATATCAACATTGTAGTGAAAAATGTTTTGATGTAGGTGATTGGGTATTTTTATTGCTACATCTCAAGTAAGCTATTTATGAGAAGGAAATGTTGGAAATACTACATGCACTTAAGAAATGGCGACCTTACTGAATGGGAAGACACTTCAAGATAAAAATGGATCATGATAGCCTTAAATACTTTTTAGAACAAATATTATCTATAGAAGAACAGAAAAGATGGATCACAAATATATTGGGTTATGAGTTTGACATCATCTATAGAAAAGGGAAGCAAAATTTTGTTGCAGATGCACTCTCAAGAAAGGATGAGGATGTGGAAGCATTGTTTTTTTCTATTTCTATTATCCAACTAGATTGGATAAACGAAGCAAGGGATGAATGGAAGAAGGACGAAGAAGTGTGGCCACACATTCAAAAGTTGCAGAAGATCCCAATTCAATCAATATTTCCAGAACTTGAAGAGGAAGGAAAAATCATATTGGAACCTAGAGCAGTCATAGAAATAAGAACCCGACAGCTATGAAATCGATCAATTTCAGAGTATCTCATCAAGCAGAAGAACTTACCCGCTGAAGATTCCACATGGGAGGACAAGAATATTCAATAGAAGCATCAAGAACTACTCAAGCATTGAGGACAACACTTTTTGAAGGAGAGGGGCATCTTAGGCCCCTATAGTACTAGTGTAACCCCTTCTTCTTATTAGTACAACCCCCTTATTATATTGTTGTACCCATGTAGTCCCCATATTATTACTATTGCACCCCATAGAAGCCCACTATTGTTATTATTGTGCCCTTACATTATTATTTTTATGTCGGCTTTGATTATATTATGACTCCTTAGACTCATATAAATAGAAAGGAGCTCTTGTCATTTGTAACATCGAAGGATTGTTCATTTATGTAATGTAAAGGAGGTTGCCCCCTCGAGGAGGCTGAATTCTAAGGTGTTGATCTATCTTTTCTATCTTTTTGTGAGTTCATTCCATAACATCATCTGATTCCTCTTCTCCAACTAGGAAACTTTGTTATCCATGTTTGATCTGTAACGAGGATCATTTTACACGAGACTGTCCTCACCGCTTTGAAGTCTCAAAACTTCTTAAGACTTCAAGTGCATACGTGGTATTGATAGATCCTTTTCCGAATTCGTAGACTCATTTGGTTGCAACAGATCATGCTTCCACTTCCCAAGTGCTATCTGCCTCTTAGCCTAAAATTGATGTTTTGGTGTCAACACAAAGTAAAGATTATGGTAATCCATTGTCATCATCGAATAACCAGGCTTCAGATCAATCAAATCCTTTGACTTCGACTTCTTCTAATCCTATTCCACCACCTATTGCACTAGAATTAACAATAAAACCACCTAAAGGAGTTGTACATAAGTCTACATTCAACCCTCGAGCTCACGCAACTCAATACTATAAAATAGTAGAAGATCTGGCTCAGACACCTTCTGCTATGTTGACTCTTGAGGTGCTTCAAGACTGTCCCTCCCAAAAGTAGGCTTTATTGTCAGCAATTGGTGGAATTGATCCAACAGATTCTAATCTTGTTGTTTTCAACCATGAGGGATATACACCACAATTACCAGCTCAATTAGCTTTCCTGATCCAAGTAAAGGCTTTGAATAATCTTGTTCACCGAACCATCGTTGATGAGGGTGATTCTAATTGTATCATGTCGATGAGTTGCTGGAAAACACTTGGCTCCTCGCCTTTGTCATGGTCACCTACAACTTTAAAATCATTTTACAGTCAAACATATACACCTTGTGGAATTTTGAGTAACCTGTAGATTGAAATAGGGGGAAAAACTGTAACTGTTGAAGTTGAGGTTGTTGACAGACCCCTTGACTACAATATTTTTCTAGGGAGACCTTAGGTTTATGCTATGTTTTTTGTGGTTTCGACATACTTTCATATGATCACTTTCCCTCATAAAGGCGAAATCACAGTAATTGATCAGCTTGGATACTTTGCCTCTAGTTCACAGGCTACTGGAAGCATTCCATTAGTTCACAGACCCATGATATCTCTTCAGAACGTTGGAGTAGGTCTCTTTAAAGATCCTTCCCTAATGGGTACTTTTTCGCTACCGTCACCATTGCAAATGGCGGAAGTGGAAAAAGTTGAGACTTGCAACATGATATCTTCCACTTCATTTGATTCATGGAAGATTCCCAAAAATTCTAAAGATGATATCCATCATGAAATCATGTCACTAAGCCCCATTGAGCTTGCTTAGCAATCAATCTTTTTGGCTTGTGCGGCAAACCCAAATCCAATATCACCAATTGTATGGGTTGATCGTTCATTAGAATATGGTACTTCCTCTGATCCTTTTTCAAGTAAATCTTCTACTGATGAAGGAATCATCCAATCAATGATGACAGAAGAAGAACCATGGGAAGATTATCATCATTGATCTCATCTTCCAGATCACAGAGAAGATGTTTCAAATTAACCAAATAACCTTTCAATTGTTGATTTACTTTCGAATTATGTATTTATAGACACAGTCGATTCCAAATGAAACTTGTCGAATGTCGAAGAAACCATTTCTATCGACATTTCGACCAAAACTGGAATTGTAGAGAACATTCATGTTGGCAAATCTTGTTCTCCGTCCGAACTTGAAACTTACCGTGCTCTTTTCCGTGAATTCCACGGCGTGTTTGCCTAGTAATATGAGGAAATGCCAGGAATTAATTCTAGTATTGTTGAACATGAAATTAAAATGTATTCTGATGTCAAACTAGTACAATAGTACCTCCATTCCATTCATCCAAAGAAGGTTTCTGCCATAAAAGCAGAAATTGAAAAGCTTTTGCATGTTGGTTTCATTTACCTTATTCCTCTTACTAATTTGGTTTCCAAACTTATTTCAGTCATGAAGAAACAAGAAACAATATGAGTGTTTGTTGATTATAGGGATGTTAATAACGCTTGTCCAAAATAGAACTATCCCACTCCCTTTATCGACCAGATAATTGATGACTATACCGGATGTGAAATACTGTCATTTATGGATAGTTTTTCCAGCTATAATAAGATAAATATCCACCCAGAAGACCAATATAAAACTGCTTTTATTTTTCCCTGGGGCACATTCGCATATAGGAAACTCCCCTTTGGTTTGAAAAATGTTGGGGAAACTTTTCAGAGGGCAATGAATTATGCCTTCCATGACATCAAACACATTTTTCAAACTTATCTAGATGATTTGCCTGCTCATTCACGGAAATGGGTTGATCACCCACAACATCTGAGAGCTATATTTTTATGGTACCAACACTACAAAATTAAATCAATCCACATAAGTGTGTGTTTTTTGTTGGTTCTGGTCATTTGCTTGGTGTCATAGTGTCTAAAGAAGGAATTTGACTCGACCCTTTGAAGGTTAAGGCAATTCTTGATCTACCTCCACCTTCCAATTTACTACAGTTACAGAGACTCCAAGGGAAGGCTAACTTTCTAAGGAGGTTCATTCCCAACTACGTTGAAATGGCTAAAGGATTCACTAGTCTTTTGAAAAAGGGGATATCCTTCCATTGGGATCAGGTTGCACAAGATTCCTTTGATGCTCTTAAAGATACCCTGATTTGATCATCATTAATGTATGCCCTTAATTATAAAAACAAATATTTCATGTATCTCACCACTGCAGATACAACCATTGCTATGGTTTTAGTCCAAGAAGAAGGGGACTGAACATCCGATATATTATTTTAGTCGCAATCTCAATGATACAGAAGTTAAGTACTCTTATTTCGAAAAGTTAGCTTTGGCTACTGTTCAATTTGTACAGAGATTTCGCCATTATATCCTACTCTGAAAGACCACTGTCATTTCAGATTGCAACCCTATGACATACATTCTACCACGTCAATTGCTGGGGGGCAAGTACTCAAAATGGATCGTCATTTTGTAGGAATTTGATTTGGAATTCATCAAATCCAAATCAAAGAAATCTCTAGTCTTCGCCAAGCTTCTTTGCGACCTTCCCTCAACTGATATCGATTCAACAATGGAACCATAAATTTTGGATGAGTCTTTGTTCCTGATTTCATCATCTGACCCATGGTATGGAGATATACTGATTTATCTCTAGACCCAAACTTTTTCGCATGATACCTCTCACTCGCAACAACGACATCTTCGTTACCAAGCCAAATATTATTTGATCATTGGCGACACTCTTTACCATCATGGTATCGATATGATTTTACGAAGGTTCCTCACTCATGAGGAAGCCGAGAAATATTTGAATGATTGCCATTCTGGTGCTTGTGGTGGACACTTATTTGGTTATGCTATCTCAAAGAAGATTCTCTGTGCTGGTTACTTTTGGCCAACTATATTCAATGATTGCATTATTGCTGTCAGAAGTTGTCACGCATGCCATCTTTTTTACCGAAAAACACGATTACCACCTGCACCATTGCATTCTATCATCGTTGTTGGACCATTTTCAAAGTGGGGCATCGATTTTATAACATGTAACCCTACCTCGGTCGGGGGAAATGGGTATATAATTGTCACCGTGGACTATTTTACGAAATGGGTCGAGGCCATGCCTACATTAAACAATAGTGGTGAGACAAATGCTCTTTTTTTCTTCAACCATGTGGTTGCACGGTTTGGTGTACCACAAGCTATAGCTACAGATCATGGGTCGCATTTTCGTAACCATATGATCTCTGAATTGACTGCCAAGTTAGGACTTTAACATGATAGTTCTACTCCTTATTATCTGCAAGCTAATGGACAAGTTGAGGCTATCAACAAAATCCTTAAGCGAATGCTCCAATGTATGATAGGAGTTCATAAACATAATTGGCATTTAATCCTGTACTCGACTTTGTGAGCTTACCAAACCTTGGTGAGAAATGCAACTAGATTCACACCTTTTCAATTGATGTATGGTCTAGAGGAAATCTTGCCTGTACAATGTGAAATTTTGTCATTAAAACTCGTGATTGACTTGTTACCCAACACTTCTGATGAAGAAGCACATTTCTTAGAACTCATCCATCTAGATGAAACTCGTCGTGAAGCCGAATTGGCTAACGAAGCACATAGGAAATGGATAAAGGCGCAATATGACTGAAATGTTAGGCCTCACATTTTCTCAGAAGGAAACCTAATCTTGCTTTATGATCAGGAAGTTGATAAAATAGGAGCAAGGAAATTTGAACCATTATGGATGGGCCCCTATATTTTCAAGCGTGTTTTGGCAAAAGGCTCTTATGAGTTAGTTGATTATGATGGGATTCCATTGTCTTAGCACTGTAACAGGTTGTATAAACGTTAATATCCCTTATTTTGCATAGTAATGAGCACTGTATATATTCTTTGTTTACATGTGTGTGTTTTGGTGTGGCTTTTAGAGTTTTTATGTGGTTAAGTACTCCGCTTTGCATTTGTTGTAAATGTCGGAATCTTTGGAACCATTTTTTGGTTATACAGATGGTGCTAGTTGTAGTACGTAGCACCTATCTTCTACAGCATGGGCCATATTCACTCCAAGTGGCAAGTTAGTGAGTTTTCAAGGGATTTGTATTGGTTGTTATACGAACAATATCATTGAGTATAGTCTGGTGATCGAACTCCTCTCTGATGCCATTTCGCTTGGCATTTGTCCAATCATCATTAGGCTGGACTCACAACTTGTCATACTGCAACTAACAAATGTTTATATTGTCTGAAATCCTACTATTTATCGTATGTTCCTTAGAGTTTGTATCTTGGAAGACATTTTGATTACATGCAATATCAACACATTTCCAGGAACTTTAACACATTAACTAATTCATTAGCGAACTATGTGTTAAACAAACATTTGCGACACATGTAAAAATAAAATTTTCAATTCACATCAATAGTTGAATAGGATTGCACATAACCATATATAAAAACACTGAAAGAAAAATAGATAGATTTTTTAAAAGTTTTTACTAAATTTGTGTCCAAGACATGTTGGTCATCAGACCTCGAAACTCAAAATGCATAAAGAAAAGCATCCTAAGTAAACCTAATGATGCTCATGATAACACGTAACAACCTGAGCTATCATGCGCAATAGCCTCATCCAATGGCTAGGAACACCAATAGTGTGGCATTGCAGCCTCATCGGTAACTCCTAGATCCACATATCTGGAATACCGAGGGTTAACCCCTCTATGTGATCTTGCAACTCTACTAGTGTCAGGAAATCCTAGAGAACTGCTCTACCAACATTTCTCTGCATTGGTTCACCTGCCTCCTATTAATGAACCATAGGTTGAACAATACCAAAATCTACATGCATGAGTACATTTTTAGTTTAGTCTTGGAAACATTAAAAACACAAAAACATGTATAAACTTAAAAATCAAAAACACTTGGTCGAAAACAGTTAACTATAGCACCCATTGGGCACCCACTGGTAACCTCAAATCAGGATCTCCACGAAAGTCCATCCCTGCATACAGATGCTCCTCGATGACAAGGTGTTGTCGACTGAAACAACTGAAGAATGTAGGAGGAAATGAGATTGACGATTCGCCAGCATGTTGAGCCATCAACTCAACCCATCTCTACACCCGCGGATCTCTAGGACTAGTCAAACTCAGTGCCACATATTGTGGTTGCATCAATGGAATTATCTCTAAGGTAAAGGAAATCAAGATCGAACCATAGCTCAAATTCTTCATCTTACTGCTCTTTACATTGGTCAACTGCTATTTCATCAAACAGAGAACTGCCTCACACCAATTGAATGTAGTTGTCTTAAGGCACTCAAGTGCAAACTACATATATGATCTCCTTGCCAGATGAATTTTTGCACTACCTGCCAACTTTACGATAGTGAAAAAGATTATTCAAAAAGGAAAATCATGAACATCCCTAATGTTAATCTTCCTATCCTTGCTAGGTTGTGTACCTAGCCTATAGATATGTTGAATGTAGTCCCTCACTGATTCACCCCCACAGGTAGAACCTGAAAGAGATATGGGGGCACCACATCTCGATAACCCTGTAAGGAAGTAAAAATCATTGATTAAAAAGAAAGCACTTTGCCTCCTATGTGAAAAGCTTGATCTGTTGGATCCCATGAATGAACTAGGAACTGCAATAGTTCTAGTTGTTTCCTCATCCTAGACAACCTGAAGTATTTGAGCAACCCACAATCCCTGAGGGCCTCAACTGTACCCAGATCATTAAGGGAAACCATATCCTATTCTTCATGCTCTCTTTCTCACCAAGTAATAGTCATTCTGATCTAACCAAAGCCTGCAATCAAACCATAAGCTTAGTTAGGATCCATTTCATGCAAAAAATTGAAGGATTTTTGGGTAAAATAGGATAAACAAAGTCATCAAATGCACCCAACGTAGCCTAGGATTAGAGATAGTACACTGCAGAGTAGGTACCCTTCTATTTGGGTGCACTGCAACACAGTTTTTGATGTGATGGGTTGCACCGATCCTAGGGCGATGTATATTTACCCTAGGGACTCCAAAAACGTAAAAACCTTGCCTGAAGCTATTAAAGAATGCACTTAAAGGGAAGAGAAAAGGTAGATCTCCTACCTAGTCCTGATGGCAAGAAAAATGTTCCACATAATCTCTCACAATCAGTTGCTGAAGTTCGAGGTAAAAACTGGTTCAGAGCACAAAACTGAATGGTAAATATCAAATGGTAAAAATGACTTGGTAAATTCTTGTTTTATGTTTATTTCATGTCCTTTAATGAATAAACTATAGTTTTTACACACTTTTACCAATGAAACAAGTATGTTTAATCTGTTTGGTGTTGCTTTGAACAGATTTACAGTTGATACAATGAATTTGACGTGCATGATCGTGAATTGTACTTTGACCACAGAGCATACTTTTATCTCTTTTTCGAGCTCTGTTAAACATTGAAGAAGGAACCCCCCTGGAGTCCTCTTTAAGCTATTTTTAGACTCTCAAAATATGAAAATATTGCCAAGCGCTTGTCCTTTTTAGCTTGTTAATGGATTGGAAATGACATCTAGTTAGTATAAGTTTAACCCTTTTCTGGACTGAGAAAGATTATTTATGAAAAAGGAATATGTTGACCGAACATGGTCAATAGGTTCTCTCTTATATTATTTTACGCTTTTTCAGACTTGAGAGATAGACTTATGAAAAATAACTTGTGGAGTTTTCTTTCTGTCCCTTTTCAAACTCTGTAAATATGAAAAGGATTGAGTTCTCATTGTCGTTAAACTCGTTAAAACATCAAATAGAAACAAACTTGTACATCATGACAAGACTGAGTTTCACCTTCGCTAGGCTTGTTAAAACATCACATAGCGATGGATTCACTCGAAGGGTGGAATTATAAAACAAGCATATGTTTCCTCCTCAAGCTTGTTAAAAAATAAAGAGGTACTAGTCAACAATGACTGGGGAAAATGGGAAAAGGGATAAATCACTTTATGGTAGCAAGTCTCTCTTGAACATGACACTTTCACTTCATCTTCGTGACTATTTGGGTTGGGTTATCTGCTTGATGGTTATCATACCTATGGTCTATCACACCATCCATCACTTTGGTTTTGGGTCAATGTTGCCAATTCATTCAGTGTCTCCAACATGTTCAAGAGAAGTCATTGAGTAAAATTCATCCTTTGTAATACTCATAAACCTTCATTTTCATGACCACCATTCCCAAACCTTGTGTCATTAATCACATTCCGTCTCCAAAATCATTACACTCGTTTCGTGTTGTTGATGTGGGATACATCAAGGCCCTCCTGCGACGAGTCACTTCTTGTCAACATCAGCGCATTATCTAAGAAGTTGACTTAGAACCATCCTTCCAGTACCTTGGGGCTTGCATACATCAATGGCAAGTTTTTGGCTTCTAGCAACAGGTTGACATCACTAGCCTTCGATCGAAAGACTTTGTATGGTGTTCGACATCAAAACATCCATTCACACCATGCAGAATGTACTACAATACCTTGAGAATCATTATCATTATCGGTGATCTCTCTCTCGTCTGTTAACGGCTTACATCATTGGCTAGTAATTAGATGGTGTCTTCCCATGTTTGACTTTAGATCACATATTCACATGGTCAGACTCGTACTTGAGTGAACGATGGAACGAGATAGAAGACCCTAGATCTAGTTTCATCCATTTGGGCTGTGATTTCAGGAGTACTAAATCATCTGTATGATGGCTTTACACTAACGATCATCCCATCATGGGTCTATATCTATAGATGACTATCTATGTACATGTAATGAAAGTTTATATGTTGATTATGGGTATGCCTTCCCTCAGCAATTCATAAAAAATCCAAAATGTCATGATGTTATGTATTGTAATCGATGCAGGTCACGTCTGCTTCAGTTCCTTTCCGTCACATCGTAAAGCATATCACTCGACATTATCATTTTTTGACTTCATGCTTTAGGGGGAAACGGTTACAGGTCTATTTGGGCACATCACTCTTGACATTCAGATCAATACTTTTAGGGCTCATCAAACCCTGATTCAATTGTTACATGCCCTAGACAAGTCAACTCATTGAATGCCTCCTTCTATGGAAGTTTCCTGGCCTGAAGCCTTCTTGAAATTGAAGTGGAATAGGGCAGATTAGTTCTAGGTCCCTCTTATGAGCTCGAAATTGGATAGGATAAGGATCCATTTCCCTCCTATACTCTCATCCCTTGCTCCATGGAAACTAACTCCAAGATTGGAAAGCCATTCAATACCCTCATTTATGACAAAGCCACCTCCATTTGAGCACTCATCATAGTGATCAAGGGGGCTAGAATCTGAAGTTTCTAAGGAAATTCTGTTGGTTTTAGGTTTGAGTTTATGTTAAACAATGTTATGATGCTAGAGTTTTGAGCTTTTGATGTGGCTAGGGTTGGACTGAAGCTGGAGGAGTGGTATAGGATCGAACTGTATTGGGTGATACTCTACCTTCTACATGAAAAAATAGCTTATTCCTTTTCTCATATGATTGTTCATATATGTGATCATTATGTGTTTCAATGTATTCAATTCCATTGTTTTATAGTTGATAGTTCATGTATGCTTTGATCATTTCTCGTTTATGTTTCGCTTGATGCAGGTACCTTTTGAGCGGATTTAGTTCAAGTGGGAGCGATGGGAGTGATTCAAAAGAGATTTAGGAAGCGAAAGGCAACAAGTAAGTTCCTCTATCTCATCTATCTTCTATAAGAAAAGGTTAAACTACTTTCTTTCTATTGTTCTAGGTGTAGTCACCCACCTAGGGAAGATGTGTTTATCCGTAGATAAAAATTCCATGTAACACTTAGGTATATTCCCAATTAGAGGATTGTAATTTCCCAAGGCAATGAATTTTTATTTTCCATTACGCCTGAATCCATATTCCAAGCACTCCAAATCAGTCTCCCAACTCCTCGGCACCATTTTTCTATTGATTCCCTCATGGAGATCTATAAAAAACTCACATTTCCTCAACAAGCCCGTATCTTTGAGTCATTCCTACCTGAAACTTACGAGTTACCTAGAACTAATCTACCCTATTCCACTTGAAGTTTCCTAGAAATGTCAAGGCAGGTTATATCCAGGGTCCTCTGTCTGTTAGGTTACCCTATTGATCAATGGTTTGATGAAGTAATATTTGGATTTTTAGTAGTGTTTGTTAGTGTCAGTCTTTGAAACCTTCCACCAGTGATCAAATATGCTCTTACAAAGTGGTCTTAGGGTCTCAAAGTCAAATTTTGTCATTTCAGTGTTCAAGTAAAATTTGGTCGCTAGGTATTAGGTTTAGAGTTTGTTTTCACTCCTTCCAAAGTTTTCCAAGTGTCGGTCCATGTCACCATTAAGCTGAGGGTACCATCATTAAAAGAGTTTTCATCATCATTTCAGGTTCTCATGCGTCATTTTACACCTTGTTCGTGTTTCAATTGTGCCTAGGTAAGATTCATTTCCCTCTCCTAGGGTTTTGAAGGTAATTTCTCTTGGATGGTAAAATCATCAAAAAAACTTGTATTATGATGCTAATACACCTTCCCCTATCCTTAATGTATATTATTAAACACTTCCCATCACTGATATCCCTTAAATTCCTCATTTTCCCACAAACCCTAGTTTCTTACTACAATTTGACAATTTTCTAGGCTAAGCCTGTGTTTTTTCCTTTTGGACCCCTTCCCCTCACTCAATATTTGAAATTATACTTTCCCTTGCTTGCTAACATCCCTCCATACATCCCAAAATTTCCTCAAGAATTTAGAAGCCCCTTATCCTCTTCATTTCCCTTCATTTATACAAATCCCCTATTCCACACATCAGGGTAGGTTTTACTCAAATGATGTTTCTGAGACATAGAAGATGAATTTGACAAAAGTGAGAGAGTTTGCTGTCCATAATAGGCCAAGGAAGAAAAACATCCATCACTTTTTACACAAGTGTCATGGTTTTATAGAAATGTCAAAAATATAGTTGCCTCAGGAGAATTTTTGCACCTCTGGAGTGATCTTGGGAAAATCAAAATTTCTCCTAGATTGGTTGGCCAAATGACTTGCTTAATGAGTTAAATGATAACTAGACACAAAGATATTTGCAATGAGCTATCATGAGCTCAATTTTGAGTTGAGGAAGACCTTCAAACGTTGACTGCAACAGCAATCTGCATTTAGGCAGCCTCATTTTTCACATTTTGACCAGTGTTGGGAGATTTGACTTTTGATAGGGAAAATGAACTCAAAATTGAGAAATTTAATATTTTTTAGAAAGTAGGCTCAATAAGATTTCCAACGATATATCCTACACCCAATTTTGACACTGGGAAGGCCTTAAAAATCGGTCTGAAAAAGGGCACTGCGCATCAAATCTGTGGCACTGCACATCAAATTTTGCAACACAGGAATTTTCAGCTGATGCGAAGCGCCAATTGAGTTGGCTCAATATTTTGCAAAATGGCTTGCATTTTAGGATTACTCATGGAAAAACAACGAAACCCAGAAATTTTCATAAAATTTCCAGGAGACCTGGGTCACCTAAAGGGAAAAAAAACACTCAAAACGTGCCCTCTCTGCCACTTTTTGGACACACAGGAACCAGTCTTGGGAGAATCCACTTTTGAGGGGGAAAATTACCTCCAAATCAAAAACTTCAAAGTGTTCCAGAAATTAGACAGTCATAGAATTCCAACAAGCTATCTTGGGCCTAATTTAGTGAAGTGGAATGCCTCAAAAATAAGCCTTGAAGTGGCACTGTGCATCGGGCTTAAGGCACTGCACATCAAGCAAAATTTTGCCAATTTTGCCTAAAACTCATAATTTTGCCTAGTTTGACTGTCAGTTGATTTTTTTTTCTCTCTTTGGTAAATTAATGAAGTAATATGGTGTAAATATGTGAAAAATGACTTGAGGGGGTAGATACATCAGTTAGAGGTGGTTTGAGCTTGAATGAATCAGTTTCCATAGTTTTAGAGGCAAGTTGTTCCACTACCTATTTCCTAGTTCCTAGTTTAGATGTTGTTGAAACAGCTCCTTGACTCATGGATTCGACCCCTAATGGCTAGCATAGGTGGTTTTATGCCTATATCATGTACTTTCTTAGTCATTTGTAAAGTTTGGACTCTTGTGGATGCATTGAGCACTATTGTAAATCACTTCTGCAGTTTGGAAAGGAAATGAACCAGGGTTTTGCAACATTTTGTGGGATTCTTATGGTAATGTGTCTTGGAATTATTTCTTCCTTTTTTATTTAGTGTTTCTCTTATGTGTATATGTTCCAACATCTATTTATTTCTTCATAACTAAATGAATCAAGAGAATTAGGTAGAATCCATTGATATTTAGTGCTCTGCCTTGAGGATACATTTAGTTTCTTAATGTTTTCTGCTACTTGAAGAGGACTCATGAACTTTGCATGCCCTCTCCAACTCCTCACCAGTCTTTAGACTTACCATCACACCCAATTCAAAGTGCCAAAACACTTGCCTACCTCGCCCCACAAAACCTCCTGCAATTCTGAGTTGATTTCCCGGACCCAAAGTTGCCTTCTTCATTTTATCCAGCAACCAACCATCAAAATCAAACAAAATCCTTTGACCTAATATACTTGGCCTAAAATCATCATTTATTTTCAGTCATCTCAAGCCCTAGTTTCCATATTCTAAATCGATATTGACAAGGAGAGAGCCCTCTCCTGACCTAGTAGGGCTAGCTACCAGGTTAATCATGGTTTGATGTTACCCTAGGCCTGCCTTCATTTAGCTTGAGGTAGATTTAGGCACTAATAGTGTTCTTTGTGGGTAATAAGCCCTCATTGATTTTCAACTACAGTAAAATTTTGGCAGATAGTATTCATGATCAGTTTCTAAAGTTTTATGTTGAAGGTGCTTTTAAACATCAATCGGTTCTTATGTATTTACTTGTATTTCATCAAGAATAAATATTTAAGTTCCCATTGCAAAAATTAGATGCACAAGGAAGGCCTCAATTGATCATTCATTGGACTTCCTTGGTAAGGAAGAACACAGAAGAGTATTCCTTCAGTGACTATGTAAACCAATTTTTGCATATGTCCCTATGTCTTCTCAGCAGTGATGTTATACCAAGTATTTCACTTGAAATTAGAAGAATCTTGCATCTCACTAAGAAAGCCAAAGTTGGAGACTAGTACCTCTACCAGAATTATACATAGATCAGAATATATGGATGTGACTCTCTACCTACATGTTACCAGTATTTGTACCAATAAGGATCTTTTCGTTAGAATACATCAGGGAAATTATGAATATGGATGATTTACATTTTGTATCCAAGAATCACAAAGCATAATTCAAGATGAAGGCACAAATTGGCCCTTTTATTTTCAATACCAGAGCAGCAGCAAAGGAGGTAGATAATTTATTAAAGTAGATGAAATTCAAGTTAAGTTTCACTTAGTCCTATGATCCCTTAGGAATTATTTCAAAGTGGAGGGTTGAGCAAAAAAAAACACCTTATGTACATACAGCCAGACTAGAGATAGAACAATATGAAAATTAATAAGAATGGCACAAAAATACATTACACGAAGTTGAGGAACAAATTTTTAGTTAGACATCTTCACAGACTCTAGTTCCTTAAGAAAAGGAAACCAAAATACCAAGAGAAATTATGTCTACTAGAGACTTAGAAGCTCAAGCTACAGGTTTCACAATTTTCAAAAGGAGAAATAAGACAAACACTAATCAGGAGTCCTCAAAGGATTGTTGGCATTATGATGTATGTGTTGTACTTGATGGCAACCCACTTGTAGTAGAACAAGAATCTTGTGTATGGTAACTAGATGAATCTCCATAAGAGATATTAGATGTGACAGAATGCATGATAGGAGTGTTTACAAATGTGATGAAATGCAGGGCAGCATCAAGGAATCAGTTCAAAAAGCAACTCACTCAAATGATAGATCATAGTATTGCAGGTTAAAAACACAGAGTTACAGATCAGACTACACAGAATGAAGAAACAGAGGTATAACAAGTTCACCATAGACCAAACCGCGTATACATGCGGGTTCACTGTATACAAGACGCGTATACATACACACGCACTTTCACAAAAGGAAAAGCGCGTATACCTTGGAAAACTAAATGTTTGGTCCGAAGTATTTGGTCCATGGTATTTTGATACATGGTATTGATCTAAGGTATTGGGTCCGAGGTACTGACCCCAAGTATTTGGTCCATGGTATTGGTCCTAAGTGGTTTTGGACCATGGTATTGAGAAAGGCCCAAAACTATAAAAGGAGGAGAAGAGCATTAGGCCAAAGTGTGCAAGTATCAAATATATGATATAGTATGAGATCTAATTGTTACAAGGAAAGGTGCCTATTTAGAACTGCTCTATCCCACTAAGGTGTGACAGCTTCCTTAGAAACAAACACAGAAAAACTACTTTTGTATTTCCTTTATGAATTATAGATAGAGAGGAATAGAAAGAACCAACCTGTGTCTTGCGCTAATACTTTGATCCACTCCCTCTCTTCTTTGATAGTCTCCAGCTACCTGCTCCCTTGCATGCCCAGCTTCACAAAGTACCTGTAAGATCACAGAAGCAAAGCACTATACAAAGACATGGATCTATATTCATAAACAACTTAGGATCAGATTTAAGTTAACCATACAAATGTAACTAGCATCAATGATACAAAAGCATGGAGGAAATAGTTTTTATTGATAAACAAGAAAAGATCCAGGAGGAGTTACAACCAGTGGTTCCGACCCAGCATCAACCTCCCAGCAAAGAAGCCCCTCTTCACCTCAAACAAAGCATAAATCACCCAACAATCTGATGTTTGTCTCTAGAAACCAACAGCAATTCTTTACAATATGAAAAATTCTAGCCTCTGGATCTCTGGGATGAGGGATCCATATATAGATATCTGTAAGGAGGATGAGTCAGCTTGTGATTTGATTAGTGTCTTCTCTCTGTCAGTTCTTGCTTCCACTTGGAGACTGGGGACCTCTTACTCATCCTTGGTCGAATTCAGTGAGGCAAGTGTCACAGGAGAAGATTCTGGAAGCTTCCATTGCCTCTCCACCTCGCGGAATGACACTGCCATTTGTCGTTTCTCGCCCATCGCACCCTACAGAAGGGAGTTTTGAAATGCAACGCACCCTCACAGTGTATTTAGGTGCAATGCAATGCACTTAGCCAGTGGAGCAGCTGAAATGATCCTGTTTTGACCAATTCTGAGCAGTTTTTAGTGGAGAACTTCTGGGAGAAGCTGTAATCTGTTGACCTTGTTCCTTTAGGGGTTAGAACAACACTTTTAGGGACTTAGGAGCCCTTGGTTTATGGACATTTCATGCTTGTAGTTGTAAGGCACAAAAATGTCTATAACAGTTGCCCCCTAAAGTATGAGGCCGTTAACCTTTTGGTGTCGGGTGAAATGCTTTATTATGAGGATCTGAAGTTCTTTCAATGCTGGGAGGAGACCTATAATAAGATACAATACAATAAATTATCTTCATACTGTTTTCATGATCTAGCTGAGGAAGGCATTCCCATGCTCAGCTTTATAAATTCATTTTCATGTACATAGGACAGACAATCGTCTGAGTGTAGACTGATGATTCTGATAGAGCCATCATCCTTTTGGTAGGATGATTATCTGTGCTGCAATGTTGTACATTTAATGTCTTTATTTCCCCGAATATATATTGCAGCCCGGATGGATGAAACTAGATCCAGGGTCTTCAATCTCGACTGATCTTCACTCGAAGTACAAGTCGATCCATGTGAGAAATGTTCTGAAGTCGAACATGGAAAGACATCGCTTGATTACCAGTCAATGATGTAAATTGTTAACAAGCGCGAGAGGAATCACCTATAAGGATAATGATCCTCAAGGTACTATAGTACAATTCACGTGGTGTGAATAAAGGACTTGGCGTTGAAGACCACGCAAAATCTTTCGGTCGAAGGCCATTGATGTAAACCTATCGCCGGAAGTGAGAAACTTGCCATTGAGGCATGAAAGCTTCAAAGTACTGTATGGGGTGTTCCTAGATCAACTTCTTGGATAATGAGCTGATGTCAACAAGAAGTGATCCGTCACAGGAGGGCCTTAATGAATCCCACATCAATGACACAGAACGGAGCAAATGATTTTTATGGAGGTGAAAACGATTTGATGATATAAGGTTCAGGGTGGCAGTCATGAAAGAATGGAGTATAATGTATGGTAGTGGGTGAGACACAGGTGACTTCTCTGGATGACTTCTTTTGAACATATCGGTGACACTGACATGATGGATTGGTAGCATTAACCCCAAATGTGGATGGTATGGCATGACCATGGTGATGTGACCGGTGAATGAAACAACCCAACCCAACTCGGACACGGAGTGGAAGTGTCATGTTCAAGAGCGACTTGCTACCAACAAAGTTTCTTTGAGTTTTCTTCCCAATTTTTCCCCAGTAATTACTGACCAGTACCTCTTTCTTTTTGTCAAGCTTGAGGAGGATAACATATGCTTATTCTATAATTTTTCCTTCGGGAAAACCCATCGCTATGTTTTAAGGAGCCTAGCGATAGTGAAACTCGTTCTCGTCTAAAGACAAGTTTGCCGCTATTAATCTTTTTAACGAGTTTTAACGACAAATATAACTCGGTCCTTTTCAATTTTAGAGAGTCTAAAAAGGAACATAAAGGTAACTCCAAAATTCCTTTTTCGCCATCTAATCCCTTAAGTCCGAAAAAGTATAAAACAATACAAAAGGGATGAATTTTCGATAGTTTTAACGAGCCGAACAAAACAAGCGCTCGATCTTTTTGTTTAATAATCCCTCAGGTCCAAAAATATTAAAATCTAGAGGAGGAATAGCACTTCCTGTCCCTTTAACGAGCTGGAGAGGCCAATGGCTCGGCAATCTCTTCATATTTTACGAGTCAGTTGAAAAGAGCTTAAAGGAGACTCGTCTTTTGAGGAACGAGTGATAAAACGGGTAGCAGTTGATTCCAGGTAAGGTTTGGAATTTTCCAATCACGGCAGTGTCACAAGGATGGCTAGTGAAATCACTCTTCGCAGCTGTTCCTCAAAATGGGTAAACAATCAAATGGAGGTGAATGATCGGCCAATGAAAAGTGGAGGTGACGGTGCAAACACGACCAAGGCTTTAACGGCTGAAGTACTACATTCACGATGGTTATTTACTGGGGAATAGTTCATTTTTTAATGAGCTTAAATGTGGGAGGAAACATTTGCTCATGTCTTATGTTTATTTTTTAACGAGCTTGAACTATGTGCTAAAACTGCTCGATGCGGGTTTATTTTTTAACGAGCTTGAACCTTGTGGTAACACTGCTCGATTAATCCAGTCTTGTGATAAGAATGTCCCATATAAAAACAGCAACTTTTAGAGTTTTGCCCCACATCCTTTCTTTATGCAAGTTAGGAAACGACCAATCCAAAAAACAGATAAATGATCGCTCTTTGCTTGCACTCCAAAAGGTTTGCATGCCCCCAGGTATAAAACAAAGTTTCAAGGTCACCTCTTCTTTATTCCATTAAAACATTTGTTTTACCAAGAGAGGCCTACCTCTTACAGGTTACCCAAAGATTGCTCTATTCACAGCGCAAACAAAACACTTCTTCGGCGATGTCTATCAAAACAAACAAAGGTGAGCGACGATGCCCGCCAACTCACATAACTTTCACAAGAGAATCTTGTTCTAGAATAACCCCCTCTTCCAATCACGGACGGGGGTACAGACTAGTCATATTCTCCCACGGAAACCTACCCTATACCCGAAGTTTTCCTGCCGAAGCAGACCAGGGTGCATGCCCCCTGGGTTTCAGTCATGTCCCTCCGAATCACTCGTGCTCATTGGGAGGACAGACTGGAGATTGAGACATTTCTTGCGTGAAAAGACCATTCAGGGATGGTATATGACTATTTGCTATGCGTGATCCGGGAAATGAAAGCTGGTCCACGAGCTTGACCACTCTTCCTTCGTGCGGAAAACACATCACTCTAAAGAGTGATGAGACAATGGCTCTCATGTAATAAATATAGTCTCGTCCAAGGAGTAGATTGTAATCTAGGGGCCCTTGAACTACCATTACGTTGATGTGAATGGTTTTCCCTCTCAATGTTATTGGCACATCGGGAAGGATCCCTAACGGTCGACTGGTTCCTTTATCAAAGCCTGTCAGATTTCTCATCTCAGGCAAAAGCGATGGTGAACCAAGCGCTTTCCAAGCATTTGAGGAAAGGATACTCACAGAAGCCCCCTCATCAATGATGGTACCAGCCATAACCATTCTATATATCTGAACAATAATTCCGAATGGTACACTAGCTGGTAAACGGGGTCTACCTAGTTGATTCCAGTCGAAGGAGACAACTAGGTTGCTTGGAGGTGGGACCGAATAGACGGCCAGGTACGATTCTCACGAACTTCCTTCCTGCGGTAAAGGAATGAGTAAATTGCCCCCATGTTCGTTGGAGTTTTTTCTTATGAAAAGAATTTGGACGGTGTCATCCTTGTTCTCTTCAGTGATTGTATCATCTGAAGATGGAACCTCTGAAGGCAAGACCGGGTCAATTGCCGCCTCGATCTTTTGACTTTCATCTGGTATGGATTCAGATGGTTCATCTTCAATGACAGATGCTTCGGCCGACCACCTGAGTGGGTCAGCCGAATTTTCAACTAGTGACGGACTCGGCAAGAGTTTTTTATATCCAAGAAGAAGTCGTAACGGTGAAACCGGACGATCATCCAAAACTCTTTTAGCTTCGTCTAAGAAGGGACAACGGTGGACGGCATGATCGCCTTCGCACAGTTTACAAGGAAATCTATATTTTCCTTTTTGTCCTGGGGCTTCACTTTCGCTAGTTGACGGTGTGTTTTCAACATGATCATCAGAGGTTGACGACACTGGGTTGTGCAAACAAGGAGACCAGTCCCTTAAGATCCGAGGGATGCAAGGACAATCTCTGTGAAAATGGTCTCCTTTGCAAATGACACATGGCGATTTAGGCCTGGTCGATGCAATGTGTGGATTTTCGTTAGACGACACTCGTTTTCCCCCATTTGCTTTTGGCTCCTTCTTCTTCTTCTCTTTCTTCTTCTTTTCCTTCTTCTCCTTAGGAACTTGAATTTTGGCTTTACCAGCCCCATCAAGCGAAGAGGAAGGAGGAGGGGAAGAATTAGAGGAAGTAGAAGGTTGGTGGGTAACTCTGGACTCATCTAATTGCTGATTCGATTGTTCAGGAATAGTGGTGTTCTGAACGACAGAGGTTGAGAAGAGCCATACAGGCAAACCAATTGTCAGTCCTGGAAGCGACAATGTGGCCATATGGGGTGCACCAACATCTCCCCAAGAGGAGAAGGGACTAGGATTTCCTCCAAGGGGAATTCCTTGGTTGGTTGACTCCATTTTCTCAACCCAAGATCAACGTAGGAAAGGGGCAATGAATATTCCGTTTAAAATAAATTTTTAGACGCTTTGACACAACTTGTTTTTTCAATTTTTAAGAGTTGAGAAAAAACAAAAGATGACTCTAGTCGCCTTCGATTTTTAATGAGCCTGAAGTGACAAGTGCTCAGATGGACCTTTTCCGTTAAGGAGTCTAAAAAGGAACGAAAGGGACTACACTGGAGATCTAGGTAGAGGGAGTACCAAACCAATTGCAAAACTGCAGAATACTTTTTACGGTACGGTAGTCAATCTTCCCGAATGCTGTGTTCAGTGCATTGCGATCGATAGGGCGGCAGACACGGCTTCCTAAGGATAAAGGATTTAAGCCTATAGGGGTCTCCCAAAATATACTCGACGGTACGTGGGAGAACAAGTCCGTACTGGCACTTATCGTCTCAAAGTGGAGGAATCACCCAACCATCAGTGAGGACAACAGTTACCAGGCTTTACGACGTCGGAATACGTCTCTAGCCTAGACCTCTAAATGTTGTGCATTAAGTTCCAAAGCGTTGTTAGATTCATTGAATTTATTTTAAGTTGATCTTGTTTATGAAGTATGCCTTTCGGGTTCACCACGAGATGTAGATGTAATTCCTAAAATGCAATCTAAAGATGATAAACAAAATTTTTATCTCTTTTGTGCAATGAAAATCCTAGCTACTAGGGAAAAGAAAGACAGAATCTTTTCACAAAGAGCAAAGAGCACACTGTAAATGCACTTTCCTAAATCAAGCCAAACAGACTGTCTATATGCAAATGCACATGCATGTATTTGTTTTCGACTTTCTTAGTATTGATGCTAAAAAGAAAGTTTATGTACAAATCTGAATTTATTTTCAAGCGACAAATATAAACAAGCTCTTTTTCGAAATCAAAAACAAAGATGATTACGACACCTTACGATTTTGAAATGAACACTTGTTCTTGACACTAGAAAATCACAAATTCAGACCAAAGGCAATAGTAACAGGATAATCGACCATCAACAGCAATCAAACTTTCTCCTATGATCGAAATCGACACTTGCGACAGATTCAAATCAAAGGACGACAGTACGACTATTCTACTTTTGCAATGGAAAACTGTAAATGACTCAACAAACACACAAAAACATCTACAGTTATTTTGTACAAAGGAGGCGGAATAACAGCAAGGAAAAGAGGCTTCAAACAGACATATACTGATCACACGCAGCAAAATTCAGGGATAGAACTGGAAAGAATGAAGCACAGGAACCACAGCTGCACAGAGCTAGTCTGATCAGTGCACCTATAACACAGAGAATCTGAAATGCAGCGCAGGTTGCCCCTTCGGGAAGTGCGCTAAAATTCAGGATCTCTGAACAGTACCTGCGCTGGGCCAGAAACGAGACTCTATCCGGGTTCTAGGTCACAGTTTGCAGTTCAGTCCTTGGTTTTTGGCCGAGTAAAAAGCAATCAGTAATGCAACAATCAGGGGTAGATCTAAGGAGGATCTAAGAGCTATCACAAGGGCAATCAGATAGTTTGTGAATCAGCTGTTTAAATCATAAACAGATTCAGTGAATGGATTGAAGCAGCAGTTATCTACTTTGCATTTGTTATGGAAAATGCAGTTCGAAAGCTACTTATAAGTTTATGAAACAAACAACAAAGCATGATACACAAACAAACTAATTAGATAGTCCCCAGCGGAGTCGCCATTTTGTTACAGGGAAAAGTGTCTATTTAGAACTGCTCTATCCCACTAAGGTGTGACAGCTGCCTTAGAAACAAACAGAGAAAAACTACTTTTGTATTTCCTTTATGAATTATAGATAGAGAGGAATAGAAAGAACCAACCTGTGTCTTGTGCTAATCCTTTGATCCACTCCCTCTCTTCTTTGATAGTCTCCAGCTACCTGCTCCCTTGCATGCCCAGCTTCACAAAGTACCTGTAAGATCACAGAAGCAAAGCACTCTACAAAGACATGGATCTGTATTCATAAACAACTTAGGATCAGATTTAAGTTAACCATACAAATGTAACTAGCATCAATAATACAAAAGCATGGAGGAAAACTCAAATAGTTTTTATTGATAAACAAGAAAAGATCCAGGAGGAGTTACAACCAGTGGTTCCGACCCAGCATCAACCTCCCAGCAAAGAAGCCCCTCTTCACCTCAAATAAAGCATAAATCACCCAACAATCTGATGTTTGTCTCTAGAAACCAACAGCAATTCTTTACAATATGCAAAATTCCATCCTCTGGACCTCTGGGATGAGGGATCCATATATAGATATCTGTAAGGAGGATTAGTCAGCTTGTGATTTGATTAGTGTCTTCTCTCTGTCAGTTCTTGCTTCCACTTGGAGACTGAGGGCCTCTTACTCATCCTTGGTTGAATTCAGTGAGGCAAGTGTCATAGGAGAAAATTCTGAAGCTTCCATTGCCTCTCCACCTCGCGGAATGACACTGCCATTTGTCATTTCTCGCCCATCGCACCCTACAGAAGGGAGTTTTGAAATGCAATGCACCCTCACAGTGTATTTAGGTGCAATGCAACGCACTTAGCCAGTGGAGCAGCTGAAATGATCCTGTTTTGACCAATTCTGAGCAGTTTTTGGTGGAGAACTTTTGGGAGAAGTTGTAATCTGTTGACCTTGTTCCTTTAGGGGTTAGAACAACACTTTTAGGGACTTAGGAGCCCTTGGTTTATGGACATTTCATGCTTGGAGTTGTAAGGCACAAAAATGTCTATAACACTAATATGTAGGTTATTGGCTTATGGTGTTGTGCTGGATCTAAACCGAGGAAGAACCTAAGCGCTTCGTGAAGGATAAGATCTAATGATGCATCAAGATCTTAAGGCTTGAAGTGAATTATATTTATGTGGTTTGATCATGTATCTGAATAACTGGCGCATGTTGTAGTCTATAAATATGATGATCTAGGTATGATTGAAGTTTGGAACAGTTGTTATGTTTAAAACATCTTTTACAGATCTGTACACAGGTTCACTATGAGGAAAGTGCGTATGCAGGCAGGTTTGACACATGGAAGTAGTGTATACCTTATGAAATATGTTTTAGTTTCTTCTGTTTGCTATTGCAGTGTTAGGTTATTGCTTGGGTTCTGGTTATTATATTTTGGTGACAACATTCTGAATGATCAGAGTGATTGATTGATTCAGTTGTGGTTGGTTCAAAAGGAAGATTGTTTGATGCAGATATATTTAATGATGTTGTTGATGGGTCCAGTCTGAAAATTTATGAAACGTGGTCCCTAGAAGAAAAGAGAAGGTTGTAGCCTTCTGTAGGCTAGCACCTACGTACTAGTAAACATATGAACTAGTACAAGAGCTAGGGGGTTGTAGCTCCCTTCAAGTAGAAGCTGGAGAATGAGAGAAGGTTGTAGCCTTCTGCAGGTAGGAGCCTGTGTACTGGTATAAGACTGCACCAGTACAAAAATTGTAAACAGAATTCTCTTATTATTGAAAGAAAACAGAGACGATTGCAGCAGGTGGTTTTCACCCACATTGGCTTTCCACCTTATATATTGGTTTTCATGTGTGTTTCTTATGTGTGATGATATGTTTTGTTTTACTGCACCCAGTTACTGTTTATATGGTTCTGATGCACTGATTAAAGATCAATATATGATGAATTAACTGAATCATAAGATTGCTGGATATACGCTAGTTGCTCTAAACACAGTTGCATGTACATGCGAGTTCCCTTAACTGAAGTAGCATATATAAATCTGATTATGGAAATGAAAAATTACTAGTTTGAGAATATTGATTCACCCCCCCTCTCAGTATTATTTCCAACAATTGGTATCAGAGCAGGTCCTTTAGAAGAAGCTTGATCTCTTGAAGGAAGAACCATCATCATGAGTAATCAAGAAAGCGGGGGATCCATCAGACTGCCAATCTTTGATGGGAGCAACTTTGTTTATTGGAAGGTAAGAACCACAGCCTATCTTCAATCTCTTGGAACAGATGTCTTGGAAATCATGGAAGGAGGATATACTTTTCCATCAGCAATTCCTACAGATGCAGCAGGTAGATATGCACACATCAACCAATACCTGTCTGTCAATAAGTATTGAAGTCTGTCACAGTCAGAGTTTCTCAAAGTAATGCAGCTCAAATCAACCAAAGAAATATGGGACAAAATCATTCTAAGCTACGAAGGAGACTCTCAGGTAAAACGTGCTAAAATGCAAATTCTCAGAATTCAATATGAAACGCTCAAGATGCACAATGATGAAAGTGTAGCTAGTTACTTCTTACATATATATGAGATTGTTAATTGCATGAAGAATTTGGGTGAAGAGATAAAGGAAGTTACCTTAGTTGAAAAAGTTTTAAGATCCTTATCTGCTAAATTTGAATCAAAAATATCTGCCATAGAAGACAAGCAAGATCTACAGACTATTACTATGACGCAGGTTCACGGAATCTTAACTGCCTTTGAGATGAGAAAAGGAGGTCCATCAGATATGATAGAAGTTGCATTTAAAGCTTCGGCAAAAGGAAAAGAAGAACTCAATGAATCAGGACATATTTTAGAAGAAGAAGAGGAAGCAAACTTTGTCAAGAATCTTCAACAGGGTTCTGGTAGATTCAAAGGTAAACTACCTTGCAAATGTTTTGCCTATGGTAAAGTTGGTCATTATGCTACCAAATGTCCTCATAAAGATAAATATGATAAAGGGAAGGAAACTGCAAAATGGAATAGAAAGCAAAGTGTAAGTAAAAAGAGCTACTATACTCATGAAGATAGCGATGGTTTATCAAATAGTGATGAAGATGAAAATAGCAATTACTATAGACTTTTGATGGCTTATGAAGATGATGACTTTTTGGATACTTTAGATGAATATGACCTTTATGAAGAAATCTCTAAAATCAAAATATGTTTAGAATAAAAGAATATGATTATAGATACCTTGACATTCCAACTTGCTGAAAGAGAAAAACACAATGAAAAGCTAGAATGTGAAATTGTGGGTCTAAGAAAGGATCTTGAGAAAACAAAAGCTCTCAATCTTAGATTTGCTAAAGGATCAGAAACATTAAATGAAATTATCAAATTGCAGCACTCTCCTCTGATAAATACGGGTCTTGGATACACTGAAGAAGCATCTCAATCATAGAAGCCGTCAACCTCCACTAAAAGCTATCGTGATGCAGCAAAGAGCAGTGAATAGTTCGACAATCGTCAGCAAAGGCATAAAGCAGATCACCAGGTGAATCAGGCTCAATTTACTTCAAGGATGAACCATAATCAACCTCAAGTAAATCATACTCAATTTGCTTCAAAGAATATCAATCAATAGGTCAGTAGGAGGAACTTCAACTACAGTCAATAGGTCAGTGGATTCGCTAATCGCAGGAACTTCTTTAATGGTCAATGTTTCTCATGTCATAATTTTGGACACAAAGTTGCTCAATGTTTTGCTTACAAAACTGTCATGACTAAAGAAGAACGAAATCAAAGGAATGTGACAGGGATCAAGAAAAATTCCTATAATAACTTTTCTCTTCTTGAAAATAAAATAGAATGCTCATTCTGTAGCAACTTTGGCCATGAAGAATCTGAATGCAAGAGTAAATTTCAGCAAATAGCTCAAAAAGAGTAAACTCCATTAAATCCCAAAATAATGAGAAAGAAAGAACCACAAACAAAAATATGTGGTATAGCCTTGTATGCAGAAGGCCAAGAAAACGAATGGTACATCGACAGTGGATGCTCAAAACATATGACATGTGACAGAGAAAAACTACAATCATATAATGCCTTAGAAAAGGAAAAGAGTGTCTCATTTGGAAAAGACACTCCTACTGTCATAAAAGGTAAAGCTATGTTTTCTTGAAAGAAAAGTTTAAAGCCGGGAATGTTATGTATGTTGATGGCTTAAAGCATAATTTTTTGAATGTGAGTTAGATGTGTGATCAAGGAAATGAAGTAGTGTTTCGATCAAATGGATGTGTTGTTCATGAGCTTGATACAGGAGAAACCGTGATTAAAGGGACTAGAACTCCAAACAACCTATACATACTCAAGGGAGGACAACAATAGTGTTATCTAAGAAAAAATGATGAAAACTGGCTATGGCACAGAAGATTGGGACATCCAAGCGTTTCTCAAATAAGAAAAACATGCAGATTCCAGGCTGTTCGTGATCTTCCAAATATCAACATTCCTGAAAATACTATATGCAAATCATGTCAATTTGGTAAGCAAACCAGATCTCAATTCATCGAAAAGGAAGGGTCAGCTAGTAAGCCTCTTGAACTTGTTCATACTGATTTATGTGGTCCATCAAGGAAAAAGTCACCTCGTGGAGAGGAATAATTTATATTGTTCATTGATGATTTTTCCAGAATGTGTTGGTTAGGTCTTCTAAAGCATAAAGATGAAGCATTTGAAAAATTCAAAGCCTTCAAAATTTTGGTTGAAAATGAATCAGATAGAAAAATCAAATGCCTTAGATCTGATCGAGGAGGGGAATTTACCTCAGACGAATTCTCTGACTTTTGTGAAAAACATGGAATAAAAAGGCAATTCTCCACCACAAGGACTCCTCAACAAAATGGATTGGTAGAAAGGATGAATATAAGTGTTCAACAAATGGCTCGTGCTATGCTAGATGAATTTGGAACTCCTGCAACCTTCTGGGGTGAAGCTACATTCGCCGCCATCACTATTCTCAATCAAGCAAATGTTCGGGTAAACAGCACTCAAACTCCACATGAACTTTGGTATGGTAAGACTCCTACTATAAAATACTTCAAAGTTTTTGGAAGCAAATGTTACATCAAAAGAATTGATGAAAAACTTGGTAAGTTTGAACCCAGAGTAGATGAAGGTATTCTTCTTGGCTACTCTTCCCGAAGTAAAGGATATAAATGCTACAATAAAAGACTTGGGAAAATTATTGAAATTATTGATGTTATGGTTGATGAAGCATGCAAAAATCCAAAACAGATAAAAACTGAAGATTATGACAATGAAGAAGATGAGGATCATTTTCCCACATCAAACCAAACTGATTCTAAAGAAGAACCCAATGAAGCACCAGAAGAAGAGATAACGATAGAAGAAAAGACTCCGTCCAAGTATGTTCAGAAAAATCATCCAGAAACTCAAATATTAGGAGAAAAAGGGGCAGGTGTGCAGACTAGAAGAACCATTGTTGAAGCTTCAAGCTATCTAGCATTACCATCTTCCACTGAACCTCAAAATGTAAATGAAGCATGCAAAGATGAATGTTGGGTCAAGGCTATGAATGAAGAACTTGAGAAAATTGAAAAGAATAATACTTGGGAATTAGTTCCTAGACCTCATGATAAGAATATCATAGGAACTAAATGGATATTAAAAAACAAGTTGAACGAAAATGGAGAATTTATTAGAAACAAGGCCAGACTTGTTTGTAAAGGATATGCTCAACAAGAAGGTATAGACTTTGAAAAAACTTTTGCACCTATTGCTAGACTTGAAGCCATCAGAATGTTTCTTGCTCTTTCTAGTTTTCAGAAATTCAAAGTATACCAAATGGATGTAAAATTTGCCTTTCTTAATGGAGACTTAGAAGAAGAAGTCTATATTGAACAACCAGAAGGATTCATTCTTGGAAATGATGCAAAGCTTGTATGCAAACTGAGAAAAGCTCACTATGGTCTAAAACAGGCTCCAAGGGCATGGTATTACCGTCTTGACAAATATCTCCACCAACAGGGTTTTTCAAAGGTGTCAGCAGATAGCAATCTATATACAAAGATGGACACTGATAAATTGCTAATAATTGTTGTATATGTTGATGATATCATTTTTGGCAGCAATGAAGAATCCATGAGTCAAAATTTTGCTTCAGTAATGCAGCAAGAATTTGAAATGTCCTTGCTTGGTGAGTTTACCTACTTTCTTGTTCTACTAGTTCAACAAAATAAAGATGGTATTTTTCTCTCACAAACCAAATATCTCATGTAGATCCTGAAAAAGTATGACATGGAAGATTCTAAACCAGTATGTACCCCAATGGTAACAGGATGTAGTCTTAGCTCAAATGATGAATTAGCAGCAGTACATCAACCAACTTATAGATCCATGATTGGCAGTCTTCTTTATCTAATAGTTACCCTACCAGACATCATGCATGCAGTGGGAATAGTTGGAAGATTCCAAGAAAATCCTAAGGAGACACACCTTTAGGCAGTCAAAAGGATTTTCAAATATCTCCAAGGAACACAAAAATTTGGGTTATGGTATCCCAGAGATACATATCTTACACTTCATGCATAGACAGATGCAGATTGGGCAGGAAGTGTTGATGACAGAAAAAGCACTAGTGGTGGTGCATTCTATATGGGTTCTAGGTTGGTGTCTTGGTTCAAAAATAAACAAAGTTCAATTGCATTATCTATAGCTAAAGCAAAATACGTGGTTGTTGTATCTTGCTCCACACAATTACTTTGGATGATTAAAACATTGCAAGATATTCAGATCACATGTACTCCACCCATCTCCATTCTATGTGACAATACAAGTGCCATCGGTATCTCAAAGAATCAGTCATGCACTCCAAGACCAAGCACATACCCATCAAATATCATTTCCTACGTGAACAAGTTCTTGAACAAAAAGTCAAATTGGAGTATGTTCCCTCCAAAGAACAAGTTGCTGATATATTCACTAAACCATTGCCCAGAGAGACATTTGAATATCACAGACAAAGGCTGGGAGTAGTTGCTGCATCATCCTGTTGTTAAATCTTATTTTTCAGAAAAAAGGTGGTTATACGCGAGTTTCATGAAGTGTAGTCGCGTACATACGCGAATTTCTGTGGACACAGTTGCGTATATGTTGGTTTGAAGAAAAACATTGGGCCAGACTCAGGAAAAAGGGGGTCTACTATGGATCTATCAATTATCTACTCTATTTGATGATGATTTCAATCTGTGTATATATTGGTCCTCATAGTTTTGTTGATCTCTTGATGTATATTTGATTGATGATGATGATTTGGTATCTCTTACTGACATATGTAATGATCAGATCTAACAGTGAATAGGTGGAAAAGGTTCAGAGGGAGAACATGGTTGATGATATTTTGGGAACTATTGATGGACATATATAGGTTGCTGGTTTGGATGCTAGATGCTGATGCTGGTACTAGCTGTTGACAAACACTACTGATGATAGTTGCTAATGACTATCATGGTCTTGTTTAAGACATTTAGTCTCTGTTATATATGTCATGTATATATTTTACTGTAACGGTCATGAAAAGACCTAATGTGTAACCCCACTATGCATGGGATGAATGATGTAATTTTTCTTGACTTGTATAAACAATTGATATATCCCTACTTGGTTGGGTGGATGAATTAAATTTGGTATACCCCCACTTGGTTGGGAGATGGATGCATGTATGAGTCATTGGTGATAGGAAGGTCATTTGTTATGTATGTATAGAGTCATGTTCTTCTTTTAGAACATCTTTTTGCAGACTTTTCTTATGCTCAGGGGGAGCATGGACTTGATCATGGGAGCTCAATTAGCACTTCAGCAGATCATAGAATTCAGCATGCACTTAGGGGGAGCATGACCCTTTGCCCTTGATGTCAAAGGGGGAGAGTGACTTGGTGTGGTTGTTTCCATCAAGTCCAAAGGGGGAGATTGTTGGCATTATGATGTATGTGTTGTACTTGATGGCAAACCACTTGTAGCAGAACAAGAATCTTGTATATGGTAACTAGATGAATCTACAGAAGATATATCACATGTGACAGAATGCATGACAGGAGTGTTTACAAATGTGATGAAATGCAAGGTAGCTTCAAGGAATCAGTTCAGAAAGCAACTCACTCAAATGACAGATCACAGTACTGCAGGTTAACAACACAGAGTTACAAATCAGACTACACAGAATGAACAAAGATAGGTATACGCAGGTTCACCATTGACCAAACCGCGTATACACATGGGTTCACTGTATACAAGTCATTTATACGTACACACGCACTTTCACAAAATGAAAAGCACGTATACCTTGGAAAACTAAATGTTTGGTCCGAAGTATTTGGTCCATGGTATTTTGATCCATGGTATTGATCCAAGGTATTGGGTCCGAGGTATTGACCCCATGTATTTGGTCCATGGTATTGAGAAAGGCCTAAAACTATAAAAGGAGGAGAAGATCATTAGGCCAAAGTGTGCAAGTATCGAATATCTGATATAGTATGAGATCTAATATGTAGGTTATTGGCTTATGGTGTTGTGCTGGATCTAAACTGAGGAGGAATGTTAGCACTTGGTGAAGGATAAGATCTAATAGTGCATCAAGATCTTAAGGCTTGAAGTGAATTATATTTATATGGTTTGATCATGTATCTGAATAATTGGCGCATGTTGTAGTATGTAAATATGATGATCTAGGTATGATTGAAGTCTGGAATAGTTGTTACGTTTAAATCATCTTTTACAGATCTGTACATAGGTTCACTTCAGAAAAGAAGTGTATACACGCTAGTTCTGCATATCAAAACAGCGTATACATCATCAATTTGATTCGCAGATCTGTACATTGGTTCGCTTTGAGGAAAGCGCATATGCACGCAAGTTCGACACATGGAAGTAGCGTATACCTTATAAAATATGTTTTAGTTACTTATGTTTGTTGTTGCAGTGTTCTGGGTTATTGCTCGGGTTCTAGTTACTGTATTCTGGTGACAACATTCTGAATGAATAGAGTGATTGATTGATTCAGTTGTGGTTGGTTTAAAAAGAAGATTGGTTGATGTAGATATATTTAATGATGTTGTTGATGGATCCAGTGTGAAAATTTATGAAACATGGTCCCTGGAAGAAAAGAGAAAGTTGTAGCCTTCTGTAGGTCGGCACCTACGTACTAGTAAACATATCAGCTAGTACAAGAGCTAGGGGGTTGTAGCTCCCTTATAGTAGAAGCTGGAGAACGAGAGAAGGTTGTAGCCTTCTATAGGTAGAAGCCTGTGTACTGGTATAAGACTGCACCAGTACAAAAATTGTAAAAAGAATTCCCTTATTTTTAAAAGAAGACAGAGACGATTGCAGCAGATTGTTTTCACCCACATTGGATCTCCACCTTATATCTTGGTGTTCATGTGTGTTTCTTATGTGTGATGATCTGTTCTGTTTTACTGCGCCTGGTTACTGTTTATATGGTTCTGATGCACTGATTAAATATCAATATATGATGAATTAACTGAATCATAAGATTGCTAGATATACGCTAGTTGCTCTAAACACAGTTGCATGTACACACGAGTTCCCTTAACTGAAGTAGTGTATATAAATCTAATTATGGAATTGAAAAATTATTAGTTTGATAATACTAATTCACCCCCCCCCCCAAATATTATTACCAACAAGGACAAGAGTTCACAAGAGAACGCTATAGTGTTGCTGTCAGGCTTTCCTACCACTTATTTTCCACAAGTTGAAGAGATCACAGAGACTCCTATGTCTTATGTTTCTAAAGATACAACACAACAATATATTTTTTGTAGATACAAAGAAAATAAAAGTAAGAATGAAGCATTAAAGGCCACTACCTATTCATAATTTTGGAAGCAATCTTCCACTACTCAACACAAACTTTTGTCTGCACTTGATACTGAAAAGAGACATTTCCAATTAGCTTTCTTGGAACCTAAATTTCCAGTCCCTAATAGTTTAGAAGACTACAAAACATCCACTTTTTCTTTTGACACCAAGAAAATTCAAGCCATTGATCAAATTGACCTGCATAAGCAGGCTGGTGAAATTATATATTCTACATTGACAAGTTCAGCTATGGAAGCCTCTAAACTGCAAGCTTCCTTGAACAATATTCACACACAGTTGAAGATGGAGAGAATGTCATATTTGGCTAAAGATACCATAATCAAATCTCTTGAATATTTTGTGATCAAACTGGGATTTGACCCTAGTGATATCAAATTAGTAGAAGAAATGATAAAGAATAAGAATGTTGGCATTCAAGCATTGAGAAAGTAGCTTAAACTTCATGCTACTGAATTTCCACAAGCTAAGGAAGTAGGTCAATTAGAAAGAGAAAAGGAAAACATGTTCAAGTTAATAGTTGTACAAAATATTCAAATTCAGAAGATGGAAGCTGACATGGAAGAACTCTTAAAAGAAAAATAGCAACAACTCATTATCTCAGTTGCAATCCCTATAGCTACAAATTCTACAGTAGGTACTTCAAAAACAGGGGCATCTACAACAACAATCATCATAGAAGAAGCACGGTTTACTGATTATGTATAACAACTGTCAAAGGCCCTAGGAGACTTGTCTTTGAAGGATCAAGAAATTGAAAAACTCAAGACGTAGCTCCAAAAGATTCAGGAACAGAAAATTAAATCTGATAAATTCAAAAGAATTATAAATTAACTCAGCGACTAGAAATTTATGAGAACGAATATTTAATTTCAAAAATTATTTCTCACACCAAAGAAATATTTGGATTGAAATTAATGCATTAGTGACTGATTTATGGCCTTCAATTGAAATTATTTTTGAGCAGGAAGATTTATTGCAGAGGTTAGAAACAAAAGTAGCATAAATATAGAAATACTTGGACCACAAACCAGGAGATGCCACAAGAATAATTAAGGTCCTAAACTCCAAGACAAAAGATGAACTTTAATAATTCAACATTGAAGATAGAACTAAAGTTGTCTTAGAGGTGAGAAAGGTTCTAAACAAGAGGAATTTGAAGCTACAACTTGAAAACAAATGCCAAAATTTAGAAGTTTAGATCAAGAAATTTCATAGGAAATTCAATGCTCTGCATCAAAAAGGACTTCGAGGTTTGCAGGATAAAAGTGGCAAATTGATTCCACTTGAATTTTTCTATCCCTGGTGAAAACAAATGGTATAAACTATGTGAGCTTGTCGAATAGAAAAAAATGAGGAATTTCAAGAGCATACAACAAAATTTTAGAGGGAGACAACATATTAACAAGGGTGGTGAACAAAAAAAGAAAATTTATAGCTACAATCATCAACAACAACCCTCAAAATTTTTGTAGAGTGTTCAAATCAGTTCAAATCTACTATTTTTCAATTCTATTTTTGTAATATCCCAACTATTCTAGATGATATTATATTTTGTAATAAATTTTTATTCCAATTTAGATATGTTTGAAGTCGAACTCTATAAATATTTTGTAGTTCAAAGAATAAATGGTTGAACCCTTGTGATGAACCAATAGACATAATTGTAACTTTCTAAGCTATTTCTGAAGTTAATAGAAGGATTTTGGATTCATTATGAGCAACTTGCGTATCTTTGTGAGTTCTTCCGGTATTCAATTATGCCTTCATTTTTATATTTTCTTTGCACATGTTCACGGTAACATAGAAGTCTAGGTAAGAATAGATTGTATGTCAATCTCTTTGAAAGCTCATGCAAAGTTATCATTATTTGAAGATATCAATTAACTGAAACTGCATATCTTAGTTAATTCCTCTACATGTTTAAATTGTTGCCTTATGTCATCTCTTGCACATGTATTGTTTTGCTATAGAAGACTTCTATATGCATCTTCTATATATAACAAATTAGATGTTCAATCTGAATATTTAAGAAATTATATATCTTCTTAAATTTTGCTCTCTAAATCATTTTAAAGCTAAATTCTATTAAGAATGAAGAATCAACCCTTATGTTTTCTCAGAAAAAATTAGGATTTGCATATGTTTAAAATTTTAAGCATTGATCATCCATTCAAAATTATAAACGTTACTTTAGCTGCTTTGGCACAGTCCCTTAGCCTAGGATTTCCTACAAAGTACATTAGATCGGTGTCGTTACTAGGGAACGAAGATTGAATCTTGTGTCCTTGGGAAAATGATTATACTTACCTTTTGACGGTGAATAAGAGGTTAGTAGGCTAAAATCCTTCTCCTGACGACTCTACATATTAAGTCTGGCTTCACGTAGGCATATTAGATCACAGTCAGACCAATAACTTTTCTCTCCTTTATCATATCTAGAGAGATTAGTTAGAATTGTATCAATTAGACTTAGGTTAGAAGCCTCACTTGCTACTTCTACCTTTGTTCTATCTGAAGTGTGTTCACAATCTAAACCTTCACAGTCAACTCCAATACCTGCTGAATTGTCAGATCTTCCTCCAAAAGCTTTAGAACTCCTTTATAGAGGATATCATCTTCAAACTGCACTTTTAGTCCATCAACTTGAGGCTTTTGAACTTCCTTATTCCCATTTGGAACCTATTGACAGTGAAGAAGATCCTAAACTTTCTCTTTCTGAGTTTAAACCACTTGATTTTAAATCTTCTTTTGTACATACTTATCCATCTACTTCTACTAAATTTGAAGATGAACTTAGCATTTATACTAACCCTCTGGCTTTTCAGGATCCTCAAAAGGTTTTACCTGAAGTTTAGAAGTTAGTTATTAATCCCCGATTTTTTCAGAAACTCATACCTTCATCACCCCCTTCTTCTAGTAAAGTTGTTTCTCCTAAAAAGAAAACTCCATCATAACATCAAATGTCTCATATTCAACCAATTGTGGCATCATGTTATGTAGCCTTAGGCCTTCCACCTTCAACCCAACTTCATTCTTTTCGTGATGGGTATTTAAAATATTTACATACATTTAATGGAGAGACTATTCCATCTATTGATGATCACTTAGTTACATTCCTAGACTTTGCTAATAACATGAATATTGATTGTGAAGATGTCTACACAAGACTCTTTGTTCGATCCCTTGAAGGAAATGTTAGAATATGGTTCAGACAACTTCAAGCTAATTCTATTAATTCATGGGCTGAGCTAGTCAATATTTTCAACAATCAATGGGGAGTCAAAAAGGATGTTGTTTATTATTTAACGGATTTGAAGACTTAAAAAGAAACCCTGGTAAACCTGTATCTGATTTCATTAAGAGATTCAATAAAATTTATAACAAAATGCCTCCAGATTGTAAACCTCTAGTAATTGTTGTTAAGATTAGGTTTTCCAAAGCATTTAAAGATGACTTTGTTGTAATTCTTAGCGAGAGAAAATCTGAAACTTTAGCAAACACACAAACTAATGCAATCAAATTTGAAGCTAATAGATCAGCATTTGCTAAACTAGAAGCTAAGGTAGGAAGGTTGAAAAGAAGATGAAAGTTAGAGAAGAAATTACCTCCTCATCAAATACTAAAGATGAAGATCATAAAATTGATGAAATTACCTCTCTACTTAGAAATCTTTCTAATAGAATCTCAAGAATGGAAACTCAACCTAGAGTAATCCAAGAAGTTGCAAATAGACCACAAGTTCAATATAGAATACCTTTTCAACCTCAAATTTTGCAAAGGTGAAACACTGATCAGCAAATTCAACCTCCCCTAATGATTGATAATCAAGATCTTGCAGAAATTGTCCCTGTCAATACAAATGATATCAACTATTTTGAAGATCCATCATCACAGAATGCTATTGTTCCAATCAGTCAATATCAGTTTTTAATTCAAAATCAAGAAACATAAACCTCAAGTAAAATTAGATAAAACATAAGCATCATCAATTGAACCAAATAATCAGTTACTACAACAAAATATTGTTGAAAAATTTGTTCCAACTGTTTTTAATGTTGAAAAATAATTAGACAGAGTTAAAATTCCAATCCCATTATCTGAACTCTCCATAAATCCAGGTTATAAACATCGAGTCCCTAAATGGATTCAATATTCAAGTGTTGATGCACAGGGGGATGTCATTAGTTTATAGGATGAAAAAACTCAAGTTTTTTTTGTTCCTATTTCATATATGATTGATGTCACCATGAAAATGCATGATTACCTTTTATATAATTTCATTTTATATTATGGTGCTTCCCATAATCTAATTCCTAAAGTAATCATGGACCAATTTCAATTACAAATCACTAGACCATGTCATGTTCTGTATAATTTTGATTCCGAGAAAATACTTTGTCTTAAATTAATTAAGGAGTTAGTTGTAAAACTTGCTCAGGTCCATGTCAAGAGTGTAGTTTTAAACATTATTGTTATGCATATTCCCCTAAAATTTGGAATGTTATTATCCAGATCTTGTTGTGTCAGGTTAGGGGGAAGTTTGCAACTGGACATGTCTTATGCTACAATTCCAGTTTATGGAGGTGAACATTTAAGGTTGTACAAAGAATCAAGATTCATTAATCATCCCATTTATGCAATTGATCAATATTTTGGAAGATTTACTTTAGCTTCCAATGTTCTTCCAAATCCTCAAATCGCCATTCAAGAAACTATTAATACCCCTCAAATTATAAAATCTGACATTTGGAAAATTTATTTTTATGGGGAATTTTCAGAACATGGGGAAGGGGGTAGAATTTTACTCATCTCTCATGATAAGAAAAATATAACCCAATATTTTAAATTAGATTTTGAGGTCACAAACAATGTGGTAGAATATGAAGCCCTAATTTTAGGATTGGAGTTAGCTAAGAGTCTGAAAGTTGAAAACTTGGTTTTATTTGGTGACTCAAAGTTAATTGTAAAAAATTCAAAAACCTTTGTCAAACCAAGCATCCTAGGCTTAGATCTTATAGAAATGAAGTTTGGGACTATGTAGATAATTATTTTAAAGCCTTCAATATCACATCAATCCCAAGAGAAGAAAATATGCATGTTGATTATTTGGCAAATTCTATTAGTTCTTTTCAAATTCTTGATCCTCTGCAATTGCATTCTCAAATTGAAGTAAATTACAAACCTTTCATTCATGACAATCTCAAACCCTAGCAGGTTTTTGAAGATGATGAAAAGTTTAAAATCTTTTTACAAGAAATAGATGAATTTTCTTCTTTACATGTGGAAGAAGAACACATTGATGAAATTAAATCAAATGAGGATGATCAAAATTCACATTTAGTACAAAAAATTGTTGATCACGATATCATTCAGTTATCAAATAATTACATTCCAAAAGGATTAGTTCCACTTGAAAAATTGTTTCATCATAACGGTGTCTCAAAAACTTCATTGTTAAAGTCACAGCAACAAGATGTTTAGGATAGTAATATTGGTACTTCTGAAGAAATCAGAAATGTTAAAATTTCATTATCATTACCTCAAGAAATCAAAGACAAATATATCTATCTTTTCAAACATTATAGAGATGTATTTGCATGGTCATACGAAGAATTGAAAACCTATGACACAACCATTATTGAACATAAAATTCCTCTTAAACTAGAAGCTAAACCATTCCAACAAAAATTAAGGAGAATAAATCCAGTCTTGCTTCAAATTATTGAGAAAGAAATTAAAAAACTATTAGATGCAAAAATACTTGTTCCCTTAAGATATTCAGAATGGATACCCAACCTAATACTTGTTAGGAATAAAAATGGTGAAATAAGATTGTGTGATGACTTTAGGAATCTGAAAAAAATTGTCTTTAAAGGATAAATATCCATTACCAAAAATGGACTAACTACTTCAGAGGGTTTCAGGTTCAAATAGGATTTCAATGTTAGATGGCTTTTCTAGATATAACTGTTGGCATTATGATTCAGGTGTTGTCCTTGATGGCAACCCATTCAGGTGATAGATCACTATTCTTGATGATCAGCTCTCTATTTTTAAGAAGGACGCAGGAAATCTGTTCAGCAAGTGCGTCCCCGCAGGTATACCATGCAGAACCCGCGTCCAGGGACGCAGGCCAGCCGTTCAGGAGGTGCGTCCACCCAATGCACACATTTCAAGGCAGAGAAAAACACGTGGGGGTTTCTTGTGTGGTATCTAGCCGACGGTTTTTGTGTTTCTATGGTGTCGGCTCGTGGTATTGTTCCATGTTTTGGGGAGGGGCTTGCCTATATAAAGCAAAGGAGTTCATTTGGATTTTGGATCATCTTTGTTGAATATCTTTTGGTGAGATCTAGTCCAGATCTATGAGGGCGAATCTTCTAATGGACTGTGATCTCTTTGGCGCATGATCAGATCTGTAGATCTGAGTGGTTGGGTCAGTTCTGAAGTCCTCATATCTTTTATATCTGAAGGGACGCAGGTTCAGTGAAGGACAAGTGCGCCGAGACGCAGGGAAGACCGGGCTCAGGTGCGTCTCTGAAGCAAAAGACGCGGCGCGACTGTGTTATTGGGTGCGTCTCTGAAGCGAAAGACGCGGCGCGATAGTGTTACTGGGTGCGCCGGTACGCAGAGAAGCTTAAAGGAACAGTGTGTTTGCACGCAGAACAGCAGAAGGTAAACTGCGTCCAGTCGCAGGCCACAGAAAGAAAAATTGCGTCCCTGTCTTAAGATGATCTGTTAATTGTATATTTTTGTTCATAAGGTGTTCTGGGTTGTTCCTGTGATTACTGATCTGATATCTGTAGTGGGCTGTATCTGTTATATACTTGTTGATCATTTGATTCTTCATGAAAAGAAGTAGGGGGTTGTAGCTCCCTTCCAGGAGTGACTGGAAAAACGAGAGAGAGTTGTAGCTCTCTGCAGGTTGCAGCCTGCGTACTGGTAAAGGACTGCACCAGTACAAAATCATTGTAAAAAGAATTTCTTGAAAGAAGATAGAGACATATTGCAGCAGGTGGTTTTCTCCCACATTGGGTTTCCACCTTACATCTTGTGTTCTTTGGTGTGACTGTCTATTTTCTTTGTTCATGCTCATTATTTTATGGTACTGATATGCAAGAATAATTCAAAAGATCAAATAAGGAAGATTTGTCAAATTGATAGATAATACTGATTCACCCCCCCTCTCAGTATTATTTCCAACAATTGGTATCAGAGCAGGTCCTTCAGAAAAGCTTGATCGCTTGAAGGTAGATCGTTCATCATGAGCAACTACGAGAGAGAAGCATCAATCAGGCCACCGGTTTTTGATGGGACAAACTTCAATTATTGGAAGGTAAGAGTTACTGCATATCTTCAATCTCTTGGTACTGAAGTTTGGGACATTGTAGAAACAGGCTATGCTTTTCCTTCAGCTACTCCTACAGATCCAGCTGAGAAAAAGAAGTATGAAACAAATGCAAAAGCAGTCAGTACTTTATTAGGAAGTATATCCCAAACAGAATTCATGAAGGTAATGCACTTCAAATCAGCAAAAGAAATATGGGACAAAATGATCACAAGCTATGAAGGAGATGAACAGGTAAAACAAGCCAAACTTCAAACTCTCAGGATTCAATATGAGACTCTCAAGATGTATAATGATGAAAGTGTGGCTAATTATTTTCTTCGGGTAGATGAGATTGTAAATTGTATGAAAAATTTGGGTGAAGAAATAAAGGAGTCTATAGTAGTTCAAAAGATTCTAAGATCATTATCCCCCAAGTTTGAATCTAAAGTATCTGCAATAGAAGAAAAAGAAAATCTCCGTGTTCTCACTATGTCTCAGCTACATGGAATTCTAACTGCTTATGAAATGAGAAAGGGAGGACCATCAGACAGAAGGGAGGCTGCTTTTAAAGCATCAGGCAAAGAAGATCACTATGAAGCAAGCCATGTTCCAGAAGAAGAGGAAGAAGAATCAAATTTTGTCAGAAATCTTCAAAGGGGTTCTGGAAGGTTCAGAGGTAAGCTACCTTTCAAATGCTTTGCTTGTGGAAGAGTAGGTCATTATGCTGCAAAATGCTCTTATAAGGATAAAGGAAAGGAACCAGTTAGATGGAACAAGAAACAAAGTGCAAATAAGAAAAGCTACTACACCCATGAAGATAGTGATGGCTTATCAAACAGTGATGAAGATGAACAAGGTAATAAATATAGGTTGTTAATGGCATTTGAAGATGATGATTATGAGGATGCTGTAGATGTGGATAACCTTTATGATGAAATTACTAGACTCAAGAGATGTATAGAAGAAAAGAACATGATTATTGATACTCTACAATTTCAAATTGATGAAAAGGAAAAACATCTTGAAAAATTAGAAGGTGAAATTGTTGGTCTTAGAAAAGAAATTGAGAAAACAAAAACCATTAATCTCAAGTTTGTCAAAGGATCAGAAACTTTGGATGAGATTATCAGTGTGCAGCGGTCTCCACTAAATAAGACAGGTCTGGGCTATAATGGAGAAACTTCTCAAGCATCCACTTCAAAAAGTTATCTTGATGCAGCAAGAAGAAATGAGCAAGAGCACAAGGAAGATCATCAGGTAAAGCAGGGACAAATGTCAAACAGAAACCATCAGGGGCAATCCAGCTTAAGGGTGAACAAAAGCCACAACCAGCCACAGGTAAAATCTTCTCATTTTGGTTCAAGAATAGATGAAAATAGAAATTACAATCAGTTGGCTGGTAGATTCAATAATCGCAGAAACTTCTTCAATGGACAATGCTTTTCTTGCCATAACTTTGGTCACAAAGCAGCTCAATGTGTTGCGTATAAAACAATCATGACTAGGGAAGCTCAAAAACAAAGAAGTATGATAGGGATTACAAAAAGGACCTATAACAACTTTTCAGCTCTTGAAAATGAAGTTGAATGTTCTATTTGCAATAATTTTGGACATGAAGACTTTGAATGCAGAAGCAGGTTTCCAGAAAGAAAAGTACAAGAGCGGAAAAAGGAACAAGCCTCAGGCACCAAAACATGGAGAATAAAGGAACCTCAAACAGAAAGATGTGGGATAGCATTTTATGCAGAAGGGCAAGAAAATTTATGGTACATTGACAGTGGATGTTCGAAGCATATGACAGGTGATAAAGAAAAACTTGAGTCTTATTCTAGTTTAGAAAAGGGAAAGAAAGTCTCTTTTGGAAATGATACTCCTGCAACTATAAAAGGAAAAGGTATTGCTCCTTTAAAAGAAGATGTTAAGGCTGGAAATGTTTTGTTTGTTGATGGTTTGAAGCATAATCTTCTAAGTGTCAGCCAGATGTGTGATCAAAGAACCGAGGTTATATTCAGATCAAATGGATGTCTTGTTCGTGATCTTGATACAGGTAAAACAGTTCTCAAAGGAAAAAGAACTCCAAATAATCTATACATATTTGATGAAGGACAACAACAATGCTATCTAAGCAAGAATGAAGAGCACTGGTTATGGCATCGAAGGTTGGGACATCTAAGCTTCTCACAAATAAGGAAAGCTTGCAAATATCAGGCAGTTCGCGATCTTCCAGATATCAAAATTCCTGACAACACCATATGCAGATCATGTCAGTTTGGAAAACAAACCAGGACTAACTTTCCAGAGAAAGAAGGATCAGCTAGCATGCCTCTTGAGCTAGTACATACAGATGTATGTGGTCCATTCAGGAAAAGAACACCTAGAGGAGAGGAATACTTGATATTATTTATTGACGACTTCTCCAGGTTTGTTTGGTTAGGACTTATGAAGCACAAAGATGAAGCATTCGAAAAATTCAAATCCTTCAAAGCCTTGGTTGAAAATGAATCAGGTCACAAAATTAAGTGCCTCAGATCCGACAGAGGTGGGGAATTTACTTCAAATGATTTTTCGATTTCTGTGATGAACATGGGATAAGGAGAGAATTCTCTACGGCTAGAACTCCTCAGCAAAATGGAGTTGTTGAAAGAATGAACAGAACAATCCAACAAATGGCTCGTGCTATGCTTGATGAATCAGGAACTCCCGCAACTTTCTGGGGTGAAGCTGCACATACTGCGGTTATTATTCTCAACAAGACAAATGTTCGGGTGAACAGCACTCAAACTCCTCATGAGCTCTAGAGTGGTAAAACTCCTTCAGTAAAGCATTTCAAAATCTTTGGGAGTAAATGCTATATCAAGAATACTGAGGAGCAGCTTGGTAAACTTGATCCTAGAGCAGATGAAGGCATTCTTCTTGGCTATTCTCCACATAGCAAAGCATACAAATGCTACAATAAAAGACTTGGCAGAATTGTTGACAGCATTGATGTAGTGGTTGATGAGAAGGGATACATTCCTAGGCAAATACATCGTGAAGATATCGAAGAAGATGAAAGCTACCCTCAAAGACAGAATGATGAAGAAGAAGAACCTCAAGAAGAATCTCAAGAAGAACCTCACGAAGACGCAGAAGAACGAACAAGAATAGAAGAAAAGACTCCATCCAGATATGTTCAGAAGAACCATCCAGAATCTCAGATCATGGGACAGAAAGAAGCAGGTATACAAACTAGAAGAACAGTTGCAGAAGCTTCAAGCTATTTGGCATTACTCTCCTCTACTGAACCACAAAATGTGAAAGAGGCATGCAAAGATGAATGTTGGGTGAAAGCAATGGATGAAGAACTTGAGCAAATCGAAAAGAACAACACTTGGGAGCTGGTTCCTAGACCAAAGGATAAGAATGTTATCGGAACAAAATGGGTCTTCAAAAATAAATTGAATGAAAATGGAGAAGTAATTAGAAACAAAGCCAGACTTGTTTGTAAAGGGTATGCACAGCAAGAAGGAATAGACTTTGAAGAAACTTTTGCTCCTGTTGCAAGACTTGAGGCCATCCGAATGTTCCTTGCTCTCTCAAGTTTTCAGAACTTCAAAGTATTTCAAATGGACGTAAAATCAGCATTTCTGAATGGAGACTTGGAAGAAGAAGTGTACATTGAACAGCCAGATGGGTTCATTCTTGGAAATGATCCAAATCTTGTATGCCGATTGAAAAAGGCTCTCTATGGTCTCAAACAAGCCCCAAGGGCTTGGTACTACCGGTTGGACAAATATCTTCATCAACAAGGTTTTTCAAAAGGTTCAGCAGATAGCAATCTATATATAAAAGTTGAAAATGACAAATTGCTAATACTTGTTGTGTATGTAGATGACATTATTTTTGGCAGCAATGAAGAAGCTATGAGTCAAAGCTTTGCCTCAGTCATGCAGAAAGAATTTGAAATGTCCTTGCTAGGAGAACTGACATACTTCCTTGGTTTGCAAATCCAACAAAAGGAAGGAGGAATCCTTTTATCTCAAACCAAGTATCTCAAGCAGATTTTGAAAAAATATGGCATGGAAGATGCAAAACCAGTATGTACACCCATGGTCACAGGATGTAGTCTCAGTGCAAATGATGAATCTGCAGCAGTACATCAACCAACCTACAGATCTATGATTGGAAGTTTACTATATTTGACAGGTACCCGACCAGACATCATGCATGCAGTTGGAATAGTTGGAAGATTTCAGGCAAATCCAAAGGAGACTCATCTTCAAGCAGTGAAGAGAATTTTCAAATATCTTCAAGGGACTCAAAATTATGGCTTATGGTATCCTAGAGATACAGATCTCACTCTTCATGCGTACACAGATGCAGATTGGGCCGGAAGCGTGGATGACAGGAAAAGCACAAGTGGCGGTGCATTCTTTATGGGCTCCAGACTAGTATCTTGGTTCAGCAAGAAACAGAGTTCAATTGCCTTGTCTACAGCTGAAGCGGAATATGTTGCTGCTGCATCTTGTTGCACCCAACTTCTTTGGATGATGCAGACTTTGCAGGATTATCAAATCACTTGTACACCTCCTATTCCTATCTTATGTGACAACACAAGTGCAATCAGCATCTCAAAGAATCCGGTTATGCATTCAAAAACCAAGCACATACCAATCAAGTACCATTTTCTCCGGGAACAAGTACTTGAACAGAAGGTCAAATTGGAGTATGTTCCTTCTAAGGAACAAGTTGCTGATATTTTCACCAAACCGTTGCCCAGGGACACTTTTGAATACCTCAGGCAAAAGCTGGGGGTTGTTGATGCATCATCTTATTGTTGATTATCTTCCTATTGGTGGTATAGGCTCAGGGGGAGCACATAATGCATTGTTGGCATTATGGAGAAGGAGATCTTGGAAATAGCTGCAATATGTCTCTATCTCCTTCATGATGGATTTCTGGTTATTTGTTACAAATCTGGAAGAGTATGAGCATAGGGGGAGTATACTCTTTGCCCTTGATGTCAAAGGGGGAGAATGAAGCTGAAGATCATGAGGTTGCCATCAAGTCCAAAGGGGGAGATTGTTGGCATTATGATTCAGGTGTTGTCCTTGATGGCAACCCATTCAGGTGATAGATCACTATTCTTGATGATCAGCTCTCTATTTTTAAGAAGGACGCAGGAAATCTGTTCAGCAAGTGCGTCCCCGCAGGTATACCATGCAGAACCCGCGTCCAGGGACGCAGGCCAGCCGTTCAGGAGGTGCGTCCACCTAGTGCACACATTTCAAGGCAGAGAAAAACACGTGGCGGTTTCTTGTGTGGTATCTAGCCGACGGTTTTTGTGTTTCTATGGTGTCGGCTCGTGGTATTGTTCCATGTTTTGGGGAGGGGCTTACCTATATAAAGCAAAGGAGTTCATTTGGATTTTGGATCATCTTTGTTGAATATCTTTTGGTGAGATCTAGTCCAGATCTATGAGGGCGAATCTTCTAATGGACTGTGATCTCTTTGGCGCATGATCAGATCTGTAGATCTGAGTGGTTGGGTCAGTTCTGAAGTCCTCATATCTTTTATATCTGAAGGGACGCAGGTTCAGTGAAGGACAAGTGCGCCGAGACGCAGGGAAGACCGGGCTCAGGTGCGTCTCTGAAGCAAAAGACGCGGCGCGACTGTGTTATTGGGTGCGTCTCTGAAGCGAAAGACGCGGCGCGATAGTGTTACTGGGTGCGCCGGTACGCAGAGAAGCTTAAAGGAACAGTGCGTTTGCACGCAGAACAGCAGAAGGTAAACTGCGTCCAGTCGCAGGCCACAGAAAGAAAAATTGCGTCCCTGTCTTAAGATGATCTGTTAATTGTATATTTTTGTTCATAAGGTGTTCTGGGTTGTTCCTGTGATTACTGATCTGATATCTGTAGTGGACTGTATCTGTTATATACTTGTTGATCATTTGATTCTTCATGAAAAGAAGTAGGGGGTTGTAGCTCCCTTCCAGGAGTGACTGGAAAACGAGAGAGAGTTGTAGCTCTCTGCAGGTTGCAGCCTGCGTACTGGTAAAGGACTGCACCAGTACAAAATCATTGTAAAAAGAATTTCTTGAAAGAAGATAGAGACATATTGCAGCAGGTGGTTTTCTCCCACATTGGGTTTCCACCTTACATCTTGTGTTCTTTGGTGTGACTGTCTATTTTCTTTGTTCATGCTCATTATTTTATGGTACTGATATGCAAGAATAATTCAAAAGATCAAATAAGGAAGATTTGTCAAATTGATAGATAATACTGATTCACCCCCCCCTCTCAGTATTATTTCCAACAATAACTAGGTTCTGGTTAGCCCAGAATACAAAGAAAAGACAACACTTACTACTCCATGGGGTACCTTTATGTATGCCAAGATGCCATTTGGTTTAATAAACATTGGAGCAATAGTTCAAAGATAAATGGATCTCACATTCATTGGTAAGATAAATAAATTTATTGTCATTTATCTTGATGATTTAACTGTATTTTCTTATTCTGATGAGAAACGCTTGAAATACTTTAGAATATTTTTTGAAAGATGCAGGAAATATGGGATTTCTCCTAATCCACAAAAGTCATTTTTTTCCATGAAAGAAGGAAACCTATTGGGATATATAATCTCAAAGGAAGGAGTTGTTATTAATCCAAAAAGAGTCTCAAAAATTTAGGTACACAGTTTACCTTGAAACAAAAGGGAAATGCAATCATTTTTAGGAAAAAGAAATCTTAAGAATATTTATACCTAATTATGTCGAGATTGTGAAAGATATCACTGATATGCTTAAAAATGATCATGAAATCAAATGGACAGTAAAGGCTAGATATTATTTTTCACAAATCAAGAAATCCATTTCAGAAGCTCCAGTACTAGCTAGTCCAGATTACTCAAAACTTTTTAATATCTTCTCCTTTGCCTCTTACACTACCATAACATTTGTTTTACTACAAAGAAATGATAATGGATATGAGCATCCAATTTCCTTTTTTAGTAAGGTGATCAAAGATGTTGAACTGAGATATGACATCATAGAGAAGCAAGTGTATGCCCTTGTACAAGCTCTAAAATCATTCAATATTTATGTCTTACATTCTCTTGTTATTGCTTATGTCCCCAACAATGCATTAAAAACAATTTTAACACAACCTATTACAAATGGAAAGAGGGGAATATGAATTTCCAAGATACTTGAGTTTGATCTGGATATCAGACCTACCAAATTGGTGAAAGGACAGGGTTTAGCTAAATTGTTGGCTAAATCAAATTGTAATATTCCTGGTATCAACGCCATTTTGCAAATTTCAAGTGAGAAGAATCCACAAGAAGGTTCTCAGATTTCAAGTGAGAAGAATCCAAAAGAACATTCTCAGATTTCAAATGAGAAGAATCCAGAAGAACCTTCTTCTAGTTCATATCTTGTTCCTCTTTCTTTACATATTGATGACAAATTTTTACTTTCAGATTGATATAAAGACATAGTGAATTTTCTTTGAGATTTAATGTATCCTCCTGAATTTACAAAGAATCAATCTATATCTCTTAGACTCAAGGCTATAAAATATTGTATCATAATTACCAATTTGTATTGGAAGTATGCTCTAAATATCGTTTTATTATGTCTGATTGAAAGTGAAAATGAAGGAGTCATTAAATAGTTTCATGAAGGCATTTGTGGAGGAAATTATTCTTGGATGGAAACTGCATACAAAATTCTAAGAGCAGGTTTCTATTGGCCCAAATTGTTTGCATGGGTTGGAGAAAAAGTAAGAAGTTGTATCCCATGTCAAATATTTGCTAGAAAACAGAGGCTAGCAGCACTTCCCCTTGTCCCAGTTTTAATTGATGCTCATTCTTTTACAATGGGGATTAGATTCCATAGTTGAAATAGTTCCATCTTCCAGCAACCAACATAGATGGATATTAACTGCCACTGCTTACTTCACCAAGTGGGTAGAAGAAATCCCTATTAAGAATGCAACTGATATAGTGGTCTTTGAATTCATTTAAGAGAATATACGATCTAGATTTGGCTGCCCACAAAAAATAGTTACAGAAAATGCATAGGCTTTCAGCAACAATAAAATGATATAATTTTGTCAGAAGTATCAGATTTTATTGCACTATTCTACACCTTATTACCCATAAGGTAATGAGTTAGCATAATCATCAAATAAAAGTTTGGTTAAGGTTATCAAGAAAGTATTGGAAGATCACGAAAGAAGTTGGGATGTCATCTCAAATATGCAGACTAGGAAAACAGCATATCACGCAAAAGATCTACTCGCATGTCTCCTTTCCAACTTGCAGATGGAACTGAAGCAATTTTCCCTACATAACTATCATTTCCAGTCATGAAATTTGTACATGAATCATATGAAGAAAATTGATGATTTTTCAAGGAGAATCAATCAGATTATTGAGCTAAACCAAGACAGAGATGAATTTTAGCACAAACTTCATCCATAGCAAAACAAAATGAAAAATTTATTTGACAAGAAAGCTAGAGAAAGAGATTTTAAACAAGGTCATCTAATTTTAAGATGGAATGCCAAAAGAGAGGAAAGAGGCAAGCATGGAAAGTCTGATAATTTGTTGTTGGGACCATTTAGCATAGTAGAAGTAAAGGGTAACAACACTTTCATTCTGCACAACCTATAAGGAGAGTATTCTTAATTTTTAGTCAATGGAGAATACCTCAAACACTATATTCAGTATTAAATGTTTGCAATCATGTTCATTATAGATTTATGGTTTTCTTTAAATTTCAGCATCAAAGTGTGATTTCCACATCAAAGACTCCATAACCGAAGGATAAGGCACATGGATCTACAATTTGGCTGCATCCTGCAAGGAGAAGTAGTCCCCAGATGGAGTCAATGTTGTAATTTATTTTTACCCTAGTTGTTTTTTCACTTTTTCCTTCATTTTGAAAAGAAAAGAAAAATAAAAAAGATATAGAAAAGAGAACAAGAAAAAGATAAATGAAAAGAAAAATGAGAAAAAAAGGAATAAATAAAAATATATCAAAAGAAAAGAAAGAAAAGGGATATAAAAATATATATGAAAAAATAGAATAAATGAATAAAATCCCAAAGTTGCGTGGTAGTTCAAATGCCGAATTGTTTTGTTTTGTTTAATTATTATTTTAATCCTTAAATAATTTTCCGAAGGGTTATTTTGTTTTACATAGTATTATTTTAATCCTTTATGTTTTAGAGGATTATTTTATTGTAAATAAATATGATTTTACGCTTTGTCATTTAATAGTGAAGCACGATTAGAAATCAATGGATGGGATCATCCCCACCTGGATCAATGGCGGAGGATGAGTTCACAACCCCCCTGCACTTTTGGAGGTTAACAAGTGGGGAAGGGGTCCAAAACGTTGATTCCTTGAAACAATCAGCTTATACGTGGTGGCATGTTACACAACATTTTGTCATTGTCCCTGTACTCCCCGTCCTTGATCCTGGAGGACCTCTACATTGAACCCCGCATGCTTTGCCTTCATGGAGAAACTCCCATTATGTCCCTCTCCATGAGTAAATTGTTTCCCCAATGGAGTCACCAATTTTTGGTGAAGTAAAATTATAAGTGCGGACACGAACGAATTCCTCTAACCCAATAATGGGTCTAGCCACAATAATTACATTCAATGGAAGATTTCCTTAGGTTAGAATCAATCAAGAGGGCCTACTTCTTGGTCGCTTATCCTGCTTGATGATGTCCTTGCTTGCTCGCACCAACAATCTCTCGCTTCCTTCTCCAAGTTCCTGAAACAAGTAAACAACAACACCACACAAACACAATAATAGACAAATTGCAATTCAACCTACTTAACAAGTCAAGAAACATTAAGCCATGAATATGTAATATTACAAAACATGTATGAAATAAATCAATAGTTGCATATATTAATATCAAAGAGAGATTACAACCATTCGTCTTGACATCGCAGTCTTCCCCTAACAAGACCAGGTTCCCACACACTTTTGCTAACATTCCATGATGGCTTCAAACAACAATAGTTTAAAGGCTCTTCCCTTTACACTTCACTCCAAACCAAACACACTTATCCCTCACACAACTAGATGGCTACAACTAGTAATAGCTTGCTTGTCTAATCAAAATAGTATACTCACACTCAGCCAAAACTCTAACTGTGACTAGTTTATGCTTGGGAAGAAGGAAGGTTTATATAGGAAATATGGATGGGAGATGGATCCTCTTCTCATGGGAGAAGGAATTATCCCTTGACGTAGTTCCATCATTATAGGGGAAAGGACTTATCTCAGGAGAGTCATTCTTCTATTCCTGTAGAGCATGGGGGTAATCATATGATACCCCCACCAAGTAGTTTTGTCGTCTCTTTCGATTGGAGTCCATTGACTACTTTCCGCCTTCCATCTTATGTGCCTTTCCAGATTACAGTACAAGCCTATAATATGGTAGTACCTGGCACTATATTAGATGAAGGTGCACCTGTTATCATTATGTCTTCTACTACTTAGCAAGCTTTGGGTTACCCACAGCTTGTGCATGTCACGCAGAATCTGTTGGATTTCAACGAAGGAACTATAGGGATCCTTCTGAAGTTCCCTATTACTTTGGGAGGAAAGACTGTCTATATAGATGTGATTCTAGTCCAAAGTCCCTTAGATTTCAATATTCTCCTTGGACGCGACTATTTTTATGTCATGGGAGCTCTTGTTTCTTCACTTTTCCATGTGGTTTGTTTTCCACACGAAGGGAGAATTGTGACTATTGATCAACTGTTGTTCATTGGTCACCATGCGCCTCCTTTGCAACCATCATCCCCTATTGGCTCTTGTTTTCAAGAAGTACCTTCCCCACCAGAGGTCAATTATGTGGCTACTTGTTCCGTCTCCACGTCTGCTGATGATCATGCAGATGGTATTGTACATTATGTACTGGGGGCATTGGAACCCGATCTATCTTTGGTACCAAATGACATGTATTCATCCCAGAACATGGTCTTTCCATCTACTGAAGACCTCTTGGGAGCCATGTTCTATTATGGGCCATGAATAGACATTATGAGGATAGTTCTTTTACTGTGTCAACCTCGTTAAAAAATGAAACAAGGGATGAGCATGGTTCCTTGTCTTGTGTCAAGCTCATTAAAAAAGTAATCAAGGAGTATGAGGATAGTTCCTGGTCTTCTGTCAACCTCATTAAAAATGAAACAAAGGGTACGAGGATAGTTCTTTTTCTTGTGTCAACCTCGTTAAAAAAAATGAAATAAGGAGTCACGAAGATATTTCTTTTTCTTGGTGGTCCTACCTACCTTCTTGCTAAGTGTGGAGCGATAAAAAGGGTCTTTTTAACTCCTAATTACCTTCACATTAATTATCAACCCAGGGACGACTTTTTATTTCAAGAGTGTACTCAGTCTGAGGCGGCTATTTACTCAAGAGTAATGTTTTGTAGTATAGTGCTTAAAAGCTACAAAAGTAAATGAATGCTTGAAAAAAAAATCTAACAATAACATAAACTCAAATGCTCTGAAATCCAACTATTCACTCAGCAAACATCAATTGAGGATACAGTAGCAATAACTCATTCCTCTAGAGATTGATGCAATTGAAATCAAACCAGAACAAGACAATCAATCTGGGAACGAGGAAGCAATAACCAATGTTCTCTACAGTTGACAGTCCTGCTCTAAAGAAATCAAAAGGAAATCAAACTTGAAATAAAGCTACCAATGAAAGTAAACTAGGAAAACTCTTTAAAAGCAAACTAGTGCAATTAATCAATAGAAATGAACAACAAAGTAAATGGGTGCATGTCTACAACTTAACTACTTCAAAAGGCTAAATCACACCAAGCATTGCATCAGCCGAAGGTTCGGTAGCAATAACCCATCCTTTTCATAATTGATGAGAACAAATCCGAGGTATGGGAGCTAGGTAGCAGATGCTGGGGCTCACTGCAGCCTGAGATCGTCCTTGATGAATGTAAATGAAATGGAAAGTAAAGGAAATAACAATGAAATAGAACAGCACATCAGCCAAGGGTTTGGTGGCAATAACCTATCCCTTTCATAATTGATGGGAGCAGATCAGAGATTTGGGAGCCAAATAGCAGAAGCTGACACTCACTACAGCCTGATTTTGTCCTTAAGAAATGGCAAGTAAATGAAACAACAAATCAGCAATCTTGAAATAGACCAGCAATTGAAATGAAACAACAATTCAAAAATGGAACAGCAACTAAATATGAATGTACAACAATCCAAATCAAGCACGCAACACACTTATCATTAAAAGGGACAGTAATCCAAGCTTCGATACAATATGCATGAATCACAGTTATAAAGTAACAGCAATTGTAACGGAACAGCAATCCCGAATAAACAACAGTCACAATTAAAGAATACATCATACAGTTGTACCAATTTAGGAACATACAGCGCGGTTAATCTATAATCGAATGCAAATCTGTAAGGAACAGCAATGTTATATCAATTATCAAAAGGAACAGCAATGTGATACAAAGTTAAAATGATAACATAACACTCCTGTTGCAGATAACGATAGTATCCAGTCAAGTATATCTAATAGCGCTGATATGTAAAACAGTAAAGTGCATCAGATTACTGAACAGAGTAAAAGAAAGAAATCAAACCACACATGAAACATAAAGATATAATACAGCAGCAGGGTACTCCATCGGAGGCTGGGCCCTTAGCCGCGAGCGGATGCTGCTGGGTTACTTCAAGATCAAAGATGAAATGGCAACTAAATTTATATTAAAATATCAAAGCAGAGTTACAGTGGATTACAACAAGAAATCTCTCAATCTCTCAGCCATTATCCATTCTCTCTGCCATCCTCAATTCTGAATCTCTAATTCATCCTCAATTCCATCATTTGAATCCCTCTGAAATCACCCCCTCTCTGATCTCTGTTCTGATTTAAATAAAGAGAGATCAGAGAGCAGTTACAATCAAGATAAGTACAACATGATTTCTATTACAAAATTAGATTGTTTCCAACCAATTGATAAACAAGAAGATATATTTCCATCCAACTTTCAACAAGAGCAAGACGAATTTGGCTTTGCAGCTGAGATTTGGAGGACGGCCGCAACAACAAATCTGAGAAAATCGTGCTCAAAGAACCCTGCGTTTCTCTCAGTACAAGCCGAATTTGGGCAAACCATTCTTTGCTAAAGTTAATTGGGTCCGTTCTAGACAAAACCCATGTTCCAGATTTTCCAGATTCTGCTTCATTTGCTCAGAATCTCAACCGCAAAACCGTCACTTCTTATTCCAGCAAATTTCTGAGTTGGCACTTTTAATGATCAAGTCTTCAATCTGGAAATTATCTTGGAGGCTAAAAATGGTGAATAATATTACAACTGATTTATTAAAACTATCATTGATAAAATCACGCATAATCATCAGTTTATTAGAAATAAAGGAGAATAAATAATATTCATTCATAAGAGCATAAATCATTGTAAAATAGAATTATATGATAAATTATGACAAATGACGTGATGAAGAATGGTAGAAATGGGTGGAATAAGCATTCACAAGTGATAATAATAATGGCATATTAATGGCCCAACATACCCCCACACTCAATATATTGCATGTCCTCATGCAACAAAAAACTGAATATATTGCATGTCCTCATGCAACCCCAAGACAAAACCCATGTGTTAACCAAGGAATAAAAATTTGAGAACAAATGAATGTTTCTTTAATTAATGAATATTCAATTTTAGCAATCTTGATGAAGGCATAACAATTTTTACATTGACATTCAACTTATATGTATGAAGTTGCAGCAAAATATGATATAGATAACAGCAAACTTCATTAACCATTTTCTCAAAAACTACAAACCAGATTAAGTAAATTTACAATATATGAATGCCTCTATGATCCAAAAATCAGATCGTTTTGATGCACAGATCATGAGATATAAACAAAATGGTTGTAGGTGAGAGTGCATGATTTCCGAAATTTTATGAACTAATTTATCTTGAAATTGTCTGGATTTGTATTAATGATACGTCTGTGTTTTCCAAAAATCACAAGAATTGAGTTCATATTATGGAAATCAATTTCTACATTGAAATTGTATGCTTTAAATGAGAAAGAAAATAGAAAACATACATCATGCATAGCAATTCCTCCCCCTCTCTGAAAAATTAGCATGCCCTCATGCGATGCTAGAAAACAAATAGAGGTGGTTGGTACCAGCTATTGAATTCTATGCTTGGTGTAAAACAACATGGAAGAAGGGAGGTGTTGAGAAGGAATAAGAATAGCAATGGATGATAAAGAATATGAATGACGTGGTCATAAGAAAGAAATGAATGAAAGGAACACTCCCCCACACTCGAAAATGATATGCTGTTGAAAAAGGGGAAGTGGTAAAGATGTGGAATGAAGGATGATAAATAATGCTCAAAATGGATTTTCATTAAATTCTCCTAAATTCGTAATAAATCAGAAAATTATGCTATTTTACCTCGAGTTTTACCTCCAAAAAGAAAAATGTGAAATGACATATATGTATTGGCAGTTGTTGAAGCTGAGTTGGTGTGGAAAGTGATGCAAAAGGTGGAATCCAGGTAAGCACATCATGTCTGAAGAATTGTTCTCGTTCGCGAGCCTCTTCTGTTAAGTGCAATAGTGTGGTCATGCTACGAATAGAATTTTGCCCATACTTGTTGTTCTCCTGTAAACAAAGCACTATTTTGCATGCAATGTTCTTGAATCCATAGTGTTAGCTTTGAATAGCAACAGATAAGATGCATGCAAAATTTCAATTAGAAAAACTTATGTATACATGCAATACTAATATGTTGTCAAATCAACAAGGTATGGCAAAGTGCAGTAATCATATCGCATGTAATCCCATAATGCATACATTCCCCCCTCCAATTGGAAAATGGGTTCCATAACCATAAAGCATATGAAAGGGGTGGTGCTGACGGCAAGGCAATGGAATGAACAATATATCAGTAAATGAAGCAGAGTACACTTATCAATGATAGGACGGTGAAAGTTATGGTTATATTGAGAGCAAAGTGTGTAAAGATAGTTATGAATAAGAGATAGGACGCTTTGGATTGATGATAGTTTATGCAAAACGAAAAAGGACAACAATATGCTAAAAAGATGCTTTGCTGACGGTATTCTAGCTGAAAATGATGTGATTGATCTGAAAACAATTTCTCATGCATAAAGGTTCAAAACAGGGAAAAATTTGGAAATAACTTCTCTAATAAAAAGAAAAAAAAATAAGAAAAGGGTATTATAATAATAATTGACGATAAGATATAACTTCAATACCATAAGCAGAGCCGCTGCTGCCAGCAGGCGTCCATAGCCTCGGCAGGGTTGCTTTTTAACCCATATGAGCCAGGATCCTCAATTTATAAATGGAGAGTTACAGTGCTGTTCTACAGAAGAGATCAGTGTGCTGGCGTGGTAACCAGATAACCACACTGCCATTCACTGGGACGTAGCAAAAGTGATCAGGTCGGCTCATGATGAGACCTTCTGTTCCAAGGATAATTTGGCTATCCAATGGATCATAACCCTGGTGTGGTGGCCATAATGGGAATGTCACTTTGTTACAACCTTATGAACATGGTAGGATGGCTCGTAATGAGACCCCCTATCCGCCATCTGTGAACAAAATTTTGTTATTATTACACATTTTTATGATAAAAAGAGGGAGGCTCAGTACTCTTTAAGAGCAAGGATGGTGGAAGAAGTTGAACATGTCAATAGAAAAAAATATACCCATAATCTCATTTATTACAGACAGAGAAGATTATAACCAGGAAGGGTGGAACCAGCATGGTATTAAGATGATCAATCAATATCATGTTCAACAGAAAACAATGCAATAAAGTGATATATAAATAATTGTGTCCCTTTTGAAAAGAATCTATCATCAAGGAGCTGTCCTGTTAAAGATCATAACGTGAATGATTTAACTTTGCTTCAAAAGAATCCATAATTCTTGTCCTCATAAAAGTAGTGTACTTCATGCCATAAAAGGGAATCAGTAAAATGTGGTTGAGATGAATTAGGAATAATTCCACAAGAGGAAGGAAGGGTTGCTCTCGAAAATACTCCCAAAGTGTTGCTCTTTTGAAGGAACAGCAAAAACTCTCAAAAAGTGGTGTTCCGTGTAGGGAACAGCAAAGAAAATGGACACCAAAAAAAGCAAAAAAATATACACACAAAAAAAGTGTGAAAATGTGAATGCCGTTCCTTTGGAAAAAGGAACAGCAAAAACTAAAAGTGTCGTTCCTTTAGAAAAGGAACAGCAAAAACGCAAGTGTCGTTCCTTTGAAAAAGGAACAACAAAAATTAAAAGTGTCGTTCCTTTGAAAAAGGAACAGCAAAAACACAAGTGTCGTTCCTTTGGAAAAGGAACAGCAAAAATAAAAAGTGTCGTTCCTTTGGAAAAGGAACAGCAAAAATGAAAAGTGTCGTTCCTTTAAAAAAGGAACAGCAAAAACACAAGTGTCGTTCCTTTGGAAAAGGAACAGCAAAAATAAAAGGTGTCGTTCCTTTGGAAAAGGAACAGCAAAAACGCAAGTGCCGTTCCTTTGGAAAAGGAACAGCAAAAATGAACCATGAAAAAGGAACAGCAAAATGAACCATGGAAAAGGAACGGCAAAATGAACCGTGGAAAAGGAACGGCAAAATGAACCGTGGAAAAGGAACAAAAAAATGAATCATGAAGAAGGAACAGCAAAATGAACGGCTAACCCAAAAGGTGCTATTCCTTTGGAAAAGGAACATCAAAACGAAAATGTTGTCCTTTTGGAAAAGGAACAGCAGAAACAACAAAAGTGCACACAAATGTTGTCCCTTCAAAAAAGGAACAGCAAAATGCACAAGCATAAAATGCAAGCATGCAAAGAAGGAATTTGTTGTTCACTGTATTGATGTTGAAGATGAGTTATACTTTGAGTGAAGCAACACCCGAAACACAAAATATAAGAGAAATTAGAAAAGAAACAACAAAAAACAGTATGTAAATAAATAAATTAAGTTACAACAGCTATGATGTTATGTCAAAGAAATGATTTATTTGAAAAATGTTTTGGCAGCATGACATGGATTTTCAAATGGAAATCAATTCTTCATTTCTTCTATTATGAATCCGTTGGGTAATGATTTGGATGAAATTCCTTTGTTTCATTTAAAATTTCTTTCAAGAATCACTCGTCCATAAATTGACATTCTTTTTCTCCGAGGACCTGCAAAAAACGAGTGTCTACCTGCAATAAAACATTAAATCATGGAGAAAGAGAGGTGCACGGCTCCCCTAATCCAATAATTATGCAAAAAAACTAACAAGTAGTTACTCTGTAAAACAAATCCATGGAGAAAATAACAAAGTAAAATTTATTTGTCACTTGCGGGAGAGCAGTGGTCGACCATACTAACCAGCAGTGTTTTAATCACAACTTCTTTGTTTTTTGTCCAAATTGAGTGATTCCAAAGCTAAATGAGAGCTAATTCAAAGGTATATCTCCAGTAGAAACAGGTTTTAAAAATTCAATGATATGATATGTCAATTTTAGTTAGAACAACCTGCATAACAAAGTCATTTTCGATTACCCCACTTAGACCAACGGTTGATATTTCAAGAATAATGTTTTCGTTTGATGTCGGATTCAAATGATTCAAATTGGAAATGAAAGTAGATTCATTTTTTTATCTCCAATAGAAACAGGTTTTGAATAAAAGAAGAATTGATAGGTCAAATACTGTAAGGAACAACCGGAAAGACATAGTTTTAAGGGTGCTGATTTACGATAGACAGTCAGTATTTTGATCATAACATCCCCATACGATATCAAAAATGAGTGATTCCAATTGTATTGTAAACTAGATTCATAGGGGAATCTACCATAGTAATAGGTTTTAAAAATTCAAACATTTAGGCCTCCAAAAACGGACTGTTCCAACTCTGATCCTGAGCTGCCCGCTAGACACCCTATCAATGTTTTGCTTCTAACTTTTTCGTTTCAAATCCAAATTGAGTGGTTCAAATTGGGTTAGAAAGTAGAAATCAAGGGCCACCTAGGGTAGAAACAGGTTTTTAAAATATTCACTTTTGGTCCCTCAAAACATGACTGTCCCGACTGTTTTTCCAGAAATCTCATCAAGCCCGAAAGCAAAAAAAATGATATTTAACCATTTTTTTCATATTCATGATAAAAATGAATACAAGTGTTTGTAGAACTATTATTTTTATTATAAGTCATCTACATACACAAATGAATTAAAAAATTATCACCGATGTTGATTTCCATAGCATGTTGCAACAAAAAACAACTAGCTTTACAAAAATAAAAATAAAAAAGATGTTTTTGTTTTATTTTTTTATTTATTTTATTTTCTCCACTATCCTACTCTTCTTTGAGAATCGAATATGTTTATGTATAAGAGTACTTCCAGTGGAATTATTTTAGAATTAAGGCTTGACGTATGCACATACCCAAATTTGAAAAATGCATGTTGATAAAAATTAGGGTATGAGAAGCCAACTTCCCTTGAAAAGATGGTATCAAAAATTGTTGAAGTATGGAGTGATGATGCAAACACGTGATGGAGTGAAACCAATCTTCAATATATCCGTTCCTTTCTTGATTTCCCATCATACCATGAAGTTCTTGAGCTTTTAAAATGGTTTGTTGGTGCAACCTACAAGAAACCTCATTTTCTTCCATAGCTTCTACAATTTTTGAATTTAAAACATTCTTAATCCCATCGTAAATTTTCTCTAATGGCACATGTGAGATAGAATGTGTGGGAAGGTTGGGTAAATTTGACAATCCAACGCTGTAAGCATGTTGTACTGGTTTATTATGGTGAGGGTGTGGAATTAGTTAAGCAGGAAATTCAAAAGTAGAAATGTTGGGCAGTTTCTTACCATAACAGAAGATGTTCTTCATGTGTTCCTTCGAAGCTCCTCCTTCCAATGTTCCTGTCAATTAGTTAGTGAAATGGGTGGTGCTTACATCACCACTTGAGTGAAATCATGTGATTTATTTTTCAAAATTTCTATTTTTTCCTAGTCATTCACACGAAAATTCAAACATCTATCTCTACCCAACAAAGCAACAACAAATCTGTTAGGAAAGCGGACAGTGGAGCAGGGCTTTTACATGCTCCGCATGCAGGTTCTTACCTTCCGATTTTAAGATCCAACTCTTCCCTAGCAGGCACTCATCAGATTCACACTACTCTTTAGAAATGGCTACACTCTCCCCGGCAACGGCGCCAAAATGTGGAGCGATAAAAAGGGTCTTTTTAACTCCTAATTACCTTCACATTAATTATCAACCCAGGGACGACTTTTTATTTCAAGAGTGTACTCAGTTTGAGGCGGCTATTTACTCAAGAGTAATGTTTTGTAGTATAGTGCTTAAAAGCTACAAAAGTAAATGAATGCTTGAAAAAGAAATCTAACAATAACATAAACTCAAATGCTCTAAAATCCAACTATTCACTCAGCAAACATCAATTGAGGATACAGTAGCAATAACTCATTCCTCTATAGATTGATGCAATTGAAATCAAACCGGAACAAGACAATCAATCTGGGAACGAGGAAGCAATAACCAATGTTCTCTACAGTTGACAGTCCTGCTCTAAAGCAATCAAAAGGAAACCAAACTTGAACTAAAGCTACCATTGAAAGTAAACTAGGAAAACTCTTTAAAAGCAAACTAGTGCAATTAATCAATAGAAATGAACAACAAAGTAAATGGGTGCATGTCTACAACTTAACTACTTCAAAAGGCTAAATCACACCAAGCATTGCATCAACCGAAGGTTCGGTAGCAATAACCCATCCTTTTCATAACTGATGAGAACAAATCCGAGGTCTGGGAGCTAGGTAGCAGATGCTGGGGCTCACTACAGCCTGAGATCGTCCTTGATGAATGTAAATCAAATGGCAAGTAAAGGAAATAATAATGAAATAGAACAGCACATCAGCCAAGGGTTTGGTGGCAATAACCTATCCCTTTCATAACTGATGGGAGCAGATCAGAGGTCTGGGAGCCAAATAGCAGAAGCCGACACTCACTACAGCCTGAGTCTATCCTTAAGAAATGGCAAGTAAATGAAACAACAAATCAGCAATCTTGAAATAGACCAGCAATTGAAATGAAACAACAATTCAGAAATGGAACAGCAACTAAATATGAATGTACAACAATCCAAATCAAGCACGCAACACACTTATCATTAAAAGGGACAGTAATCTGAGCTTCGATACAATATGCATGAATCACAGTTATAAAGTAACAGCAATTGTAACGGAACAGCAATCCCGAATAAACAATAGTCACAATTTAAGAATACATCATACAGTTGTACCGATTTAGGAACATACAGCGCGGTTAATCTATAATCGAATGCCAATCTGTAAGGAACAACAATGTTATATCCATTATCAAAAGGAACAGCAATGCGATACAAAGTTAAAATGATAACATAGCATTCCTGTTGCAGATAACGATAGTATCCAATCAAGTATATCTAATAGCGCTGATATGTAAAACAGTAAAGTGCATCAGATTACTGAACAGAGTAAAAGAAAGAAATCAAACCACACATGAAACATAAAGATATAATACAGCAGCAGGGTACTCCACCGGAGGCTGGGCCCTTAGCCGCCAGCGGATGCTGCTGGGTTACTTCAGGATCAAAGATGAAATGGCAACTAAATTTATATTAAAATATCAAAGCAAAGTTACAGTGGATTACAACAAGAAATCTCTCATCCATTATCCATTCTCTCTGCCATCCTCAATTCTGAATCTCTAATTCATCCTCAATTCCATCATTCGAATCCCTCTGAAATCACCCCCTCTCTGATCTCTGTTCTGATTTAAATAAAGAGAGATCAGAGAGCAGTTACAATCAAGATAGTACAACATGATTTCTATTACAAAATTAGATTGTTTCCAACCAATTGATAAACAAGAAGATATATTTCCATCCAGCTTTCAACAAGAGCAAGACGAAGTTGGCTTTGCAGCTAAGATTTGGAGGACGGCCGCAACAACAAATCTGAGAAAATCGTGCTCAAAGAACCCTGCGTTTCTCTCAGTACAAGCCGAATTTGGGCAAACCGTTTTGCATTAAAGTTAATTGGGTCCGTTCTAGACAAAACCCATGTTCTAGATTTTCCAGATTTTGCTTCATTTGCTCAGAATCTCAACCGCAAAACCATCACTTCTTATTCCAGCGAATTTCTGAGTTGGCACTTTTAATGATCAAGTCTTCAATCTGGAAATTATCTTGGAGGCTAAAAATGGTGAATAATGTTACAACTGATTTATTAAAAATATCATTGATAAAATCACGCATAATCATCAATTTATTAGAAATAAAGGAGAATAAATAATATTCATTCATAAGAGCATAAATCACTGTAAAATAGAATTATATGATAAATTATGACAAATGACGTGATGAAGAATGGTAGAAATGGGTGGAATAAGCATTCACAAGTTATAATAATAATAGCATATTAACGGCCCAACACTAAGTTCCTGGCATTAAAGCTTAAGCCCTTGGTTGGTCGTATGGAGTCCTTCGTGAAGGACTCTGCTTCCTTCATTAAAGAGCTCAAGGACATCAAGCTTGACCCTGGGAACATTCTTGTTAGTTTTGATGTTGTTTCCCTCTTCACTTGCATCCCTATTAGTGAGGCCATGGAGGTGATCAACCGCCTAACAGATCCTGACACTACTAAGTTGGTTGAAATCTATCTCACTTCTACGTTTTTTTGTTTTGAGGGAGAGTTCTTCGAGCAAATCGGTGGGGTTGCCATGGGCTCACCCCTTTCCCCTGTCGTTGCTAATCTTTTCATGGAAGATTTCAAGTCCAAGGCTCTAAACTCTTCCCGGCTCTTCCCTAAGCTTTGGAGAAGATATGTGGATGACACCAATGTTATATGGTCTCACAGCCAAGAAGAATTGGATCTCTTCTTCAATCATCTCAATAATCAATCCTCTGCCATTAAGTTCACTATGGAGCAGGAGGTCGATGGTTGCTTTCCATTCCTCGATATTCTTATTTCTAAGAATAGTGATGGTTCCCTTGGCCACCAAGTTTTTTGGAAGAAAACGCATACTGAGTAGTATCTTCGCGCCAGTTCCCATCATTTCCCGGCTCAAAAGATGGGTGTTCTCAATACCCTTCCTACTTGGGCTCTAAAGATCTCGGATAAGAAGAGTTTTGAGAAAGAAAAATCCCATCTCCTTGATGTCTTTGTTGAGAATGGTTATAGTAGATTCATGGGTCAGAGGCCTTTCCTTAAAGCTTCCAAGAATTCGCTGTCTCAACGAGAAACAAAGGAGCGAGTTCCTGGTGTCCATCTTCCGTATGTTCAGGGGACTACTGATAAGATTGGTAGGATTCTCAGGACGCATAGTGTCCCTGTGACCTTTAGCCCCCTGAACACTATTCGCATGTCCCTCCGATCAGCGAAGGATCCTATCGACCCTAAAGATATGAAAGGTGTGTACTTGATCCCCTGTTCCTGTGGGACCCCCTACATTGGGGAAACTGGTCGCTCCATTAATCAGAGGATTAGTGAGCATGCTGCAGACCTTAAGCATGGGCGAACTAAGTCTTCCGCTTTAGCTGAGCATGCTGAGAAAACCAATCATCATGTTTGTATTGAGGAAGCTAGTGTTATTGCTAAGGTTTCGCACTTCCATCATCAGAAATTTAGGGAGGCGCTGGAGATTGAAAAGAGGCCGAATAATCTCAATAGAAATGATGGCTAGAAAATCAGTCGGTGTTGGGTCCCAGCACTCTCGACCTAGACGTCCTTTTTTTTAATTTATTAATTTTTATTTTTATTTTTATTTTTATTTTTATTTTTATTTTTATTTTATTTTTATTTTTATTTTTATTTTTATTTATTTATTTATTTATTTATTATTTATTTATTATTTTATTTATTTATTTATTTGTTCTTATTTTTTATTTTTTTATTCATTTATTTATTTTATTTTTTTTATTTTTTTTTGAACTTACTTTATTATTTTTAAGTTGACTTATATAATAAAAAAATTTCATTCATACCTTCTCTTTCTTTTATATTCATTTATCTATATAGTCCTGTTTTTAATTCCTCTAATACTAATTTAACTTACTATTTTTAATTATTTATTTAACATAAAACTTTAATTATTTATTAATAATTTTTAACTAACTATTATCATTAAATTATTTTTATTTATTTTATTTTAAGGGATTGGTCCCCCTAGGGTAATTTTTTCCCTTAAATATAATTTTTAATTATTTATTTTAACTAACTATTATCATAAATTATTTTAATTACTAATTTAGCATAACATTTCAATTATTTAACTAACTATCATCATAAAATTATTTATTAATAATTTTTACTAACTATTATCATAAAATTATTTTTATTTTATTTATTTTAGGGATTGGTCTTCCTAGGGTAATTTTCTCCCTTAAATATATTTTTTAATTATTTAGTTTTAACTAACTATTATCTGAATTAATTTTTACATATTATTTTAATTATTTATTAATATTTTTAACTAACTATTATCATAATATTATTTTTATTTATTTTATTTTAAGGGATTGGTCCCCCTAGGGTAACTTTTTCCTTAAATTATTAAAAGAAAAGAGTTTTGATCCCAGTACCTAGTCCAAAGTAGTTGTTGGTCTTTTTAGCCGTTGGAGGCTCTGCTCTGTCTATTTAACTTGCTAAGCTGGATCTGTTTCTTCAACTTGTCCTAACGATGAACCACACTGGTTGGTTCGAAACACGTCGACAAATGATGTTTCATGTGATCTTCGCCGAAAAATCTTTTGTAAACTTGATATGGATCACAGAAGCCTTAACTCTACTATTGTTTCAACCTCGTTAAAAAATGAAACAATGGTTACGAGGATAGTTCTTTTTCTTGTGTCAACCTCGTTAAAAAATGAAACAATGGTTATGAGGATAGTTCTTTTACTATGTCAACCTCATTAAAAAATGAAACAACGTATGAGCATAGTTCCTTGTCTTGTGTCAAGCTCATTAAAAAGTGAAATAATGGTTATGAGGATAGTTCTTTTACTGTGTCAACCTCATTAAAAAATGAAGCACATCCCATTTCCAAATCTAGTCTTTGATTAAGATCTCGTAAAATCCTAGTCGAGTCTTTCAAAGATCTCGAAAGTGAACCTTCATTCCATCCACCTAGTTAACTGAAATGAAGCTTGGGGGGCATGTACCTCGATTGAGTCATTATGCTGGGGGCATGCAGACTTATAGCCATCATAGTTTTTCGTTTCAATCTTGTGTAAACATGAAACCGAATCCAAGCAGAGTTCTCCGTGGTTCAAGCTTGTGTAAAAATGAACCCATGCCCAATTTACATCTAGATGAGCCTTGGTTGTTTCATTCCATCTCCCCCATATCTTTGGCCGATCATATGCTTTCACTTGGTTGTTTCTCCTTTCCTGAGTGACCGTAGCGATGAGTGGTTTTATTAGCTAGCCTCTTGGCCATTACATGTTTTGAGCAGTTCCTCCATTGCTGGAACCAATTGCTACCCTTTATACCACTCGTTCCTCCAGGACAAGTCACCTTTAAGATTTTTTCTCGACTCGTTAAACTCATATGAAAAGATTGTCGAGTATTTTTTCCTTTTGACTCGTAAAAGAGAATAAAATGGGGGGTCCGCTTTTAGCTCTTTTTCGACACTTTGAAAGCGAAAAGATGTTCGAGCCCTTGTCATTTCAAACTCATTAACGGATGTGAAACGTTGTGCGCCCAATATAATTTTACCCCTTTTTCAGGCTGGGGGGCACTATTTACGAAAAAGGTACTCCTTGACTGAAATGGTCAAGCAATTCTCTCAAGTATTGTTTTCTACCTTTTCGGACCTGAGAGACACAAATGTATGAAAAGGGACCATATGGAGTTTTCTTTCGTGTGTCTTTTTCAAACTCTCTAAACATGAAAAAGATACCAAGTTATACCTTTGTCAGACTTGTTAAACTATTAAATGGCATCAGATTCATCGCCATGATGAACATGAGCTTCTCCTTCCTATGGCTCATTAAATTTACTAGGTTGGATTCATCCGAAGGATGAAGTTACAGTGCAAGCATATGCTATCCCCTTCAAGCTTGAAATTAAAAAATAATTGAGGTACTCGCCAAAAATGGTGGGGGGCAAATTTGGAAATCTATCAGTGGTGTCGGAAGCTCACTCTTGAACATGACACTCTTTGCTTCGTGTCAGGTTGGGACATCCTCCTTTGTATCGTTGACTTTCCTGGGTTTGGGCTGTTCATTTTTTCCTTCCATTTGATCTCTACCACGTCATCATGACCACCGATCCCATGGATCTAAAAGCTGCCAAACTTCCAGTTGTGTCGTTGATATGTTCAAGAGTTGTCCTTCTGCAGTTACACTTACCTTGGGTTCTCATTATCATCCAAAATCATTTTTCATCGTCTCGTCTCGCATCGATGATGTGGGATTCATTATGGCCATCCTTCGACACAGTCGCTTTCCATCGAATTTAGCTCATTATCCGGGAAGTTGACCGAGAGACTCCATTCCAGTACCTTAGAGCTTGCATGCCCTAATGGCAAGTTCTTCGCACTCAACGACAAGTTCACATCATTGGCTTTCAATCGAGTGATTCCACGAGTGTTTGACTCCAGTTCCTGTATTCACATTCCATGAACTGTGCTGATAGTACCTTGAGGGCCAGTGTCATTATTGGTGATTTATCTCATGCTTGTTAATAGTTTACATCATTGACTGGTAATGAAGATACTTTCTAGCATGTTTGACATCAACACATTTATTCACATGCTAGAATCTGTACTTTGATCGAGTCATATTAGAGTGCAAGACCCTGGACTCAGATCACACAAGTCTAGGTTGTGAAGTTGTGTGACATGGTTTATGATGATATGCATGTCTCTTTCAGATGGCTAGCTACAATCAAACCATGAGTTATCATATGTGATCCTTCTTATTATTGGATGGTTGTGACCATACCTTGGTTTCATTGTGCTCCTCTTTGATGGATGGTTGCACCCATACCTGGATCCATTTACATGATCACTTTCTGGATGGCTATGTCCATGCCATGATTCATGTATCATTTGACAGACATCTCAGTTTATGTATATGTATCTGTACTTTCTTGGAGGTTTTCCGATGGCAGGTTGGTTGCCCGCACTAATTTATAAAGCATTCCATCCCTCATTCAATCTCAGCCTTCACGCTTTAGGGGGCATCTGTTACACAACATTTTGTCACTGTCCCTGTACTGCCCATTCCTTGATCCTGGAGGACCTCTACAGTGAACCCCGCATGCTTTTCCTTTATGGAGAAACTCTCATTATGTTCCTCCCCATGAGCAGATCATTTCCATTTTTCATCTGTTGTGGCCACAACTACCACCGTATTAAAACATGCTCTAATAGCAAATTTTGAATGGGTCCCCTATAAGTTTGATCTATCATCTCTCTGAATGATCCTTTTCATCCTAGTGATTTTAACTCTATGAAGAGCCAAATCTTCCATTCACAAATGGTGAAAGCCCCTTAACAAATCCCTCACACATAACCTTGTTAATCCCTTCATTCATATGCTCATCGGGGTTTGTTTAGCTTCAAAAATCCTTCATCACATCATTGTCCCATTATAATCACTTTACAAAGGAAACACTTCGCAAAATACATATATCCTACCTCTTTCGCTTATCACATTCAATCTGGGCACATAATGCATGCCATAAGGCACTGGACCCGACAGTGTTATGAACCACAATATATATATTTTTGGGTCCGAAAGCCCGTCGCATATCGCAATCGGCCTAAGTCCAAGGTTTATATATATGTATATAGTGCGCCTATGTCTGTCGAACCCACCGATCCTATTATATATATATATATATATATATATATATATATATATATCAGGTCCGGTGTTAATCACTTATCGCTATCGGCCCTGTCCCAAAGCCCATGTACATATAGCTCGCTTCCATCGGCCGGACCCGATGGTTTTATCAACCACGATATATATATATATATATATATATATATATATATATATATATATATATATATATATATTATATATATATATATATATATATATGTATGTATATATATATATATATATATATGTATGTATATCTATGTATATATATATATATGTATATCTATGTATATATATATATATGTATATCTATGTATATATATATATATATATGTATATATATATATATATATATATATATATATATATATATATTGGGTCCGGAAACCCCATTGCATATCGCATATCGGTGAAGCCCGGGGGTCATGTGGTTAGCAGAGAGGTGAGAGCCTATATGCTCGATTATATAAAGTTTGAGGTCCAGCCTAAGTGATCGGGGCAGAATTTTCTGTGTTTTCCCATGTTTTTCAAAATTCACGATATAACAAGGGAACGGGGTCTTAGTGCAAAAGGTAGGCCTGTGGAGTCCTGATAGTGTAATCGCACATCGAAGTGGTGGAAGGCATGGGTGTTCTAACCCATGGAGGAGACGATACCCGATTGCGATTAAAGGAAGCCCTCGAAAACCATGCCCAACCTATGGATTGAGCGGGAGATTATGTGTTGCCTGTGTTTTATGTGTTCATCCTTTTCGCGCTTACTCCCGTAGTTTATAAAAGTTAATGAAGGCAGCGTTATGTTATGTGTGAATATTTTTGTTATAATGTTTGCAATCATGAAGCTAATCATAGCTATCCTTTCAGGTGAGAAGTAAAGGATGCAGGAGTGGATACGAAAAGCGATATATACAAAAGCATTGTGTTTGAAGGTGTGGCCTCAAGCGTTCCTGGTCGGGATCCCACACGTGGCCTATACATTTCGAAAGTAAGGTTATCCCAGTCTTCGTTATGGGAGCACAACATACAGTCACCCTTGTTACCAACATCTGTTCACTTCCTCAGGAAATGAATCGATCCAGCCATTATGCTTTCTATGTGTCAGCGGTCACGCTAATGATCCTATCTCTGTGTACTCGATTTGCATATTGGATACAGTGGGAAGATGAAGAGGTAAGGCAAACCTAGAGTTAGGGGCGTGTGCATAAGTATTACCTCCGAAGAGGAGAAGGGGCTTTTTGGGCTTGGAGAAAAACAGTTTTGATTTATTGTGAATAAAGGGGACTGTTTAGTTCAAGAAGGGGCCATAGTTTCAGACTCATTGTATTGTTTTAGATCAGAGTGTTATTACTGGCATGGATGTAAATGTGATTTTTATTTATGCATATTTATGACTTACAATTCACTATTAGTCTTGTTAAATTGAATGTGATTCAGTTTCATGGTTAACTTGTGAATGGTCCCTAATTTGAAACTAAGTTAAACATCAATTACAAGTTTTAATTCCATAGAAGAATGTGGATTCCTATATGAGTGATTGGATTGCAATAGAGCTTTAATACAGTCTTGTCCAGCTGTGAATTCAGTGATTGATTAATTTGGACTTGAATCTATACATGATGTTTAATATTCTTTATCGCTCTCCTGCCAAACATATATATGATGTTTAAACCTCTGTATTATGCTTCTGCAGAATAGACTAGGATAGATAAGACTAGATTAGAGTAGTTAGAAGTAGTATAGATAGGATTTAATACATAGAGGTTAGTTGTTTTATTTTGTTGATTTAATTGAAGTTTTCCTCCCAGAAGCAATCTTTCGACATGTTCAAACAGTTTACGGAGTCCCTTAAAACCCGTCAGATCTAGCCATTCCAAAAAAAAGTAGGTCTAATTTGGGCTTGCGATCGGGTTAGTTCCCCTTGTTGGCATTACGCACATTAGCCATGTCAACAAATTGGTGCTAGAAGGAGGGCCTGAACTGCCATCCCCATCTTTTCAAGATTTCATATATAAGTGCCACGCATGGATTCAAAAGGATTAATGTATGGATTGTAAAGGTCGGAGAGATCTTGCCACACATTTGAAAGAGCTTCATTTTGAAGAAACAAATACCCCTCTAAGTCCTATTTCCCGGTCACCCAAGGAAGAGAGATTTTGGGATTATCCTGTCACTCAGGAACAACCAGTCAGAACACTTACTCGGGCTTACGCTCGTTCCCTCTCTCAGCTTCCCATCTTTCACTCTTTACCTCCGACAACTAAGAGAAAGGCAAGGATATTTATCTTGAGCGAAGATACATCTGCAGCCACTTCTCTTGAAGATATTGTGCTAGAATCCTTGCAAAGTATCGACACCCCTTGGGAAGAAATTCCTTAGGATTCCCCTTTTAGAGGCAAATCCTCGCTTGATTTTTAGAATCCTAACGGAGAAGCATCCAACCAAAACTTCCCTATCCATAATATGGCCAATGTTCCCCCTCCATGTGGGAATCAGCCTCCACCTCCTCCCCCGGGTGGGAATCAACCCCCACCTCCTCTGGGAGTACTCCCTCCCTGGCTTGCATAGGATGTTGTAGCAGTACCTGGGCAGCAACATCCCTTACCCAAAAATGCAGAAAGAGTGTTACCTAATTTCGACCCTGAGCGGGGAGATACCACTGATAACCATATTCGCTCTTTCTTCCTAGCCTTGTGCAGGTTGGGGGTCGCTGATGAAGATGTGGTGTGCCGCCTATTCTCTTTTACTTTGACTGGTGTAGCCTCCACATGGTATTTTAGCTTGAGAATAGGTTCAATCACCTCTTGGGATGTTTTTCAGTAGGTCTTTTTAGACAAGTTTAGTGATGAAAAAACACCTACAGCCTTAGTTTTAGATCTATCCCATCTGAAAATCGAAACCAACGAGAAAGTCAAGGATTTTAACATCCGATTCAACACTCTATTCAACAGAATCCTAGCCACTGCTAGACCTACTGACGAAGTGCTCATGGAGTTCTATGTCTCTGCTTTCCCTGTCCCTACAGCGATGTGGGTTAAAAGGAGTAATGTGAAAACCTTACAAGGTGCTATCAATGAAGCGGTGAAATTTGAAAATGAAATGATCAACCTCACATGTCATTATACAACTGAAGTGAAGAAAGCCTCCCAATCATCCAAGAAGAGTAGTGGGAGTGGCAACAAAGTGGCTGAGACCAAAGAAAAGGATGCCACAGATGTGGAAGGTTTGCATCGAATCATGAAGAAACTAACAAGCACAATCATCGATATGAAAAGAAATGCTGGAGAGAGTACAAGTGGGAATGGAGGAGATTATAATAACAAAAAGCCCTTCAAGCCTTTCTATCGTAAGAAAATAGAAGGTGGTCATGGTCAACTTGCATTGCCTGCTCCACCTAATGAAGGGGCTTTAAACATAGAAGATTTGGCTCTTATTGGATCGCTCCTTAACAAAGAAGAATCTATACTGGAGCTCGCACCAGAACAAGGAGATGAGGACGAATACCAAGTAGAAGAACCCTCGAAGGAGGAAACCAAAATTAATGTGTTGTGGGATTTCCATAGTAATGAGAATGACAACGAGGGAGATAACACCGTAGAAAACAACGCTAATAAAATCCACACACGAAATAAAGGGTTGCTCCCAGGTGCGACAAAGCCCATAGATCGGACCAAGCAAGAGGTACGCCCTATGAAAACATCCTCTCCTGAAGTTTATGTTTGAAAAGATAGATCTAGTGGTGATTCCAGGAATACCCTAGTTGCAAACCATCCAGAAAAGGATAAGACATCTCCCACTGCAACTAAGGCGACTCAAGATGGTAAACTCCCATCTAAGAATGCAAAAACAGGTATGTTTACCCTGCCCTATCCCATTTATAACATTGACTAAAATATTGTAGATGATCTCAAGAAGTCTAGGGCTAATATCACATATTTTGACTTGTTAGAATTAACACAGCAAAGAGATTTGTTGTTGTAAGGTATGAATGAGCGGAACTGCAAAGCCCCCGCTACCTCAAGCACCCAAACCAAAAGGCCAATATCCAAACCTGTAAGTACCTCTAGTGCATCCCAAATACCATCATCTATGGAGGCCACTAAATAAAATAAATCGAAAACCCCAAGAAGTCAGTGCAACCATGATAGGTAGGAAATTAAAATCTATGACTCTACTATTCCTTATCATGTCTGAAATCCTCAACATGAATGTACACAATTGCCTGGTAGATTCTGGTGCCTCATCCACCGTTATGCCTTACATTGTTGCTAACAGACTATGGCAGTGCCCAAGAAAACTGGAACTCGAATTATGCAATTGGACAGAACAAATGTGAAAGTAATTGGGGAATTAAAATATGTGTTGATTCGGATGGCCGCTAAACCACAGTACACACAAGTCATTGATATAGTGGTGGTCGACATACCCGAGGCTTATGGAATGCTGCTTAGTAGGGACTGGTCATCAAATCTCTATGGATATTTCTCAACTGATTGGTCCCATCTCTTGCTACCTCAAATGGGAAAAGGTGATATGCTGAGAGTCAATAGAGAAAGATACATGAAATATGTGGTAACGGAACTAAATAGCCCCAATGAACTTGTAATGTTCTATAACTCTATCCTTGGGAATTATAGTTTCAATGTTTATGCCACGGAAACCTGTCTCAAAGAATGCCATGCGGAAATAGTCAAGGAGGCTTTGACAAACACATAGTTGGAAGAAAGAATTAAACACCCCCATAATCCAACTGATGAGATATCTTGTATTATAATAGATGATAGGATTAGTTTTGTAGATAGTAGTCCAATTGATGTAACATTAGTTTCTACATTTTGGACACTTTATTTTGATGTATCTAATTACTTTGAAGGTGCAGGTGCTAGAAACATTCTCATCAACCCTCAAGGGAACCAGCATCTGATGGCCAGCTGTTTGGAGTTCACGTGCACCAACAACATGGTAGAATATGAAGGATTGCAACGGGGCCTGAAAGGGGCCATTGATGTGAAAGTGAAAAATCATATAGTTGGTGATTCCCTGATAATTGTACCCCGGGTAAGGAAAAGGATATACTGCAATTCGCCACACCTGGTTAAGTACCAATATGAGGTATGGAGCTTAATTGATAGTTTTGATTCTTTTACTATCTCATACCTACCTCAAAGGCAAAACCAAGATGTCGATCGAGTGGCTGGAATGGCTGGAAAACTCTTACCTAATCTTAGATTGAAGAAGAATAAATTTTATGTTGAATTAGTTTTCAGACCGCCCGTACCTAATAACCTCTCAAACTGGCAAGTGTTTGAAGGTGACAATCAAACCCTGGAGTTCTTGCACTGCGGAAAGGCATTTGAAAATACATTCATCAATGGAAAGGAGCAAAAGTGTATACTCACGGTAACTAAACACTTCAATAGATGGACCAAAGCCATCTCGCTTCGTAAATTTAATGAGGACGAGGTAACATCTATTATAGAGAAACCTATCATCAACAAGCCTGGCATCCCTTACGCTCTCATACTTGATAATTATCCTTACCATTCATCTCTAAAATTGACTGGATGTGCTATTAATAAATCAACCCGCATAAGGCACGCATCAGACTAGTATCCCCGAGGAAACGGAAAGCTAGTGCTAAACTGAGGCAAGTTGAGTAAGCCGAAAGGTGGCCACATGAAGTTTCAACACTTATGGTTGGGCTTGTTCCAAGTTGTGGAAAAAATTGGTCATGAAACCTACAAATTGAAAACCTTGCAGGGAGAAGCTAAAAAACTCCCTGTTAATAACCAGCATCTCAAAAGATAATTCTAGTGGCCACCAAATGGTGGCTACTTTCGGAGTAGGTTAGAATCCATCTCATTTTTGTTGTTATTTTAGTTGTATTTCTATCCTTTCTTTTGTTTTCTGCCAAGTTCATTTTCCTATTGTTCTGAATTACATTCCTTTCAGCTAGCTGATTGTAGTCCTCCAATCTCATTCTACCTTTCAGATCTACCCTCACTCACTACTCTCAGCCTTTCCCTTCCTCATTAACTTGCTGATGATTCTGTTGTTCCTAAATCCATCATTTCCCCGCAAATCAAACAAACTTTCTATCAGCCCATGAGCACCTGAGAATCAGCAGTGGAATGCAAACTGAAAACCCTCATTGGAATCTACTGGGAACTATGTGAGATCTATTGATAACTTGGATATCTAGAGCATGTAGGGTCATCTTTATAAAACAAAAAAATGTGTAACTACAGCTAGACTGGCATGGAGGAATGCTCCATTTAAATAAATCCCACTCAGACCTAGCCTATACTTGCCTGTAAGGTTTACAGTCATTCTCCATTGGTCCAATCCACCACACTAAATGGTCCAATACCTGTTACTCACAAGTAAACCTCCTTTCATGGGCTAAGCTCACTGTCTCATACCCTGTGGCAAATCTAATTTTGCTCTAGTCCTTGTGCCTGAAACTGGAAGGACTTATCTAAAAAGAAATGAAATGTCAAGTCCTTGTGCCAATCTGGAAGGACAGGTTGTTTGGGAAGCCGGTTAGAGTAAGGACGTGCCAATCTGGAAGGACAGGTTGTTTGGGAAGCCGGTTAGAGTAAGGACTGTTGCTAGGCTCAGAGTACTAGTTGACACAGCAAGCCCAACCTTGCTTAAGCGGTTTAAAAATATGGCATGATCCATGACTGCGCCCCATTCAATCAATGAAAATATAGCACTGAAATTCTCATATAAAGTGCAAGAAAAACATGTCTACATCAAGCTTGATGAGCAATAAAGAGCTGAGGTACACACCTAAAAAGGTATGGACAGACCAGTGAGGGCCCAAAAAGGATTTTTGAAAGTGGGAAACAGGTAAAGGAAGGTCAGTAAACCCCATAATACTGCCATTGGAGAATGCCTGTCAAAATCATATCAGTAAGTAGAAGCTATTTGTCTCTATCCCTCCTAAAGAAGTTAATGTTTAAGTGGAACCCATGCTTGTCCACCTATATAGTTTGTATTTCAAGTTTATCTTAACATCCTGATGTTTAATTGATCCGAAGGTTATTTGGAAACAGAGATAACTGGTTCGCCCAGCGGTTCGCCATTTTTTGTGGCCACAACTACCACCCTATTAAAACATGCTCTAATAGAAAATTTTGAATGGGTCCCCTATAAGTCTGATCTATCATCTCTCTGAATGATCCTTTTCATCCCAGTGATTTTAGCTCTATGAAGAGTCAAATCTTCCATTCACAAATGGTGAAAGTCCCTTAACAAATCCCTCACACATAACCTTGTTAAGCCCTTCATTCATATGCTCATCAAGGTTTGTTTAGCTTCCAAAATCCTTCATCGCATCATTGTCCCGTTATAATCCCTTTACAAAGGAAACCCTTCGCAAAATACATATATCCTCCCTCTTTCGCTTATCGCATTCAATCTGGGCGCTTAATGCATGCCATAAGGCACCGGACCCGACAGCATTATATCGGGTCCGGTGTTAATCGCTTATCGCTATTAGCCCTATCCCAAAGTCCATGTACATATAGCTCGCTTTCGTTTACTGGACCCGATGGTTTTATCGACCACAATATATATCTATATCTATACATATATACATACATATATATATATATATATATATATATATATATATATATATATATATATATATATATCGGGGCTGGAAACCCCATTGCATATCGCATATCGGCGGAGCTCAGGGGTCATGCAGTTAGCGGAGAGGCGAAAGTCGGACCTGACGATGATTATATGCCTAATTATATAAAGTTTGAGGTCTGACCTAAGTGATCGGGGTGGAATTTTCTGTGTTTTCCCATGTTTTTCAAAATTCACAATATAACAAGGGAACAAGGTCTTAGTGCAAAAGGCAAACCTATGGAGTCCCGATAGTGTAATCGCACATCGGGGCGGTGGAAGGCATGGGTGTTGTGACCTGTGGAGGAGCCGATACTTGATTGTGATTAAAGGAAGCCCTCGAAAACCATGCCCAGCCTATGGATTGAGCAGGAGATTATGTGTTGCCTGTGTTTTATGTCTTCATCCTTTTCGCGCTTACTCCCATAGTTTATAAAAGTTAATGAAGGTAGCATTATGTTATGTGTGAATATTTTTGTTATAATGTTCGCAATCATGAAGCTAATGATAGCTATCCTTGCAGGTGAGAAGTAAAGGACGCAGGAGTGGATTCGAAAAGCCATATATATAGAAGCATTGTATTTGAAGGTGTGGCCTCAAGCGTTCCAGGTCAGGATCCCATGCGTGGCTTGTACATTCTGAAAGTAAGGTTGTCCCAATCTTCATTATGGGAGTGCAACATACAGTCACCCATGTTACCAACATCTGTTCACTTCCTCAGGAAATGAATCGATCCAGCCATTATGCTTTCTACATGTCAGCGGTCACGCTGACGATCCTATCCCTGTGTACTCTATTTGCATATCGAATACAATGAGAAGATGAAGAGGTAGGGCAGACCTAGAGTTAGGGGTGTGTGTATAAGTATTACCTCCAAAGAGGAGAAGGGGCTTTTTGGGCTTGGAGAAAAACAGTTTTGATTTATTGTGAATAAAGGGGACTATTTGGTTCAAGGAGGGGCCGTAGTTTCAGACTCATTGTATTGTTTTAGATCAGTGTTATTACTAGCATTAATGTAAATGTGATTTGTATTTATGAATATTGATGACTTACAATTCACTATTAGTCTTGTTAAATTGAATGTGATTCAGTTTCATGGTTAACTTGTGAATGGTCTCTGATTTGAAACTAAGTTAAACATCAGTTGTAAGTTTTAATTCCATAGAAGAATGTGGATTCCTATATGAGTGATTGGATTGCAATTTAGCTTTAATACAATATTGTCCAGTTGTGAATTCAATGATTGATTCATTTGGACTTGAATCTATACATGGTGTTTAATCTTCTTTATCACGCTCCTGTCGAACATATATATGATGTTTAAACCTCTGTATTATGCTTCTGCAGGATAGACTCGGATAGCTAACACTAGATTAGAGTAGTTAGAAGTAGTATAGATAGGATTTAATACATAGAGGTTAGCTATTTTATTTTTTTGATTTAATTGAAGTCTTCATCCTGGAAGCAATTTTTCGACATGTTTAAATAGTTTACGAGGTCCCTTAAAACCCATCAGAGCTAGCCATTCCAAACGAAAGCAGGTCTAATTGGGGCTTGCGATCAGGTTAGTTCCCCTTATTGGCATTATGCACATTAGCCATGTCAATAGCACCATTTCCCCTGAAACTTCCATTTTGCAGAGCATCACTAATGGCATTTTTCTTCCCCATGCCGATGTGTAGAGATTAGCACTATTCCCCACACTGACCTGTGTTCTAGTCGCACCACTCCTGTTATGGAAAGTTTTATAAATTAGAGTCGACGCTTCCAGCTCTAGAAGCTTCGTAATGGAAGTCTAGTAAATGGTTTGGCCGGATGGGGTCGAGGATGACAGTTTGGGCTCCTTTCCCCTATAATTATGGAACTACCTCAAGAGATAAGTCCTTCTCCCATGAGAAGAGGATCCATCTCCCATCCATGTTTCCTATATAAACCTCCCTTCTTCCCAAGCACAAACTAGTCACATTTAGAGTTTTGGCTAAGTGTGAGTATACTATTTTGATTAGACAAGCAAGCTATTACTAGTTGTAGCCATCTAGTTGTGTGAGGAAGAGGTGTGTTTGGTTTGGATTGAAATCTAAAGGGAAGAGCCTTTAAATTATTGTTGTTTGAAGCCATCACGGAATGCTAGCAGAAGTGTGTGGGAACCTGGTCTTGTCAGAGGAACACTACGATGTCAAGACAAATGGTTGTAATCTCTCTTTGATATTAATATATGAAATTATCGATTAATTTCCTACATGTTTTGTAATATTACATATTCATGGCTTAATGTTTCTTGACTTGTTAAGTAGGTTGAATTGCAATTTGTTTATTATTGTGTTTGTGTGTTGTTGTTGTTTACTTGTTTCAGGAACTTGGAGAAGGAAGCGAGAGATTGTTGAAGCGAGCAAGCGAGGACATCATCAAGTAGGATAAGCAACCAAGAAGTAGACCCTCTTGATTGGTTCTAACCAAAGGAAATCTTCCATAGAATGTATCTGTTGTGGCTAGACCCATTATCGTGCAAGAGGAATTCATTCGTGTCTGCACTTAAAATTTTATTTCACCACACAGCCTCACGTATAGCTCAGGGCCCCCCTCTCCTAAACCACAAACCACCCACCACCCCCACCCCCCCCCCCAAAAAAACCAGTTTCTCCTTCCTGCTCCACTCCCACACCCACTCACACCTCTTCACTTGTCCCTCCGCTATTCACTCCAACCATGTGACTGTTAAATCATTTAATCCTTCCCTCCAAACATTCATGTAACCTTTATATCACTTAATACTTTGCGCCAATGTCTAAATTTATTAATGAGATGCACCCAAAAATGGTTACACTCTGTTTAGTTCATTCGAACCTCTACTCTTCATACTTCTTTTCACCATTTCAACTTCCAACAACACAAGTGTGGCCTCGAATTTCACCATCGCGCAACTATCTTTATACGCCAGTGATTTCCATAACTTGGTAATTCAACACCCTAGCCTGTAATTATCAATCCAAATATGTCTTCTCACAAAGGCAAGTCAAAATTAATTGTAGAAATCCCTACATTTCCCTCTATAATTAGCCTAGACAAGCTCCATCTAGTATATATGCAATATAAGATCTTAGAAACCTAGTGTGAATTCGATCTTTATGAACTCCACAATTAGGAAAGCTATAAATTTCTAGATGTTAGTGATGAATTGAGTATTTGGGAGTATTTCCTACCTCAATTTGTCTTTCCCCAAACTCATACCTTCCCAAAATTTGTCACCTGGTGCCATCTTAGGTATCTTCCTAGACAAAGGATTGCAATTTCCCAAAACAATGAAGTTTTATTTTTCATTACACCTGAATCCATATGCCAAGCACTCCAAATCAATCTCCAAAATCCTCTACACCCTTTTTCTACTAATTTCGTCATGGAGATCTATCAAAAACTCACGTTTCCTCAACGAGCCCGTATCTTTGAGTCATTCATACTAGAAAATTCTGAGTTACCTAGAACCAATCCACCCTATTCCACTTCTATTTTCCCATAAATAACAATGCAAGTTATATCCATGGTCGCCTATTTGTTATGTTACCCTACCAATCAATGGGTCAATGAAGTAATATTCTGATTTTTAGCAGTGTTCTATGTGGGTAATAAGCCCTCGTTGGTTTTTAACAACAATCAATTTTTGGCAGATAGTATTCATGATCAATTTCTAAAGTTTTCTACTGAAGGTTCTTTTAAACATCAATCAATTCTTGTTTACTTACTTTTATTTCATCAAGAAAAATTATTTAAGTTCCAATTGCATAAATTAGATGCACAAGGAAGGCCTCAATCGATAATTCACTAGACTTACTTGGTAAGGAAGAACACAGACGAGTATTCCTTCAGTGACTATATAAACCAATTTTGTCATATCTCCCTATATCTTCTCAACAGTGATGTTATACCAAGGATTTCACTTGACTTCAGAAGAATTTTGCACCTCACTGAGTAAGCCAAAGTTGGAGACTAATACCTCTACCAGAATTATACAGAGATCAGAATATAGGGATGTGAAATCTCTCCCTTTAGGTTACTAGTGTTTGTGCCAATAAGGATCTTTGCCTTAGAATACATTAGGGAAATGATGAATATAGACAATTTACATTTTGTATCCAAGAAGAAGAAAGCACAATTCAAGTTGAAGGTGCAGATTGGCCCTTTTATTATCAATACTAGATCAAAAACAAAGGAGGAAGATAATTTATTAAAGCAGATGAAATTCAAGTTAATTTTTACCTAGTCCTATGATCCCTTAGGAATTATTTCAAAGTTGAGGGTTGAGCAAAAAACAACAACCTATGTACATAAAACCAAGCTAGAGATGGAGAAATATGAAAATCAAGAAGAGGGGCACGAAAATACATTACAAAAAGTTGAAGAACAAATTTTTAGTCATACATATTCATAGACTTTGTTTCCTCAAGAAAAAGAAACCAAATGACCTAGAGAAATTCTGTCTCCTACAGAATCAAAATCTCAAGCTATAGGTTTCACACTTTTCAAAGGGAGAAAGAAGGCAAAAATTAATCAAGATTCCTCATAGGACAAGTGCACAGGAGTAGGCTATAGTACTGGTACTATCAGGTTTTCCTACCACCCCTTTCTACAGATTCAAGAGATCACAGGTTCTCCTATGTCTTTTGTTTCTCAGGATACAGGGCAGAAAAATATTTTTTCTAGACAGAGAGAAGTTAAAAGGAAGAATGAAGCATTAAATCCCACTACCTATTCAAAATTTTGGAAGCATTCTTCCACTACTCAGAAAAGACTTTTTTCTCCACTTGATACTTAAAAGGGACAGATCCAATTAACTTTCTTGGAACCTAAAGTTCTAGTCCCTAGAAGTGCAGAAGACTACAAAACATCCATTTTTTCTTTTGACACCAAGAAAATTCATTCCATTGATCAAATTAACCTGCATAAGGAAGCTAGTGAAATGATATATTCTACCTTGACAAGTTCAGCTATGGCAGCCTCTAAACTGCAAGCTTCCTTCAATAATATTCACACATAGTTGAACATGGAGAGAATGCCATCTTTGGCTAAAGATACCATATTCAAAGATCTTGAAGATTTGGTGATCAAATTGGATATGACCCTAGTGATATTGAAGTAGCAGAAGAAATGATAAAGAATGAGAATGTTGGCATTCAAGCATTGAGAAAGTAGCTTAAACTTCCTACTACTAAACATCCACAAGCTAAGGAAGTAGGTAAATTAGAAAGAGAAAATGAAAACATGTTAAAGTTCATAGTTGAACAAAATCTTAAAATTTAGAAGATGGAAGGATACATGGAAACACTCTTAAAAGAAAAAGAGAAGCAACTCAGTGTTTTAGTTTTCATTCCTATCGCTACAACTTCTACAGCAGATACTTCAGCAGCAGGGACATCTACAACAATAGCCATCACAGTAGAAGCACAGTCTACTGATTTGGCAGAAAAAATTGTCAAAGGCCATAGGAGACCTGTCTTTGAAGGATCAAGAAATTTAAAAACTCAAGATGTAGCTCCAAAAGATTCATGAACATAAAATTAAATTTGATATTTCATATTTGGCTAAAATTCAAAAGAATTATAAATTAACTAAGAAATTAGAAATTTATGAGAATGAATCTTTAATTGCCCAAACTATTACTCAGGCCAAAGAAAATATTTGGATTGACATTAATGCATCAGTAACTAAGTTATGTCATTCAATTGAAATTAGTTTTGAGTAGGAAGCTTTATTGCAGAGGTCACAAACAATAGTAGCATAAATAAAAAAAGACTTGGACCACAAACTAGGAGATCCTAAGAGAATAATTAAGGTCCTAAACTCCAAGACAAAAGATGAACTTGAAGAATTTGGAATTGAAGATAGAACTGAAGTTGTCTTAGACTTGAGAAAGGTTCTAACCAAGAGGAATTTAATGTTGAAACTTGAAAAAAAATTCCAAAATTTAGAAGTTCAGATCAAGAAATTTCACATGAAATTCAATGCTCTGCATCAGAAAGGACTTCTAGGTTTGCAAGATAAAAGTGGAAAATTGGTTCCACTTGAATATTATCAACACAGATTACATGAGATAGCAGTGGACAAGACAAAATTTTCCAAAATCAGAGGAATTATGATCGGCAAAGCCTTCAATTAAGGTTTAATTTATAATTTGTTAATTGAACATGAAATTAAGCATTTATTTTTAACTAGGCCCAATTTTGAAAAATATAGTAAAGTTGATGAGTCATATAGAAAATTGTTAAAGTTTTCTATCCCTGATGAAAAGAGATGGGATAAACAATGTGAGCTCATAGAATAGAAACAGAATGCATAATTTTAGGAGCAGACAATAGAATTTCAAAGGAAGATAAAAAATTAACAAGGGCAGTGAACCAAAAAGTAGATTTCTAGCTACAGTCATCAACGACAACTATTGAAATTTGTGTAGAATTTTTAAATAAGTTCAGATCTACTATTTTCAATTCTGTTTTTGTAATATCCCAACTATTTTGGACAATATTGTATTTTGTAATAGATTTTGATTCCAGTTTAGATATTTTTGAATTCGAACTCTATAAATATATTTTAATTCAAATAAGAAAGGGTTGAACCCCTGTGATGAACCAGTAGACATGATTGTAACTTTATAAGATATTTATGAATTAATAGAAGGATTTTGGATTCATTCTAAGAAGCTTGTGTATCTCTATGAGTTCTTCTGGTATTCAGTTATGTCTTCATTTTTATATTTTCTCTACACGCGTTCAAGGAAACATAGAAGTCTGGGTAAGAATATATCTAATTTCAATCTCTCTGAAAGCTCCTGCAAAGTTATCATTATTTAAAGAGATTAATTAACTAAAATTGTCTGTCTTAGTTAATTCCTCTAAAATTTTATATTATTTCCTTTTGTCATCTCTTGCATATGTATTGTTTGGCTATAGAAAACTTCTATACGTATCTACTATATATAAAATTTAGATATTCAATTTGAATATTTAAGGATTCCTAAATTTTTCTTTTCAAATCATTTTAAAGCTAAATTTGGTTAAGAATAAAGAATCAACCCTTCTTTTTCTCATAAAAAATTAGGATTTTCATATGTAAAATAGTTTACGCATTGGTCGTTCATTTAAAATTAAAACATTACTTTAGATGTTGTGGCAAAGTCCCTTAGCCTAGGACTGTCTACAAAGGACAACACACCCCATAGGCTTGGAAGGAAGAAAGGTTCAAAAACATAGTAGAGGTTAAGGTAACTAGCCATCCCCCCTAACAACTAGTTTGAAACATCTTTAAATGTCTTTCTTACTTGTGACTCAGAGAATCACTAGATGTGGGAGTCAGAATTATGCCTCTAGATTTACTTTGATTGGGAGATTGATCTGACCATGAGGATGAAGATGCTCTTGAATGAGTGTGTGAATGGAAAGAGTTATATTCAATGTCCATCTGGGAATTTCACATGTTTCTTTGCACCTGGTTCCTTGAGCCCAATCCCACCACTAGAGGTTCCAACTAAGGTCACGAGTGGGAGAAATATACTATAGAAAAATTGTTTGAGTTACACTATGAGGGCTTTGGAAGAGTGTTAATATCCACTCCAATTCCTCCACCTTGAAGTCACTTATTATCTAGTCATATATTTTATCCCTAGACTAAATTAGTCATTTAAGTTAGTCATTTTTAGTTAGGTCACTTAAAATTTCTCAAATTTAGTAGTAATTCACTTGAAATAATTGCAATGACTAATTGTTTTAGTCACCTAGTCAATAATCTCATCATTTTCTATTAGTGTTCAACAAGAATTTAAATATCTCTTCAACAATACTCCAACAGTGCTTCAAAGGAGGTTTCCAATACTGCTCCAAACAATGCTTCACATATTGCTCCAAGATCTACTTCAACAAGTGCTTCTAGAGCTGCTACAAGTGGCCTCCAAGATACTTCAAAGTCTAGCTCAATTCAAGGTCAACTCCAACAAAGCTTCAAGATTCATTGAAAATGTCTTCAATGCTCTTAATGTCTACACAAGGAATAGTTCAAATGTATTCAATGAATTCTACAGTATCGGCTCCAAGTATAGACAAGGATGTTTACTCCAATAAGAGACCTATATCAGCTCAACAATTCTTCTAGAAGCTATTCCAATACTAGTCTCATGTCTCCATAACATGTATTCTTCAAGACAAACTTTAGATCATTACAAAAACTACTCCATTGATGGGTTCAAGGTCATCAACTTTCAACTCCAAGTGATCTTCAATTCACTTCAGAAATACCCTCAAACATTTGCTCCAAAAATTTCTCTAGTCAACTCAAAAGATGCAATTATGTAGTATGTTCCTAAGACGAATAGTTTTTGTTCATGAGAAGTATAGGTTTGCTCCAAGACCAAGTAGGTATACTCCTATAAGACTGATACAATAAGCCCAAACCCTTATCCTTTCCAAGTCAAGGTATGTTCCACAAAACTGAGTTATTGACCAAGTTATGTTAAGGGTTGTTTGTCTCAGGACAGAGCCACAAAAGGGTTAAAGTCTGAGCCATAGATGGGCCTAAATTCTTGTAGAGAAGAGGGTCAACATAAAATCCACATAGGAAAAAGAGTGTTCCTTTGTAATAGATGAGTTATGCCTTAGTTGTTGGGTCGAATATGCTCCAAAAAGATAATGTTTGATCCAATATAACACCACAAAAACCACGGAAAATAACTAAAATTCCACTGAATAAACCTGTTGTATTCTCCTTATTCTACTCCTTGGTTTGTGGACCTTCTTTCCACTTGCCTTAAATCCAATTTCCTTGTTTTTTATTTGATCAATTTGGACCTTGCTTGAGGTAAAATTATGCCATATTTATACATGTTCAACTTTTGAATCTTCATGTCTTTTTAAAGTTGACCTGTGTATGTTGGGGATGACCTGTGTTATTAATTAGGGCCAACTTGTACTCCACAAAGTCATTTTTTTTAGAACATATTTGACTTACCATAAAACATGTTTGCATCAATTTCTTTCACAAATGAACAAAACCTTCATTTACACTAATTGTTTTGTTGAAGACTTCTATGAAGGTATTTTGATAGATGATTTTTCATATCTTAATTTCTCAATTTGTTTCTCTATAAATTCAAGTATTGTATCCATGACACGGTTTGGAGAATAGCCTGCATCTATCATCATTCTCAAGGAATCCATAAGCTTCTTTCTCTTTAACTCCTTTGTTGTAGAAATCTATAAGGGTATTATAAGTAACAACATATGGATTAGACCACTCTCAATTATTCTTCTAAAAAGGTTGTCTGCATCATCTAATTGGCCTTAAACGGCTCAACAAATTTTTATTCATATACCCTGAGTTTGTTTGTGTAAATTTCAAGTACCAGAACATAGTCATCATTCAAGGTCAAACTCTTGAGAGTCAAAAGAGAATGTACAACAACATTACTAGTATCTATCACTACTCTGTGTTATGGCTTCTTCTACATGTTTTGTTTGTTGTTCCTTTATGGCATTGACTCTCTATCTCTTACAAACCTTTTCCAAAATTGCTTCATATAACTTCAAGCTTAGTTATCGTGGATTGACATCAATGGAAAATCTCTCAAAAATCTCTACCTTTTGTCATTGATGGAAACACACCTATCACAACTCCCCTTGTCTTCATGCTTCTTACTATCTCTACCCCTTTGACATCAATGGAAAATGAGGTGCTCATTTTGACTATAACTTCTTTAGTAAATTGTCATGTTTCTCCCCCTGTCAATATGCTACTCCTTCTAATATTTTTTCCTTCTTTGACTTCATTGTGCTCCCCCTGTTAGTTTCTCCCCCTATCTTCATCAAGGACATTAGAAGAAACTTGATGATCTTGATCTTCACCAATATCATCTTCATTTGCACTTGTAACATGATCACCAAGTGGTTGATTTTCAAATGTATCCAACACAATTGTTAAACTTGTAGTGAAGCTCTTCCACGTGTAGGTGATGAAAAATTCTATAGAACATGATTTTCACCTATCACCTTTTCAAAATTGTTGCTTTCAGACTCTATAGCTTCCATAAAATAAGTTGTCCCATCTGAGTATGACTCTCCTTCAATGAACTATGCATAACCTCATTACTTTCTATGGATTTCCTTGGCTTGTAAGCAGAAATGGGATCTTTGGCTTTCTCTGTGCTACAAGTATGTTTTGAATTCATTGGCCTTCTGGAAGGAATAACATAGAATGACTCTAGCAGTTTTCCTTGTAAGTACAAATGCAAAGTTTGTTTTTTATTGCTCAAATTCATAATTTTGTCTACAATTTTGGTGCTTTTTGAATCCCTTTTTCTAGAACCTTCATCAACTTCTCTAGATTCTACTAGATTTTCTATGAGGAGAATACTTTCAAAATGTTATGTCCCTTTCAACATCGTAGCATCCATGATAGACACATGATATCCAAGAGGGACTAGTGGTGGAAAATATTTAGTCTCTAATGTGTTGGTCACATCATTGTTTGCAAGCTCAAACTTTTTTTACTGGCCTAGTATCATATCCTGGTCCATCAACATGTTCAACCCTCATCAATGGCTTATGCAAGAGTTGTTGATTACAAGTCAAATCTCTTTGACACGCATCCTTCTGAATCTATAAGAAATTTATGAAAAAGGGGGATATATTGTAATTTTTTCAAAGTTCATATCTTTTGGATGAAATACTAGAGTCCAAACTAAATAAAGGAGCTTAAAAAATAATATATCTTATATCCCTCTGTAACCTCGAGGGTTTTCTGTTAGGTCCCTATAATACTAGTGTATTCCCTCATTTTTATTGTTAGTGTATCCCCTTATTGTATTGTTGTGCCCCATGTAGTCCCCATATTGTTATTATTGTGCCCCATATTGTTATTGTTGTGCTCTTACATTATTATTTTTATGTCGACTCTAATTATACCATGATCCCTTAGACCCCTATATATAGAAAGGAGTTCTTATCATTTGAATTATCCAATAATTGTTCATTTATGTAATGAAAGGAGGTTTCTCCCTAGAAGAGGTTGATTCTGAAGTTGTTGATCTATCTTTTCTTCTATTATGTGAGTTGGTTGCATAACATTTGGTATCAGAGCTTGTATGAAGTGTCGCATGTCACTGCTTCAACCTTGATGAGGAAGGAAAAATAATATTGGAACCTAAAGTAGTCACATAAACAAGAACTTGACAGCTACGAAATTGATCAATTTCGGAGTATCTCATCAAGTGGAAGAACTTACCCGTTGAAGATTCCACATGGGAGGATGAGAATTTTATACAGAAGCATCCAGAACTACTCAAGCATTTAGGAAAACACTTTTTTGAAGGAGAGGGACATGTTAGGTCCCTATAATACTAGTGTATTCGCTCATTGTTATTTTTAGGGTATACCCTTATTGTATTTTTGTGGCCCCTGTAGTCCCCATATTGTTATTATTGTGCCCCATATTGTTATTATTGCGCCCCATATTGTTATTATTGTGCCCTTACATTATTATTTTTATGTCAGCTCTGATTATATTGTGACCCCTTAGACCCCTATATATACAAAGGAGGTCTTGTCATTTGAATCATCTAAGCATTGTTCATTTATGTAATGAAAAGGAGGTTTCCCCTTCAAAGAGGTTGATTCTAAAGTCGTTGATCTATCTTTTCTTCCATTTTGTGAGTTGGTTGCATAACATTTTCAATGGAGTATCCAATTTGGAAAGTTCATGATTTCTCACCACAACGTAGTAGTCAATTCTTCCCTCATGTTTTATATTGTTGTTCATATCAAACAATTGTTCTCTAATTAGAATTGCATCAGTTATGCCATCAACAGTGTTAGTTTCAACTAAATCTTCAACTAGCAATAAAGAGATGTTAGTAATAAGGAGCTTTGGGAATATAACAAGTGAATCACATATGGAATCCATCAAATTTCTCTTTTTCTCCCTTCACATTTGTGGTCAAACTTGAGGATCATAACAACATGGTCAAGAGCTTAAAGAAAAGGTTGCAGAATATGTAGGATATTATGCTCAGGGAGGGAATTCTTCATTCTCATTGATCCAATAATTTGAGTATTCTCACTTGATTGGTACCTTGAAGCATTCAATCTTGAAGATGTGTCACTATTTTAGGATAAAATCATGGTCTTTTGCTTTTGGATCCTCTTGTTTCCTTCTACAAACTTTAGTGGAATTGTGTTTATGCTTAGTAGGTATATTTTCTCCTTTGACTTGTTTAAGAGCCCAAATCAATCTGCTTCTACAATCTCATGCTAGATGTCCAAAAATGTGACATTGATAACATTCTACATTGAACTTGAATGATGGAGAAACTGAACCGTAATGGCCATTTTGAATTCTATCTTTTCTGCTTGCAAGTTTCATTCTAGAGTTTTGATGACAACTTTTGCAGTATGCTCTACATTATCTAGATTTATGACCAAAAGTAGTTCAAGAATAACAATAACCAGAGAAAAACCTGATATACCTAGATGAGGAGAATTCTCTTGATGATTTTTTTTTCTTCCTTAGAGGAGCATCATACCTTTGTTGATCCTTATTGTTGCTTGCATTGAAATTACCTTCATAGCTTCTTAGTGAAGTGGTTCGTCCAAATTCACCTTTCTTGTTTTCACTAGGACGAGAGTTTTGAAGAATATGGATCTTAGGTTTTACCTTGATTTTGTTTTTAGGACTTTCATCACCTTTGCATGATGTCTCACCTATATAGATAAGTCCTAATTTGTCAAATGGTGACCTTTGGAAGCAGAGGATGTTATTTAGTACTTGATGACTTTTCAAGTTCATATTGAGCTTGTAAATTTCATTTCTCAAGGAAAAAAAATCTCTTCTTAAAACCTCTCACAATATTCTTATTTCTTTATTAGTTGGATCTTCATTACTTCTTCTACTCTCTTTGCTTCTTTTAGCTAAAATTTTAGGGAGCTGAATTATTTTTCATGTCTCTTTTCTTATTGATGCAATTTTTCTTCAAGCTTGCTAAATTCCTTGGTTCTATATTTTACTAGGAGCCTTAAGAGAATGGCTTGTTCATTTGAATGGTCAAGGTCTTGATTCTTCTCTTCAAGCTCTTTATTTTCTTTTGTCAGTCTAATTATTTCTTTTAGTGAAACCATTAGTTCTGCTTCAAGGTTTACTTTTTCCTTCACTTCACTGTCTTTTTCATCCTCATTAATTTTGGTGTGCTCATCCATCTCCTATTATCCATCGTCCTCCTTGTGTTTGTGTTCCTATAGTCCTAGTTTAGTAGGCACAAGGCTAGATTCTCCATAAAGTTTTTGTAGTTTTTTCCAAAGTCTTTTAGCTTAAGAACATTGACCCACCTTTCCTTTTACAAGATTTGCTAGAGACTTAAGATTCTCTTCATTTATTTTGTATCATGCTCCTTGGATTCCTCTACCACTATGCTTCTGGTAATCACTAATTCCCAGACCTCATATCCTAGAGCCATCAAATATCACTGCATTCTTTTGTTCCAAGGTACATAGTTAATTCCATTAAACATGGGAGCTTTTCCAACCTGATTGAATTATGATTTCATGACTGAGGAACATATAACTTGAGAGGGTTTGGAGGCCTTCTTCCTTGATTTCTCCATTTGTGTACTTAGGATATACCTTCCAAATTTTAGGTTGTGCTTGAGGAAACTAGCTCTAATACCAATTGTTGGAAATACTAGGGGGGCATGAATCAATATTTTTTTTACAATTCTTATATTATACCAGTTAAGATTGCTAGTTAACGAAAACATAAGATGTAGAACAAGAAGAATAATTTTATTAATGAAAACAATCAGGACTTAAATCCTCTTATATAAAAACTCAAGCTCCAACTTGTACAACAAAATTTTTAATCCCTTCAAGGCTCTAACCTTGAATGAGGACTTTAATCCTCAAATGTAAACCTAGGCCCCAACCTAGTTTCAACAAGGCTCCAACCTCTTCTGAGGACTCCAACCTTAAGAATCAATCCAAGATCCAACCTAGTTTCTTACAAGGCTCCAACCTTATGTGAGGACTCCAATCCTCTAGGGATCCAACCCTGTCAATTTACTTCAATCCTTCAAGGTATCTTCAATGTTACCTCAAGTATTCCAAATTATTCTTTTAAAACACTTGAAATATCTCTTCAAAAATACTCCAACAATGCTTCAAAGGATGTCTCCAATACTATTCCAAACAATGCTTTACATATTTCTCCAAGATCTACTTCAACAAGTGCTTCTAGGGCTTCTACAAATGGCCTCCGGGAAACTTAAAAGCCTAGTTCATTTCAAGGTCAACTCCAGCAAGGCTTCAAGATTCATTGAAAATGTCTCCAAGTCTCTTCATGTTTACACAAGGGATACTTCAAATGTCTTCAATGATTTTTATAGTATCAACTCCATGTATAGAAAATGATTTCTGCTCCAACAAGAGACCTATATCAGCTCAACAAATCTTCAATAAGGTCTACATAACAATTCTTCTAGAAGATACTCCAACAAGAGTTTAATGTCTCTATAACAAGTCTTCTTCAGCATTGTCTTCACGTTAGTACAAAATATCCTTCAATGATGGCTTCAAGGTCTTCAAATCTCAACTCCAAGCAATCATCAATTTTCTTCAAAAATACCCTTAAACATCTACTCCAAAAATGTCTCTGGTCTACTCACAAGAGGAAAAATTGTAGTATGCTCATAGGTCGAATAGATTTGTTCATGAGAGTTTAGGTCTTCTCCAAGACCAAGTGAGCTCCTAGAGGAGTGATAAAATAAGACCAAACCCTTCTCCTTCCCAATTAAAGGTTTGTTTTGAGGTCTGTATTTTGTGGTGTTAAGCATTGTTTGTCTCACAACGAAGCCACAAAAGGTTTCAATTTTGAGCCAAAGATGGGCCGAAATTATAGCAAATAAGAGGGAAGAGATAAAATCAATATATATAGAAGAGTGTTCCTTTTTAATATCCAAGTTATGCCTTAGTTGTTTAGTTGAATATGCTCCAAAACAATTGAGTTTGATCTAAGATAAAACCATAAAAGCCACATAAAATAACCAAAAATTCCATTGAAGAAACCCTCTTTCTTCTCCTTGTTCTGCTCCTTGGTTTGTGAACCTTCTTTTCACTTGCCTTATATCTAAGTTCCTTGTTTTTTGCTTGATCAAGTGTTAGGTCCCTATATTACTAGTGTATTCCCCCATTATTATTGTCATTTTATCCCTTATTGTTATTTTTGTGCCCATGTTGTCCCCATATTTTTATTAATGTGCCCCATAGAAGCTCACTATTGTTATTGTTGTGCCCTTACATTTTATTATTATGTCGACTCTGATTATATTGTGACCCCTTAGACTCCTATATAGAAATGAGGTTTTATCATTTGAATCATTCAAGAGTTTTTCATTTATGTAATGTAAAGGATGTTTCCCCCTTGAAGAGGCTAATTTTGAAGTCGTTGATCTATCTCTTCTTCTATTTTGTGAGATGGTTGCATAACATTTGGTATCAGAGCTTTGGATTCTAGAGTTTCGCTGCTTCAAATAGGTCCTCGTGGAATTTTCGTTATAACATTTTTTCTACGAAGTTTCAAAATCTAAAAAAAACCCACGTGAGATGAAATTGTGATGAACATCTGGTCTGAATTTCAGATCTCGTCTCACTATATTTTTAAAGATATGATCCAACGAATTTAGGGTTTTTGCAGGCTCCTGAATTCCATCTCAAACAGATGACCTTGGGAAAATTGTCATAACTTTCTCTCTGATCATCGGATTCAAATTTCATAAAAAGTGAAAAAAGAGGATGGACTTTAGTTTGTTTGGTATCGTTTTAAGGTCTGAAGGTCGAAACAGTGACATGGGGCACTTCATATAATGTTTCTCTACTGAACCAGTCTATAATCAGGTCATTGTGGGATATTGGGCATAACGCTTTCTTGGAAAATCCAATCTCGATCAAAATTGTGGGGTTGGAAATAGGACTTAGAGGGCTACCATAGGATGAAATTTCAAACCTTGGAGATCTAAAATTACATAGATAAAACATATTCAATATCAGGCTCCTACAAAGAGAAAAAATGGTGTGTATTTTTTTAAAATATACGATAGTTTTGTTTGAAAAAATAATTTGAAGTGATTCAAATGGAATAGTGAATCATAATAGTCATTAATTGATGCCCCAAAGAAAGAAAATGGAAACACCTAGTAAGAAACCTAAAATTTCTACTATGAAGCATGAAGAAGAAGAAGAAATGCAACATGATATATCAAAATTACGAGACCAAGTGCAACAATTTTCGCTCTCACAAATAATAACCAAAAATGAAATGGAAGCTAAGATGGATGGTTTAAAGAATAACTTAAAATCAAACATGGATGGATCGAATAATGGCATGAAAGCTAATATGGATGACATGAAAGATAATATGGAAGATTGTAAGAATGGTTTAAAAGAAGACATGGAAGGTTTCAAGGAAGGCTTGACAAGCTTGCTACAAAAAATGCTTCCTAATGGCGAAAAGGTATTAGATAAAACTCATGATGAGAACAAAAGAAATTTTAATCATTATTTCATAGACTCTAACATTGGATCAAAGACGCAGCATGTTCCAAAGATCAATATGAGGAAGTTTGATGGCAAGGATCAAGTAACATGGATACTACAGATGGAGCAATATGTCAATCTCCATAATGTGAAAAACACACAAAAGGTATGCATTACAACTTTATATTTGGAACCCAATCAGTTTGTATGGTATCGATGACTTTTCTCTCATAGAAAAATTTTCACTTGGTCAAATTTATGGAGGAAATGATGGCACATTATGAGGATACAAAGAGTAACACTTTCTTTAGTCAATTAATAAAACTCAAACAAAAGGGTTCAATGGTGGAGCACATTAAGGACTTCCAAAAATTAAATATAAAGCTAAATGATATTCCAGAGGAGCATAGGATTGATGTGTTCATAGGGACTTTAAATGATAACATCCACCACGAGGTTCGCCTTTGGGAACCTGATTCATTGTAAAAGGCACTCAAGTTGGTAAAACAAATTGATAGCAAAATTATGGCAACAAGGAAGCTTACCACTCACAACTATAAAGATGGAAGTGTTGTTTCCCCTAGCCTTCCACAACCTACAAGGTTGAAACCACAACAATTGGAAGAAAAAGGAGAAAAAGGGCTTTGTTATAGTTGTGAAGAGGAGGAAAAAAAGGAACAAGAAACGTCAAAAGAAGAGGATATACACCAGGAACCAACCCTAGAGAAAGAAGAAATGAATCCGACCATATCTTGTAATGCATTGGCAGGAATTACCACTCCTCAAACTCTCAAGATAGAAGGACATATAAAAAAAGAAAAAGGTAATAGTGTTGATTGATTCGGGTTAATTTTATTCATTGTAAGATAGCCAAGGAATTGAATTGCTTCCTATATCCAACACCAGAGTGTCAAATGATGGTTGCAAATGTAGGAACCATAAATTGCTCTGGAAAGTTCCATAATATCAATTTATCCATGGGAGAATATGTATTGAATTGTCCAATGCTTTCCATTCCAATGGGTGGTTTTGAAGTTGTACTAGGAGTCCACTAGCTAAAATCTTTGGGTACAATAGCTTTTAATTTTCAAGCTCAACATTTCTTAAAGTTTTTTTGGGAAGGAAAGGAAGTTGAATTAAGGGGTATCGCTGGGAAAATGGGAAATAATAGCGTGGCATAATTGCACAATTATGTTCACTAGAGGTTCCCACATCGAAATCATATATTTCTCCAGATCCCCAAAAAGTCTTGGCCAATCATTCCTAGGTATTTGAGACTCCCAAAGGCCTCCCACCTATTCGTGATCATGACCATGCTATTCATTTGATTCCAGGAAGTGTTCCTCCAAACATCAAGCCTTACAGATATCCTTATGCCCAAAAGAGTGAAATTGAACATATGGTTGCAAAAATGCTAAAGGCTAGTATAATTCAACCTAGTCAAAGTTCTTTCTTTGCTCTAGCAGTATTGGTGCACAAGAAGGATGGATCATGACGCATGTGTCCGGATTATAGGGAGATCAACAAGCTCACTATTAAATATAAATTTCTCATTCCATTCATTGATGAATTATTGGATGAATTACATGGAGCAATTTACTTCACCAAGTTGCATCTTCGTTCAAAATATCAACAAATCATAATGAAGACTGAAGACATTCCGAAAAAAGCATTTAGAACTCATGAGAGTCATTATGAATTGCTTGTCATGCCTTTTGGCCTTACCAATGCACCTTCTACATTTCAAGGTTTGATGAATTCCATTTTCAAACCCTTCCTTCGAAAATTTGTGTTACTATTTTTTGACGATATACTAATCTACAACAAGTCTTGGAAGGATCATGTTCAACATGTTGACAGGGTGCTCAAACTGTTGGAGGAGAAACAATTATATGCAAAAACCTCCAAATATTTCTTTAGAGTATAGGAGGTGGAATATCTAGGTCATATTGTATCTCATGAAGGTGTTAAGGTAGACCCTAGTAAAATTAAAGCCATTAAGGAATGGAAAATTCCTACATCCATAAAGAATCTGCGAGGATTCCCGGGTTAACATGGTAATATCGCAAGTTTGTTAAGAATTATGGGAGAATATCAGCACCTCTAACAACATTACTGAAGAAAGATGCATTTTCTTGGACTTCAAAAGCAATAATGGTATTTGAACATCTTAAAGAGGCAATGTGCCAAGCACCGATATTAGGTATGCCAAACTTCACCAAAACCTTTATTGTGGAATGTGATGCCTCAGGAAATGGAATTTGTGTTGTTTCAATGCAATAAGGAAGACCCATTGCTTTTGAAAGTCATCCAATCAAAGGAAAGTATTTACACAAAGTTATTTATAAGGAAATGTTGGCAATACTACATGCACTTAAGAAATGGTGACCTTACCTAATGGGAAGACACTTCAAGGTAAAAACGGATCGTGATTGTCTTAAATACTTTTTAGAACAAATATTATCTTCTGAAGAGCAACAAAAATAAGTAACAAATATTTTGGGTTATGACTTTGAAATCATCTACAAAAAAGGGAAGAAAAATGTTGTTGCAGATGTACTCTCAAGAAATGATGAGGATGTGGAAGCATTGCTTTGTCCCATTTTTATTATCCAACTAGATTGGATAAAAGAAGCAAGGGATGAACGAAAGAATGACGAAGAAGTGTGGGTACACAGTCAAAATTTGCAGCAATATCCCAATACATATAACACATTTAGCTGGAAAAATGATTCGATATGGTACAAAGATTGCTTATACCTCTGTAATAATTCCCAACTCAAACAAAATATTCATTTCGAATTTCACACCTCTCTGTTAGGATGGCACTTAGGATTTTTGAAAACTTACCACAGGGTTAAGAAGAAATTTTTTTGGGATGGCCTTAAATCTGATATTCAAAAGTTTGTGGTGGAATGTTTGGTTTTCCAACAAAACTAAGTTGAAACAATTAATACCTCGGGTCTATTACAACCTTTATCCATTCCAAGTAAATGTTGGGAGGAGGTTTCAATGGATTTTATCATAGGTCTACCCAAGTCTGAAGGAAAGCATGTCATCATGGTGGTAGTTGATAGACTTACCAAGTATGCACACTTTTGTGCATTATCTGATACATTCAAAGTTAGTACAGTTGTTACTAAATTTATGGAAATAATACAAAAGCTACATGGAAACCCAAAGATTATTGTAAATGACAGAGATGCCATTTTAACTAGAAATTTTTGGACGAAATTATTTTCTTGTTTGGGTATTCAGTTAGCTCATAGCTCATCTTATCATCCTCAATCTGATGGGAAAATTGAGATAGTGAACAAATGTTTGGAAGGATATATTCATTAGTTTGTAACTAATAAACAAACACAATGGGTCAAGTAGTTGCCTCTGGCTGAATGGTGGTATAACACTTCCTTCCATACTGCAGCAAAAATCACCCTTTTTATGGAACTTTATGGATATCATCCACCGTCCATCACATCATCTTAAAGAGAAAATTTTAAGGTTCAATTAGTGGAAGATCACATCAAGCATCAACAACAAGTTCTTCAACTCTTAAAGGATAACCTCACTTTGGCGCAAAAAAGAATTAGGCAATAGGAAGATCAACATTGTAGCGAAAGAAGTTTTGATGTAGGTGACTGGGTATTTCTACGACTACAACCATACAAACAAATGTCCCTCAAGAAAACTAAGAAGGTTGATAAACTATCACCAAAGTATTATGGTATGTACAAGGTGTTGCAAAAGATTGGTACTATGGCAAATTGGAGCTTCCTGCATCTTCCCGAGTGCACCTATTTTTCCATGTTTCATGCTTAAAGAAGGTTATAGGTGACAATCCCTCAATTCAAACAATATTGCTAGCACTTGATGAGGAAGGAAAAATCATATTGGAACCTAAAGCAGACACAGAAACAGGAACTCAATAGCTACACAATCGATCAATTTCAGAGTATCTCATCAAGTGGAAGAACTTACCCACTGAAGATTCCAAATTGGAGCATGATAATTTTATACAGAAGCATCCATAGCTACTCAAGCTTTGAGGACAACACTTTTTTGAAGGAGAGGGGAATGTTAGGTCCCTATAATACTAGTGTATTCCCCCATTATTATTGCCATTGTAGCCCTTATTGTTATTGTTGTGCCCATTTTGTCCCCATATTGTTATTATTGTGCCCCATAGAAGGCCATTGTTGTTATTGTTGTGCCTTTACATTATTATTGTTATGTCTGCTCTGATTATATTGTGACACCTTAGACTCCTATAAATAGAAACAAGTTTTTGTCATTTGAATCATCCAAGAATTGTTCATTTATGTAATATAAAGGAGGTTGCCCCCTCGAAGAGGCTAATGTTGAAGTCGTTGATCTATATCTTCTTCTATTTTGTGAGATGGTGTTGGGTCTTTCTTGAGGGAAAAATAGGCCTTATTTATAAATGTTCAACTTTTGACCCATCATGTCATTTTAGAGCCAACCTGTGTTATTAATTAGGGCCAACTTGTACTCAGAAAATTCATTTTGTTGAGAACATATTTTAGCTACCATTAAACATGTTTGCATCCATTTCTTTCACATATGAATCAACCTTTATTTACACTCAGTGTTTTGTTGAAGACTTCTACGAAGGTATTTTAATTTATTTTTTTTCATATCTTAATTTATTGATCCATTTCTTTACAAAATCAAAGATTGTATCAATGACATCGTTTAGAGAAAAACATACATCTACCATCATTCTCAGGAATCCATAAGATTCTTTCATTGTACCTCCTTTGTTGTAGAATTCTATAAGTGTATTATAAGTAACAACATCTGGAGTAAGACCACTCTCAATCATTCTTCTAAAGAGGTTTCCTGCATCATTTAATTGGTCTTAAACACCTCAACAGATTGTTATTCATATAGTCTAATTTTTTTGTGTAAATGTCAAGTACCACAACACTATCAGGGTTCAAGGTCAGTTTCTTGAGGGTCAAAAGAGAATTGTACAACAACATTACTAGTATCAATCATTGCTCTGCATTAGGGCTTCTTCTACATATGTTGTTTGTTGTTCCTTTATGGAAGCAGATCTGTATCTCTTACAAAGCTTTTCCATAATTTCTTCATAGAACTTCATGCTCAGTCATCTTGGCTTGACATCAATGATAAATCTCTCAACATTTCCATTAATTTTTTCTTACTATTTTTACTCTTTTACTTTTTCGATAAAATAGTTTCCTTTATTTATTTATTATGAAATTCACTTTATTATTTATTAATTGATTTTTATTCTCACTATTATTATTATTGTTATTAATTTGATAATATGGGGCATTACATACTCCCCTCTTCAATGAACTTCATCCCAAAGTTAGGTTTAATCATATGACTTATAAGTTATTTATTTATTCATTTCTTCTCTCCTATCCAACACCCACTATAGTAACTAATATAAGGGCCACCCAAGCAACCACAACAAACATTCAAAGTTACATCACAACATTGGGGGAAAGTGTGAGTACTCTCAAGCTCTTCTTTCCCAAATTCATAACTAAATTTAAAGCCCCATCAATCTATACCAAAGCCCCAAGGCTCAAACCTCATATGACTGAAGGTAGGCATCCATTTTGGTACTCATGTACCACAGGCATCTCAAAAGGTTGACCAAAACTCCCTCCATATATCCTACCAGGTATAGCCCCAATCATCAAATTCCAACACACAACTCTATCCCACTTCTAGAATTCGGCATTATAACTCCAATATTAGGCATGTGTCCTTCACAAGATGGTCTCATGAGTTATACAAGGAAAAAGAAACATTGGCATAAGTAGTTGATTACGTTTGTCCCCATCCCTAAGGTGCTACATATTCTCCCTCACAGGTATGGGCTCCCACTTGATCATCAAATAAACTGACCCTCTTATCCCATTGGTGGAATTCCTGTCAATCACCACCTCACAACATGAAAACAATGCATTAGTTATAACATCATCATCTAATAGGAAGTATCCACATGATAATTCTTTGATGTCATCATATGAATACAACATGATTGTTATCACCACATCCTGAATAGTAAGGGATTGCATATTTATGCATGCCATGTTTATACATCTCATTACAAAAACTACATGTTGTCACATCATGAAATGTTATCATAAATTTTAACATCAACATATAAATATCAAGGATATATCACTATGTCACATAACAAATGGAACCACATGTTAATATAACTTCATATCAGACATCATGATTTTGATATTCATCTCAACACATCTAAAATTTAATGCAATAATACACCATAAGCACTCTTATTATGATTAGTCAACAAAAATCAATCATCAACCTATATAAATCATGAATACCAACCATTATATTTAATGAGTAATGTTATTTTACATCCATGTAGGATCTGGGTTAGATCATCAATACTATTAGTGTTATGTTATTATCAAGATACCAATTTCTTTCCGATAACCATTTCCTTTTATTTCAAGAAAGTTGATAATTTATAGGGTAGGTATAGCCCCCATTTCAATAAAATGCTAACACTTTCATATGTTTCCTTATCTAAGTACATTGTTAACTCTCAAATGGGTCTCCATTATCTCGAGCTACAATCTCTAAGCATATATGTTTCTCCCATAATGAAAGCTGGTGAATTTCCTTATTATCATCAAAATTTTATATTCTTGGCCTTGAATATATTTTTATCAGTACCCATAGGTTTTATACATTTTTCTTATCCATTAAAGGAACAATATACCTAATAGCATGTAAACACTAGGTCATCATTTTTAAGATAACATTGTTCTCTTAGGCATATAGACTTGTCAAATCCAATTACATAACTCATCATAGATAGAGAAGCTTCTACTCTTCAGGCTAGGTGTTGGCTCATCATGTCTAAAAGTCAACCTATCACATAGTTTATTTCCTTTTCCAAAAACAGAGAATTGACATCCTTGAATATTATACCTTTAAACATTTTACCCAATTTATCATTTGTCTTTCTTCACCAATTACAAGTACTATTCATAACTTCTCATATTAACATTTTAAAAATATATAAGTCTTCACTATGACCCTTGCAAACCATCATTATTCATCATTCATGTTATTTAATCCACTAATCAATATTTAGAGAGAGACCCCTTAACTTCCTCAACAATGTTACCAACTTAACGAGAAATATAACCTCAAAATGAGAACTATAGCCCAAGAAATCCCTAAACAACATGAAAAAACACCTTGAAATCAAAATGTGGTGATGTTGCATCATCTTTTTTCTTAAGGTTAAAATTCCAACATTTTTCAGCCATGGCATTAAAAACCAAAATCATGATCATGGAAAAATTTAAAATACCAATAATTTTAAACTATAGCGTTAATGACCAAATAGCATGACTCCAAAAAAACATTAAAATTAAAATTTTTCAACCTTGGAAATAAAACCAAATATAACAAATACAAAAAACCTTAAAATTTCAACAACTTTTAACTATGGCATTATAATCCAAATATAATGACTTAAAACAAACCTTAAAAATCAACACTTAAATTAAAGAGTCATCCTATCTTCCCATGGTGTCCCAAAATTAGACACTTCCAATAAAACAATGAAATCATTACAATGGAAGGATCACATAGGAAGTACACTAGCTTTGGCATAGCTTCTTCCTTTTGGAATAATAAGACATCAATGAATTTCTTCTAAAACAATTAATTATATTAATGCAATGCACTGTCATTATCTTATGTGATTCTCGATGCTTAATGGGGCCTTTAAGCCCATTATGTTTCCAACTCAATACCACTTCATCTCTTTTATCATTAATCTTCCCTTCTTCTTAATGAACTATGAATTATTCTCCTTCATTATTTTTAACTAAATTTTCTCTAAGATTATTACACTTGCACAATTCCCCTAGCACTTCAATGTTATCCATTACGTGTACACCTCAACGGAGTCTTCTAAGCCTTAACCAACTTCTTTAATCCTAATAATTCCATTTTGTTGTGATTTAAATTTGGCACCTTACTTAATTATCATTATCTCATAATTATTATGTATGCTAGGGTATTTCCCTTCTCCTTCTCCTTCTCCTTCTCCTTCTTCTTCTTCTTCTTCTTCTTATTCTTCTTCTTCTTGTCTACTTATGAAATTGTCATGATTTTTGCTTTATATTCTTCATTCTCATCCTATCAACTCTCATGGGTTTATGGCCTCTTTAATCTAATTTTAGCATACTTTCAATAGTTCCTTAAAATGACCTGTGTCCTTATCTTCATTGGTTGATTGGTATTATTTACTTTATGATTGATCTAGGAGGATCCTAAAAGGCCAAATTTTCAAAGTCCTTGAAACTCAGTGAAACCTACCTCAAATCGAAGAGCTCCTTGTTTTGAATCCAACAGGGGAAATGATACCTCAATTCAATGTTGTATGTGAAATTTATGGCCCATTGAAGCTTTTGGGAAACAACAAAAAAAATTGCAGGTAGGACCCACAGGTTGCCACAAGATAGGATGTCGTCAACAATATGGACGCTAACGTCAGTCGTATGGATGTTGACATCAGCAAGGTGACGTGGAAGTACAGACTAATCAGTTAGGGACACGTGGCAAATGTTGGGTGTAAAGAGGATCAATGAGGAGCTGCCATGTGGTCCAATCAGGGCAGACACATGGCACCTGCCTAGCAATCAAACTAATCAGGTGACAAACTACACTGGCAGTAGTCGTTAGTAACCGTCACTATCGGTGACAAAATTGTCACCTTGTTAATTTTTCCTATGACCCCAATGAACGTTGGGTCAACTGCCGATAGTTTCATGGGTGTATGGTTTAACAAAAAAATGGGCAAGTAGGCCCATAGGTTTGAACCTATGGCCTCCAGCTCTCCATTACCATTACTTGCAAACCTACCACGATAAGTGGTAATTATTACCAATTCCCGACAAAGATATAAGAACCTTATCCAGGGTGCCGAGAAGGGGAGGAGATCGTTGAATGAAAACTAAGCAGAACCCTACTGCCAAGCTAGAACCATGGGCACTTGAGCAGGGATTTTGAGAGCCCATATTTTGAGAATATTTAGGAGAATATTCCCTCAAATATTCCAGGGAATCTTGTAGGGAATCTAAAAGATTCCTTAGAGCCCAAAAATTCACCAGAGAAGAAATTGGTCGAGTTTATACTCATTTTACTCAGTTTTTTGCAAGGAACACAATGGTGAGGTTAGAATTGTTATGTAGGTAGTTGAATTTCAGTCAACCTGTGGGAAGGATTCTTTGGGGAATCTTTGAGATTCTCGGGGACTCAAATTTGACCGAGGCAGAAGAGGGTCAAGTTTACAGTCATTTTTCACAATTTTCACCGTGAATTCAATGGTGTAGGCCATTCCTCCATTAGAGGTGTGCATTTTCAGGTCATCCCTAAAAGTGGAGGTATAAGGTGTCACTTTGTAATATTATTGTATGCATTTTGATTTTTGTTGAAGATTAATGAAAGAGGCCTCCTCACATTAAGCAAGGTATGGATAGGTAAACCACACTAGGTGAACTCCGTTATCAACTTGTTTGTGCCTTTGTTTCTCATGCTTGCATTTTATTTCTGCTTCTTTTATGTGTATGCATTATATGGTTACATGCTTTGTTAAATGCAATTTTGTATGCATCCCTAAAGTGAAAATATCCAGATCAAGTTTGGTATCAGAGCGAGTATTTTGTTGATGTGAATTGCAAGTGTATGATAACTAGGGAAAAGATCCAAAGAGGTGAAGTAAAACTTAAGTTATTTGATCTAGAAGCAAGGCATGCAACACGAAGATGCTTGGTTGGAGGAAGAGGGAAATTTTCACAAGGTATTCTACACCATGGAAAAAAAAAAATTGGAAAAATGTTTGTAGAGTATGAGAAAACAATGGTGAAGCGGGAGAAGAAACTACCAGATGATCATGCCTCAGTAAATCAAGAAGGAGGAGGAGAAGAGCCTCTTGAACCCCCATCTCCATTTGCTAGTGAATGCTCCAGTTCTTCCTCATCTTCTCATCATTCTAAAAGTAGAAAATCTCATAAAAAGTATTTTTTGAAGTTGGATGTAAAGTTTTATTTTCCTGTGCTTAATTGAGAATCTAATGCAAAAAATCTAGATAACTAGATCAGACAAGTTAAAGTATACTTTTGCATACAACAAATCAAAGAGGATGTGACCAAGATCCAGTTAACATCACTTCGATTGAGTGACACTTCTCTCGAATGTTGGGAAGGAAATTTGCAGAAAGGTGGTAAGAGTAATTTAAACTTCTTCCATCTTGGTCCAAGTTTGTTTCTTCTTTAGGAGGACAATTTTACCCATTGGGCTAAAGACGGAAGGCCATGATGGAATAGAAACATTTGAAACAAAGTAAGGTTCAAAATGTTTATAATTTTACAGAGAAGTTTAGGAAACAAGCAATATCATTGAATGTTCCATTAGATTCTCCTAAGACATTGATGAAATACGTTGGCTCTTTGCATAGTTATTTACGTCATTCATTGTTATTATTTGAACCTAAAACTCTTGATGAATCTAGTGTGAAGGTTTTCCATATTGAAAGAAGGGGGGAGCATCAGCAATATGAATTCCCAAGGAGGATAACAACAACTAATAGAAAGGAAGAAAATCCCTCTTGTACTCATTGTGATAAAGAAGGGAATGATGAGGAGCATTGCTGGAAATTGCATCTGAAATTGAGGCCAAAGAGGAATGGTAGAAAAGAGAAGCAGAAGAAGATCACTACCATAAAACAAGACCAAGAATATGAATTAGAGGATGAAGAGAAGATCACCACTGTAGGATTTGTAGGTGTTGGACCAATTAACCTAGGATCTGACTGAGGTGATGAGATGAAGATTGTAGCTCTTGAGATTGTAGAGGATGGACCTATTGACTTGGGTTCTGATTCAAGTGATGAGAAAAGGATTTCAGCAGATGTTGTGCTAAAGATGAAAATGGCACCAAAGAATGCATGGTGCCAAGAACTCGAGGATACTCCTATAAGAAGTAGAGGAGGAGAAAAAAAGGTTACAATCTCAATTACAAGCCAAGGAGGAGGCCTTGGAAAAGTTGCATCATAACAAGCCTGAGGCAACAAGTGATTCTTAAATTTCATGTTCTCTTTATGATGATGATTTCATTGTGCTTTTGAGAGACATACTACAAGAATTGGAACAAACTTGATGAATAAAATGGGTATCAAGGAAAGGGCCTTGACATTAAAGGCCAGGGCATTGTAAATCCCATCAAAATGGAGAAGTTGTCTCGCTATCCAAGACTTGGTTATGTCAGAAATGAGATTGGAGAATGCTCCAAGACAACGAATGACTGACCAATGATGGATCATGTGGGCACATCACCACATTCCAGTGACAGTGAGGATTCTACAAGAAGTTCTCCTCATTAGGGACGCACTAGGAACAAGCATTCCAAGGCGATCCAAAAATTTTGGAGGAGAAAGAATCATTGCAGTCATTGCAACAAGGATGGACATCAGAGAGACTCATGTCAAGTACTCCATGACCAGAAAGCACCTATGAAGGAACCAACTAGTGAAGTTGCTCAACAAGTGCATCAGCCACAGGGAAATGATCAATTCACCTCATTGAGTGAGAGATGGTTTTATTAGATATAGTAGCTTTTCATGGCTGCATTTTGTAAATCACACGTTGTGAAATGATTTTAAAAGTCATGAAGTGTTTGCAATCACTTATTAATGCAACATAGTGATCATTTTGGCCTTTTTTTGTTGACATCTGGTGTATTGGTTTCTGTTATGATTTTTATGTAAACTTGACCAAAGAGTGTGTTATAAACTATTAACAAGTATGGGGATTTCTTGGGTCATGATAGGTCTTGAATTTGAAGATATATTTTGCAAGATGTACTATAGGTTTGCACGAAGCACAGGTGTCGGTTCATCATTTATGGCTCTAAAGAACAAAGGTGAAGGAGAAGGAAGTGTGGCCTAACAAGGTACTTGTTGTGCATATGGAACAATATAATAGATTGCATATTGTGTTCATGCTTTTGGTGGACCAAAAGCTCCTTAGTGGGGAGGAAAGATCTAGGACGATCCTAAAAGGTCAAATTTTCAAAGTCCTCAAAACTTGGCAAAACCTACCTCAAATCGAATAGATCGTTGTTTTGAATCCAATGGCATGAATGGAACCTTAATCCGACAACATATGCGAAACTTATGGTCCACTGAAGTTTTTGCGAAACAAAAAAAAATTGCAGGCAGGACCCACAGGCTGTCACATGGCATGCTAACGTGTAGTAAAAATGTTGACGTCATCCATATGGATGCTAACATCATAAAGGTGACATGTCAGTACAGACCAGTCAATGAGGGAAACATGGCAGAAGACTGGGTATATGGATCATGACCAATGAGGAGGCACCACATGGCCCAATCAGGGCAGGCCACATGGCACCCCATTGGAATTTGAACTAATTAGATGACAAATTGTACCAACGGAAGTTGCTGGCGGCCATCAGTGGCGGCGACCAAATTTTCACCTAGTTAATTTTTCTTATCACCCCAATAGACATTGGGTTAGCCGCTGGCAATTTCATGGGCACGTGCTTAAAAAATGAAAATAGGTCGGTAGGCCCGCGGGTTTGAACCTGTGGCCTCCAATCCTCCATTACCATCACTTACCCATTGACCACGGCAAGTAGTCGTTAAGACCAATGCCCCGCAAAGGTATAAGAACCCCGTCAAGACCACCAAGAAGGGGAGGAGACTGCCAAACACAAACCAAGTAGAACCTTGCCACCTAGCTAGAATCATGCGCTCTTGGGCATGGATTTTGAGAACCCAAATTCTAAGAATATTCCCTAGGATATTCTAAGATATCTTACATGGAATCTAAAAGATTCCTCCAAGTCAAAAAAAATCACTAGAGTAGAAATAGGTCAATTTTATACTCATTTTACTCGGTTTTTCACAACATAGTGGTGAGGTTAGAATTGTCATCCAGGAAGCTGAATTTTAGTCAACCCGTGGGAAGGAATATTTGGGGAATATTTGAGATTCCTGAGACCCAAATTTAATTGAGGCAGAAAGGGGTCAATTTTATAGTCATTTTTCACTATTTTTCGCCATGAATTCAACACTGTAGTCCATTCCTCCAGTAGAGGTGTGCATTTTTAGCTTGTCCCCAGAAGTGGAGGTATCAGGTGTCACTTTGTAATTGTATGCATTTTGATTTTTTCTAAATATTAATGAAATTGGCCTCCCCACATTGAGCAAGACCCGAAGATGTAACCCACACTGGGTGAACTCTGTTATCAGCTTGTTTGTTCCTTTGTTTCTCATGGTTGAATTTTATTTCCACTTCTTTTAAGTGTATCAATTCTATGATTACATGCTTTGTTAAATGCAATTTTGTATGCATCCCTGAAGTGAAAATATATGGATCAATTCTACAACTTTTTTCCATAAGGTTATTCATTCACAAGATACCACCAACATGCTAATTTATTTCACCATGATTATTTTTTGAATCCAAAATCTTCCATCATGTTCTAGGATAGGTTCTTGCTTCTTGTTGATTTCTTATATTGGTTTGTGAAAACTCTACTCGCTCACTTAAAGTGTCTTTCTATAATGCTTTTATTTTTATCTCCTCCTCCCAAGTTGGTTATGGTTACAAGGCTACCATTCATCATCAACATTACAAATTGTGTAATTTCCTCCTTTTCTCTTCCTCCATACATGAGCTTATCAAATAAGTACTAATAATGTTGGAGATCAGGCTTAGAATATTTTTTCCTTTCTTTAAAATATTGCCTATTTATACCTACTTTTCCATCATCTCATTCTAATAATAGGTTTACTATCTTTATAGGGTAGTTTCATACTATCATAACATGTATTCCTTTTAGTTTTTACATCATTTGGTGTGTATCTTTAGTGAACTGTGTGACTGATCTCTCAATTTGATCACTTATAATTTCTCCACATCTTTCTTGAATAGCTAGTAACTTCTTTCATTCATCAAGTTACATTTTAGCATATTATGTGATTGTGTATTACTTCACATTTGACGACCTTTTCCTAATGTCCATAGGCATTCTTTCATTACCATTCTTCCCTTCTTCAAGAAACAATGTTCTCCAAAGCAAATTTAACCAAATTAGCTTCAAATATACATAACAGTCACCACAAATCTATCTTATATAGTTCCAATCATTCATATCAACTATAAATTATAATTTTCTAAATCATATCATTATACCTAATTGTCATTTTCAAATCTCATCCCCAAATTATTGTTTTGTTTTGTTTTGTTTTAGAAATTGATATATTCTTATATTTTAAACTAAATATACAATAATTCAACTAATTATCCAACTTAAAAATAAAATAAATATAAAATATTATACTATATAATTAATTAATAATAATAATAATTAATATATATTAAACTACATTACTTATACCTTTTACAATTTTGTCATATCATAAAAAATGATTTCACTTATATCTATACCATACATATATATCAAAGTATTTCTATCACTTTTTCCCATGCAAATAAATGATTCTAAACCTAATTTTTTTTGGTATAAAAAAAAGCCAACTCGAGTAATTCTTATGAAGTAAGAATATTTTTGAGGTATCATATTACTTGTAACACCTAACAATGTGTTAAAATTTTTCCCTTATTCGATGCTTGGAATATGTGAAATTTCATAAATATTATTCTTCTTAAGTTTGTGTCAATTGAACAATTTTTATTATAATCTAATTGGTTCCAATACCATCTTACTTCTATATACTTTTATCATTATTGTAATTTTAATTGTTCTAATACTATTTATAGTTCCATTTATTATTACATTATTTTATATCATTGACAATTTTATATAATAATTTTAAAGTAATATATAAAATAAATGTGTATCCTAATTTGTAATATATAATTTTTTTGTGAAAAATATCTAATATTTAATCTTTTCCTATATAGATATAGATATAGTGGTCATTAAATCCATAATATTAGACCTAAATTATTATTCTAATTTTTTGAAATATTTTATTTAGTTTATTTTTAAATGAATTAAAATTTAGTTATTTATTAATGATGATTAACGTTTAATGAGACCAATGCAGTCTATGGAGCGTTAATAAAGTAAGAGATTAATTGATATTTTTTAGTATTTTATTTCTATGATCTAAGAGGAGGGAAAGAATCAATCCTATATCACTATAGTTTTGTTGACTGAACAAGTCAAGAAGGTTGGTAGTGTGGCAAATGTTTTGGAGATGAGAATGGATGTGAGTAAAAGTTGGGCAATCCAAGAGAAAGTGCTTTTCATTGTCAATCCTCTTTGTATCACAGAGTTGACATATTCTTTCATCCCAAGGTGTTTTGGGAATAGACCAACGCTCAATTTCATTTCAAAACTCATGGGAGTTAGTTCTTATCTTTGAAATGTTCATTTTCTTCTTAACACTAGTCAAGACAAATAGATAATTCTAGTTAGTGAGAGTGGGGTTGATCACCTCCTTATAATACCTTAGATTTATTTTCCCATCTAGCTCTTTATCATCCCACAATTTGTCCTTAAATTTGGAAAAATAATATTTTTAATATTATCTTTATTCTCCAAGATGATCTCCTCTTTTATCCCCTTATAGTCGAGCCAAGACTAGGCATCCTTCTACCAACCTCACTTGAGCTGGAGGTGGGGTTTTTGGCTAGAGTTAGAATCAATTTTGGGTAACCCTTTGGTTTGCATGTTGTAAATTTTCTTCTTATACATCAAATAGTGAAATGTAGCCATGATTTCAATGGGGAAAAGGCTAGCTTCAGTCAAGAGGATAGGATAGGGAGTGTTACCTTTAATCTTGAGGGTGTAGGTTATAAATTTATTTCGGGTCAACTCGATTTTCCTCCACGATTCTCCAGATATATTGCAACCCCAAACCTGACATCCATATAAAATAACAAGGGTGATGAGAGTCTAAAAGAGGAACTTTTTTTTACTCCAAACTCAAAAATCAGTCGTCTTGCAATTGTTTTTAAGCTCATAATAAGCTTTTTGGCCTCCAATAATCCTTTTATCAAAGCTATAATTCAAGTTGAGCTAGTGATGGATATCAATACCTATATATTGTAAGAAGAAACCTTCTCCAAGTAATTGTTATTATAGATGAAATTGTCATGGTTAATCTTTTTGGATTTAACTATCATGGCTTTAGTCTTGCCAATATTAAGAGTCATACCCATTTTGGAGCAATAATCATGGAGGATTTGAAGTTGTTTGTTGAGATTCTCATGGCTTCTGGTTAGAAGAACAATTTCGTTAGGATAAAGGAGAATAGTAATGACCATACCAGCAAGCTTGGGGTCAACAGATCTTACTTCTATCTTATCAATGTACATGTCAAAAAGGATAGGGGACATCCTTGCTTAACATCGATATTGCATTTAATTTCTTTATACCAACCCTCAGTGGTCTTAAGCTTGGCGACAACATTCTTATATAGTCAAATCATAGTCACCCTCAACTCATTATTATCATGTCATTCATTTACATAACAATTTGTTAAAGGCATATACTTCCTCATAAAACATCATAGATTCAAATCCAAGAGAAATAGAATAAGTACACTTCTATAATTTTTAATAGTGAAATAATTGCATAAATAATCCTTAATCTTACAAATAAAAAGTTTCATTCACCAATTTAATATTTAACTTTATGATCATCTTAAAATAAATAATTATTATAATAAATAGTTATTATATAATAGTAATTAAATCTCTTAAAATAATATTTATCATTAACCTATGAAATGAATTTTCTTCGACATTAAGTTGAAGAATTTTGCTTTTATACAAACATATATATATAATGTTTTATGCAAACGGACATATAACTCATTCGAATAGGACTGGGAGTGATAATTAGTTCGTGAATTCTACATTAATAAATTTTATGAACAAACGTTTATTGTAGATTGAGAGACATATAACTTATGTCCACAATGACAGACATATTCGAAGGTGACTTCAATAATTAGAAATGATAATTAGTTTTACGGATTCTATGTTAAGAGAAGATTCATCCAGCAGCAGCACCCATGAGGGAGGGAACTCATCATTGCATGGCCACAACTCATGAAAACAAAATAAAAAGATTCCGGTAAGGTAGGTGTAGTCTTTTTATAATAAATAGCTTAAATTAAACTATAGTCATTATGATTCCTTTTAAGAGTATATGAGTATTTATTTTAAACCAACAAAAAAAAAGAAAAAAAATCCAAACAAAGAAGCATGGCATGGGTGTACGATGTCATGGATTGCGAGTAATCTTAGTGAAATTCACTACCCAAGGTATTGTCTTGGTTTCGCGACTTATCGTGGAGACACGATGTGATATATAACTCCAAGGTTATCAACAACTGCATAACCAGGATCCCTCACAACCAACCCAGCAGCGGAACGGGAAAGAAAGATAAATAGTAATCAAAGAATCACCCTCCATAACAAATTTAAAATAGATAAATTTTTAACTACAATTTTAACACCGAAAAAAATCTTTTGTACCACATAATATTTCTAAGACTTTGTTAATATAATCTAATAATCACCATGTTTATTTTGGTGGATATGAGAAAAAATTCAATCCACAGACGGACACGCTGTAGAATGAGCTTTTTGGCTCAATAAATATATTAATCAAAGAATAATTAAATAATGGTATAATCTCACCAAAGTTACAATATATATGGGAAGCATTAAATTGATAGCATGTGTTTAGGAAGTAAATGTGGAATGTGTCATCTTGCAATTTGTATTCTTTCTTTTAAGTTTTTATCAACTTGCCTCTTCCCTTTTTTTTCCATAATTTACTTTTACTTTATATTAATTTAGTTTTTTCCCCCCATAAATTTATTTTTACTATTTTCTTTTTTTCCATAATTTACTCTTATTTATTTTATTCTTTTACTTTTTATTGATTTGACTTTTTATAGGAAATTTATTTTTACTATTTCTACTTTTCATAAAATAGTTTACTTTATTTATCTTTATTTTTTCGCTGAAGCAAGAGGCGTACCTTATTTTCATTATAAACAAAGACACCAGTTACATATAGAACAACTGCCAAAAGATTCATGGGGTTTAAACATTAACCAACCACTCTGATCTTGGGAGTAAACCAAGGGCCCAATAACAATCAGAAAACCATACTAAAACTACAACCCACCAACCAATAGGAAAGAACCGACTATAGAGAATCCTAACGGGGCTGAGAAGGGAATATACTTTGATTCTAAAAATGGACCCGAAGAAAAAATAAACCCTCAACTACACTGATTTCGGAACTGCAATGTAGAATAAACATCGAACACACGGTCCGCACGAAATCACTCAAAGTCGTCCTCCTCACCCAAGATGCTCGGAAGATAAACGACAAACTTGGCCCAAAACTACCCGACCAATCTAGACCGCAGAACCAACCGCTAGGGGATCCAACGGTTGCCCAGAATATTGCAACGCCCGAGTTAACCAGACTTTATTGCGTGATCAAGGGTGGTTTTCCCATCCTTCCTCTGCCACGTGTGGGAAGATGAATGGGATCACAGCAAATTCTATGAAACCACTTTCCCTATTAAAGCTGTGCAATAATCAAAAACCGCTCAGGAAGCGGTTTTCCTCTCCGAGACCCCAAAAAAAACTCTAATTCCGGCTATTGATGAAATGGGGATCCCTTCCAAGTCTACTCGTCTTTCTATCCTGAACATGCATTCCCTGAAGAACAATGCTAACAATCTTATTACTACTCAGGTATCTATCACTCCTCGGTGATTGTCCCTTCCTCAAGGACCTGTAAGCTTGAATCTGAAAACACATGCGAAGGCCACGAGATTAAGGGCTTACCTCCAGGACTCTGTGTCTGAACACTCTAATATCTTCCTCCTCTTGTTCACTACAGAGAGTTTTTAAACTGCTTTGTCTCAACCCCTGCCATCCTATCGAAACATTGACATCTGTATTGTTGACCCCCTGATTGGCTAACAGGTCAGCCAGCTTGTTGGCCTTTCTGCGAACATGTTGGAAGCTGACAATGCACAAGTTTTGTAGGTGATCCTGAATTCTTTGGAAAACCCTGATTAACTTCCAGTGTTTGGAGACTTTCTCCGGCGTTGATCCATTATTGATTCTTTTCACTGAGTTAATAACTAGCTCTGAATCGGCTTCCACTATCACATTGTAGCAATTATCCTGGCTTAGTATATCAAGGCATTGCTCCAACGCCATGAGTTCAGCCATGTTATTAGTGGCGGTACCAAGATGACAATGGAAAATGTAGATAATACTTCCTTTGGCATCCCTGAGTACTCCCCCATACCCCGCCAGTCCCGGATTTCCTTTGGCCGCCCCATCAATGTTGAATTTTAGATATCCATCCGGGGGAGGATGCCAGAAATCCTGCTCTCTATCCCTTACTGTAACCTTTCTATTAAGACCTTGAGGAATAAGATCCTGCATCCCTAGTTGTTTGAGAATATTACTTTCCAGAGCTGAGGGAGGATTATTATGGTGGTTACAAACTGAGGAGCCTACAGTCTCCTTAAGTTGTTTCAAAATAGTCTCGAACAGTAGATATGGGGGATTTTTTTCCTCCTTGAATATTCTTTTATTCCTCTCCTTCCATACATTCCATATGATAAAGCTTGGTGTAAGGGTCCAAGCTGAGTTGAGAATTTCATGATCTGAGAAATTTCCCCTCCACCTAATGAGGGTATTGAAGATGCTTCCTCTGTCCCTGTCAGATTGTTGAAAGATTTTAGCAAATATGTCCCATAACTAGGAGGTGAAATAGCAGTTGTTAAGAAGATGTTCCATCGTTTCTTCTTGCTCTCCACAGAGAAGGCACCTGGAAGGCCCTAGAACACCTCTCTTCCTAATGTTGTCCCAAGTCAGTATTTTCCTATGGTAAACCAACCACATGAAGATTTTGATTTTCATCCACCCCTAGTGCCTCCAGAGTTTCTGCCAGATTTTATCCAGAACCTGGGGATTTAGCTCCAGGAGAATGCCTTTGGCTTCTTTGAGATTAAAGGTGCCCTCTTGATTGTTGCCCCATCTTAGTTGATCTTGCCCTTCAGAAACTAAGATCTTCCTTTGTTCCACCATTTTTTTTAGCTCCTCTGCTTTATTTTTCAAGTGGATATTATTACTGCAATCAATATTCTTCCAGATTCTCCATTTCCCCATTAGCTGAGTGTTATCCCAGAAGTCCATTACTTTAATTAAGCCTTGTGAATCTGTTTCCTGTTTAAGATCGAGGAAGTTCTGTTTTAACAGTATTGGTTCCTGTTGCCACTTATCTTCCCAAAAGAGGGCTTGATTCCCTTCTTTGATTTCCCAGAAACTATTTTCTTGAACTAATCTTCTGTTTTCCCAGGCTTTGTTCCAGATGTATGAGCCCTTAATGTTCCCTGACATTCTTATGAGATCGTTAGTTTTCCAGGATATGGCATATTTTTCTTTCCAGATATTAGCCCATAGAGTTGTTGGATTATGAACCCAGCGCCACCACAGTTTGGCCCCTAAAGCCTTGCTAAGTATTTCCTGATCGTCCAAGCCAAGCCTTCCATGGTCTTTGGGTCTGCAAAGTTTCTCCCAAGACACTAAAGCCCATTTATTCTTATTCTCCTCCTTTCCCCAAAGGAAGTTTCTTTGAATATTTCTCAATTGCTGAAGGACTCCTTTCGGAGCTGGGAGGGCAGATAACATGAAAATAGGGATGTCTTGCAAAACAGATTTAGTGAGAACCAACCTGCTTGCAAGATTTAGAGATCTAAAGGTCCATTTGCTGAATTTGTCTTGCAACTTATTTATCAAGGGTTCCTAGATGCTTTTGAGCAATGGTTTATCTATTAGAGGGATTCCCACATATTTTGAGGGAAGGGAATCCCTTTGAAAACCAAGAATTTTGGAAATATTCCTTTGAACTGCCAAATTGGTGTTAAAGAAAAAGATTTTTGATTTAGAAAGGTTTACTTCCATACCAGTGGCCATGGCAAAAGCGTTCAGAATTTGTTTATAAGTTGTTGCTTCTTTGACAGTAGGGATTCCTTGAAGCATTGTGTCATCTACTAATTGTTGATGGGTAAGAGCTTGACCATTCTCAAAAAGAAGAAGGACTTTAATCTTGCCTGCAACTTTAGCTTTCTTGATGGACCTGCCCAGTCCTTCCATCATAAGAATGAAAAGAAAAGGAGAGAGTGGGTCTCCCTGTCTGAGGCCTTTGGATGGACTGAAAACCTCAGAGGGAGAGCCATTTACCAAAATAGAGAAGCTAGAGGAGGTGACCAGGGCCATTACCCACCTGACCCAATTATGATCAAAACCAAAAGCACTAAGTACCCTTTTCATATAGGTCCAGTTTACTTTGTCATAAGCTTTGGCTATATCTAATTGCATGATCATGCCGACCTTCTTTTTTTCTTTTTAGCGAGTGAACTACTTCATGAGCTTGAATGATGTTGTCTAAAATTTGTCTACCTTCCACATAGCCTGATTGTTCCCCTTAAACTAGGGTAGGAAGCAACGGCTTAAGTCTATTTGCCACTACTTTGGATATAATTTTATAGACCACATTGCAAAGAGCTATGGGTCAGAACTTATCCGGAGTTTTAGCATCTTCCTGCTTAGGGATAAGGGAGATAAAAGAGGTATTCAACACTTTTAAGATGGTATTGTTCACTCTGGAATCCTCCACCACATTCAAGATATCCTGTTTAACAATATTCCAGCATGCCTTGAAAAAATCCACATTAAAACCATCTGGTCCTGGTGCTTTTCCATTCTGCATTTCTTTGAGGGTATCGTCTACTTCTTTTTCAGAAATTGGTCTATTTAGATTAAAATTATCCTCTCTGGATACCATCTTTGGTATATTTCTAGTTACCTCACAGATGAACTGATCTCTGTGCCAATTATTTTCCTGAGTAATGCTTCGGAAGTGCTGAACTAACTCCACTTCAATATTCTCATGGGATGTGAGAAGATCCCCTTCTTTGTTTTTGAGTGAAGATATTCTGTTATGCATTCTATTTGCCATGGTGGACCTATGAAAAAATTTCGTATTACGCTCCCCTTCCTTCAGCCATTGGACTCTAGATTTTTGTCTCCAGAAGACTTCCTCCTGTTTGCACAGATTATCCCATTCATGTTGATATTTATCCACTTGATTGCTTTTGTTTTTATCAAATCCTTCCTTGATTAGAGCTTGGTTGAGTTCCTTCATTTTATTTTCAACTGATTTCTTCTCCACAAAAATATTGCCAAATTCATTTATGTTCCAATCTTTTAGTCTGAGTTTGATATGCTTTAATCTTTTATGAAGAAGAAACATTCTTGTTCCTTGAATCTGTAAATCTTCTATCCACCAATTTTTGATATTGTTGAAGAAATCTGGGTGGGAGAGCCAGATATTTTCAAACCTGAAAGGTCTGTTTCTGAGAATGTCTATACCTTTGATCTCCATTTGAACTGGCCAGTGATCTGACCCTCCAAAGGGGAGAACTTCGGCTATTATTTCCTTATTTGCTAACATCAGATTCTTTGAGATCAGGAATCTGTCCAACTTAGAGGCTACTTGAGATTCGCCACCTCTCTTATTATTCCAAGTAAAGAGGCCAGTATTCATTTCGACATCTACTAGGTTCATCTTGTCTATAAAGGTTTGAAATTCCAAAGAGTCTTTACTTAGGATCCTCATTCCTCCTTTTTTCTCAGAAAGAGATTTGATCATATTGAAATCCCCTCCCATGATCCAAGGTATTCCTACATGTCTATCCCTGAGATCCCCCAGTGAGTCTAGGAACTTGAGTTTATCATCTATTCTTTGAGGACCATAAACATTGGTGACTAGATAGTGGTGCTTGTCTCCTTCCGGTTGGATGACAACTGATAGATAATTCCTGGTAGCCTCCACATCTATAACACTTAATTTGTGAGGGTTCCAAAGAGTGAGGATTCCCCCCATAGTATCCTCTGTGTTAAATTTTAGAAACTCAAATCTACTGAGCCAGTTACTGTGGATTTGTCTAATTTTTTGAATGGAACTTTTAGTTTCTTGGATGAAGATAATGTCTGGCATTTCTTGTTTCATTCTATTACTGAGTAGTCTTTGCTTTCTTTTACTCCCTAGACCTCTTATATTCCAAGAAATAAACTTCATAGTTAAAGATTTGTGAAAGAGTAGCTGGTAAGATCTTTCATCTTACATGAATCTATCATTAGCTTGCCACACTCCATCAAGAGTTCATTCTGCTTTTTCCTGCCTCTTTTCTTACCTGGGTTTCTTGTTGCTAGTCCCAGGGTAGCTTTTAGCGTCTTCACTCCTCTGTTTTCTGATTTATCTGTATTTTTTCCTTTTCCCAACGCATTAGATTGTGTTTTCCATAAAAATAGCTGTTGTATTTTATTAAGTTCTTCTTGGGGTACCGAGTCCACTCCTCTCGTGGTACCCTGAAATAAGAACCCTTCCAGATCTAGGTTTTCTTTATCAAGTATCTCCTGTAACTCATGGTCTTCCAGGTCCATCTCACTCGGGGTCATATCCTGATCCATCTCGAGTTCTGTTTCACTCATCATAATTTCTTTCTGGTACTCAGTTTTCTGATTTTGGTCACATTCATCTTCTGTTCTCTTTTCTCCCACCTTAGCTTCTGTTGCTTGATCTTCCTTTGTGATTTCTTCATCTACCTCTAGAACTTGGAACTTGTTTTGACTACCTTTAAGCCCTTCATCTTGATGTTGCTTTGATCCTTTCTTGCTTCCTTTTCCTCGATTGACCACTTTCTGAAAGCTGTCTGTTTCCTTCACTGTATTTGCCTTGCTGTTACTTACTACTTTCCCTAGTGGACAGTCTCTAAATAGATGCCCGTGCTCATGACATCTATGGCATCTGAAGGGTATATGCTCATAGTCTACTATTTGTACCCATTCTTCATCAAAGACTTCCAGGATCACTTCATTTGGTAAAGCTCCTGATAGATCCATTTCCACACATATTCTAGCAAATGAAGTGTATTTCCCTCTTCTTGTGGCTTCGGAAGTTTTGACAAAAGGACCTAATTTATTACCTATGGCCATTAACGATTCATTTTGCCAGTAATCAAGAGGTAAGGAATAGGGTCTTACCCAGACCAGTACCGAGGTAAAAGTTTCCCGTTCCGGGACAAAATTCATAATCCATGGCCTCATGTAGAGTCCATCTACCGCAAAGAAGTAGGGTCCACCTTCAATGACTTCGTCCTTGTCTTCAATATTAATGAACACCACCATAAAGAAACCCTTTGACCCAAGATGTAGGTCTATTCTCCCTTTAGGTTTCCAGTGATATTTGATCCAAGTCTGTAAAGCTTTTTTAGTGGGCCATAGTCCCATGAACTTACAGATAATAGCATATGTCCACATGTGATCCCTGTATGCCTACAGGGCAGGATCATTTAAAACAACTCTTGGAGTGATTTCAGCTTTGGGTTTGCAGGGTCCCTTTTGTTTCTTGTCTTTAGTGCCCTGTTTTTTATCTTCTCCCTCCTTGTCCTTTGTGCCATTGATTTCCTCGGTATTGCCTCCTGCTGTCTCCTCTTCCATGGTTTCTTTTCCTCCTCTCGAAGCTCCTTTAATACTTTCTAGAGGTTTCTTACCTCTGCTAGCCACGACCTCCTTGAAGGAGGGAGATGCTCTCCCTCCTCTGTGACCCTCCATGAGGAGCGTCGTCTGCAACTCGCAAGAACCCTAGATGTTCACTATCGTTGTTCCTCCGGCTCCTGGAGTTTACTTTATTTATTTATTAGGAGCTTCACTTTATTATTTATTTATTAGTTATTATTCTCACTTTTATTAATTATTATTTTATTTATTTTATTATTATTAATAATTATTAATTTGACCATATGGGACATTGCATTATACCCACAAATCATCATCTCATGAATAAAATGTCACTGCTAATGTTCCATTGCCTTACACCTAATGTCTTTATAACTTATACCAATTTCCATGGAGTTCATGACATCCAACCACAATGCATAAGATGTAAAATCTACAAACATAATAGATTGAATTTGTTTCAAACAATTATCATGATGCAATGCTTAGTATGTAAATATTGTTAGGTCATCATCAAGCTAGTCTTCATGGTTTTATAGTTTCTTTATGTCTTGGAAGACTATAATTTGGTTATGTAGGCTCACATCATATAATCCTTTTAGAGATCAAATTCCATATAGTTGGGTTTTATATGATTTATATCATGTGAGTTCATTATGTATAGAGATGAAATCATTTCGCTTATATTTAGAAGCATGATTTTATTGATAATATATAACAAAAGATATATCCAATCTCTACGATAACCTATTACAAGGGAAACTAGTTATGGAGGGGGAATACTAGTGATGTTATGAAATGAAAAATATGGAACCTTATGTATGTGCATTGATGCCTTATGTTTCTCTAAGCTTGGGTCAAGGATGTAGATATAGGATATATCATTCATATTGATTCTTTTAACAAAGTGTACATATTTGTTTCTATTTTGGTATGTAGCATAGCATAAGAAATAATTGTAAGTAATCAGAAAGGCATGTAACCCTCTCTTCAAACTATATTTACATGGATGAAATCAAAATTGGTATCTTCAAGCTCCTCTATGAGAAGGCATTGATTGCCTTGGTGTGCTCACTCACTAACTTCTATATTCTAGAGGTATTTTACTATACTCTTGTATTTCTTGTCCAAAAACTCTGGTTTCTCAAGAATGACCTATTATTGAGCTCCCTATTTTTCAATAACCTATGTTACAATCGATTTGATCTACCAATGGTAGTCAAATTGCTTAAAGCATTTAATGGCCATATTGCAGGAAAATCATGTATCACGGATTCAATTCACAAGCTTAGAATCAATAGCCTAAGTGGATGTAGAATTACATTTCTTCCTCACCTTTTGCTCAAATCTCTCCACCTTAGCTTTAATGTTGGAAGGAAACTAGTTGTGGTAATGCATGGTTTCATCTCTAACCTTATTTTTTTTCTTTCGTATTCTTGTTGGGTTCCTTCGAGTAGGATTTGAGTTAGCCTCTTCTGATTGGTTTAGAGGTATTATTGTTTCCCATCATCTATTTATCTTTTGGAATCCTATCATTCATGCTTGAAGACAAATGTTTTTTGAAGGGAAAAGTTCCCAAGGGCTAGGGTTGAGAGCCCCAACAAAGTGGAAGTAAAATGCAATAAAGAAAACTCATACACTCACAGCAAGCACCCGAATTCACAAGTGTAAAGGTATGAAACGTACCCATTGGTCCTACATTTATAGTAGATCCCACAGGGTCCAAACCCTCAATCTTCTACCAAGATTTGTAGACCTACAAACATGTCAGAGAGACAACAATATATCACCTTCTTCAAAATACATATGCATAAATATATGGCAATTCATCATAATTAACATCATCACAAATTAGCATTCATAAGATAAACAACACAATTTTGGAATGGGGCATGAGTTTCTTTATACTAGTGATGTTATGAAATGTAAAATATGGAACCTTATGTATCTGCATTGATGCCTTATGTTTCTCTAAACCTATGCCAAGGTTGTAGATATAGGATATAGCATTCTTATCGATTCTTCTAACAAAGTGTATATATTTGTTTCTATTTTGGTATTTATCATAGCATAAAAAATAAAAAGAAAGAATTGTAAGCAAACAGAAAGGCATGTAACCCTCTCTTCAAAATTTATTTACATAGATGAATTCAGAATTGGTATCTTCAAGCTCCTCTATGATAAGGGATTGATTGTCTTGTTATTATTACTTAATAGCTTCTATCTTCTAGATGGATTTGACTAGGCCCTTGTATTTCTTGTCCAAAAACTCTAGTTTCTCAAGAAAGACCTTTTATTGAGCTCCCTATTTTTCAATAACCTATGATACAATCAATTCGATCTACTAATAGGAGTCAATTTTCTTAAATCATTTGATGGTCATATTGCATGAAAATCTTGCATCAAGGATCCAATTCACAAGTTAAGAATCAATATCCCAAGTGGATGTAGAATCACTTCTCTTCCTCACCTTTTGCTCAAATCTCTCCACCTTAGCTTTAATGTTGGAATGAAACTAGCTGTGGTAATGCATGGATGTATCTCTAACCTTAATTTTTTCTTTCATGGGCTTGTTGGGTTCCTTCTAGTAGGATTTGGGCTAGCCTCTTCTGATTAGTTTAGAGGTATTATTGTTTCCTATCATCAACATATCTTTTGCAAACCTATCATTCATGCTTGAAGACAGATGTTTGTTGAAGGGGTTCCCAAAGGCTAGGGTTGAGAGCCCCAGTAGAGTGGAAGTAAAATGCAATAAATAAAAATAATACACTTGTGGCAAGCACACGAATTCACAAGGGTAAGGGTATGAAATGTACCCATTGGTCCTACGTTTGTAGTAGACTTTGCAAGGTCCAAACCCTCAATCTTCTGCCGAAATTTTTAGACTTGCAAACATGTTGGAGAGACAATAGCATATCACCTTATTCAAAATACATATGCATAAATATATGTCAATTCATATTAATTAACATCATCACCAATTAGCATTCATAAGATAAATAACATAATTTGGGAACATGGCATGAGTTTCTTTATACTAGTGATGTTATGAAATGTAAAATATGGAACCTTATGTATGTGCATTGATTCCCTATGTTTATCTAAGCCTATGTTGATCTGAATTTAAATAGGAACGCAAAAAATTACAAATATAACCATAAACAAAGAGATGCATCAGAAATAAAACTTCATTTCATTAATATCAAAGAACTGAAATATGCTTACATAGAGAATGGAAATACTAGCTCGGGCAATGGTAGCTTATCTCTGAGAAGAGATGTAGTAGTTACATGCCTCTGAAGTTTATTACAATGAGGCTCAAAGGCCTATTTATTATTGAGAAACAATGGAAAACCCTAAACATCCAAAAACCTAATCCTAGGAGATGAAGAGCCAAACTATGGGCCCCGTTTGGGTAAATTGGTACATCAACTTCTCGGGGTCATAACTTTGGCATATGATCTATGTTTAACACACACAATACCTCGTTAGAAATATCTATCCAAGGAATACAACTTTGGAATGGCCAACATCGGTCCATGCCCCATGTTGGCCTTGGTTTTCCCAAAAAACGTTGTTTAGGGACTCAAACAGCTTCGAAAGTTCAGGACCCGAAAAACTGCCAAAAATAGTAGAATGTTGCTACAATTAAGGAAACTGAAAAACTAAAGGTTACAGTGGTGGGGGTCCAAGTGGAATAGGCGGGTGGCCACCAACATCCACCTGTATCATTCCTCTCCCCTTAGGAAGCAATGTTCCCCATTGTGTTGAGTGCCTCCATGAGATGGGGAAACTTCTGTTGAACTTTGTCCCTGGTAAGTTGTCCTACAATCTCTAATGTGTCCAATAATGGTGGGAAGCATGGTCTATGGCAGTCCACAATGAATGCTGGGTGCAAGCCAAGGAATGGGGGAATGTTGCGCTCCAAAGTATTGTCTCCCATAGCCTTGGTAATGGTGTAAGGACCATATCGGAGTGGTTTGAGCTTTTGATGGGCTCTAGTAAGGTGTTCTTTCTATAAATGCAACCAAACTTTGTCGCCCACCTGAAACTTGTGTGGCACCCAATGTTGATCATGTTGTTGATTGTACTTGGAATTTTCCACAATGTAGGGGCGATATATCAGCTCATTAGGTGTAGGTGCTCCGGGAGTTACATCGTACGAATGCTTAACGTGAAAGTGCAACGGTACCCCTATGGGTGAGGAGAAGATGTCCCTGTATTCTTTCATTAATGTATCCACCTACTTTAGATGTGTGGATAAACCCTTCTCGGGGACCATGGATGTGGCTACAATATTCCCCTTCCTTTGAGAGTGAACCAGAAAGAAAATAAATTTCCTAGTCTCGGAGATGATCTTACTGCATTGCTTCGCAGAGATCAAAGAGGTGGCGGTAGGTGGGGCTAAATCGGGTATCCAATATGGCATATTACCCAAGAAAATAATAACAGAGTGAGGTCTAGACTCATATAAAGCATGTCACTTCCACAAGTATGGTTTTCCTAATAATACATCACAAACATTAAGAGGAGAAACAACACACAATACCTCATCTGTGAAGGGCTTAATGTTATAAGGAAGGTGACACTGTTAGCTGACTCAGAGATCTCGCCCTTGGTAAAGCCACCCGATGTTGTATGGTTGCGGGTGTGGTGTGGTCGGTAGGCCCAACCGCTTCATGACCTCTACTGAAATGAGGTTATTTTAGCTCCCACTTTTGACAATGAAATTGCAGTTGCAAACCCTTCACCCACATCTGTGAGTGGAAGAGACGCCCCCCTCCTTTGTATATTTGGTCTCATTCTTTTGGATCTTGGCAGTGGCAATAGTGGCATTGGGCTTCGCATTAATAATTTTCTTCCCTTTGTCATTCCTATTGTTGGGTTCTGACTTAGCGTCGAAACATGGATCTGATTCTGAAGCCTTCAACTTGGCCACTAGTGACTTCATGGCCTAACACTCACTTGTGTTATGAGTGGGGCTCTTATGGAACTCACACCACTTTCCTGTGTCCTTCTTTGACTTTGTGGTGTTGTTCTTTTCTTGCGGCTTCGACAGGTTGTCTTAGGTCACCTGGCCTTGGCTTTGTCCTTTGTTCTCTAGTTTGGGGGAACCTTTCCCTTGCTTCGGATTCACAGATCCAAAGTCTCACTTCTTTTGTTTAAACTTCTACTCGATATTGACAGTGTATCGGTACGTCGTGCCAAGCGACGAGATGTCCAGGAACTCAAAGTGTCCTGGATGTACTTGTTAGCCTTGCTGAAAAAGGGCCCAAAATTGGATCCATATATGCTCTTAAAATCTTCAGCATTTGTGCAAAATCATCCAAGCGTCACAATCGGCGTAAGAGGAGAGCCCATGGAAGGGCAGAAATGCACTATCGGGAGACTAAAACACTTCAAAATCATGAAAAATCATGTATCGAAGGCCTAAACTCAAGAATGCATAGCAGTCATTAGATTTGGCTGATCAACGACCCAGATCTATGCGGCTAATCACAATCGGCTGAGTAGAAGGGACAGTTTAAAGTTGGGCGCATGACACCACCGATCAGCGATCGTCGATGATCGGATCGGCGAGTCGCATCGATGGGGAGCATATGCTATGTTTTATAAAGGACCCGGGGAGTGAGTGGCACACGATTGTGATTTATCGCATCGCTAATGTCGCATCGGAAATATACCATGGGCAGGGCCTATGCACATACATATGGGCGACCCAATGAGCCGAACCCTACGGCATTTTAGTTAGGAATTCATAAATTTTGAAGTCTGCGCCCAAGCAATTTTTAATGTAATTTCCGTGTATTTCGTTATATAACGAAATACAAAGGGAGCATTGGCCAGCACCAATTGTGATGAGTCCCGGACCTGAAAGGGTTCGGGAAGTGAAATACATAATTTTTCAAGTCTGCCAAAGTCCTTTTTTAATGATTTTCAACGTTTTTAGGCGCATTTTAAAAAACACAAAGAAATCAAGAAACAGGTAGGATTTTAGGTGGGCCATGGGCGGTAAGTGGTTAGGTCGAGTTCTGCCCAATGCCATATAACGTGTGCCACGTGTCTAAGATGAAGAGAGAGAAAACCGCCCTCATCGGGCGATTAACTCTAGTACAAAAGAGGCGCCCAAAATGGATCATCACCATTGGATCTAGGACTCCCAAATCAATGGTGGAGATGTGTTATCACTAAAAGGGTAGACCCAAGATGAGAATAAGCCATATCTAAGGATTTTTGAAGTCCGAAAAGGACACAGAGGGGTGGGATCTCTCGGTATTGCTGTGTTTTCTACTTAAAATAGAAAACAATCATGTATTAACAGAAAGGGGGGATTTAAAGGGATTATAAGGGTCTGAAGACACATTCCACCATATAACAGAGCGTGGGAAACATATTTCCAGGAAACAAGGGGTCAGAAAGGGAAAGAGAAAGGCCGCAGCATGCAGCTTGCCCGAAACAGAGACATCATGGGCATCACCAGCCCAGACATCACAGCAAGTTACCCAAAATATCTAAAGGCAGTTATTCTTCTATCAGAAGAAGAAAACCTTTGAACCATGTTACCTATTGAGGGACTCACTCAGTTGAAGAAACAGAGGGATAGATTAAGACCTCTCAAGCCTCAAAAGGCTCAGGATCATTGTAAAGAGCTATAAATATCTGAGAGAAAAATGTAATAAGGGTTCAACTTCTAGAGATTGTTCCTCCTCCATTTTTCCAAGCTTCTCATCTTCATTCTAGCAATATAAGCTTCTTTTGTTGTTACATGTTCAATTCCATTTTCTTTGTTGTTCTATGCTTGCACATGAATAGGTTATTCATGTTTTATGTTGTGTCTAATGCCTAATAACAACCATCTTATCTCTACATTGATAAACTAGATTTGCAAGTTTCATTTGCTTCCTATAGCTAGCCATTCATATATGTTTGTGTATGCATCTGCTGGTATAGTCAGTATTCTCCATCTTTCCATTGAATCTATAAACTATTGAGCACTAGTAGTCTAAAGCCTTGTATTGTTGAGGGTGTTCATGCATGTATTAAGTGAGAATAGAGCTGAAATGATTATCTGACTTAAATGATTATCTGACTTGACCCAAACCATCATTCATTCAAATAGTTCAAAGAACAATATTGAAGATTATATGTTACCAGGCATCTCTGATCTGCAACCTAGGAGAGTTTCCTGGAGTGCTAACATAATTGGCACCATTACCGAGGAGAGGAAACTGAATCTCAGCTTCCGTGGGAAACGATATAGATCCAGCTTTAATGATAGACAAAGCTTGGGAACTTTTTTGGTTGTAATCATCTATCTAGCAACTCTACTGGAGGCCGAACCTCTTGGCGACTCCACTTCATATTTCTGGCTCAATTTGTGAGGCATACTCGAGAAATCCTCAGAAGCTACAAGCTAACCCAGTACCTGACCCTGAAAAAATCATCAAAGAGAGAAAGGTATTGTAGAAAGGAGCATCAGGTCCAAGTAAACCTAAACAATCTTATATATCTCTTCAAGAAAGGCTTGTAATAGAACAACTACATGTTGAGAGTATAACATCTAATACTAGCAGTGAAGAAAAACTCTCAGAGATTCATAAATATCCTTATTCTTTAGGTTCTCCTTTTGTTATAAGCCCAAAGGAAACCTCACCTCGTATCCATCATACTCCTTTAGTCCTGTTAGTCACTCCTCAGCCCTCTATCATTCAGACTTCTAGTACTCTTTTAGCCACCACAGCTATGGTAGGTCCACAAGCACCTACCAAAATGGAAAGAATCATAGCTGCTAGGTATGGACCTCTAATACTGCCCACTCCTTTGAATTCCATGCCTACTGGAGAATATCAGATATATAGGCCTAAGTTCACTGGGACTGAAGGTGTTACTATTGAAGAACATCTCGATTCATTCTATAGCTATGCTGATAATCTGGACATTAGTGAAGATGATGTGTGGATAAGAGTCTTTGTCCAAAGCCTAGATGGAGAGGCTAGAAAATGGTTCAGAGAGCTAACCCCAAGATCTATAGCAGGTATTGAAGCTTTAGATGATGCATTATTAAAGCATTGGGGGGATAAGAAGGATCTCCTCTACTACCACACTAATTTTGGGAACTTAAAGAGGGAAAATGGTGAGTTGTCTTATTTTAATAAGAGGTTTAACCGTATGTACAACAAGATACCAGCTGAAGCAAAACCCACTACTACCTCTGCTAAACTCACCTATTCCAGTGCTTTTGATTATGACTTCTTCCTACTGTTGAGAGAGAGGCGATGTGCTTCTTTGGCTGATATGCAAGATGCAGCCCTGGAAGTAGAATCAAACATCATGGCTGCAGAAAATCTCAAAGGTAATTTTGATAGAAGGAGATAGAGGGGCAAGCCTTCATCCTCTTTAGATCCCAAGATCGATAAAATGGCCAAGATGATAGTCATTAGCCTCTGAAGTTTCCAAATTAAAGGTTGAGTAGCACTCTGGGACAGGAAGGGTTCCGAATACTTTTGTTCCTAGAGATCCAAATCCATATAAAAGAGCTAATGAGCAGTTGTAGATTTTGCAAAGAAACAAAGATGTCAATGGAGACCAAAGGGTGAAGACCCCTTTTCAAAATGCAGTCATGGAAGAAGAGCATTTTGAGGAAGACGATGAGATCCATTGTATGAAAGACAAAGGCAGCGCCACTTTTTTAACCAAATCTGCCTATGAGAAGTCATTATACAATGACCAGATCAGCCACGAATGGGATGGTGAAGATGTTCTACAAACTAAAGATCAACACCAATATAATCTAAGGCCGATGATGAATAATGTCAAGGAAACTCCTATTCATAAAGCTATTGTCCCTGCAGAACAGCAAGCTAATAAGCAGAAGCAACCAGCAGTTGATCCTATCATCCTCAAAGCTCCAGCCATAGAGGTAAGAGGCCTTGACAAGTCCCCTTCTTCTATTGGTTTTCAATCAGAAATTCAGAAGCTAAGAATACCTATGCCTCTGATTGAACCAGTGAAGAATGAGTCCTTCAAGAAATCTATCCTTGAGGCTCTTGAGCCTAATGCCATCCAAGCTTCCACTAACTATGTAAATCTGCAAGATGACCAACCAGCTGTTATTCTCAGCCCAATGATTGAAAATTGTGAAGACAGCTCCCCATCATTCTATGTCTCTCTAACTATTCATGATAAAATCCTTCATAATTGCCTTTTAGACACTGGAGCCAGCCAGAATCCAATGCCCAAGGTTGTCATAGATAAGCTCGATCTTGACATTACCAAGCCTTATCAGTTGGCCTCTACGCAGCTTAAAAAACCAGTTTGCCAGATCACAGAGGAAGAAGGCCCATAGATTTGGGACATTTTATTTTGATGGGGCTTGCTCTAAGGAAGTTGCAGGAACAGGTGAAGTCCTCGTGTCACCCACAGAGGAATACATTGATTCATCTTTTATATTAACTTTTCATGTCACAAATGACACAACAAATTATAAAGCAGACCTTATCATTCAACAGGTGTACAAAACCTTCCAAACAAAACATCCAAGGCTGAAAGCATACAGAGAGCAGGGGAAATATAGACCATCTTTTCCTGATAATACCAAATGCTGGAAATTTTTTGAAGTAGATGATCAAATCAATAGGCTTTTGCAAGTCTTTGATGAATTTGCTGAAATGCACATTTACCAAGTCAATTTTCAGTTTGGTGACTGTTTTATCAAAAGGGATGCATCAAAGGAAGGATATGTTTTTATGGCCCATTCAATGGGCTATTATTCAAACTTTATTTCAGTTAAGGCTTTCAAGCCTTTTATTGAAAATATGTTTTTTTCAAGTTTTTATTTCATACTAAATAGACTCCATGCCCAATGGAACACTATAAGGAAGATTTAAATTTTGTTTTACAGGAAAGGCATTGATCTGAGATCCTTGAAACCTCACAAGGAGAATTTCATCCCCAGGAAGAACCAATGTTAGCCTCGCTGACAAAAGGCCCATAATTGGATCCATATATGCTCTTAAAATCTTCAACATTTGTGCAAAATCATCCAAGGGTCAAAATCAACGCAAGAGGAGGGCCCATGGAAGGGCAGAAATGCACTATCGAGAGACTAAAACACTTCAAAATCATGAAAAATCTTGTATCGGAGGACTAAACTCAAGAATGCACAGTATCCATTAGATCTGACCGATCAATGGCCTAGATCTAAGCAGCTAATCGCAATCGGTCGAGCAGAAGGGACAGTTTAAAGTTGGGCACATGACACTGCCGATCAGCGATCACCGATGATTAGATCGGCGAGGAGCATATGCTATGTTTTATAAAGGACCTAGGGAGTGAGTGACGCACGATTTCGATTTATCGCATCGCTGATGTCGCATCGGCAATATACCATGGGTGGGGCCTATGCACATACATATGGCCGACCCGATGACATTTTAGTTGGGAATTCATAGATTTTGAAGTCCGCGCCCAAGCAATTTTTAATGCATTTTCTGTGTATTTCATTATATAATGAAATTCAAAGGGATCATTGGCCAGCACCGATTGCGATGAAGTGAAATACATAATTTTTCAAGTCCGCCAAAGTCCTTTTTTAATGATTTTCAACGTTTTTAGGTGCATTTTTAAAAACACAAAGAAATCATGAAACAGGCACGATTTCGGGTGGACCATGGGTGGTAAGTGGTTTAGGCTGAGTTCCACCCGATGCCATACAATGGCTACCACGTGTCTAAGACGAGGAGAGAGAAAACCGCCATCATCAGGCAGTTAACTCTAGTACAAAAGAGGCGCCCAAAATGGATCATCACCGTTGGATCTAATACTCCCAGATCAATGGTGGAGATGTGTTATCACTGCAAGGGTGAACCCAAGAAGAGAATAAGCCATATATAAGGATTTTTGAAGTCCGAAAAGGACAAAGAGGGGCAGGATGTCTTAGTATTACTGCGTTTTCTACTTAAAACAGAAAACAATCATGTATTCATAGAAAGGGGGGATTTAAAGGGATTATAAGGGCCCGAAGACACATTCCACCGTATAACAGAGCCCGGGAAACATATTTCCAAGAAACAAGGGGTTGGAAAGGGAAAGAGAAAGGCCATAGCACATAGCTTGCCTTTAAAAGAGACATCATGGGCATCAACAGCCTAGACATCACAGCAAGCTACCCAAAATATCTGAAGGTGTTCTGTTAGAAGAAGAAAACCTCTGAACCATGCTGCCTATTGAGAGACTCAATCAGTTGAAGAAACAGAGGGATAGATTAAGACCTCTCAAGCCTCAAAAGGCTCAAGATCATTGTAAAGAGTTATAAATATCTTAGAGAAAATGTAATAAGGTTTCAACTTTTGGAGATTGTTCCTCCTTTGTTTTTCCAAGCTTCTCATCCTCATTCTAGCAATAAAAGCTTCTTTTGTTGTTACATGTTCAATTCCATTTTCTATGTTGTTCTATGCTTGCACATGAATAGGTTATTCATGTTTTCTGCTGTGTTTAATGCCAGATAACTGTCATCTTATCTCTGCATTGATAAACTAGATTTGCAAGTTTCATTTGCTTCCTGTAGCTCGCCATTCATATATGTTTATGTATGCATCTGCTGGTACAATCAATATTCTCCATCTTTCCATTGAATCTATAAACTATTGAGCATTATTAGTCTAAAGCCTTGTATTGTTGAGGATGTTCATGAATTTCTTGAGTGAGAATAGAGCTGAAATGATTATCGGACTTGACCCAAACCATCATTCATTCAAATAGTTCAGAGAACAATATTGAAGATTATATGTTACCAGGCATCTCTGATCTGCAACCTAGGATAGTTTCCTAGAGTGCTAACAGTACCTATGTAGATAGTTGCAGAATTTCAATACCAAATGCCGCTCAAAATCCTTGATACTGAACTTCATGTTAAGGGTATCAAAAATATTGGTAAACTCCAGCACGTCTTGGTCCCTACCCTGCCGCAGTGTGGTCCACTTTATTTATTTATCCTCATAGCTCCCGACAAGGCAGTACTTCTCCTTAATGGAATCTTGGAATGAATGCCAAGTGAATGCAGATGAAAACAATGAGTGTTCCCTCTCATCCTTCTGCTCACAATATGTTTCCCACTAGTCCTTGACGTGGGGGGTGACTTTGAGAAGTGCAAAAGTAATCTTTTCCTGGCCGAAAAAATCATGAACTAAAAAATATCCTTCTAGCAGATTCAACCATTTATCTATGACATCTCCATCTATCTGACCCTCAACTATGGGGATCTAAAAGTTAACTTGTACCTTAAAGGGTGTGGTGCTTTCAGCGTAGCTGTTGGAAGTAGATGCGTCACCACTGGGTAGCCACTGAAAGATCTGGGCAAAGTTGTCCATCATCACGTTCCTTTGTCACTCAAGGGCTTCTTCAAGCAAGATTTTGATAGGATCTCCTACCCCCTCATCCTTATTTTCTTCCACAATGGGAGGTTCGACCAGTTCGAGCCCTAACTCCTTATATCCTGACCTCATTGGGGACATGCAAAGAAAAACAGAGAAAGAGCAGATCGCTCTGATACCACTGATCCGAATTTAAACAGGAACACAAAGAATTACATATATAACCATAAACAAAGAGATGCAGCAAAAATAAAACTTCATTTCATTAATATCAAAGAACTGAAATATGCTTACATACAGAATGGAAATAAACTAGCTCGAGCGATGGTAGCTTATCTCTGAGAAGCGATGTGGCTGCTACATGCCTCTAAATTGTGTTATAATGAGGCTAAAAGGCCTATTTATTATTTAGAAAGAATGGAAAACCATAAATATCCAAAAGTCTAACCCTATGAGATGAAGCGCCAAACTATGGGCCCCGTTTGGGTAAATTGGTACATCAACTTTTCGGGGTCGTAACTTTGGCATACAATCTTTGTTTGACGCACACAATACCTCGTTAGAAAGATCTATCTGAGGACTACAACTTTTAAATGGAAAACACTAGCCAATGGCATATGTTTACCTCATTTTTCCCAAAAAACATCGTTTAGAGCCTCAAAACGGCTCCGGAAGTTTAGGACCCAAAAAACTACCAAAAATAGTGAATTGTGCTACAATTAAGGAAACTGAAAAATTGAACGAGACAGTGGTGGGGGTCCAAGTGGGATAGGTAGGTGGCCCCCAACATCCACCTAGATCATATGCCAAGGATGTAGGTATAGGATATATCATTATTATCAGTTCTTCTATTAAAGTGTACATATTTTTTTCTATTTTGGTAATGTATAATAGCATAAAAATAAAAAGAAAGAATTGTAAGCATTCAGAAAGGCATATAACCCTCTCTTCAAACTATTTTTACATAGATTAATTCAAATTTGGTATCTTCAATCTCCTCTATGATAAGGGATTGATTATCTTGTTGTGCTCACTCAATAGCTTTTATATTATAGAGGGATTTTACTACTCTTTGTATTTCTTGTCCATGAAAATTTTGTATCAAGGATCCAATTCACAAGCTCAGAATCAATATCCTAAGTGGATGTAGAATCACATCTCTTCCTCACCTTTTGCTCAAATTTCTCCACCTTAGGTTTAATGTTGGAAGGAAACCAGTTGTGGTAATGCATGGTTGCATATCTAACCTTTTTTTTTTTTTCTTTCGTGGGCTTGTTGGGTTCCTTCTAGTAGGATTTGGGTTAGTGTATTTTGATTTGTTTATAGGTATTTTTGCTTCCTATCATCAATTTGTCTTTGTCAAGCCTATCATTCATGCTTGAGGATAGATATATGTTGAAGGGAAATGTTCCCAATGGCTAGGGTTGAGCCCCAACGGAGTGGAAGTAAAATGCAATAAAGGAAATACATACACTCACGAAAAGCACCCAAATTCAAAAGGGTTAAGGCATAAAACCTACCCATAAGTCCTCATGGGGGCTTCACTAGGGGAGAAATACCATACCTGCACATGCATTCATATTGGGGGATATATATTGAGGAAAAAATGACATAATATATTGAGAATATATTGGGGGGTAAAGGGTTTTTATATTGGTAGGTATAAAAAATGGAGGTCAAAGTTAATGAAAAGACATAAAGGGGTATAAAAAAATGTTAATGAAAAAATGGATACCTACAAAATCTAGTGAAAGTAGGGGTTTTTTAAATGGGGAGGGTGTATTGGGTCCATATTGGTGGGGAGTTAAATAATATGATTTTAAGAGGTATTTTCCACTATGTAGTCAAATAAGGGGTATTCTTTAGAATGCCATGAACACACGTGATATGTTAGAGGTTCATTGAGTGATGCCCTCGTGTAAGTCCTATGTTTGTAGTAGCTGTAATGGGTTCCAAACCCTCAATCTTCCACCAAGATTTATAGACCTGCAAACACGTCGGAAAGACAACAATAGATCACCTTATTCAAAGTACATATGCATAAATATATGTCAATTCATCATAATTAACATCATCACAAATTAGCATTCATAAGATAACAATGCAATTTGGGAACAAGACATGAGTTTCTTTATTAACTACAAACAACAAGAGTAGGTAAGGTACAACTTGATCCTAACTATTGACATCGACGAACCTTCCTCCAGATCTATCCAGACTGAGCCTTTAAAGACCTCATCTCCAATATGAGCAAGCAGAAACTATATATAGAGGTTAAGTATCTATGTATGAAAGCAAGGGTTTCCTAGAGTTAAGGAATGCAGAGAGAATGGGAAATTTTCCGACCTGTTATTGGAGAATTTGGGTATAATATGGATACCTCTCATTAGGGATGAATTGAGACCTAGTCATGGGGTATATATATACCACAAAAAACCAGCTAATTCAGTTAGGCCACAGGTTCGTGTAAGTGGGATTTCGGTGCAACCCGTAAACCTTGCCTCAAAAATAGCTTTTTATATATATATTTCAAGTTTTAGAAAGGTGTACATAGAAATCATGCATAGAAGCCGCATTTGTATGTGATTTACAGTGGGAAAAGTTGTGCATGATTTTGAAAAATGATTTTTTGAAACAGGGACATGTCTGTAAGGGAATAGGGATCTTCCCGGGCCATATAAGAGCATCTAGTCTACAAGAGTGATAAAATATGTTATAACATATGCCCCCTAATGTATGAGGTTTGAAGGGAGATTGATGGTTGAAATACATTAAGTATAAAAGGAGGAGTCATTATAAAGGACCAAGAGGAGATCAGTGGATTCTAGTCCATCAAATACTTGTAGGAGTCAGAAAGAAAACTCATATCTGAGGCGGGTATACCCATGCTCAGAGATAGTAAAGCATGTTTGTTGATCAAGTATACAATAGATCCATGATGTATACAAAAGTATGATAATGATCAGAAGAATACATCGTGGAACAACATATCATAGCCGTGAAAAGAACATAGTGGATCTATGTCTCAATAAGATACAAGTGGGTATTTTTACAAAATATGTTGTATAATTGAATCCCCAGATAAGTACCATAATCATGTGAAGTAGTGGTACTATAAAAAATTCGGGTGCCAACATGTAAAATGTTGTTGAAAGAGTGCAGCTTATAAGGATAGACATCACTAGAAGAAAGATGGAAGAATTGTCACAGATGTTGACACAACCTAAGGTCTTCACCAACCGTAGATGGTACATTTCTACATTATGGGAATAAATGAGCTAAAGTTGACCATGTGAGAAATCGTTTGATTACCATTCATTAGTGTATATCATTAACAAACGCAAGACAACTCACCAATAATGATAATGAGTGTCAAGTTACCCGAGTACAACCTAACAAATGTGAATAAAGGAGTTGAAGTTGAACACTTGAGAGAATCTACTGATCAGGAGACATTAATGTATTCCCACTGTCAATAGCAAAGGAGTCTTCCACTAATTACTGCAAACCCTAAGGTACTGATAAAAGAACTCTAGACCTTATTCCAAGACCAATGAGTTGAAGTCAATGGAAAAAGATCTGCTAGAAGGAAGGAATTAAGGCATCCCACTTCAATCAATGCAAGTATAACCCGCAAGCCAATAATTTGGAAGGACTGGAATGAATGATAATGAAGTAACCACCACCAAGTACGTTTTCGGTGCACACCAAATGAAAATAGTGCATGAAAGAAACCATTTGAACCAACCAATGATGAAAGTTGACAATAGATGCAAGGAATCCAACAATAGGGTCAAATGGAAACCAAGGTATTGCATGAATCCCAATGTGTGATAATGTAAGTTGGCGTCGAACATAAGGGAAACTACCCAATCAAAGGCCCATGATGTTGATCGATGTTGAACACAAGATCACCTATCAATGACGTAAATAGGGCCAGGGTGGAACTCTAGGTCTACTCTCAAAGAAATTTTTCAAATTCGACTAGAGGAGACCCACCAGCAAGAAGTCAATGAGGACCTTCTTTACTGACACAAGTATATGACCAAGGATTTGATCTGATACTGAGAATAACTTGAAAGACCAGGTATAGTCGACAGAAATGAGTCAAGAGACACTACAAAATGGCTGACACAAAGGCTAACTTCCCTTGAAGAAGATCACGACATTTTTGTGACTTTAAGGAAACACAAAATTAACTGTATATAAGTCTATGATGCAAGAGCCATCAACAAACTCTCCATATGATTGGAAGAGTAATAAACTAGAGGAGTACTGACTCTAGGACAAGGTTTTCAACTTCTTATAAGTCAAATTAAATCCCAACCCTATGGAGGAAAATACTCATTATTAAGTGCTTTGTTAAGAGGTGACATGACTAACTCTGTTACCAAAGTGATGAAAGAAACTCTTCCCCTTCCCTCTCTTTTTTTAGAATATTTAATTTTTTTGTCTTTTTCATATTACAAAACCTGAAAAAAATAAAAGAATGCCTATAATATAATGGAGGGAACAAGTTTCATGGGAAAGCAATCTAGTTCCTAGGTTTCGAACATTCTTATGCTTAATACAAGGTTACGGATGCAAGACATGGACACTCAAGGTATGTTCCATCCGGGGTTAAGGGTATCAAGTTGCAAAGGCTAATGAATGTGTGGTTGAAACTTGCAAAAAAGACATGGACAAAAGTGGCTTATACGAGAGGAAAAATGAAGTTGACTTAAGGCCAAAATGTGCAAGTGGCTAGTATGCAATGCAATAGGGCAACTCAACACGTGGGAGCCTCTGAGGTAAACATTTGGAATAAGAGAGAGGAAGAAGAATGAGGCTTCAATGCAAAGTCATGATGAGACTAAAGAGGACTTCCGATCCTACACAAAATTAGTAGCATGGGAAACATATCGCTAGTGAGGTGCTAACTAAAAAGCCCATGTAAGGAAGGCTCTACCACTATGTTACAACTTGTAAGACAACGAGTGAGAGAAGTTTAATTTTCGCAACATAGTGGGATTGACCCCATGGATAGGTATTACATAATAAAGTCAGAATGCAATATGCAACGACAAATTATTCTAACATATATGCCAATTTAGGGAACAATATTTGCCACGATAGGTTAGCGATTGTGGAAACGTAATGACAGAAAAATATCACTAAGTGACGTAAAGATATTCATTACCTTGAAAAATAACTTCAAAACACTTAAGGGTAGATCAAATGTTAGTAAATAAGTTATAAGATAAATAAACTATGAAAAATGGGTTAAGTTTCTATTTATATAGTTAAAATTGAAATCAAAACTTACTATTCGCTCTTTTTACCTATTCCAGTGTTCAAAAGTCGTTTTTGAGCTCAAACTTTGGTGACTGATTCTGCGAGACTTACTCAAAGAAATCAGACTCTGCAACCTCAAGGTAATTCTTCGTCACATTCTCTTCAATTTGATTTATTTTTGAATGACTTTTAATTGATTAATTCGGTTGAAAATTTAATGTAATGAATGGGGCTGTGTATACACGACTTTAATTATGTCAAGATGTGTATAGAAATCCATATATGTGATTTTAATGCATGATAGTCGTGTATATACGCATTTATCTAGAACAAAACCTACCTACATGCAGAATTGATTTTGAATGTTTAAAATTAACACACTAATTTGATAAAATTTTGGCAAGATGAAAATTGTTTGATTTGAAAGAGAACATGAAGACATTGATAGCTTAGTTTTAGGAGACCAAGAAGCTATGGATGCTCAATGAGATTGTGGATGGCTAAATTTCTTCATGATGTCGAACATGAGGGCTCAAAAAAATTGTTAAACATGCTCATCAACTATTGGGACCTCGAACAAGGACATGTTATAATTGATTTGATGCCTTTGCAAATCAAAGTAGAGAATATCTACTTCATCATTGGTTTATCCATGTGAGGGGAAGCAGTAAACTTGAAAGGAAAGGTGAGTGGAGGTCTGAACAATAATGATTATATCATTATTTACTGCATACTGGGAACGCAAAAGGTGGGGTCACAAATTCCGATTGGAAGCATCCATACTCTATCAATAAATATTCTTATTTTTATGATCACTAGAGTATCAGGATCAAATTCATTACATAAGTCCTCACAATCGACAATGTCCATGCTAGTAGAGTGTCTGAAACCTATGGTTTATAACTAGGGAATTTCTCTCCTATCTAACATGAAGAACCAATAGACATCATGTAAATAGGTCAGAACAACGAATTTTGGTTATGGTAGAGCTTTTTGTTCATGTTTCTTTGAGTGTATTATGGCACTGCATCCACACATTCCACCTCACATTGGCGATCCAAGAGAGCCCCGGATGGCGAGGTGGGTTGATATGATGAGTATGCTCGGAGGTGGCTGAGCTACTCAAGCTACATTTGATGACAAGTTCTTTTGGTGGTGGGAGGAATAGGTCATAGGCATAGAATACTACCTCTATGCAAGGCTAGACTTCCGAGGGGACCCAAAACTAGCACTTCTCGAAGATGCTAAATAGGGACGGGTTTGCAAGGGAATAGGGGCATGCCCAAGCCATATAAGAGCATCTGGTCTACAGGAGTGATAAAAGATATTATAATAATGTCATATGTTCCCCCGTATCACTTATAGATAGCTCAAGGATGCTAGGAGCCTTACCTTACTTTTTCTTGCTCCTCAAACCTAGTGGAAATCGATAATTAGAGCTAGTAAAGGATAGGTTTCTTTAAGGGGAAATAATGCAGCATTCACCTACTCATTTTACATGTGGATTTTGGATGTCGAAGACTCAAAACCATATAATGCTAGGCATTATTCTAGCATTTGACTATACTCATAGCCATAACCATAATTGGGTAGAGCAAAGAAAAAGAGCACTAGCTTAATCCTCTTTGCTAAACCTCAAAGAAAATTATGTAATTGCCTTAAAAAACAAAACAAAAAACATATAAGCTAATGCATGATGTCTTTTCACATACTATTTTGGTAAAATATTAGTAGAAATCATTGATAAAAGTTATTATAGAAATAATTGCTAAGGAAAAAGTTAGATCATTTCTAGGAATGCTAAAAATAACCTCATGGAAATGAAGGGTCGGGTAAGATAAATTTGGATTCTAATATCTATATAAAAGTGTCAGATAACAACTCAAAATTTGGATTCATTATTGTTTGCGATATTTTGGGATGATGGAAGACGTAGTTATGACTTATTGTTTTCAAAATTTGGATTCATTATTGTTTGCGATATTTTGGGATGATGGAAGACGTAGTTATGACTTATTTTTTGCTTTAAGTTTTTGATGATAGGATCTCAAATTAATATTTTATTTTAAAATAAATTAGAAGATTTTGTATTTTTTTTTTAATAGATGTGAACTTTTAATAGAAATTTAAAAATTAAAGTTTTAAAGATTATGATTTACTTGATAAGAAGCCTATTTTAAGAAAAGTGTGATAATAATTTTGGATCAGAAATTTGAAAAGTAGTCTATATGTTGTTGATTTACTTTGAAGTTAGCCATGTGGTGTAATAATAATTTTTTTTAATTTTTAAATTTATTAATTATTAAAATTATATATATATATATATATATATATATATATATATTTTTTTTAATAAAAAAAATATTTTTCACTATATTATAATTAATAAATAATTTTAAACATTTTTTTTCATTCAAAAATATAAAATATGTTATGTTAGATTGCAGATTTTTGTGATCCATACTGTAAATAATAATGTTTTTTAGATTAATTATATCATTAGGATTTGGTCCATGTTTCGAACCAACTAATGTGGTTTATCCTTGGGATAAAAGTGAAAAAATCAATTAATCCTAAAGAATAAATAGCAAGGATGCATCAAGATCTAGAGCTGACCATTAGAAATTAGTCATTAGTAAATTAGTTATTTAATTAATTAAAATAATATTTAGTTATAAACTAGTTGTTGTGAATTAGTCTTTATTTATTTTAATTATATATATTAATTAAACTAATTAATTTATAATATTATAGCAATGAAATAAAATTAATAATATTAGAAAGGTTAAAAATTAGGAATTAGCTATTAGTAAATTAATTAAAGTTATAAACTATCCGTTAGGAACTAATATATATATATATATATATATATATATATATATATAATATTAAAAGCATTAAATAAAATTAATAATATTACCAGGGTTAAAATTTGTATAGAAAGAATTAGAATATTTATTAGAATAAGATTAATAATTTTATTAATATAAATTAAAAAAAATTAATTTATAATGAGAATTCAAGGGTAAGAAAAATAAGCCAAAATTCTTATTAAAATTGAATATAATAATTAATAAAATTAAAAATATATATATGTAATTTATGAAACAAATTATTAAATTAAAAAATAAAAATAAAGAGAGGAAACATGGGGTGAAATCAAGAAGAGAGGGTCAGAATCTAACTCTTACTTAATTTCCAACCATCATCCTTGTTGAGATTGATTGCATGTTTCTCAATTTCAATAGCCTCTCTCAGCTTCCTATGGTGGAAATGATCAACCCTAGCAATGGCTCTGGAATCCTCAATGCAGACATGGTGCTTGCATTTCTCCAAATGTTCAGCTAAAGCTTATGAGCGGGAACGATTGTGCCTAATGTCTCTACATGCTCTTGGATTCTCTAGTTAATGGAGTGACTAATTTCTCCATTGTGGGGAATCCCACAGGAACAAGGGATCAAGTAGACCCCTTTCATGTCCTTAGGGTCTACAGGTTCCTTAACAGATCTAAGAGAATTTCTAATGCTATTAAGAGGTTTGAACGAAGAAGAAACACTATTCTTTTTAAGGATATGGTTAATCATGTCTATGGTCCCTAGGATAAATGGAAGTTGAACCTTAGAGATAGGATCAACACGAGTAGTCTTAACCTTTGATTCTTTACAGGCTCTTTGAAAGGCCTTGAGGCCTTGAGTTCTGTTGTATCCATTATTTTCAAAAATTTTAAGAAGATGAGATTTCTCCTTCTCCAAGTGGTTCTCATCAGAGATTCTCAAAGCACGGGTTGCAAGAGTGTTAAGGACCCCAAATTTTTGCGCTAGAAAACGATGAGAACTAGCATGAAGATATTGTTCCATGTGATTTTTTTTTGTGAAAACCTTGGTGAGATAAAGAACCATCATTCATTCTAGAGAGGAGGATTTCAAGGAAGGGAAGACACTCGTTCACCTCAACCTCCATTGTGAATTTGATGGAGTTTGATTGGGAATTAAGATGGTTAAGAAACAAATCTAATTTCTCGTGTCCATGGGGCCAAATGACACAAGTATCATCAAAAAATCTCTTCCACCTTTTACGGTGAAATTAAGCTAAGGCTAAAGCCTTGGTCTGAAAATCCTCCATGAATAAGTTAGCAAATATAGGGGAAAGAGGGGAACCCATCGCAACCCCACAAGTTTGTTCATAGAAATCTCCTTGGAAACTAAAAAAATTTGAGGTGAGGGAGAGGCAAACTAATTTAGCAATGTCATTGTCAGTGATATAATTTATGACATCAATGGCCTCTTGAATAGGGATTTTGGTATAAAGAGAAACAATGTTAAAACTTACTAATAAATCCCTAAGGTCCAGCCTGATATATTTCCATTCTTTAACAAAAGAAGAAGAGTCCTTAACAAAGGAGCGTCCAACAAGAGGTTTAAGCTTTTGAGCCAAGAATTTAGCAAGATGATAAGTAGGCCCACCTATTGTGTTAACAATATGTCTCAAGGGGACCCCAGTCTTATGAATCTTAGGAAGGCGATAAATTCTGGGGGTAAGGGGATTGCTTTCAATATGTTTCTTACAGAGAGCTTTAAGGGAATTAATCGATTTAATGGTGGTCGTTACTTTTTTAGTAACTAAATGGGATTCTTATTAAGCTTAATGTAACTACTGCTATTAGAAAGATGGTCATTCATTTTATTAACAAAGTCAAATCTCTCTAAAATGGTGACGCCTCACCTTTGTCAGTTTTAAGGATGACAATGTTGGGGTTATCCCTTAAGGCTTTAAGGGGAGAAAATTCTTTTTTAATAATTTTTATTTTGGGAGGCTTGCCCATACTAACAATGATAGCACAATCTTTCCTAATAACCTCTTTAACATTCAAGAAGGCCCCTAATGCCATATTTGATGTTACAAATAATGTCATCGATGGAAATATTTCTAGGAGCACCTAAAAAGATTGCATGTTTGAGATTGTTGTTCTAAATTGTGAATGGAATTCCTAAGAGCAGTAGAGTAGAATTGTGTCTCTTGATTTTAGATTCAACTTCTTGAGCAGTTTCAATTCTATCATCATATTTCTACATGGTAACATAGCAAGATTCACATTAGAACAAGAATTTTGAAGTTGTTTCCCAGGAAGTTCAAATTTGCAGCTTCAGTGTAGCGGGATCTCTTCAGATTTGGGAAGATGACATTCAATGGGATGAGATTAGAGTATGCCTTGTAAGGTAGCTTGAATTTCATTGCATCGAAGGATCGCACAGAGGCGGTGCTTGATGACAACATATTGCTAGAATATGTCAAGACATACATTCCAAAACCAAGATCAGCTAATGCCCAAAACCTAGCCCAATGGAAAAAAGATGTAGCCAAGGCAAGGAGAATAATCTTAGAGGGAGTGCAAGACCACATTATCTCAAATATATATGGGAAATAAACTCCTTTCACAATTTGGAAGGCACTAATAGAACTATTTGAGACTAGAAGTGATCATAACAAATTGGCCCACAAAGGAAAAATTTAGAAAATTAAGATGGAGAAGAATGGAACTATTCCACAATATCTCACCAGATTTACACAAGTTCGGGATGAGCTTGGAGGGGTTGGTGTGACTGTTGCATAAGATGACCTAGTGAGCCTAGCTCTTATAGGCCTTCCCAAAAGTTGGCATAGCTACTAGGACTCGGTGAATGGAAGGGAAAATTTACCGAAGTGGGAAAGGTTGTGGTTCGATTTGGTTCAAGAATAAATCAGGAGAAATACCAGAGATAAAGTAACATCCACAAAAGTGGAAGAGGAATTTTCTCTAGTGAGAAAAGGAAACATCATGAAGGGAAAGAATGCCCAAGGTGAGGCTGATTCTAGCCAAGGGGTCAAGAAGAAAGACTTGTCCAAAATAAAATGCTTCAATTATCATGAATCCTGGCACTATGTTGCAAAGTTTCCACACAAAAATTCTAGCAAGAATAAATCATGAGGAGAAACAAGTGAGGCATTGGCTTCATAATTCGAGTTAGACTTCTCCCTGATCGCATGCATGGCCAACACTGTGATGGGGAGTGTGTGGTACTTGGATTCAGGTGTCTCATTCCACATGATAGTGTGTAGAGATTTTTTTAGTGACCTGAAGGAGAAAGATCTTCATATTCATATTGAATTTGGGGACGATGGAAGGTACAGTGCTACTAGGAATGGTACAGTAACCTTTAAGAGGGAGTTAGGCTCCCCTCTTCGCCTAAAAAATGTTATGTTTGTACCAGGAATAAAGAAGAACCTCATCTCTGTAGAAGTTGATGTGATCTTCGGTAAAGGGAAATCCTTTCTAAGACACATAGATGCTAGGAAAGAGAAGCATATTGGAGTTAGAGTGAGAAACATCTACAAGCTAGAGGTATATTTTTCCATGCATGTAGCTATACCTCCAGGAGTGAGGTGGGGCAATGTAGATCCTTAGTCCCAATGTTGCATAAATTTGAGCAGGATCCATTGAGGTGTTCTCCTCATGGATCATTACCTTGATATAGGGGCCCACAATATTTAGTAGTAGGAGGATCAGTGTCAATCAGATACTGAGGAATGCATAGCAGTGTTGTCAACAAATTGGGAGGCCCAATAACAGAGTCAGTAGCAGCACAGTTTTCCCATTAGATAGTTACGAACATAGTTGATTCAATGTTTTTTTATGCTTCTCAGTTGTCGTTGTTGTAGTAGGAGAAACAAAAGTGAAAGTTAGTTCTACAATACATTCCACATTTGCAAAATAGGGGCTTTTTGAAAATCCCTTTCTTGTTCAGAGGGAGTGTTGAGAAATGCAACAAGAAAGTCTGAATTTGATTTTTCCTTGTTCAAATTGAGAAAATTTGCATTTCCACATCAGTAGATAACTTGGATGCAATTAACTTGTGTGACATGGCTTATGTCACTCAATTTTCTCACTAAATTTGAGTTAGAAGGCTTGGAGTTCAGTTAAGCATGTGCGAATGCTAATTTGTAGCAATCAAGGTCAATTATTTCAAGTTGTTTTTAGTTAAGCTAGTTCTACCTGTTGATAGAACTAGTGGAACGGAAGTTGTGTAGTGGGATTGTAGCCTAACTCAGTTATCATCCAATTAATTGATCAACCAACTCAAAATAGCTAGTGAATGCAAAGAATTTGAGTTCCACAGCTATGGTGGAGATTCGAAGGTAGTGTAACATCAATTGTAGACTATTTTGGAGTGTACAGGTGTTGCATGCAACTAGATGATCAACCTTGGGAATTTCACATTCAATTGGAGGAAAATTCATAAATAATAGGGGCCTAGTTCCTCAAGAATTACACAAGGAAATAGGGGATCAAGAAGATGCAGAAATTGACTAAGTTTGTGTCAAAGCTTCTCAGTGAGCAGAGAGATAGGTTATTCACTTGCAGGTTGTGCTCAGAGCATGCAAGCAATTGTAATACATTCATTATTCATCTGATTAATGCAAAGAGGCTTCATGGGTTTTCCCGAGTTGGGTTCCCATAGAAAAATATTATGCATGTGTCCTCTTTCTTATTGCATGTATGAGATTATTTTTCTAAATTGTGAATTGAATTCCTTAGAGTAGTAGAGTAGAATTTTGTCTCTTGATTTTAGATTAAACTTCTTGAGCAGTTGCAATTCTATCACCATATTTCTACACTCGATGAAATGCATGGGATTATGAGTAGAAAATAAGCATGGGTTGGCAGAGCACACTTACCCTCATAATTTTGCAAGCACTCAACCATGCAGAGCATCTTGCTAAAAGCCCTGCAAACTCGATGTAGTCGCCCTAGACTAGAAGCTTGCTGCTTCTTAGTTCGAGCCCTTTTAGCGACACTTAGTAAGAGAAGCCTCCACCTAGTAATGAAAACTTCCAGAGTAGGAACTCATTGATTGCCATAAAATATCATAAGCTCGTTGCAGTCCTTCTTCCACCACAATAAAATTGACATTCTACCACACATGCTCACCACCTTGATTACCCAATTCACCAAGCGAGCAGGCAACTCTCCTACTAGCCTCCCATATTGCCTCTTGACGCATTGCATACTATCATGTGGGAGGAACTCCCCATCCATTTATCTTCCCGGGATCCCACACCCCCATCGAGGATTTTAATTTTAAATATTTTAAAAAAGAATTATCAATTTTATATTTTTTCAATTTAATATATTTGAATTAAAATAGATATTTAAATTATTATAAATATAATATAGTTTAACATGATACATATAATATATCGCATATTCTCAAAAATTAAACATCTCTCTAAAATGTCGATACTTGTGTGAATACTCTATTTTTAAAAGCATGGTCTTCCTTAGATGTTCTCACATGAGAGACCATTGTCTACTTCTTTATGTTAAACTACGTTGCCAGAAAATGTGGGTTTAGCGATGGGTATAGGGATAAGTATAGGAATGGGTATGCCATTTTTTGAAATAGGGTATGTGGGTTCATTGGGGATATATTATATATTTTATACAATATAATGCTATATGAATTTTAAAATCTTCCAACTTACAATAAGAAAAACAAATCATTTAAAGACTTAAATATGAACATTCACTTTGAGATTTCAAATTTGATATCAAGTGGAAATTATGATTTACATATTGATGTGAATCATGATAACATTGAAATTTAATTTATCCTGTGATTTTTATCATATGAAACATGGTTGGAAAGTGAAAAACAAAGAAAACAGTGTAATGCCAAAGCAGGGGTGCAACCCATGCTTTTTCAATGTGTAAAAAGGGTGCCAAGTAGAAGTTATTAGTATGTGCCACTGTAGGTCTTTTGTATCAACGGGTTGGGGAAATTGGTAAGAGGAAGAATATCATCCACTCAAGACAAGGTCAAAACCCTCAGGTTGCCACTTCAACCCCATATTTTTTCATGCAAAGCTTGCAATCATGCACCGAGGTTAATAAATTTATTTGAATTAAGGAGGGTGACATGTCTATCCCTACAGGTTACAACAAGTCCTATGCATAAATAAAATAGATGACCAATAAAAGGGGATGATGACATAGTGCCTACAAAATTCAGTAGGGAATGACAATTTTGTCCACAGTAGTGCCCTACCTAATTAATCGAAAAATTTGCATGCCTCTTTGGATTGTCTGCCCTCCAAGGATGCTTCTTTCAAAAATTCATTTGAAGTCATGCACCCATTATCGGGGTTCGACGCACCCATTTTGAAAAACAAACCAATCCTATAGTCGGCTCCTTATGAGACAAACCCAGTTTGTATGGGTTCGTTCGAGACACACCTTTTCTAGCACATAGTTCGGGGGGCAAGAACCCAGGAAGGGTTCAAGAACCCCACCCCTGGGTTCGATAACCTTATCCCCGGGTTTGTGAACCCATGCTTTGCTCGTGTTAAAATATAAACCATCCTAGATTCATTTTAAATCCAGATCTACCAAGAGTAAAGAGGGATAAGTCTTGAGTTAAGATGGATCTAGCATGGTACTCTTTCATTCCATGATGGATTTTCTCAAGCCTTTAAATCACAAATACCATGGACTAATATCATGAAAAAATACCATGTGCCATGCAATACTGACCCAGCTTAAGCTAACTCAACCCACAGTATGCATATAAAATGCATAATCTATTATGTCCTAGGAATTTTAATTTCCCTGTCTAGTCAAACCTTCACAAATTAAGGCTTTAGGCTTCTTAATTAAACTTCATGCAGAAACGTTTCAATAACTATCCAATAGTCTTTAAAACATTAATTAATCTTTCCAGCAGAATCTTATTCAACCCTCAAAAACTTTGGTTAATTCTATACCTCGCGCATATGAACCAAACCCTATACGATGGTCTCAAACTTTGGTTAAACTTCACCTAACCATAAAACCTTAATCTGCTTTATTTCTATTATTCCTCGTATGATAAAATACTCCACAAAGCACACGTAAGCCTTACCTTTCCGCCAATCCATGACCTTCGCACATTTACCAATGCTCACCTTATCGCGTTCAATCTCCACCGTTGATTTCACTCCACTAGATCAATGGCTATCGCGCAATCTCCATTCCTCTTACCGAAATCAAATAAAATTAACTTGCATTGATAAACACATCAAGTCCTCTCATAATATTAACTTGCACGCACTTTTCCATGCGATTACCATTTGATCCATCAACCCATGGACAGTCTTGATCACTGGAACTCAACGAAGATTTAACCCCGCTATATAAACTCTCATCGGGTCTGATTTCCAAATTAAACCCCGTGCTTGTTTGCACATGATATGCGTCTGATCACCCTTTCAACGGACAATCCAATCACCTTTGTACTTCAACTAGATTAAGTTATCATTCATAACTTCATCGAGTCCGTTTTCCAATTACCACTTACAGTTTTGAAGCCGCGTGAAAACCACTTCCGCCCATGAAAACTACTTTGTCCTTCTTCCAACACATGGCTTAAACTCTGTCACTCATCTTCTTGACTCCATTCTACGTGACTTAATCATGGCCGCTTATCGTAAACAATCTCGTTCGTTGATCTCGTTGATCCAACAACTCTTGTGCACTCTTGTGCACGTTTACTTCATTCCTTCGTGCCTTTACTTTCTTCACATTTACGTGGTTTCTCAAGGTTATTTTGTGGTTTTGGGTTCCTCCAACGTTTCTGGTCTTTGATTGTTCTGCAACACAACTCCCTCTTGGACTTACTCCGCGTACTCTTAAACACTGTCACTCCTGAACTTCACATTGATCCTTCAACCAGATTCAACGTTCAAACCACGATACTTCATACTCCACCTCTTCTCTGTGTTCTACTCAAACTTCACCTGCGTACATATACTATGCAGAATTACACTAATTCATACACAATCCATTAATCAATACACACCACACAATTCAAGAATCGAATTCCCTGTATTGATAAATAAATATTTACATAAGAGTCTCTCTCTCTGTGGCCTGATTTTCTAATCAGTGGCCTATGTTTTCCTACCTGTCGTAGGCTTACAGTCAAACCTTTTAACTAAGTAACTAGCTAATCCCTTTCTATGCCTTTTAGGATTACATTTATACAAAAGGATTCTATAACCAATTCTTGGTTTAGATCCATAACTTTCTCAACAAAATCCTAAAATCTCTTCTTTATCCCTAAGGATCCTCTCTAGTTCCTCAAATCATGAAACCAATCCCTAATCTAAGATTTACAATTGATTCCCAAATCTTTCAACTATCCTAAATCTCTCATGTTCTCGAACATTTACAAATATGCCTCACAATACTTAATTAATTCCTATTCTCATTAAAATCACTAAAAAGCCTAAATACTTACATTAATTTAACACTTAGGAAACCAATTTCCTTAAAACACAATACCCCCTATGTCTACTAAAATATAATGATCTTTCTGAGTTGAATGCTCCTGCATCAGACTCCCAAGGTAGAAAACATTCATGATCTCCTGATCATGTGTCTTCATATGCTGATAAGAAACCTCGAGGGTCCCAAACTTTAGTTTGTAGTTGTCTAAAAGCTCTGCACCTTTGTTGCTGTTGTATGTCAGTTGTCTTCTATTTCATCTTCCTCTCCTTGTCAATCAGTTTCAAGTTCTGATTGATCACACTTCCTTCTACTGTCAATCTCCTCATTCTGGACTGCTTCATCATTAATTTCCATAATTATTCAATCTCCATCTCCAGCACATCCTTGGGTTGGTCCATACTCTGCCACTTCCTGCTACCTCTTTCTCTTTGTATCCGGTTGTCACTATTGTTCACTAACTTCGGCACCTTCACATTCTGCATTTCACTGCATGTTGTCTATTCATATTTAAATTGTTGATTACTTGCTTCAATTTTTCCTACTTCAGCTTTTGCTATTACTCTTAAGATTGCTCCAGGTACTACTATAGATATTGCTTCCACCCAAACTTCTTGAATATCCTTGAATATATCTCCCTTTGCAACATCTAATTTCTAGATTGAATCCTGACTTTCCAACATTCTTTCCAGCAATTGAACATCTTTGTTCCATGGATTAAAATTTTCCACAGAATCCTTTTCTTCCATCATTTTTACTTGGCTGCTCATCTGTGCCAAATTTCCTCTAGCATTTGCAACTAAACCTGCACTCACAAAACAATTGTTAAAATAAAAATCATAAGGCTTTTGTGCCTCTTCTTCTTTTGGCAACACATCAGTATGCTGCTCTGACTCCTCCTCCTCTATCAGCACATCGGTATGCTGACTCAACTTCTCTAAAGAATTCTCTAAAGTATTCTCAAGACTATCAGTTAGTCTCTCCTCCACACCACCTGCTTCAATGATGTCTTTATGCTCTTGTCCACTGTAGTGAACTCCTTCCTCTGCAACCATACTATCATACTCTGAATTTCCTAGCAAATACTCCAGCAATTCAATTTCTCTATTACACTTCATAAGTACTTCATCACTACTTATGATTCTTGCGTTTATACACAAATTATAAGTTTGAAAATTACAAGGTTCAACAGTCTCAATTGTTGCTTCGCATATCAGTCCTTGAGACTGAATTTCATCTCCTTCTTTCACAAGAAATTGTTCATGTGTTGTAACGGCTTCAAACATTAGTGTATTACTAAATTCTTTCTGCTGCAATAATTCATTGCTTTTCTCATTCAAGAGACATTCTTCATCATTCTTTACTTTAGAGTTTTTATCTTCTGAAAGATACTCTTCCATACTTTTGACAACTTCAAAATATTTCTCATCCTCTGCAAAACCTATAATCACATCAAAATTATTAGATTCAAATATACAAGGTTTTACATCCTCCTACTGATCTGAATTTGCCCAACAATTCAGAAAATCATCACTAATTCCTTCCTCGGCAAAGTAAACTTCTTGATGTCTTGAATCCTCAAGATCTTTCACATATCTCCAATCTTCATCTTCACCCAGAACCTCACCCTATTCTGGTTCACAAATGGAAACTTCCATTTCCAATTCTGCTTCTCTAAGTTTTTTTATCAGCCACTTCACCTGCTTCTGTTGTAGCCTTCTCTGTAACTTAGACCACTTCACTGGATTTTTCTTCAAGACCCAACCTAGTCTTTGGTTTTCCTCTAGTATCATCCTCAATACATTGAGTTGTTCTTTTAACTCAGTAACCTCCTTGTCAATTTCCTCTTGACTCATTCTCTTGCCATTTGCCTTGGCATCCTCCTTCTTCACTTTTCTTTTGTCATGGTTTTCCTCAGAACCTCTACTATGACTATCAGTAGTCATATTCTTCTCCATCTCTATGAGTTCCTCACTCACTCACTATGAGTTGCACAAGTCTTTGCAACAGCAAGTCTTCCTCGTTGCATGATACCTCACTAAGCTTCTCTCCTCTAAGCTCAGTCTTTTGGCATCTCTCTTGTTCTCTCCTCGGGAACCATATGAGCGCTCCATGCTCTAGACTTCAACTCATCTTCTATTTTGAGAACACAATTGTCCTCTTGTATTTCAAACACAAATTAAATACTAGGTTCTGCCACTCTCTCTCAGAAACCTTTAATGGTTTCCTTCATCACTGCTCTTCAGGCTATAGTCTTCTTGCTGAGATGCTTCACTAATTATTGTTATCTTCATATCAATGATATTTAAACCAAAGATCATTCCAAGATTTCAAAAGCTTGTTGTTCAACTTCCTTCTAAGAACACTTTTGTCCCCTCTATCCAACCTTCAGTCGGATTCTTCAAGTTCATTGCCGCTTGTTTTTCTAGTCTTTCATTCACTTTGTTCTTTTAGAACATATACAGCTTTCTTTATTTGTCTGGTTTTACCAATCTTTACTCTGTCTTTAACTTGCAGAACTCAAACCAGAGTTAAGTAAAACAATACATGTATGATTTCACAAGCAATCTCTATCCACTCTTCACATTCGAGTGAATCTCCATTTTCCTCAAGAAAACAAACATCAATGTGTTTTCTTTATGCTTCTACAATCTCTTCTGAAGAGTATCACTTACTCTCATCTTATATCATGTCTTCTACTTATCAGATTTAAATAACCTGATCTCCTCTTATATGCATACACATCTTTAAAACATAACACATAATTTCCTTATTCTGCTCTAATACCAAATGACGCAGCCTAAGTTGACTTAACCCACAATATGCATATAAAATGCATAATCTATTATGTCCCAGGAATTTTAATTTCCCTGTCTAGTTAAACCTTCACAAATTAAGGCTTTAGGCTTCTTAATTAAACTTCATGCAGAAACGTTTCAATAGCTATCCAACAGTCTAAACCTTAATTAATCTTTCTAGTGGAATCTTATTAAACACTCATAAACTTTAGTTAATTCTATACCCCGCGCATATTAACCTGTTGTGGCCAGCAAAACCCCCCTCGTTCAATCTAGTATCAGCCACGATACTGAATGAATGGGGACCCTTAGTTGATTTTTAGGAAAAGCAAGGATTTCTTTTTGAAGTTACAACCATACGCTTATAAAAGGTTTCTCGAATGTCTTAAGCCTAAGCCTGTGTTCATGAAAGCAAATCTTTAAGGTCGCACCGCATAAGGATAAGAAACACCTTCATTTCCCTTCTAAAGACCAATATGCGCGCCGCCCCAATGTTAATAACAACATCGCATCGCAACATACTAGCATCCATAAAGAAAAGCTTACAAATCCGCCGATATGCGATATCGCGATCGCATATCGCAGAAATGAGGCAGGCAAAGTTTGGCAAACATTGAATTATTGCGATCTGCGATATTGCGATCGTTGCGATTTGCGATTGCGCGACATGCAAGGGTACGTTGGCAAATCATAAAGCACCTTAGTACGAATCCTTCGGGCGCGTCACCCAAAGAAAATCCACTTGCTATAACCTGACTTGAAATTATGCGCTTTTAATGATAGTAATAAATTAGTTGTCAGTTATTAAGTGGAATAAAGACGCGTGCCTTGATGCGGATTTGCTTCACGTAAGGTGGCATATCTGATTATCTCTTGCATTTAAAACTCTCCCATCACCTTTCTGATCAGTCTTTCCATTTCACTCGTAACCTGCAGGAGCAAAGTGCGAAGGCAAATCAGACAGAAGCGCAAAGCGAAATGGGAAAGAAGAACAAAGCTCAAAGCTCCGAAACAAGAGAAAAAACCAAGGAGATGGCGCCCCTGTACACAGATACAACCTGCAACAGAGATGCAGGTATCTCAACATGGGAAGGCATGTATAGACTGTTAGAAGAAGAGAACCCTAGAATAATGAAGGTAACTGCTGCTGTCGCGGGTGCATCACGTCCTTCGGAGGCATCCCTGGAAGACCTAGCGTGTTCTTTCCTCCATAGAATAGCGGCAAGGCCGAAGATCCTACCATATACAGACATGATCAAGTGGATTCTAGATGATGCGGATTTGGCAAATAGGCAATTCAAAGTCCAGGGACATGGGCTCGTGGGATCGTTTGCTGCCCAAGACCTGAAGCTCATGTATCATCTTCCTGAACCGCAAGCGACCTATAATGCACAGTTTGTTAAGAAGTTCGCAGTAGAAAATCTGGATCTATGAGACACCACTAAAGAATGGTCAAGAAGAGATGAGCCGTTGAAAAAGGATAAAAACAGTATGTACAGCACTGGTTCCCTTACCTCTCCATATTGTTTTGCTGCAGCCATGCTCTGTAGATTATTTGGTATGCCCGATATCAATAAGTTTTCATCTGAATGGCTACCGTTAGTTGACGTCGCGACTAGCTCCGAGATAGTAGATTGGGCCAAAATCCTTTCTGATACTCTATACACGGCGGTTGTCAATTACCGTTTTAGGAGATCCTTCTCCCAAAGGGTCTATCCTCCTTTTTATTTGTCTGCCTATATAATGGACTCTGTCTGTCTTGTATCAAATTTTCCTACCATGGGTTGGAAATGGACTACCCAAGACCCATTGCCCATCCATGTTTATCATAAAGTCTTATGGGATTCCCAGTTTTCCCCTCATTTTTACCAGATTTTCCATGGGCTCATATTGCTCATACATAGATTGATATATGATAAGGACCCCCCAAGGTGCTCTCCCAAGGCCCAAATTGACATCGTCCCCATCGCGAGATGGTTTGGGGAAGAATGGTTTACCTACATTCGAGTTTTTGGAAGCACTGTACCTCCACATGTCCTACCCTTGTATGTCCCTGATAAACTATTGGCCCGGGAAATCGCTTATCAAACTTGTTCTGAAGGCGGCTTAACCAAGGACCTAAAGGACAAAAAGAAGGCCATTTGGCCTCAATTTCCCGTCACTTGTGGGGCCTTCTCTTTGTTCGATGTGGGACACGCTTTTTGCGAGGTGGAGAATGTGACGTGTCTTCAATTATTTAAGTTCTCATCAAGACCATTCGACCCAAATAATGTGGCCCAGGAATTTACAACCAACGTCACGATAGGAGTGTTCTCTGGGAAGAAAGATCTGTTTGATGATCTCTTTCAGAGTAAGAGCTCGCTCAAAGAGATTTTGCAAGAAGCTCAGTCAAGGTTGTCTCCAGACGACCTCCGGAAATTCACGTTATATAGAGAGAGAAGGCTGGCTAGTATTCCACTAGAAGGGCTGCGAGTAGCTACTAGAGAACCGACTCCGAGCATCAGCCTCAGTGAAAAGTCCAGCACTTCCAGATCTAAGTCCAGCGCCGCAACAGAAATATTTGAACATCCTGAAGAGTCTGTGCATGACAAAGAAAAGAACGAAGAAACAACCAAAGACACAGCTCAGTCAGGTACGATGGCTCAGCAGCAAGTTATCGCCTCACCACCAAGAAACGTTCCCCCTCCTGTCGTCGAAACACCTCTTGTCACAACAGAGTTGGATAAAGAGTGGGAAACCTTCAATGAATTAATTAATCTTGAAGCGCAGGTCGCGAAGACACCTGTGGGCAATACACAGGTGGTGCAAGAGGTCGTCTCGACCATAGTCAGTAGCGCCGCAGAAGCAGAACACCTTCCTATCGCTCCATCCTCAGAACTTCTACTTAACATAGAAGAAATTCCTCCACTGGACGTATTCTATAGTCCCCAGCACAAAGCAGTTGTAAGGAGACAAAGAAAGAAGAGAAAGCTTGAGAATGCACTATCTCAAGATGCTGAACATCTAGACGTCTTGTGGAAAGACCCAAATAATAATCCAACCGAGAATCTCACGAAGCTGTCTCAGATTGCAGGAGCATATGCTTCTGCAACTATTGACAAGGCCTCTGAAGTTCAGCAACTCCTAAAAGAACATGAAAATCAAATACAACTGCTACAACAACAGTTGCAACAAGCCAGCGCAAACACTGAAGCTTCCAGATAGCTCGAAAAGCTACAAGAAGACTTTCGCCAGATGCAGATAAGCTATCAAAGAAGTCTTGAAGAAAAAGAAAAGCAACTGCAGACGGTGCAAGAAATGCATAAAGATGAACCTAAGCTGGCAGAGTTTATTTCAGAGTCCATCGGCTTGAACGAGCAACTATCACAGCAACAGGAAGATATGGTACGTAGAATATCACAGTGGAGACACTTTTGTGAACTAAGCGACAGGATCACCAGCCAGGTGGTGGAATTGCGGAATGACTATGATCAGAACAACAAAAGAGTAACAGAATATTTGACTTGGCAAGATGATGAGGAAGGGAAAAGAGCAGGGGCACCCAAGATTAATGAAAATCACAAGGAGCTGCTCTTTAATAAATGGGACGAACAAATCACACAGGCGGAGCAAGCAGCAGAGACAGCGGTGACACAAGCGAGCATCCTTATCGACTGTGTAAATGAAAATTTACACAGAGCCAATTTGATTTCAGAGACTACCCCGGGATACCTACCGTGCAAGTTGCAACTGGAGACAGAATGGAAGCAGAAAGCGCAGGCAAACGGGAAAACAATCCAGGCATTGGCTAGACTAAATTGGGAAAGTTACTGGACATACTTAGTTAAACCGCACAGCCAATGCATGACAGTAAGATGCATCATGAACGCAGCCGAGAAGGTAGCGCCAGCTCTTATGGATGCCGTTTTCACAGCCCAGCTAAGCGCATAAATCAGCCAGCCTACTCTTCTCAAGCCTATGCTTGACAGCTGCAACTTCAAAGACCAAGTTCACAAGTAATTTCATTCAGAATGTTGTTTTTTCCTTTTTAACTAAATTAGAAAAAGGGCGGTCATTTGAGAACCGTATCCTCAATTTTGTAATAATACTATTATTAGAATTAGGAAGTAGTATTTTAACCCTTCTCATTGCATTGGAGAAGGGTCCAGAAATTTGTCAAAAACTTGTCCTCGGAACATGCACTTCTGCACCCTCAGAGGAGGTTTTGATGAATGGAAGGATCGAGATTTATTTATGTTTGCATTTTAATGTCTGCTACTGATGTTGCACTACTGTACTCTTAGTAGATATTAGAACAAGTAGAGATAAATCGTTATTGCTTGAAGTCTGTGAGTAAAAATCAGTCATAAATGGTACTTTTATCTCTTGACGAATTTCTGCTTATATTCTTAGAGTGATATGCAGCTGATATTGTTTATATGTTAATGTATGAGCATATGGGTTATCATTTGGCATTTTTGTACGGTGGACTCATTTATTTATGCTTGACATATGAATGATTTATTTATGCAATATGTTGTTCACAACTGTTTTGTTTAACTTCTTATGCAGAATGGTTCACCTTAAATGGTTTATATTCTTGTGATAGCTGAATGATCTTTATTACCAGTTATTATATGAAATCTTTCTAAATCGCATAATGGAAAAGATATATCCTGGGTTAGTGTAGATTACATATGTTGTTTTCATTAGATTACTATAGCTTAGAATCAGTTTGCAAGTTAGATTTAAATTAGTTTTAGAATGCTTCCAGAATCAACATAATCAAACTCTACACACACACACATCCCATGCATCGGGAAGCTGGTCCCGTTACCCCCAGTCGGACCCGCTACATCAAACGGGCAAGGAGCCGCCAACCAGGTTCGGACCGGGTGGGTATCCCCCTTGTTGTTGACCCGATTTCGGGGCCCTCAACATAACCAAACCCCATACCATGGTCTCAAAATTTGGTTAAACTTCACCTAACCCATAATAGAAATACTCCACAAAACACATGTAAGCCTTGCCTTTCTGCCAATCCATGACCTTGACACATTTACCGATGCTTATCTTATCGCATTCAACCTCCATCGTTGATTTCACTCCATTAGATCAATGGCTATCGCGCGATCTCCATTCCTCCTACGGAAATGAAACAAATTTAACTTGCATTGATAAACACTTTGGGTCCGCTTGTAATATTAACATGCGCGCACTTTTTTGTGCGATTACCGTCCGATCCATCAACCCATGGACGGTCCTAATCACAGGAACTCAACGAAGATTTAACCCCGCTACATAAACTCTCATTGGGTCCGATTTCCAAATTGAACCCCATGCTTGTTTGCACGTGATATGTGTCTGATCACCTCCGGACTTCAACTGGATTAAGTTATCATTCATAACTTCATCTGGTCTATTTTCCAATTACTGCTTATGGTTTTGAAGCCGCGCGAAAACCACTTCTGCCTACAAAAACTGCTCCATCCTTTTGCCAACACATGGCTTAAACTCCATCACTCATCTTCTTGACTCCATTCTACGTGACTTAATCCTGGCCACTTATCACAAACAATCTCGTCTGTTGATCTAGCTGATCCAACGGCTCCTGTGCACGTTTACTTCATTCCTTCGTGCCTTTACTTTCTTTGCCTTTATGTGGTTTCTCAAGGTTCTTCTGTGGTTTCGGGTTCCTCCAGGGTTTCTGGTCTTTGATTTTTCTGCAACACAACTCCCTCTTGGACTTATTCCGTGTAGTCTTAAACAATATTATTCTTGAACTTCACATTGATCCTTTAACCAGATTCAACAATCAAACCACGATTCTTCATACTCCACCCCTTCTCTGTGTTCTACTCAAACTTCACCTGCATACATATACTATGCAGAATTACACTAATTCATACACAATTCATAACTCCATTAATCAATACACACCACACAATTCAAGAATAGAATTCTCTATATTGATAAATAAATATTTACATAAGAGTCTCTCTCTCTCTGGCCTGATTTTCTAATCAGTGGCCTCTGTTTTCCTACCTGTTGTAGGCTTACTGTCAAACCTTCTAACTAAGTAACTAGCTAACCCCTTTCTATGCCTTTTAGGCTTACATTTATACAAAAGGGTTCTATAACCAATTCCTGGTTTAGATCCATAACTTTCTCAACAAAATCCTAAAATCTCTTCTTTATCCCTGAGGATCCTCTCTAGTTTCTCAAATCATGAAACCAATTCCTAATAATAAGATTTACAACTAATTCCCAAATCTTTCAACTATCTTAAATCTCTCATGTTCTCGAACATTCAAGAACATTTACAAATATGCCTCACAATACTTAATTAATTCCTATTCTCATTAAAATCACTGAAAAGCCTAAATAATTACATTAATTTAACACTTAGGAAACCAACTTCCTTAAAACACAAGATCCCCTACGTCTACTAAAATACAATGATCTTTCTGAATGCTCCTGCATCAAATACCATGGGCTTTTAAACCACAATAATTTTATCATTTAATTTAACTTTATAATTTGATAGTTAAAATTACAATTATTAATTTTATTATTTTTTTATTTTTATAGTTTTAACTATAAAGAGATTTGCCTCATATTTTATATTTGACTAAGTCAAAATGTTTATATTGACATTACAACACTTTTGTTATATTGGGTGGGGAGTGTCTCTTTTTATGAGTTTAGTGTAACAAATTCATTTTGTGAAGGGAAAAAAATATTTTTATTTTTAACATTTAGGATGAATTAGCCTAATAAGATGTTGTCATGTATTGCATCATGTTATGTACATTTTAACTTGGTAAAATTATACAAAAATAAAAATAAAAATAAATAAAATTGAAAAATAAACCAATAGTATTATTATTAATTAAAACACTTTGATTTAGTAAGTTACATAAATTAAATATATATATATATATATATATATATATATATATAATTAAACCAATATAAATTCATCTTAATTTTAAATTTACAAAAAAAATCAAGTTCCTTAAAATATAAACTTTTTAAAAATAAAAATAAAAATAAAAATACACTGATTTAAAACTTCTCTATATAATATTTAATAATGAGTTTCGACATTTATCAGAATCACACTGATGTTCTTCATTCTTTAACGCCCTTCATGACGTCCCTGAATGATAAGTGGATTTACGTGAACCTCCATGTCACGTGGGCCTTATAAATGAGGATATACAGTACATACAATTAATGCTCATTCAGTTTTTCACACGATCGACCTTAAAGTTACACTCCACTCGTGGACTCAAAACTCAAATTAATTACTGAATGAATATTGTACTGTGTTATGAGCTGCAATTAATTGCTCGTTACTCAGTTAAGTGACATTTTCAAATCCTATTTAAAAGTTGGTTGTTTTGTTTTGGAGATCAATATATTTTTTAACTTAATATAAGTATATAATTTTTTAAGTTAATTATTTAATTCAGCAATAAAATAAGTTAGTAATTGTATTAAATGTTGCACAGGGAATATTGTAAGGTACTAGCTTAAAAAAGGTTACAAAAACAGGAACCAGTGGAACAGGAAGAGAGTGTTCTATAGCTATGGAGGGGTTATGATGGGGAGACGCCAACAAGCCAAAAATGGCATCCCTTCTCGCCTTTTTACTGTCTCTTAGGATTCAGGGTGACATAAGTCGTTACTGTAACGAACTTCTAACACAATGTTGCGTTCTCCAACACCTATGATGATTCAACAGCTGAAATTTTTTAATTGTTCAACACATCAAATTAATAACGCAAAACAATACATATAACACATAGGGGAATTCTTCTCAAAGAAAAACACCTTACAACATAATTAAATATAATACTATATAATTAACAAATATTTAATACTTAATATTTATTAAACTATTTAATTAAACCTTTTAAATTTTGTCCTATCATAAACTGAATTCACTTATATTTCAACTGAATTCACTTATATTTGATATATTTATTCAATATCTAAATATTTCATATTATTTTTCTTTTACATATAAACCATCTTAAACCTAAATTATATATATAAAGAATTTTTGAGCTATCATATTACTTTATTACTTTACCACTTTATTACTTCGTTTAATTTTTTATCTTATTCAATGCATGAAATATGTAAAATTTCATAAATATTATTTTGGTCATGTAATATCCCTAAATAACTCGGTGAAAACTAGACAGTAAGTAGTAATTCTTTTAAAAAGATTACGAATTAGTTTAAAAACTAATTCCTGTTATTCATAAAACTAATTATGGAGAATATTTTGGCGCATTGTGCGTGGAACCATTCATCCTTTACACGGGTAATAACTGGTTCTTGATAACTGATTTGGGGATGAGTTTTCCGAATATTTGAGATCCGGATGCCGGAGAAAGGGGAGCAGTTGGTAAAATTCCGTTTGTCTGGTATGCATGGTAAAGCTCTCTAGTTGTTATTTGTGCCTGGGGGTTAAGGCGTGATCAACCCTTTGGACTACACATTAAATGTCTCGCTCGTAATAGGCGGTATCGGAGGACGGCGTGGGATTCGATCCTAAGCTTCGGCTGTGAAGCAAAACTTGAGTTGTTAGACTCAAGCAGCCTCACCAGATTCTCAGATAAGGCAGTGTCGATAGCAACATGAACATTATTATTAATGGCCAGAGCCGAACTGCCAGGTCCCGTTTGATTCTTTGGGGTTCCAGCCCTCGCGCAATGCAACCCCGATGACCCTGCTCTCTGAACGATGAGAATGATATTGCCAGGGAAGAATCCATTGAATAACGATGACGATGATATTGCTGGAGAAGAATCTATTGAATACTTAAATTATCTTTTGGAGTGAACAATGGCCACGAGCTTCTGCATTCGGCTATTGTGTGCCCCTCTAGTGGAGGCTGGAGACAAAGTTCCGGTGCGCATCTGGGGATTCGAACTCTGGTCAGCACCGTGGGAGGAATGTTGCAGGCCTTATTGCAGGTTTGAGGGTGCTGCGTATATGCTAGCCTTACCTGCTATCGTTGAGGACAACTAGTTGGAGATGGAGATTGGATACAAGTATGTGTCCATTAAAGTGGAGCCTCCTGCAACTAAATTCTGCAGTATAACCATTGACATCGACGTCCAGAAATGGTTGTTGCCCAATCGATAGGAACGACCTACAGAGGAACAAGGATTCCACCTGCAATTCTAATCATCAGTGTCAGGGCTGCTGGTCATCCACAACATGCCTCGAGAGATTGGCACTGAAACATTTGCTGGTTAATCAAATTCCTTAGAGGTTGGTTTTTGGGCGGAGGCTGGAGTTTTTCATGCGGTCCAGTCCCCTGTCAGCGCTTGTTCCAAGCTGCATTGCTGCAGCTATTGTGCGCTCCATGTCTACAGCAGCTTCAGCTTGACGGTGATACAACTGAAGAGATAAGTATTTATGACAATCTTGGAAAACATAAGAGTTTATGCTAGTATTGTAAAATGAGTATGTGTTATTTGTTTATAGACATAGCTATTTAGGTAAGGAAGTGAATATGTGTTGTTTTGTTTAATAGCTATTGCATTTTTGGAAAAGGAAAATGCATATTAAAGGAATAGAAGTTAAAGTTTGGTCCAATACGAATACGTGCTTGAGCGGGGGGGGGGAAATGCTAAATAATATGATTACTTATAAATGAAATCATGACGTCAATGTTGATAATGATAACATGGACTTGTAAAAACTAATGGTTAGATCTCTTAGAGAGAAATATGCATTAGTGTGAATAAGCATTGTGAAAAGTAGAACAAGAATTTACTTGAATATATGTACTAGTTAACTAGTATATTATGCGTGCTCATGCATATGAGTAGATATTAAAAGATCTCTTTAGAGGTTGATCATTGTTTGAATAATATTGTAACTAATCTTGTTGCCAAGATTGTTGATGACTGCATTGACAGGAAACGATGGCAGATGGTGCCAAGGAAAGTGATGCTTAACATTATGGCAGGAAAAGGATTATTCGTCCATGCAGATGAGTTCAAGCTGCAGTATTGTCCATTGCTAGAAAAATTATGCCACAAGGAATGTTGCATGTGGCGGTATGTAAATAAAAGATTACATGAAAATTGTATTAGCTTTTAGCTAGTTATGTGACAGCTTAATGATAATTCATTGTAAAGATTTTAATACAATGGTTAAGGGATGGAATCCCTTATAAGCCATTGAGTGAGGGGTGAAAACCCTCACGAGCGTTTAATAATAAGATTAAACGTTTGCTGGTTTTCACCCTACGGGGTTTCCAGGGTATATCAATGTTCAATGGTGTGATTGATGTGATTGCTTTTTGTGTCAATTGGATGATGTGAATCCTTGATGTTGATGGTTCTTTATTTGATGGCATGATCATAATGTCCAAATTAATATGGTTATGGAAATCGTGAAATGGATGCAAGGAATTATGAGATAGTTTATGTTATTACACTACCATGGTCGGGGTTAATGGTTATGCAACTTACTGACTGTTATTGCAATTTACTTGATGCATTAATGAACACGATGTCTAATGGTTAATGATGATTGTGGAGTTATGAATTTGATAAGTTACTAGTGGGTAATTTGTATAAAAATTTTAACTTCCTACTTTTACATGCGAGGTTACCGGGGTATGTGACAAGTGGTATCAGAGCTAAAGGTTACAGCACTGGCGCCTTTGGGAATTAGTAAGCGGAAAGGATATTGAGGTACGCCATCAGTAGGCATTAACTCAGGTATGAGTTTAATCATTCACATATTCATTTATGTAGTCCACTACTTTTGGCATGATAGGTGTGATTCATGTTTATAACTGCTTTGAGTAGTAAGTAATAAAGTTGTTGCATAACTACGTTCACAACATTGGATTCCTGATGAGGATAAAAGACAATGAAACTTTTGTCGCACTTACGAACAGTATTGAACACTCATTACACTTAAGAACAATATTGAACATTCATTGAGGGAAGTGACAATCAACTACCAACTTTTACTTTGCAAATATGGCAATAACAATGATTCATTTATTAAACAAAATTGAAGTTACAATGAACAAAACTTAATGAGTCAATGCATGAATATAAATTATGGGGAACATCCTTGAATGGGATGACAAATTGTTTTAAAAGGACAATAGAAGAACCCTTAGATATTGGAAAACATGCAATAAGTCAAATGAGTCAAGCAGCGAGACTTGATTGTCATAACTAACTTTTGAATCAGTCTTGTCATGGATGCATGAAGATGATTGGTAGTTGAGATTGGTTAGTGTTGTATGACTAACCCATAGAACTTATATGCATTAATTGAATTGGACTTAAGATTATTACAATTCGAAAATAAGTGAAGGTTGATTGATGTCACATGCATGGAATGTGTGTATGAAGAATTTTACTCTCTTTGTGCTATAGTTCCAATTGTTCATGAGAAGAGTTCTTAATTTTATTCACCATGAGAATGCATGAAGAATAGTATATGCTTATGTCTTAATAGATTTAATGATGATTAACCTCTAATTAAGTGAAATCCATTAGCATGGTATGTGTTTATGTTAATCATTACTTGTTAGGAGATAAAAACCATTGGAGCCTCGATTTAATGATGGTTGAATTTATCTCTGCTACGGGAATGATGGATTTCTTATGCATATTGCATTCCAGTGTGAAGTTAATTGTAGAGGCATGTTCAGTGAGTAACATTTCTAGGACCCATTCATGGTATAATTACATGTGATAATTATTCATAAATAGACTACCTGTGCTAATACGGTTGTCAGTAAACTCTAACTACCTTCCCCAACTATAGATGCTTCCAAAGGAAAAGGAAGCAAGGAGTAGGAAGGAGACCGTGCTGTAGGGACAGACGGAGATGGGAAAAAGAATCGCTAAGTCTGGTGATGACCAGATAGAGCAAGTTTGGAGTCAGAATCTTGCAGAAGACTCTAAGTCTGGGGATGACTAGTTAGCGCTTGATGTGCATGTGAGTATTCCCTTGACCATGCTTAAGGAGTTGGAAAATGATAACTATAGTGTGTTGGTGTTAATGATTTTTGTAATGTCTCCTTGAAGTCATTATTCTGAAAAGGTCACATAGTAGTGTTATGATAGTTGTTGCATCTAGCATCAAGTGGTAACTCGGGTGCATGTGTGACACTTAGGAGATTATGCTTCTAATTGCATATGTAGAGCAATTGCTTCCGATAAGGGTGGTTTAACTTGTTATTTATGCATGTTGATCCAAGGATAAGATAAGTATCTTGCTCACTTTCTTGAAGAACACGTATGAATGTTTTATATGATTTCTTAGTAGAGAAAGTATTTGAATGCATGCAGTAAAAGAATGGTTCTTTTATAGATTTTCTTGGTAAAGAAAATGTGTTAATGCATGCAATTAAAGATTGAATATTTTGTATGTTTTCTTGGTAAAGAAAATAGGTGGTTCCTATTAGAAAGACTCCACGTGAGTCTAGTGTGTGAAAGGCTTGTCTCTTGTCATTTTTTTTCTTGGAATAAAATCCTTGCTAAAAATAGCCAAAGTATCTTCTTGAGAAAAGAAGATGAGGTAAATAAATGTCCTGAGGACATAGCATGGAAGGTGGCCAAGTTTTCTTGAATTAAAAATATGTATCTTTATTTGATAAAAGCTTCTTGGATATATATATATATATATATATATATATATATATATATATATATATATATATGCTAATTGCATTGTGATTCTAGTTAGTTTCTAAGTTCTAGTGAAATGATTATGCATTACATGCATGATAGAGATAGCTAAAGATGTGCTTCTAGGCACATAGATATTCGTTTCTAACTTTTTTTTGAAGAAAGAGTATATTATATATATACATAAATATAGTTTCATTCTAGAAGAGTGTGCATACTTCATTTATGAAGATGAAGGATTTTATGAGAATTTTCTTGAAAATAAAAATAGAGGTTCTTTCCTTAAAGACACATTAGAATAGTGTTCATACAAGAACCAAAATCCTTACTTGTTTCATGAAAAGAACTATGTGCATTGAAGTAAAGTAATTGTGTTAGGAGAACACATGTTGCATATTGGTAGCTATTGTGACTTTGGAATTATGAGTCTGTGTGTACTTAGAGAAAGTGGTCATGTTAGCTTCCTTGAAAATAATAATCTCTTGGAGAAATTGTCTTGTTGGATGAGTTGTGTTGATTGCTTGATTTTGATGCATAAAGGATAAGTAAACCTTGTTTTTGCATCTTGATTTTTATGCCTAAAGATAGATATCTTTAATAATTTCTTGAAAGGGAATCTTGAGGAAACCTCACATCGGAAGATAGAGAAATGAGGATTAAAATGACTTCCTTTAAGAAAGAGGTATGTGGTTTGTTGTATGAAATGATGGTAGCCTTCCAGTGAAGGGAATGGGTGTTGCATACATTAAAGAAGGGCTTATACGATAAGCAATGGTATGCACAAAGGGTAGCCATTGTGATATGGAGTTATGTTCTTTGTATTATGCATGACCAAAGCTATCCATAGTAAACGTAAGATAATACTCCATTAAAGACGATTTGAATTAAGACAACAGACTATGGAAAAAATGGAAATGTTTAGATTATTAACTCAACTGTTGTTGACATTCATACATTAATGAATATTTGCATATGCTTTTATACATGACAATATTGTATGCATGAACATTCTTGGAAATGGAATACGTGTTAACTGATGCATATTTATAACTAACGTTGCTGATGGGATTAAGTAGTGGTAGCTTAATGGCAACAAGAAAACTCATCACGTATGTTGCTGCAATGTGAATTGCAATCATAAATGAGAAAGAATGATGTTATATGATATGCATGAATTATGTTAATTGGGGAATTCGCAAGCATACAACGTGTATGATAGATATGTTTCCCATCAATCTAGATGTTGTGGACCCATATTGAGGGTTAAGTGCAGATGCATGGTACATGCATGTTTGTTGTGCTAATGATAATGTTCATATGGTTCATTGTGTAAATTAATTTGAGAAAGAGTAATAAAAGAGAAATTTAACATGCCAAACAGTTGCGGATAGTTGGGTTGATGACAGTTACCTGCCTGGAGGGGTTGATGGTACCTGTCTGCCCGGATTGTGAAAGGCTAGAATGCCTTGGGTTGATGGCAATTACCTGCCCGGAGGGGTTGATGGTACTTGTCTGCCCGGAGTTGGGTTGATGGCAGCTACCTGCCCGCAGGGGTTGATGGTACTTGTCTACCCAGATTTCCTCTCCTTAGAATTCTTGAGCTGGTTGGCCAGTGGAATTCCATGTTAGACCTGGTAAGGTCTCTATCAAAGAAACTGTCTGGATGTGAAAATGACTCAGTTTGGTTGTGGAAACCAGTTCCCATGGGTTGGGAATTCTTTAGTCTATTGTGATTTTCATGGCTAAAGAAATTAACTAATCAGTTGTATGTGATGTTAAAAATAAATTCTATATATAGTTGTGTGAAATGTGTTATGCACATTTAACATGAAATGAGTTTAATGTTCAATAAGGAGTTATTGGAAATTTTAATTCCTGTATCATTTCATTAATCTTGTGAAAGTCTTAGTAGGGGCTAAGACCATTTCCAAATGATGCAGTGATTGACAACTTTGATGATTAGAGAGCTAGGTGCTCTTTTGGTACATCTAGAAGCACTTTGCGGATGTCTTTAGTGAGAATTCGTTCAGTGTGCACGTGAGCAGTGATTTATCATTTGATGATTAGTGTTAATGCTCTTTAAGTACTTGTAAAAGTACTGTGATTTAGAAATCATCTAGCATTGCACAGTTGAATTGATAGTCAAAAGTATTTCATTTGACTCAAAATATAGTGACTAATGCAATTGAATTTGTTAGTCATATATTACAGGAATTACTTACCATGGAGGGTTGAAGAATTGTCCAACCACTATTAAAAGGCTTACATGAAAGTATTCATGATTTCCAAGAATAGATGGTAAGTAATGGTAAGTTGACATAGAGAATTGTTTATTATGAATGAATAAGGGCCAAGTGGTGGCGATTAGAAGTTGCATATTTTTGCAATTACGAATGCTTATGACTATTGATGCTTATAACTAATGATATTTCTTATGACTATATCATTACTATTTTGTTTGTCGTCTTTTCTTGGAATGGAATCGTTGATTTCAAAGAGAAAGGATCACATTTTGCGTGGTTTAGATGGTAATACCATGAGTAAAGTCTAAAGTTCCAATGAAAGATGAACACCGAGGACGGTGTTCTTGTTAAGGGGGGGAGTATGTAATGTCCCTAAATAACTCGGTGAAAACTAGACAGTAAGTAGTAATTCTTTTAAAAAGATTACGAATTAGTTTAAAAACTAATTCCTGTTATTCATAAAACTAATTATGGAGAATATTTTGGCGAATTGTGCGTGGAACCATTCGTCCTCTACACGGGTAATAACTGATTCTTGATAACTGATTTGGGGATGAGTTTTCTGAATATTGGAGATCCGGATGCCGGAGAAAGGGGAGCAGTTTGTAAAATTCCGTTTTTCTGGTATGCATGGTAAAGCTCTCTAGTTGTTATTTGTGCCTGGGGGTTAAGGCGTGATCAACCCTCTAGACTACACATTAAATGTCTCGCTCGTAATAGGCGGTATCGGAGGACGGCGTGGGATTCGATCCTAAGCTTCGGCTGTGAAGCAAAACTTGAGTTGTTAGACTCAAGCAGCCTCACCAGATTCTCAGATAAGGCAGTGTCGATAGCAGCATGAACATTATTATTAATGGCCAGAGCCGAACTGCCAGGTCCTGTTTGATTCTTTGGGGTTCCAGCCCTCGCGCAAGGCAACCCCGATGACCCTGCTCTCTGAACGATGAGAATGATATTGCCAGGGAAGAATCCATTGAATAACGATGACGATGATATTGCTGGAGAAGAATCTATTGAATACTTAAATTATCTTTTGGAGTGAACAATGGCCACGAGCTTCTGCATTCGGCTATTGTGTGCCCCTCTGGTGGAGGCTGGAGACGAAGTTCCAGTGCGCATCTGGGGATTCGAACTCTGGTCAACACCGTGGGAGGAATGTTGCAGGCCTTATTGCAGGTTTGAGGGTGCTGCATATATGCTAGCCTTGCCTGCTATCGTTGAGGACAACTAGTTGGAGGTGGAGATTGGATACAAGTATGTGTCCATTAAAGTGGAGCCTCCTGCAACTAAATTCTGCAGTATAACCATTGACATCGACGTCCGGAAATGGTTGTTGCCCAATCAATAGGAACGACCTACAGAGGAACAAGGATTCCACTTGCAATTCCAATCATCAGTGTCAGGGCTGTTGGTCATCCACAACATGCCTCGAGAGATTGGCACTGAAACATTTGCTGGTTAATCAAATTCCTTAGAGGTTGGTTTTTGGGCGGAGGCTGGAGTTTTTCATGCGGTCCAGTCCCCTGTCAGCGCTTGTTCCAAGCTGCATTGCTGCAGCTGTTGTGCGCTCCATGTCTACAGCAGCTTCAGCTTGACGGTGATACAACTGAAGAGATAAGTATTTATGACAATCTTGGAAAACATAAGAGTTTATGCTAGTATTGTAAAATGAGTATGTGTTATTTGTTTATAGACATAGCTATTTGGGTAAGGAAGTGAATATGTGTTGTTTTGTTTAATAGCTATTGCATTTTTGGAAAAGGAAAATGAATATTAAAGGAATAGAAGTTAAAGTTTGGTCCTCTACGAATATGTGCTTGAGCGGGGGGGAAAATGCTAAATAATATGATTATTTATAAATGAAATCATGACGTCAATTTTGATAATGATAACATGGACTTGTAAAAACTAATGGTTAGATCTCTTAGAGAGAAATATGCATTAGTGTGAATAAGCATTGTGAAAAGTAGAACAAGAATTTACTTGAATATATGTACTAGTTAACTAGTATATTATGCGTGCTCATGCATATGAGTAGATATTAAAAGATCTCTTTAGAGGTTGATCATTGTTTGAATAATATTGTAACTAATCTTGTTGCCAAGATTGTTGATGACTGCATTGACAGGAAACGATGACAGATGGTGCCAAGGAAAGTGATGCTTAACATTATGGCAGGAAAAGGATTATTCGTCCATGCAGATGAGTTCAAGCTGCAGTATTGTCCATTGCTAGAACAATTATGCCACAAGGAATGTTGCATGTGGCGGTATGTAAATAAAAGATTACATGAAAATTGTATTAGCTTTTAGCTAGTTATGTGACAGCTTAATGATAATTCATTGTAAAGATTTTAATACAATGGTTAAGGGATGGAATCCCTTATAAGCCATTGAGTGAGGGGTGAAAACCCTCATGAGCGTTTAATAATGAGATTAAACGTTTGCTGGTTTTCACCCTACGGGGTTTCCAGGGTATATCAGTGTTCAATGGTGTGATTGATGTGATTGCCTTTTGTGTCAATTGGATGATGTTGAATCCTTGATGTTGATGGTTCTTTATTTGATGGCATGATCATAATGTCCAAATTAATATGGTTATGGAAATCGTGAAATGGATGCAAGGAATTATGAGAAAGTTTATGTTATTACACTACCATGGTCGGGGTTAATGGTTATGCAACTTACTGACTGTTATTGCAATTTACTTGATGCATTAATGAACACGATGTCTAATGGTTAATGATGATTATGGAGTTATGAATTTGATAAGTTACTAGTGGGTAATTTGTATAAAAATTCTAACTTCCTACTTTTACATGCGAGGTTACCGAGGTATGTGACAGGTCAAGTTTATTTAAATCGAATAAATTATTATTAAAAAATAATCTAATTGATTTAAATACCATTTAACATTTCAAAACCTTTTATCATTATTATATTATTATTATAATTCTAATGGTTTTAATACTAAAGATTTTTATAACGTTACATTGGAGTTGTACCATTAACAATTTTATATAATAATTTTAAGGTAATTTATTAATATAAATGTGTATCTTTGTATTTATGTGTATATGGTCATTAAATCTATATAGTAGACGTCAATTCATACATATGTATATAATATAATATTAAAAAAAAATATCACTCTAATTTTTTTGCAATATTTTATTTAGTTTATTAGTAAATGAATTAAATCTTAATTACTTATATGTCATTAATGTTATGTCATTTATTTACACAAAGGTATATATTTTATCACAAGAGATCATAGATTTAAATCTAGATACATTTCTCTAAATTTTAATAGTTAAATTATTGCATGAATAGAGATCTCGGATTCTATAAATAAAAAGTCTTTTACACCAATCTAGTATTTAACTTAGTCATAACCTTAAAAATAAATAATCATTATAATAAATGAAAAAAATAGTAATAATAAATAAAATTATTATATAATTATTAAAACTCTTCAAAAATATTTAACATATTTTTTTAATTGTTGAATTGAGTCTTCTATGATCCATATTAAGTTTATGAGAGATTTTTCGGCGTAAATCACATGATATTTCATTTTTCGAGGCGTTTTGAACCAACCAGTGTGGTTCATCGTCAGGACAAGTTGAATGAACATATATTCTTCAATATTAAATTATAAATTTTACTTTACTACATATATTTTTCACAAAGAGATAACTCACTCTAACATGACTTCAATAATTGAAATGATAATTACTTCGTGAATTTTACATTAATACAAAATCTTTTGGAGAATATTATTTTTTATGAGCAAACTCTCAATGTAGATGGATAGACATATAACTTAATTTCACAATGATAGAAATTTGAGAAAATTCGGGGTAAATTTTTGAAATTTGAGTTATAGTTCAAGGAATTTTTGGAAATCTGAGTTATAGCTATCAAGCTTCAGGATTTTGAGATAGCACTAAATCCATTTCTCCCATTAAAACAAAATGATTCAAATACTTAAAATTTCCTAAAAATTTTCTTGCGAAATTCCTAGACAAATTCATTGTTAGGACAAAATTGTGACGTGGTTACCCAAGAAAACAAAAATAAAAAAAATTCTGCTAAGGTGTATTTTGTTTATAATATTTTATAACAAAATAAAGAAGGTGGTAGCTTAAATTAAACTCTAGTCATTATGATTGGTTTTAAGAGTATATCACCATTTTAAAAAACAAATGAAGAAACAAAAACATGGCATGGGGTGTATGATGTCATGGATTGCGAGTCAAACTCACCACAAAGGTATACTGTTAGCATGGTGTGATGTATAACTAATATTAGTGCTGTATAACCTCCGAGGTTATCAACAACCGGATAACAAGGCCTAAATTGGATCGGCTCCATCGGGAAAGAAAGAAACAAATTAATCACCTAACAAATTATTAAATATTTCTGGTATAACAAGAACATTCAATAACAGATTATTTGTGTAACAAATTCTTTGTGGTATAACTAGGGGGATATCTTCCTTTTGCTGCCATCCCGCTCTCTCGCAGCAGTGGCAGCACGCAAATTTCATGAATTTCATTATTGCCAATTTACCATTTCTGTAGGCGGCGCATATTTTCGTGATGTAGGATCTGACCTTGCAGCAACTTAGTTATTAACTAAAGCAGGTTGGTTGTAAATGGGGGTGCATGCAAAGAGGGGCAAAGGGAAAGGAAAGCCCTAAGAAGGTAACAAAATACCCACGCTACTCGTTATACCACTTGTCCACCAAAGGATGGCGTTGCTTCTTTATGCGGATACCGAAGGCCCTAATTCTAATTAATCTTCTTACTCATAAAATGATTTTTCAACTTCAATATTAACACTCCAACCCCAATAAAAGGGGTACGATTTTCTCTTACTTTAAAGGAAATTAGAATTCATTTATGCATATTGTTGCATTATTGAATACCATAATATATATTTTTTTAAATTTAAATTATACATGTTTTTTTATTCATAATATACGATTTCTCTCCAGTAATAATTTAGGGTAATGTATTTACCATTTCTCTGATGTAATAATTTAGGGTGATATATTTACGAACTCTCTGCGATAATAATAATAATTTAGGGTGATGTATTGGTGATGTATTTACCATCTCTGTGCGGTAATAATTTAGGGTGATGTATTTACAATCTTTGCGGTAATAATTTACGATCTCTCTGTGATAATAATTCATGATCTCCGTAGTAATAGAAAAACAATTTTGGGCATGTGCGTCTGCGGTCCGGCTTGCTGATATCAGGTGCACACATTCCTTATATTTTTCTAATACATATCTGCTCATATATTTTCAAGAATGAATAATTCACCACAATTACCAAAGATTACCAAAGGTAGACCTAGCACAGTTACTCTGCAAAGCCTCTATGAGTATATAGAGTCATTAGAAAAATGTAGAGAAGAAAGAGAAGCCAAGTTACAAACAGAGTTAGCAGTCATGCTGGAAAATAAATTCACATCCCTTGAAGACAAGATCCAAAAACAAATAGAAAATAAAATAGAACTATTGGAGAATAAGATGGAGGCAATGGAGACGAGGTTGTAGGTTATAGAAAAACAAAACCAAGATATGAACCAAACATCCCAGCGAGTAGATGCTGATACTTTAGAGAGTCTTAAAATGAAGGAAATGATTAAAGAGTTAGAAGAAAGAGTTAATAGTCGCCTCACCCTAAATACTATGGCAGGTAAATTAGATATCAAACCGATTAAAGACAAAATGAAAAAATTGATAGAATTAGACCATGAGCGTAACAAAAGGGCCTTGAACCTTATAATCTTCGGTTTGAGAGGAGGTAGACGAGGATACTTTAGCCATAGCCCAGACAGAATTACATAACAGATTACAAATTGAAACAACGTGTCTCACAAAAGCAACAAGGTTGGGGAAACTAATTGAGAATAAAGGAAGGTTGATCTGAATAAAGGTGAGCTCTACTGACCATAAGTATGACATACTTAGTATAACCACAAGTCTAAAAGGAACAAGAATATTTATAAATGAAGATCTCATTCCAGAAGATCAAGTAGAATTGAAAAAGGAGGTTCAAAAGGTAAAGGAAGCTAGGAAGGAAAGAAAATGGGAAATAATCAGAAATAGAAAAGCCGTTATTCGAGATAGAAACTAAAAAGATAATAATAAATAGCAATTCAACATGCTCCGGATTCATTCTTGGAACTGTCGGGGCTTTCCATGGAACAAAGGCCCTAAGCTAAGTTGGATCTCGAATGATGTTGATATTATTTTTCTTGTTGAAACTTGGGAGCACGAAGAATCTAAGGTCCCTAACATAGATGGTTTTACATTATGGTCTACCTGGGATAAGTAATCCTCCCGTAGAGGCATTGGGGGTATAGCTTGTTACATTAAGAAGAACATCTCTCCCATGCTAGGATTTGTTGGAAATAATACTGAGAGGGGGGGTGAATCAGTATTATCAAGTTCTTTTAAATAAATCTTCCTTATTTACACTTTGAATTATTCTTGGATGTCAGTACCATAAAATAATGAGCATAAACAAGAAAAACAGATAGTCACACCAAAGAACACCAGATATAAGGTGGAAACCCAATGTGGGTGAAACCACCTGCTGCAATATGTTTCTATCTTCTTTCAATTACAAACTCCTTTTACAATGATTTTGTACTGGTGCAGTCCTTTACCAGTACGCAGGCTGCAACCTGCAGAGAGCTACAACTCTCTTTCATTTTCCAGTCTCTCCTGGAAAGGAGCTACAACCCCCTACTTCTTTTCTTTTAAGGACCACTTTTCATAAATTTTCAAATTGGATCCAAGAATATCAAATAATCATCAAGTACATGCAAATTACCCAAACTCCTTATACAATCAACCAAGAATCACCCAACTTCTCAAAATGCTGTAAACAGAAAGATAGTACCAGAAATATAAACCCGGAACTTTGCAGCAAGAGATAAAGGATAACCAACAAATGTTTTTAAGACAGATCCACAGTTTTTCCTTATCTGGACTGCGTGACTCCGCACCCCGCCTTCTGTTTTCCTGCGTATCCACGCAGAGCGTCTTCTGCTTCACTGCATATCACCGCAACTCACCTTCTGCCTTTCTGCGTACATTTACTGTGCCAACGCACCTGTTCCTTCTATCACGCCGCGTACTTCTATGTAGCTACGTAGGATTTCCTTCTATCGCGCCGCGTACCTCTGATCTTGCTCCGCACTTCTTCTTCTGTCTCGCTGCGTGCGTCCGCACTGTGCCCTTTTCTTACGCCACGTACCTCTACTGTATCTCCGCACTGCGTCTTCGTTCGCGCTGCGAGCCCCCGCACTGTGCCTTTCTGTGAACCGCGTACCACCGCACTGGACCTTTCACCGAGCTGCGGTCCTCCGCACCTGAACCGTGAAATACCTGCGGACCTTTGATTTGAACCGAATTAACAACCCTCAAAACTGCCACTGAAAGTCAGATGCCCAGATCAGATCATGCGCCCGAGAGATCACACTTTATAGATTCGCTTTCAACTTCACTTTTATATAGATCAAGAATTTAAACCGATAACCCAATATTTCAGATCTTAAGATATTCAATTTGTAAAGATGTTGGCCAAGTGATCTCCTTCCCTATTTATAGTCAAGCCCTCATTCACACCATGGGGCAAAACCATCAAATAACCAAAACAAGGGATCCAAACCGAGGCTAAATTAGATCCTATACCACGGGCCAAAACCATAGGATCATGAACGACGGGCTAAATACCACGGGCCAAACATAAGAAAACCCACGTGAGCGTGCTTCTCTGCCTTGAAGTGAGTGAACTGGGGGGGCGCACCTTCTGAACGGGTAACCTGCGGGTATGACCGCATTTCCTGCATGGCGTGCCTGCGGGTCCGCACCTTTTGAACCATTCACCTGCGAACCTCTTAATTTCCAACATTTTGAGAGCCTGAACAAAACATTTCCACTAGAGTGAGTTGCCATCAAGTACAACACCTATAACATAGAGCCATACCAGAATCATAATGCCAACAATCTCCCCCTTTGGACTTGATGGCAACCTCAAGATCCTCAACATCATTCTCCCCCTTTGACATCAAGGGCAAAGGGTTATGCTCCCCCTAAGAACATGCTCCCCCTGACTATAAACCAGATCTGCAAAGAAGAACCATAATCCACCAAACACCATAAATGGCCATGAAAGAGATAGAGACATATTGCATCAATATTCAGACCAGCATCCATGATCTCCTTCTATACTTCCTCCATAATGCCAACAATGCATGATATGCTCCCCCTGAACCTGTGCCATTCGATCTTCGACCAATCTGCAACCCAGCACATGTACACATATACTCCAGATGAACCTTGCGTACAACCAACAATCAGAAGAGATTCAACAACAAGATGATGCATCAACAACCCCCAGCTTTTGCCTGAGGTATTCAAAGGTCTCCCTAGGCAATGGTTTGGTGAGTATATCAGCAACCTGTTCCTTAGCAGGAACATACTCCAACTTGACCTTTTGTTCAAGCACTTGTTCCCGGAGAAAGTGATACTTGATTGGTATGTGCTTGGTTTTTGAATGCATGACTGGGTTCTTTGAAATGCTGATTGCACTTGTATTATCACATAAGATGGAGATAGGTGGTGTACAAGTGATTTGAAAATCCTACAAGGTCTGCATCATCCAAAGGAGTTGAGTGCAGCAAGATGCAACAGCAACATATTCTGCTTCAGCTATAGACAAGGCAATCGAACTCTGTTTCTTGCTGAACCATGATACTAATCTAGAACCCATAAAGAAAGCACCACCACTTGTGCTCTTCCTATCATCCACGCTTCCGGCCCAATCTGCATCAGTATAAGCATGAAGTGTGAGATCTGTATCTCTAGGATACCATAAGCCATAATTTTGAGTCCCTTGAAGATATTTGAAGATTCTCTTTACTGCCTGAAGATGAGTTTCCTTTGGATTTGCCTGAAATCTTCCAACTATTCCCACTGCATGCATGATGTCTGGTCGGGTACCTGTCAAATAAAGTAGACTTACAATCATAGATCTGTAGGTTGGTTGATGTACTGCTGCTGATTCATCATTTGCACTGAGGCTAAATCCTGTGACCATGGGTGTACATACTGGTTTTGCATCTTCCATGCCATATTTCTTCAAGATCTGCTTGAGATACTTCGTTTGAGACAAGAATATCCCTCCTTCCTTTTGTTGGATTTGTAGGCCAAGAAAATATGTCAATTCTCCAAGAAAGGACATTTTGAATTCTTTCTGCATCACCAAGGCAAAGCTTTGACTCATAGATTCTTCATTGCTGCCAAAGATAATGTCATCTACATACACAACAAGTATTAGCAATTTGTCATTTTCAATTTTTATATAAAGATTGCTATCTGCTGATCCTTTTGAAAAACCTTGTTGATGAAGATATTTGTCCAAACGATAGTACCAAGCCCTTGGAGCTTGTTTAAGACCATAGAGAGCCTTTTTCAGTCTGCATACAAGATTTGGATCATTTCCAAGAATGAAACCATCTGGCTGCTCAATGTATACTTCTTCTTCTAAGTCTCCATTCAGAAAGGCTGATTTCACGTCCATTTGAAATACTTTGAACTTTTGAAAGCTTGAGAGAGCAAGGAACATTCAGATGACCTCAAGTCTTGCAACAGGAGCAAAAGTTTCCTCAAAATCTATTCCTTCTTGTTGTGCATACCCTTTACAAACAAGTCTTGCCTTGTTTCTAATTACTTCCCCGTTTTCATTCAACTTATTTTTGAAGACCCATTTTGTCCCTATAACATTCTTATCCTTTGGTCTAGGAACCAACTCCCAAGTGTTGTTCTTTTCGATCTGCTCAAGTTCTTCATCCATTGCTTTGACCCAACATTCATCTTTGCATGCCTCTTTTACATTTTGTGGTTCAGTGGAGGAGAGTAATGCCAAATAGCTTGAAGTTGCTGCAATTGTTCTTCTTGTTTGTACACCTGCTTCTTTCTGCCCCAAAATCTGAGATTTTGGATGATTCTTTTGAACGTACCAGGATGGAGTCTTCTCTTCTATCCTTATCTGTTCCTCTGGTGCTTCTTGAGGTTCTTCTTCTTCATCATTCTGTCTTTGAGGGTAGTCTTCATCTTCTTCGATATTTTCATGATTTACTTGCCTAGGAATGTATCCCTTTTCATCAACCACTACATCAATGATGTCAACAATTCTTCCAAGTCTTTTATTGTAGCACTTATATGCTTTGTTGTGTGGAGAATAACCAAGAAGAATGCCTTCATCTGCTCTAGGTTCAAGTTTTCCAAGTTGCTCATCGGTATTCGTAATATAGCATTTGCTCCCAAAGATTTTGAAGTGCTTTACCGAAGGAGTCTCACCATACCAGAGCTCATGAGGAGTTTGAGTGTTGTTCACTCGGACATTTGTTTTGTTGAGAATAACAACTGCAACATATGCAGCTTCACCCCAGAAAGTTGTGGGAGTTCCAGACTCATCCAGCATAGCACGAGCCATTTGTTGGACTGTTCTGTTCATCCTTTCCACCACTCCATTTTGCTGAGGAGTTCTAGCTGTAGAGAATTCTCTTCTTATCCCGTGTTCTTCACAGAAATCGAAAAATTCATTTGAGGTAAACTCCCCACCTCTGTCAGACCTGAGGCACTTAATTTTGTAACCTGATTCATTTTCAACCAAGGCTTTGAAGGATTTGAATTTCTCGAATGCTTCATCTTTGTGCTTCATAAGTCCTAACCAAACAAACCTGGAGAAATCGCCAATGAATAATATCAAGTATTCTTCTCCTCGAGGTGTCCTTTTCCTAAATGGACCACATACATCTGTATGGACTAGCTCAAGAGGCATGCTAGCTGATCCTTCCTTCTTCGGAAAGTTAGTTCTGGTTTGCTTTCCAAACTAACATGATTTGCATATGGTGTTGTATGGAATTTTGATATCTGGAAGACCACGAACTGCCTGATATTTGCATGCTTTCCTTATTTGTGAAAAGCTTAGATGCCCCAACCTCCGGTGCCATAACCAGTGTTCATCATCCTTGCTCAAATAGCATTGTTGTTATTCTTCTTCAAATATGTATAGATTATTTGGAGTTCTTCTACCTTTGATCACTGTTTCACCTGTATCAAGATCACGAACACGACATCCATTTGATCTAAATATCACCTCAGTTCCTTGATCACACATCTGGCTGACACTTAGAAGATTATGCTTCAATCCATCAACATACAAAACATTTCCAGCTTTGACCTTTTCTTTTAACTGAGCAGTGCCTTTTCCTTTTATAGCTGCAGGAGTATCATTTCCAAAAGAAACTTTCTTTCCCTTTTCTAAAGCAGAATATGATTCAATTTTTTCTTTATCACCTGTCATATGTTTCGAACATCCACTGTCAATGTACCATATATTTTCTTGTCCCTCTGCATAAAATGTTATCCCACATCTTTCTGTTTGTGGTTCCTTTATTCTCCATGTTCTGGTGCTTGAGGCTTGTTCCTTTGTCTGCTGAAACCTGCTCCTGCATTCAGAATCTTCATGACCAAAGTTATTGCAAATAGAACATTCGACTTCATTTTCAAGAGCCGAAAAGTTGTTATAGGTCCTTTTTGTAATCTCGGTCATACTTCTTTGTTTTTGAGCTTCTCTAGTCATGATTGTTTTATATGCAACACATTGAGCTGCTTTGTGACCAAAGTTATGGCAAGAGAAACATTGCCCATTGAAGAAACTTCTGTGATTATCAAATCTACCGGCCAAATGATTGTAATTTCTATTGTCATCCATTCTTGAAGCAAATTGAGAAGATTTTACCTATGGCTGGTTGTAGCTTTTGTTCACCCTTAAGACAGATTGCCCCTGGTTTACCTGATAGTCTTTGTTCGTTCTTGATGTAATTCGTCCCTGCTTTACCTGGTGATCTCCATTGTGCTTTTGCTCATTCCTTCTTGCTGCATCAAGATAACTCTTTGAGGTGGATGCTTGAGATGTTTCTCCATTATACCCCAGACCTGTCTTGTTTAGCGGAGAACGCTGTACATTGATGATCTCATCCAGAGTTTCAGATCCTTTGACAAACTTAAGATTAATAGCCTTTTTTTTCTCAATTTCTTTTCTAAGGCCAACAATTTCACCTTCTAACTTTTCAAGATATTTTTCTTTTTCATCAATTTGAAATTGTAGAGTATCAGTGATCATATTCTTTTCTTCTATCATGTCTTGAGTCTAGAAATCTCTTCATAAAAACTATCCACATCTATAACATCCATGTAATCATCATCTTCAAATGCCATTAAAAGTTTATAGTCATTACCTCGTTCATCTTCATCACTATTTGATAGACCATCACTGTCTTCATGAGTGTAGTAGCTTTTCTTATTTGCATTTTGTTTCTTGTTCCATCTAGCAGGTTCCTTTCCTTTGTCAATCTTATCCTTATGAGGACATTTGGCAGCATAATGACCTACTCTTCCACAAGCAAAACATTTAAAAGGTAGCTTATCTCTGAACCTTCCAGTACCCCGTTGAAGATTTCTGACAAAATTTGATTCTTCTTCTTCTTCTGGCACGTGACTTGATTCATAGTAGTCTCCTTTGCCTGAAGCCTTAAAAGCAGCTTCTCTCCTGTCTGATGGACCTCCTTTTCTCATTTCATAAGCAGTTAGGATTCCGTGTAACTGAGACATAGTAAGATTTCATAGATTTTCCTTTTCTTCTATTGCAGACACTTTAGATTCAAATTTGGGGGACAATGATCTTAGAACTTTTTCAACCACAATAGCCTCTTTTATTTCTTCACCCAAGTTTTTCATGCAATTAACAATCTCGTCTACCCGAAGGAAATAGTTAGCCACACTTTCATCATTATACATTCTAATATTCTCATACTGAATCCTGAGGGTTTGAAGTTTAGCACGCTTTACCTGTTCATCTCCTTCGTAGCTCAAGACAATCTTGTCCCATATTTCTTTTGCAGATTTATATTGCATAACCTTCACGAATTCTGGTTGAGATAAGCATCCCAACAGATTATTGACTGCTTTAGCATTTGTTTCATATTTCTTCTTCTCGGCCGGATCTGTAGGAGTAGCTGAAGGAAAAGTGTAGCCTGTATCTATGATATCCCAAACTTCTGTACCAAGAGATTGAAGATAGGCAGTAACTCTTACCTTCCAATAATTGAAGTTTGTCCCATCAAAAATTGGTGGCCTGATTTATGCTTCCCTCTCGTAGTTGCTCATGATGAATGATCTTCCTTCAAGAGATCAAGCTTCTCTGAAGGACCTGCTCTGATACCAATTGTTGGAAATAACACTGAGAGGGGGGGTGAATCAGTATTATCAAGTTCTTTTAAATAAATCTTCCTTATTTACACTTTGAATTATTCTTGTATGTCAGTACCATAAAATAATGAGCATAAACAAGAAAAACAGATAGTCACACCAAAGAACACTAGATATAAGGTGGAAACCCAATGTGGGTGAAAACCACCTACTGCAATATGTTTCTATCTTCTTTATTTACAAACTCCTTTTACAATGATTTTGTACTGGTGCAGTCCTTTACCAGTACGCAGGCTGCAACCTGTAGAGAGCTACAACTCTCTTTCGTTTTCCAGTCTCTCGTGGAAAGGAGCTACAACCCCCTACTTCTTTTCTTTCAAGGACCACTTTTCATAAATTTTCAAAATGGATCCAAGAATATCAAATAATCATCAAGTACATGCAAATTACCCAAACTTCTTATACAATCAACCAAGAATCACCAAACTTCTCAGAATGTTGTAAACAGAAAGATAGTACCAGAAATATAAACCCAGAACTCTGCAGCAAGAGATAAAGGATGTTTTTAAGACAGGTCCGCAGTTTTTCCTTATCTGGACTGCGTGACTCCGCACCCCGCCTTCTGTTTTCCTGCGTATCCACACAGAGCGTCTTCTGCTTCACTGCGTAACACCGCAACTCACCTTCTGCCTTTCTGCATACATTTACTGTGCCAACGCACCTATTCCTTCTATCACGCTGCGTACTTCTATGTAGCTACGCAGGATTTCCTTCTATCGCGCCGCGTACCTCTGATCTTGCTCTGCACTTCTTCTTCTGTCTCACTGCGTGCGTCCGCACTGTGCCCTTTTCTTATGCCGTGTATGTTATGAAACCAGCTCAAGAAAATATAGAAAAGAAAGATCAACGCAACCTCCTTTACATTACATAAATGAACAATTCTTGGATGATACAAATGACAAAACCTCCTTTCTATATATAGGAGTCTAAGGAGTCACAATATAATCCAGCCGACCTAACAATAATAATATAAAGCCACAAAAATAATAATAGAGGGATTCTATGGGGCACAGAAATAACAATATGTGGGTAATAGGGGCACAACAATATAAATAAGGGGTATAACTACAATAGTAATGGGGTAATCACTAGTATTATAGGGACCCAACATGCCCCTCTCCTTCAAAAAAGTGTTGTCCTCAACGCTTGAGCAGTTCTGGATACTTCTGCATAAAATTCTCATCCTCCCATGTGGAATCTTCAGCGGATAAGTTCTTCCACTTGATAGGATACTCTGAAATTGATCGATTTCGTAGCTGTCGAGTTCTTGTTTCTGTGACTGCTTCCGGTTCCAATATAATTTTTCCTTCCTCGTCAAGTTCTGGCAATATTGTTTGAACTGGGAGCTTGTCGCCTATAACCTTCTTTAAACATGAAACATGGAAAACTGGGTGCAATCAAGAAGCTGCAGGAAGCTCCAATTTGTATGCCATAGTACCAATCTTTTCCAACACCTTGTACGGACCATAATACTTTGGTGATAATTTATTATCCTTCTTAGCTTGCTTTAGGGACATTTGCTTATATGGTTGTAGCCGTAGGAATACCCAATCACCTACATCAAAACTTCTTTCACTGCGATGTTGATCTGCCTGTTGTTTCATTCTATTTTGTGCCAACACGAGGTTATCCTTTAAGAGTTGGAGGACTTGTTGTTGATGTTCGATGTGATGTTCCACTGCCTAAACCTTAGAATTTTCTCTTAAATATGATGTGATTGATGGTGGTTGGTACCCATAAAGTGCCATAAATGGGGTCATTTTTGTTGCTGTATGGAAGGAAGTGTTATACCACCATTCAGCCAGAGGCAACCATTTGACCCATTGTGTCTGTTTATCAGATACAAAGCAACGAAGATATCCTTCTAAACATTTGTTTACTATCTCAGTTTGCCCATCAGATTGAGGATGATAAGATGAGCTATGAGCTAACTGAGTACCAAGACAAGAAAATAATTCTGTCCAAAAATTTCCAGTGAAAATGGGATCTCTGTCACTTACAATAATCTTTGGGTTTCCATGTAGCTTTTGAACTGTTTCCATAAATGCAGTAGAAATTGTACTGGCTTTAAATGGATGTGATAATGCACAAAAGTGTGCATACTTGGTAAGTCTGTCAACTACCACCATGATGACACTCTTTCCCTCAGACTTGGGTAAACCTGTGATAAAATCCATTGAAACCTCCTCCCAACGTTGGCTTGGAATGGATAAAGGTTGTAATAGACTCGGTGTCTTAATTGTTTCAACTTTATTTTGTTGGCAAACCAAACATTCCGCCACAAACTTTTGAATATCTGATTTAAGGCCATCCCAAAAAAATTCCTTCTTAACCCTGTGGTAAGTTTTTAAAAATCCTGAGTGCCCTCCTAAGGGAGAAGTGTGCAATTCCATAAGAATCTTTTGTTTTAGCTGGGAATTCTTACAGAGGTATAAGCGATCTTTGTACCATAACGAATCATTTTGCCAGCTAAATGTATCAGAAGTACTTGAATCTTGTTGTAGCTTTCGAATAAGTGCCCACACTTCTTCGTCATTCTTCCATTCCTCCTTTGCTTCATTTATCCAATCTGGTTGGATAATAGAAATGGCACACAACAATGCTTCCATATCCTCATCCTTTCTTGAGAGTGCATCTGCCACCACATTTTGCTTCCCTTTTTTGTAGATGATTTCAAAGTCGTAACCCAACATCTTTGTGACCCACTTTTGTTGCTCTTCAGAGGATAATCTTTGTTCTAAAAAGTATTTAAGGCTATCATGATCCGTTTTTACCTTGAAGTGTCTTCCCATTAGGTAGGGTCGCCATTTCTTAAGTGCATGGAGTATTGCCAACATTTCCTTCTCATAAATAGCTTTGCTTAAAAACTTTCCCTTGATTGGACGACTTTCAAAAGCAATGGGTCTTTCATCTTGCATTAGAACAGCACCAATTCCATTTCCTGAAGCATCACATTCCACAATAAAGGTTTTTGTGAAGTCCGGTGTAGCTAAGACGGTGCTTGGCACATTGCCTCCTTAAGATGTTTAAAGGCCTTTGTTGCTTCCGGAGTCCATGAAAATGAATCTTTCTTCAATAATGTTGTTAGAGGTGCTGCTATTCTCCCATAATTCTTAACAAACTTGCGATAATACCCTGTCAACCCAAGAAATCCTCGCAGATGCTTTATGGATGTGGGGATTTTCCATTCCTTAATGGCTTTAATTTTGCTAGGGTCTACCTTAACTCCTTCATGAGATACAATATGACCCAAATATTCCACCTCCTGGACTCCAAAGAAACATTTGGATCTTTTTGCATATAATTGTTTCTCCTCCAATAGTTGTAGCACCTTGTCAACATGTTCAACATGATCCTTCCAAGACTTGCTGTAGATTAGTATATCATCAAAAAATACTAACACAAATTTTCTAAGGAATGGTTTGAAAATTGAATTCATCAAACCTTGAAATGTTGAAGGTGCATTGGTAAGGCCAAAAGGCATGACCAAAAATTCATAATGACCCTCATGAGTTCTAAATGTCGTTTTCGGAATGTCTTCAATCTTCATTCTGATTTGATGATATCCCGAACGAAGATCCAACTTGGTGAAGTAAATTGATCCATGCAATTCATCCAGTAATTCATCAATGACAGGAATGGGGAACTTATCTTTAATAGTGAGCTTGTTGAGCTCCCTATAATATGGACACATGCACCATGATCCATCCTTCTTGTGCACCAATACTACTGGAGCTGAGAAAGAACTTTGACTCGGTTGAATTATACCAGCCTCTAGCATTTCTGCAACCATACGTTCAATTTCACTTTTTTGGACATATGGATATCTGTACGGCCTGATGTTTGGAGGAACACTTCCTGGAATCAGATGAATAGCATGATCATGATCACGCATAGGTGGGAGACCTTTGGGAGTCTCAAATACCTTGGAATGATTGTCCAGGACTTTTTGGAGATCTGGAGAAATAGATGATTCCAATGTGGAAACATCTAGCGAACATAATTGTGCAATTACACCTCTTTGCTCCTTTTTTAGAAGCTTTGTCATGCCATTAGAGCTGATTATCTTTCCTGGTTTCCCTGCAATACCCCTTAATTCAACTTCCTTTCCTTCCACAGAAAATTTCATGAAAAGTTCTTGAAAATTAAAAGCTATTGTACCCAAGGATTGTAGCCATTGGACTCCTAGTACAACATCAGCACCTCCCATTGGAATGGAAAGCATTGGGCTAGTCAATACATATTCTCCCATGGATAGCTTGATATTATGGCACTTTCCAGAACAATTTATTGTTCCTCCATTTGCAATCATCACTTGACACTCTGGTGCTGGATATAGGAAGCAATTCAATTCTTTTGCTACCCTACAATGAATAAAATTGTGGGTGCTTCCTGAATCAATCAACACTATTACCTTTTTCTTCTTGATTTGTCCTTCTATCTTGATGGTTTGAGGAGTGGTAATTCCCGCCAATGCATTACAAGATATGGTCGGATTTATTTGTTCTTCATCTAGGCTTTGTTCCTGGAATATATCCTCTTCTTTTGACCTTTCTTGCTCCTTTTCTTCTTCCTCTTCACAATCTATGTAGAATAATTTCTTCTCAGCACACTTATGACCTTTTGTGTATTTGCTATCACAATTGTAACAAAGCCCTTTGCTCTTTTTTCTTCCAATTGTTGTGGTGTCAACCTTGTAGGTTGTGGAAGACTATGGGCAACAACACTTCCGTCTTTATAGTTGTGAATGGTATGCTTCCTAGTTGCCATAATTTTGCTTTCCATTTTTCTTGCTAACCTGAATGCCTTTTCTAATGAATCAGGTTCCCAAAGGCGCACATCATGTTGGATATTATCCTTTAAAGACCCTATGAACACATCAATCCTATGCTCCTCTGGAATATCTTTTACCCTTATGTTCAATTTTTGGAACTCCTCAATGTGCTCCATTATTGAACCCTTTTGTTTGAGACTTATCAATTGGCTAAAAAAAGTGTTGCTTTTTGTATCCTCATAATGTGCTATCAATTCTTCCGTAAAAATTGCCCAAGTGATAAACTGTTTACGAGAACAAAGCCATTGATACCATACAAACTGATTTGGTTCCAAATATAAAGTTGCCATACGTACCTTTTGTGTGTTTTGCACATTATTGAGATCGAAGAATTGCTCCATCTGTAATATCCATGTGGCGGGATCCTTGCCATCAAACTTCCTCATATCAATTTTTGGAACATGGTGAGTCTTCGATCCAACATTAGAGTCTATGGAATCATGATTAACATTTCTTTTGTTCTCATCATGAGTTTCCTTTAGTACTCTTTCACCCTTAGTGACTATTTCTTGTAGCAACTTATCCATCTTATCATCCATGCCATCAATTTTAGCGTCCATGCCATTCACCTTAGCTTCCATGCCATCCATCTTAGCTTCTACACCTTTCTTTAAACCATCCATCTTAGCTTATACATCTTTTCTTAAACCATCCATTTTAGATTCTGTTGCTTTTTGTGCAAGTGACACTCGTTGCACTTGTTCTTGTAATTTTGATATATCATATAGCATTTCTTCTTCTTCTTCATGAGTCATGCTAGAGCTTTCAGGCTCCTTACTAGGTGTTTGCATTTTCTTTCCTCGGGGCATCAGTTACCGATAATAATTCTCTAATATGCCCTTTGAATTCCTTCAAAATAAATTTTCAAACCAAGCTTAAGCAAAAATTAAAGAAAATCTACACACCTTTTTTCACTTTGTAGGAGCTCGATATTGCCTCCGATGTATCTCTGTACTTTCTGATTATCTAGTTCTGAATTTGTGACCTGTAGTAGCCCTCTATGTCCTCTTTCCAATGCCACAAGTCTGACCCAAATTGGATTCTCCAAGGAAGAGTTATGCGAAATCTCCCACAGTGACTTGATTATAGAATAGTTCAGTAGAGTGAACTTGTACGACGTGCCACGTGTCACTGTTTCAACCTTTGACTCTAAAAAATATATAAAAGAAAACTGCAGTCCGTCCTCTTTCTGTAACTTCTTACGAAATTTCAATCCGATGCTCAGAAAGAAAGTTATGACGATTTTCCCCAGGTCACCTGTTTTGAGTGTAATTCAGGAGTCTGCAAAAAGACCAACTTCCTCAGATCATATCTCCGCAAATATCGCGCGAAAAACTCTGAAATTCGGACCCAAGGTTCAGCGCGATTTCTTCTCAAATGAGTTTTTTTTGCGACTTCTGAAACGTCACAGAAAGAAATTTATAGCGAAAATTCCACGATGACCTGTTTGGAGCAGCGAAACCCTAGAATCCAAAGCTCTGCTACCAAATGTTATGAAACCAGCTCAAGAAAAGATAGAAAAGAAAGATCAACGCCTTAGAATTCAGCCTCTTCGAGGGGGAAACCTCCTTTACATTACATAAATGAACAATTCTTGGATGATACAAATGACAAAACCTCCTTTCTATATATAGGAGTCTAAGGAGTCACAATATAATCCAGCCGACCTAACAATAATAATATAAAGCCACAAAAATAATAATAGAGGGATTCTATGGGGCACAGAAATAACAATATGCGGGTAATAGGGGCACAACAATATAAATAAGGGGTATAACTACAATAGTAATGGGGTAATCACTAGTATTATAGGGACCCAACAGTGTACCTCTACTGTATCTCCACACTGCGTCTCCCCGCACTGTGCCTTTCTGTGAACCGCGTACCACCGCACTGGACCTTTCACCGAGCTGCGGTCCTCTGCACCTGAACCGTGAAATACCTGCGGACCTTTGATTTGAACCAAATTAACAACCCTCAAAACTGCCACTGAAAGTCAGATGCCCAGATCAGATCATGCGCCCGAGAGATCACACTTTATAGATTCGCTTTCAACTTCACTTTTATATAGATCAAGAATTTAAACCGATAACCCAATATTTAAGATCTTAAGATATTCAATTTGCAAAGATGCTCTGGCCAAGTGATCTCCTTCCCTATTTATAGTCAAGCCCTCATTCACACCATGGGGAAAAACCATCAAATAACCAAAACAAGGGATCCAAACCGGGGCTAAATTAGATCCTATACCACGGGCCAAAACCATAGGATCATGAACGACGGGCCAAATACCACGGGCCAAACATAAGAAAACCCACGTGAGCGCGCTTCTCTGCCTTGAAGTGAGTGAACTAGGGGACCGCACCTTCTGAACGGGTAACCTGCAGGTATGACCGCATTTCTTGCACGGCGTGCCTGTGGGTCCGCACCTTTTGAACCATTCACCTGCGAACCTCTTAATTTCCAACATTTTGAGAGCATGAACAAAACATTTCCACTAGAGTGAGTTGCCATCAAGTACAACACCTGTAACATAGAGCCATACCAGAATCATAATGCCAACAGGATTTATAAAAACGACTCTTACAACCAATATAGTTGGATAGAAATTACTGACATTTATGATGAAAAGACCTACATAACAATATGTTATTCCTCCCCATCAATTCTAACTTCTATAAGAAAAAGAGTCTAGATAAAAATAGTCCTTACAATGGTTTAGAGAATGATATTTCTAGTCTAAGGAATGAAGGCAATATCCTTTTAATTGGTGACTTTAATGCTCAAACTTCAAGCAACCAAACTATTCTTCTAAGCAATCATTCCAACCCTAATCCTCTTTGGTTAAATGAAGACCTTCCTCTGGCTAGCCGGCACAAAAAGAGCTCTGAAGACCTCGGGGAGAATTTGTTTGGGTCAGAGCTAGTCAAGCTCTGTAGTGCTCAGGATCTCATAATTTGCAATGGTCTAAACAAGTGACCCAATTCTAGCCATATGACCTGCATCCATAGGCTTGGTAGTAGCGTGGTAGACTATGTTATCTCTGATCTCCCTCTATACAACAAAATAACAAATTTTGACATCTTAAACGACCACGAGCCTGACTTTGATCATAGGCCTTTACTTATAACTCTCAATTTTGTCATGCATAGAGATCCCATAGAAGATAATCCTTATAGCCAAAAGATGTTAATCTTTGATAGAAATAAAAAATATCTCTTTCTAAATGAATTAAAAACTAATTTGCTTTCTTTATCTAGTATAGACAACATAGAAGATCTCTATCATAATTTTACTACAACCCTCTCATACTCTATTAACAAGTTCTCAATTGAAGTTTCAAGTAATAAAAGAAATAGCAAAACCAAACCATGGTATGACAAAGATTGTAAAAGTGTGAGGAGAGCAATTAAGGAAGTTGTTGACAAATCTCCTAAAATTGGCAAGATAAAAATGTACAAAGCCCTAACTAAAAGGAAAAAAAAATAGTATATTCGTAAAAGACAAGAGAAGCTCTTACACCTCTCTAAGGTAGCTCCTAAGAAATTCTGGAGGCAGATTCTAACTAGGAAAACTAAAGATAATAATAAAATTGCTTTACACGACTGGAATTCCTATCTTAAAAATCTTTATGAATCTCTAAATGTCATGGATAACTTTGAAACCCTTCTCACAACGAAAGACATTTTCTCATTAGAAGACATTGATTTTGGGGTTAATCACTTTCCTAATCGGAAATCTAAGGACATTAAAGGTTACCAGGCGGAAATCTTAAAAATTGGAGGTTCTGTCCTCATCCCCCACATTTACAAGCTTTTCAATCAAGCGGTCAAGCAAGGGTTCCCTAAACCATGGAGTCAAAGCCTCATTATCCCTATTTTTAAAAGTGGGGATATAAATAACCCCTCTAATTGTTGGAAAATTATGATCAACCCTTTTCTAGCCAAGTTATATGGTATTATTTTGGAAAGGAAGTTGAGCATATGAATTGAAAGTGAAGGTAAGCGGGCTAAATTCCAAGCGGGTTTTAGAAAGCAACACTCGACAACAGACCACCTCATTATGCTTAGGATCATTGTGGAGGAATGCCGCAATGATAAATCCAATCCCTTTTGTTGCTTTGTGGGCTTTAGAAAGGCTTCCGATATGGTTTTTAAAAACAACCTTTGGAACAGATTAGAAGAGCTAAAGGTTCCTTTTGAGTTAAGAGCTGTCGCTATAAGGTTATACGAGAACGTAATTGCCAAGTTAAAGAGCAATGAGGGGTGGTTGAAAGATATTAAGTGTAATATCAGAGTTAAACAAGGTTGTCCCCTCTCCCCTACCTTATTTGGCATTTAGATCGACAAGCTAGAAGGTTGTTTAGAGGAAGCAGGATGTGTTGGCACGATCTTAGATGGGATATTCATCATCCTCCTTCTCTACGCTGACGATATTGTTCTTCTCGCAAGGTACTCATTTGATCTTGATAAGCAACTTATACTTCTTAAGGATTTCTTCTCTACCATGGGTATGATTATTAACACTGACAAAACAAAATTTATGATTATCAAATCCAAGAAGGACACTTACGCTAATTTTATGTATGACAATAGTAACTTGGAGGAAGTGTCTTCCTAAAATTACCTAGGAATTGATATTCATCACAAGCTCAAATGGAACTATAGCATTGAGAAAATGATTAATGGGGGATGGAAAGATTATTTTGGTCTTGAAAATAATTGTAAAATGGAAAACCTCATAATGTGGGATAGAAAGAAGTTCCTCTTTGAAACTTTAGTCACTTTGGTTATCTTATATGGATGTGAGGTTTGGGGTTGTAACATCTCTAGAGAATCTTGGACAAAGATTAAGCAAATCCAGAAGTGTTTTATTACGTATAACCTCAAAATTAAAAGCAACACACCCTATCCTATTCTCCTTATAGAAGTGGGTCTTTCCCCTATCGAGAGCCTAGCTATGATTAGGCTTCTGTTGTACAAGCACAAACTCAATAACATAGGAGACCATAGACTTCCTAAGCTAGCTTTAAATTCCAGCCAAAACCACCTAAGGCTCAAATGAGGTTGGTATAAGACACCAGGGCCTGGTTAAACTATTGGGAGATCGACAAGTATGTTGCATTGTAAAACATTAATAACATTAAAAATATTGTTACTTCTAAGTTCAAAGAAAAAATGTGGTGTGAGAAAGATTTAGCAGCTAAAAGAAAATTAAGATATTATAAGGAGGTCATCAACCCCACCCTAGAAGATTAAAAGTATCTCTTTGTTTTAACTAGCTCAAATAAGAAAATTAATATAGCCAAGATTAGAATGAACTCTCATGAGCTCCATAGTGAAACGATTCATTGGGCAGTTCCTAAAACACCATGGATGGAAAGGTTCTTCCATCTCTATGAGAATACGAACATCGAGGATAAAAATCACTTCCTCTTAGAGTGCCCCACATACAACCACATTAGACCTTAGTTTCAAAATCTTTGTTGCAATACTGACCTTCCTAGCCTTTTACGTTGTCAAAATTACAGTGAGCTTGGGAGGTTTCTCTCCAAGCTTTTTGAGCATAGGAATAAAATCTTAAATCAAACTAAATAATTCGTTTCTTTAGGTCTGATAGACCAAAGTTTGGTCTCAGTGGACATTAACCACCATCATCATCATCATCATAATATTTAATATATTTATATGTTTTTTTTCATATATACCAATAATAATTAAATAATTGTATGGTCTCATCAAAGTTTGGAATTGATTCCTTATACATAAAGTATACATCATATAATGGGGAAGCATTAAATTGAGAGCAAGCCGCTAGGAAGTGGAATTGGAATGTGCCAAAACATAATTTGTAATTTTTATTTTTTTCCCCTAATTTTATTTTTATTTTTTTATAAAATAGTTTTTTTAATTAATTAATTAATTTATTACAAATTTTATTTATTTATTATTTTATTACTATTTTAAATTATTATTTTAATAATATGGAGCATTATATTATAATCACAAATCATCATTCTATTAATAAAATGCCACTTTTAATGTTTCATGGTCTTGCAACACTTTAAAACTTTATGTTTATTACACCTTATTCAGATTTCCAAGGAAGTTCATGAAATCCAAGCATAATGCATAAGATGTAAAATCTACAAACATAATAGATTGAATTTGTGTCAAACAATTATCATGATACAATGCTTAGTATGTAAATGTTGTTAGGTGATCATTAAGCTAGTCTTTATGGCTTGCTAGTCTCTTTATGTCTTGGAAGACTATAATTTGGCTATCCAATGCAATTTCTAATGTTTCATGGTCTTGCAATGTTTTAAAACTTTATGTCTATTACACCTTGTTTAGATTTCCAAGGAAGTTTGTGACATCCAAGCACAATGCGTAAGATGTAAAATCTACAAACATAATAGATTGAATTTGTGTCAAACAATTATCATGATGCAATTCTTAGTATGTAAATGTTGTTAGGTCATCATTAAGCTAATCTTTATGGCTTGCTAGTCTCTTTATGTCTTGGAAGACTATAATTTGGCTATGTAGTGTAGTCTCGTATAGCCCTTTTATAAATAAAATTCTATGTTTACATCATTTTTATCATGTGAGTTCATTGTGCATAGAGAGATTGAACCATTTCATTTATATTGTTTTGTTTATCTTTGTGTCATATGATTTCATAATAGTTAAGGTCCACATGAATTTTTTACATAAGAATTTAGAAGCACAATTTTATTAATAATATATAGTACAAGATATATCTAATCTCCACTATAACATGTTACCAGGGAAATTGGGTTTGTGGAGGGGAATACTAGTGATGTTATGAAATGCAAAATATGAAACCTTATGTATGTGCATTAATGCCCTATATTTCTCTAAGCCTATGAAAAGGATGTAGATATAGGATATATCATTCCTAACAAAGAGTACATATTTGTTTTCACTTTGGTATTTAGCATAGGATAAAAGATAAAAAGAAAGAATTGTAAGCAATCATAAAGACATGTATATGATAACCCACAATTAAAATATACAACTAATTTCATTCACCTATGTGATTCATAATCAACTCACCACGAAACAACTACTTAGCATAGAATTTCCAAAAACATGAGAAAAGACAACTTACTTGTAGTGACAATATTCCTTACTTGTGATTTCAGAGTTGAACCTATTTGAATTCTGCTAACCGCAACAAAATTTTGGGACAACTCTCCACCCAACCATAGGATTGGCTACACATAATCTTTTTACAGTTGGTCACCCCCGAGCCCTCAATCAATATATTACTGCCAATGTTTCATTTGCCTCTCAACACTTTTCTCTAGAAGAATGAATAAATCACATCTTCCTCTTCGTCCATTAAATAGAACAAACGGTTCCAAAATAGAAAAGGATTTGCATGCACACAGTCCATGTTTCAACATGTCAATTTTTATTTCTTTATTTTAAGTTTTACTTAATTCAGTGTTTCTCTTAATTTAACTTCTAATTTTATTCTTTTTTTTTTAACTTTTTGTTAACTTTACTTATTCTTAATGTTTTTATAGTTTACTTTTATATATATTTATTTAAAACTCCAGTTTACCATTTACTATTATTATATTTTCTTCATTATTTATTATTTATTATATTTTCTTTATTATTTATTTACTTATATATTAATATTATTTTATTTATTTATTATTATTACTACTACTACGGGGCACTACAATGTAACCCTCCCTTTAGACTGTATTTATATAAATAAATTCAAAATTGGTATCTTCAAGCTCCTCCATAATAAGGGATTGATTGTCTTGTTGTTGTGCTCACTCAAAAATTTCTATATTCTAGACGGTTTTGACTAGGGTTTTTTATTTCTTGTCCAGAAACTCTGGTTTCTCAAGAATGATCTTTTATTAACTCCCTTTTTTTTTAATAATCTATGTTGAAATTTTCAACAAGAAATATTGAAAATGGAAACAAGAAGAGACTTCTAATTAAATTTCCCCTTAATTAATTTAGAAGTAAATTGTAATTCCACATCACATGACAGCTTGTACGAGTTAAATAAGTCGAGAAGATTTAGTTAGCTTAGTCAATTCCAGTTGAGGATCAAACTAGAGTCATGTAGAGTTATCCTTAAGTTTTAGGGGGTCCAGTTGCAGTTTATTTTGAGTTGTAATTATTTCACTTAATTATTTGAGTTAAAAAAAGTTTAACTAGTTCTAACTAATGGAGGAACTAGTGAGAGGTCCAGTGAATTAAATTAGATTTAATTCACATGCAGTGATCAATCAGATAACCGATAATTCACTATAAATAGTTGCTGCATGTTAGTTTTGAGGAAGACCCAGTGGAGATTGGAGTTAAAGGGAAGTGTATTATCAGTTGTATAATCATCAAATTGTACAAGTGGTGCATGTAGTCAGAAGAAGGCCTAAAATAAATCATTCCTTAATTAGAGAACTCACTAATTTTAACCATTAAAAATTCCTTTAAAAAGAGGAATGAATGCACAAATTTAATCATTGTTTTGGTGAGCATGAGTTGGTGAGACCAAACAACAGGAAGCAGAAGTTTGTGCGTGGAGCTTGTGAGCGCAAGGAAGTAGGAGTTTGACAGCAGTAGATTTGGCTAAGTATTGGCTTGAGTTGGGTTGTGAAGTAGTGAGGTAGAATTTTCTTGTGGAGAGATTGTTCGGGTTGAACAATCATTGTATTTTCTTCTCAGATCTTTTGGTTAATGCAATATACATATAGGAGGGGTTTTTAGTTGTTGCTTTCCCCAAAAAAATATTGTGTTATGTGTGATTGAAATTCTTCCTTTTTTTACTTCGTGATTTCATCGATCAATTTTTGTTTCCGCTTATGAGTAGATTAGATTCAAGTCAATTGTTTTAGCATATCACAAGTTGTAGTTTCAATATACATGGTATCGGAGCAGGAATTTTTTGGGTGGCAAGTTTGCAAAGAAGATCTACTTTTTTTGTGCAAAATTTTCAAAAAAAAATAGTAGATCTGGATTCCTTGCGAAAAAAATACCCAAATTCAAAAACAAAATTGGCCGAATCAGAGTTCGTATGAGGGAGATATCGCCGATTTAAAATCAACTCTTTTTTTCAGAAAATTTTGTGACGGCGGAACAGTTACAACGTGGATCTGAGTTTCTAGAGTGCCCATAAAATGTGATATTTAGCAAAGGGAAAGTTTTCCTTAGACACATCGCCACAAGATAGATGAAATAGATCAGTGTGTGAGTCAAGAACTTGTATTCTCTCGAGGTTGAATATGCATGAAAATCTTTGAGGAGCAAGGCAAAGGTTAAAGACTTGGTGGTTAAGAGGGAGCATGAATTACCTCTCAACATTCAACCTTAGAAAGTTTTGGAGCAGCCACAATTTGAGAAGTAGAGAGGAGACTAAGTGGAAACATCCACTCAAGCAGAGACCTCTAGTAGGGGGAAATTTCGAGCCAAGTGGGCAGAGGGAGCACATGCAGTCATACCTCCAAGTGAGAGGTGGGGCGATGTGAAGTAATAGTCCTATGAGTGCAGAAATTTGGGCAGGGACCATTGATATGTTTTGTCTCAAGGATTATTACCTTGCTACGAGAGCCCACAATACACAGTAGTAGGATGGATTAGTGGTGGTTGATGCAATCAGATGTCAGAGTGATAAATACAGATACTAGCAGCAGTCTAATACTAGGGAGCATAGAGTAGCATTGGCAACCATGCAGATGGCATTGTGAAAAGTCAGCAGCAACGCAAAGCTTTCAATAGACAGTGCAGTATCTAGTAGCAGTCAAAGACTTAGGTGACAGATGCATCATACTGATTCAGTTTGGATGCTTTTTCAGTTTCAGAAGTTGCAGTAGCAACAACACTAGAGAGAAGTGTTACATGCAAAACATTCCAAAGGTACCAAATTGGGATAGAGTTGAATTCCTTTCTTGTTGAGAGGGAGTGTTGAAATTTGCAATAGGAAATATTGAAAATGGCAACAAGAAGAGGCTTCTAATTTAATTTTCCCATAATTAAATTAGAAGTATATTATAATTCCACATCGTATGATAGCTTGTACGAGTTAACTAAGTCGGGAAGACTTAGTTAGCTTAGTCAGTTTGATTTGAGGTTCAAACTAGAGTCGTGTAGAGTTCTCCCTAAGTTTTAGGGGGTCTAATTGCAGTTTATTTTGAATTCTAATTATTTAACTTAATTATTTGAGTTAAAATCTGTTTAACTAGTTATAACTGATGGAGGAACTAGTGAGAGGTTTAGTGAATTAAAATATATTTAATTCACATGCAGTAATTAATCATATAAATTATAATTCAGTATAAATACTTGTTGCATGTCAATTATGAGGAAGACCCAGTTGAAATTGGAGTTAAAGAGAAGTGTACTATCAATTGTATAATCATCAAATTGTATAGGTGGTGCATAGAGTCAGAAGAAGGCCTAAAATAAATCATTCCTTAATTAGAGAAGTCACTACTTTTAACCATTAGAATTCCCTTTAAAAGGAGGAATGAAGGCATAAGTTTAATCATTATTTTTGTGAGCAAGAGTTGGTGAGACCAAGCAATAGGAAGCAAAAGTTTGTGCATGGCGCTCGTGAGCGCAAGGAAGTAGGAACTTGGCAGGCAACAAATTTGGCTAAGTATTGGCTTGAGCTAGTTTGTGAAGTAGTGAGGCAGATTGTACTTGTGTAGAGATTGTTTGAGTTGAACAAGCATTGTATTTTCTTCTCAGATCTTCTGGTTAATGCAATATACAAATAGGAGGGGTTTTTAGCTATTGCTTTCCACATAAAATTATTGTGTTATGTGTGATTGAAATTCTTCCTTTTTCTTCTTCTTTATTTCATCGATCAATTTTTGTTTCCGTTGATGAGTAGAGTAGATTCAAGTCAATTGTTTTAGCATATCACAATATGCAGTTTCAATCTACAAGAAAATTCTACAATCTATGCAACAATTGATTTGAACTACCAGTGGGAGTCAATTTTCTTAAAACATTTGATGGACATATTACATGAAAATATTGTATCAAGGATCCAATTCACAAGCTTAGAATCAATATCTTAAGTGGATGTAGAATCTATTTTCTTCCTCACCTTTTGTTCAAATATTTCCGCCTTAGCTTTAATGTTGGCAAGAAACTAGTTGTGGTAATGCATGGTTGCATTTGCTCCTTTTGTAGGCTTGTTGGGTTCCTTTTAGCGAGATCTAGGTTAGCCTCTTCTAATAGGTTTAGAGGTGTTATTGTTTCCTATCATCAATTTACTTTTGTTAAACCTATCATTCATGCTTGAATACATAAGTCTTATGTTCCCCCTATCACTTGTAGATATCTAAAGGATGTTTAGATTCTTGGCTTACTCTTTTTTGCTCCTCAAACCTAGTGGCAATCAATAATTAGAGCTAGTAGAGCACAAGTTTCTTCAAGGGGAAGGGGAAGCAATGCAACATTCACCTGCTTCTTATTTTACATGTGGCTTTTGGATATGTGAGACTCAAAACCATCTAATGCTAGGAATTATTATAGAATTTGACTATCCTCATAGCCAAAGCCATCATTGAGGAGAGCAAGGATGAAGGGCACTCACTTAATCCTCTTTTCCAAACCTCAAAGGAAACTACTAAACCAAAGGAATAACCATATAAACTAGTGCATGATTTCTTTTCACATACTATTTTGGTCAAGCATTTGTAGAAGTTATTATAGAAATCATTGCTGGGAAAGATAGCTTGATGTAGTCCCATTAATGCCCATGTAGAGTCATTTTCATTATTATAGGTGGAATGAGTGCCGAAAATATTGAGCCTAACTAGATTTCCACCCGCATCCTTCTTTCTTTACTCCCACATATCATCATCCTATTAATTAAATGCCACTTGTAATGTTCCATCACATTCCAATACCTTCAAATATTGCCTCCTTTACACCTTATACAAATTTCCACTGGGGCTCATATTGTCCAACAGCAATATCTGTATCAAATTAGGTTGGATGAAGTAATTATGCTAAACTATAAAATTGATATATAGAATCTAATTATGAGTATGGTAACGTGAAACATTTTTTAATGAGAGATAATTTTTTTTTAATTATGATTATTATTATATGTATAGAAGTGAAATATATTTTTAGTTCAATATAGATTACATGTGTAGCTAAATATAATATTAATAAATTAAAATAGAAAAATAATTAAAAAAAATAAAAATTAAGTTAATAATAATATTAATAATAAATAAAAACATATCTGAGTAAAAAGAAATTATATTATCACTTTCTTTAATAAATTATACATGATCTTAAAATTAAATGCTATTTATTAAAATTTCACAAAATATAAATTTATTTTTTAATTATAAAAATATATATTAAAATATATATATATATATATATATATATTTATTTATTAAAAAAACTCTTCCTTGTCTTTCTAAAAAAAAATTCTTTAAACTGGAAGAAGATTTTTAAACATACACACTATGGGGAGATCCATTTAATAACTCAAGTATCATCATGGTTGATTGAATGTAAGGGTCTAAACTTTAAATTGAAAAAATACTTTTAAATATACATACTATTAGGAGATACATTAAATAATTCAAGTATCATCATGGTTGATTAAATGTAAGGGTTGATTAAGATGTATACTAGAAATTGCACCGATAGGTGCAAAGGAAAGTCAAAAGAAGGAGTGGAAAGTCAAAGTCCAGCGTTGCTCTGCCTCTGCCTTATTCCTCTCTGTCCTGAAATAACCTAACTCTGCCATGTTCCTTTCCAGCGCTGCCTCATAACGCATCTGTCCATTCTGTCCAAACATAAGCACTGTACGTTAAATCTTTTTGTGAATAGTGCTGTCATGACTGACATGGTATATTCTGCGTTCAATGATCTCTGCATTACTTTGATTCCTTAGCAATCGATGTTTCCTTGGATTACTGCGTTGGTCAATGTCTATGGTGCGTTGAAACGATGCTAGTGTGTTGTGCATTTGAAGGGCCATGAATGCCATGAGTGGTGTATGTTGAACCCTGTTACTCATTTGATGGAAGAACATGGATGCTGAAGGAATCTGTGTTGAATATGCTGGTCAATTGGTTGCTATTGTGCATTGTGTGAGGACTAACATTGTTTGCATACGTTGTATGCTGGTCTGAGCACTAATTCATTGAGCACCTCAACGCCTCTATCCTCTGAAGGATTAATTTGGTGAATGATTACTTGGTCCAGAGTGGAAGGCAGAAGAACGCCTCTATTGAATCGACATACCACTGGTAACATAACTATTTTTCATGCTGTCTGAAATACATTTGCTGCTTTGAGTATTTGTACAAATGAATGTCGTTTTTCAAATGAATGGTATCAATGTGTATCAATGCGTTTTTCAAATAAATGCTGCTCATGATATCAAATGTAATGGTATCAATTCGTATCAATTCGAATGGTTTCAAATGAATGGTGTAACCTCAGCGTATCAATTCGAATGATTTCAAATGGATGACTATTTCAATGCATTTCAAATGAATGTGTATCAATGCTGCCGTTTTTCACATGAATGACTGGTCATGGTATGAATGACTGTTCACATCCATCGACACGCAACGGGAATTGTTGTTGCAGCGCATGAACGCTATAGAAGAATATGACACCGCTTCAACTGTGAGAGACCAGGAGCTTGTGCAGCGTATTACTGAACTGGAAGTGGTGGCGTCCACCCTGGCTGATGGTTTGGAAACAGAAGAGCTCAAGAATGCAGAATTGGAGAATAAATTGAAAGGCAGAGCACAAGTTCTCCTGAAGTTACGATCAGTGCCAACAGAGTCCATTAAGGCGGCGTGTAAGTCGAAAGGAATCCGCAGCACAGGCCTTCTACGGTCTATTCCAAGAGGCTTGTAAAATGCCATATCCAAAATCTTTAGCGCATCGGAAATGAATAGCGTTCAGACTTCATAGGTGTAAGCGAGGCCGGGTAGGGAGCCTTGGTCATCAGCCTGTCTTTGCGTTTCTCAAGAAATCGCTGAAGGGAATGTTTTCTTACAATCGGAAGGTCAGCTTGTAACTTACAAATTGGTTGGTGATTTGGACCACCTGCCAAGGGTATGGGAGTAGTAGCCACCTCAGAAGCCCCACCAGAAGTCTGAAGAGATAAAGAAGTCTTTGGTATAGAGTTCAACGGAGAGTTTACAGGGGTTTGTTGAGTAAAACTTGCAGGTTTTATAAAGCTAGCGTTTAAAGGATTTCCACTATCAGAAAATCAGCCTGGTGGTCTTGGATAAGCCGCATCAATTGAGGATTTTGTTTGCTCAACTCCTAAAGCATTGGCTACAATATTTGAGGGTTAGCCTGGACCATTGTACGTAGAGCCTAGTACTGTGGGTTGTTTCGTAAAAAAAAGTCAAGAGCCCCAGCACCAGCCCTTGTTGCGTTAGTCTTAGACAGCATAACCACAAGGAATGTATTCTCACTAACTTTGTTTTCTTCAATAGTGGTTTCATCCTTCAGCACCTTGCCTTGATAAATCAGCAGCTGTTGTTCACTCGGAAACCTTCATCCTGACGCCCGAATTCGGTCTCTACCGGCCTCCAAAGTGCTAAACTGTACGCACAGTAGGCAAAACGAGACACAATATCGCTTGCACTACCAATGAAACCAATGGACATTGTCCCTAAGGCATTCCACTTGTATTCTTAACATGCATAGAAGTGGCAGCTCAATCATTTGGAATAGTAATTGAATGTCTATGATCAATATTCTTCTGCTTTTTAATATGTGATTTTGTGTCTCCCATTACCTTTTTTTATCTCCTGGGGTTCCTTGTTTACCACTGATTTCACCTTCCCTTATAGCATTGCTCTGTTGAATAGACTGCTTGCCATTACTAGAAGGTGCCACTATGCATTCTTTTTCAAAATAACCAGCATCTCCATCTTTGACATGTCCATTGGTATTTCGAAGATTTCTATCCTCATCCATTCCATCAAAGAACTGAGACATTTCTATTAATGTGGTATGAGCTATTAAAAGGGCACCCTCATCAATTGGAGGATTAATTGGAATGACAGAGTTCAATGTTCATAAGCATTGGGGGTTGTTTATATTCTTTAAAGTTGCGGTTATTTGGCATTGTGTGAGATATCTGTGCAACATTGTCATTAAATGGAGAAAATTGATGATGCATTACAGTTATTGAATAGTTTAATCTTTTCCACTGTTGATGGGATGGTAAAAGTCAGTAAGGAAACTCTTTTTAACATTCAAACTTGCTTGCAAAATGTACAAGACAAAGTTGATTTTTTGCAGCTCGAATCTCAGCTACAACAGGAAGAAATACAGCAGTGGAGTCATCATTCTGAACCTGTTTCTGTTCAGAAGATTGAAACAGACTCCCATAAACAGCAAGACAATAATGTTACAGTTCATTCAGATTTAGTACCCCATAAAGCAGCAGTTGTACATGCAGATGCAGAAGTTCAGTCTGCACATCCCAAGCCCATCATCAGATCTTGGGAACAGCTTGTCCACAACAGGCACAAAACTGGTCTTGGATATGAAAAGGACTTGTCCTTTCATATTCCAGACTATGCCAAGCCCATTCAGTTTCATAGTGCTGGATTCATTCATGACAGTTCATCTGCTCTTCATGACAGTTCACCTCCAGCTGTTCCAGACTCTTCCCCTCTTCCACAACAACAACAACAACAACAGATTGTAAAATGCCAACACTGTGACCGAGTTGGCCATTTGAAAGATCATTGTTTTGATCTTCATCCATCTAAGCATTGTCATCAAACCAGCCATTCTTCACACAGATGCTTCAAAAACAAACATCCTGCAAGAACAAAGATTCATCTTGGATGGATCGCTTCTTGGCAATGGGCATCAACAGCGAAGAAGATATTCCAAACACATGTCAGAACTTGTTCTATAGTATTGAACAATCTTGCAGTTGAGTTTTCTCCATCATCTCACCTTGTATCTGACAGGGGGGAAATGATGGTCATCTACAAGCTTCAAAGTCACATCAAGCAAGCCTGAGCCACAACCTGCCACACCAGTTTCAGAGTTGTAGCCAGAGACAAAGATGCCCCTGAACATGCCTTCAGTTGGCAATTTGGGACACTTCCTCTAGCAGAAGACTTCAGCTTCTTGCCAGTTTTGGAAGAATTCCAGGAACAAAATTGAGAACACTTCCTCTAGCAGAAGACACCAGCTTCTTTCCAGATTTGGAAGAGTTCCAGGAATTGCATTAAGCATTCAAGAGTTGTTGGTCATCCTTAAACCATCACAGGTTGATACTTCCCTTTTCAGGTTGAAGTTCTCCCTTTTATGTGAGGTGAAGCCTCCCTTTCATGGTTGAAGGTTTCCCTCTTTAAAACAATAGGATCACTTCCTCTAGCAGAAGACTTCAATTTCTTGCCAGTTTTGGAAGAGTTCCGGGAATTGCACTAAGCATTCCAGTGTTGGTGGTCATCCTTAAACCACCGCCCTTTATACCAACATTTCATAGAGCACATTCAGCCTAGTGCTGCCATGCATTTTTTGCACATTTTGTATTACAGCTCTCTTCTTGGACTCATACATAACCCTTCGGATTAAGGGGGGAATGTTGGACACCTAATCCGGGTTAGTGTGGAAGCTGAATAGACTAAGTAGTCCAAGAGACCTTGGGATTTGAAACCCAACAGTCACATAATGTACTATAAATGTATATCATTTGTCAATAAAAATTGTACTTGCATGTTTTATCTTTCATATTGTTCTTGCTGCCCATGTGTGTTTAACAAAATCGAAAATACATAAACGTCTCTAATAAACCCCTAAAAACAAAAACAATCTCTGAACTTATTGAAATGTATCGCTTGAAGAAAGTTCCATGGGTTGTCATCCGTGCTACTACTACCAAAATTAACATTCCATATTTTTATGTCCTTGCATGCCTATTCAATGTAGAAAGAGGCCGGTATGAGTTTGCACATATAAAATTCCATGCATACTCAATGTAGAAGGAGGTGCCCTCGACATACCAATGTAAGATGTGAGATAAAGGGAAAGACAAATATATGGGATGCATTTCTTAACAATATGGGTTTCTACAACAACATGGAGTTAGCATGAGCCAATTTGGATCTCACTGAACCAATGCCACATCCAATCACTTTTAATGATGACGGTCCTCTTTAGGGGTCATTCTCCACACCACTAGATGCAAGTATTGGATAATATGTAGTGGGGGGGAGGGTAGGAGGATGGAGTAGAGAGAAATAACAATGGTGGTGAGCTTGATGATTTTGACATCGAGGAGGACGAAAAATGAATTTTGGATTTTTCCATCTACGGTTCTAGTATCTACCCTATTTTGTATTTTCCATTGGCATTGCCATCTATAGTGTCAGGAGAATATATGCCATATACTTTGATTTGATGACATTAAATAACTCAATGAGAAAACTGCAATTTATGGTTTTAATTTCTAACCTCTATGTTATGTTTAATGAATATTTTAATTTCTTATGTGTTTAATGTAGTGATTAGTTGTATCAATATTTTGTGGATGCTCTAAATATTTTGGATCTTAATTCCTATATTTTGTTTTTAATTTGTAACATTTTAATAGAGATATATATAAAATTTTCTTCAAGTCACATTTCAAGGGTTAAATTATCCTAGGATGGACACTCATATCCACATGTCCTATATATCTTGTATCCTTGTCATGTGTGACTTAATTGATGACTTGTTAAATCGACGAGACAATTAAAAGGGGAGGATAATGTAATTAGTCTTGTTGGAAGCAATAAGAGGGGTGCCTTAGTTTGTGAGGCAAAATTTTTGATCCCCTTCCCCAGAATCACATGTTAAAGAAAATTGTTGCTCGAAATTTGATCTTATTTATTTTGATTCTGTTATATTTACAGAGACACCCACATCGTATTTTTGAAGAAAAGTATTTGTAACACAGACACCTCCTAAGATCCAAAAACTTATCACATTGTAGGGTTGTATGGTACCTTGTTATGGGGGACCCCCTGTAGATAAGAAATTATCCCTAGAAGTGCAAGGGTCGTGTCGTTATGGGTAAACGAAACCCCTTATAGATATATTTCTAGTTTTTCCCTGCAACGAGATCCTACTTGGTAATGATTCAAGTCTATGAATCAATAATATCTTCCTTCCTCTCCCAGCTAGAAAGTAGCCTTTTTAACCAACCAACCTTGGAATATTTAGTTTCACTTTGAAGATGTTTTATTTTAATTTGGGTGTCTCATCGCAAGTTTTTCCAAGGTCAAAAGGTTCAAGTTGAGATAGAACCACTCCATCATATTCTGGAGAATGGCGTGGGGCCCTTTTAGTATGAGCATAAAGCCACATAGTCCTCCTCAACTTGCTTTTGCTACTTCACACAAAGGAGATAGTAGGCCTGATCACAACTTTAAAATCTTTTTGCTAGTACAAAGTTTTAAAGATTATGATTTATTGTTTTGATAAGAAGCATATTTTAAGAAAAGTGTGATAAAAATTTTGGATCAGAAACTTGAAAAGAAGTCAATATCTCAAAGTGGAGGCTTTTGTGAGGAGTAATTTTGTTCAAGAATTTTCAGATTACTTACATCAAAATTTGTATTGTTGATATTTCGAGCTAGCAAGTGTGACTCATCCTCAGGATAGAGATATGAAATTCGATCCAGCGCTGAGAAATAAATAGGTGAGAGATGTGGGGTCATAAATGGAGAAGAGACATTATGTTAGTTGAACATTAGGAGGTTAAATATGAAAAAGATTGAAGAAAAAGGATTAATTACATTAAAACGTTCATAATAATTAATGAAATTATTAGCATAAGGAAGGAAGTCAAAAAGAATTTAGAAGGTTTTAAGAATGTGTTTCAGATTAATCACACCATTAGTTGTTAGAAAAAATTTATCCTAAGGATGAACCACATTAGATGGTTCGAAATGTCAACTAACAATTAACGATATGATTAATCTGAAAGACGTTCTCAAAATCATTATGGATCACAAAAGTTTGAAATCAAAAAATTTAGAAGATTTTAAATGCTAATAGTATTTAAAAAGGAAAAATAAATAAAGAATTATTAAATAATATAAAGAATTAAAATTCCACGGGGTCTTTGATAGATGGTGATTGGGTGATCTATTAAGGCACTCCTTGATGTGAAGCCATAGATTCAATTCCCCACCCTAGTCGGGGTGATATATTGGATATGATGAAGATGTAGTCTTGCCAAGATGACAAAAAAATATAAAGAATAAAAAATATACAAAATAAATTAAACTGATGGTCAAATAAATTTAAATAAATAATCTAATAACAAATGTAAATATATTAAACATATAAATGCATATGTTAATAAAAGGAAATGAGAAAAACACACACACACACACACATATATATATTAGCCCTGAGGTTTAGCTCAATTGGTTGAGTTCCCATTGCTAAAGCACCTCGATAATGAGAGGACATAAGGTCAATTATCCTCGACGCCCTCGGGGTTAGGCTCTGCTAATAAGATGGAATATATATATATATATATATATATATATATATATATATATATATATATATATATATATATATATATATATATATATATATCTATATATATATATATATATATATATATATATATATATGTATATATATTTCTGAGGAAAAGCCTAGCAAATCTACCCAAATCTCAGCGACCAAACTAGTCAGAGGCTAACACCAAAGGCATTGAAGAGAATTGACCCTTGACCTCACACGAACGAGGTGCTTTAACAATAGGACCTCAATCAATTGAGTTAAACATCAAAGCGCGCTCTCTCTCTCTCTATAATTATTGATATATCAGGAAAAAAATAGAAATTAATAATAATAATAATAATATAATAACCCTAAATATATATGTAATATTATAATTTATATAAATATAAATTATATATATTAATATATATATATACTAAGATATTATATAATGTTGATGAGTAAGTCTACACTCAATAGAGAATCAGTTTTGGAAGGATGAACCCTAGATTTGCCGCCTCCTTGCCCTCGGCCGCCATCGGGTCTTTAAACGCCCCTGCTGCGGATGGTTTCAAGAGATTCATGCACAGGTTAAGGGTCTTTATCCTCTCTGCAGATTCGCAAGATGTCCATACCATGAAAGTCGGCGCCGCAGACACGGATGCTCGCGCAGATCTCTTTGCCGAGAGCTCTGGGGTAGTATGGCCTCAGCCCCCTGCTTCCACAACGCGCCTATGTGGCCCTCTTCAGAATGCCGGCGCAGCGGCCAAGGACGATCACGCGGAACCCTTCGCTGCTTCTCCTCGGATCGTGGCTTTCGGGAAGGAAGGGTTTGCACCGATTGGCTGTACGCCTCTTCTGCCCATGGGGCAAATCCAGGAAACGAAAACCAATCAACGCGTATGCCTCCTCTCTTCACAGATCTGCAGGGGAAAGAGGCATTCAGACTTTTCTTCCTCATTCCAGATACAAATCAAGCTCATTACAGGCAAAACTATGCTACAATGGGTAAGCCAGACGGATCTTGTGCAGAATCTCAAGCATACACTGAACATCAAACTGGGGATCCCCTCTGCAGCTCAACGGCTTCTCCACGAAGGTAAACAACTGGAGGATCTCCATCCTATTTCTTTTTACGGCATTAAGAAAGATGCATCCATTATTTTAACCCTTCGTTCGAGAGGAGGAGCTGCTGGAGAGTCATCCTTAGCTAAGGCATTTTCATATAAAGATGCAGTCCATGCTAAGAAGCCTGAAAAGACAATTCCACCGGTTCAGGCTCCACCCAAGCCTTTTTTGGTTGAAAAATTGGAGGAGGTTCCCTCTGTTGAGATCTCTTACTCTGATATGGCAGACGGCACCCAAAAATTTGCTGAAAGGGCCATCATCTGCAGATTCAATGGGCTCTGGCCACGCTCAAAGGATCTTTATGACTGGATCAAGGACAACTGGACTCACCGTTGCAAGATTTACTTCTGTGCAAAGGGATATTTTATAGTGCTGTTCGATAATCTCGAGTACTACGAAAAGGCCTTAGAAGAAGGCCCTTGGTTCATGGGTTCGGCAGGTCTCTTCTTAACTCCATGGTTCCCAGTCTTTGACCCAGCTTCAGCAGTTATCACTAAAGCCTCTGTCTGGATCAGACTTCCAAATCTCCCAATATACCTGTGGAGCACAGAAGTATACAGCCAAATAGGCAACACTTTGGGTTGCTTTTTAATGGGAGATTACCAGAGGGAACGGCAAGGTCTCTACACATATGCTAGAATTTGTGTGGAGCTAGATTTAAGCAAGGGATTGCCAGAGCAAATCAATCTCAAGATCAATGACACTGTTTGGACCCAGTTTCTAGATTATGAAAACACTGCCTTCCGATGCCGTCATTGTCACCTAACAGGGCACCTACAGAACTCCTGCCCATCGCTGACAGCAAGATCGAAAAAGGGAATCTTCGCAAAAACCAAACCCAAGCGTTGGGCTCCCTGTCCTCCGCCGCCAGCTGGAAGCTCCAGCTCCCCAAGTTCGGAGGTTGGGGAAAGCGATTTAGAACCAGACCAGGCGCCTCAACCGATGGATCCGCCCATGGATACTATGGGGCACACCCATGACACAGCAGTCTCCCAAAAACGCGCCCATGATACCTCCTCTGAATCAGAAAAGGAATTCCCAATGATAGAGAATTCCGGTCTTCAAGTTGTCTTAGCTCATCCTCCCCATGATGGCTGGACAAAAGTCAACAAAAAGAAAGGGAAAAAACAATGTGTTGTAGTTTCTGCCCCTATGGGGTAAAGTCAGTTAGTCAGTCTGTGATCTCAAGTCATCTGTTGTAGCTCTGAGTTTGAATCTTTCCTCGGGACCGAGGTTGATGGATCCATCATTTCCGGTCTGCCGGTCTCTTGCTTCTCCTGATTGTACTATATTTTACTTAATAGAATTAGTCTTTATCGAGAAAAAAAAAGATATTATATAATGTTATCTAAAGAAATATTAATATATTATTAATATATCAAGAAAAAAGATAGAAATTAATAGTGATAATAATAACCCTAAATATAATTATATCCATATTAAAAAAAAATACAAAGGAAAAAAAAAAATCAAAAGTAGAAAAAGAAGGGGGTGATAGGATTCAGGAGGAAGCAAAACCAGAAGAAAGGGTAGGAATCCAATTCCTACTAATCTTCCAACCATTGTCTCTGTTCAAATTGCTAGTGTTTTTCAATCTCAATGGCTTCTCTAAACTTCGTGTTATGATAGTGATCTATCTTAGCCAGGATCTTGAAGTCTTCAATGCAAATATGGTGCTTGGTTTTCTCGACATTGCTCCGCAACAAGAAAGGAATGGGACCAATAATGTTCAATGTCAGCGATATGCACTTGAATCCTTTGCTTAAAGATCAGTCAGTGTATTTTATTTTATATTTTTCCATTTTTAATCTTATTAGCATTTAAGACATTTTAAATTCTTTTTTACTTCCTTCCTTATGTTAATAATTTCATTGATTATTCGAGGAGGCTGGAGTGGGAGAGGTGCTTTATAAACTTGAAGGAAAATTTGAAACAAGGTTCACCGAGGGACTAGGGAAAGATTCGAATAATCAAGTTGAAGCTCTATCGCTATGGAAATATATGAAGATCAGTATCTCCAAAGGCATAAGGAAATTGATTATTATCAGTGATTCAATTGTGTTTATTCAAAAGTGCTCAAGGCTCTCTAGGAATAGGTATCTCATTGAATCTGAATCCTCTCCTTTAATTATAAGGATTGTGACTCTTCTCAGCAACTTAGAAGAATTCAATCTTTATCATGCTAAATGGGAAAATAACCACGAGGTTGATTATCAAGCTAATCTAGGTGTTGCATTAGAGAAAGGTGTCTTAACCGTTCATCACTCCAGTAGTATATGTCACGTCTCTTAATGGAACGATTAATTTATGTCATGTTGGGAAATAGTTGGATCATGGAAACATTTAAAGAATATCAAGCAAATAAGCTCAATATTTGTCTCAAGGATGGGAAGGAACTTCTTGGGAGGCACAGTCAGCAATTGGGAGAATTTATTAACAGTTGTAAGATAATGATCCTCATACCCATGATGACAAACAGGTGGAATCCCTCCCATTCACTATTAATTGTGAAGGCAGGTGAAGGAAATCATGGTACATTCATCCAACAGATATGAGTGGTAACATTTCATTTTGAAGGTAAATTGGTGGTGATGAGGATTGAGGATCGTGTCTTGGATGAGTTGCAGACAGAGAAGGAAATTAAATTTGAAAGAATGGACACCTCAATTGACATGAGGAGAGGAATTATATATAGGATTTGGGTGATGTAGCTTAATCACAAAATTATTCATGTGTAGGGAAGGATAGTGTGTAACATGGATTTAACAAGCCATAATTAAAGTGGAAACGGTGCAGAGGAACAAGGAACCTTGAGCAATGGAAATTTGGAGGCCCTGATTGAAAATTCAAGGAAGTAAGTCATGAAGGAAATTCAGGATCAAATGGTAGTGGTTGTGGCTCACCTGGTTGGAATTGGCAAAGATATGGAGTTTCTCCATAAATCTATGGATCATTTTAATACTTGAATAATTAATTTGAAATTCAAGGTGGATAATATTGAGATTAGAGTGGAAGCAATTGTTGTTGGTGTGCTTAAGGAGGTCTTCGGGTTGAGCAATACACCCACTCCAATGGTTGAGGGGCGAGTAGAACAAGAGCATTGTGGACCTGATCTTGGAACTGAGTTGAACGTGGAACCTAGCCAATCTTTTGAAGCAGCCGAGGAGGATAAAGCACTGGAAACAATGGAAAGCAGCATGTAGTATGTCATCTCATTTTATATGTTTTTTCGTATTATTAAGTTATGTGGTGTCTTTTGAAAAGTCTATAGTTTAAATGTTGTAAGAAGAATAATTAGAAATAAAAGAGGTAGCATTAGGTACTCTATGGACTTATCTTTGCAAAATTATGAGACAGAGAAAAAATTGAATGTAAGGGACCTCACCCGTTTCTAGTTATGACTATAAAAATGCTACTTGTTTCTTTAAATAATAATAATACTAATAATTTCATTCTATTGTGAATATTTTAATCTGGTTAATCTTAAAAAAAATAAATCATATTTGACCTCCTAACATTCAAATAACATAACATTTTTGACCCCGCATATCTCACCTATTTATCTCTCAACCCTTGATTAGATTTCATATCTTTGTCCTAAGGATAAGCCACACTTGCTAGCTCGAAACATCGACAATAAATTTTTTGATGTGAGTAATCCAGAAATGCCTGAACAAAAAAAGAAGTCAATATGTTATTTATTTACTTTGAAGTTAGCAGTTTGGTATAATAATAAACCCTTTTTTTAAACTTTCATATTTATTAATTATTAAAATGATTAAAAAAATAAAATTATTATTATTTTTAAGTAAGAATTTTTCCACCACGTTATATCAATTAATAAATAATTTTAATTAGATAAAGATGATAATTTTTTTTGTTAGATTTAATGTAGTAGATTCATTCAAAAACACAAAATATTTCATCTTTATTGCATGAAGAAGCACTCTACAACCCAGTATAGGGGAGATGTGTAGGCTTTATATGTTACATATTAGATATTTGATGTAAACATTTTTTAAATCCATTTTTTTTATATTGTAATTTTATTTTTATTAACCATGAATATTCACTCCCATTTTACTGTAGATATTATTGACTTCTAAATAGGATTTGTTACAATACCATGGTTTATCAAAACCACATGCCCAAAAACCATAACTCATTTCAAAATCAAAACATTTTATTAAAAAAAATATTTTAATTTAATTTTATAACATTTTTTAAACTATAACTTAATGCTTACAATATAACAATATTTTTTGTCTTTTAAGAAACACGTAAGATTTTTGTATTAATAAATGGGGATTGCGGTCCAAAACCCTTACAAGATCCTTTTGTTCTCTGATAAAGTAAATTTTCACTAGACCATACAAAATTAATGTCAATTCTGGGGTTGCATTTCTTCCATATTCTAAATATATATTTTCTTATGACTCTACAAAATATCCCAAGTATAAGAAGGTATTTACATTGCAACATATATCTGCAAAATGATTTAACAAAAGCCAATAGACCCGATCATAATTTTTCCCACCAACAATGTCCAACACCAGGATTTGTGTTCCTCTGCAAGCGATGAGGCTTCTTCTTATCAGGAACTACACTAGAACCAATACCTCAAAGAGTAAGTTGAGAGCCACCAGCCATAAAATTCTTTAGAACAATAACCTGAGCACTAAGAGCTATAAATTCCTCGTACAATTCATTTATGGAAATTTCTAGACTACTCAAAAGTCATAGGAACTTGGCTTCCAATAGGAGTTGTGAAGACTAACATTGTCTCTCAACTATGTCATCTTGTTGTTGCTTGGCCACCCTTAATGCCTCTATCGAATCCAAAAATTTATTAAACAATGAACTAGCATCAAGGATCTATAAAGGAGAGGGAGGATCCACCATTTCAAGAAAGGACTATTGGACCCAACTCACAATAACACTAGCAAGCTTCACCCACACCACAAGACCGACAAGGAAAGGCTTCCCATGAATTTTTTGGAGAACCACATAATCCGCTATATAATCGAGATTGAAACATTGCCACGTGCTAGACTTAGGGAAATTTTTATATCCCACCCAAAATTCTTCGAAGGACAATGAATAGATTGATGATTGAAACCACATGATGATGAAATTAACTCCAACCCACTACTCGAAGAAAGAAGCACCATAGTCATAGAGAATTCTAGCTGCTCTCACTTAATATGAATTAAATTCTTATGCTTCATTAAGCATAGGAGAGGAAATATTTCAAGACACATAATAAGATTCATGGGGCACTTGGAGGAGAATAATGAAGCCTGACACCATAAAATAATAACTCTCTAGATCCTGATACCAGTTAGCATTATCACATGAGCCAAATACCATTCAGAGTGCAAGGAAAATGTCTCATCCTTGCATCGAAACAGATTTCCATATGTATCAAAATTTAAATTCAAACACATTTGTCTTGGAACTCTCATCATGAATAAAGTATATGGTTGATTTTGAATCTTACTTGATCCAACTATAATCTGCCTTAGCTCAATGTGGACCCCTTTTTTCCAAAGCATCATCCACTGAATTTAGACATCTCTAAACATGGAAAATTTTCAAATGCATGAATTGAGAGGAAACTGATAGAATCCTTCAGAGAATGGGAAGGATATTAGTGCATGACTCCATCATGACCTTGACCACCTGACAAATTATTGTCATTGAATTGCCAAAGACTAGAATATTTTTAACATTTATTGCCAAAGTAGTTTCTGAACCTTTCCACAGAGTCATAAACTTCGCTTGGTTGTTTTTCACATGAGTAAGATCCCATGCAAATTGTGCCACAATTTTTTCATCGGGGCTAAATAATGCCCCTCCCACTCCTGCCTCCCCCAATATAACAAGATTTTTAACCATGGATATTATTAACTTGTAAATACAATGGCTTATCAATACCAGTTTCTCAAAAACCATAATTCATTTCAAAATCAAAATATTTTATTTTATAACATTTTTTTAACTTAAATCTAAAAGCAAAAAGGTATGGGGAAGATGTTGTAGTGGTGTAAATATTCGTAAACATATACTTGTGGGGTCAATAGAAAAATAATAAAAGATTAAAATTAATTACCTAGAGAGGCACTCTCTAGCCAAATATGTAGAAATGTTATAATGTCCTATAAAGATTTTGACTCGGTCAAAATAAAATAAAATAAAAAATAAAAGAAAATGAAATGATTAATAACGATAATTAGCAATAAAAACATTTTTACTTGGTCAAATTACATAAAACAAAAAATAAAAATAAAAATCAATAATTAATAATTAATGTTATAATTATAATTAATAATAAAACTAGCCTTGATCCATCTTAACTCTAGATCTACCAAGCGTCAAGAGGGATCAAATTTCTTGATAAGAAAACCTATTTTAGAGTGAAAAGAGATTTGATCCCTCTCGGTGCTTGGTAGATTTGAAGTTAAGATGGATTTAGGCTAGAAATTAATATTAATAAATTAATATAGGAAAAAAATTATCATATGTATAAGCATTTTTAATATATACACATTTAAATAATATTTTTAATTTGAATTAAATCATTATCATAACACTATGGTTTATATATATATATATATATGTATATATATATATATATATATATATATATATATATATATATATATATATATATATATATATAATATATATATATATATATAATATATATTATATATATTACAAAGAAATGGGTAGGAATTTGTATTATTAAAAAAAATGGTTATCAAGCCATAACCTTTACATATTCCAATCTTCCTTGGAGGTTATAAATTGAGCACGAAAGCTCAATCCAAACCCTCAAGTGAGTTCCCCATGACACAAAAATTTCAATCCATTTCCAACTAAATTTTTTCCAAAAAACTCCTAATATCCAAATACATTTACATTCCATTATTCACTACTTTTGTTTTGATTTAGTTTGACTTCTTGTTTTCCTTGGAAAAATGACTTTTCCTTTCTTCGCAACTTGAGTCCAACTTGTGTTTTCTTCTGTTTCTCCCGAATCATTTTTTGACAAATGATTTTTGAATTCTTCCTCATCTGTCCAATCTGCCCAAGAAGACACTTTTCCAGCAAGTGTTCTTGTGGATTCAAGAGAGGATCCATTTTCCACAAGGGTTTGTTGCTTTTCCACTTTCGTTGAGTCGAGAGGATCATTAGTGGCATGTGTTTTTCCCTACTTGGTTTATGTTTCCTCTGATGCATTTTCTTTGGTAATATCAACTTCCTTCTTATCTTCTAGATTTTTCTTATCTTGGAGCTATTCCTCTTTGTATACCATATAATGATCACCCTGTGCTCTTTCCCACCATTTGGGCCTTTGATTTTTCCTGATCTTTGTTGTTTCATAAATGCTTGGGGCAGGTTTTAATTATATACCCTATTTCATAGCATGTTCTACACTGGAATTAAATATTTTCATAGTCAAGATTTTGGACCCAAACATAGTTTTGAGCCATCAAATTAATCTCAACGAGAAAATCCTTGTTGAATTCCATCTCCACACATATTCTGACATAAGTAATCTTGTAAAAATTTTAAGTTTCAAGACAACGACAATAAAACTTTCCGAACACATTCTTAATACATGATAGTGATGGAAGATTCCAAAGATGCAGGGCAAGGTTTGGAAGCCTTACCCAAACTAGAGCCATAGAGATTGATGTTGTTATAAGATTAAGAATGGGAGTCTGAGGTTGCATGAAGAGACTAACAATACCCCAAAACCATGGACTGGCTTTGCAAATTACCTTATTGTCCTCAATATTGTAAAAAAGCACAACGAAAAAATCCCATTCCATAGGGTAAATGTTCAGTTCATTAGTTAAAAGAGGTTTCCATGTCTCAGAGATCCATTTGTGAAAATTAGTTAGCCATGAGAAATACCCATTAAACCTAAAAACCAAACCTTGCTCCAAAAAACATTTTTCACAACTAAAATCTCCCTCATCCACAAGAACATTGAGGAAAGGAAATTGTTGTGCCACCAGAAGATCAGAACCAAATTTCAGCATGGAACTGTACGAAACTGAAGAAGTTCTTGCTTCATTGACAACCATATTTGTAAAAGAAACTACCTTTTTCACCAGATCACTGAGATTACCAATTGAACGAAATACAAAAAGAATATGCAAAAGATTTATGTAATCTAAGCATATATCACTTGGCTAGGGTGAAACCCTAGCTGCGCAAGGGTTTTCAAAGCTTCATCCATTCTCTATACATCAATATAAATCATACTTTTAACTTTCTAGATTTAGTTATTATGCCAAAGATAAAAGAATGGATGGAGGAAAATATTTTTGACTATTCAATTAGGCTATCTTGTCTCTTGCAATTTGTCCAAATAAATTCTTGAATGCTTCAAGTTTCTCATACAATTTGCACACTTAATTTTAAATATTTTAAAAATATTTTTTTTGCTAATTTTATTTATTTTTCAATTTAACATATATGAATAAAAATAAATATTTAAATTATTATAAATATAATATAATATAATATGATACATATAATATATCTCATATTCTCAAAAAAAATTAAAAATATCTCTCTAAAATTAATACTCTATTATTAAAAGCATAGTCTTCCTTCAATGCTCCTGCATTAGAGACCATTGCATACTTCTTTGTGTTAAAAGATAAATTAACCTAAATCCATTTTAAATATGGATCTACCAAGAGTGAAGAGGGATAACCTAATACTCTTGCATTCCATAATGGATTTCCTCAAGCCTTTATATAGACTTCATCATAACAAATTCCATGGACAAATATCATGAACAAATAACATGGGACATGCAATAACATGAGCTTGTCAAATTTAACTTAATAATGTTTAGTTAAAATTATAATTATTAATTTTATTTTTATAATTTTAAATATAGAGAAATTTGCGCTTGTAAATTTTTAGGATGCGCTTCATCCATACTTGTTTGCAAACAACCTACTGCATTTCATGATTGCTTGGATTCATTCAAATCCATGTTCTTTTTATTCATAAGTTTCCATAAAATATGATTAAATTCAATGGCTTTATCAAAGGCCGTTATGAAGGGTACCTCTAGGAAACCCAGACTCGAGGTCTCTGCCAGATATGACATTATCAAAACTCAACCGCAGAAACACATCCTGCAGATCTAATGAAGTTGCTAATTTCATGCACGAGTCTTCCAGGACTGAAATTAGTCTTTTGAGGAGGATTAGGGTTTCCATTTTATTTATGTTATGCCCTCCTGAATTCCCTCTGGCCACCGCCTTCCTCTAACACTTCTAGAGCTCTCCATCCACAGTGAATAAACTGTAGACAGAATTGAAATAACATCCCTTGGTGAAACTAGGGAACTCGGTTTTCAGAATGTACTCTAAATTTTGCAATTTAGAACTGAGAATTGCTTCCTTTGAATCTGAATGTTCCGTTAGTTCGGCTCATTGTTCCCATCGCCCACTCATATCTGTTTCTCACATTCCACAGCAATGACAACAACATGCCAAAGATGGGCCAATTCACCTTGTTTCTCCTCAGTTGCACCAATATGTAACGAAAAGTCCCATCAACCACATTATCTCCATCTCTACACTTTTCTCATTCATCCACACAGCAAAACATCTAATCGTTTATCAACCCTGGAAAGGATTAAAGTGCTTTGAATATAGATTGTCGGTTACTGATAATTTCACTTCATCTCACCATTATTATTATTCCCAAACAATTTAATGCATAACTCCTAAATCCAACTAATCCCTTTATATCAGCAATGTTGGTTAAAGAGTTGTCATGGCACAGGGGAGAAGTAGAATTTTATTTGCAATATTTGTTAAAGAGTTGTCATGGCATGCGAAAAGTGGTTAGGATCCGAGGGGCTATATCACAATTTTCATGTCTCCATTTCAAACTATACAAAAATACCAAAATAAAAAATAAAATAAAAAATTAAAAGTAAACATTAACATTACCCTGTCTATATTAAACGTTAAATCATTACCTTTATTATGGTAACAATTCTAATGACTATTACATCATTCGATTCAATGATTTGATTTTCTACTGTAGAGCTAAGTTAATGATATCCGTAATACTGACAGTCCCATATTAGTCTCAATAAATTGACATACACACTAGAACTGGACACATCAGCTTGTGCATCGAGCTTATCACACTCTGGTTATCTTGGCAATTAATCTCCATGCTATGTCATGTTAATGAGCATTGCAGACTCGTCAGAGCTTCTCGGGATCCTTTGCCGCATCGACGGTAGTGGACATAGGATCTTGATCCTACGGCTGGGCGCTTTCTAGAAGGCTATTTGTTCTCTCTTGTTGGGTTTCACGGCTCATTTCACTTTCTCCTTCCTTGCGCCATGCTCGGCTCTCCTTCTCCTCCTACGAATGGCTTGACTTGCAACCTTTGATCACGATGTGGTTGGCATGTCTCAGAAGTGGGGTCGAGGGGTTCTTGATCGTGGAAAGCGTGTTTCTCAACCGGTTACCTAGGTGAGAAATTCTCCACTGAGGTTTTTGCGACGTATTTCTTTAATTATCTACAGGGTTTGTTTGTTGATTACAATTTTCCTCGCAATTCTCTGCAGGTATGGTGGAAGCGGAACCGCGGGTTACGAGCTGCTAACAATGGTATTGCAACTTCCATACCTGGCTTGAGCGCTTGAGGGTTTTTGGGTAAGCACCATTGGCACCCTACCTAGGCTTTTGATCGAGAAGTAAAGTCTCTCGGGTTTAAGATTGAGGGTTTAGCATCAACCCTTCCAGGGGAGCTAGCTCGGGTTTAATTTTTGTTCTGCAACTAGATGAAATCTCCATGTCAAGTTATACACCAGTCTTCTTGTATTTTCCTGGTGGAGATCTTCTCTTTTGTTTAAGTTGTAACTATATATGGTTGTTGACCGGCTGTGGTCCTATATCTAAGGCTGCGCTATAGATTGGTTCCATTTTAACTCGGGTCAAGACTTGTTAAGTTTTGTAATAAAGGACAGAGATCGTTTAATTTTTACTTGTTTTCGATTCAATGCAGCTCTAATTTCCTTGAAATGTGATTTTGTAATTAATTTTCTTTTGTAGCTGGAAATTACATATGCTTTCTTCATCTTATTAACAGCACTACTATTATTCAATTTGTCTGTAAAATTTTCATGAGAAATGATTATTCTGGGTGTATTTGTCCGCCACTTTAAATTTCCTTGTTTAATTCTGTAGTAGAATTTCTGGTCTTGAGCATGGGTTCACTATTACTTTGCGGAAATGCACAAAGTATCAGGGTTTCTACGCTACGGTTATGATTCTTGAAACTTCCAAGAACCGAGGCATGAAAGTTAACTCTGTTATTGTTTGTCACTTTAGGGTCTCATATTCCTGTGAATAGGTTGGAGTACAGGGTTCTAGGCTTCTAAGTTTAGTAGTTTCGCCTAAAATATTGCTACCCATTATGGCTACAGAAGTAGACCCTGTTATTGTTCTCGATAGCTCATTCCCTATTTCTCGTTCGAGCTTGCTGATAGTTTCGCTTATGTATGAATTATTCTCTCTACTGTTTGTGCTAGCAACTTTAGTAGTTTCCTCTGGATTCTTGTATTTCTTGGTTCTTAGTACACCTAGTTCGAAAATTACATGGGTTCTTAAGTTTATACAGGTTCTTATAATTACACAGAATTCTTATGTTAAGTTCATACACTTATATTACACAGTATGCTTAGGTTAAGTTCATGCACCTATATTACACAAAATTCTGAAGTTTAAATAGGTTCTTGTATTCACATAGATTATCTAAAAGACTTAACCAGTTTGATTCCAAAGTTACAGACCATACCACTAATCTTTTAACAAATATATGACTGATTTGCACAGTCTCAAGGCTATAGATAGTGCCAACCTATCTATCTCACCTATTCTGGTCAGATAGTCATTCTCTACCATTAATGTCTACAACAAATAAATAATTTGTGTTGTTCAGTTAAGAACTAATGTACTTCTATGGTTAATAATTTTTGGTATAGAAAGTATCCAATACACATAGAATTATAAAACCCTACTGACATTTTTTTTCAAATATTTATAAGTTTGGGAGCTCGCTCCCTCTACACCATTAACCATTATTTAAAGCACATCAGTACTTTATCACAGTGTGGATGTAGAAAGTACTGCTTACCTTTATTTTCTAAATAGTAAATCCCAACGATCATAGTCACCTTTTCATCATCTGCTTGTCAATCCTCGCGACCATGAGATTCGTCTTCAAGACCAAATCTCCCCCCAAGCCTGCTGCAAGACTACTGTCTTCAACAAATTTTCGTTCTCAATGCTGATGCTATCTGGTCATCACCAGAGTTAGCATTTTCCCCCTTACCGTCTGACATTATAGCATGATTTTTCCTCCCCTCACCCCCTTTTCCTTGGAGCATTTCTTAGTTAGGGGAGGCAGTTAGTGTTTTTTCCGGCAACTTCATCTTTCCAACGTCTTTCATGAGAAGTTACAAAATCTATTATTACTCAATCATTTTCTAGCTTCAAAAATTAACAATATTATTCAACCAAACAGAGAATATTAACAATATTATCCAATTTGTTTTCTTACAGTGGTAAATAAAATATTTATAGTTTTTCTGGGAACATTACATCTTCCCCCCCTGATATCAAACATCGTCCCGATGTTTTCCAGCCTCAAACAGCTTTGGATAAGCTTCTTTCAAGAGTTGTTCATCCTCCTAGGTGGCCTCGTATGGCCCAAAATGCTGTCATTGCACTTTAACCTGGGTGATGGCTCGTTTCTGTAGCGTTACTTCTCTCCATTCGAGTCTATTCAGCGGTTCGACCAAGAATTCTCCTTCCAGTTCGACCTGAAACAACATAATTTAAAGTCAGTTTTGCCTTTAACATCACAATTAATTGGTCTACTTAAGATTCTTCTTTACCTGTACATCTTGCCAACTGAGTATGTGCTTAGGATCATAAACGTATCTTTTTAATACTAACACATGGAAGACATTCTGGACCTGAATATGGCTTGGTAGGGTGAGCTGGTATGCCACTGGCCCAACCCTCACTAAGATTTGAAATGGTCCACAAAACCGAGGTGCTAGCTTGTTGCATCCACTCCATTGTAACGTACTCCTTTTTGTTTGAATTCTCACATACTCATGATCCCCCACTTGATACTCTTTAAAATTTCTCTTCTTATCGGTGAAACTCTTTTGCCTATCTTGGTTTGCCTTCAAGTTGGATCGTACCTTCTTAACCATTTCTTCCATCTCTTTTAGCATTTTTGGCCCTAGCATTAACTTGTCCTCTTGGCCCCCCAGCTGGAGGGTGTGCGGAATTTTCGTCTGTACAGAACTTCAAACGGGCTCATCTGCAAGGAAGTGTGATAACCGTTGTTATATGCAAATTCGACCAAGTGCAGATAGTCCTCCCATTTAGATGGTTGTTGCATTACATATGACCTCAGCATATCTTCTACTACCTGATTCACCCGTTCGGTTTGTCCGTCTATTTGAGGATGATAGGCAGTACTAAAGTTTAATTGAGTCCCTAACCCTTCAAACAGAGTTTTCCAAAAAGCTGAGGTAAATTTCACATCACGGTTAGAAATTATAGTTTTTGGTAGCCCATGCAGCCTGAAAAGCTTTTGTATAAAAATATGGGCAATCTGCACTGCTCTATAAGTGGATTGTACTGGGATAAAATGAGTTGATTTTCTTAATTTGTCGACCACCACCATTATGGAATCGCTGTTTCTTTTTTACTTGGATAATCCTGTTATGAAATCCATAGAGATGGTTTCCCATTTCTACTCTAGAATTGGTAGTGGATGCAATAACCCAGTAGGGTGCTAATGTTCTGCTTTAACTTGTTGGCATTCCAGGCAACGTGTCAAATATTCTGTTACATCCTTTTTCATGCCCGGCCAATAATACTCCTTCTGGAGTGCAGTAATCAGCTTTTGATACCCGGGTGTCCAACATAATGACTTTTATGAAATTCATCTAAAATCAAGTTTTTAATGTCATTTTGGTTGGGCACATACAACCTTTTTTTATAATTCAGCATGCCAGCAGCATCCATAGCATATCCTTGCTGATTTTCTTTACTGGTTGGATTCTGAACTTGTTGTCCTATTTGTTGATATTTTGAATCTTGTTCTGCTGCCTTTTTAATCATTTCATCGAAGGTAGTCTGCCCCTCATTGCAAGCCATTTCATAGAGACAATGTACCTTTCGACTCAAAGCATCCGCTACTCAGTTCTCTTTCCCTTTTAGATAGAAATCAAAACCAGTTAGGAAATCTACCCACCATGCCTGTCTAGCATTTAAGGTACGCTGACTCAAATAACTAGTCAAGATGTGATGGTCTGCCATTAACATAAACTTTTTACCCATCAGGTAGTGGCGCCACATGTTTAAGGCATGAATAATAGCTACCAGCTCCAGATCGTACGCGGAATATTTCTGCTCATGTTCCTTTAATTTCCTAGACTCATAGGTGATTACCTTACCTTCTTGCATTAGTACCCCTCCTACCCCTTCCTTACTCGCATCTGTACACACCACATAGTCCTTAACTAGATCTGTTATGCTTAATATAGGCATTGTGGTGAGTAGTTGCTTGAGTTGTTCAAAACGTTTTTGGCATTCTGCGGTCCATTTAAAAGTTTTCCCTTTCTTTTGTAGGGAGGTCATAGGTTAGGCCACTCTAGAGAATCCTTCCATGAACCATCTATAGTAACCTGCTAATCCCATAAAAGATCTTATATCCGCTACATCCTTTGGTACTGACCATTCCATTATGGTCCTTATCTTCTCGGGATCCATCGTGATTCCATCCTTAGTAATAATATGTCCTAAGTACTGAATCTGCTCCTTAAAGAAATCACACTCGCTATATTTGGCCTACAATTGATGTTTTCAGAGGGTTTGCATCACCAGTCTAAGGTGTTCCTTGTGCTCCTCAATATTTCGGTAATATATCAATATATTGTCAATAAATATTAATACAAATTTATCTAAATACTGATGAAATATGATATTCATTAAACACATAAAGGTCGCAGGAGCATTGGTTAACCCAAAGGGTAATACCACAAACTCATAGTGACCATAGCGAGTCCTAAAAGCAATTTTGGCTATATCCTCCTCTCTGATTCTGATTTGGTGATATCTCGATCGTAAATCAATCTTTGAAAATATGGTTGCCCCTTTTACTTGGTCAAATAATTCATCAATCTGGGGTAAAGGGTACTTATTCTTCATGGGGGCTTCCATCCTTATTTTTGACAAACAGCATGGGGGCTCCCCAAGGCGACACACTGGGGTGGATGTAATTTTTATCCAAAAATTCCTGCAATTGCATTTTCAGTTTTGTAAGTTCTGGTATGCCCATACAGTAAGGGGCTCGGGACACCGAAACTACTCCTGGAATCAATTCAATAGTGAAATCTATGTCTCTCTTGGGTGGCAGCCCTGGTATCTCTTCCGAGAATACATTTGCAAATTCTTGAACAACAGGAGTACTATCCAGGGTGGTTGTCTTGTCCTTTGAGTTGGCATACCCAACCTGAATAGCATAAACTTGACACCCTTTCCTGATGCACTTTTCCAGCTGAGAGGCGGTTATTGGCTGAACTTGGTCGGGATTCAAGATGCCTTGCATCTCCTTCACTTCTCCCAACTCATCCTTGTAGCATATAGTTTTTGTTTTATAGTTTATAATGGACCAACGTTTTTCCAACCAGTCCATGCCTATCAACACGTCATATAATCCAAGGGGAAGTATGTTTATATCTGCCATAAAAGGCTGACCTGCTATTTCTAGAGGCAGTTATTGACCTTGGCCAACACTCGTCTCTTTGCCCCTGTTGCCAGTTGTACTAGCCAAGGGTTTTTAAATTTGACAGACTGTAATTTACATTGTTCCACAACCTTAGGACTAACATAACTTAATGTAGCTCTAGGATCAATTAAAACAGATATGGTATGATTAAAAATCTTACCTTCAAACTCCACCATAGTCGGCTGGTATTCTACCTGATGGTCTTCGAGAGCAGCATTAATTTTCAGAATTCTCTGGGACACATCGCCTACTGTTGATGCTTTGTAGATTTGTGAAACCTATTCGTTGCCTTTACGATGAGGACATTTTTTAACGTAATGTGGCCCCCCACATCAGCAGAATTGTACTGGGGGTCTCGCTATACCTTCATTATCAAATCTACCAGATTGCTCGTTGATTCTTGGTTCATATGGTGGCTTAATTCCGAGCTGGACCTTGGGCAGATTTATGTTATTTTTCCCCTTGGGGAACCCTTTGCCAGTGTTGCCCTGATTTCCTTTATTGACCATAGCAATCCTATTACCTTTCTTGTCAATTCACTTCCCGCCCAGAATTTCACCCTTCTGCTTGCTTTGCTGGTAGCATATCCTGGCCTTTTGTATAACCTCGTCCATCATTTTTGGGTTATTGAACTCAATTATCTCCCTCATTGCCACGGGTAAACTGCTGATGAACCATTGTACCTTAGCCTTTTCCTCATGTATTTAAGGTACATATGAGAGCAAAGAGGTAAATCGAGTGATAAACTCATCCATGGTTTGTTGTCCAAGCCGCAGGTTGTGAAATTCTCATCTTAAAATCATTTCGTCAAATATCTCTCCTTGAAATATTTTTGGCACTTCTCCCAAGTTATATTTTGTTCACTTACCCCTCTTACAATCTTGACCTCTTCCCACCACAAAGTGGCCTTCCCTTGCAGTTGGAAGATAGCCAATTGGGCTTTTAGATTGTGATCGTACTCATATAATTGGAAGTATTTATTCATGTTAATAAGCCAGGCTTCGGCTGCTTCTTCCAACTCTCCATCGAAGAGTGGCAGTTTTATTTTCTGAAACTCCCCTTGCAATTCTATCTGCTACCTTTTTGATGTTGGGTGCTCAGAGGCATTATCCGACTTCTCCTCTTGATTCTCTTCCCCTCCTACTGTTCCTTCATGCTCTGTGTGATAACCCTGTTCTTCAAACATTCATTCTTGTTCAGGGCTAGGAACTGTCTGGCGCTGATTCTGCTTATCAGACAGGCTCTTCATAATTTTTTCTTATTCTAAGGTTAATCTTGCATTGTCCTCCCGTAGGCGGGTCGTCTCACTCTTTAGTTCCTGAACTGTTTCTAGTATTATATGATTTGTATTAGGAGCCTCCTCTCCTAACTGCACCCATATTTCAGGGTTATGTTCAGGGAATGTTGCAGGTCCTAGGCCAGCGATATTCCTATGTGGCACACTGTCCATTCTTCTTATAAACTGTTGTTGTCCTGTTTCTCTGTACTTAACAAGTTAATAAATCAATAACAGTTAGAGACCCAAAAGAAACAATAACTGATTGTACAATTCATTTGCTAGAGGTCACACAGTTTTGTAACCTTGGCTCTGATACCACATGCCATGTATCCATTTCAAACTATACAAAAATACAAAAATACAAAAATTTAAAAGTAAACATTAACATTACCCTGTCTATATTAAACGTTAAAGCATTACCTTTACTATGGTAACAATTCTAATGGCTATTACATCATTCGATTCAACGATTTTCTATTGTACAGCTAAGTTAATGATATTCGTAATACTGACAGTCCCATATCAGTCTCAATAAATTGACATGCACCCCAGAATTGGACACACATAAACTCGCACATCGAGCTTATCACACTCTAGTTATCTTGGCAATTAATCTCCTTGCTATGTCATATTAATGAGCATTGTAGACTCGTTAGAGCTTCTCGGGATCCTTCGCCGCATCGACGGTACTAGACATAGGATCTTGATCCTACGGCTAGGTGCTTTCCAGAAGGCTATTCATTCTCTCTTGTTGGGTTTCGTGGCTAATTTCACTTTCTCCTTCCTTGTGCCATGCTCAGCTCTGCTTCTACTCCTGCAAATGGCTCGACTTGCAACCTTTGATCACAATGCAGTTGGCATGTATCAGAAGTCGGGCCGAGGGGTTCTTGACCGTGGAAAGCATGTTTCTCAACCAGTTACCCAGGTGAGAAATTCTCCACTAAGGTTTCTGCGACATATTTCTTTAACTGTCTACAGGGTTTGTTTGCTGATTATGGTTTTCCTCACAATCCTCTGCAGGTATGGTGGAAGCGAAACCGTGGGTTACGAGCTGCTAACAATGGTATTGCAACTTCTATACCTAGCTTGGGCGTACGTGGCTTTCCGGGTAAGCACCATTGGCACCCTGCCTGGGCTTTTAATCGAGAAGTAAAGTCTCTCGGGTTTAAGTTTGAGGGTTTAGCATCAAACCTTCCAGGGGAGCTAGCTCAGGTTTAATTTTTGTTTTGGAACTAGATGAAATCTCCATGTCAAGCTATACACCAGTCTTCTTGTATTTTCCTAGTGGAGATATTCTCTTTTGTTTAAGTTGTAACTATATATGGTTGTCGACCGGCTGTGGTCCTCTATATGAGGCTGCATTGTAGATTGGTTCCATTTTAACTCGGGTCAAGACCTGTTAAGTTTTGTAATAAAGGACAGAGGTCGTTTAAGTTTTACTTGTTGTTGATTCAACGCAACTCTAATTTCCTTGAAATGCGATTGTGTAATTGTTTTTCTTTTATAGCTGGAAATTACATATTCTTTTTCCAGTCGTATTAACAGCACTGCTATTATTCAATTTGTCTGTACAGGTTTCATGAGAAATTATTATTCTGGGTGTATTTGTCCACTACTTAAATTTCCTTGTTTAATTCTATAGCAGAAGTTCTGGTCTTGAGTATGGGTTCACTATTACTTTGCGGAAATGCACAAAGTATCAGGGTTTCTCCGCTACAGTTATGATTCTTGAAACTTCCAAGAACCGATGCGCGAAAGTTAACTTTGTTATTGTTTGTCACTTTAGGGTCTCATATTCCTGTGAATAGTTTGGAGTACAGGGTTCTAGGATTCTAAGTTTAGTAGTTCCGCCTAAAATATTGCTACCCATTACGGCTACAGAAGTAGACCCTGTTATTGTTCTTGATAGCTCGTTCCCTATTTCTTGTTCGAGCTTGCTAACAATTTCGCTCATGTATTAATGATTCTCTCTACTGTTTGCGCAAGCAACTTTAGTAGTTTCCTCTGGATTCTTGTATTTCTTGGTTCTTAGTACACCTGGTTCAGAAATTACATGGGTTCTTAAGTTTATACAGGTTCTTATAATTACATAGAATTCTTATGTTAAGTTCATACACTTATATTACACAGAATGCTTAGGTTAAGTTCATGCACCTATATTACACAAAATTTTGAAGTTTAAATAGGTTCTTGTATTCACACAAATTATCTAAAAGACTTAACCAGTTTGATTCCAAAGTTACAGACCATACCACTAATCTTTTAACAAATATATGACGGCTTTGCACAGTCTCAAGGCTATAGATAGTGCCAGCCTGTCTATCTCACCTGTTCTGGTCAGATAGTCATTATCTACCATTAATGTCCACAACAAATAAATAATCTATGTTGTTCAGTTAAGAACTAATGTACTTCTACGGTTAATTATTTTTGTTATAGAAAGTATCTAGTACACATAGAATTATAGAACCCTACTGACATTGTTTTTTCAGATATTTATAAGTTTGGGAGCTCACTCCCTCTACACCATTAACCATTATTTAAAGCACATCAGTACCTGATCACAGTGTGGATGTAGAAAGTACTGCTTACCTGTATTTTCTAAACAGTAAATCCCAATGATCATAGTCACCTTTTCATTATTTTCTTATCAATCCTCCCGACCATGAGATTCGTCCTCAAGACCAAATTTACCCCCAAGCCTAATGCAAGACTATTGTCTTCAGCAAATTTTTGCACTTAGTGTTGATGCTATTTGGTCATCACTAGACTTAGCACTTTCCCCCTTACTGTCTGACATTACAGCACGGTTTTTCCTCCCCTCAGCCCCTTTTCCTTGGGGCGTTTCTCAGTTAGGGGAGGCAGTGAAGGATTTTTCCGACAATTGCCTCTTTCCAACTTCTTTCATGAGAAGTTACAAAATCTGTTATTACTCAATCATTTTCTAACTTCAAAAATTAACAATATTATTCAACCAAATAGAGAATAACAATATTATCGAGTTTGTTTTCTTACAGTGGTAAATAAAATATTTACAATTTTTCTGGAAACATTACAACAATAAGAGAAGTGATTCTTTCAAAAGTCTTGATATAATTCAGTGATTTAATTATATAAATATTTAGAAATATTAAAACCCCTAAATCCAACCAATCCTTTTTAGTTCAGTAATTTAATTATATAGTATTTTATTATATTATGTTAAAATAAATATTAAAATGTTTTTTAAAATGTTGAAATAAATATTTAATGTTTTTAAAATTCTTTTTATGTTATTTTATTTTATAAAATAAATAATTAATATGTTATTTTGAAATGTTTATAATCAAAATTTCTATATATTGATTCTCTAATTTTAAATTTACCATAAAATTTATAATATGTAACGGCTTAATAATGGGTAAATTTAAATGAAATTTAAGTTGTTTCATATTTTAAATTTATTAAAAAGTTTATAATAACTTTTTACTTAACATTTTATTTAAGTAAACATGTGAAAAAAATTAACTTATTAAAAAATAGATTGAAAATATTGATTGAAGTACATTACAATATTATGCCAAGAACAACCACACTAAATAGGTTTAACTAACATAAATTCTCCACCATGTTAAAAGCAAGTATCTCGAAATTGAGGCCATGTACATGTAGAAAATCTTATAGGTCGATTGTTGAAACTTAACAAGGCATGGAGAAAGGAGGTTTTTTTTTGTTTTGTTCATCAAGTTTCATATTTCCTTTAATGGAATTGTGATAGTTTTTGCCTATCCAGTCATAAAGTTCCTTTTTCTTAATCGCCCATGTACTCATAAACTTTATTTTCATTTTCATTGTCTATTTTTGCAAAACTAAAATTATAAATAATTGATATAATATAATATTATATAATAATAAATTATATAAAATTTTATTAAAATAAATTTAAGTAATAAAACATAAGAAAAATAACAGTGTAAAATTTACACTAATGATGTAATCACCATTAGAAAATTGACACTAATTATGTAATTAACATTAGAAAATTTACACTTATTATGTAATCAACATTAGAAACGGGGAGATAAAAAAAACTATAGCACAAAATTAAAGTATATATCTTATTAGTATTGAATTAATATAAGATGGTTGGATAATAATTTGGTTGAATATGTTTTTTTTCATTTTATTTGATGTAATGATTTTTTAGACATTATTTTTTATGAAACATATTTTGACATGTTTAATACGAAAAAAATTCTCTCGCATTTTGCCTTTGTTATATAATATGCAACGTTTTCTTTTTGACTTATTATTCCAAGGGTTTAACTAATGTCAAGCATGGTCCAACGTCGCATTGTGACAAATATTGTCTCAATTTGCAAATTAATCATGGTCAATATGAAAATCAACTATGGTCAATCATGGTTAAACATGGTCATCCATGGTCCAACATCACATTGTGACAAAAATTGTCCCAGTATGAAAATCTACCATGGTCAACCATGGTCTCATGTCACATTTTGACAAAGATTGTCTGAATATGAAAATAAACCATGGTCAACCATGTTTATGTAAGGGTTTATAACATTTTTATTTGGGTTTATATATGTTGGGTTTATGTTATTCCCTTAGGTTACATACTATTCCCTTGGGTTTTTAGTATTATTCCCTTGGGTTTTTAGTATTAATCCCTTGGGTTTATAATATAAATCATGGTCAACCATGATCAATCATGGTCAACCATGGTCAATCATGGTCAACCATGGTCAATCATGGTCAACCATGGTTAACCATGTTTTATAAAATCAATCATGGCTCAACGTCGCATTGTGATAACGATTGTCTCAAAAGGAAAATCAACCATTGTCAACCATGTTTATTTTAGGGTTTACAATATTTATCTTAGGGTTTATATACCTTGGGTTTATAATGTTAATACATTGGGTTTAATATTATTCCCTTAGGTTCATAATCCCTTGGGGTTTTAGTATTTAACCCTTGGGTTTATAATATAAATCCCTTGGGTTTATTAATCTAAGGATTCAACCATGGTACAATGTCGCATTGTGACAAAGATTGTCTCAATATGGAAATAAACCTTGGTCAACCATGGTCTAATGTCACATTGTGACAATGATTGTCTCAATATGAAAATCAATCATCTCCAACTATGGTCAACATTGTTTATTTGAGGGTTGAATATTATTCCCTTGGGTTCATAATCCCTTGGGGTTTTAGTATAAATATTTTGGGTTTATTATTCCCTTGGGTCTATAATATCAATCCCTTGGGTTTATTAATCTAAGGGTTCATATTCCTAGGGTTTAATATTATTCCTTTGGTTTTATTAATTTAAGGGTTCATATTCCTAGGGTTTTAATATTATTCCTTTGGGTTTAATATTTTTTCCTTGGGTTTTTAGTATTAATCTCTTGGGTTTATAATACCAATCATGGTAAATCATGATCAATCATGGACAAAAATGGTCAACCATGGTCAATCATGGCCAACCATTTTTTATAAAATCAATCGTGGCCCAGCGTCACATTGCGATAATGATTATCTCAATATGAAAATCAACCAAAGTCAACCATGGTCAACCATGTTTATTTTAGGATTTACAATATTTATCTTGGGCTTTATATACCTTGGGTTTATAATATTAATCCCTTGGGTTTAATATTATTCCCTTCGGTTCATAATCCCTTGGGGTTTTAGTATTAATCCCTTGGGTTAATAATTCCCTTTAGTTTATAATATCAATCCCTTTGGTTTATTAATCTAAGGGTTGACCCATGGTCGACTATGGTACAATATTGAATTGCAACAAATATTGTATCATTATGAAATCAATCACAGTCAACCATGTTTATTTAAGGGTTTATATACCTTGGGTTTATGTTATTCCCTTGGGTTTAATATTATTCACTTGGGTTTATAATATTAGTGATGGAAAACCATGGTCAATCATAGTCAACCATGGTCAATCATGGTTAAACATGCTCAACAACGATTAACCATTTTTTATAAAATCAGTCATGGTAAACCATGGTCAATCATGGCCAACCATGGTCCAACTTCGCATTATGACAAAGATTGTCTCAATATGAAAATGAACCTTGTTGAACCATGGTCCAATGTCGCATTGTGATAAAGAATGTGTTGATATGAAAATCAATATTAGTCATCCATGGACAACCATGGTCCAACATCGCATTGTGACAATGATTGTATCAATATGAAAATCAACCATCGTCAACTATGGTCAACATTATTTATTTTAGGGTTTATAATATTTATTTCCTTGGGTTTTTAATATAAATCCTTTGGGTTTATTATTCCCTTGGGTCTATAATATCAATATAGTGGTTTTATTAATCTAAGGGTTCATATTTCTAGGGTTTAATATTATTCCTTTGGGTTTAATATTTTTTCCTTGTGTTTATAATCACTTGGGTTTTTAGCATTAATCTCTTGGGTTTATTATTCCATTGGGTTTATAATATCATAGTCAACCATGGTGAATCATGGTCAACAGAGGTCAACCATGTTTTATAAAATCAATCATGGTCAACCATGCTCAAACATCACGTTGTGACAAAGATTATCTCAATATGAAAATAAACCATGGTCAATCATGCTCCAATGTCGCATTGTGACAAATATTGTCTTGATATGAAAATGAGTCATGTTAAATCATGGTAAACCATGGTCCTATGTTGCATTGTGACATTGATTGTCTCAATATGAAAATCGATCATGGTCAACCATATTTATTTTAGGGTTTATAATATTTATCTTAGGGTTTATATACCTTGGGTTGGTCAATCATGGTCAATATGAAAATCAACCATGGTCAATCATGGTTAAACATGGTCAAATATGGTCTATTGTCAGATTGTGACAAAGATTTTCCCAGTATGAAAATATACCATGGTCAACCATGGTCTCATGTCACATTTTGACAGCTATTGTCTCAATATGAAATTCAACCATGGTCAACCATGTTTATTTAAGGGTTTATATCATTTATCTTGGGGTTTACATACCTTTGGTTTATGTTATTACCTTGGATTTAATATTATTCACTTGGTTTTATAATCCTTTCGGTTTTTAGTAATAATCCCTTAGGTTTATTAATCCATTGAGTTTATAATCTCAATCATAGTCAACCATGGCCAACTCCACATTGTGACAACGATTGTCTCAATGTGGAAATCAATCATGGTCAATATGAAAATCACCCATCGACAATCATGGTTAAACATGGTCATCCATGGTCCAATGCCACATTGTGACAAAGATTGTTCTACTAAAAACATACCATGGTCAACCATGTTTATTTAAGGGTTTATAACATTTATCTTGGGGTTTATATACGTTGGGTTTATGTTATTCTCTTAGGTTAAATTTTATTCCCTTGGGTTTTTAGTATTAATCCCTTGGGTTTATAATACCAATCATGGTCAACCATGTTCAATCATGGTCAACCATGATTAACCATGTTTTATAAAATTGATCATAGCCCAATGTCGCATTGTGACAACAAATGTCTTAATATGAAAATCAACCAATGTCAACCATGGCCACCCATGTTTATTTTAGGGTTTACAATATTTATCTTATGGTTTATATAACCTAGGTTTATAATGTTAATCCCTTGGGTTTAATATTAGTCCCTTGGGTCCATAATACCTTGGGGTTTTAGTATTAATCCCTTGGGTTTATTAATCTAAGGATTCAACCATAGTCGACCATGGTACAATGTCGCATTTGCGACAAAGATTGTCTTAGTATGAAAATCAACCAAGTTTATTTAAGGGTTTATAATTTTTGTCTTAAGATTTGTATACCTTGGGTTTATGTTATTCACTTGGGTTTAATATTATTCCCTTGGGTTTATAATATCAATCATGGCCAACCATGATTAGTCATGATCAATCATGGTCAACCATGGTCAATCATGGTCAGCCATGGTTGACCCATTTTTTATAAAATCAATCATGATAAAACATGGTCAATCATGGCCAACCATGGTCAATCATGGCCAACCATGGTCAATCATGGCCAACCATGATCCAATGCTGTATTGTGACAAATATTGTCTCAATATGAAAATCAACCTTGGTCAACCATGGTCCAATGTCGCATTGTGGGAAAGAATGTGCCGATATGAAAATCAATCTTGGTAAACCATGGACAACCATGGTCCAACATCGCACTGTGACAATGATTGTCTCAATATGAAAATCAATCATTGTCAACTATGCTCAACATTATTTATTTTATGGTTTAATATTATTCCCTTGGGTTTATTATTATTGCCTTGGGTTCATCATCCCTTGGGGTTTTAGTATAAATATTTTGGATTTATTATTCCCTTGGGTCTATAATATCAATCCCTTGGGTTTATTAATCTAATGGTTTATATTCCTAGGGTTTAATATTATTCCCTTGGTTTTATTAATCTAAGGGTTCATATTCCTAGGGTTTGATATTATTCCTTTGGATTTAAAATGTTTTCCTTGGGTTTTTAGTATTAATCTCTTGGGTTTATAATATCAATCATGGTCAACCATGATCAATCATGGAAAACCATGATCAACCATGGTTAATCATGTCCAACAATTTTTAACCATGTTTTATAAAATCAATCATGACCCAACGTCACATTGTGACAATGATTGTCTCAATATGAAAATCAACCAATGTCAACCATGGCCAACCATGTTTATTTTAGGATTTATAATTTTTATCTTGGGGTTTATATACCTTGGGTTTATAATATTAATCCCTTGGGTTTAATATTATTCCCTTCAGTTCATAATCACTTGAGGTTTTGGTATTAATATCTTGGGTTTATTATTTCCTTGGGTTTATAATATTAATCCCTTGGTTTTATTAACCTAAGGGTTGACCCATGGTCGACCATGGTACAACGTCGCATTGCGACAAATATTGTCTCAATATGAAAATCAACCATGGTCAACCATGTTTATTTAAGGGTTTATAATTTTTGTCTTAGGGTTTATATACCTTGGGTTTATGTTATTCCCTTGGGTTTAATATTATTCACTTGGGTTTATAATATCAATCATGGCAAACCATGGTCAATCATGGTCAAACATGCTCAACCATGGTCAACCATTTTTTATAAAATCAATCATGGTAAACCATGGTCAATCATGGCCAACCATGGTCCAACTTCGCATTGTGACAAAGATTGTCTCAATATGAAAATGAACCTTGTTGAACCATGGTCCAATGTCACATTGTGATAAAGAATGTGTTGATATGAAAATAAATCTTGGTCAACCATGGACAACCATTGTCCAATGTCGCATTGTGACAATGATTGTCTCAATATGAAAATCAACCATCGTCAACTATGGTCAACATGATTTATTTTAGGGTTTATAATATTTATTCCCTTGGGTTCATTATCCCTTGGGGTTTTAGTATAAATCCTTTGGGTTTATTATTCCCTTGGGTGTATAATATCAATTCTTTGGGTTTATTAATCTAAGGGTTCATATTCCTATGGTTTAATAATAATATTATTAAATAATTAATTTATATTACATAATTTAAAAGTAAATAATAAAAAATAATATTTAATATTAATTTTTTATTTTTATTTATTTCAATATTTTTTTATAAGAATAATATTTTTATTACAATAATTTTTTTGTATTATTATTTTTATTGTTATATATTTATCAATGGTATATATAAATGAAGCCTTTGGCTGTATCGACCACATTAATATATTAATGTGGTTGTCCTAGTTAATTCGTGAATAAATATTTTAGTTTTTGTGTTATGAGCTACAATTAGTTGGTTGTTAAGGCATACCCAGAATGTTGGTGTTCTTTTGTTTACATGTTTATCATACCACACCTTATTCACATTATCCATTTTGTTGCCTTCTTAAATGATTATTGGATGTAAAAATGAAAAAATAAAACCAAGAATCCAATGACATTAGAAAACAAAATAAGACTATGAACAACAAACAAGCATTAACTATGTTGGTCATTAAAAGAATATAAAATTATGGATGAAAAAATGGTATTATTTATGTCGATAGTTAAAATGTGAGTCTATGGTCTAAGGTCGAAGAAATTTTAGGTGATGTGGTCTGATGTCGAAGAAACTATATTCTTTGTAGTGATATTTGAGGCTGAAGAAATTATCTTGAATTTCAGTATTGAACCAAAGTCTTTGCGGTGCAATATGACACTGCGAGTCTATGATCTGAGGTTGAAGAACATTTAAGCCTCTATTATATTGTATGCGACTTTGAGGATCTCGCTCGGGAAGCTAAAGGTATTCATTGAATATACTTATGCAGTCTGAATTTAACCAATTGCAATCTCCATGGGTTCAAATATCCCAGGTTTATACTTTCCTTTTTACCTATTTTTCTTTCTTCTTATTAAGTTTTATTTGTTAAAACTATGATTTCTTCTCCCCATATTTATAAACCTCCCCCTATCAAAAGGAGGCCAAGAAAAATTACCATAGAGAGTCTTTACGATTACATTAAATCTGTAGAAAAGCGAAAAGAAGAAAGAGAGAGACAACTTAAACAAGAACTATCTACAATGCTCATGGAATATAAAGTCGAACAATATACAATGGTTGAAAACAACTACAAATAATTAGAAAATAAAATGATAGCACTTTAGACTGGCATCAGAGGAAAGAAAGATAGGATGCAAGATATTGAACACAAAAAACAATCATTGGTTGAATAAAATTGCACCTTGAGAGATGACATTAAAGAATTAAAAGAAAAACTAAATAATAATTTAGCCCTAAATAGAACATAGAAAAAAATAGATATCAAACCCATAAAAGAGGAAATGAACAAACTAATTGAACTCGATCACAAACACCACAAAAGATACCTAAACCTTATAATTGTTGGCATAAAAGAGAAAAATGATGAGGACACATTAGAAATAGTAAAAGAACAATTGAAAACTAAATCATGAATTCAAACAACTTATCTAACAGAAACAAAATGGGTGGGAAAGATACTTGAGAATAAACATAAATGGATATGTGTTAAGGTAAGTTGTAATTATCATACATTAGATATACTTTGTAAATCTCTCAGCCTAAAAGGATCAATAATCTTTATAAATGAAGAGCTTATTCCAAAAGACCAAGTCGAATTAAGCAAATAGGTTTAAAAGGTGAAGGGGACAAGAAAGGAAGGGAAATGAGAAATCATTAGAAATAAGAAAGCTATTATTAGAGATAGAGTCCGAAAGAAAAGCGATAAATAGGAAATAGGAACACTTTGGGTCCTCTTCTGAAACTTTCATGGTTTTCCATGGTATAAAGGTCCTATGTGAGTGATATTGATCTTATTTTCTTAGTTGAAACTTGGGAGCATGATGAATCTAGGGTGCCCCACATAGATGGATTCATTCTCTGGTCAACTTGGAACAAGAAATCCTCTCATAGCGGTTTTTGTGGTATAGCTTGCTATATAAAAATAATATTTCTTTTCACATCCGGCTTCATAAGAGTGACCCCCTCAATTAGTATGTGTGGATCAAAATTTCGTATTCTAACACCAATGTGATTTTTCTCGCAATATGTTATTTCACCCTTATTAAATCTACCTCTTATAAGAATAAAAACTTGGATAAGAGTTTCCCCTTCAATAAATTAGAGCAAGATATCCACAGTCTAAAGAGTGAAGGTAATGTCCTTTTTCTTGGGGATTTCAATGCTAAAACCACTACTAACCAAGCTACTCTCTTAATTAATAAATCTAACCCTAACCCCCTCTGGCTAGATGAGGAGTGCGACTTAGCTAATAGATTCAAAAGAAATTTTGAAGACACAATCAAGAACCTATTTGGCACCAATCTTATCAAGCTTTTCAGTTCCCAAAACCTGATAATTTGTAATGGTATTAATAAGTGGCCAACCTCTGGCTAGAGGACTTGTATTCATAGGTAGTAGTGTTGTGTATTATGCAATATATGACACCTATTTTCTCAAATGTATTGTAAGTTTTGACCTCCTAAATGACCATGAGCCTCATTATGACCACAAAATTTTATCCTAAACCCTACATCTTGACATGCACACCAACCACATACAAAAGAATTATGAGAGTCAAAGGCACATTCATTTTGAAAAAAGTAAAATGGATCTCTTCTTATAGGATTTAAATTGAGATTTAGGTTTGTTAACGTATAATGATAAGATCGATCACATCTACTAAAAATTTACTACAACTCTTTCCACTACCATTAACAAATTATCTATCGAGATGTCGTATAAAAACAAGAATAGAACTTCCAAACGCTGGTATGATAATTGTAAAACTACCAAAAGCGTGATTAGAAATTCTCATAATGAAACTGTACAACGTGAAAAAATAAGTGTGTACGAAGCTCTTCTCTTTTTTTTGTTGAAGCAAGAGTCATACCTTCTATTTCATTAAATCTAAAAGCAACTTACATAAAATACAACAGTCCCCAAGGAACTGTGGGCCCCGAGCTAAAGGCTTAAACACTGAGCCTCAGTCCCTCAAACAATCAAACAAGTAAAATTTAGAGTCGTACCCAATGAGGAATTAGGGACCCAACTAAAAGGATTTCGGTTTCGAGTGGGGGATAACCCTCGAGCATGAAGAGCATGCAAAAGCCATCAATTTCCACCAAGACGCGAAACCTGCCCGGAAGATATTCTTCCCTAGATCAGCACCATTTTCCTTGACCGTCGATCCTCCATGCTAGATCCAACGGTGGAGGATAATATCGCTATACCTAGTAGCCCAGCGATTAACCACGCGATAGCCATCCTGGACCCACCAACCTGCTCGCTTGTTCCTGACCGTAGATCCTCCATGCCAGATCCAACGACAGAGGATAATATCGCTATACCTAGTAGCCCAATGATTAACCACACGATAGCCATCCTGGACCCACCAACATGCTCGCTTGTTCTTGACTGCAACTCGATCCTGCAAGATCTGATGGCCGAGGAACATATCGCACGAGCTTAACATATTAAACATTACCGCGTGATGAGGGCAGTATTCCTTCCCCGTACTATGCCACGTGGAGCAAGGTGAATGGAATCACTCCCAACTCCACAAAACCGCTTCCCGCGTGAAGGGCATGCGATGGACGTTAAACCAATTCGTGAGCGGTATCGGAGCTACAAAGAAAAGCACGGGGGGTTTAAGGCTGCCGGAAAAGCCGGAATTCTGACCCCACTCATCATCCCATCTCTGTGGGCTCATGAACCAGTGCACAATGAAAATCCATCTATTCGGCCGACCATCCGCAGATCTGAGCCTGCCCAGCAACTTCCAACTGAAACTTTTGTGTTCGTACTATCGAGGGTTGGGGAGGTCGATAGTAACCTGCATCCCCAGAATGTTCTTACTTCGGAAAAAACTTTGCATAAAGAATCCACATCAGCTAGACCCCGACTCTATGTCTTTGTTTCGGAACACCATTATGTCCTCATCTGCCTGGTCATGACATTGCGTCCCTAATCTATTCAGAGGCATCTTAGGCCAACTTAGCGCAACCCTGCTTTTGGTACAGAGCACTCCTTGACTGGCCAAGATGTCTGCCAATTTATTTTCTATCCTTCACACATAGTTAAAACTCACGGTATGTAAGCCTCGAAGATGAAGCTGAATCCTTTGAAAGACCTGGAGCAGCCTCCATTGTTTCGAGATTTTTTCTGGCTTCGTGCCACAGCTAATTCTTTTGATCGAGCTTATGATTAAATCTGTATCAGCTTCGACAATAACATTATGGAGATTATCCTGCTTCATGAATTCTAAACATTGTTCCAGAGCCATTAATTATGTCGTATTGTTAGTGGCTCTTCCCAAATGGCAATGGAAAATGAAAAGGAGACTACCGTTTTCATCCCTTAACACCCCTCCAAAGCTAGTAATACTTGGGTTATCTTTGGAAGCCCCATCAATGTTGTATTTCAAAAAACCTGAGGGGGAGGATGCCAATGATCCTGCTTAGTATCAAATTTCAAACCCTTCCTGACCAGGCCCTGTGGTATAATCCCCTGCATACCAAACTTAAGAAGAATCTGCGTTTCAACTTCAGATGGTGGATTCTTAGGGTAAGTTCGTACCATGGTACTTACCGTCTCCTTAAATTGTCTTAAGATTTTCTCAAAAAGGTGATGGGAGGAACATTTTACATTCTTAAAGATTTTGTTGTTCCTTTCGTTCCAGACGATCCATATTATGAAGCTTGGTGTTAAAGCCCAGGCAGAGCCTAGAAGTTCAAAGTCAGAGAAGTTGTGACTCTAATTGTTTAGGGTGTTGATGATGCTTCCTTTGTCCTTGTCTGTCTATTGGAAGATAGTGGCAAAAGTATCCCACAAACAAGAGGTGAAAATGCAGTTATTGAGAGGGTGCTCCATTGTTTCCTCTTGGGCTTCACAGAGCTGGCATCTGGAAGGGCCTAGAACACCCCTCTTCTGAATGTTATCCCAAGTCAAAATTTTCCTATGATGAACCAACCACATGAAGAGTTTAATCTTCATCCATCCTTGATGTCTCCATATGTTCTGCCAAACCCTGTCCGGTTCATTGGAATCCAGCTCAAGGAGAATGCGTTTTGCTTCCTTAAGATTGAAGGTACCTGCATTATTGTTGCCCCATCTAAGTTGATCATGCCCCCCTGTCACTAATATTTTCCTTTGTTCCAACATTGTAAGGAGTGCCTTTGCTTTGGCTTTCAGTGGGTTGTCTTCCCTGTTATCCAAATTCTTCCAGGTTCTCCATTTTCCTTCACTATTGGTTTGATCCCAAAAATATTTTACCTTAAATAACCTTTGGGTACCTGTATCTTCCTTGAGGTCCAGCAAGTCCTCTCTTAACAGTGTAGGTTCTTGTTGCCATTTATCCTCCCAAAACAAAGCAAGATCACCATCTCTGATCTCCTAGAAGTTGTTTTTTTGTATTAATCCTCTATTCCCCCAGGCCTTATTTCAGATGTGTGAGCCCTTTATGGTGCTAGACATCCTTATGAGATCATTATCTTGCCAAGTGCTGGCATATTTTTATTTCCAGATGCTAGCCCACTGCGCCTTAGGGTCTTTTACCCGGTGCCACCATAATTTCGCCCCTAAAACTTGACTTAGTGCTTCCGGATCATCCAGTCCAAGACCCCCATATTTTTTAGGTTTGCAAATCTTCTCCCAGGCTACCAAGGCCCATTTATTTCTTTCCTCCCCCTTCCCCCAAATAAAGTCTCTTTGAATGGTTCTAAAATGTTGCAAAACTCCTTTTGGAGCTAGAAGGGTTGATAGCATGAAAACGGGGATTGATTGGAGAACAACTTTTGTGAGCACCAACCGACCAGCCAAGTTTAAAGATCTAAAGGTCCATTTCCTGATTTTATCCTGCATCTTATTAATCACTGGCTCCCAAATGCCCTTGTGCAAAGGTTTATCAGTAAGAGGAACTCCCAAATATTTGGAGGGAAGAACATCCCTTTGAAAGCCTAGAATCCTGGAGATATTTTTCTGAATAGCAATATTGGTATTAAAGAAAAAATCCTTAGATTTGGAGAGATTAACTTCCATACCTGTAGCCATGGCAAAGTCAGATAGGATATGTTTATATGCTAGAGCTTCTTTGACTGTGGGGATTCCCTGTAGCATAGTATCATCAACAAATTGTTGATGGGTCAAAGCCTAACCATTCTCCGAAATTTGGAGGCCTTTGAAATCACCAACTTCTTTCGCATGCTTGATAGACCAACCCAGTCCTTCCATCATGAGGATGAAGAGAAAGGGAGAGAGCGGATCACCCTGCCTGAGGCCTCTGGAAGGAGTAAAAGTCTTGGAAGGAGAACCATTAACCAGAATTGAAAAGTTGGAAGAAGTTACTAGGGCCATTACCCATCTTACCCAGTTATGATCAAACCCAAAAGCAATAAGGACCCTCCTTATATAGATCCAATTCAACTTATCATAAGCTTTGGCTAGGTCCAATTGCATAATCATACCAGCCTTCCTATTTCTTGTCAAAGAGTGCACCACCTCATGTGCTTGAATGATGTTATTAAGAATTTGTTTGCCCTCCACATAACCAGATTGCTCCACAGAAACTAGAGTAGGAAGAAGTGGTTTGAGTCTGTTAGCAACAACCTTGGATATTATCTTATATACCACATTGCACAAGGCTATGGGTCTAAACCTGTCTGGAGTCTGAGCATTGTCCTGTTTGGGGATCAGGGAGATGAAGGAAGTGTTGAGCACCTTCAAAATAGTTCTATTCAACCTGGAATCTTCCACTACGTTCAGAATGTCCTGTTTAACAATATTCCAGCAAGCTTTAAAGAAATCCACATTGAAACCATCAAGGCCTAGTGCTTTACCATTCTACATTTCTTTGATAACCTCACTAACCTCCTCTTTTGTCACTGGCCTATTGAGATTGAAATTATCCTCTCTAGTAACCAGTCTAGGAATATGTCCTGTTAAATCCCTGATAAAATGCTCTCTGTCGGAAAAGGTTTCCTGTGCTATTCCATGAAAGTGTTGAACTAACACATCTTCTATATCCTCATGGGAATTATGAAGATGACCGCCCTCGTCCTTGATCGAAGAGATCCTGTTATGAGATCTATTTGCTATGGTAGATCTGTGGAAAAATCTAGTGTTACACTCCCCTTCTTTCAGCCATTGAACTCTGGATTTTTGTCTCCAAAATGTTTCCTCTTGTTTACATAAATTCTCCCAGTCTTGATGGTGTTTGTTGACTAGGTCATTTCTATCTTTATCAAAGCCATTCGTGATAAGGGTTTGATTGAGTTCCCTCATTTTATCTTCAACGGCTTTTTTCACTACAAAAATATTGCCAAATTCATTCTTGTTCTAATCTTTAAGTCTGAGCTTGATGTGCTAGTCTTTTGTGTATCTGGAACATTCTTGCACCCTGAATATGTAGATCTTCTATCCACCATTTTGTAATTTTGCTGATGAAGTCTGGGTGGGTGAGCCAGATATTCTCAAATTTGAACAATCTGTTCTTGAGGGTACCAATGCCCTGAACCTCAAGTTGAACAGGCCAGTGGTCCGAGCCTCCAAAGGGGAGAATTATCACTATCATTTCCTTGTTGGTAAGCATAAGGTCCTATGAGATTATGAATCTATCTAACTTCGAGGCTACTTGCGACTCTCCTCCTCTTTTATTGTTCCAAGTAAAGAGACCATTACTCATGTCAGTATCAACAAGCTTCATATTTTCTATAAAAGTTTTAAATGTTGAAGAGTCTCTACTTAAAGTTCTGGTTCCCCCTTTTTTCTCTGAAAGTGATCTGATCATGTTGAAGTCCCCACACAAGATCCATGGTACATCTACATGTCTGTCTCTAAGCTCCATAAGAGAATCTAGAAACCTGAGTTTATCATCCATTCTTTGAGGGCCATAAACATTCGTGACTAGATAGGTCTCCCTATCTCCCATCAATTGTATAACCACTGATAAATAATTTCTACATGCCTCAACATATATTATGCCAATATTTTGCGGGTTCCAAAGAGTAAGTGTGCTCCCTACTGTATTATCTTCTTTGACTTCTCGAAACTCAAATCTATTGAGCCATTTTATTATGAATTTCTCTTATTTTTTGAATGGAACATTTAGTTTCCTGGATAAAGATCATACCCGGAGCTTCGTGTTTCATTCTATTACTAAGAATTCTTTGCTTTCTTTTACTACCTAGACCTCTGATATTCCAAGATGTAAACTTCATTATTAAAGATTTGTAAAGGAGTAGCTGGTTAGATCTTTCATCTTACCTGAATCTATCATTAGCTTTCCACATTCCATCAATAACTCGTTCTACTTTTTCCTGCCTCTTTTCTTTCCTGGATTTCTGGGTGCTAATCCAGGTGTGATTTTCATAGTTTTTACACCTTCGTTGCCCTGCCTTTCATTTTTACTTTGTCTATCCAGCCCTTTATCTTGACTTTTCCATAGGAACAGCTGTTGTACTCTATTGAACTCTTCTTGCGGTAATGAGTCTACCCCACTCATGGTCCCCTGTTTCAAGAACCCTTCTAGATCTAGGTGTTCCATGTCAAGAATCTCCTACAGTTCATGATCCTCCACTTCCATCTCACTCTGGGTCATTTCTAGGCCCATCTCCAGTTTTGCTTCGCTCAACATAGTCTCTTTCTGTTTGTAACAATCCTGTGTTTGTGCTTTGGCTTCTTCTTTCTCCTTCTCCACTAGGCTCCCTTCCATAACCTGATCTACTTTTGTTATCTCTTCTTCTTCTTCGAGTACTTGGAACTTGTTTAGGTTAGCCTGTTGCCCTTTTGTTTGATGTTGCTTTGGCCCCCTCTTGCCCCATTTTCCTCTATGTACCACTTTGTGAAATCCTTCAGTATCTTTCATTATGTTCGCTTTACTTCTATTCTCTATTTTACTGAGAGGGCAGTCTCTGAATAGGTGCCCATGCTCATGGCACCTCCGACATCTGAAAGGTATATGTTTATAGTCTACTGTTTGCACCCATTCTTCATCAAAAACTTCCAAGATGACCTCATCTGGTAGAGCCCCACATATATCCATCTCCACACATATTCGTGCAAAGGAAGTGTACTTTCCCCTTTTGGTGGCCTCAAAAGCTTTGAAAAAGTGGCCTAATTTGTTTCCTATGGCAGATAACGATTCTATTTGCCAGTAATCAAGAGGTAGAGAGTAGAGTCTTAACTAGACCGAGACCAAAGTGAAGGTTTCTCGCTCAGGAACAAAATTCATCATCCACGGTCGCATGTAGAGGCCTACTATTGCATAGAAGTATGGCCCTCCTTCAAACACCCTGTCTTTATCCTCAATAGTTGTGAAGACCACAGTGAAGAAACCCTTTGAGCCAAGATGTAGGTCAATGCTTCCTTTTGGTTTCCAGATGTATTTAATCCATGTCTGCAAAGCCTTTTCAGTGGGCCATAATCCCATGAATTTACAAATGATAGCATATGTCTACATGTGATCCTCGTGTGCCTGCAGAGCAAGATAATTTAAAACTACTCTGCGTGTTACCTCAACTTTGGGTTTACATGGCCCCTTTTGTGCTTTTTTTTTCACTACCTGTTCCTTGTCTTCTTCCTCATTTTCTTTATTGATCTTATTCTCCCTTGACTTGTTTAAATCTTATTCCTCTTCTGTATTTCTTACCCCTTCACCTGAAGGACCTCTGACGCTCTCTATTGGTTTCTTTCCTCGGCTATCCACTGCCTGCCTATAGGAGGGAGTGGGACTCCCTCCTTTGCCTGCATCCATGGAGTTCTACACCCGTGAATGCCTGAAAACCCTAGCACTTCCAGGAAGCAACCACCTTGCCCACTACCAAGAAACCACGAAGCTCTTCTCAAAAGGAATAAAATGACCTATATTAATAAGAGAAAAGAGTGTCTTCTTCGCCTTTCTAAAGTTTTTCCTAGAAATTTTTGGAGGAATATAATTGTTCATAAATCTAAAGAAAATAATTTGATCCCCTTAAAAAAATGGAATATTTATCTTAAAAATCTATATGACTCCCCAAACACAATGGAACTCATCTTAAATACTTCTATAGAGGAGGATATCTTCTCCTTGGAAGAATTGGGATTAAGGATCAAGAAGCTCACTAATGGGAAATCTAGTGATATTGAAGACTACCAATCTGAAATTTTCAAAATGGGAAGATCTATCCCCATCCCTCATATTCACAAACTTCTCAAATTGGCAGTAAAACGCAACTCCCTGAGCCGTGGATGCAAAGCCTTATTGTTTCTCTCTTTAAAGTTGGGGATAAAAGCATTCTCTCTAACTATAGGACCATTATGATTAGCCACATTTTAGCCAAATTGTATGGGCTCACTTTGGAAAATAAGATTATCCTCTAGCTTGAGAGCCATAGTAAAAGAGCTAAACAGAAAGCTAGGTTTAGGATACATCACTCAACTATTTACCATCTTGTCACTCTTAGGATCATTACAAAGGAATGTCTCAATAGTAAAATGAATCTCTTATGTTGTTTTGTTGTCTTCAGAAAATATTTCGACATTGTTCCTCGAGATAGTTATGGCAAAGACTCGTAGAGAGGATGGTTCCTTTGGATTTGAGGTCTATTGCAATTTGACTATATATATGAATTTTTTCACCAAGCTTAAGACCACCAAGGGTTGGTCTAAAGATATTAAATGCAATATTGGCGTTAAGCAAGGGTGTCCCCTTTCCCCTACCCTTTTTGGCATTTACATTGATAAGCTAGAAGAGTGTTCAGAAGTTGTGAGATGCAATGGCCCCAACCTCGCTAGTACAGTCATTACTCTTTTCCTTTATGCTCGCAATATCATTCTTCTAGCCAAAATCCCTGATAATCTCGACAAGCAACTTAAAATCCTCCATGATTACTACTCCAAGATGGGTATGACTATTATGAATGTTAATATAGACAATAGTAAAGTCATGATAATTAAATCCAAAAATATCAACCATGATAATTTTATCTATGATGACGATTACTTTGAGAAGGTTTTCTCATACAAATATTTAGGTATTGACATTCATCATCAACTCAATTGGAATTATAGCTTTGAGAAAAGAATTATTGGAGGTTAGAAAGTTTATTATAAGATTGAAAATAGTTGTAACTTGACTAATATTTGGGTTTGGAGTAAAAAAAATTCCTCTTTGAGACTCTTTACACCCCTATTATTTTATATGATTGTGAGGTTTTGGGTTGCAGTATATCTATAGAATCTTGGAGGAAGAATGAGTTGATCCAAAATAATTTATAACTATAGGCTCAAGATTAAAGGAAAGACTCCCTATCATATCCTCTTGATTGAAGATAGCTTTTCCTCCATTGAAAGCATGGATATGTTTACATATCTTATGCATAATAATAAGCTTTAAATGTAAGCAAAGAGGTTCCCTGAAATTGCTTCTAACTATAGCCAAAACCCCCATGTCTAGCACAAGAAAGGATGACACAAGGATGGTCAGTCTTGGATTGACTGTTGGGGGATAAATGAGGAAATCATCTTGGAGAAGAAGGATAATAATAAAAATACTTACTTCCAAATTTAAGGATAAGTTGTGGCATGATAAGGATCTAGAGGGGAAAAGGAAGCTAAGGTATTATAAGGAGGTGATCAACCTTACTCTTGCTAACTAGAATTATCTTTATGTCTTGACTAGTGCTATGAAGAAGATGAACATTATGAAGATAAGAATTGATTCTCATGCGCTTCAAAGTGAAATCAACATTGGTCCATTCCCAAAACACCTTGGGATGAAATAATTTTTCACCTTTGCGATACAAAGAGTGTTGAAGATGAAAATTAATTTCTCTTGGTTTATCCCACTCTTACTCAGATCTGTTCTCATTTCCAAAACATTTTCCACACTACCAACCTTCTTGACTTGTTAAGTCAACAAAATTACAATGATCTTAGAATGCTTCTTTCCCTTCTTTTTTATCATAGAAATAAAATATTAAAGAGCCTCAATTAATATCTTACTTTCTCAAGCTCCGATAGACCACATTGGTCTTAGTGGATATTAATCATCATCATCATTTCTTAAAAGTCATGATTGGTTTATGAATTGTGGGAAATAAATGTTGAAATATATCTTAAAAAAGAGATAAAGAGAAAAAAATATTAAAACAAAATTGGAAATCAATAGTGGTGTAATAAAATGGGAATAATAAAATAGTTTATAAAAAAAGACTTTTAGTTTAATCCAGACATTTTGAAAGATATTTTTAACATTTAAATGAGAAGAAATGTTAGATGGGTATAAGGTCAAGAAAATATTTAGTTTAAAATATTTTACAAGTATTTATTTTTCAATCCAAACCTTTCTCTTATGACCATAAAAGAAAGATGTTGGCATATTCTTTCTACCTTCTCTGCATATGGGATTTCAAATATTAACTATCTTGCATCTTTAAATTCATGTTTATATTTTTTAATTTAACTAATATAAATATAAAAATTACCATGCAAATTATCAAATAATAAATGATGGAAATGTTGGAAATTATCATTATACAAATGATGAAATAACAAATGATGCCAATGTATATCAACCACATGTGCTAATGTGTGGCTAATGTGTGGTTTGTGGTAGTTTAACTAAGGAAATGGGTAAAAATGGGGTGGGATGGAGGGAAAATTTGGATAAAGTGTAATAACTTACCCGATATTTCCGCCCACCACCGCCTTGTAATTAATATTTCCTACCAGCCCCAACTCACTAGTATATGAGGGTGGGGGTAAGGGGAAATATTGGGTAAATTGGTGGGGTGGGGAGAAATTTTGAGTAAATTGTTAGTTGGGATGGGGGAAAATATTGGTTAAATTGATCCAGGCTCTTTACTTCAGTTGATGTTAGCATAATCACATAAATGAGCACGTAAAAAACCATATATGAAAACACTTAAAGAAGAAGTAACATAAATGAAACCATAAAGACAATGCACCCAATGTTTGATAATAGAGTTCACCCAATGTGGGCTATGTCTTTGGGCCCAACTTTAAAGTGGAGAGGATTTCTCATTCATATTAGCAAAAATACATGGAAAAATACATCATTATACCTCTATTTCTGAGATTGATCTGAAAATGGGTTGCTCAAATCCAAAATCTAACTACACAAGTGAAATACTTACAAAATTCTGAGTAAAATGAGTATAAAATCAGTTATATTCCACCACCGTCAACTCTGGACCCCCAAAGAATATTTAAGATTCCACAATAGAATTTAAAGGTAATATTCTAAACAATTTTCTCAGGATATACCCTAGGAATATTCTTTTGGGAATTGCACCCATAAGGTTTTACTCCTGGTTCCCTTGGCCCTCCACATTCTGTGAGCTTCCACTTGGTTCCACTCCACTCTCAACTTTGTTCCCTTGGTCGAATGGAATGAGGGTGAGTTTAAATGGAATTTAGGTGACGAAATTTATAACATTCCACTCGTTGGGTGATTGGATGGTATGTTTAATTAAAGGTGTTGGGTTCGTCGGGGTTGTGGGTTCAAACCCTCTGCCGACCCATGTTATATTTCAAACAATATATATTAACCGTTGTTTGTATTATATATAACCATTGGTTATATATTGTTAAACCGTAAAACTACCATCATTACAACTAATGTTATTGCCCATTACCAAATGGGTGCCATGTGGTACTAGTTTATTGGGCCACGTGGCCCCATTCAATTGGGCCACGTGGCCCCATTCTATTGGGCCACTAACCTTCCCCCAGGTTTAGCAGATGTCGCCATATTTGGCAGTTCTTCCAAATTTAGTCAAAACCAAAATAGTTTCCAAATTTTTCCATGTTCCACCGTATTTGGTTGTCAATTTGGTTGAACCTCCAATTTGTTGATGCCCCAAATGTATCTGTTGCTAGGTAAATTCTATCATTTTGTCAGATTTGACTGAACTTTGACTAAGCATAACTTTCACATGCAAACTTGGATTGAGGCATTGTTTACACCGTTGGATTCCTTGCAATGAGATATTTGATTTGGTCTTGGTTTCACTGAGATTCAAGGACTTTGATTTTTGGGCGTTTAAGGATCCTCTTGGATCATTCCTGCCCACAGAGAATCTTTTTCTCCTCCAAAAGTATAAAGAGGAACTGCAATCTTATGTACCTCCCCATTTCTCAATCTGCATAACAAATATATTTGGTAGGCCACAATTTCCTTTCCTTTGCCTTTCTACTTCAGAACCATAATTATGAAGCATACACTTGTATCCATATGCAAATTTGTAGCTTCTAATGCATGTCTCACAACTTGCAAGATTCCAAGCAAGACCTTACTTGCAAATAGTTTATAAAACACTCATGGTCAAGGTTTACAATAGAACCCATATCTTTTTTATATCCAACTAAAGACCAAAATATTGTTGTGTTGCATATTCAAGTGATGTTATACAATTCATCACTTTTACAATTTTTTCCCCATATATGGGGTGTTTAAAAAGAAACATGTGGTTTACAATGATGGCCATGCTCAACTACTTAAAAAGGCTACCCATCTCTTACCGAACTAGGCTAATGGGATTTCTTCATGTATCTGGCTTCCTTATTGAAATCCTTCATTGGTCGATTCCTTCACAAGTGCTTTCATATGCTCCTGGTCCTTCTTTAGGTGTAGCTCTAGATGGAGCTTCCAACATGTGGATTTTTAATGGCCACCATTGTTGCAATGGTTACAATTGTTTTTATTCCTACAAACTTTATTGACCTTCTTTTATGTATCCTTCTTGGTCGGTATGTCCTTCCTTGAACAATTGTCTTTGGTGTGGCTTTGGTGAGGAAAACTGGACTTAGTTCTTCCTTTGAAGTGCTCACTATAAATGGAAGGTTGTGATGTTCTTTCAACATCCTACACTGACTTCTACTTGTCAATTGAAGACTTTATTGTCTCCATGGATTGTGAGTGTCTTTCTTCAACTTCCTATCTGACATAGCCCAATCCTACATACCAAGGTAGTTCCACCACTTATATGGTATTTACAATTCCCTGGCCCTTAACTCTTAGGCCCTTTCCTGCATATCCAATCTTCTTCATTTGCTTCGAACCGATGTATATAGTGTGTTTTTAAAAAGCACCAAAATCATCACTATAATGAGAACATGAAACTAAAGAATCATTGACATTTTTTTACCTCAGTTTCTAACTCTAAAGCGAGTGATGATGGCTTTTCTAAGCCTTCACTGCACTTCAACTTTTCCAAGGCCTCTTTTGTGGCTTGTAGTTGAACCTACAATCCCTTCTTCTCCTCTTCTACTTCTTGTAACAATATTCTCAGTTCAACATTATCTACCTGAATGCTCTAGTTGATCTCTTCAAGTTCATGGAGCCATACACTCTTTGATGTTCTGCCTATGATTGGTCCAACACCTTCAATCCCAATAGTTTTGATCTTCATCTCATCACCTAAATAAAAAAAGTTGATTTTGCACTGTAGCCACATTTTTTTGCTTCCCTTTGCCACCATACTTCTTAGGATTTAACTCAGGATGTAATTCCTAACAATGCTCCTCATCGTGCCCTACTTTCTTGGAATAAGCACAAGATGTATGTTCTCCCTTTTTCATTATTATTGTTGTCTTCTTTGCGTCATTGTATTGTTCATGCTTTCCCCTGCTTTCAGGATGAATGTATTTCACATTAACTTGATCAAGGGTAGTGGGATCAAACAACAACAATGAATGTCGAAGATAATTGTGCAAAATTCCAACATAATTCATCAAAGTAGCTGGTGAGTCTAAAGTAATGTCCAATGCCAATGCTTGCTTCCTAAACTCTTCTATAAAATTTTGAACATTTTGACCTTTTCCTTATCTCAAATTTTTCTATTCCATCACGGCTTTCTATTGGTAACCCAAAAGATAAAATTTCCCTCTTAATGCGGAAACAAAATTAGACCATGAAGAAATGAGTTTACCAGTATGTTGAATACCTTTCTGAACTTTGCTCTCCCACCATACAAGATTTTTTCCTTCCATCTGAAGGGATGTTAATTGGATATTCACGTCATCCTCTTCGATCTATGTATTCGACAATACACTTCATTCTACGTTATCCAATATTTTAAATTTTCTACATAAACATGTGCAAATCAAAATTCACATCTAACTTAAAAAATGGCTTTTAGAAGCATTTGCTTGATGACTATTTGAATGATGAAAATGAGATAAAGAGAATGAAGAGCATTCACTTGAAGATGGAGATAGAGTTTTAGGATGTTCTCCTCCATTTCCATGATTTATCGAAGCATTGTCCTTTGGTTTCTCTTTCTTATTATTTTCCTTCTTTGTTATTCACTTCTCATAATCTGTAAACAATTTATCTACCATGTCTACCATCTTGTGGAAAGCTTTTTCATTCTCAATGTGAACATCGTCATTCGCCATTTTCCTTATTCATGTTGCACATTCAATCTCTAGGTTAAAATATGTGAGTTTTCCTTCACCCTCTTTGAGTTCGGCCATACTTATCATCCACACTCACAATTCACATCAACAAGAAGACGACTTTGATACCAACATGATCCAGGATCTTTATTTTGGTTGATGTTTATAGAATTACATAAAAGAGCATGTAAAAACCATATATGCAAACACTTAAATAAGAAGTAACATAAAAGGAGACCATAAGGACAATGCACCCAATTTTTGATAATGGTTTTCATCCAATGTGGGATACATGTCTAGACCCAACTTCAAAGTCAAGAGGCCTCTTATTTCAACTCAAAAAAAAGAAAGTACATGGAAAAATACATCATTATAACACAATTTCAGAGAGTGTACTGAAAATGGGCTTCTCAAATCCCAAAAATTACTACACCAGTAAAACCCTTGTGAAATTCTGAGTAAAATGAGTATAAACTTACCTATATTATGCCATTGTCAACTCTAGACCCCTTGGAAAATATTCAAGAATCCATAGTAGAATCTAAAGGGAATATTATGGAGAATATTTTAGGTAATATACCACATGAATATTCTCTTGGGAAAATCACCTGCAAGGTTCTGCTCATGGTTCCCTTAGCCCTCTGTGTTTCATCGGCCTCTGGTCAAATGAAATGAGGGTGAGTTTAAATGGTGTTTAGGTGGCAGACTTTACAACGTTCCTCCCTTTGGGCAATTGGTTGGAACGTTTAATTAAAGGTGTTGGGTCTGGCAGCATCACAAGTTTAAACCCCCCATCAACCCATTTTATATTCCAAACAATATATATTAACCATTGTTTTTATTATATATATCCGTTGGTTATATATTGTTAAATTTTAAATGTCGTCGTTACAACATATGTTAACCCCTGTTAACTGTCCACCAAATAATCGAAAGCTAAATTTGGTCACCAATTAGGTCAGGTGGGGGCCCATTTTTCCACCAACTAGGTGCCAAATGGTGCCATTTGATTGGGCCACATGGCTCCATTATATTGGGCCACTAATCTTCCCCAAATTTTAATGGATGCCTTGATATTTGGCAGTTCCGCCAAATTTAGTCACAACTAAAACAGTTGCCAAATTTGTCCAAGATCTACCAAATTTAGATGCTAGTTTGGCCAGACCGCCAATTTGGTGATGCCCCAAACTTATCTGCCACCACTAAATTATGTATTTTTTCCAAGTTTGGCTAGAACTTTGACTGAGTATAACTTTCGCATACAAACTTGTATTGAAGCATCATTTTCACCATCGAATGTAGAAGAATCACACAGCCATATAACCATATGCACAACAAATTAACACACTAAAAAATTAACTGGTGGAAAACGCAGAGAGACATCATGTGGTATCTCATGCTCATGTAATTCTCTCTTATTCAAATAATTTAATAATACATTTAAATACATGAGCAAGTGGTCTTAAGATAGTGTGTCTATATTAGACTCACTTGGTTGAGACAATTTCTCAACTTACACACTAAGTTAGGAGAGATAATTGGAGAGAATCTCTCATCCAAAACTAGACTCCTTAGTTTGAGGAGTTCTCATGATTTTATTTATTTAATTTAATATTTGGATTTATTATTGATTTTTAAGAGAGTAAGGTTAAAATTCCCCCCCTCAATGATAAATCCAAAACGAACAAGGAACCATCTTCCAAGTTCTCAAGTTGATCCAAAAAAACAGTTTCCTGAAAAACCACCAAAGCTGGATGCTAAAAAAAAACTCAAATCTAAAGAGAACATGAATCAACTGCATGTCTGATTCATCTTTGAATGTCGCTTGAGAACTCCATCATGTGCCAAGTTGCAAAAGGATCCAACTGTCCTTTTCTTGAAATCAGCATCTGGTGTCCATTGACACAATTTGATGAATGCCCACTGGCATATTTGCTGACGATGATCGCCCACTGGCTGATGAAGATGCCCACTGGCTACTTCGCTGACATTGTCGAGACTTTCAGTCTAACAACCAATTGTCAATTTCATTGACATTTCCCCCTTTTGTTAGGTGTAGGAGAGTTTCACTGTGGTACTCCCGCTTTCAGGTGCATGAGAGTACCATCTTCATTTGACTATTGGCTACAATATGTGTGAGTGAATCCGATTGTAAAACTTGTACAATCTTTTGGATGTGGATGACCATTCCCAGGGATCAATCCATGAATAATTTGTCTTCAATTTGGCTAACTGTCATTGAGCATTTCTCTGATGTATGATTTGACTGGCCACAATGGTGACAAGGATGGATATCAAAACACTGATCTTCCAGATGACCGGTTCTTTGGCAATGAGAAAATTTCGGTTTGTCTGCAACTTGAGTTTGTGTGAATTTCTATTTGTTTGCAACTTCAATTTTTGTGCATTGACATCGGTATGCTAGTGGTTTAGAACTTGCTGAGGTGATTTGTTCAAGTAATCTAGCACTGACGAACTGAATGGGTTTTGAATAATCAGGGATATGTAAGTTTTCATTATCTTTGACATATCCTAAGCCACGTTGATTTTGATTACTTTGAATTTCTTCACATGGCTTGATGATGGGTTTGGAAGAAAGTTGAACTAGAACAACTTCAACACTTGAAGCTAGTTGGATGAATGAAGTCGATTGATCAGCTGTCTCTAGATTTGTCAAAGACTTGGAAGCAATATGCTTCTCTTGCAACTCATTTCTTTGCAGTTGCGACTCCAGTTGAAGGAACTTAATCGTTTCATGTGCATGTTGAATATGCACTTGAATGTCAACAAGAGTGGTTTTGCTGATGCGCACCATGTCACTGGCTGATGATAACACAAAATTGTTAATAATTTGGGACAACTGAATGTGTGTCACCATGTTGGCTTGCTCACTTCGAATTCAAGCTTGCTTGTACTGTCGCTGAATGCTGATGCCTTAAACACTTGAGTTTTATAACTTGGTTGCTTGAACTCTTGATTTCACGCTCGCTTGATTACGATCGATTTGCTTGAATGCTTCACTGACACTTTGTGAATGCTTCAATCAACTTCACACTGGCTTGTTTGTTGTAGATGTCATGCTTTGAACTTTTTCACTTGATTTTGACATGCTCGCTTGCTTGGTTGTTTGAATGACATGCTCGCTTGCTTTGTTGTTTGAATGACACACTCACTTTAAACACTGGCTTGATTTGATGCTCACTTGAACTTTCTTGATTGATTACTGACACTTGTGATTTCTTGAATGTACTCACTGAATGTGATGATCTGTAAAAAAGGAAAGGGTGTCAAACACTATCGAAAATGCACCCAAGATACAAATGACAAGTTCAATCTTGACTCAATGTATTCACCTTAACAGTTCAAATTACAGTGCTGGTTACAACCGAGAATGCACCCTTACAATTCAAATCAATTTGTCTTTGATTACAATCCAACTTGAAAATTATGATTTGCAAGTTACAATTTGGTATTTTATTTAAAAATGGTGCAAGTGCAATTGCCAAAAAATTGTTGGTGAATGGCAGCAAAAAATTTGTTGATGTAGAAGACAGCTTGATTGGATGTTGATGCCGTCTTGGCTTGAAATGCTTGATGTTGTAGCGTCCTTAACTTGATGGCATGAATTAGCTATTGTGAAATGTTGTTGCAGAATATTAATTTTATCAAGTCGATGATGTGACACTTTGTGCTTATGAACTTAATTGATTATGGGAGCTTTGATTTCAGGAGCTTGATCGATGACTTGTTTTGTTTAAGCATAATAAAGAGAGTGTTTTACAAATTCGACTCAAATCATGCAAGCACATTCATGACATATAGCGTTCCTATGATCCCCTTATTCAATTTCGGGCGGATCTAGGACACGATCACCACAAAAAGATATGTTTTTATTAACCTTCAAGATACATCATCATGACAATGTCTTCAGTGAGGCATCTCAAGCACAGACTAAGAACTCCTTGGCGTCAAATTGTCTTCAAAAACTGACTCTAAAACAATGATAATGCCAAGCTCTAGCATCAAAGTTAACTTTAATATCTGTTTTACCTCTCTTTCACATCAACCCTCACTTTTCTCACTTGTCATTGTGACTTCTCCATTACAATTTAACTTGAAGCTACCTCAAAGTAAAATACTACTTTTGTATTTCAACAATAAGCTGCCCTTAAGAAAAAAATCACTCCATATTACCAATCACTCCTTTTTTAAAGTTCCACTAAAATAAAGTCACTTAAAAAAAAATCAATGAAATCACTTTTAAAAAGTGAAGATTTCAAGCTTTAACTTTAAGCATATAAAAACCATGCGTGATACTTCATTGCAGAAATTAGGCACCATCATTTTTGAGAGAGACACGCATCCACTCCAAAACATATTCCACGTGGGCGCTCAAGGCTCTGCAAGCATGAAGCTCATCATATTTTTGATGAAGTTGAATAATGAGATAGTCTCTAGCGATAAAATACATCATTAGTTCTAATCTTCGATGGGAAAGGTTGTGGCCAGAAATCCACAATTAATTCGACTCCCAACACAGTAAATACCCAACAGTTTCTGTTTCCACAAACCCATAGTCTATTCCAATAAAGGACTGGACTAGATTGAGCCTCGTCATCAACATGCTCCTATTGAGGATGATGAAATTGTTGTTCTTGCTGCGAAATTTAGTATTTTTCACAGTGATGCTGGTGGTGTGAGCAGCTCAAATACCTCCGACGATAATAAAGTTATCTGTGAATCGCAGAAGGGAGTACTAGAACAATCTTTTAGTCTTTCAAAACCATTCTCTATGAACGAGGATAAACAAAAAAATTATGATATCTCGCCAGATTCTCCTGTAGCTTCCAAAGCTAAGAAAAGCAGTGGGAAGGACCTTCCTTGTGAAGCTTGGTGGAAACATTATGCAACTTCTTTGCTATCCCAAGCTTGAGAAGCAAATGTGCTGTGGCTGATTGCTATTATCGCTGCATTGACGGGGCTTGTGGTTTTGGGGCAACAGTGGCAGCAGGAACAAACCGAGACCTAATTTCCCTTGAGCAATCTCAGTCATTTTATTTGACTCAGTCAACGGTTGATAGATCGCATCCTCCACATGTGGCTCTGTCTTGTTCTTATGGGACCAACTTGCGGCCGTTTAATTCTTGTATGGTTGTGCATATATCGTTTTAAACCAAACGGATCTCACACCGGATGTTAACTCTTCATCAATTGTGATGGGGAACCAATGTGATGGTCATCAAAATAAAATTGATGCCACCCATCAATGATTAGTAGCCGCTTTGGTTGCTTATGCAGATGGAGTAATTCGGTTGATCTGGCACTTATAGCGTGGACATGTGTGAGATAATTAGAGTCGACTCTTTGAAAATAGTTGGCCCTTTTTTTTAATTTGACCCTTGTCTTGGCTGCATGATATGAATCACGGTCCAACAAAATACAATGAAACTCTACCCCATAGATAGATCAACAAATTCTAGCAGCATCTTCACTTCAGGTTCCTAAAGTTATAACTCCAATGCAGCTTGCAACATCACCATTTATGGCTCCTTCACCCTCTACTCTCCCATTCCCTCCACCACACATAGAAGGCTTTTATACCACATGTAGAAGAATCACACAACCATATAACCATATGCACAGCAAATTAACACACTAAAAAATAAATGGCTGAAAGGGCAGAGAACCATCATGTGGTCTCTCATGCTCATGTAATTCTCTCTTATTCAAATAATTTAGTAATACATTTAAATACATGAGCAAGTGGTGTTAAGATAGTGTGTCTATCTTAGACTCACTTGGTTGAAACAATTTCTCAACTTACACACTAATTTAGGAGAGCTAGTTGGAGAGAATCTCTCATCCAAAACTAGACTCCTTAGTTTGAGGAGTTCTCATGATTTTATTTATTTAATTTAATATTTGGATTTATTATTGATTTTTAAGAGAGTGAGGCTAACATCGAATTTCTTGTAGCGAGACATTTGATTTGGTTTTGATTTCAATGAGATTCATGGACTTTGATTTTTAGGCCTTTAGGGATCCTCCTAGATCATAAATTGTATATATAAATGTGAGGATGGCGATAATGGGGGGATATTTGGTAGATTGTTGGTGGAGGTAGGGGAAAATATTGTGTAAGTTAGGGGGAAAATATCGAGTAAATTGTTGGTGGGAGTGGGGGGGAATATTAGGTGAATCATAACAAGTTATATTCTAGTTCTCCCCACTCACACCGTCATATATATGGGATAGGAGTGGGAAAAATATTGAATATATTGTTACTAAATTAAACTAAGAGATTATCAATTAAATACATAATACATTGGGAAACTTCTTTACAACATTGACAAAGATTTAACATCTCCTAAGAGATGAGAGATAAACATTTTTTATCCTCTTCAATCATATGCTTATTAGAACCAAATAAATATATGATAAAACAAGAGACATGTTATCCTATTTGGTAATAAAGATGCCATTTAATATGTAATGGTCTAACAAAGAAAATGTTATCATGGAATTTGGTAATTTATGTCAATGTAATGCTAGTAAAATAAAAATTTAAGTTGGGTGAGAGGGGCCTTAAAAATGTAAGACCGCTAAATTTTAGTGTATTGGATGGGTTTTCCATTAATTTAAACCTACATATCATTATTACAACATGAAAAATCATAAAAACAGTATCTATTTATTTATTTTGTTTGTTTAATAGTTCATGTGAGTCTTGAGATGATTGTGACTAACATGTGTTTTGAGTAGCTACAATCTAGGGCATCTAAGCCATCAAAATCACTCGAAGATTGCACCTGACCTAGGCCACACAACCCCTAACATGGGTGTATTTTTTCTCACAGAGTTTCGAACCAGTGACATTTACATCACGAAGTGCCTTAATAGAACACCTTCATGGTCTACTCTACACCACGTGGCCATTAAAACAATAAATTGTGTTATGTCAAATTCAACAAAAATGATAATATAAATTTTCTTAATAATGGCAATCAATGTGTCAATTTTTGAATATGACTGAGAGAATTTTAATTCAATTATCAATAATTATTAGGTGGATGGAAGGGATTTAACTACCCGATATATTCATGGAACAGTTTTAGTAATTTTAGGGTGTTGAATCCATTTATGCATTCAAAAGTGCATTTTAAGCAACATGAAATCACAATCTTGCTCAAAATTGTATTTCTGAATTCTGGCCAAAAAAATTATTTAGTCTATTAGTTAGACTATGTCATAGGATTAAGCTTCATATTAAAGGTATTTATGCCCTTTTTACTTTTCAATTTACTAAAATAAATGTCTTATCCACAAATGTCATTGAACTCTTATTACTTATTGTTGTTTTTTCATGTTTTTCTTGTTACATGTTCTTTTAAATGTATATATGCTTAGCTCATATATTAATTCTTTTTAGGATTAATAATAATAAAGTTATAATTTAGTTACTTTTTATATTTTTTGAGTCGAGAAGCGCTCTCCAGCCAATTATGGAAGATTGAAGAGATGTTGTTATGTCTTGTCTTATCTTTTCGTGTTATCTAAAAAAAAAACATACATTAAAATAAAAATAATGTATTGAACCACAATATTCATGTGGAATATGGCCTATTTGAAATGGGAAAGACCAACCTAGATCCATCTTAACTCTAGAGCTACCATGCATCAAGAGGAATCAAAGCTCTTGAGGCACAAACCTCTTTTAGACTGAAAACATATTTTATCCCTCTCGACACTTGGTAGATCTGGAGTTACGATGGATCTAGGATGGTTTTAATTATGATGTGAGGTGCTTGTTATAGACATTTTTGTGCCTTACAGCATGAAGCATGAAATGTCAATAATCTAAGGGATCCAAAGTCCCTAAACATGTTGCTACCTAGAGGAACAAGGTCAGCAAACCACAGCACTAAAAATCAGTTCTCCACCTGAAAACACTAAAAACCAAGCTATTTCTGGATCATGTCAACTGCTCCACTGAGCATCTGCGCTGAATGTCAACTGCTCCACTCTGTACCTGCGCTGAATGTCAAATCTAATGAAGGCTACCTGCGCTGGGCGAGATTGGCCAAGTGGCACAGTCATTCTGCAAGGTGTCAATTGCCCAGGAAGCTTCCAAACTGACACTTGGGTCAAGGAATTCGCCTTGTGATGAGTAAGAGGGTCTTGATCTCCAAGTGGAAGCAAGAATCTCCAAGTGGACTCAAGAACTGAAGTATAACTGAAGTGGGAGAGGACACTAGTCAGCTTCATGCCAGCCTCAAGCTGACTCATCCTTTCTCCAAATCTCCTTTATATAGAGCTCTCTCATGAGGTCTAAGGAGGCTGGAATTTTGGGAATGTAAGGAAGTGTTGTTGGTTTGTGCATAGAACTATTGGGTGATTGCTTTGAAGGAGGTGAAGAGGAGATTTCTTTCTGCTGGGAGGTGTTGCTGGATTGGGCCTCTTATGGTTGTAACACTCTCAGAACTTTACTTCTTCCATTAATAAAGCATTTGAGGTTCTTCTATATGCATGTGTCTTAATGGTGTATTGATGCTTGTATATTTGATTTATTCTAATCCTTGAATCGATTATGGATGTATGCTTCTTGTAGTTTCCCTTTCTTGTGCTTTTGCAGGATCTTTGTGTAGCTGGGCCAGTGAAAGAGCAAGGAGCTGGGAGCAAGCAGCAAAGAGGGAAGATTGGATCAACCATTAGCGGAAGACAACGGTTAGTGGATCCCTTTCTCCTCTCTCTTACATCTCATAAAGAAGTAATCTTGAATAGCTTTGTATTCAGTTGTTGCTGAGGTACTATCACCCTTAGAGTGGGATAGGGTCATTCCGTATTGGATACTTTTCCCTACAACAAATTGGCGACTCCGCTGGGGATCGTATCTTGTTGGTTGTTTGTGTTTTTTGCTATTCATTTCATAAACAAAGGGAGTACCGAATCGAACTGTGTTTGAATCCTTCAAATACAAAGTAGAGGGCAGCTACTCTAGCTCAGTTTCTGGGCAAGTTTATGATTTGAAGAGCTGATCCACAAGGACTCTAATAAGCTCTTAGTGATAGCTTTTCATCCTCCTTGTCATCCCTTAGTGTGTCCTTGACTGATAGCTTCTGATTTGAGCAAAAACTGTGAATTTTTTAGTAATCTGTGACCCGGAAACCACCAGAAACGAAAGTTTCGTTCTTCAGTGCAGGCTGTACAAAGGTTGTTTGCATTTCAGCGCAGTTCCCGAAGGGGCTACCTACGCTGAAGGTCAAACAGGCAGTGTTCCACCTGCGCTGGACCAGTCCTGCCTTGTGCTGCTGGGGTTTCCTGCTGTTTCTTACCCTGTTTTCACTCTTGTTTTTGTTGTTTGTTACCAGTCAGTGGGCCTATCTGAAACCAACTTTCCTTGTCACTATTCCACCTCGGTTGTATAAAGAAACTGTGTTTGTTCTTTGTGTATTTCTTATGCATTTACAGTTTCCCATAACGAAAGTGAACTAGTCTTGTTGTGGCCTCTTAGATCTAGACCTGTGATAAAGTGTCGTATTGATCTTAAGAGTTAGTTTGTTTGCTGTTCATAGCTGATTGAGCTTTTGCTTTCATCATATGGTTTGAATTTATATATTTCTAGTGTCGAAACAAGTAAATCTTAAGGTGTCTTTTGATTTTGGACAAGCTTGTTTGTTTTCACTTGAAATTGAGTTCAAAATTATACAACAGCTTTCTTTTTGCATTTCACCAACATTAAGAAAGAGAAAAGAAATACTTGCATTGTGCATGTGCATTATGACAGTTTGCATGTTGGTTTAGGAAAAAGTGCATTAGTGTGTGCTCTATGATCTGTGTGAAAAGATGTTGTCTTTCTTTTCCCTCAGTAGTTAAGATTTTCAAAGTTGAAAGATTGAAAAGCTTGCTTATCATCTTAGACTGCATTTAGGAGTGTTACTATACATCTCGTGGTGATCCATAACGGCAAACTGCTAAACAAGATCAACATTAAAATGAATTGAATTTACATAACAACGCATTGAAACATAACGCAAACACATAGAGGTCTAAGCTAGAGACGTGTTCCGGCGTCGTTAAACGTGATATCTTAGCGTTGAGTGGTTGGGTGATTCCTCCACGGTGAAGCGATAAGTATCAATACGGACTTGTGCTCCCACGTACCGTCGCGTATATATTGGGAGACCCTATAGGATCAAATCCTTTATCCAATAGGAAACCGTGTCGGCCGCCCTACTGATCGCAATGCAGTGAACACAGCATTCACGAAGATCGACCACCCGTACCGTAAAACGTATTCTGTGGTTTTGCGAAAAGTTTGGCACACCCTCTGCCTAGAACTCCAGAGCAGTTTCTTTTGGCCTTTTTCAAACTCTATAACTGAAAAAGTCCATCCGAGAATTTGTCACTTCGGGCTCGTTAAAACATCGAAGGAGACTAGAGTCATCTTTAGCTTTTTCTCGACTCTTAAAAAGTGAAAAAGCAAGTTGTGTCTAAAGCGTCGTTATAAAATTCATTTTAAACGGAACATAATCACCTCTTATTCCTACGTTGATCTTTAGGTTGAGAACATGGAACGCCCCAACCAAGGAACTCCACATGATGGAAATCCTAGTCCTTTCTCCTCTTGGGGAGAAGTTGGTGCGCCCCACATGGCCACATTGTCGCTTCCAGGACTGACAATTGGCCTGCCTATTTGGCTATTCTCAACTAATGTAGTTCAGACCACCATGGTTCCTGAGCAGTCGAGTCAACAGTTAGATCAGTCTAGAGCTGCCCACCAGCCTTCTACTTCTTATAACTCTTCCTCTAATCCTTCATCTTCACAAGGTGGGGCTGGCAAAAGCCAAGCTCCCATGGAGAAGAAGGAGAAGAAGAAGAAGGAGAAGAAGAAGAAGGAGCCTAAGGCGCCTGGGGGCAAGCAAAAGACATCTGACAAAAATCCACACACAGCACAGACCGGGCCTAAATCGCCATGTGTCATATGTAGAGGAGACCAGTTCCATAGAGATTGTCCCTGTATTCCCCGGATACTAAGGGACTGGTCCCCTCGGTTGCACAATTCGGGAGCGTCAACCTCTGATAGTCAGGTTGAATGCTTACCGTCAACCAGCGAAAGTGAAGGTTCAAGACGAAGAGGGGGAGTAAGATCCCCCTGCAAACTGTGTGAAGGCGGTCACGCCATCCATCGTTGTCCCTTCTTAGACGAAGCGAAGAGAGTTTTGGAAGATCGTCCGGTTTCACCGGTAATGCTTCCTCCTGGATACAAAAAACTCGTGCCGAGTCCTTCGTTGGTTGAAAATACAGTTGGCCTGCTCAAGTGGTCAGCTGAAGCGTCAGTCATTGAAAATGAACCTACTGAATCCAGACCAGACGAGAGTCTAAAGGTCGATACGGCAGTTGACCCAGTTCTTCCTTCAGAGGTTTCATCCTCAAATGACACCGTCACTGAAGATTCATCTTCAAATGACACCCTCACTGAAGAGAATAAGGATGACACCATCCGGATTCTTTTCATCAACACAGATTCTGATGAGCATCAGGGCAATGCGCCCATTCCTTTATCGCAGGAAGGAACATCGTCAGGATCGTATCCGGCCGTGTATTTGGTCCCACCGCCAAGCAACCTGGTTGTGTCCTTTGATTGGAACCAACTAGGCAGACCCCGGTTACCAGCCAGTGTACCATTCAGAATCATAGTCCAAATTTACAGAATGGTAATGGCTGGAACTATCATTGATGAAGGGGCATCTGTGAGTATCCTTTCCTCTATTGCTTGGAAAGCATTGGGTTCCCCGGAGCTTTTACCTGAGATAAGAAATCTCTCGGGTTTTGATAAAGGAACCAGTCGACCATTAGGGATCCTCCCCAATGTGCCTGTTACATTGAAAGGGAAGACCGTTCAAATGAATGTGATGGTCGTTCAAGGACCCTTGGATTATAACCTACTCCTTGGACGAGACTATATATATTGCATGGGAGCTATAGTCTCCTCACTCTTTAGAGTAATGTGTTTTCCACACGAAGGAAAGGTGGTCAAGCTCGTAGACCAACTTTCATTTCTAGGATCACGCATCGCAAATAGTCAAATACCAACCCTCAATGGTCTATTCACCCAAGAAATGTCTCCACCCCCAGTCCTCCTTCCCGATGAGTGCGAGTGATTCGGAAAGATGGGACTGGAACCCAGGGGGCATGCATCCTGGTCTGCTTCGGGCAGAGGAAACCTTGGGTATGAAGTAGAATTTCCGCGAAGGAATATGACTAGTCCGTACCCCGTCCGTGGAAGGAAGAGGGGTTGTTCTAGAACAGGATTCTTTTGTCAAAGTTATGTGTTTGATGATTTCTAGTCATTCACCTTTATCTAAACAGGTAGGCTACCAAAGAAAGAGATTCTTTTGCGGCAGCAAATTGTAACCATCTTTGGGTAAAAGGCAAGCCTCACCCATTAAAACTAATGTTTTAGAGGATAAGTAGGGGCAGCCTCCAAAGAAAGAGATTCCTTTGCTGCAACAAATAGTAACCATCTTTGAGTAACCTAATGATAGACATCGCCGAAGAAAGAGTTTCATTTGCGGCAGCAAATAAAACCATTTTTTGGATAACCTGAAAGAGGCAAGCCTCACCCTTTAAAACAAATGTTTTATCGGATAAGTAGGGGCAGCCTTGAAATTGTACTTTATACCTGGGGGCATGCAAACCTTTCAGAGTGTAAGCAAAGAGCGGTCATTGATCGTTTCCTAACTTACATAAAGAAAGGATGTGGGGCAAAGAACACATATTTCATTAAAATTGGAAAATTTATATTACAAGAAGATTACTGGAATTGATTTTTATGGTTACTTTGAAATTCCACATCAACTGTTTAATTCCAAATTTAATGAAATATGTGTTAAAGGTCAAAAATTGCCAAATGAGGAGCATAGCTTCGTGAGATAAAGCTCCATAAAAAATAGCTATCTCACAGGAGACATTTCCTATCTTATGACTGGTATATCGAGCAGTTTTACCGCGGAATTTATGCTCGTTAAAAAATAGAAAAGTGAGATCCGAGCAGTTTTAGCGTCATAGTTCATGCTCGTTAAAAAATAAACATAAGCTCTTGAGCAGTGTTTTGGCGCATTCAAGCTCTTTAAAAAATGAACCCAGTAGTACGGTAAATAACCATTGTGATCGTAAATTTATTAGCCATAAAAGCCTTGGTCGTGTTTTTGCACTTGCCACCTCCATTTCATTTGGCCAATCGTTCACCTCCATATGATTGTTTACCCATTTTGAGGAACAGCTGCGAAGAGTGATTTCACTTAGCCATCCTTGTGACACTGCCGTGATTGGAAAATTCACAACCGTACCTGGAATCTGCGGCTATCCCTGTTCATCACTCTTTCCTCAAAAGACGATCTTCTTTGAGCTCTTTTCTCCTGACTCGTAAAATATGAAAAGTTTGCCAAGTTTTGGCCTTCCAGCTCGTTAAAGTGACCGAAGAGCTATCACCTCCTCTAGATTTTAATCTTTTGGACCTGAGGGATTATTGCACAAAAAGGTCGAGCGCTTGTCTTATTCGGCTCGTTAAAGTTATCGAAAATTCATCCCTTCTGTAGTGTTTTATACTTTTTCGGACTTAAGGGATTAGATGGCGAAAAAGGAATTTTGGAGTTGACTTTCTGTACCTTTTCAGACTCTCTAAAAATGAAAAGGACCGAGTTTTCTTTGTCGTTAGACTCGTTAAAATGATTAAATAGCGACAAACTTGTCTTTAGACGAGAACGAGTTTCCCTATCGCTAAGCTCGTTAAAACATAGCGATGGGCTTGCCCGAAGGGCAGGTTATAGAACAAGCATATGTTATCCTCCTCAAGCTTGACAAAAATAAAGAGGTACTGGTCAGAAATGACTGGGGAAAAATTGGGAGAACCTCAAAGCTTTAATGGTAGCAAGTCGCTCTTGAACATGACACTTTGTCCTCCATATCACATCGGGTTGGGTTGTTTCATTCACCGGTCTCATCACCATGGTCCTCGCCAAACCATCCACATTTGGGGTAATGCTACCGATCCATCACATCAGTGTCGTTATATGTTCAAGAGATGTTGTTCAGAAAGAGTCAACCGTGTCCCATCCACTGCCATACATTATCCTTCATCCACCCATGATCGCAACCCTGAATCATATTTCACAGATTGTTTTCACCTCCACTAAAATCATTAGCTCCGTTCCGTGTCACTGATGTGGGATTCATTAAGGCCCTCCTTTGACGGACCGCTTCTTGTCGACTTCAGCTCATTATCCAAGAAGTTGATCTAGGAACAACCCCTCAGTACTTTGAAGCTTGCATGCCTCAATGGCAAGTTTCTCACTTCTGGCGACAGGTATACATCAATGACCTTCGACCAGAAGATTTTGCGTGGTGTTCGACGCCAAGTCCTTTATTCACACCACGTGAATTGTACTGCAGTACCTTGAGGGTCATTGTCATTATTGATGATTCCTCTCGCGCTTGTTAACGGTTTACATTATTGACCGGTAATCAAGTGATGTCTTTCCGTGTTCGACTTCAGCGCAATTCTCACATGGATCGACTTGTACTTAGAGTGAAGATCGAACGAGTTTGAAGACCCCGGATCTAGTTTCATCCATCCGGGTTGCGATATATATTCAGGAAATATAAAGACATTTGTTATGTACATCATTGCAGCAGATGACCATCCTACTCAAAGGATGATAATTTCAGCAGAGAATTATCAGTCTACCATCAGATGATCGTCTGTTCTATGTACCAAAATGAATTTATAAAGTTGAGCATGGGAATGCCCACCTCAGCTAGATCATGAAAGCAGAATGAAAAATAATGTATTGTATTGTATCTTATTACAGGGCACCTCTCAGCGATTGAATGAACTTCGGATCCTCCTGATAAAGCATTTCACCCGATAAACGACCTCATACTTTAGGGGGCAACTGTTATAGACATTTTTGTGCCTTACAGCATGAAGCATGAAATGTCAATAATCTAAGGGATCCAAAGTCCCTAAACATGTTGTTCCTACCCCTAGAGGAACAAGGTCAGCAAACCACAGCACTAAAAATCAGTTCTCCACCTGAAAACACTCAAAAACAAGCTATTTCTGGATCATGTCAACTGCTCCACTAAGCATCTGCACTGAATGTCAACTGCTCCACTCTGTACCTGCACTGAATGTCAAATCTAATGAAGGCTACCTGCGCTGGGCGAGATTGGCCAAGTGGCACAGTCATTCTGCAAGGTGTCAATTGCCCAGGAAGCTTCCAAACTGACACTTGGGTCAAGGAATTCGCCTTGTGATGAGTAAGAGGGTCTTGATCTCCAAGTGGAAGCAAGAATCTCCAAGTGGACTCAAGATTTGAAGTATAACTGAAGTGGGAGAGGACACTAGTCAGCTTCATGCCAGCCTCAAGCTGACTCATCCTTTCTCCAAATCTCCTTTATATAGAGCTCTCTCATGAGGTCTAAGGAGGCTGGAATTTTGGGAATGTAAGGAAGTGCTGTTGGTTTGTGCATAGAACTATTGGGTGATTGCTTTGAAGGAGGTGAAGAGGAGATTTCTTTCTGCTGGGAGGTGTTGCTGGATTGGGCCTCTTATGGTTGTAACACTCTTAGAACTTTACTTCTTCCATTAATAAAGCATTTGAGGTTCTTCTATATGCATGTGTCTTAATGGTGTATTGATGCTTGTATATTTGATTTATTCTAATCCTTGAATCGATTATGGATGTATGCTTCTTGTAGTTTCCCTTTCTTGTGCTTTTGCAGGATCTTTGTGTAGCTGGGCCAGTGAAAGAGCAAGGAGCTGGGAGCAAGCAGCAAAGAGGGAAGATTGGATCAACCATTAGCGGAAGACAACGGTTAGTGGATCCCTTTCTCCTCTCTCTTACATCTCATAAAGAAGTAATCTTGAATAGCTTTGTATTCAGTTGTTGCTGAGGTACTATCACCCTTAGAGTGGGATAGGGTCATTCCGTATTGGATACTTTTCCCTACAACAGTGCTCTCTAGCCTAGTATGGAAGAGATGTTGTGATGTCATGTCCTCTCCTATTAAACATTTTAACTTGGTTAAATTACATTAAAAATAAAATAAAAAAACAAACTTGATTTTTTTTAATTATAATTGTACTTAATAATTAAACTAGCCTAGATCCATCTTAACTATAGATCTACCAAGTTTCAAGAGAGATCAAATATCTTTTCATTCTAAAAGACATTTTCACCTTGAGAGATTTCATCCCTCTCGTTGCTTGGTAGATCTAGAGTTAAGATGGATCTAAGTTGGTCTTAGGAATATGAGATGTATTATAAGGTAAGTGTCTTTATGTCTATTAACTCATTTCAATCTACCCTTAAATCTATGATCCTCAAACATTATACTTATACAAGCATTGATCAGAATCGGTGTAACCCAAAGTCGTGATTCTCAAACCTTATACCTATACAGCATTGATTGTTGTGACCCATTGCACTAGCATGCCATAGGGACACAAGCACTCCTTGATGTAATGTAAACAAATCAAAGGAGAAAGTAAATATAATCCTTCAATAAAAGAGTGAAATCTTAAATATCCAAAAATAAAACTAGTGAAACTATATAAATTAAATGGTAAGTAAAGGTTTGTAGGCATCAATTCATGATAAACATATAATACTTACATCATGATAATCGAGTTAAGAAATCGAATATATTATTATTTTATTAATTATAAAAATAATTAATATATGAGTTAAATATACATACATTTAAAAACATGTAACAAAATTTTTAACTATGGTGATTCATCTCCACTTTGTCGTGGAGTTTCTTAACTTGCAAATAGACTTTATTATAATATCGTGGGCCAATTTCATGGCTTATCAATACCACATGCCCAAAGAATCATAATTCATTTCATAGTATATAATATATATATATATATATATATAGAGAGAGAGAGAGAGAGAGAGAGAGAGAGACCTTTTCTAATTAAATAAAAAAGGGCATAATTACTTTGAGTCAAATCTCAGCTTTCTATTCTAACTATTATTAAAAATCCTGGATTTAAGAGATCTGTGGTTTGTATCTTTTGAATCAGTTACTGGAGAATCCACAGTATGAACATTTTTATGCCAACGTTTCAAATCCCAACTGGGATCCATCATTAGGACTTATGAATGATCATAAAAGAAGAGCTGCTTAGAAGGACATAAATAATAATGAGGATAATAAATTATTAGGATCAGCAGAATGTCGGCTGAATATTTATTTTTAATTTATTTATTAATTAATTATTCATTCAATTATTTATTTTTAATAAATTATTTTTATTTTATTGTTGAGTTTTATATATTAATTTTACAGGTGAGAGAATATATTAATTTAAAATTCAAAACCTAAATGGTAATAATGATTAAAATTTTATTTTATTTTTATTTTTGTTTTATTTATTTATTTATTTTTATTTTTTTTTATGATTTTTGTTAAGAAATGTTTATTTGAGTTAAGGCTTCTGTGATCCATATCAGTTTTAGAGAAGATTCTTCGGCGAAAATCACATGGAATCTCATTTGTCGGCGCGTTTCGAACCAACTAGTGTGGTTCATCGTCAGGACAAGTTGAACCACACTAGTTGGTTCGAAACCACACTAGTTGGTTCGAAACGCGCCGACAAATGAGATTCCATGTGATTTTCGCCGAAGAATCTTCTCTAAAAATGTTTATTTATTTTTATATATATTAGAATTTGAAGAATAGAGAAATAAGTAAATTGTATTAATATTTAAAAGTTCTTTGATTTAAAATTATATTAATATTAATAATAATTAATATATTAATTTAATGCTATAAATTAATTAATATATTAAATTAATTAATTTATAGCAATTAATTTATTCTTAATAATTAATATCAATAAATAAATGAATAAATTAAGTAATAATTAATATCGAAAAATAAAATAGTAACTTTTTATTAAGATTTATTTATTCATTTATTATGATTTATTTATAAATAAATCATAATAGATGAATAAATTAATTAATTAATTAATAATTTATTAGTTTATTAATTAATAATTTATTTATTTATTTATTTATAATAAATAAAATAGTAACTTTTATTAATTAATAAAAGTTACTATTTTATTTATTATAAATTAATTAATTAATTATTAATTAATTAATTATTAATTTATTAATTAATTATTAATTTATTAATTAATTAATTCATCTATTATGATTTATTTATAAATAAATCATAATAAATGAATAAATAAATCTTAATAAAAGTTACTATTTTATTTTTCGATATGAATTATTACTTAATTTATTCATTTATTTATTGATATTAATTATTAAGAATAAATTAATTGCTATAAATTAATTAATTTAATATATTAATTAATTTATAGCATTAAATTAATATATTAATTATTATTAATATTAATATAATTTTAAATCAAAGAACTTTTAAATATTAATACAATTTACTTATTTCTCTATTCTTCAAATTCTAATATATATAAAATAAATAAACATTTCTTAACAAAAATCATAAAAAATAAAAATAAATAAATAAATAAAAATAAAATAAAAGTTTAATCATTATTACCATTTAGGTTTTGAATTTTAAATTAATATATTATCTCACCTGTAAAATTAATATATAAAACTCAACAATAAAATAAAAATAATTTATTAAAAATAAATAATTGAATGAATAATTAATTAATAAATAAATTAAAAATAAATATTCAGCTGACATTCTGCTGATCCTAATAATTTATTATCCTCATTATTATTTATGTCCTTCTAAGCAGCTCTTCTTTTATCATCATTCATAAGTCCTGATGATGGATCCCAGTTGGGATTTGAAATGTTGGCATAAAAATATTATTAAAAATATTCGATAAATATTTTTTAAAGATTAAATATCTACCATCTGCTAGGGTCCTATAAATATAGTAATCAAGGTATGTTAGTCTGGATATTTATCCCAATGGGATGATGTAAACTTATTTTTTACTTTAAGTTGTTTTTAGCTTTTGAAAAGAAAAAAATAAGAAAAATAGAAAAGGGAAAGAAAAAGAAAAGAAAAGAAAAGAAAAAAGAAAAATAGAAAAAAGAAAGAAAAATAAAGGAAAAATAAAAAGGGAATAAAAGAAAATACGTGAAAAATAAATAATAATAAAAAATCCCCAAAGGGGCGCGCGAGTTAAAATGTTGCCTTAAGTTTTGATTATGTTAAGCTTGCTTAATTAGAAAAATATTTCATTTAATTTGTAAATAAAAAGTGGATCTGAGGTTTTGTCACTTTTGATAAATTACTTGTAAGATTGAGTGGACAATATCATCTCTGCCCGGATCAACGGTGGAGGACGATGTTCCCGCCCCGCCTCCCCCGAGCTTTCGGGACTTAACGATGATTTCGTGGGCCTCCCCTCCTTTACCTCTTATCGCTTGCATCCCACAAGAAACCATCGCCCGCTCCCGCCTATGCTCGGCCTACTTTCGCTCCATTCACCTCACGCCATCCGTCATCCATTCATCTTTCCATGTCACATTACCCTTCCATGTCATATTATTGTTAACCATTAAATATTCCTACCAATAGTCATATGGACATTGACCATTAATGACTCCCGCCAATGATTATTTCTTTTAATGCAACACTCCAAAAATGGTAATATTTTCGATAAATCCCCCTCCTATTTTAAAAACCCTACATCACTGTGCATTAGTCCCTTTTGCCATTCATTTGATATGTGTAGATTTTTTACCCGAATATTTTCAAGTGCATCAGCACCCTCTGCAGCATCATTCCCATCTATAATCGAGCAATTTCAGTCTGGTAACTCTATTTCCTTATCCTCCATTACAATCGAAGATGTCATCTCATAAAGGAAAGGAGAAAATGGTTGTTGAAAGTCTTGTGTTACCTCCTATTCATAACCTAGATGAATTCCCTCTGGTCAACATTTAGTATAAAATAGTAGAAACATACTGTGAGTTTGACTTATATGAGCTTCATAACTAGGCAAATAAAAAATATTTAGATAACAGTGATGAGTTGAGTATCTGGGAGTCATTCTTACCTCAATTTATTTTTCCCCAAACTCATGTTTTCTAGGAATTTGTTACATGGTGTCATCTTAGGTATCTCCCTATCCAACAGGTTGTAATTGCCCAAAATAATGAAATCTTATTCCTAATTACACGAGAATCTATCTGTCAAGATCTTTAGATTAATATTCAAGCTCCCTTACATCCATTTTCCACTGATTCACTCGTGTAAATATACCAAAAGCTTACTTTCTCTCAACGAGCCTATATTTTTGAATATTTTATGCCTGAAAATTTTTAGTTACCCAGACATAATCCCTTGTATTCTACTTCTATTTTCCCTAAAATGTCAAGGCAAGTTATTTCTATGGTTACTTGCCTATTAGGTTATCGCACATATCAATGGGTAGATGAAGTAGTGTTAGGATTTTTGTCAGTATTTTCAATTGGTCAGAAGCCATTAGTCATTTTTAACTATAGTCAATATCTATCAAATGTCATTCATGACCAGTTTCTGAAGTTTACTATTGAAGGTGCATTCAAACACTAGTCAATCCTTGTGTATTTGATGATGTTCTATCAAACAGACAGGTTCAAATTTCAGTTGCAGAAAATGGATGAACAAGGAAGACCACTATTAGTTATTCACTGGACTTCCTTGGTTAAAAAGTATACGGAGGAATATTCATTTAGTAGTTTTATAGATTCGTTTTCGCATGTATCCTTGTGTTTTCTTAGCGACAATGTTATACTAAGGATTTAACTAGAAATCAAAAGAGTTTTACATCTTATAGAACAAGCCAAGGTTGACGGCTGGTATCTTTACTAGAATTATATAGAAATTCGAATCTATGGATGTGAACTCCCTCCCTACAAGTTGTTAGTTTTTGTACCACTAAAAATATTTACCTTGATATATATAAGGAAAATGTTAAATATGGATGACTTGCAGCTTGTGTCAAGAAATCAGAAAGAACAGTTTAAACTGAAGGCACATATTGGTCCTTACATCGTCAACACCAGAGCAGCAACAAAGGAAGCATATGAGTTACTAAAGAAGATGAATTTCAAGCTGATTTTCACATGGTCTTATGATCCATTAGGGATAATTTCAAAATTGAGAGTTGAGCAGAAGACCACACCGTATGCACATACACCTAGACCAAAAATAGAGTAGTATGTTAATCAAGAAGAGTGGATAGAAAATACACTGCAAGAGGCTGAAGAGAAAATTTCCAGTCATACTTCTCTACAGACTCTTATTTCAAAGGAAAAAGAAGATAAGGGAACAAGGGAAAGTATGTCTCCTACAAATTCACGGTCTCAAGCTGCAGACTTTTGAGTTTTCAAAAGAAGAAATAAGATAGATCCTAAGAAAAATACTAAGACTGATACTAAAAATTATACTTATACAAATACTCAAGAAGAATCATCTGACGAAAAGGGCTCATAGGATCAAGCTACAATTGTTTTAATAGATCTTCCCACCACTTCCTTTTCACACATTGAAGAGACAACATAGTCCCTTGTATCTTCTACATCCCAAATTGCAACACAACATAACATTTTTTCCATATATAGAGAGATTAAGAAGAAGAATGAAGCATTGAAAGCCAATACATACTCAGAACTTTAGAAGTAGACTTCTACTACTAAGCACAGATTGTTGTATGCACTTGACACAGAGAAGGGAAAGTTTCAATTAGCCCTCTTGGAATCTATAATTCCAATCCCTAAAGGTACAAAAGACTACAAATCCTTTGTATTTTCTTTTGATACCAACAATATTCATGCAGTCGACCAAATTGACTTGCATAAACAGACTAGTGAATTGATATACTCAACATTAATAAGTTCAGGCATGGCAGCCTCCAAGCTACAGGCCTCTCTAAACAACATGCATTCACAACTAAAGATAGAGCGAATTTCATCCTTGGCCAAAGACACTAGAACCAAAGCTCTTGAAGATTTGGTAATTAAACCAGGAAATGATCCTAGTGATATCAAAGCAACTGAGGAAATGATAAAAAATAAGATTGTTGATATTCAAGCTCTGAGAAAGAAGTTAGGGCTTCCAGCCACATAGTACCCATAGACCAAAGAAATCACTCAGCTGGAGGTAAAGAAAGAAAAATTGTTCAGGTTGATAGTTGAACAAAACATTCAAATTCAAAAAATGGAGACTAGCGTGGAGGCACTTTTGAAAGAAAAAGAATTGTTAGCAGTGACAGGTACATAAACGTAGCAGATAGTACAACAAATAGCAGAAACAACCTCAACAAAAAGGACAGAAACATCCACTGCAGATTCTTTTGAAAATCTAGTAAAAGCTATGGGAGATTTATCATTAACCAACTAAGAAAATGAAAGATTGTTAGCATCATTGAAAAGAATGGAGGAGAATAAGATCAAAGCTGGCAATGCTTATTTAACAGAAGTGCAGAAAAATTTAAAGCTTACTCAACAGATTAGAAATTATGAAAATCAGTCATTGACAACAAAAATGTTGGCAGAAGCTAAGAAAAGCATATGGCATAACATTAATGCAAACATCACAGATTTGTGGTCATAATTCCAAATTATATTTGAGCAGGAGGATAAAATACATATTGTCAAAGCAACAATTGAAAGAAAAAAGGTTGAAATTGAACACAGGCTTGCAGAAGCACACATAATTATCAAGATGTTGAACTCCAGGACTATAGATGAGCTCGAAGAACTTCAAATACAAGATAGAACATGCATAGTCATAGAAGGATAGAGCTAACAAAGATGAACCTGACGATACAACTTGAAAACAAATGGAAAGAGTTAGAACTAACAATGAAAATATTTAACCTAAAATTTATTTTTTTGCAGGATAAAGGGCTTCCATCTTTGAGAACTTTGAATGGAAAATTGATTCGATTAGAGAACTACCAAGACCAGTTGTGAAATATAGCTGGAAATACACCCAAATTTTCCAAAGTGATAGGAATAATAAGTGGAGAAGATTTCATGGAAGAGCTACAATATGACCTCTTCATTCAACATGAAATTCATCATATGTTCCTCAATAAACCAACTTTTCAAACATACACAAAAGTGGATGAAAGATTTCGAAATATGGTAAAGTTCTCTATTCCTAGTGAAGAAAGATGGGATAAACGATTGGAGCTCATTTAGTAAAATCAAACAGAAATCCTACAGATTAGGAGTAGTCAAACAAAAGCAATAGAAATGTAGCTACAGTCAACAAAAACACTCCTCAAATCGTGAACAGAACATCCAAATTAGTCCAACATTGTTATCATTTAGTTTTATTTTTGAAATATCTACATTTTCTAGTAGATATTATTTTGTAAATAATTTATTTGAAGTCCAAATTAGTTCAAGATATACTCTATAAGTATTTTTTTAAAATAATTAGAAAGGGTTGGATTATGTAAAAGAGAAGATATTTCTTTGATTGTAAGTTGTGAATTTTATTTTGAAGTAATCAATTCAGAAACACTGAGGCAGTATTGCTTCAGGAATCTTGTGTCAAATAAATGGTGATATTTTCCTCTCTATTAATGTGCTTTTCTTTCTAGGTTTTGACATGAATGTTCTTTCCTGATTGTTACAAGAAGATTATGAGTTGAATTTACTTGTAGTACTCTACTCTGGCTTGTTTAAACAATCTTAATGTTTTCCTTCTGAGATTAAATATAAAATTCATTTAAGTATGCTTTATATTTAATTTATTCTCACCTTATATTCATCTTATCCATACCACACATAATTCATGAGATCTAAGAGTTTTCCTACCTCACCCTATTCAACTACTCTGTTTATTTGTGATTGATTACTGAATATTTTTATGACTCCATGCCCAATGGACTTTTATTTCATTCTACAACCAAAACTTTGAAAAAACCTATCTTGACCTTTCATATCTAGCCTAAGATCTAAACAGTAAAATTAAAATCATACAGAGAGAGCCCTCTTTGAAGCTAGAAGGGCTAGATCCTAGCTTTAAAAGTGGTTTGTGGTTACCTCTGCAGTTTCCTTTTCAGCCTAGGAAAACTACAAAGTGCTAACACCATCCATCTATTAATTAGTAAATCAAATTAAAATTATAAAACTTTATTCCAAAATAAACATGTTTATTGATGCAACTAAATAGACATAAAAAATCGTTGTCACGTGCTCACCCCAAGCTTGTATATTCTAGAAGGATTCAACTAGGATCTTGCATTTCTTGTCCAAAAACTATAGTTTCTTCAGAATGGCCCTTCGTTAAGCTCCCTAGTTTCTAATATACTATGCTACAATGCATTTGACAATTTTTTTAAAGTATTTTATGTTTGTATTGTGTGAAAATGCTTGTGTCAACGATCCAATGCACAAGTTCAGAATCAATACCCTAAGAAGGTTTAGAATTTCATTTCTCCTACTCAATTGTTTCCACCTTAGCTTTAATATTGGCAAGAAACCACCTATGGTAATGCATGGTTACATATCTAAACTGCTTTTCTACCTCCATTAGATATTTGGGTTCCTTTTTGCAGGATCTAGGTCATCCTCTTCTAATCAGTTTAGAGGAATTATTGTTTCCTATCATTGATTTATATTTGTCAAGCCTATCATTCATACTAGAAGACATAGGTCATTAATTCCCCCTATCACTTATAGATAGATAAAGGATCCTTGAGGGGCTTGTATCAGTTATTTTTCTCTTAAAACCTAGTCTCAATCAATAACTAGAGCTAGCGGAGGACAATTTTCTTCAAGAGGAAGAACCACAACATTCATCGACTCCTTATTTTACATATGGCTTTGTGATATTAGAGACTCAAAACCATTTAATGCTAGGAATTATTCTAGAGTTTGACTATCTTAATATCTATAACCATAACTATATAGAGCAAGGACAAAGGGCACTAATCCTAATCCTCTTTTCCAGACCTCAAAGGAAACTAAGCGATTTCCTAACGAAACCAAAATAATAACCATATAAGCCATTGCATGATGGATTTTCACATACTATTTTGGCCAAGCATTTGTAGAAGCTCTTTTAGAAATCAATATTAGGAAAGGCATGTTAATATAGTCCCATTCACATCCATGTAGATCCATTATCATTGTTATAGGTGAAATGAGTTCTTGATCGTTTAAAAATTTGAGCATGCTAGATGACCACCCTCGCCCTTATTACCTTACAAGTAATGGCATGAAATTAAAAATATAATAGAATACGAAATTAATTACAACATTTCAAGACCATTAATTAACAACATGAAGAACGAAATTAGTTAATAATTACATAATCCACATGACAAATGAGTGGGAAGAATCATACCTGGGAGTTAGCAAACCCAAGTTACTTACAACTTATGAATATTGTAATTATGATCCTTTTAATTGCAATAAACATTTGGGGGTGAATTTTGACCTGAGCATAGGCTGAGTTGTACTATGTCCTTCTACAACTACCTACCTCCAAACCATCAATAAACTACCTTACCCAGTGAATCTTCTTTTTCTAGAATTATCCTTGGAAAAATAATGCCTTACATTCTCTTTCTCATCTATTAAATAGAACTTTTTTTTCCAAAAATGGAAGGAAATTCTTCATGCACATAATAAATATGTCATCATGATATTTCTATTTTTATCTTAAGTTTTTCTTAACTCTTTCCTTTTTTCCATAATTTACTCTTACTTATTTTATTCTTCTAGTTTTTATTAATTTTACTTTTTTCCATTAATTTATTCTTACTATTTTTATGCTTTTATTTTTTTTTTAATAAAATAGTTTCTTTTATTTGTTTATTATGGACTCCACTTTATTATTATTATTATTATTAATTTGATAATATAGGTCATTACATATTTCCCTCTTCAAGGAACTTTGTCCCAAATTTAGGTTTAATGATATAACTTATAAATTATTTATTTATTTCTCATCTCTTATCCAACACCCTCTGTCATAACTAGTATAAGGGCCACCCAAGTGACCACAACAAGTATCAAAAGTTACATCACAACGCAGGGGTAAGTTCAAGTACTTTCAAGCTCTTATTTCCCAACTTTCATAACCTAATTTAAAGCCTCATCGGTCTATACCAGAGCCCTAAGGATCAAACCTCATTTTCCTCAAGGAAAGCACCCATTTTGGTACTCATGTACCTCAGTCATCTTAAAAGGCTGACCCAAACTCCCTCCAAAAATCCAACTAGGTACATCCTAGGAATCAATGTCCCACACATAATTCCATCCTACTTCTATACTTTGAGATTATAACTCCAATATCATGCACTTGACCTTCTCAAGATAGTCTCATATCCCATTGAGATTTATACAAGGCAAAAGAAACACTAGCATGAGTAGTTGATTGAGGTTTTCCCCATCGCCTAAGGTGTCACATATCCTCCCTCATAGTTATGGGCTTCCACAAGATCATTAAATAAATCAACCCTCTCATCCCAATGGTAGATTTATTGTCAATCATGACCGCACAACATGCAACCAATGCATTAGTTATAGCATCATCGTCTCATAAAAAGTATCCACATGCCAGCATGAATACAAAATGATTTTTATCATCACATCTTGAATAGTAAGGGACCACATACTTATGCATCCCATTTGTATACATCTCATTATAAAAGCTTCATCCAATTACCACATGTCATCACATCATGAAATGTTATCATAAATTTGAACATCAACATATATGTATAAAAGATATATCATTATGTCACATATAAAATGGAACCACATGTTAATATAACATCATATCAAACATCATAGCTAATCATATCAACACATATAAGATGTAATGTAATAATACAACATAAGTACTCTTATCATTCTTCATCAGAAAAATCAAATTCATTAGCTTGTATAAATAACGAATACCAAATATTATATTTAATGAGTAATATTATTTAACATCCCTCTAGGATTTCATCTAGATCATCAATATTATTAGTGTTATGTTGTTATAAGATACAAATTTCTCATCGATAATCATTTCGTATTATTTTAAGAAGTTGACAATTTATATGGTAGGTATAGTCCCCCTTTCAATAAAATGTTAATGCTTTCATATATTTGCTCATTTAAGTACATTGTTAACTATCAAGTGGGTCAACATTATCTAGAGCTATAATCTCTAAGTATATATTCTTCTACCATAATGAAATTTGATGAATTTCCTTATTATCATCAAAATTTCATATTCTTGGCCTTGAAGATATTTTGTTAATTACCCGTGGTTTTTATATCATTTGACCATTATACCTAATAACATGTAAACACTAGGTCATCTTTGTTTAAGATAACATTGTTCTCCTAGGCATATTGGTTTGTCTAATCCAATTACATAACTCATTATGGGTAGATAAGCTTCTTACTCTTCATATTAGGTGTTGGATCATCATGTCTAAAAGTCAACCTATCACATAGTCTATTTCCTTTGTCAAAAACAGACAATTGTCACCCTTGAATATGGAACCTTTAAACACTTTCCCCAATTTATCATTTGTCATTCCTCACCAATTACAAGTATTCATAACTTCTCATCTTAACACTTTAAAATTATATAATTCATCGTTTCCAATCATCCTTAGTCACTTCCTCAACAATGTTACCAACGTAATGAAAATTATAACCTCAAAACGAGAACTATAGCCCAAAAAACCGCTATTTTTTCACATAAAATGAAAAAACACCCTGAAATAAAAAATTGTTGATGTTGCATCACCTTGTTTTAAGGTTAAAATTCCAACATTTTTCAACCATGGCACAACCAAAATCATGATCATGGAAAACTTTAAAATTCCAAAATATTTCAACCATGGAATTAAAGGCCAAATAACATGACTATGAAAAACATTAAAATTAACATTTTCCAACCTTGTAAATGAAACCAAATACAAAAAGTACAAAAAACCTTAAAATTTCAACAATTTTTAACCATGGCATTATAATCCTAAAAATCAACGCATAAATTAAAGAGTCATTCTATCAAGAACATTTCTTTTTCTAAAGGCTAAAAGATAGCTCTTTTGAGGTCTTTTTTTGGTGGAATAAAATGTATATTGCCTTCAAAACAAGAAATTACATGAAAATATTGAAGTTTTTAGAATGGTCAGTTGCTAGGAAAACCCGACCATATCAAGAAAGGTACCCTGCTAAGAGAGGCAGAAGACAAAAAATTTCCTCATAGTTAAAAATTTACCATGCATATGATCCTTCAAGGCCATCAAAGCAAACTAAGTAAACAATAATTTGAAAACCAAGGACATAACAAGAGACTAGGATGAGGGGGGAGTGCCAAGGTGCTTCTTGGTGTACTCCAATCATTGATCCAAGTGTTTCATGCGCCGATCTAAATTATCCATGGAGAGGAGGATGTCCTTTCTATGCTCATGTCGATCTAGGATAATCCAACCTAAAAGGAATTTCATGTGCCACTACAGGTCCACCATGTGCATATATTGATTGAAGTGCCCACAAGAGTGCCTAATGTCAAGCACCCAATCAACCAATTTTTCAAGTACCTCGGTACCAAGAGGAGGTGCCTCAAGGAGGTCCATTCCTGCTGAGCATGAACGAATTCTTCCTTAATGAGGGTTGATATAAGCTCCCAAAAATGAGTAGTTGTTTCCTCAAATCTGTGGTGAGTTTGTATGTTACCAAAATTAGCCCATTATTTGATATATTCTGCCCCTACAAATCCAGGCTTGCAAATGTGGCATGGTGGTTTGTTACACAGTATTTTGTTATGCCTCCTACACTTCCCTACGACATACCCTGAAGTGCCCAAAACATGATCATTATACAGTATACTCATCCATGTATACAATTCAGATCCCTCCTTTAACTTTGCTTGGAAAATATCTGGAGCTTTCCCTGAAGAAATAGATCTTAGAGGAGTCCTAACTCCCTCTCCCATTCCCAAATGGTTGATCTATGTCCATTTGCACCCCTATACTGAGCTTGTGATTAGAGGCTATTCATTAGACTTGGAGAAGGAGTGTTTGGAGAGTTTCATGGCTTGGACTTGGATTACCACTCAAGGAGATCCTTTCAACATCAAAGCTATGGTTGTAAGTTTCCCTTTATTCTTTAAATAATATACAACTGCTGGTTCATCTTCCAAAAATATATATGTTTATGTATGTATTAGCTTGGCATTCCTTGATCAGCAAAGTAGGTGATTATTGGATTTGCTATTGGTTTTGGCATACTTTGTTGTCTCTTGATCACTTGTGTAGGTACATAAGCACTGAAAGAATAAGGAACAAGTATGTGACACAAGCGGTTCAAGGATCTCAATAAAGGAAATTAGAATAGCATTAGAGCGAGGTAGGTCATCTCTCTCATTCTTATTTTCAATTATAATCTAGGAAGATGTCTAGTTGATTGTCACTTTAGTTGCTAGACCCACTTATTGGGCTAGAGGGATCATCTATGTCCACATAGAGGATTAACCTTGTCAACAAAATGTCGACTCCACTGGGGAGCCTATGACCCTTTCCGTCCCTTTCTTCACCTTTTCTTTTGACGAGTTTGATCAACGATTCATTTTTGGACTTCATTGCTTGTCTAGAGACAATGTCACTTTATAGTAGATCTCTGAAGGTTGTTAATTTGAATTGTTCTTGAATATTTTGAGTTTCCTTGATCATCGTGGGTTTGACCCTGACAGTCACGATGATATCGTGGGTTTTATAGTTATAGTAGCGATGATTGCTACTTTGCGATGATTGCAGAAAATTAAAAAATTTAGGGTTTTCTTTCTTATTTTTAATTCTATTTTACTTCTCCCAGTGATTTACTTGTGTGCTCTTCATTGACTCTATCATTATCTGATTTCAATTTTCTTTTAACTTGGTTTCAGTGTGTTTGAAGTTTGATTATCCTTTTAGGGTTCTAGGTCTTCTAGGTTAACCTTCGTCCACTGGTTGGTCTTCCCATCAGAGATCACATATCCATTGCCTGCGTTAAAGAGTCTTTGTGTGTTCAGACATACTTTGCAGATCAATTTTTGGTTCTTGTGCCTTAAGTTGTTTTCATTAGTGGATATTGTGCAAGTTACTTAAGCTTCATTTGACGAACAATAGCTTAAAAATCTATTGTCTTGTTGGAATCAAAAGGAAGTGTTTTCTTTGAAGTTTTTGTGTTTCAAAGTGAAAGTGAAAGTGTTATTATTTTCATAGTTTTCGAAGAATTTTGAGTTTCATTCAAATCATTCATGTGAAATAAATTTTCATATTTGTTGGGTTGCTTGCATTCTCTTTTACTTTGCACTAGATTATATTAGTTGCATTTTGAAAAAGAGAAAAAATCGTCATCATATGTTAAAGAAATTTTTCTTTAAGATTGTTTAGCATTGCATTTGCTTATCATATGAAAGATTAGATTTCATATTTTGCATTTAGTGTCTGGATATTTTCATGGGTACATTTTTACATTTGGTTTGGTGCACGATTTGAGTGATATTTTTCCCTACATAGATAGATTTCATCAAATTGAAGGATTTCATTTCATCGTATATTTTTCATTTTAGGAACACGCAACATCGTTAAGGACTTGAAATTGAAACATAATTATAGGATTAACTTTAAAATCTATCAATTAATTTAAGGAGTATTTGAAACATTAACGTTCATATCTAGTGGTCTAGGTTAGAGACGTGTTCCGACATCTTTAAAACTTAATAGTTATCGTTCGCTTCATCATTAGACAACACTAGCATGGACTTGTGCTCCCCGTACCATCGTGTATAGAAAGGGATACCCCCATAGGTTGCAAACCTTTATCCATAGGAAGCTGAGTTTGCCGCCTTGTAAATGTAATACACCGAACACAACATTCAAGGAGATTTCCTGCACGTATGTCAAGTCCTTGGTAAATTTATTTGTTGAGGTGTATATTGCAGTTCACAGTTACTTGGTACTCCTTTTACCTAGATTCACCTAAGCAGTCATTTGATCTTTTCTGACTCTTTAAATTTGAAAAGATCATCGAGAAACTTGTCCTTTCAAGCTCGTAAAAATATTGAAAGTGACTTGAGTCATCTTTTCACCCTTTTCTCAACTCTTAAAAGATGAAAAGGCAATGTTTTTGTTTCTAAAAAATAACTTCCCGTGATAAACATGTCAAACCCAAGCAATTGCTTCTTAGATCAATATTGAGTAATTCCATGTTAATTTCAAGATTGTTAAAGCCCTAAGCGAATTTTCCTTTCCTTTTTCTGTTGAGAGGAAGTCACTGTGGCTGAACCATTGAATCCATCTCATAGTTCCCCTTCATTGTCTGATACTAAAGGGTCCTCCCAAGGAGTTCATCCGGATCTTCCTCAGTTGCTTGAGGATCAAGGTTTTGAACTTGGAATTGTTCCGAGTATCCAACCTTGTCTTCTCATCTGCCTCCATCAGATTCCTAGTCACCTCAAGAATCTGATCCAAATTCCTCTAACAATTCTACTCATACCTTTGAGAGTCCGCAGACTCCTGAAATTCTACAGAGGCTTATTGTCTATTCATCGAATCCATTGTTCGATCTTGTTATGAAATCTCCTCTGTGCCCTTACAGTCCATATGATCGGCCTGGTATTCCTTTGGAGTTATCTCCTCGTACATCTTGAGTTCCTCATCACCACTTGTTTCCGTCTATGGAGTTAGAAGGTGAAATACCAATCTCTTCTCAGGGTCATTCGGAAGTTTCCGCTACCCATACTCCTCACGTGGATGATGAGCAAGGATATGAATTCCCTCCAGAAGGCTTTCCTTATTCAGGAAGAGTCTCATCTCTCTCCTATCCTAAAACTAGTGGACCCATGTTGCCACATGGTTATACCACTTTAGCTCAATTAGTCTCGAGTACTCCTAGTGCCTCATCAATGTATCAACCCCATCTGGTCTTCCAATGCTATGCCTACATCAGGTTCGTTCATTTCGAACACGACCTCTCGAACCACTGTACAAACAATAGTCACTTCAGTTCATGTTCAACATACCATTCCATCTCAACTTGTTTCATCATTTCAACTCTCTTTCGGTTCAACCGACTGTCTCAGGTCAAGTCTTGGTAAGTTCTTTTATCCCTCCATCGAGTGGACAAACTGTGCCACTTCCTGGGGGGCAAGATCTAAATATTCCTCTCATGTCAGGTGAAACCAATGTGAGTGGATTACAAATTCACATGGTTGGAATGAATCAACCTTTTTATGTCGTTATTCCTAACCCTGTTGGTCCTTCTGGGTCAGGTAACGTCCAATATCAACAGCCGTATATGGCTCAGGTCCCATTCCGACAGGCTTATGTCCCAAATGGTTCACAATCTTTGGTTAATCCGCCTTACATTCCTCAAGATGGACCATATGTTTAGCATGGTCAATCCATTATTCCTGGTGGATAGGGCTAGATCCAATTTGGGAACTATCAATACCCTCAGGGTATAACCCCAGGAACTATCCAGCTACCCTTGCAGCAACAAGGACAACCTTTGCAGTAACAAGGGCAATCTTTGCAAACAGAAGGGAAAGCATTGCAACAGCAAGGGAAACTGCTACAACAGCAAGGGAAACCTTTGCCACAGTCGTAGCAACCTTTGTAGCCGCAAACTCAGTTTGTTCAACAGTCCTCCCAACCTTTGTCCTCGCAAGACCAAACTTTGCAGCAACAAGGTCAACCTTTACAGCAGCAAAGTCCACCTTTGTAGCATCAAAGTCAGCCTTTGTAGCAACAAGGTTAGCCTTGGCAGCAACAAGCTTTATATGTGTATTATAAAGGTTAGCCTTTGCAAGGTCAGGGTCAGCCCCTGTAGTAGCAGGGTTAATCTCCTTACATTCAGGGTCAACAGGTTCAACAACCTTATAACCTGTACATCACGTACAATGCTTATTAGCAGCCTATGGCAGGGAAGTATCAAGCGTACCCTGGACTGAACCCACCTTACGGGAAAGGTAACCCTCAGTGGGGACAAAACAAGGTTCCATATGGACAAAATCCTCCATTGTGGGGGAAAAATCCTTACCAACAAGGATGGGCTCCGCAATTTGGGTCTCCTCAAAGGCCCTATATGTCGTTTAACACACAATTTCCTTTCTTGGCTACGTTGGAATTTCCTAATGTCTCAAGGCTCACAAATTATCCCATTCTTCATTCACCTTACTCACCTCCAATTTCGATGAAAATTCTAACCAATTGCCCCAAATTTGAGGGAAAAGAGGAGGATCCACAAGCCCACGTGATGACATATCACCTCTGGTGCTCTTCCAATTCATATGTCAATGATTATATCTGTCTTCGACTCTTTCAAAGAACTCTCATGGGTGTTGCTGCTAAGTGGTACATCGAATTGCCTCGAGGTACATATGGTGATTTCAACTCTCTCGCTATGGCTTTCCTCACTCATTTCCAATTGGCAGTTTGGTATGAAACTGACACTAATTTGCTTACATCCCCTAAGAAAGACACCGCGACCCACATTTCCAATCATATCCATGAATGGAGACGTTGATGTCACCTCATCAAGTTTGATATTGCTGATGAGTTGTTGACAGAATGGTTCACAAAATCATTTGTCATCGAAATTGCTAAGGATATAGCTATGGGTGGATGTGTTACTAAAGAGTAGTCTATCGCTCGTGCCCAGTATTTAGACTTGGTCTATTCACAATCTGGCACATTGTATGAGATGTTACCTGATGCTCCAAGACCATCATCATATATGACAACATCAAATTCTCAGGATACACCACCTGCTGACGGCGTGATTAGTTCTGTGTCTCATACTTCCACAAAAGCTTCTTCGAAGCAGAAATCTATCTCAAACACTGGTTCCAATAATCCCTCCAAAAATTTATCCAGTCTTGGTAAAACCTCTGACGTACATGTTGTCTAGTCTACCGTAGTAGATAAGACCTCTAAAGGTAAAAATAAGGGAAAAGTTAAGGCCAAAGTCGATGCCCCAAAATAGGACCCTCCTAAATCCTCTGTTGATGATGTTTCTAGAAGAAAGCCGAAATATCCTTGCCTCATCTGTGAGGAGGATCATTACACTAAGTATTGTCCCTGACGATCTGAAGTTAGTCACTTACTAAAAGGGACTCCGACTGTCTTAAGAGAACCCTTTCCATCACAGCAAACCCAGTTGGTAGACCAACCTCAGTCTTCTTCTTCCTCAGGTTCCCAAGTGTTCATGATGCAAGGTTCATCACCTATCTTGAACGCTACTCAAACTAAGGACCATAAAGCCATGTCTAAGCAGACGATGGAGAAAGAAGCCACTAATACTCCTTCTACTTCTACTCCATCCAGTTCTGGTCCGCTCCATACCGAGCATCTTAAAAGTGAGTCTGTCATCCAGCCACCTCCCAAAGGTGTTCTTCGGAAGTCATCTTTTAATCTGAATGTTAGAGCTGCACAACATTACAATATTGTTGAGGATTTAGCTCAGGCACCTTTGGAGATGTCTGCCTTGGAGGTTCTTCAATCCTATCCAATGCAACATAAGTCAATGTTGTTTGTTATAGGTGTTATCGATCCTTCTAATTCGATATTGATTACTTTTGATCTACAAAATCATGTGCTTCATCTTCCTTGTCAGATTGCATTTCTGATACAGGTCCTTATTAAAGGAAAGATGATTCATCGAACGGTTATTGATGAAGGTTCCTCTACCTGCATCATGTCAGTTTTTGTTGGAAATCCATTGGCTCTCCTTCTCTTAACCAGTCTACCTTGGAAGCCTTTGATGCTAGAGGTTCACGTCCATACGGTATTCTCACAAAATTTCTGATTACATTAGAAGGAAATACTATTGAATTAGAAGTAGAAGCTGTAGATGCCAATCTCAACTGCAACCTTCTTCTCAAGCGAAGCTGGAGTCACGCCATGTTTTGTGTGTTGTATTCTTTGTTCTGCGTACTTCGTTTTCCTCATGAAGGAAAAATTGTCATGGTTTATCAATTGTCCTTATTTTCTTCTGGTTCATCAAATGACAATGTTCCTTACGTGGGAAATACTTAGATTCCTTACGAGAGTGTGGGGCAGGTCTCTTCAAAGATTATGATTTAATGGGTACCTTTTCTCTCCCACCTCCGAATGTTCATTCGGTTAATATGATAGCAGACTCTATGGATCCTTGGATTATCCATACCGACGATCAAATTGACTCATTTGGCGATGTTTTTAAGTCCATTGGAGATAAATTATCAAGAAATTGTCTTAGCTTCAATGGCCACTTCAGAAAGTCATATTGTCTTCAGTATGAACCTAGACACTTACGTGCCATCTCCCTGGATGGGTTCTTGGGATTCTCTGGATCCTTTGAATGAGACATTCCCCATTGAAGAGAGTATCATTGAGGTCATGTATGTGGATGAAATTCCATGGAAAAGTATACATCATCGTTCTTCTTTTCTTCCTAGCCTTTATGAGATGCGTTCCTATCTTGAAGTGTCTTTTTCTTATTCTCCTACACCTCCACTTCAGACACCTGTCTTGGTGCATGAAGTCTTGTTGGAGGGTAACATGGGAAACATCACTACTACAATGCCTCTTGAAATTTCCATTAAACCGGGAATTGTTGAGAACATTCATATTGGGGTTTCCTATTCTCCATATGAGACCAGGATTTATACTCAGCGTTTTAAAGAATTCTGAGATATTTTCAATTGGTCATACAAGGAAATTTCTAGTATTGATCCAACCATAGTGGTGCATTAGATTCTGACTTATCTGGGTGCTAAGCCTGTTCGACAATGGCTTCACCCTGTGCACCCTTGAAAGGCTACGGCTATCAAAGCAGAAGTAGAGAAGCTTTTGAAAGTGAGTTTCATTTATCCTATTCCATTGACGGATTTGGTATCCAATATTGTCCCTGTTGGCAAAAATTAGGGCATGATATGTGTTTGTGTTTATTACCGTGATATCAATCTCGTATGTCCTAAGGACAATTATCCTACTCCCTTTATTGACCAAATCATCGACGAATGCGCTAGGAGTGATATTTTTTCGTTCATGGATGATTTTTCTGGCTATAGCCATATTAACATTTCACCTGTCAATCAGCATAAAACGACCTTTATCTGTCCCTGGGGTACTTTCGCTTACAAAACATTTCCTTTTGGTTTGAAGAATGCTGGCGCTACCTTCCAATGAGAAATTCCTTATGCATTTCACGACATTCGACACATTGTTCAGCCATACCTCGACAACTTAGTAGCTCATTCGTATAAACATTGTGACCATCCAAATCACTTAAGAGCCATCTTTTTATGATGTCAGCATTACAATATCAGTCTCAATCCACACAAGTGTGTGTTTTGAATTAAGTTTGGCTGGATATTAGGTTTTGTGGTGTCTTATGAAGGTATCAGGATTTATCCTTTAAAAGTTGAGGCCATAGTCAATTTACCCCCCCCCACCACATCATTATTGCAAATTTCAGAGCCTATAGGGAAAAGCTAATTTTCTTTGTTGATTTGTCCCTAATTACACCAAACTTGCCATGGGTTTTACTCTCTTACTCAAGAAGGGGATCCATTTTATTTGGGATGAAGTTGCCCATGCATCCTTCGATGCTTTAAAGAACGCACTGATTAGTGCTCCCTTACTACTTCCCCCCGATTATCATCGTGATTACTTCCAGTATTTGGCTGCAACTGATACCACTATTGCTATGGTGTTAGTTTGGGACGATGAAAATGGCAACAAGCATGTGATTTATTATTTGAGTCGGAATCTTCTTGATACTAAGTCCCGACATTCTCATTTCAAGAAGCTTGCCTTGGTGGCAGTGCATGTCGTTCAAAGATTTCGACACTATATCCTTTTAAGAAAAACCATCGTGATTTCTAATTGTAACCCCATGACATATATACTCACTCGTCAGTTACAGGGGGGGAAATACTCCAAACGGATCATGATCCTACAAGAGTTTGATTTGAAATTTACTGCTGCCAAATCAAAGAAATTGCGCGTTTTTGCTAAGTTAATATGTGCTCTTCCATCTTCAAGCACTCCAACTGATTTTACTGAACAGATACCTGACAAAACTTTGTTTCTGATCAATACTCTTGACACATGGTATGGAGACATTATTGTTTATCTCCAAACCCAAACTTTCTGATCTGAGTTGTCCCGATCCGACCGATGCCGCATTTGGCATCAATACCAACCCTATCGGATCCTCAGTGATACATTTTATGGGGTCGGTGTGGACTCTATTCTTCGCATATGTCTCACCCTTGAAGAGGCTGAGCAGGTCCTAAATGATTTCCACTATGTTTCATGTGGTGGTCATATGTCTAGATATGCCACTACTCAAAAAATCCTTTGTGTCGGTTATTTCTGGCCTTCTATCTTCAAATAATGCATTCTAGTTGTCCAAAAATGTCATCAATGCCAGATTTTCTAACGGAAGCAGCGCGCCCCACTCGCACACGTACATCCAGTAATTACCATTGGCCCATTTTCCAAATGGGGCATTGATTTCATGACATGTAACCCTCGCTCGTCTCGTGGGCATGGTTATATCATCGTCATCGTCGACTATTTTACGAAATGGGCTGAAGCGATGCCTACATATAATGTTGATAGTATTACTGCTGCTCAATTCCTTTTTAACCATGTCATAGCACGTTTTGGTGTCCCTCAATCTATCATGACTGACCATGGATCACATTTTCATCAGAAAATGATGGCAGAGCTAATTGCTCAGTTGGGCCTTCGACATGATAGCTCAACTCCTTATTATCCACAGGCCAATGGCTACGCTGAAGTAGTCAATAAAGTTTTGATTACTATGCTTCATCGTACTATTTTGAAGCACAAAAAGGATTGGCATTTAATGCTATTCTCAGCTTTTTGGGCTTATATAACTTCTGCTAAGACGGCCACTAGATTCACTCCATTCTAATTGGTGTACAGTTTAGAGGCAACTCTTCTAATCTAATGCAAAATCCCTTCGCTTAAGCTAGCTATTGAACTTCTTCTGAATACCTCGCCTAAAGAGGAGTGAATACTCTATCTTGAGAGACTTGAAGAGATTCGTCGCATTATTGCGATGGTCATTGAAGCTCAAAAGAAGCGATTCAAAGCTCATTTTGACCAAACCATTCCTCCTTGCACTTTTTTTGAAGGTGACTTGGTCCTTCTTTATGATCAAGCCAATGATAAATTGGGGGCAGGCAAGTTCGAACCCATGTGGCATGGGCCCCACATTGTCAAGTGTGTCTTATAGAAAGGTGCCTATGAGCTATGTGAGTATGAGGGAAATGTATTTTCACAGCCCCGTAATGGGTTGTATTTCAAAAAGTATTATACGTGAAATTCGTGTAATAACTTTTGTACATTAGTGTGTTAATTCATTAATGTGTGTTGTTTTATTTTCGGTGTGTTTGTTTGCTTTGTAGACATGTTTTTTTTCTGCTTACCCTGTGTTCCACTTGGTTTGCAGATGTCATCAAGCCATTACGTTGGTTTTGTTGATGGTGCTTGTCGTAGCACATGGAACCTCTCTTCCGCAGCATGGTTACTCTATGACCCTAATGGTGAGCTAATTAACTTACAAGGTATCTATCTTGGTTGAAAAACCAATAATATTGTTGAATATAGTACATTTATTGAACTCTTGTCAGAAGCAGTTGCTCTTGGCTTTAGGGATTTAGTTGTCAAGTTGGATACATAGCTCCTTGTGTTACAATTAAACAATCATTACTCAGTGAGAAATCCACAAATTTTGTGTATTTATCTACGTGTTAGATTGTTGGAAATAAATTTTGATTACATTACATATCAACATATTCCACGTAATTTAAATACATTAACCAATGCATTAGCAAATTTTGTTCTTGATAGACATTTTTTTTTTATAAAACTGAATCATGTTATGAACACATAAGTAGAAATAAAACAATATATATATATATATATATATATATATATATATATATATATATATATATATATATATATATGTGTATATATATGTATATATATATATATATATATATATATATATATATATATATACATATATATACACATATATATACATATATATACACATATATATATATATATATATATATATATATATATATATATATATATATATATATATATATATATATATATATATATATATCTGTATATATATGTGTATATATATATATATATGTATATATATATATATATATATATATATATATATATATATATATATATATATATATATACACATATATATACACATATATATATATATATATATATATATATATATATATATATATATATATAGTTATATATCACGTCTACCAGAGTGTTACATCAAAATGTCAAAAAATAAGGTGTTCTAAGACACTTGGCTTTCAAAGCCTACAAAATGTGTAAAAGACCTAGATAAACTATCAAACTGCACGATGCTCATGATAGCACGAGACCACTATTATCACTCGGCCTAGAAGTCGACGCATTCTTGCAGAGACTCCCACAGTGTGTCTCTCACAATGCAGTGGAACATCATCGATAGTGGCATAATCTGGAACCCCTCGAGTTATTGCCTCCATATTGCACTCCATCTCAGCTAAGGGGTCAACCCCTTCTTTGTAGTCCACACCCACTATCGGATGAGAAGCTCGCCTTGCTATTTGCGACATGCCTGGTGGTCTCTCTAGTCCCACATCTGCACATTTATCGTAATTTGAGTCTCAGTTTACATTTTCTAAAAAAATCATAAAACTTGAAAAAATCCAGAAAAAAAGTTTTTACCTACATCGGTCCACTATTCGCCTGGTGGCAGAGGTAGATCTGGATCCCTCCTGAAATCTATGCCAGCATAAGCATAGTCATCCACTACAAGTAGTTTGTGTTCTAGCCAAGCGAAGAACTATGGTGGATAATGCATATGTTGACCCATGCCTCCTCGATGCATGAGCTGGCTCCATCTCACGAGTCTCGGATCTCGAGGGGTAGGATCTGGTACCTCTGCCCACTAATACCAGAATAGGGGAACTCGCTCCAAAAATAAGGTCACCAGTATAGAGACGAACCTGAATTTCTTCAGGTGTCCATGCTTCCCCTTGGTCAATTGATGTTTCATGTTTGCCAAAAGGCCTCCACACCTATTGAAGACAGTGGGGGTCAAGCATGTGATAACATATTGGAACTAGGATTTTGAAGCCTCATGCAAGGCTTGCATGCTAGACACATGCCATAGTGGACAAAATCATTCTCAGAACAAGGTTGTTGGTGATTTTCGCAATCTTCACCTTACCTCCATTGGTTATTTTGGCACCAAGACAATACCTCTAGACTAAAACCCTCGTACTCTCCCCTCATTGGCGAGATCCAAAGAGTTGAACTTCTTCCCCTCATCAGGACAATCTCATGATGAAGTAGATATCCATCTCCTCCAGTTCTAGTTCCTGGTCTTTTATGATGAATATCTCTCTATCTACATCCTAGAGACTGATCAGATAGGGCAGCAAATCCATCTAAGCCCTTAACCCTATAGTCCTGAAAACATTTAGCAGCCCACAATCACTCAAAGCGTTTATGCATGCAGGATCTTGAGCTTCTTGATTATCATCGGCCTCATGGCCTCTTTCTTTCCACTCCAATATCATATTCTCCTACAAAACAACATTTAAACACTTATTAATGCCTTCTTCATGGATCAAAATCATCATTTTTTGCTTAAAAGAGAGTTTTATTTCTTTAAAAATCACCCTTGCCGCCATCGTGCCTATTTTTACAAATAGTGTGATGGCATCATGCGAGCCTTCAGGCTCCAGCGTGACCATCGCGGGTCCAATGACCATACCTGCAATGGTCGCCGACACCCTAAATTTTTAGAAATCCTCCTTTCTAGCATAAAAATAACCATTTAAAATGAAAAAAAATAATAATAAAATGCAAAAGCAAGGATGAGGCTCTTACCTATCGCAGACAGTTTGTGAAATGGTACCCTGGATCTCCCATAGTAGCCATTGGAAAATCAAGAGAATTAGGGCACAAAAGGCACTTTTAGAGCTCAGTGTGGTAAAATGGTAAAAAATGAAATTACTTTTACCTATTTAAAAGTTTTGAAAGTCATGTTGTCAATATTTTTCGTAATATTTTAATATTTTCTCTCGATATCAGTGATGGGTGTGTTTCTTGTGCAATTACAGGTGCCTTCAATGTGAACAGTGATCATTATTGACTAATTCTGGGAGTTTTATTTTATATTTTTTTCAGAATCATTAAACAAACGAACAAGGAACCCCCTAGAGGCATATTTTAGCTCTTTTTTGACTCTCGAAAACTGAAAATATTGTCGAGTACTTATTGTTTTGAACTCGTTAATGTAAATGAATCATCGTCACCTTAGCATAAGTTTACCCCTTTTTCGGGCTGAGATTGACTATTTACGAAAAAGGTGCACCTTGGTTGACATGGTCAAGAGGTTCCCTCTGATATTGTTTTCTACCTTTCCAGGTTCGAGGGACAAATTACAAAAAGGGACATGTTGGAGTTTTATTTTCCATTTCTTTTTCAAACTCTCTAAATGTGAAAAAGATACCGAGCTATTCTTACGTCGAGCTCGTTAAAACTTTGCGACGAAAGACTCATCACCATGATGAGACTGAGCTTCTCCTTCCTAGGACTCGTAAAACTTACTAGGGTGTATTCATTCGAAGAATGAACTTACATGACAAGCATATGCTACCCCCTTCAATATTTTGATAAAAATAATTGGGGTACTCGCTAGAAATAGTGGGAAAAATGAAGATGAGACATACTTTTTATAGGCAACATGTCGCTCTTGAACATGACACTCTTCTGCTCTCGTGTCGGGTTTGGGATATCCTAATTCAGTCACTTGTCCTCCTAGGTTTGGGTGATCCATTTTGCCTCTCATTTGACTATTCCACACTGTCATCATGAACATTATTCCTATGTTGAGTTAGATGCTGCCACACTCCAGAGTCGTGTTGTCAATATGTTCAAGAGAAGTCCAATCTATAGTTATTTACCTATACATTATTTGAGTCATTGCTACAGTCCTGAATATTATTCCACTTTATTCCTTGTTTTGTGTTGATGATGGGGGATTCATCATTTCCCTCCTTCGATGGGTCACTTCATGTAGACTCTAGCTCATTATCCAGGAATATCACTTAGGAACTCCCTTTCAGTACCTTAGAGCTGGCATGCCCTAATGGCCAGTTCTTCACGTCTGACTACAAGTCTTCATTATTGGCTTTTGATCAAGTGATTCTCTAAGTGTTCGACCTCATCTTCATTATCACATTCACAGATTGTACTATAGTACCTTTAGATCCATTGTCATTATTGGTTTTCTCTTGTACCTGTTAACGGTCCAGATCATTGGTCAGTAATCAGGTGGTTTTCTAGCATGTTTGACTTCAACACTTTTATTCACACGTTATGATTCGTACATTGATCGGGTCAGGATGGAGCGCAAGACCCTGAGTCTTGTTTGTTATGGCTCAGGCTGCATGGATTTATATGTCATTCATGATTGTACACATGTTTCTACTATATGGATGGCTGTGACCATACCATGAGACTTTATATTTATGAAGATCCTTGTTATCTAGATGGTTGTGCCCATACCATGGATCTTTTCATATAGTCTTTATCATCTGAATGGTTGCATCCATGTCATGGATTCATGTCTTGATCTCATATATGTATATGTATATGCATCCTTTGTTTCCAAGTCTCCTGACAGTGTGTGTCCTCGTCCTTGCCAAAAACTCGTAAATCATCTCAGCCATCACTCCTCATTCTGCCTTCATGCTTTAGGGGGCATCTGTTACATAGTATTTTGTCATGCCTCCTGCACTTCACTGTGAAATACCCTGAAGTGCTCGAAACATGATCATTATATACTATACTCACTGATGTATACAGTTCATATCCCTCCAAATTTTCTTGGAAAATCTTTGGAGCTTTCCTTGAAGAAATAGCTCTTAAAACCCTAAATTGAGGGTCATCTCCCTTATGAAGCTCAAAACCACGATGATTACCTATTGCATCATGTTAAGCCAGCAATGGAATCGCTCTGTTCTCTTTCATACCCGCGATGGTCTCAAAAAGGAATTTTTCCCAAAGAGGATGAGAAGCTTCGTGATCTAGAAGCTTCTAGAGCGGTGAGATGGAGGTGGTTTCGCATAGATGAGGTCGAATCCTCCTAATTTGACCTCTTAGTCTCATCCCTATGAGCTACCTCCTTGATAGGTGGGCCTAATTATATCTTTGGAGGAGTCCTAACTCCCTCTCCCAACCTATAAATTCCTCCTCTCCCATTCCCAAATGGTTGATCTATGTCCATTTGCACCCCTATGTTGAGCTTGTACTTAGAGGTTATTCATTAGACTTGGAGAAGGAGTGTTTGGAGATTTTATTGGCTTGGACTTGGATTACCACTCAAGGAGATCCTTTCAATTCAAGGCTATGGTTGTAAGCTTCACTTTATTCTTTAAATAATATACAACTGCTGGATCATCTTCCCAAAATATATATGTTTAGGTATGTATTAGCTTGGCATTCCTTAATCAGCTAAGTAGGTTATTATTGGATTTGATATTGGTTTTGGCATGCTTTGTTGTCTCTTGATCACTTGTGTGGGTACATAAGCGCTGAAAGAAGCAGGAACAAATCCATGACACAAGCGGTTCGAGGATCTCAATAAAGGAAATTAGAATAGCATCAAAGCAAGGTAGGTCATCTCTCTCATTATACTTTTCAATTATAATCTAGGAAGATGTCTAGTTGATTGTCACTTCAGTTTCTAGACCCACTCATTGGGCTATACGGATCTTCTTTATCCGCAAAGAGGATTAAACTTGTCAACAAGTTGCATAGGGATGGGAAAATTCCAAGGAAAATATGGGAGTGTGTCATGAAAGAGAAAAGGTGTATATCGGAAAGGGCCAAGAAAGAGGGATGGAGCCATGTACGTGTCCCAAATAGAGGAATGTGGTCAGAAACAACTTGAAGAGGCTAAGGGGGTTCTAGGAAAGTGTTGATGATGTTGGACTCACCAACATGTTAGGGGATCTCCCCAGTAAGAAGTCCCTACTAGACCTCAGGCCATTTGGAGTTGGATTCCCAACAGTGGGTAGTACAATAATGGCTTGACTATGATACTGCGAAGAAGTAAGCAGGATATCTTTGTTGGAAGCAAGGGTGTGACCTTAAAGCAATTTAAGAGAGATTCATGGGGGTTCTATCACATGGATGGAAAATGAAGTGTGTCCTTTAGAATCCTGTAAGATTATGCATCTTGAAAGGAACACACGAGATGAATGACATCACGGGCTGGAAGCGGAGTAGTGAAAAATCCAAGGTGATGGGTTAAACCATCAACACGCTTCAAAAAGATTCATACAATCATATATGAAATAGTTCATACACAAATGTGTAAGTTAAAACAACATAAATTTCTAAAGTAGCCAGAATAGTCGAACTACAATAACAACATATGCATGAAATGTGTTGGCGGTGTTATATTATAAAGTGAAAGCTCCATCCATACATACACCATGACAACCACTAGCCCCAGTAGTGGAAAATTACAGTTAACATTGCCTGCTCCTCCAAAGAGATGTACTCGCTCTGCACTATGGAGAAGCCAAGGCTCATAGCAATACTCTCCAGCTCTCTCTAAGCAATGCCTATCAAAAGCTTGGCTCCAAAAATCTTGTACTATGAGTTATGATGTTCTATATATAGCAATAGGTGGGGTGACCCTTGACATTCCCCTTTGACTCTTGGACTACCCTCATGAATCTGGAACTTCATTACGTATAAATCTTTACATTACATATGATTGTTTGCATTCCACTAATGACACTTGGAATTTCACTTTATATTGCATTTGATTACAAGAGTTACGACTCACAATAATGAGGTGTTTGAGACAACTCATAACACAAATTGACATGACACTATTGACATCTACTGGCTGACTGTGGTGTCTTTGTCAAGTTGTTGTGTTGTTAACTGATGGATGTGTCTTTAGATGTGCTTTGCATTCAGCTCCGCATAGCTTGGTTTTGCGGGGTCTTCATTGGTCTTTGTCTTTGCAAGATGGTTCCATGCATGTGTTTCTTTCACCTACCACTTGATGTGCTTCGTTCATTTGTTCAATTGCAAGAAAGTCTTCTAGAATGCACTCCTTCTTCACCTCGTACATTGTTGTGCCATGTTCCATCAATGTACCTGTTCCTACCATCACTCATGAAGATAAGACATCAAATCCAAAACCTCCTAGTCTAGCATGATGTATTGTTCTGATGCTCCAGGTGACAAGGAGGGAGGACAACTCACTGAGATAGTGCAAAGCATAGCTCAGGCCGGGATGAGGTATTCTTAGGAGGCAACCTACACTGTCGGGAAAAACTGCACAGAGATCACTGGGAGGAAAAATTGTGAAGTGAAAGTCACTAGTTTCAGCTACAAGATGGGACCCTAAGGGGAGCAACTTCTGAGTAGTTTCCATAGGGAAGACAAGACGGGGCTACAGAGGACTGTTGGGTAGTTTTGCATAGTTTCCATAAGGAAGACAGAGAAGGGTTGCAAAGGGACCTGTCGGGCAGATCTGTGTAGTTTTTAGGAGCATTGCATAACAACGTTGTAAGGGGGAAATGCTAGACATGACTACACAGTTTTCTAGGACAATGCAAAACAAGCAACAAGGGGACTGCTATGTCTACGCAATTTTAGAGGTAGTGTAGAGTAAGGCAGTAAGAGTCAGTTGGGAAGTTTTCTGCAATTTCAGATAATAGTGTAGGATAGGGTAGCAGATGACCAGTTGGGCATGTTTGCACAGTTTTGGGGAATAATGTAGACCCAAGTATTAGAGCAGTGCAGGCTTCCAGCAGGAAAGAGGGAGGCTTGATGACTATGCTTGAGAAATGAGCAGTTCAGTTTGGTTAGGGAGGAAATTTCTGCGCAGTTCTAGGAAGGAAGACAACTACTCATTTTTGGATTGCGTAGTGCAGCTGGCCCAGGGAACGGCCTCAGGCACTGTGTAGTTCCAAAAATCATAGTAGCACCATTATGGGCTACAATTGCATAGGGTAGCTTAGTCGGGGTCCAGGGAAGTGAAGTTTTTTCATCGAAATATTTTTAGGAAAATGGCTAAGTGTGAGAGGCAATTGAACTTGTGATGACTTCGACATTGTAATCACATAGCATATTTCGACAACATGATGACACTAACCACCAAGACAACATAGCAAAGCATGACCCTCTGTGGGACAGTCTATAGGTGAAAGTGATAATTGTGACACTTGGGATAGACCTTCGAATGATCGTGACAACACTTGCGTGACAGTTCTTACGAATTTATGTGTGAGTGTGACGAGTGTTCACATAGCTAAGACAAGCCAAACATGCAAAGAAAAACCTTCGAAATCACCAGAACCAGATAGCAAGCATGGCATAACAATCAACATGCCAAAGAGGACAGTTGCTCCAACAAGCGAAAGGGAGCAAGACCTATAAAGGAAACACACGAAATGACTTTCATTGCTTGCAAAAATGCATGTCATTGGAGACAAAATGATATGATGATGATCAACAGTACCTCAAGCTACACTAAGAGATGTACTTCAAAAACATTTACTTTACTTACCATACTTACCCTCCAAATGGTTATGCATCCGCCAGAGTTTTCATGCGGACCCAATCTCTTGTCATAACTCAATTCCTTGGTATTTCTCCTCAACTCCTTGAGAGTCATCTGGCATGTCATCTTTCTTATGGTCACTGAGAGATAGATCTGCACAGTTTCAACGGACAATGACTGCTATCGAGATGAGGCCTTGGGAGGCCCATCTACGTAGTTTCTTAATTCAAGGAATATTGGATTTCTAGGAAAACATTGTGCAGTTTTGAGATGCAAGACACTGCAGCGGGATGAGGCCCTGGGAGTCCCATCTACGCAGTTTCTAAATGCAAGGAAAACTAGGCAGCTGAGGGACAATATTGCATAGTTTCTGAGGACAGTGGGTCCTAGATGGGGAAGGACACTAGAGGAAACCACTGCGCAATTTTGGATGCCAAGGGAGGTTGGGGTCTCTGTGCATTGTGTAGTTCCAGTAGGCAAGGGAAAAATCTTGAGTGTTGCAGAAGCGAAGTGTACACTTCCAAAAATCTGGATGAGGCTAGTTTACTCGGGAAACTAGCTAAGTGTGAGATCAGTTAAATTGATGTAAGTAGTGATAGAACTTGACTATGATCACACACTTGACCACTTAGTGATACAACATAGACCATCCATAACATATAATACATACTCTACTTGATGCAAGAACCTTCATGACAAAAGTGGGTGAAGTGAGTGTGAAACATGTCTATGTAATGAGAACAATCATACACACAATAATTCCCCTTGAAGTAGAAAAAAATTCCTTTGCATAACAAACAATAATCCCTATGCCCAAATATGACACATGCTGCATAAAGATGAGAAAAAGAACAACTATTAAGATCAAGGAGGGGAGCACGAGATCATCATCTTACCATTAATTGACCAAGAAACGATCGATCATATGATCCACGGTAGGCTCTAAAATTTACATGCGAGAAAACATTTTGGAGGGTGGTTGTAGCCGCTACAACATTGGTGACACACTAGTAGAACTCCAACTCTCTGTATGGACCTTGTCTCGTGAAAGGCGAGTCTAACCCTTCCGAAATTATTGTTCGATTCTTTGATTGTTATGGCTTCCTCACCAGCTTAAGTGAAAGTCCTACCATTCTCTTGATCGGTTAGCAAGCATACCAAGCCAAGTCAACTGAGTTGTTCGATTGGGGATGAAGGGTGTATTGATGCGCAAGTAATATAACTATCAGAGTTTTAGTTTCATCTCTGGTATTTCTTTGTTTCCAATAGGCCTGGACAGTACCCCGGCAGAGTCACACAGGAACACAAGCATTGCTCCACTACTAGTGAGCTTGGACAGTACCCCAACAGAGTTACTTGCATCACCTCTCTACGCATGAAGCCTTTCTCTTCTTTCTCCTTATTCATTTTACATTTTTTCATTTTTTTCATTTCCAAAGAACTGTGTATAGGCACTTATTTATTTTTCATGAGGAGGAAAAGGGGTCCCGACTTATTGAGAGTAGAAGAGGTTGTCCCTTTAGATAAGTATGTTATATATACCTCTGACATAATTGTTAAGGTTTTCCCCCTCACCTTACTCTACTTGACTGAGCTGACAAGGGTTAACCCAAAAGAACTGATTAGAGTAGGTGGTACTAGTTAACAGTGCAAGCATTGTGTTTTCACCAAGACTCACTCTAAACAAAATGCATTTTCCATCAGGGTATCATTGACGGATGATAACAAGCCCTTCATAAAGAAAGAGGACAGAATATAACCAAATGTTGATAGTTGTACAATTTCTCTTATATTTGTCTGTCTTGTCTCAAGATCCAAACATGGTTTCATGTAAAACTAACCTACGGGTGCGAACAAGCAAACAAACCAGAAAGAAAAGGGAAAAAGTAAAGCGAAAGAAAAACAAGCACACAAAGCAAAACATGCAAGCAAAGAAAATGAAGAAAGCAAACGCTACTCCTACTCCTACACTAAACAATAAATGGGCCTGATCATATCAAGTGATATTTCCAATGCAGTCACAGGTGCATTGGTTGGCCCATGCTGGTGAAGGCATGGTTAACAAGAAAGATAAGCATGTAAATCAGCAAACAAAAAAGATAAGACAGTAAAGACCAACACGCTCAGAGTTTGAAAGAGTCCACAGAAAAGAAAAGAGTAAATGGACAATATAAACATTATGCAAATGTACCATGGTGTTGCAACACGTTGTGCACAGACGATAAGCACGTACACTCTTTTAACCTTGACTGACGAGAAAACATGAAGAGAGAAGAAAACTTACATTTCACAAGAGTGCTTGTTATGTATGACACCTCCAATGCATGAGCAATGGGATCACATGATTCTAGTGGAGGGAATGAAATTTGTGAACTATATTGATCTTTAATTTGAACATGAGAGTGATGAGGAGCCTGGAGTGTTTCAACAGATTTATGATCAGAAGTGGAGCTTACCTCAGGACGGCGAGGGCCTGACAAAACCATCAGCACAGGATAAAGTGCCTCGACAATTTGAGGCATTTTCACTTCATCAGCAGATAGATCATCAAATACTAGTGGCTTAGAAAGATCAATAATGAGTGAGTTAGCATCATGATAAAATGGTCCGAGTAAAGAGATCACAAAAACCACGATCAGATAATTTGAGATGTTCACTGACATCCTCATGATTTGACGAATCATACAAAGGGGTTGATGAGAAACAAGGGTGTTCACCCTCTGCATTTCCAGAAATGATAGATGAAAGGTTGAATAGATTTTCAGAGAAATATGTGTCCTCTCCACAATGTAATGGCAGAATGAAATTCGGTGTGTCATGTGAATGATCGGAAGTAGAAACATATGGCGGTTAGTTTTCACAAGGAAAATCTAAAGTGGTAGAATCACAAGAGATGTCACGATAGAGCGGAGGAGGCACAGATAGAATGAGGTCATCCTTCACCGCGGGTTCTTTTTTAGATTCCCACACACACTCATCATGAATGACAACACAGGTTGGTTGCACAACATCAACTCCGTTGAGAAATTGATCCTCGTGAACATAAGATATGGAGTCTCAAACAGGAGAAAACAACATAGTACAATCTAGAGGACCAAGGGAACCAAAAGACGAAGGTTGAGACAACAAGTTCACGTGACAACCATAAGGCTTGCAAGCCAAGTCTGTGTAGATATCCAGAGCAGGTGGGGTGGGAGGATGTGACAGTTCAACATATGGGTGTGCACCTTCTCCCACCTTGCACTATGGAGTCAGAGCTATTTGATGAGAAGATGAGAGACATTCTCTTGTGACAGTGACCCTGTCCATCTTGGATTTGGAAACTCTAACAGCAAGGTGTGCTGGGAGGGGTTCAAAGGATTCTAAAATTTGGAGATTTTTGGATATGTGAAGAATCTACTGAAATATTCAAATGATAAATTCCCAATCAATTTAATCTTCAGGAAATCAAAATGAAAGATTACAAAAATGTGTGTGGAATTTCCTAACGGATTCATCAGGTGATTTCGTAATTTCAAAATTTCTTTATTGAGTGCTTTACAGTCAAATTGATGGAAAGCATGATCCAACTCTATAACCAAATGATTATGAGAGTGAATAGATTGATCATGCAGTGTGATACACCATTGCAATGGGTTCCCTCGATGCGTGAATGCGAACGGCGAGCAGGTCATGTAATCCTCATAGATTCCATACATGTAATAGAGACTTGCAAAGACAACTCTGTGTCTATGCTAGGATGTTCCGCATTCACCTTCGTATGTGTTTTGTGACAAGTCATTTTAGAGATTCTCTAAGATTTCAAACTCATTTCCATAAGACATACATCTCGGAGGATAAATTGTATAGTTAGTCATGATAGATGTGTAGATATTCAAAACAGACTTCGAGGACTCAGCTTGTCATTTGGCCCTCCTTCTAGCACCAAAAATGTTGACAGTGCTGGACCCACCGACATGTTAGAGGATCTCCCCAATAAGAAGTCCCAACTAGACCTCAAACCATTTGGCGTAGGAGTCCCAGTAGTGGGTAGTACAGTATTCCCTTGACTATGATAGCGTGCAGCGGTAAGAAGGATATCTTTGTCAGAAGCAAGAGTGTGACCTTGCAGCAAGTCAAGAGAGATGCATGGGGGTTCTATCACACAGAGGGAAAAGGAAGTGAGTCCTTTAGAAGCCTATAATAGTGCGCAGCCTAAAAGGAACAAACAAGCTGAATGACATCATGGGTTGGAAGCGGGGTAGTCCACAATCCAAGGTGATGGGTTAAACCAACAATACGCTTCAACAAGATTCATGTAATCATATACGAAATAGTTTGTACACAAATTCGTAAGCTAAAACAACATACATTGTTGATCTGAAATGGAGAATATTAGTAATGCTATGCTAATTCCCCATTTAGATTAAAACCCAAGATGCTTATCATTTCCTTAAGGATTCAATATTTTTTCTTAATCAACTGATTCCCATGAGAGTTTCTTATGTAAATGTTAGAAACAATTTAACATAAAACATATGCTGAAAAACAGCAATATAACATCAAACAACATCCAAATACAACACATAACAAGCACATGATAAAGGAGTTCACCCCTCCTAGGCTACGTCTCTTTAGTCCAACTTCTAATGGCTTGGGCCTCTCTATTATGCTCAAATTACAACAAAAGTGTGTTTACAATGCTCAAATGCCTCTAAAGCCTGTCTCGATGAATTCAAAATACCCAAAAATGGCAATGTAGCCTCTTTTTGCATCCAATTTGGATAAGAATTGAAGAAGTTATGACTTCTCCCAGTTCTTCCACTATTTGTTCCACAAAATTCTCTAAAATAGACCAAAACCCCATTTCCGCTCCAAAATCTACAAATGAAGTGAGAAATTCGCCCCATGACGAGCTATATCTTGTCGACCATATCGCAAACCGAAATCGGCAAGTGTTGTGGGCTTTTATGGAACAAAATACATTATGATTGCAATATTGCAAACCATTTGGGGGTAATTAACTAGAACATATAAAATCCCGCATCCGGAACCCATCGCTCATCACAATCGGTGAATTCCAACGTCCAAAGGTTTTGTTAATCACAAGAACACTACGATTGTGGTATTGCAGACCCGCCAGGGTATTAAACTGTGTCATATAAAATTCCCATGTCTAGGATCATATCGCTCATTGCAATCGGCAATTAGCTGTGGGCTTTTAACACAGAAAAACATTATGATGCGATATCGTGGACCCGAGAGGTCATTAAACTATAACATAATAAAGTATCACATTCATGAAATCATCACAATTGGAACTTTATCAATGGTAAAAAATAACAGCGGGGTTTTGGGTGCAATATGTGATTATCGCAAATCGCAACCCAACCTGATGGGGTTCGATTCTTGTCCTACATCCTTTGTTTTTACCCGATATGAAATATGCGGACCCAGTGGAAACCTGTCACTTGGCACTTCCCCATTCTCTAGGACCCTTGCCATGTCATCCAATCTTGCCACATATACAAATCAAACTTTAACTTTGACTTGCTTTAATTTCTGCATACGAACTCAGATTTGAGTGTCATTCACATCATTGGATTCAGAATGACAAGCTCTTCAATCTGAAGTTGAGTTTGAGAAGATTCCGACACTTTGATTTTTTTAGCATAATTTTGAGCACCCGATCACTCCTCCCCACTAGAATCCTTTTGGACCCCAAAAGATTTATATTCATTTATTTAACAGATGAGTGGTATTGTTCCCTCACCTTCCCCACTTCAATCCATTTGGCCTTTGATGGATTTGTACCTTTTGAGACCCACCTAAAGATAATCAATACTTCCCCTTTAGTTGTCCTTGTCCTTCTGTCAAGTATACTGTCTTGCTGAAGCACATCAAGGAATTCTGGAGAAAAATATTCAAAAGATGGAATTTGAACATTCTCTCCTTGATCTTCAATCCAAGGAGGTTCATACAATCTCAAATTTTCAACATTAAGAATGGAATAGATTTTCATATATGAAGTCAAATCAAGAATGAAAGCATTATTACCAATCTTTTCCAGAATTTTAAATGGGCCATAACGAATTGGTTTCATCTTTTTACCTTCACCTTGAAGCCTTTCCTTGCTAATGTATAGCCAAACTTCATCACCTACTTGAAATTGATGTTCCACACGATTCTTATCACGTCTTACCTTATACTTTCCTTGACTCTTTTCTATTTGTTCTTGAACTGTTTGGTGAATCAACTGAATTTGCTCAATGAATTTCTTTGCTATGTCTATGTCACTATGTCCATCTACAGCTACATCTTTCTCAAAGATGAAATCCAAAGGCAATTTAGGAAAATAACCAAGACATGCCTCAAAAGGCAAAGTTAGAGTAGAAGAGTGTTTTTCTCGGTTGTAAGCATGTTGAATATAATGCAACTGTTCATCCCACAACTTAGGATGTTTGTTGCAATATCCTCTTAGAAAATGAATAATTGTCTTGTTAACCACTTCAGTTTGACCATCTATTTGCGGATGAAAGGTTGTACTTTTCTTCAACTTGGTGTCCATCAAGTTCCATAAACTTGACCAAAAATTCCCAACAAATCGAGAATCACGATCACTTACAATAGAAGTAGGCAATCCAAAATGAACCCATACATTTTGAAAGAAAAGTTGAGTTGTTTGTTCAGCTGTAATTTTCTTTTTACAAGGCATTAATATGCACATCTTGTTGAACCTATCCACAACTACATACAAATAATCATGACCTTTCCTTGATAAAGGAAGACCTCCTACAAAATCCATAGAAACACTTTCCCATGGTCGTGAAGGCACTGGAAGTGGTGTGTACAATCCTAGTTTCCTATTACTAGGCTTACTGACTGCACACAATGAACAACCTATGATAAAACATGACACACTTTAGAGCATACGAGGCCAATAAAAATACCTTTGGAAATTTTCCACTATTTTACTTACACCAAAATTTCCAACAATAAGAGAAGTGTGTGCTTCCCTTGTGACATTTACTCTCTCCCTATGGAACACAAAGTTTTCCCAAATGATACAACAGATTATCATGAACATGGTAGTCTAATTCCTCAACTTGGTGGCCTTGACTCAAGTTTAAATATACCTCTTGAAAGTCAACATCATGTGCATATTGCTCAACATAACTTTCAGGCAAAACATAATGATTCTTGAGTAAAATGGTTGCATTAACAATCGATCTAGAAAGCATATCAGCAACTCTATTATAAATACCTTTCTTGTAACTGATTACCAAGTGGAATTGTTGTAAAAATCCCATCCAACAAAAGTGCCTTGATTTCTGCAATTTTGTTTGAGATTGAAGATATTGCAAAGGTTGATGATCAGTGTGAATAATGGTTTCTTTTCCCATCAAGTAATACTTCCATTTATTCACACTTTGCACCAATGCATAAAGCTCTTTATCATACGTAGGATAATTAATAACAACACCATTAAAATTTTCAGAATGAAATGAAATGGGCTTACCATGCTATAAAAGAACTGCACCCATGGCATAGTCACTTGCATCAGTTTGTATTTAAAATGATTGTTCCAAATCTGGCAATGCTAAAACTGGGGCTGAACTTATCTTTTGTTTCAAGGCATCGAATGTTTTTTGTTGTTTGCCTCCCCACTGGAAGACAACCTTCATATTTGTCAAAGCATGTAGTGGATCTGCTATGGAGGATAAATTAGCAATTAATTTCCTCTAGTACTGCATTGTTCCTATAAAATTCCTTACTTCTATGACTGATTTTGGTATTGGCCAATTCACAATGACTGAAACTTTAGAGGGTTCAATCTTCTGCTCACCTCCTCCAACTATGTGGCCCAAATACATTAAGGAAGGTTTCCATAATTCAAATTTAGACATCTTTAGAAATAATTGTTCTTTTCTCATGATATCCAAAACTTTCCTCACATGCTTGACATGCTCTTCTCTTGATTTGTTGAATATCAAAATATCATCTAAATAGACAATTACAAACTCATCAAGAAATGATCTTAAAACATCATTCATAACTCTCATGAAGGTAGCTGGAGCATTGTAAAGACCGAAAGGTATAACCAGCCACTCAAACAATTCTTCTTTGGTTTTAAAAGTAGTCTTCCAAATATTCTCCTCAGCTATTCTTACTTGATGATATCCACTTCTCAAGTCTAATTTAGTGAAATATTTTGCATTTTTCAACTGATCTAGAAAATCATCTATTCTAGGTAATGGGTATCGATTCTTTATTGTAATCTTATTCAAAGCTCGATAATATACACGCATGTGCCAGGTTCCATCTTTCTTGGGTACCAATACAATTGGTGAACCACATGGCGAATTCGAGGGATGAATTACACCTTTATCTAATAATTCCTGGACTGTTTCTTAATTTCTAAACTTTCCAGAATTGACATTCAATACATACCTATGTTTGGAGTGGGAAGTCTTGTTGTAGCTGAATTTCATGCAAAATTCCTCTCTTTGGTGGCAATCCTTTTGGTTCTTGAAACATGTCTCCATATTGATTGACCACATCAACCAATTCAAATTTCAACTTCATATCACAGCCTACAAAGGATTCTTGCTCTGTGTCATTCCTCTGCTTGATCATAAGGAGCACGAGACTCTTGTTGGAATTGACCAGTCGCTTCTTTTGCCCTACGCTTGCTAAAGGCGGATTAAGTTTTTGGCGATGGGATCTCACAATATACTCCACTCCGTCTATGAAAAAATGATATTTTTTCTCAAATCGGTGGAAAACAGCTTTCCTATCATACAGATATGGGCTTCCCAACACAATCCCAAAAATATCCAATGGGACAGTGTCTAATTCGACTTCATCAATGCAATCGGCAGTGATTACAAAACTGAAAACGCATTTCCCGTGTGACCTGCAAATTGGAATCCTTGGTTATCCAACCCAAGAAATACGGTTTATGACGAGGCACAATTTCCATATTCAACTTCTTAACCAAGTATGTAGACATTAAATTTTCCTTGGATCCACTTCAAACAACGTATCAATTTTGGTGGGTATGGAAATAAATCGGATATGGAACAACTCTATTATGTTTTCCCCATTTGAAATGTTATTGGAGTTATTTGTTGTGCTGGTGCTTTCCACAGCTTCCTCTTTTCTTATCTTTTCCACAGCTTTCCCTTTAGTGACTGTGGCTGCAATATTCATTTCATCACTTGAGTCATAACCCAAATCTTGTTGTGTAGCAACGTTTATCCTCTGTTTCCCTTTATTGTTAGATTTCTTCGGTCTTAATTCAAGATGAAGCTTCTAGCAATGCGCTTCATCATGACCCTCTTTGGAACAATTCTTGCACACGTGTTTCTCCCCTTCTTTCTTAATAGAAGCATTTTTCTTCTTCTTTCCTTTTAATTTCTTCCCTTTTTCACCACTCTAGAATGGCTTCTTCATACCTTCTTCTTGCACATTTTTCCCTCTTGCTTCGAGGTGTGTAGCTTGAACACAAACCTCATCAATATTCATGGGACTAAACATAAGAATGGTATGTCGAAGATAGCTATGCAACCCTCCTATGTATTTTAGCAAAGTATCTTGTGAATGTAAGTCTACTCCTAGCATAGAGCTCTTTTCCTAAAATATTGAGTATGCTCTTGCACATTTTGACCTTTTAACTATCTAATTTTTTTCCAATTCATGACAGATTTTTGCATATGAATTAAAGGGTAGAACTGTCTTTTTATAGCAACAATGAAATCATCCAAGTAGTAGAGATCTTACCATGTTTTTTGATCTCGTCTTGAGTCCTTGATTCCCACCGTACAAGTGTTGTACCCTCCATTCTCAATGAAGCCAGCTAAATTTTGATATCATCCTCTTGAAGGTTCTGAATTCTATAAGACACCTCCAACTGACGTATCCAGATATCCAGCTTCTCTCCATTAACTTCACCATTGTACATAGGCAACTCGAATTTAACATCAAGCTTTAGAAAAGGTGATTTACCAATCCCTTTTGAAGAATGATGATGAGTATGAGTAGTGGTGGTATTAGTGGAAGAGTGTGAAGATGCTTTCGAAGAAGATGGTGGAGATGGTGGAGGTTTGCCTCCATTCCCATTACCTCCTTTTCCATTACCTCCTCCTGAAGAGCCTTCTCCATTGGGAGGATTGGAACTTTCTCCTTACAATCTGTTATTCCTCTCTTCATAGAGGGCCTTAACCATCTATTTCATATCAAAGAAAGCATTTCTAAAGGTCTTCTCATCTTATGTCATGTAAAAAGGTTCTCCTCCATGAGACATTATCTTAGGAGTCTCAATTGCAACTTGAGGTTGTACTGGTGTTGGAATCTCAACTGCAACTTCTGCAACTTGAGGATGTACTCGTGTAGAATACTTTGGCAACCTTTCTCTTCTTCCACCTGACCCAACTTCACGGCTTTCAACCAGCTTTCCTTCACCTCGTTTGAGCTTTAACCTTGTAAGCATGACATAAACTTGCAAACAATTAAATCGTTATTTCACAAAGAAAATCTAGTAAGTAAAAACCAGTGCTTTGATACCAACTTGATCTCAAATGGAGCAAATTAGTAATTATGTGCTAATTCCCCATTCAGATTAACACCCAAGATGCTTATCAATTTCTTATCAGTTTCTTAAGGATTCGATATTTTTGCTTAATCAATTGATTCCCATGAGAGTTTCTTATGCAAATGTTAGAAACAATTTAACATAAAACATATGCTGAACAGTGGCAATATAACAGCAAAGAACATCCAAATACAACACAAAGAAAGCACATGATAAAGGAGTTCACCCCTTAAGCTACATCTCCTTGGTCCAACTTCCAATGGCTTGGGCCTCTCTATTATGCTTTAATTACAACAAAAGTGTCTTTACAATGCTCAAATGCCTATGAACCCTGTCTCAATGAGTTCAGAATACTCAAAATTGGATAAGATCTAAAGAAGTTATGACTTCTCCCAGTTCTTCCACTATTTGTTCCACAAAATTCTCTAAAACCAACCAAAACCCCATTTCCCCTCCAAAAACTGGTAACAGAGCGAGAAATTCTCTGCACAACAGGCTATATCTTGTCAGCCATATTGCAAATCGCAATCAGCAAGTGTTGCGGGCTCTTATCGAATGACAAAAAAATTGTGATTGCGATATTGTAGACCTGTCAGTGATAATTAATTGCAACATATAAAATCATGCTTCCTGAACCCATCGCTCATCACAATTAGCGAATTTCAGCAACCAAAGGTTTTTTTAATCACGGGAACACTGTGATTGTGGTATTGCGGACCTGCTGGGGTATTAAATTGTGTCATATAAAATTCTCGTGTCAAGGGTCTTATCACTCATCGCAATCCGAAATCGGCTGTGGAATCTTAATATAGAAAAATGTTGTGATGTGATATCACGAACCCACTAGGTCATTAAACTATAACACAATAAAGTATCGTGTTCGGGCAATCATCACAATCGGAACTTTATCAGTGGTAACAAATAACCTTAGGGTTTTGGGTACGATATGAGATTATCTCAATTCACAACCCAACATGTCGGGGGTCAATTCATGTCCTGCATCCTTTGTTTTCCTCCAATATGCGATATGCGGGACCCAACGGAAACCTGCCACTTGAATCTTCCCCATTCGTTGGGACCCTTTCCATGTCATCCAATCCTGCCACATAAACAAGTGAAACTTGAACTTTGACTTGCTCTAACTTTTGCATATGAACTCAGATTTGAGTGTCATTTGCACCGTTGGATTTAGAATGATGAGATCTTCAATTTGAAGTTGAGTTTGACAAGATTTTGAAACTTTTATTTTTTAGCACGTGATCAATTACTAAAGTAACCAAAATAGTTGAACTACAATAACAACATATGCATGAAACATGTTGGCTCTATTATATTATAAAGTGAAATTTCCATCTATACATACAGCATGACAGCCACTAGCCCCAGTAGTGGAACGTTACAGTCAATGTCGCCTGCTCCTCCAAAGGATGTACTCACTCTGCACTGTGGAGAAGCCAATGCTCGTCACAATACTCTCCAAGCCCTCTCTAAGAAATGCCTATAAAAAGCTTGGCTCCCAAAATCTTGTTCTATGAGTTATGAGGTTCTATATATAGCAAAGGGTGGGGTGATCATTGGCATTCCCCTTTGACTCTTGGACTACCCTCATGACTCTTGAACTTTATTATATATGATTGTTTGCATTGCACTAATGACACTTGGAATTTCACTTTACATTACATTTCATTACAATATTTGTGGCTCACAGTAGTGAGGTGGCTGAGACAACTCATAATACAACTCAACATGACACTATTGACATGTATTGGCTGACTGTGGTGTCTCTATCAAGTTGTTGTGTTGTTAAGTGATGGATGTGTCTTTGGATGTACATTGTCTTCATCTCCGCATAGCTTGGTGTTGTGGGGCCTTCAATGGTCTTGGTCTTCGCAAGATGATTCCATGCATGTGTTTCTTTCGCTTACCACTTGATGTGCTTCGTTTGTTCATTCAATTGCATGCAAGTCTTCTAGCATGCACTCCTTCTTCATCTTGTTCATCGTCGCACCACGTTCCATCAATATACCTTTTCCTGGAATCACTCATAGCGAGATGACATCAAATCCAAAACCTCCTAGTCTAGCATGATGCATTGTTCTTTTGTTCCAAGTGATGGAGAGGGAGGACAACTCACTGAGATAGTGCAGAGCGTAGCTCAAGCCGTAATGAGGCATTATGAGGGGACAACCTGTACTACCAGGAAAAATTGCGCAGAGATCATTGTGAGGTAGAGTTGTGAAGTGAAAGTCACCAGTGTCATTTACAATATGGGACCCTGAGGGAAGCATCTTCTACGTAGTTTCTAGAGGGAAGAAAAGAGAGCAATGTAGGGGACTACTCGATAGTTCTGCATAGTTTCCAGAGGGAAGATAGATAAAGGTTGTAGAGGTACCTACACCATAGCTTTACACAATTTTCAAGAATAGTGCATGATAGGGCTGCAAGGGGGAATGTCTAGACATGATTGAAAAGTTTTCCAGGACAATGCAAGACAGGCAGCAAGGGGACTTCTAGACATGTTTGTCTAATTTCTGCAAGAAATGTAGATCAAGGCAACAAGAGTCAGCTAGATAGTTCTGTGAAATTTCTAAGAACAATGCAGGACAGGGAAGCAGATGACCAACTGGGCATGTCTACACAGTTTTTGGGAACAGTTCTGACCCGGGTCTCAAAGCATGCAGGATTTCAACAGGTAAGATGGGTGCTTAATGAATATGGTTGAGAAATGCACAATTCAATTTGGTCATGGAGGAAATTTATGTGTAGTTCTAGGAAGGAATACAACTTCTCATTTCAGGGATTGCACAGTGCAGTTGACCTAGGGGATAGCCTCAAGCATTGCGCAGTTCCATATAGCAAAGAAACACCACTGAGGGTTGAGACTGCAGAAGGCATCTCAATCAAGGTTTGAGGAAGTGAATTTGTTCCGTCGAATTGTTTTCAAGAAAATGGTTGTGTGAGAGGAAAGTGAATTGGTGATGACTTCGATATTGTAATCACACACTTAGCATATTTTGACAACATAACGACACTAACCACCGGGACAACATAGCAAAGCATGACCCTCTGTGGGATTTTCTATAGGTGAAAGTGACAAGTGCGACACATGGGATAAACCTTTGGATGACCATGATGACACTTGTGCGACAATGCTTATGACTTTGTGTGTGAGTGCGACAGGTATTCACATAGCTAAGACAAACCTTCGAAATCACCATAACCAGATCACAAGCATGGCATAGAAATCAACATGCCAAAGATGAGAGTTGGTCCAACAAGCGAAAGGGAGCAATACATGTAAAGGAATCATGCGGAATGAATTTCAATGCTTGAAAACATGCATGCCATTGAAGACATAATGATATTACGATGATCAACGGTACTTCAAGCTAGACTAAGAGATGTACTTTATGTACCATTCTTACCCTCTAGGTGGTTATGCATCCGACGGATCTTGCATGCAGTCCTAATCTCTTGTCATAAATTAATTCCTTGGTATTCCTCCTCAACTCCTTGAGAGTCATCTAGCATGTCATCTTTCCTTATGGTCACTGAGAGATAGATTTACGAAGTTTTAGTGGATAGTGACTACTATTGGGATGAGGCCCTAGGAGGCCCATCTATTTAGTTTCTAAATGCAATGCAGACTGAGCAACTAAGGGACAATACTGCACAGTTTCTGAAGACAGTGGGTTCTAGCTGGGGAAGGACATTAGAGGAAACCACTGTGCAGTTTTGGATGCCAAGGGAGGCTGGGGTCTTTGTTCATTGTGCAATTCCAACAAGCAAGGGAAAAGGGTTGAGGGTTGCAGAAGCAATGTGTGCAGTTCTGGAAAGCTGGATGAGGTTAGGTTGCTCGAGAAACTAGCTAAGTGTGAGATCAATGAAACTGATGTAAACGGTGATATAACTTGACTATGATCACACACTTGAACACTTAGTGATACAACATAGACCCTCTATAACATATAATAAATAATCTTCTTAATGCAACAACCTTCATAACAAGAATGCATGAAGTGAGTGTGAAACATGTCTATATAATGATAACAACCATATTCACAAGATTGCCCCTTGAAGCAGAACAACATTCCCTTTGCATCATAAACAATAATCCCTATGCCCAAAGATGACACATGCTACATTAATATGAGAATGTAAACAACTCTTAAGATCAAGGAGGGGGGCATGCAATCATTAGATTACCAATAAGTGACCAAGCAAGGATTTATCATAAGATCCATGGTAGGCTCCAAAATTTGCATGTGAGCCAAAATTTTGGAGGGTGGTTGTAGCCGCTACAACAGAAAGGTAAGTGCCGATAGAGGGGAGTGTTGTGAGAAAAAGAGTGCAATGTGGGGAAGGGAATATCCCATAGGTACAAGGAGTTGGGAGTGAATAGAAATGGAAAGAAGACCAAGTGGTTTCTAGAAATAATAGACCGAGCACTAATGCCATGAAAAACAAACTTGAGAAGAAACTGAGAGGGGAATAAGGTAAACATGTAACAGAGAGAAGTCGCCTAATAGGTGCAGTGTTGCTTCGTTTCTATAGATTTCTCTAACTATTTTTGGTTATTGACATAGACCTCAACATAGATAGCCTTATTCATGAGTTAAACTAAATGCCTGACAAGACTACAAAGGGTAGATGTCATATTTGTGAAGAAAAGTTTGCTAAAAAACTAGTTTTTACATTCTTCAATTCTATCTAGATAGGTAGAGCTAAAAAACTCCACAAGATCAACCCATGGGATTGAAGCAGTGTAAGCTGCTCTTCACCAAATTAACTTTCACATTAGAGAGGGGAATGAACCAATAAGACAACTAGAATTTTTTTTTCAATTTCCTTGATACACCTGGTAACTTGTTATCCAAGGTGGTCGGTGGTGTTATAGCTCTAAATAACGATGACCGAGGCATTAAATTCCATTTTTAGTTGTTGTAGGGTATGATCAATCACATGAGAGAAACTTGGGTGAATAATTAAGGATATTTTGAGCCAAATGAGGCAAATGTTACAAGCATCTAAGCGATGGAGGTGGTGTTCGACAATCATGGCACTAAACTGTAGGATGGTGATACTCCTAGTGTCAATATAAAGCTTTGAATAACCATCTAAGGGTAAATGTTGCCAAATACCCTGGTAACATGATTTGGTGGTACTACAGAGGCCCTCTCCCCACCCTCTCAAGTGCAAAACACCCCATCAAGAGATTGTATATCCTTCTGAATAAGTATCCAACTTACCTTCTTGAGAGGAGAGTCTGTTATAAGATTCTAGGTGGAGGATATCCTGGGTGAAGAGTCCAGATAGTCATGGATAACAAGAATTTCAACAACCTTGTTCCTCGATATTTGAATGTGGGTTAGAATAATGAATAGGATATTAGTAATTTGAGAGAAGACTCGGTGTAGTAATTCTTCCAGTCACCATATTTTGCAAACTTTGTTCACACGAGTACCATTTTGGAGTTTGCAAAGCATATTGACTATGATTCGGGAGTATCCTTCCATGAAGAGCTTAAAGAATCCTTGTTTTTGTTCTATTTCCATTCCTTTGATGAGAGTTGTAAGTTTTGAAACATTTTTGCTATTGATCCCAGTTATGCCAAAATATATGAAGAGTGGAAGGCTAAGATTATTTTTAAATATTTCGCTATAGCTAATTGGATAAGGATTTCCTTTTAATGCACCATCAATATTCATTTTGAGAATGAGAAGGGAAGTGGGGACCATGAGGTTAGGGTAGCCATAATAGATGGTCAAACAGAGGGGGAGGATGAAGGAAGGGGTGATGGAACAAGGTTTCAGTTGTTAAGGATCCTGGCTTCATGGACATGTGCTTTCCAATCTTGAGGGGACCAAGGGAGTGTGATAATGGTTTCTCTGATGTTCCTTTAGATAATACTCTAAAGAGAATCGAGAGGAAGAGAATAATTTTTTATGTGGAGGTTACATTCCTTCCATATCACCCATAGATGGAAGCCAAGAAAGAGTGTCCACATGTCATTGAGAATTGGATTGGAGAAGGTGTGATTCATGTATTGAGCAACGGTATTTTGAATGCTAAGTGGGTCCTGATCTAAGAAGTCAAACCAGTATTCTAATGAAAGCCATAAGAAGTTGGGTAGGTACATCTACTAAATAGATGTTCAAGAATTTCAAAGTTGAGGGAAAGGGGGAATATAAATGGTCCTTCATGGTTGCGCTTTTGGATATTTTCCTATGTGAAGGTTTTATTTTGAGATAGGAGTCATGGGAAGAAGAAGATTTTTGTCCAAGTATTTTTTTTTCCATATGTTTTTCTAGATACCTTCTTTTGGTATCTCTTGATGCCCTACTTCTAGATGATATGCTTCTCAAATGGTGAAGAAGCCTTTTGAATTGTAGCCCCATATGAGTTTGTCTATCTGGGAAGAATATGGGACTAAAATTTGTTGGATGTTATAACAAAATTGATTCCACAATTCCTACTCTGTCTTAGGGTTCCATTCTTCCTGTGGTATCCATTGTATCCATTGTTGACTTGTGTCGAGGTTTCTCCAGTAGTTAGTTATCTTTGTTAGACCATGAGCATTCATCTGCAGGTGTATATTTTCTAGTTGTTGTTGGTTTTGGAGCTTAGGGAGATGTTGCCATGAATCTTCCTATAACAAAGTTGTGTGTCCATCCCTTACTTCGCAAATGAAATGTTGTTGGATTAGGTGCATTATTTTTATGGCCAATGTCCATATGGATGAACCAAAAAGGGGGAAATGCATTAAGATGAGATGCTAAGGTGGAGTGTGAGGGGCATATTTACGATGCCATATGCATTTCCATAGATATGAGCCTCCTTGTATCCATCTCCACCATATTTCATCTCTGAGGACTTTTAACATGGTGGTGGTGTCATTCAATCCCAATCCTCCTTTCATTTTTTGCAAACAGAGTTTGTCCCATGCAACTAAGGACTATCTTTTTTCCAAGTTGGTCCCTCCCTATAGGAAAGAGTGTTGTAGCTAATGGATTTCCTATATAATCGAGGTTAGTTCCATGAGTGCAGAGAAGCAATAAATGGGGAGGGATTGAGGAACCCCTTATAGATGTACCAATCATTTTGCTACATTGAGGGAATGCAATTTCCATCATGCCAGCTTGTTATTGATCTTGATTAAAGGTTCCTCCCATAGACCCCATTTAAGTGAGTTATTGACTAGTGGAGTGCCCAAGTATTTGAAGGGGAGTTTGCGTATTTGGAACCCAAGGATTCTTGCTATGTGTCTTTGGACAGAAGGTGGGGTATTAAAAATAATACTCGAGATTTGGTTTTGTTGATTTCCACAGTTAAATCTTGGGAGAATTCGTCTAGGATTTGCATGAAGCTCCTCGCCTCATGGATGGTAGGATTGCCCATGCTCATTGAATCATCAACAAATTGTTGATGATTTAATTGAAAGTATGATGCAAAAAATTGAAGTCCTTTGATTTTGTTCTTAGTTGCCGCTACTTTGAATAGCTCTTTTGGGATCTTATTCTAAGACAACTTAATCCATTTTCAATAGGGCACTAAAATTGCAATAAGAATTTTAAGAATCTTACAAAATCATCATTAATTTACAAAAAATCATGAAAAACATTCTCTTATATGTGTGCATTCTCTTATATGTGTGTGTATGTGTGTGATGCAATTTTTTTCATTTTTAATTAAAAGCACAAAAAATTAATTAAAAAAAAATAAAATAACTTCAAAAATGCATTTTCCAAAATCAAAAACAATAAAATATGGATAAAAACTAAAAATTTAAAACAAATTTCAGAACATATTTAAACCAAAAAACCAAAAGTAAAACACAACAAATTTAATATGTGTGTGTGTGTGTGATGATTGTTGTCGCTTAAAATGTATAGGCACCACGAGAACGACTCAGGTCGAGGCTTTTCACCTTGATCCCCAACCTCTTCGCGCTATTTGTCTCCCAACGACAAGCTATGGGGGGTAGACCCTATGGAAATGAAATGATGCAGTACAAGTTGGGAACCAAAGAGTCCAGGAGACACAGTTGAGTGGCCAAGTTACTTGGTTAAATCTAGCAAGATTTTGAGGATTAGATTGAATTCGTATTTAATACCAGTGCCTTATGGAGTCAACACTCTTGCTTTATAAAATTAAGACCAAGTGATCAGATGGAAAACTGCTCCTTTGACACTTTTCTAACATGTATGAAATGCAGATCCTAAGACCTAGGTGTGATGCAAGGATTTTGGTTAGTTTTAATTAGATGCCTAATCTAGATATGACCTTCCCTTACGTGTTTTGAATCTAGGCTCCAAGGTAGGTTGTGGGAAGGAGGCCAACAGGAAGAGGGAAAGGGCTTGGTTAACGATACCTTTTGTTGGGCTCCTATCACCTAATGCCTCTGACGTTGCAGAGATTGCGGCTCTAATGACTGCAATCTCTCCATGTTAACCACCGAAGAGTTTCTAAGCCCCTCAAGCTAGATGAGAAGGGTGGTCCTAGAATTCTATCAACCAAGCTTATGCTTGGAGGTAAGTTTTTTAATGCAACTAAACTTAGGATGCAATGAAAAGGTATTTAGTGAGTCTTAGGCTAAGATTTTGCTTAATGATTAGTTACTTAGGATACAATTAAAAATTGAGTTAGGGAAACAAGTACTTGCCATTGATATTCAAAAGACAATCTTAACCATAAGAGAATGCACCAAGTTGACAAGATGTAATAGATACCCACAAGATGCACAATTTTCCACAGATCCACAATGGAATACTTATCCAATTTACATGTAAGAATGCCAATGACAATCACTTGAAAAAATTAGAGATTTTCCAACTAATTATCCAAGAGATGATCAATTGGCCAAAATATTTCAATTAGATCACAACCAAACAAATACCCAAGATCACAAATTACTCAATGATGCACAATTAGAGTAAGTTACTTTCAATGCTAATTAGTTTAGAGAGAACTAGATCTTAGCATAATTATCATTCACAAGTGGTTATTCATCAATGGAACAAGAATGACCATGTTCCAATTAGAATAATAGGTACCAATAACTCCTTAGGTTTATTTACTTCCAAAGATGACAGATGAATGTGCTTTAGGGAGTGAGATTATGTGTGCACAAATTTAAATTATGGAACTTATAAGACAACAAGTGTTAGTCTTCTTATCCAACTTCACCAATGCCAATATTTACACATGAAATACTTCACCAATCTTATTAATGCAATCAACACAAACAGTTCCCTTCACAATGAGCAAAATCTTTGATTTCACTTATATTTCAATGGTTGTTAAAAAAAATAGACTATCTTTAGGACAAAAACAAGACCTCAAGTGCCAAATTAATGCCAAATGTGTCAAACCAATCTAAAAATTTCACCTCCTTTTTTATCTAATGAGAGAACTTAAAGCCACTTATGTATTTAGATCTTATCGAACAATTATGACAATAGTGAGCAATTTTTTCTGTTAACTAGTCAAAATATTCCAAATTGCTTACTTATTTGTCTTTGCTTGGATCAGAGAGAAAAAAAATGTGCTTGTATCACATATGTATTTTAGACCTCTGAAATTCTTATGACAGTCATCAAAGAACTTATGATTAAGTTAAACAAATAATACCCCAATGTTTAATGACTCTTCAATGTATTAGATAAATTATCAACTTGTTTGATGCCCTTAGATATGTATTCAATCACTGTTAGAAAGATCTTATGCAGTTGTAGCAAACAGTGAGATGGTTAAGGTTTAGGAGGTGAAAACCAGTGAGCCCAAGGGCTTAGAGATGCTTGCCAAAGTTGTCAACGAAATTCTCCTAAAGCGGGTCCACCTACAACACAAGTTTGAAACCTACAAATCTGCGATGCACCAAGATTTGATTTCATAACAATGGCTAAAAGATGCAACGTGGGATAGGAAAAGGCTGATTGGGAGCAACCACTAGGAAATGGAGGGATGTTGTGAGGTTTTGAGGCTTGCCCAAGTTTGCAGCAGAGGTAAGGAGGGCTGCCAAAGGGCAGCAAAGGAGAAGAGAGGGCTTAGAAGGGGTAGTGTTATGGAGGTGAGGGCCTTAGGGGACACGATAGACAAGGTTGAGAGGTTAGGAGGGGAGGGAAGGCCTTGCATCTAATGACAAAGGGATGAATGGAGAAGCAGGAGATAGAAAGAGGGATGCCATAGCGAAAATAAGGTTAGAAAAGGAAGCGGTAGGGAAGAGAAAGGCTAGTGAATGGCTGGGAAGGGTTAAGAGGGGTCGCGGCCAGGTTTGGAGAGGCTTGCAAACAAGTCTTAGGGTCCACGTTGGGCTTAGAAGCCCTAACATTCCTTGAAACCCTCAACAAATTCAAAAAAAAATTTCTAGATCTTCAAAATGATCACAAAAAATTTGTTGAAGGCTGACATTTTCTTCTTGAGCTTGAGCATTGAGCTTGGAGGATAAATAGATAGCAAATCTTACCTTCCTAGGTCTAAATCCACCTCTAAAAACCCTCTAAATTTTTTCCAAGGTCTGAAACCCTTGAAACCTTCAATAATTTTTCAGATCTAGCATGAACTTCACTTGCAAAAATTCAAAATTCAAAAGCCCAAAACCCCAATATATACAAAAAAACAAAATAAAACCCATTTTCCCACAAGGGTTAGAAAATAAAATTATCTGTAAAAAATTATTTTACAATATTCACAATGATTGGTGGCTCTTATAAGCATATGTATTCTTTAAATGGACAATAGATAAAAATAGATGAGTGAAATATTTTAAATGGGTGTACAATGGCCAAGATCTTTGCAAAACCAATCGTTAGATAAGGCTTAAGGTTTAACAAAGTGCGCTCTTACTCTTTCTTGTCTTAGGAGTTGGTTGGTCCAACCGAAGATTTCCCTTCACGCCCAAAATTTGAATCCCTGAAATCTCTACACACTTAAGATCAAGTTATTAGATCAATATGGGCTAGATAAACACCATAACCCTCAAGATCTATAGATACATGCTAGATTGATCAAGTTATAATGCCTTCTCTAAACCCATAAAATAATGCAAGATACCTATGCAAATAGTTAATCCATTCAATGGCTAAAAAAAAATAACTCCTAAAATATTATTCAATAGAGCATTAAGAACATGATCCAGAATTTACCATAAGAAACAGAATAGGAACACCACCATGAGTAAACCCCAAAGTCTTCTTTATTATTTCCAGAAAAATATTGCAACAGAGCTTGACTCAGAGCTTCTTTACAAAATTTTCGATAACTTGAGAAGCAAATGAATTCTAATTTATAGATAAATCCTCCAAGTGGAAAATATTGGCTAGTTAGCTTGATCCACGTCAAACTAATCTTGACCATTGATAAATATTTGATCATCCTTTAACCTCCACCATCAAAAATATTTATTTTTGAGAAATTTTCTAATTTCTCATAAAAACCACTTTTTATTAGCTCAAAATTAATTATTTTGAACTAATTTCCTCGAAAATTTGACTTTGACATAACCACCAAGGCCCAAGTTAATTTCCTCAAACATTTGACTTTGAGTTAACCACCAAGGCCCAAGGGTCCAATTTTTCTTGAAATTTCCAATATTCCCTTGGTGGGGGACCTCCAAAAATTAATTTATTTGATACCCACAAAATTTTCCACTTGGAGAATTTAATTTCTCTAGGACTTAATTTTGACTCTAATTAATTAAATTTTTGACCTAGGATTTTAATTTATTTTGTCAGAAAATTTAATTAATAGACACTTGAGGGGATTAATAATATTTTCCACCCTCTAATATTCTCGCTATGGTGTCTAAGTATGAGGGACCATGCACCAAACTATCTTTTACAAAGGATAATTACATTTCAACCCTCAAAGGGGGAACACCCATTTGTTATAGAACCTCAATATATTACCCAATTTTGCGACCCAATATGATCTAGTTGGGAAAGTGATTTGTAATAAAATAATTTATCCATTTAGCTTAAATTATTCCCAAACCACTTTTACAAAAGACTCGACTAAAACACTAGGACCCACCTAAAACTTTGGCGATAAATTTCACCCTATCTTTGGGGTGAGGCTAGAGGGAAAAACTTTGCCGATCATCCGTGTTTAGAAACACAAATAAATCAGTGAGATGAAAAACCTCCTAGGATGAAATTCGTTGCCAAAATAATAGGCTTACCAAGATTGTCACATACATATATGGTCTTACTAGCATCATTTACATTAAAATCATGTAGAATGGGCTTACAACTCTGACAAACTGACGACTGATGGTGATGAATCCAAGATAAATTGAATGCTCAAACATGATGGAATCCATTTGCAAAAAAGTGTATTTCTATAGGGTACTTGACACAGAGTGGTCAACAACGATCATGATGATGATGATGATTGTTAACATCCACTAAGACCAATATGCTCTATCAAACCCTAAGAAAGTGAGTGATTAATTGAGACTCTTTAATAGTTTATTTCTATGATGAAAAATATGGGAGAGAAGTGTTCTAAGGTCATTGTAGTTTTGTTGACTTAACAAGTCAAGAAGTTTGGTAGTGTGGTAAATGTTTTGAAAAGAAGAAAAAATGTGAGTAAAGGTCGAGCATTCCAAGAGAAAGTGTTTTTCATCTACAACTCTCTTAGTATCACAAAAGGGGCAGATTCTTTCATCCCAAGGTATTTTGGGAATAAACCAATACCTAGTTTCACTTTGAAGCTCATGCAAATTAGTTCTTATCTTTGAAATGTTCATTTCTTAGCATTGGTCAAAGCAGAAAGATAATTTTGGTTAACAAGAGTGGGGTTGATTACCTTCTTAAAATATCTTAGCTTCCTTTTTCCCTCTAACTCCTTATCATCCAACAACTTATCCTTAAATTTGGAAGTAATATTATTTTTAATATTATCCTTATTCTCCAAGATGATCTCCTCCTTTATCCTCCAATGATCGAACTAGGACTAGAAATCCTTATGCCAAGCTCACTTGCGCTAGAGGTGGGGATTTTTACTAGAGTTAGAAGAAAATTTGGGGAGACTCTTGGCTTCCATGTTGTATAGGTTCTTCTTGCACATTAGATACCTCAACATAGCCATGCTTTCAATGGGAGAAAGGCTAGATTCAATAAAAAGAATATGGTAATGGTTTCTGACAACAGTTTGATGACCGCACTGTATTCAACAATGTTGTTAGTTGTACGACCTAAACAGATACCTTCAAGGTCAATCAACTCACCGTGAGGGTCATAGATAGCTCATGTGGCAGATGATAGGTTCCGGGTACTATGGCAAGCACCATTAGTGAAACCGATGTGAGGAGTCGTAGACATCTGCACAACAAGGAAAACATAGTAAACAAGAAATTTGTTTGAAAACTAACACACCAAACCACACTTCACAAAAATGAATGACACACTAATGTGTTGGGTGTGGAGCCTGATTATCTTCTATATTCAAAGGTATCGCCACATAGGACCCCAGTTCGAAATGGGGGCGGCAACGGTGCCCGTAAAATATTCGCTGCAGGGGGGGTCCAGGGGGGGGCGGCTGCGACCTTTGGGAGCCCCCCCTGGCGGGGGGTTTCCGAAGCTAAAAACAGCTGTAAAATTTCCTTGTAAAAGTATAGTAATTTCTAGTCAATCTGGGCCGTTCATTAGGCGGATGATCTGACGGTAGAAATTATGTTTAGTTTAGGGTTTTTTGCCCTAGAAGGCAACCCCCTCTCTTTGTATGAGGGTATTGTATTTGAGGCTGTGTGATAGACGTGTATTCTGTGAGCGAGAAACAGAGAGGTGAGACTATGAGAGAAAACAGAGGATATTACAGCGGATTTGCTGTAGGTTGTGTCTCTTCATTTTGCTGAATAATAGAAAGGAAGGACTAGCTGTTCGGGGTGGACATAGCCCAAACTGGGTGAACCACGTATATCTGTGTCTCTCTTGTTTTGTGCGTTTTTTGTGTTTATATTTCTGCAATATTTTATGTGTTCCATTGCTCCGTAATATATAATTTTCTAACAACTGGTATCAGAGCCGAAGGTCTATTTGGCTGATAAACTCGCAGGAAAGAAGGGTTCCTGGTTCGAGTGGGAGCAATGGTGGAAGATGGTAAGTTTAGGGTCGAGAAATTTAACGGCCAAAACTTCTCACTGTGGAAGATGCAGATGGAAGATTATCTGTATCAGAAAGATCTATACCTACCATTGGGCGGAAAAACAAAGATGCCGACGGGTATGAAAGACGAAGAATGTAACCTTCTCGATAGAAAGGCACTCGGAACAATACGGTTGTGCCTTGCTGCGTCAGTCGCCTTCAACATTTCGAAGGAAACCACGATAGAGGGTTTGATGTAGACGTTGTCGAAACTATATGAAAAACCCTCGGCCTCAAACAAGCTATTTCTTATGAAACAGTTATTTAACATGAATATGTCGGAAGGTGGATCTGTTGCAAACCATTTAAATGATTTTAATACAGTTACAAGTCAGTTAAGTTCTGTAGGGGTAAACTTTGATGATGAAGTTAGAGATCTGTTATTCTTGTGCTCATTACCAGAAAGTTGGAATGGTTTGGTAATGGCCATTAGTAACTTCGTTTCTGGATCTAGTACTTTAAATTTTGATGATGTTGTCGGTGCTATCCTTAGCGAGGAAATGCGACGAAAAAGCTCTGGTGAGACATCGGGAAATGCTTTGAGTGCAGAGTCTAGAGGAAGAAAAGTGGAAAGAGGAAAGAGCTCAGGATATCGCAGTAAATCAAGGAAAGGCAGATCCAAGTCCCGATCGGGGATAGTGTGCTGGAAATGTGGAAAGAAAGGACACCTAAAGAAAGACTGTAGATCTCGGAAGGGAAAAGAAGGAGATGCACAGCAAGAAAACAATCATGAATCAAATGTGACAGGTGAGGTGTTACAAGATGCTTTGATTCTTTCTTTCGAAAATATTACTGATTCCTGGGTGGTAGATTCAGGGGCTTCATTCCATGCCACACCTGATAAGAAATACTTTCATGACTATGTTCAAGGAGATTTTGGACAAGTTCGTCTGGGTGATTATAAACCCTGTAAAATCGTTGGAATGGGTAAGGTTCTTGTAAAACAGCAAAATGGAAACCAATGGCTATTAAAGGAGGTAAGGCATGTTCCAGATCTAAAGAAAAATCTAATTTCAACAGGGCAGTTAGGCAGTGAAGGTTGTGTGACAACTTTCACAGATAAAGCTTGGAAGGTCACCAAAGGAGCCTTGGTAATAGCAAAAGACGAAAAGGTTGGTACATTGTATTTATGCAATGGTATTTCTAACTCTGTTAATGCTTTAACTTCCAAAGGAGCAGATGCAGCATTATGGCATCATAGGCTCAGACACATGAGTGAAAAGGGGATGAAGATTCTTCACTCAAGGAATTTGTTGCCGGGTTTGAAGAATGTTGATTTGGACTTCTGTGAGAATTTCATTTATGGAAAACAGAAGAGAGTCAGATTTCTCAGAGTTGGGAAAGAAAAGAAGAATGAAAAATTAGAGCTTGTGCATACAGATGTATGGGGACCTTCTCTGGTATCATCTCTCAGTGGCTCTCGTTATTATGTTACTTTTATTGATGATGCAACTAGAAAAACTTGGATTTATTGTATTAAGAATAAATCTGATGTATTTGATACTTTCAAGAAATGGAAAGCTTTGGTTGAGATTGAGACAGGAAAGAAATTGAAGTGTCTTAGATCAGACAATGGAGGTGAATATTGCAGCAAAGAGTTTGATAGGTACTGTTCAGAGCATGGAATTCGCAGAGAGAAGACAGTTCCAAGAACACCACAAGAAAATGGTGTGTCAGAAAGGATGAATAGAACAATCATGGAGCGTGCAAGGTGCATGAGATTGCATGCAGGATTGCCTTCACAGTTTTGGGCAGATGCTGTAGATACTGCTGTTTATCTAATAAACAGAGGGCCTTCAAGTTCCTTGGATGGTGGTGTTCCAGAGGAAGCATGGACAGGTAAAAAGGTAAACTAATCTCTTTTAAAGCCTTTTGGTTGTGAGGCCTTTGTCCATATTGATAAAGAAAATAGAACAAAGCTTGAGGAAAAGTCAAAGAAATGTACCTTTATTGGATATGGTGTTAATGATTTTCGTTATCGCTTATATGATTACGAAAATCACAAAATCATTAGGAGCAGAGATGTAATATTCAATGAAAATATCTTGTATAAGAATCAGTTGCAGGAAAAGAAACAGGAAAAGGAAAACAAGGAATACGCAGTTCTTGATGAAATCACTTAAAAGGGAAAGGTGCCTGAAAATAATAATAATCAACAACCACAACAACAACAACAACCACAACAACAACAAGCACCCCAAACACCTGAAAGTGGTGTTAGAAGATCTACCAGGATAAGTAGACCCCCTGAACGATACTCTCCTTCATTATATTATTTATTGTTGACTGATTCCGGTGAACCCAAAAGTTATGAAGAAGCAATGCAGGTTGAAAGCAGGAAGAAGTGGGAGGTAGCCATGGAAGAAGAGATGGACTCCTTAATGCATAACTAGACTTGGGATTTAGTCAGGTTTCCTGTAGGAAAAACTACATTGAAGAATAAATGGGTTTACAAGCTGAAGGAAGAAGATGGAGGAAAACATAGGTATAAAGCTAGACTTGTGGTGAAGGGGTTTGCACAGAAGAAAGGTATTGATTTTGATGAAATATTTTCTCCTATTGTTAAAATGACTTCAATCAGAACTATTCTAAGTCTTGTAGCAGCTGAAGATTTGCATCTTGAGCAGTTAGATGTAAAGACAGCCTTTCTCCATGGGGATTTGGAGGAAGAGATATATATGCAGCAGCCACAAGGATATGAGGTGAAAGGGAAGGAGAAACTAGTGTGCAGGTTGAAGAAGAGCTTGTATGGCTTAAAACAGGCTCCAAGGCAGTGGTATCTAAAATTTGACAAGTTTATGTCTGAACAAGGTTATACTAGATGTCACTCTGATCATTGTGTTTATTTGAAAAATCAAAATGATGGCAGCTATATTATATTGTTATTGTATGTAGATGACATGCTTGTTGCAGGATCTAACATGCAGAAAATAAATGTGCTCAAAAGAAAATTGGCAAATTCATTTGCAATGAAGGATTTGGGAGCTGCAAAACAAATCCTTGGTATGAGAATAACTAGAGACAGGAAAAATCGTAAATTAACATTGTCTCAGAATGAGTACATACAAAAGGTGTTGAAAAGATTTAACATGCACAATGCAAAACCAGTTAGTACACCTTTTGCTAGCCATTTCAAACTTAGCAAGGAAATGTGCCCAAAGACCCAAGAAGACATGGATTATATGTCTAAAGTTCCATATGCATCAGCAGTTGGAAGCTTAATGTATGCAATGGTCTGCACAAGGCCTGATATTGCACATGCAGTGGGAGTTGTAAGCAGGTACATGAACAATCCAGGAAAGGAACATTGGATGGCAGTGAAATGGATTCTCAGATATTTGAAAGGTACCACAAATCAAGCATTATGCTTTGGTGGTTCAAACATCTCCCTACAAGGATATGTTGATGCAGATATGGCAGGTGACAGAGATAATAGGAGGAGCACTACAGGATATGTATTTACTGTTGGAGGAACAGCTGCCAGTTGGGTTTCAAAAATCCAAAGTGTTGTTGCACTTTCAACAACAGAAGCAGAATATGTTGCTGCTACAGAGGCTAGTAAAGAAATGATTTGGTCACAAAGGTTCATGGGTGAATTGGGTAAGGAGCATGATATGGGCACGTTATACAGTGATAGCCAAAGTGCCATTTATCTTGCAAAGAACTCAGCATTTCATTCTAGGACTAAACACATACAGCTCAAGTACCATTTCATACGATCAGTGTTGGAAGATGGAGAGTTGAAGCTGGAAAAGATACACACTAGCCAGAATCCTGAAGATATGCTAACAAAAGTTGTAACCAGGGAGAAACTGAGAATATGCTCAGTTTCAGTTGGTCTTCAAGGATGACGATGAAGATGAGAAACAACCAAGTCCAAAGAGGAGTCATTGTCCAGCAAATGGAGCAGCGGTGGAGTTGCTACAATCAGTCTCCAAGTGGGAGATTGTTGGGTGTGGAGTCTGATTATCTTCTCTATTCAAAGGTATCGCCATATAGGACCCCAGCTCGAAATGGGGGCGGCAACGGCGCCCGTAAAATATTCGTTGCAGGGGGGGTCCAGGGGGGGTGGCTGCGACCTTTGGGAGCCCCCCCTGGCGGGGGGTTTCGAGGGCAGCACCCTCGAAGCTAAAAACAGCTGTAAAATTGCCTTGTAAAAGTATAGTAATTTCTAGTCAATCTGGGCCGTTCATTAGGCGAATGATCTGACGGTAGAACTTATGTTTAGTTTAGGGTTTTTTTCCCTAGAAGGAAACCCCCTCTCTTTGTATGAGGGTATTGTATTTGAGGCTGTGTGATAGACGTGTATTCTATGAGCGAGAAACAGAGAGGTGAGACTGTGAGAGAAAACAGAGGATATTACAGCGGATTTTCTGTAGGTTGTGTCTCTTCATTTTGCTGGATAATAGAAAGGAAGCACTGGCTGTTCGGGGTGGACGTAGCCCAAACTGGGTGAACCACGTATATCTGTGTCTCTCTTGTTTTGTGCATTTTCTGTGTTTATATTTTTGCAATATTTTATGTGTTCCATTGCTCCGTAATATATAATTTTCTAACATAATGTACACAAGTAACCATGCAAGATGACCTAAGCATAGTACTTCTTGAGGTAAAGCCCATTCCAAGGCTTATCTAGAGAGATTTCCTTCATAATTAATAAGCTCATATGCCCCTTTTTCAAAACACATTTGACAATGTAGGGCCCATGCCACATGGGCTCGAACTTGCCTGCACCTAGCTTATCATTAGCTTGGTCGTATAGTAAGACCAAATCACCCTCAGAGAATGCGCGAGGGGAGATCAACTGATCAAAATGGGACTTGACCCATTTCTTTTGTGCTTTGATAACCAATGCGGCAAGATGACGAGTCTCATCCAGTCGTTCTAAATATAAGAGGTGTTCTTCTTGAGGTTATGTTTCGGGGAGAAGTTCAAAAACTAGCTTGAGTGAAGGAATCTCGCATTCGATCGGAAATATTGCCTCCAGACCATAGACTAGCTGGAATGGTGTGAAACCAGGTGCATCTTTGGTCGAGGTTCGATAAGCCCACCTAGCTGAAAAGAGCATGAGATGCTAATTTGACTTGTGCATCCCAATAGTACATTGAAGCTTTGTAACCAAAACCTTATTTATGACTTCAACTTGGCCATTGGCCTGAGGGTAATATGGGGTCGAGCCATCATGGCGTAAGCCCAATGCAGATGTCAGCTCAGCCATCATGTAATCTATGAAATGGGAGTCATGGTCTGTGACAATGGCTTGAGGTACACCGAACCTGGAAATAACATGGTTGAAAAGGAATTGAGTCGTTGTCTTACCTTCTGTAGAGCATGTAGGCATCACTTCGCCCCATTTGATGAAATAATCCACATCGACAATAATATAGCCATGCCCCTCGGCCGAATGAGGATTACATGTCATATAATTGATGCCCCATTTAGCAAAAGGACCAATAGTAATGACGGGGTGTAGGTGAGCGGGTAGGGCACGCATCTTGCGTTGGTAAATTTGGCATTCATGGCACTTGCGAACAGCAAGGATGAAACCCTTGAAAATGGACGGCCAGAAATAACGAGCGTGAAAGATTTTTTGAGCGGTAGCATAGCCAGACATATGACCACCACATGACCTGGAGTGGTAGTCATTGAGAACTCTTTCAGCCTCCTCAATCATGAGGCATTGACAAAGAACTAAATCGACACTGACATGATATAAAGTATCGCCAATAATACGGTAGGGTTGGGAGTGATGCCGAATCCTTCACCGATCATCCTTAGTCAATGCGGACCGGAACGTGGACGCCTGGAGATACACGATGATATCACTGTACCATGGATCAAGGGTGCTAATTGGGAAGAGAGTCTCGTCTAGAAGCTATTCATCTGCACTAGTAGGGAGAGACTTAGAAGGAAGGGAACAAATCAATTCGACGAAAACGACTGACTTCTTAGATTTGGCAGTAGTAAATACCAAATCAAATTCTTGTAGGATGAAAATCCATTTAGAATATTTGCCCCTTAGCAACTGACGAATCAGTATGTAGGTCATGGGGTTGCAGCTGGAAATCACCGTACTCATGCACAAGAGGATGTAGTGTCAAAAGCATTGAACAACCTGGACAGCAGCCAAAGCAAACTTTTCAACATGGGCATAACGTGTTTCCATGTCGAGGAGATTATGACTAAGGTAGTAGATAACATGTTCATTGCTTTCAACATCGTCTTGGACCAAGACCATAGCAATGGTGCTAGGGGCTACAGCTAGGTAAAGGAAGTAATCTCGATAATAATTCGGGGGATGCAACAAAGAAGCATTTACGAGGATGGCCTTGAGATCATAAAAATATTTTTGGGCAACCTCATCCCATGCAAAGAGCATTCCTTGTTTTAGCAATTGGGTAAATCTTGTAGCTAGCCCAGCATAATTGGGTATAAAACAACAAAGAAAATTTGCCTTTCCTTGCAGGCTTTGGAGTTGGTGCAATGAAGATGAAGGGGGTAAATCTACAATGGTCTCGACTTTAAGCAGATCAAGGCAAATATTGTCCTTGGAAGTGATAAAACTGAGAATTCGTCCGAATTCTACGCAGAAAACACATTTATGCGGGTTTAATCGAATGTTGTAGTATCTACAGCACAGAAAAATCCGCCGAAGATGGTCAAGGTGATCTGGGCACTTACGAGAATGAGCGGGAAGGTCATCCAAGTAAGGTTGGACAATGTTTCGAATATCATGAAACGCATAGGACATTGCCTACTAAAATGTAGCCCCAGCATTTTTGAGGTCGAAATGGAGCTTTTTGTACGCGAACGTACCCCATGGACAGATAAAAGTTTTCTTCTCTTGATCGGCCGATGCGATGTTGATCTGGTTGTAACCAGAAAAACTGTCCATAAAGGAAAAAATCTCGCTCCAGGCATTCATCAATGATTTGATCAATGAAGGGAGTAGGATAGTATCTTTAGGACAAGCATGATTGAGATCTTGATAATCAACACAAACGCAGATCGTGCCTTGTTTTTTTGTCACCGGGACAATATTTTAAACCCAATCTATGAGAGGGATGGGATAAATGAACCCAACTTTGAGAAGTTTTTCAACTGCACCCTTAATCACAGCAGCGTTCCTACGGTGCACTAGGCAGAGCCGTTGGCGAACGGGCTTCGCATGAGGATAAGTTGGTATTTCGTGCACTATAATGCTAGGGTCAATGACAGACATTTCTTCGTAGGACCACGCAAACACATCATGAAATTCCTAAAACAGACGAGTATAAGTCTTGATCTCATCCAGAGAACAAGATACCCTGATATGGACATGTTCAACAATACCAGGCTTGATAGAAATATCAATTGGCATCGTTTGGGTAATATTATCCAAATTTCCTTCCGACCATACTTCATGAGTCATGTTCAGTGGCGGAAGTGGAAGGGAAGGAAACAGAGATGATAGCTCTTCAAAAGCAGTAGACGTGATCGTCGGGCGATGTAGGAACAAGGAATGATGATGAATATCGGTCCAAGGTGGTTCCTCGAGAGACATGACTTCCATGATACTTTCATTAGCAAGGAAGGTCTCGGCTAAGGGATCAGGTGATTCTAAAGTGCCAAGCCACGGGGATTGAGAATACATATTGAGAGAGGTCTTCAAAACAAAAGAATCAGAGGATGTGGAACTCGAAGCCGAAACAAGTTCCACGTAATTGATTTCGACAAGACTAAGTGGCATAACCTCACCCCAGGTATCAACAAGATCTGGTGAAGGTATGACCCAAGGGTCATAGTTGACTGAGACCATGTTGATAGAGGCAACATGAGGAGGTGGGAATGGAAAAATTCCCATTAAGGTGGAATCTTTGAAAAGACCTGCCCCCACGCTCTCATAGGGAGCACCAGTCCACTTGACGTACGGAACATTGCCATTCGAGGAGGAAGAGGCAAAGTAAGACAGCTGGTCAACAGTCAAAATCTTCCCTTTATGGGGAAAACAAATCACGCAGAATAGGGAGGAGGCTACAACATGCATAGCATGGGTCCAGTTCCGACCGAGTAGAAGATTGTAATTAAGATTGGCGTCAAAAATCTCTACCTCGAATTTCACTGTCTTGCCTTCCATAGTAATGGCAAGGTTAGGTAAGACACCAAAGGGTCGTAAATCGTGCCCATTGAAAGCTTCCAAAGTGTTCGGAGATTGGTTCAAAGAAGGAGAACTGATGGCCTTCTAGCATGCGATTGAAATGATGGAGGTGGAAGCACCTTCATTGATGACAGTGTTGTGGATGGTCTTCTAATTGATGATTACCTAAATAAGAAAGGCAATCTGATGAGGGAGACACAGAACATGGTTCTCTACATCAAAACATATCAAATTGGAATCGGTGGGATCGATACCCCTGATAACTGACAGCAAAGGTTTCTACTGTGATGGGCAGCTTTGGAGCACCTTGAGAGCCGACATAGCTAATGGTGCCTGAGCCAAATCCTCAACAATATTATAGTGCTGAGTATCTCTAGCATTAGGATTGTATGAGGATTTCCATAGCACACCTCAAGAGGGTGGCCATATAGCAGAATCAGGGTTAGGGCACTTGATATGATGAGGGCTGGAACTCAGGGCAGAATAAGAATGGGTGGCTTCTTTCTCTTTCCCATATGTCAAGGTAGGAGTTTGGTAATATTTCGATCTAGTAGCCACATTAATAGGTGTACTCATCATGAACACTTGAGATCCTGAGGAAGCAGATGATTGAGGTTGGTCTGCCATTTGGGTATGTTGAGACAGAAATGGCTCTTTGAGGATAGCAGGGGTCCCTTTGAGTAGACGAATAACTTCGGATCATTGGGGACAATCCTTAGTATAGTGATCCTCCTCACAAATGAGGCAAGGATACTTAGGTTTCTGTAGTGAAGATTCACCAGTAGATGATTTGGGAGGACCTTGTTTTAGGGCATCGGCTTTACCCTTGCCTTTTCCTTTCTTCTTACCTTTCAAGGATTTGTCCGCTATCGTAGATTGGACAGTGTGGACCTTTTAGGTTTTACTAGGGCTAGGAGGATTTTGGGAAGAAATATTGGGAGCAACATTCGAGACCGACTTCTGTTTGGAAGAATACTTAGCAGGGGTCTCAGATACTGAACCAATAACTCCATCGACAGGAGGCACAGCTTGCAACTTTGATGTCGTGGGATTGGATGATGGTTTCGGAGCATCAGGTAATAAGTGATACAAAGTGTCGGACTGAGATTAAACTAGATCTAAGTACTGGGCATGAGCAATGGCTTGTTCTTCAGTAACGCATCCACCCATAGCTATATTGTAAGCAATTGGGGCCACGAATGATTTAGTGAACCATTTAGTGAGCAACTGATTAGCAATATCGAATTTGATCAGATGACGTCTACGTCTCCATTCATGGATGTGATCGGAGATGTGTGTTGTAGTATCTTGCTTAAGCGTTGTGAGCAAATAGGTGCCAATTTCATAGCGAACTGGTAGCTGAAAATGTGTGAGGAAAGCCATGGCTAAAGAGTTAAAGTCATGGTAAATACTTTGAGGAAGCTCAATGTACCACTTGGCTGCAACACCTATGAGGGTCCATTGTAAAAGACGGAGATGAATGGAATTGTCAACATAAGAGTTCGAAGAGCACCAGAGGTGATATGTCATCACGTGGGCTTGACAATCTTCTTTTTCTTTCCCATCGAAATTTGGAAAATCGCTTGGTATCTTGGACGACACCAGAGGCCAGTATGGTGAATGAAGGATTGGATCATTCATAAGGTGAGACACACCTGGAAATTCTAGTGTGGCCAAGAATGGAAATTGTGTATTAAAAGGCATAGGAGGTTGGTAAGCAGGTTCGAGTGGAGGATCCCATCCCTTTTGGTAAGGATTTTGACCCCACAATGGGGGATTTTGGCCATATGGCATTTGGTGTTGCCCCCATTGTGGGTTACCTTGACCATAGGGATGATTTTGACCTTGAATACCTTGGAACTATCCAGCCATACGTTGTTGATAAGCAACATACAGGTTGAAAGGTTGTTGATCTTGTTGACCTTGGACATATGGATATTGTACCTGTTGTCCTTGAACATACGGGTGGTGAACCTGTTGTCCTTGAACAAGAGAATTTTGGACCTGTTGTCCTTGGGCATAAGGTTGATACACTTGTTTCCCTTGGACATAGGGATGTTTTACCTGCTACCCTTGACCAAAAGGATTATGTACCTGTTGACCTAGGACATTAAGGTTTTGTACCTGCTGCCCTTGGCCAGAAGGATTCTGGACCTATTGACCTAAGGCATTAGGATTTTGGGCCTATTACTGCAAGACTTGCCATTGCAAGGGTTGACCCTGCTGATATGTATACAAGGGTTTTTGTTGCCCGAGTTGGTTTTGATACTGCAAAGGTTGGCCCTGCGGTTGCAAAATTTGTCCCTGGGGCTATAGAGGTTGGCCCTGTGAGGACATGGGCTGGAGGTTTGCGGAGCATAGTGCACTTGTTGTTGCATGGTTTGCTACAACTATTGCAAGGGTTTCCCTTGCGGTTGTTACAGTTGACCTTGCTGCGAGATCATTTTCCCTTGTTGTTGCGTGGATAGCCCTTGCTGCAACAAAGGTTTCCCTTGTGGTAACAAAGGTTGCCCTTGTTGTTTTAGAGGTTGTCCTTGCTATTGCAAGGGTACTTGAACAATGCCCGAAAAATTTCCAAACTAAATCTGGCCATAGCCACCCTAGAAAGTGGATGAGTCAGGCTGAATGTACTACCCAGACTAAAGGGTGTAAGGTTGATTAACCATTCCTTGAGAACCATATGGAACGTAAGGAGTTTGGTATTGGACCTAAGCCTCATAGGGCTACTGATACTGGACATTGCTCGACCCAGACAAAACAATGGGATTTTGAACCTGTTGTTACTGGACATTGCTTGATCCAATAGGATCAGCAGGGTTGTGAATAATACCAGAAGAAGGCTGGTTAATACCAAGCATGTGAGCTTGTGACCCACTCACATTGGTGGTGCCTAACACCATAGAAACATTCAAGTTTTTTAGCTCAAGCAGTGGCACAGTTAGGCCACTAACCAGAGGGATGGAGGAACTGACAGAGACATTCCTCAAGACCGCCGATTGAATCAGACAGGTGACTGGGACTAACGATATTAGAGTATTAGGAACAGTGGGTTGCACCGGGACTGAGGTAACAGCCTATTGGGAGGTTGAATTTGCAATGAACGAACCTGAAGTAGGCAGACGCCCAAATAGGGTTATGGTAAAGTGATGAGGCACTAGGTGTACCTGAAACCAATTGTGCAAAAGACACATAATTAGGTGGCACACTGACGAGAATACCCCTTGTATAGGGGAAACCTTCAGGAGGAAAAGGAGGTTATTCCTCTTCGACAGTCTGTGGAGTAGAAACTTCTAACTCTTTCGGAGAGGTGACTGGAGCACCGCCTTCGGGTTCCATATCCGAGAACAAACGATGACAAACGTCCGAAGAAGTACGAGGGGATAATTCCAAAGGAACACCCGACTAATCGTATGAACTATAAGGACGCTACAGTGATATCACAATAGGTCAAACAAAGGATTCGGGGGATAGATAACCAGTCCAAGCTGACCGTCAGTGGTTGGCAAACTCTCAGGAGTTTGAACAGGGTTGTCTAGAGATTCTGGGCCAAGATCAATAGATGACCCAGTATCTAAAGTAGGTGGAGGACAATATTACAAAGGTTGAATGCTCAGAACAATTCCAAGTTCAACACCTTGGTCCTCGAGTGACTCCGGTAACTCAAGAAAAAACTCCTTAGGCAATCTTGAAGATGGAGGAGAGGAAGAGGAATTAGGTGAACCAGATGGTTCAGTCATGATGACCTTGTCTTAGTTGACAGAAAAATAAACTTCAAGGCTTTAAAATTTTATTTAAGGGAAACTCATGATTTGGTCTAGAAAAGAATAATAGGATTTTATCAAATCATGGGCAATCAATTATTAAGACGCATAAAAAGACTAGTGCTCTTTCATTTTTTAAGAGTCGAGAAAGAAACAAAGATGACTCTATCGCTTTCGATTGGAAACACGCTCAAAAGGACAAGTGCTCAAATGATCTTTTAAGTTTAATGAGTCAAAAACATCAAATGATTGCTCTAGATGATCTAGGTAAATAAGATTACCAGGCAACTGTGAACTGCTAAATACTTTCCGGCGAACTAACAAGTACGAGCAAGCAATCTCCCCAAAAAAAAATTTCGGTGTATCATATTTGTAAGGCAGCAGACTCGGCTTCCTAAGGATAAAGGATTGTATCCTAGAGGGGTCTCCCATTATATACTTAATGGTATGGGGAGCATAAATCTGTACTAGTGTTGTCTAATGTTGAAGCTAACAACAGCTGCTAGGTTTAAAGATGTCGAAACACATCTCTAGCCTAGACCTTCTAGATATGATCGTTAAATGTCAAATGAGCCTTAGGTTAATTGAGTTCATTTTAAATTTTACCTTGAGTTATGTTTCAATTTTCAGGCCTTAGCGATGCGACTAAAAAAACCTTAAATGCAACTAAATGAGACAAGATCCTTTCAATTCGATGAATTACCTACACTAAAGAGGGTAGAAACTACACAATCAAATGCAAAAAACCAAGCAACTGAAAGAAAATTGATCTTTCACTACTTCACTTTTCGAAAAAATAAACTAATGAAAAATGCATTCCAAATCCTAATTTCCTGACAAGCACATTTACAACAATCCTTTCAAAATCAAAAGAGTTATTTTCCTTTTCAAATGCCAATGCAATCCTAGTTTTTAATGATGCTAATTATCGTAGCACAATGATGCAACAAACTAGAATTTCATGATTTTTCATGATACAACGAAATGAATTTTCACATACAACCCTTCAATGAAAAAAATTCGAGACAATCAACTCTTCAAGCAAATGAAAACATGAAAAGAGAGACTCATTCAGACTAATGAAGCACCAACTTTACCAACAACAAGACGAGAAATTTAATCCATGTCGGAAAAGAAACATTTAGACAAGCAAACGAAAACTTTTCAAACTTGTGTAGTGGAGGTCAAAGTCGTAAAAGGACCACAAACGAAAGGCAAGGAGTAAGTACACCAACAACTCGACTCACTAAGTTCACAATCAGCTGAATGGAGGAAAATCTAGATTCCCTAGTGTCACTGAGCATTCAATGACTCAAGAAATCAAGTAGAAAGATGATAAACCAACAAGCAAACAAAACCAAATGAAAAATAGCTTTCTAGTCAGGGAGAAAATGGTCTAAAAGGCTTACGAGGTCAAAATCATGAGAGAAAAACACACTGGCCAATATTTGGGACAAAACCTAATCTTCACTTACAGGGATTGGCACGACTGCCTAACTGACAACAAGCGCCAGAGGTCGGTCGGCGTGATTGTTTCTCAGCATATCGCGCTGATCGGCACAATTGTCAACAATTAGGTGTGCTGAGCGAGGGAGCCAAGAAAAAAATTAAAAAAAACAGGGACTAGATCTACTACTATGAATTTCAAACTCAGACCAGTAAGCAGGAGAAAAGAAACAGAACCAAAGAGAAAAAATTGAACTAGAAAAGTTCACACGAAATCATGAAATCTAAAACAAGAAAAACAGAAGGATTGGTTCCCCAATATGGTCGCCAATTTGTGGTGAAGTAAAATTATGAGTGCGGACACAAACAAATTCCTCTAGCTCGATAATGGGTCTAGCCACAACTGATACATTCTATGGAAGATTTCCTTAGGATATAACCAATTAAGATGGCCTACCTCTTAGTACACTTATCCTGTTTAGTGATGTCCTTGCTTGCTCACTCAGCTATCTCTCGCTTCCTTCTTCAAACACCTGAAACAAGTAAACAACAGCAAACAACAACCGTGATAATAGACAAACTGTAATTCAACCTACTTAACAAGTCAAGAAACATTAATCCATGAACATGTAAGATGACAAATCAGGAAATCAATTGATAGTTGCATATATATTAAATCAAGAAGAGATTACAACCACTGTCTTGACGTTGCCCTTCTCCTCTTACAAAACCACGTTCCCACACACTTCTGCTAGCATTCCATGATGGCCTCAACAATAGTAGTTTTAAGGCTCTTCCATTTAGGCTTCACACTAAACCAAATTCACACTTCTCCCTCATACAAATAGAGAGCTACAACTATGAATAGCTTGTTGTTTACTCCAAACTTAATTAGGATTAGCACACCAATATTAACACTAGATTGTGCTTGGGAAAAAGGGAGGTTTATACAGGATGAATGGATGGGAGATGGACCCTCTTCTCATGGGAGAAGGTATTATCTCTTGAAGTTGTGCCATCATTATAGGGGAAAGGAGCCCAAACTGACATCCTCGACCCCATCTAACCAAACCATTTACCAGACTTCTGTTACGAAGCTTCTAGAGCTGGAAGCTTCAGCTCTTTATTTAAAAAAAATTCCATAAGAGGACCAGTGCGACTAGAACAAAGCTCAGTCGCTCTGATCGGTGCTAGGGACAATGTTAATCCTTGCATATCGAGGCGAGGAGGACAAGGGCCACTAACGTCGGTCTTATAAACTGGGAAAAATAGAAGATTTTGGGGAAATGGTGCAAAAGGGAATTGTTTTTCTCATGAAGAGGGACACAATGGGAGTTTCTTCATGAATAGTAAGCATGTAGGGTTCACTTTAGATTTCCTCCAGGATCAAGGAATGGGGAGTACAGGGACAATGACAAAATGTTGTGTAGTAGATTCCCACACATACTCATAAACAATGATAATGTAGGTTGGCTACTCAACACCAACTTCGTCGACAACTTGATCCACGTGAACATCAGATGTGGATTCAGGAGCGGATGAACAAAACATAGTAAAATCATAAGGATCATAGGAACCAAAGGACGAAGGTTGAGAAAATGAGATCATGTAACACCCATCAGGGTTGCAGTCTAAATATGCGCATATATCCAGAGTAGGTGGGGTGGGAGGAGGTGACAGTTCAACATATTGGTTCGCAACTTCTCCCACCTTGTCCTGCGGAGAGAGATTTCTTTGATGAGAAGAGGGTGGAGGGTCACTTGTGATAGCAACCTTGTTCGTCTTAGATTTGTAAGCTCTAACACCAAGGTATGATGGGAGGGATTCGAATGATTCTAATTCATGTGCATTTTCAGACACATGAAGAAGATACTGAAATCTTTCTTTGAGAATTTTCCAATCAATTTCATCTCCAGGGATTTGAAAATCAAGATTACAGAAGTGATCCCAAAATTGCACAATAGATTCATTAGGTGCTTTCCGTAATTCCAGAATTTTTTTATTAACTTCTTTATAGTCAAAACGAAAGAAAGCATTGCCTAACTCTCTCATCATATGATTAAAATAGTGAATAGAGGCTGCGGGCAATGTGCGACACCATTTCTCAACATTCCCTTCGAATGTGTAAGTGAATAGCCCACAGGCAATATCATCTGAGGGGAATTCATTCCTCTCACAGAAGCCTAAGAAGGCAAATCTATGTCTTAACAAGGCTATTTAGCCTTCACGGTTGTATTTAATTTGTGACAAGTCATCAATGACATCCTCTGGTGCTTCAAAATCATGTGCATGAGAAAAACATGTTGAAGTTGAGATTGTGATGTAAGTAATGAATGATGTGCAGAGATTCAAAATAGACTTTGAGGGCTCATCTTGTCATCTAGGCCTCCTTCTAACGCCAAAAATGTTGACGATGTTGGGCCCACCAACATGTCAAGGGATCTCCCCGGTAAGAAGTCCCAACTAGACCTCGGGCCATTTGGAGTAGAAGTCCTAGTAGTGGGTAGTAAAGTAGTGCCTTGACCACGGTAGCGCGCAGAGGTAAGTATGATAACTTTGTCGGAAGCAAGTGTGTGACCTTGCAGTGAGTTAAGTGAGATGCATGGGGGTTCTAACACACATAGGGGAAAAGGAAGTGTGTCCCTTAAAAGCTTGTAATAGTACACAGCCTGAAAGGAACACATGAGCGGAATGACATCACAAGATGGAAGTATAATAGTCCACAATCCAAAGTGATGGGTTAATACAACAACACGTCTCCAACAAGATTCATACAATTGTATACAAAATAGTTCATACACAAATACGTAAGTTAAATAACATACATTGATAAAGCAACTAGAATAGTCCAACTACAATAACAACATATGCATGAAAACGTGTTGGCTCAGTTATATTATTAAGTGGAATTTACATCCATACATACATCATTGACAACCACTAGCCCCAATAGTGGAACATTACAGTCAACACCACCTGCTCCTCCAAAGAGATGTACTTTCTCTATGCTATGGAGAAGCCAAGGCTCGTCACAATACTCTCCCAGCCTTCTCTAAGTAATGCCTAGCCAAAATCTTGGCTCCCAAAATCCTGTATTAATGATTTATGAGGTTCTATATATAACAAAGGGTAGGGTGACCCTTGACATTCCCCTTTGACTCTTTGACTACCCTCATGACTCTTCAACTCCTTTAAAAATAACTATTTACATTACATAGTGATTATTCACATTCCACTGATGACACTTGGAATTTCACTTACAATATATTTACAAATAATAATACAATTTCCACATATACCCATGTGGGAAAAAATAAGGTTGAGTTAGCCTAACAAGATAAACACCATCACTCGAAAGCTTGGCAAAATACTAACTCAAAAACATCCTCTTCATAGTCTTTGGTGACGAACCGATACCAAGCTTGGTACTACGCTATTGTGTCCATGTACTATTTGGTGATGTATTTCTGGAAACAGACTCTTAACTCCATGGAATCTAGGTATATGGTTATGGAAGCTTTGTCCAACTCATCTTGAAGCATGCGCAGCATTGTCCTGAGTGTGGTTGGACCACCGATGTACTTCTACCTGTTTTCTGCGTTGAACTGCAAGTCATCATTGGTGGCCTCTCACATCAATTGCTCCATGTACCTGTCGACCTCCAGCAAGACTGGTTCTTCTTCATGGTTTGAATGAGGGATCTGATTGAAGGAACCTTGTTTGTCCTCACTATGACATCTAGATGCTTGGAAAACTGTGCATAGGAAGCATCAATGCTAGCGATGAGCGGGGGGAACTGCCCATAGTGTCAGATCAACATCAAAATTTGTGCTTTGTTTAGATTTTCCTATGGATTCATTATCTTATGCAAGTAAAGTGGGGCTCCCATGTACCTCATTTTCCATTCCTATACATGCATAATAGTAGTGTGTATGTCTTTGATAATTTGGACAATATTCATGCACTCCTACTGAAAACCACATAGATGGACAATTGCCTTGTGCACGGTGACAAATCTATCATACACTTTCCTCATGGTGGTCTCAAGATTCGATACTTCAAGTATCGCTTTTCTCATCTCTGCCATAGCGGATCCTACAGACTGCTCTATTCTTTACCTAGCCTCTTGCAAGTCCTTTGTCATCTGATCATTCTCTTCTAACAAGAACTTAACAGTTGAACTCGTGGCTTCTGCATAAGCCTTAAAAGCATTGGCCAAGGTAGCTAGATGTCTTCTAACATTTGACACAATCATCCTTTCCTCTATATGTTCAGATGACGCATGATCATCTAAGAGTTTCTTTCTTCGCGCCTATACAATCCTTTGTTGCAAATCATCAAATGACATATTATACACATCCATCACTGGATCATCATCAAGGAGAACAACCTCTCCTTACTCGCACATGACTGGTTCTGATTCTAGAGGTGGCGGAGGTTGAGGTGTGACCTCAGATGTTCTCAGCATGAGGTCAGTGTCTTGGTCCTGTGGCCCTTGTTTCAACTCCATGTCTGTTTCTTCAACCATCTACTCAATCTACTAAGAAAGTTACCAAACGTGCAACTGCTCACCCTCTTCTTCATCTGTTGACTACTCTGACTTCTCAACCTGTATAGGCACATTTTTCTCTAACATTGTGCCTTTCCTTTCTATTCACGTTTCTTCTTATCTTCCCTCTCTCTCCTTCTTAGCTCCTTCCCTTCTTTCAGCTTCTTCTCTATTTCCTGCAACTTCCTCTCTGCATCTTCCAACCTTTGCTTCTCTCTCTTCCTCTGTTCTAATCTCCTTACGTGTTGTTGCCTCTTCACCTATATTTCCAAAGCTACTCTCTCAACAAGAGGGTCTTCTTTGAACTTGTAGCTTTTCTCAGCCTCTAGGTTCTCGACAATCTTCCTCTTGCCTTTGTCTTGCACTAGTTTGTTGCTTACTGCTATTGTTGCTGCTACTTCCTGTGGTGTTGTTCCTTTCCATTCTATAACCATGTTGACTAGTTCATTGAGCTTAGAAGAGTTGTAGCAATACCTCCAAGGGTCCTCCTCTGGCCAATGAAATGCCTCTTTGATCCTTGGATTATACACATTCCCACAGTGGTTCTTTCATATGCACCGGGGATCATATGGATTGAAATCCTTAGTGCCAAACTCAAAATTCTTTGAGTCCTTGACCTCGGCATCCACATCCTTCAAGCTCCGGATCTCGTACAATTCAATCTGCAAAGGAAGAGCAGGCCATGGTGCCTTCTTCCTCCTGTGCAGTCTTGTTGATAAACTAGTGGAGATGTGATGTGCAAACTCTTGCACGACCAACTTATCCACGGAAAACCTTGGTAGCACTTGCGGAGGCTTCTCTCCACCAAACATCCTGATGAAGGTGCCACTAGGTGAGGCATACCAAACTACAATGTTAAGTAATGCCCACATTGCTTCTTGGGACATGCAAGGTGGATCTTGCTCGAATATCATATTGTAAACTAGGGTGATGAAGTGGTCAAATAGCCTTGCCATGACTCCTCAGTAGCTACACTTAGAAAGAAACTTGCAATAAATTTTCACAACATTCTCTTATGGTGTCAATGTCCAACCAATGCTAGGACATTGATGTTTTACACAGATTGCATCAAGCAAGTACGTGGACATATAGAATCTCGCTTGCTCATCTTTAGTTGGATTACAGGCATTAGTCACATGCACTTTCAGCTGAAGAGCCAACATATCCAACCAGTTGAATGGCCTCCCTTCATTTGCCTACCTATCCAACACAACCACCCAACTCTATGGAAAGGTCTTTGTGATTTCTTGACCATACAAGCGGCACGCAAAAATGATCAAGAGTTGGTAGGAATTTTTGAGTGACTTAGTCTCGTAGACCTAATTGTGTGTTGACCTAAATTTTGATGGTTCTTTTACCCGACACTTCATGATGTCTCTAGTGTTCACATTATTGTTGGGGGTATAGAAAAGTGCATCCATGCAGCTCACCGGCTGTGGTAAGTGATATATCTAATGATAGTTTTTTGTCCGAAAGGTAGAAATTTATGTTCCACTGGCAATTCTCAATGTCATCATCTCGAGATCAGCGTGCGAGACAATACAGTGAATGATGTCAACACATTAGAAGGCGGGGTGCCTACATGCAACCTTATACACACCTGACTTGTGGATGTTGACATAGACCTGCCGATATTCCAGATCTTCCTTAAAGCTGCGTGAAATATGTCCTTAATTTATTTCCATGTTATATTCATGTCCTTCTCTATGAACATTTGTGTGTTTGCATAGACTGACAAGTTCATTTACACATGTTCAACTACATCTCTAGTGCTACTCTCAACAGTATCCTTTGATATATCTCTCTTGGAAGCCATGCTACCTGTACTGCTAAGAAGCTTCTCAACAACTAATGTACCTGGAGACAGAGAGAACACTCATGGCATGCAAATGTTAGCTTTAAATCGAAAACACTTCAAGACAAAACATGCAACAAAATGGGCAGATGCTGGGCAAGATTGCACAAATCTGGGTCTCAGAGGTGAGGGACTATCAGTTGGATCTACGCATTGTGCAGTCCTAGTTGCCAATGGGAGGTGATGATGACTGGAACTGTGCAATGCACAGTGCTGACGACTTGCTGATGACTTGAATTGCACAGTGCACAGTTTAGTATGGCTTTGATGTTGGATGGGACTACACATTGCACAATCCCAGTGGGAAAGAATCTAGGACTGTCTCCTAGAACTGCGTAGTGCATAGCTAGAGCCAGTCATTGGCAGCCTCTGCGCAATTCCTGGAACTAAGGCAGAGCCTTGAGATCCATAAATGTGCAGTGCATGCCAGGAAGAGCTAGATCCAGGCCAAGGCAGCCCAGATCCGCCCAAGGGAAACATGAAAACAAGCAGATATAAATGCGTGAGTAAAGGTTGGTGCATATATGGTTGAATGGTGATGCATGCAATCAAAACAAATGCAAGAATCATTCAAACGGAAGAATAATGAATCTTGTGGAGAGAGTCATCGCAACGATAACCGTTAGTGCAAAAACTAGGTTATGTATGTGACGCTTAGGAAAGGAAATGCAAAACTTAAAACAATACTTATACAAGCTAAAACAAATCAAAATTCCAGTGGTCATTCAATAAAATGGGTAAAACAACACTCTCACAAGGCAAGGAAACAAAAGTGACAAAAAAAGCAACAAAAGACTAGAAAAGCAAGACTTACCTAGAAAAGTTGCTTCGATTGTGCCGAAGTTTCCTAGATCTCCTTGGGAATGCCAGAGCTCCAATATCGAATGTGAAAATGAACTCTGGTAGCATCCATTAAATATATTTGATCGATTTAGGGTTTATGACACAAAGGCCAAAAATATAGGAAAGAGCGAGACATTGTGAAAGTTTCTAAAATTAACTCAAGTGTAACTCCAACTGCTAAAAATAGATCCCTAATTTTTAGGGATGATTTTTTGCTTTTTGTTTTTGTTTTTTCAGGAAAGGTTGTCATGCATGCATGGAGAGATTGCGCAGTTATGGGGAGAACCAGACAACTCATCGGCACATGCATTAGACAACAACTGATGGAATGCTTCTGCACAATTCTTGGGTTGCGTGATTCTAGATGTCTCTCATGCTCTATGCAGTTTCCAAACTGAAGACAAGCTACTAGCTGGGTTTGGGCAATTCTGGAGTCGAAGCTCACTGTTGCGTTGAACTGCGCATTTCCTGAGAGCAAGGTTGGTTGCCCTCTAAGATTGCGCAGACCATCAAGGCAGTGCTAAAACCAAATTGCAACCAAGTCACGTGGTCATCTTATGGTTAGACAACAAAGCAAGTAAGCAAACACAAGTTGTAAAGAAAAAGATAAAATTCAAATGAAATCACAAGTACCTGGGCAGTGTAAGACAAGCTGTTGAGATTTTAGTAGGGAGGCTCCAAAACAAAGCGAAGGAAAAATTTTGGAGGGTGGTTGTAGCTGCTACAACAGGTTCATTCCCCATCTTAGTGTTTTTCTCTACTTCGAATTCCCTTACATCTTTGTTGGAGGGCCTTCCTTTGGCTTTGTGATTCTCCAACTCTTGACTAGATGAGTCATTTATCTACTTTAATCTCTTCTTATCACTTCTCATGAGCACTTTCCGAGTCCCTTCGTCAATGACCTGTAGTTCCGGGGATGCACTTTTAGAACCTTTATCATCCATCCTAGATATTTGAGGAGTCGTAACACTGTGTTGAACCTTTGATTGAGCCAAGCTTTTGACTAGTGCTAGTTCTACCTCGCGAAACTCCTTGTCTTCTTCTTCTTCCACTTCCTCCACAGGTGCTATCTCTTTGTTACATGCTGCTGGAGCCGACTTCTCTTTCCCTTCCTACAACAGAATGTCAAAAGGATTTGCAGAAGTTGAAGCCACATTACAAGCATGGTTTTTAGCAGGTTTAGCTCCAGATTTTTCTTTGGACGCCCCCCTTTTTTGTGTATGCCATTGTTCTTCCTATGAAAGGGTCAACTACTCACTATTTTTTCTCTTTTTCTTCTCATAGTTAGGAGAAAAGTTCCCATACTCATGACAACTTTTACACTTGAAGGGAAGTTGGTCATAGTTCATCATTTGAGTGAGACTTTGTTCACCTTGAGTTAAGACTATCTTTGAGGGAAACCCTTTCTAGAGATCCACTTTGAAACATAATTTAGCCCAAGCAAATTGCTGGCCTCCCATCTCAGCCTGGTTAAAGAAATGTCTAACACCATTTCCGATAGCCTTCAAAAAATCATCACTCCAGCAAGAGAGGGGCAAGCGTAGAAGCTTTACTTAGACAGGAACTATCATAGAAATGTTGTTTTCTGGATTAAAGTCTAAGGACCAAACATTCAGGTACATGCCTTTGGAACCAAAGAAATATGGTTTGTTTTTTAACATTATATCACAATCGTCCTTACATTTGGAGAGCAGGGAGAAAAAACCATTTCCCATGGCATAGGCACTAAGATTACCTTTCATCATGGGTTTCCAGTTCTTGTCAACCCATTGCTCGACTAACTTAAGAGAGGACCACATTCCCATAAAGTTCCCAACCAAATCCCTCTTAGAGAAGGCTCAAGAAGTTCTTTGAAAGCTCAAAGGGAGGACGATTGCTAAAGTGTTCTCAACCTTCTTCACAAACTTGGGTTTCTAATCCTTAGGACGACAATTGCTTTTTAACAATGAAATAAAAACATGCAAAAACTTCTTTTTCATCACTAAAAGAGTCAAATCCCTCATTATTCTTTAGTAAGGAATTCATTAATGTGCATAAAGGGCTAGAGTTTCTAAAATCAAATTACTGATTATTAAAAATTATACTATATAATTAACAAATATACAATACCTAATATATATTAAACTATACTACTCAATTTTTCAATACTTGATATATATTAAACTATATTACTCAACTTTTTACAATTTTATCACATCATAAAAATGAATCCACCAACTTTTTACAATTTTATCATATCATAAAAATGAATTCACCTCTATGTGTATACTTATATCATATATATCAAAATATTTCTTATCACTTTTCCATAGTAAACCTAAATTAATTATATATATATATAGATAAGGTTTGAGCTATCTCTAAATTAATTCTTATAAAATAAAAATATTTTTGAGCTATCATATTACTTGTACCATCCCACATTGTGTTAAAATTATTCAATTATTCAATTTGTGTAATAGGTAAAAATTCATAAATATTATTCTTCTCAAGTTTGTGTAAATGGGACATATTATTATTATAATCTAATTGGTTTCAATGCCATCTAACATCTATATAAATTTTATTTATAATGTGTTCCAATACTACTTAGCATTTATTTAACTTTATATTGGAGGTATAGTTTTTTATTATCTTATTTTATATAATAATTTTTTAGTTAATTTTATATAATAATTTTGGAGTAATATACAAAAATAAATGTGTAATATATCAATTTATAATTATTATAAGAAATATTCAATATTTTATATATTATTATTTAGTTTTAAGGTCACAATGAAGGCTCGTTTATGGGATAAGGGATTCATTGAAAGCATATTTACTTTATTCCGTTTTAGCTTTAAACTTATGATTTTTTTAGGAGAAACCACATGCTCTAAATCATTAGCCCACTCAAGCTATGTATATATATATATATATATATATATATATATAAAAACTTGAAATGAAAATATAGGAAACTTTGAAGTACTTCCCACGTTTAGTGGATGGTAAACCTGGTAGATTGTCGGCTATGATTATGTGACCTCGCCCCAAGGGAATCAAAGAGAGTTGAACTCGTGATCAACAACAACTAGAACTAGCAACAATATCAAAGCTTCACACCTAGCTCTAGACCAATTAAACTAACCCTTGATACTTCCACACAGACATAGGTGTAGTCTAACTTCTAAACGAAATAGCCTTTTTCACTAGAATTTGATACACTTTCAAGCAAGAATGTGTTTTTGTTGTTGTTTAAAATACATTTTTGAATGTATAAATGGATTCAATACCTGAAAACCCCTCTCGAATTCTAGAAATTAAACAACTTAAAATCAATTTTTTTTAAATATCTGCCTTTTTTTTATTAAATTAACCTTAAAAAATATTGTGAAAAACCCATTTTATAAATTAGACTAGGCCTATATATGTATATATGATCACCCAACTTTTTGGAATCTTTTATTTAGTTTATTTTTAAACGACTTAAAATATAATCATTTATTATTTTATTAATATAATGTCATTGAGTAACTCTTTTTTTTAACCTATGTTACAATTGATTTGATTTGATCTGCCAATAGGAGTCAATTTGCTTAAAGCATTTGATGACCATATGCATGAAAATAAGGTAAAAAGAATCCAATTCACAAGCTCAGAATCAATATAAGCTAAGTGGGTGTAGAATCTCATTTCTTCTTCACCGTTTGCTCAAATCTTTCCACTTTAGATTTAATGTTGGAAGGAAACTGATCGTGGTAATGCATGGTTTCATCTATAACCTCATTTTTTGCTTTTGTAGGCTTGTTGGGTTCCTTCTAGTAGGATGTATTTTAGCCTCTTCTAATTGGTTTAGAGTCATTAGGTTTCCTTTCATCAATTTACCTTTGTCAAGCCTATTATTCATGCTTGAAGACAAAAATCTTATGTTCCTCATATCACTTATAGATAGCTAAGGATGTTGGTAGCCCTGCCTTACTTTTTCTTGCTCCTCAAGCCTAGTGGAAATTAATAATTAGAACTAATAAAGGATAGGTAACATTCACCTACTCCTTATTTTACATGTGGCTTTTGGATATAGAGACTTAAAACCATCTGATGCTAGGCATTATACTAGCATTTGACTATCATCATAGCCCAACCATAATTTGGTAGAACAGGGATGAAAATTAATAATTAGAACTAATAAAGGATAGGTAACATTCACCTACTCCTTATTTTACATGTGGCTTTTGGATATGGAGACTTAAAACCATCTGATGCTAAGCATTATACTAGCATTTGACTATCATCATAGCCCAACCATAATTTGGTAGAACATGGATGAAGGGCACTCGCTTAATCCTCTTTGCCAAACCTAAAAGAAAACCAAGTAATTACTTAAGGAAACTAAAAGAATAACCATATAATCCAGTGCATGATGTCTTTTCACATGTTATTTTAGTAAACATTTGTAGAAGTTATTATAGAAATCATTGCATTTCTAGGAATGATAACGTGATGTGGTCCCACTAATGCCTATGTAGAACCATTTTCATTATTTTAGGTAGAATGAGAGCCTAGTCCTTCAAAACATTTACCATAGCTAAATGACCATCCTCATCCTTCGTTCCTTACTCCCACACATCATCATCCTTTTGTAATGTTCTATCGCCTTCCAATTCCTTTCTCCCTTACATCATATACGAATTGTCATGAGGACTTATATCTTCCAATAATATTATCTTTATCAAATTAAGTTAGATGAAATAATTGTGCCAAACTATTTATATCTTTTATACTTCATCATATATGAGACATTGTTGATACATTGAATATAATTAGGAAAATAATAATGAAACATTTTTACAATGAGAGATCCTAATTTTTTAAATTATTATTATTAATGTAATATATATTTTACAATTCCATATAAATTAAAATGTGTAGTTAAATGTAATATTAATAAATTAAAATAGGAAAAAAAATTTAATAATAATAATAAGAATAAATTAATATAAATATATCTTAATCATCATTTTTTAAATATAAAAATATATATTAAAAATTAAAATTAAATATTTTTATTTATTTAAAACCCTTCCTTGTCTTATCATAAGTTTTTAGAAAGATTAAGATTTTGAAAGAATTTTTTTTTTAAATATACACATAGACACATTCAATAACAAATTATGGTGGAGATACATTTAATAAGTCAGTGTTGTCGTGGCTGATTGAAGGTACGTGTTGGTGAGCAGTGTGGTCAACAATATGAGCAAAACAGTGTGGGCAGCAGTGAGCAGTGAACAATGAGAAATGTGAGAGCAGGGATTTTTTATGCAACAGAAGTATCGAGCAGCAAGCAAGCAACAGCAAATACATTCAAACATGACAAAGGAACCAGAAATTTCAGAACATGTGGAGACAAATGATTTAGGACAAGTGAAAATTGCCTCATCCGCCAAAGCTGGGAAGTGGGTTTGCGTCAATGCCAAACAATATCGGGGCATTTTAAAATGAAGAATAGCCTATCTAAAATGGGAGAAAACAAGGAAGAAACAGTGTAAAAAGAAACGTAATTGAGCCATTCGCAAAAAGCACTCAAACAAGTCTCCTCCACAAGCACGTGGCAACAAGAAGTCCAAAGGAAAAGTCATTGATGATTCTGCCTTATATAGTCCCACATACACACCTCTCATCTAGTCATCTGATATTTATGTGAAAGAATTGTTAAATGCAAACAAAGGTTGGAGGTTTTAGAAGATAAAGGGTAGGAAAGAGATCATAAAATTCATATAATAATGGCTGAGAACAAGGTGTTAGCAAAAAGCAATAAAATTTTAAAAGAACAAGTGGCATTGCTACAGGAAGTTCTCCTTATAGGGAAGACAAAATAGCAACGCATGAAGGCGGATGTGAAAAACATAAAGAAATATGTAGTGGAAAGTACAGAGGTGGTGAATGTGAAATCATCCCAGGATAAAGGGAAAATGATTGCCCAAATACAACCATGAAGAGAACGCAAGATAAGAAACGAAAGAAGATTCGACCAAAGTTTCCAAAACTTGGGCTCAAGTTATTAGCAATTTTTCTAATAAGGAAGGAGAAACAAATATTCAGGTTGACAACGTGCAAGATAGTGAAGGCAAGGAAAGACAAAATAGGGCAGCAAACATAATTATCAAAGGGGTGAAAGACTATGGGAAAAATGAATGTACTCTTGACCTTACAAGAGACTTCTTGAAAGACAAGTTGTTATGGTAAGGACAAATATGCCAAGCATGGAGGGTGGGTAAGTTTAACGGGGAGAGAGGTAGGCCCATAAAAGTAATTATACCTAGCTTGCATGATAAATATATTATTCTAAGCAAGAAAATTCTCTTGAGGGGTTCTCGTTTTTTCCTAGAAGAAGATTTAACTGTTAAACAATAGGAGGAAAGAAGGGAGGAAATTTTAAATGTTAGGGCAGCAAGAGATGATGGAAAGAGAGCATGGATTTATAAAGGCAAAGCTGTGATAACGCAATTTGGACCTCCTTCCAGAACAGAGCAGCAAGATGGTAATAAAGAAGAGGCAACAAACTCTTCAACAACAAATCAAAAAGCAAGTTCGGTATGGGAAAATAGGGACAAAGACTCAAATGTGAGTCTTGCATGTCAAAATAAATAGCAATCAAGTCATACCCAGGTTTCCTTAAGATTAGTTTGTTGGAATTGCAGAGGTTACGCGTGGAGACGAGGACCTAGGTTAGGGCCTATTGCGGAAAATAGAGACATAATTTGCTTCATAGAAACACATGAGCATGAAGGGTGCAAGATACCTTTGTTTGAAGGATACTGGAAGATGGCAATGTGGAACAAGGCAACAGGGAATGACAAAGGGCACGGGGGTATCGTGGTTTTAGTAAGGGAGAAAGAAGGTCGTCTCATTCAATTAGAAAAAGAAGACTTAAATAAGCAATTCATTTGGTTTAAAATATCAGAAAATGGAAACCACATCAAAATTGCAGCATGCTATTTTGCACCACAGGTTTCAAAAATCTACAAAGGTATAGGGCTTGACCACAAAGATCCATTTGCAGCTTTAAAAGCAGATATTGCAACATATTCGCAGCTAGGTGAAGTCCTTATAGTGGGTGATTTCAATGTTAGGACTACAAGTGAGAAAGCTAGCATTCTTTGTTGTAAAGATGATTGTGACCCTATTTGGCTTACAAAAGAAAGTAATCATTAGTGGGAAAGAATTTTAGAGGACAAGGGTTGCAATCTCTTTGGTGAACAATTGCTTACTCTATGCGGGGCCTTTGATTTAGTCATTTGTAATGGCTTGAATAGATTGACAAAGTCCGGTAATTTCACTTGCAATGCTTACAATGAAGCAAGTGTGGTAGATTATGTAATTTGCTCACATGGTTTGTGTGAGAAAATGGAAGAAGTTCTGGTTGGAGATCAGCTGTGGGATTTGAAATCAGATCACAAGCCAATTTATTTATGTTTCTCTTGGATTAGAAAGAAACAATTAGAGTAAAAAATTCAGCATGTCCAACAAAATCTCCCACAGGGCAGAATTCTTTTGACCCTAGAAAATAGTAATACCTTCAAAATGACTCTAGAGAGGCTCTTTGAGAAGGAGAAAATCACAATTCACAGCCTTCATAGTCATGAATTAACACATTTAATTCAATGCGCACTTGCAAAGTGCAAAAGAAAAAAAATTAAGAAGTTTGAAACAAATTTCTTTCCGGTTAATGCTTGGTTTGACGAGGAATGCAAAAAGGCAAGGAGAATTTGGAAAGAGTCAAACAAGGATAACATAAAGCTCAAATCTTACAAGCAGTTATTAAGTAAGAAAAAGGTTGATTTCATGGTTTCAAGGAGGGAAGAACTAATCTTCCTTGGGAAAAATAATCCCAAATTATTTTGGAAGGAGCTCCAACCGAAAAAGATACAAATTGGAAATAATATTACAGCTTCTAAATGGTTTGACTATGCAAGACAACTCTATGAGCAGGTTCCCAAGGTTGACCCTCCCCCCTTGGCTAACACTAATACTGAACTCTTCATGGTACAAGAGGTAGATATGGGTATCAAGAAATTGGGTGTTGGAAAAGAAAAAGACTTAGCTGAACTCCAAGCAGAATATCTAAAGTGGGGCTCAAAGATTCTTGCACCTCACATTACAAAAATATTCAACAACATCATGAAACAAGGGCTTCCCACAGATTGGACAACTAGTCTAGCAATACCTCATTTTAAGAGTGGTGACGTCAATAATCCCTCCAATTATAGGACCATCATGATAAACCCTTTGTTTGCAAAGCTATTTGGAAGCATGATAGAAAACAAAATTACCAAGTGGACAGAAGAAAGAGATAAGCGTGCTAAAGGGCAAGTAGGTTTTAGACCTAAGCATTCCACAGTTGATCATTGCATAAATTTAAGGCACATCATTGAAAAAGTTTGGGAGAAAAAGGAAGAAGTCTTTTGTTGCTTTGTTGCTTTCAGAAAAACATTTGACTCGGTTCCTAGAGATAAAATTTGGTAGAGAATGGAGGAAATTGGGGTTCCTAAACATTTGAGAGCAGTTGTGCATAGGCTGTATGAAGAGGTGAATGTCAAAATTAGAACTTCAGCAGGAATTTCTGAAAGTTTTAGAAGCGATATTGGGGTCAAGCAAGGTTGCCTACTGTCCCCTACCCTTTTTGGTTTATATATCGACAAGCTTGAGGAGTGGTTAAATTCGCAAGGGGGTGATGGTATCTATTTGTGAAAGTTTGTTATAAGGCTTCTTTTGTTTGCAGATGACCTTATTTTGATTACTAAATCGAATCTTGGTTTGCAAGAGCACTTACTATCCCTTGAGCATTTTTGTAGAAGTGTGGGGATGCAAGTCAATATCAGCAAAACAAAAGTAGTGGTCTTCTCTAAGAAAAGAAAACATAACCAGCATAAGTTCTACTTTGAAGGCAACATTCTGGAAGAAGTTGCGGATTACAAATACCTCGGAATTGACTTCAACAAAAATCTAAGCTAGAATGGTTGTAGAAAGAAAAGAAATCTGGGGGGTTGGAAAGCATTTTATGCTTTTCAAAGTAGGTGTAGAGAGGTAGAGTTATGGGACTGGAAGACCACTTAAACTCTTTTTGGGCTTCTAGTGATTCCGGTGATTCTCTATGGTTGTGAACTGTGGGTTAGCAATACCTCCGACGTGCAGTGGAGACAAATTGAGAAAATTCAGAAGCGTTTGATTACAAACAAATTTAAGATTAAAAGTGCAGTTCCTTATGATATCTTGTTAAGTGAAATAAGGACTGCTCCTATTGAAGCAATTGCTATGGTGCGAGTCATAAGGTATTTAAAAAAATATTGAGCAAATGGAAGAGGGTAGATGGCCTAAGGTTGTCTTTAATGATAGATTGTGCAAGAGAAAAAAAACTTGGATGCAGCAAAATAACAAATGGTTTAGTAAATGGGGTATTTGCTTGAACACGTGTTCCATAAACAGCAAAGAGATAAAAGCTTTTGTTATGGAAAAGTTCCACAAATGTACTTGGGATAAGGAGTTAGGAAGAAAGAAAAATTACTATATTGAAGTGTTTAATCCCACTCATAATCATCAACCAAAAGCATACATAGAGGTCAATATCTCTTGGAGAACCAAAATTCTTATTACTCACTTAAGGACTAATTCTCATCAACTCTGTTGTGAAACAGGGCACTAGAAAAGGCCAAAGGAAGTGTGGGAGGAAGGGGTATGCATTTTTTGTTCTTCTGGAAAAGTGGAAACAGAAAAACATTTCATTTTAGAATGTGAGGCCTTCAAAGGCAACAGGGAAAGTTATGCAAATATGCTGGTAGCTAGCTCTTGGGATAATCTATTTAGTGAGGGGTTTGTCGTGAAGCTTCACAGAAAAAGGGTTGAATACATCAAGCAGATGAAGAAGCAATCTATCCCATAGGCTATCTTTAGCCTCATAGATGTTAAAATGTTTTCTTTCTTTCTTCTATTATTATTATGAATTAATATAATATTTATTTAAAAATTAATATTATTATAATTATTTTTTAAGTGAATTTTTTTTATTTAATAAGGAAAATATTTATATTATGTAATTGATTTATTTTTATTTAATCGTTAAGACCCATATTTTTAGTTAAAGTTTTTATTAATCAAAATAAATTATTTTGAAATAATTTTTTCTATTATAGTGAGAATTTCTATTTTAAAAGTAATGGATTTTTCCATTTTAAATTATTGTTATAAAATAATTTAAATTCATTTTATTAAATATTAGTTTAGTTTTATCTAAATTATGGACTTACCAAGTGTTCGAAGGGATCAAATCATTTTTCACTTTAAAAGAAGTTTGCACCTCAAGAGATTTGATGTCTCATCTAGAATTGAGATGAATCTTCTCTACTTTAATTATTAATTGTAATTAATTTAGTTTATTTTTGTTTTTAGGTTTATGCAATTTTAAGACTCAAAATGTTTTATCAATAATTATATTATTATTTTATTTTATTTTATTTTTATTTTTATGTAGTTTGATCTAGTCAAAATATTTAACATAATAGAATAGGATTGGCCAAAACATTACAACATTTCTTCCATCTAAGCCAGAGAGCACCCCAGGGCACAATTAAAAAAAATCACATTTTTTAATACATATTTTTTCTTTTTAAATTTATGCCTTTAAAAAATATTTACATATTAAAATTATTTCGTAATAAATTTAAAATTTAATGTATAGTAGTTGGATGTTATTATTGTTTCCTAATAATGACCTCCAAAAACAACATTGCTACTATGATTATGGACTCCGGAAATAAAACCATACTTGCATGACAACCTCTTGGGGGGCAAAAAACCTTTGTACGCTTTTGCGCACAAGTAAGGTTTGAAAATGGGAGGGTGGGTTGGTTGGAACCCTAGTCGCCCAAGCCTTCTGGCTCGTGCCTCCTATCATCACTGTTAGAGGTTTTCCTCTTTTTTTGGAATGCGTTTGCTAGCTCTTATTGGTGCTCATTTGGAGGGAGTTTTGTAGCTCTTGTAGGTGCTCTTTTAAGGGAGTTATGTTGTGCATTGGTGTTTGTTGTCGGGTTCGTGTTTGTTTATGCTTTCCGCTACCCAAATTCTTATTGCCGCTGGTTTGGAGCCCTGCTTTTCGTTGTTGTGCTTGTCGTCTCTAGGTTATGGGGTTACCATCATCTATTTCAGGGTTTTCGGCCCAACGTCAGTTGGGGGTTTCATTTTCCATCGGCTAGTTCACTGATGGTGGGACAAGGTTGCTGTCAGTCATGGGTTTAGAGGCCCTGTTTCCAGTCGCCCTTCCAGGCCTACTTCATTGTTGCTAGTTTGGGGTTTATCACTTGCTTCTAGGATGTTTGTGCCCCTTGAGGGCTTTATTTTCTATGGGCCTAGTGCCCTTTCCCTTATCTGTTGGGGTTATTGTTGACAAACCTTGAATGGTTGTATGCATGTTCTTGGGTTTTATTCTAATGTCTCTTTCGAGTTTATTGTTGACGAGCCTTGAATGGTTGTATGCATATTCTTGGGTTTTATTCTAATGTCTCTTTCAAGTTTTCAGAGGGCATGCTTCCCTGGGTTATTTTGGTTTTTTCAATCTTTCGGCCTGGGTCCTATTGATGTATAACCTTATGCGCTTGAATCAAATGTAAATAGATCCTACAAATTTAGGTCTTTTTATTTTAAGAGCCTGCCAGTGTTTTGATTAATAATAAGTAATATGAAATTTATTTTAAAATATATACATAAATATATAAATATCATTTTATCTAATAAAAAATTATATTTTTCTTTATGAAAAAAATTATATTTTTCTTCATTTAATAAAAAAATCTGAAATCTCACTAACAGCATTTCAAACCTCTCATTATATATCAACTACTCGTCATCATCAAACTCAACCAATGTGAAATAAAGGACTAAAGGTTTGTAATTGCTGCTGTGCTCAAAATGTTTGACGGGCCATCTCTGGTGTGAATGTGAAAATCGTACGTGGCGTCGTTTACCTCATAAGTGCACGACATTGGGTCTACGGGAAAAAGGGAGTGAGGTGGTGTTATAACATTTTAAGAAAGTGTGTTGTTACCCAAGATGACATCATGCATGTTTCAACTTTGGGAACTCCCCTTCCTTCCCTTCTTGTAAAGATGTCAGGAAATTGCTAACTTTTCTCGCAGGACTTCCAAGTTCCAAAACACTTTGAAAAGAAGTAGGAAATTGCCTTCTTTTCTCACAGGACTTCCAAGTTCCAAAACACTTTGAAAATCAATGGAAATTGATTTTTCTTGGCTTTTCAATTATTTAAAATATGAACTAATCCGTAAGTACTTGGAATGTACCACTCTAACAATTCAAACTCAATATTTGAATTTTTAGAAAATTAAATTTACCAAATTTCACTAAAGAATATATATATATATATATATAATCAATCCCGGTCAAGCTGAGAATGGTAGGATGACACTTTTCGCCTGGGGTCCTGGCGCTCTCACCCGCGGCTCATGGTGCTGTTTTGTATAAGGTTATCATTTCTCTCTTTCTTTGCTCATCAAGTTTTCGCTAGTGTTTGGAAAATTGTCAAAGGTGGTTTATTACTGAATTATGGAAGAAATTCTGGTATGAAGGCAGATCTTACAATGTTTTATTAGGTCTCTCCTGATTAGCTGTAGTCATGGATATTGCTAGCCTTGTGTTTAGTTTCCTGGATCCTCTATAGTTTATCACAGTTTTTTTTTATTCCAATGCTAGCTGACTACTCTTCCTATAGCTTCCAAGATGCTCAAATCCTTTTTCCTTAAGCTAAAAAATTCCATAGTTTTCTATAAGTCGTGCACAGATTTTCGGTTCAGAATTGGCAAATGGTGGTGTATATTTCAGATGTATTGTTGTTGCATCGATTGTCAGGATAATTTTGCTGTTTAGTCCTTCTCTCTAAAGCTTGCTCCATCTTTCTGAACCTATAATGGCGTCAATCGGTTATCCTAGAAATTTTACCGGATTTCTCTTTTTTCCGATGTCTTGATTTAGCATCTTTTCCAAGAATTTTTCAAATTCCTCAGAGTAAATTCCTCTGTCGTGATCTTTGTACTCAGCGGTACTTGTAATCTCTTTTCATCCGTTTTTAGACATTTTGACGGTTGGGCAATCGTCACCCTTCTGGATTTTTCCCCTTGGAGTTATTATGCTCTTATCTCTTCATCGTAATCATTCCTTCTGGAGCTTTCCTCGTGCTGATCCCGAGGACCCTCCTGAGCTGCTCTCTTAAATCTACCCATCTAAAATTTACTCTATCCGGGGCTTTTGTACAGTCAAGGATCTACAGAGGGAAAATTCTCTGTACTGCCTCGGTCAGGTGTTTTATGAATCAAGCTGTCGATTGACAGAATAGAGATCCATCTATCGCTTCAATGTCGGGTGGGTCAAACTCATCTGCCACGCAAGTAATGATACAAGCTGCAATATTGGCCGAGAAAGCACGTGATAAGATTTCGATAGCTTCAGGGTGGCATGCCATGGTGGAAGACATGATCGTCAAGCCTGCCTACGCTGAGAAGGATGACCCACCTCCCATGAACCCTCGCCTTAATCCTTCTAAAAATGGCAAGTCCATTTCAAAGAAGGGGCGGTCCAATGAACAGCCGTTCCTCTATAACAAATCAAGGAACCTGGTTAAAATTGTCCCCCCTCCTAATGCAGTCTCTATTGACAGTTCCGTTCTTTCGGAAAGAATAGATAGCTTGCAAAATCCTTCTTTAGTAGGAAAATGGCAATTCCCCGAAATGGATGAAACAATCATGAGAAAATGGTTGGAAGACAAATGGAAGCCCCTGATTGGTTATACACCCATAATTTCTCGCCTTATGAAGGAGTGGTTCTGCTTCCACTTCCTCAAAGCATCCGATTTAGAGGTTGTTCTTAATAAACCTTGGGTCTTTGGTAGAAGCTTTTTATCCCTTTTCAGATGGTATATTGGATTTGATCCCTTAAAGAACACCCCGTCAAACAATTTAATTTGGGTGAAGCTTCCAAATTTGCCTTTGGAAATGTGGTCGACAGAAACTCTCACAGAAATAGGGAACTCTATCGACAAGTTTGTTTATGTCGACCCTTGGTGCAGAGGGGAGAAAGACAAGAGAATAGCGTGGATCTTAATAGAGAAGGTATACAAAGGAGGATACCCGGACCACATTGAGATAGCATGGAACCGGTTCAAAATCAAACAAAGGTTAGATTTCTAGGGAATCCCTTTCAGGTGTTCCCTCTGTCATAGAACAGGGCACTTGATAAAAAATTGCAGACACCATTACATCCCCAAGCACAAGAAAGTTCATCACAGATTTGGTGCGGCTCCTTCTCCACTTCTTACAGAGCGGGTATCTTCTTCTTCCTTAAGTATTCCTAAGGCTTCCCAAAAGGAAAATCAAGAACCTGATCTTCTTGATTCGATTGTGTCTTAGAAATCGCCTCGAAACTCTCCTTATGGGCCTGTTTCCCGCCATCCCCTTCAATCTAATCTTGCCCGCTCAGATATCTACAATTTCCCTCCCTTCGCTTGTGCTCCCATACCTGAGCCATCGGAGGAAAAAGCAGTTCCCTCTCCTCCCGCTATGAACTTAATGGACTTTGTAGTTGGCTCTCACCCCATTCCGATATCCTCCTCCTCCCCGACTCCTGACAAAATCCCCGCTCCTGTTCCAAAAGGCAAGGAACCTGTTCTCACTCCCACTCCTTTCAACTCTCCTGAAGCCTCCCCGGTTAATCAATATGACAACGATATCGATTTCTTGCTAAGCAAAAAATCTCTCGAGTTGGAGCCTCTAACAATTCATAAACCTAATAGTCCAGCCTCTCTATTTATTAGCCCTAATTCTGCAAAGAACATAACAGTCAGAAAGAAACACAAAGGGGGAAGCTGTCACTTTAGGGGGAGAACGATTGTTTCTGAGCATGGAGTGCGGAACCTATCTCTCATTGATGTGCCTATTCTGGAATCGTCTGATATTCAGCCTCTTAGAGCACCTATGGCTGGCGAGCCTTCCAAATGACATTTATTGTTTCAATGAATATCAGGGGTTTAGGCGCAAACCCCAAATTTCTTGCGCTTAAAGAAATCTTCTATTCTGCCTGTCCAAAAATCATCCTTATACAGGAAACCATGCACTCCAGCCAGGCGTCTATAACTTACTTTAGGAGAATGTTTCCCTCTTGGTTTATGGTGGCATCAGAGGCTTGTGGGCAATCAGGAGGACTCGCAATCCTGTGGGATCCCGTCTGGATCAAGGCGAGGGCCTTCAAATGTTTCGCAGGAATTCTAATTTCGGTCTCTGTTAGAGGTCAAGGCCTAAATATCAATATTCTGAATGCCTATGCACCCTATAAGAATAGGCTCCCTTTCTGGGATAGGCTATTTGCATCGGAAATTCTTGAAATTGGAGCTCTGATGATTGCAGGTGATTTAAATATGACTTTAAGCTCTGATGAATGATTGCAGGACAAAGGACCCGCTTGCTGATAGACTCAAGAAGGAATTTTTAAACAGGAACCTTGTTGACATCATGCCTATCAAACTGAAGCCTACATGGGATAACAGTAGGTCCGGTGAGGCATATATAGCAAAGAGGATTGATCGTTTCATTCTTCACTCCAGCATCATCGAAAAAATGGGCATGCCTGTATCTTTTATTGGAAATGATTTCACATCCGATCATAGGCCTATTTTCCTTGGATGGCAAAGGAATGGTTTCAGGCTCAGCTACTCTTTTAAATTTAACAAAATCCACTTAGAGGACCCAAAATTTAATGAAATCATTACAAACAAGTGGAAGGAGTTATTGGAGTCTGACTTGTCCCCTTTCATGACCTTCCGGGAAAAGCTGGCATATCTAAGGAAGGTGGAAAAGGATTGGCAATATCAAAAAAGGAAGCTGGACAAACAGGAGCTTGCAGAAATTGAAAAGGACCTGGACAACTTATTAAATGATGCAGATCCAAATAATCTGTCTCTCGACATCAAAGTTCAAATCAGGAATTTGGAAAAAAGAAAATATATCATCCTGGAAAAGGAGGAGGCCTCATGGAGGCTCAAAAGCAGAGCTATTTGGCTTAAGGAAGGAGATAGAAATACAAGATTTTTTCATAATTATGCAAACGCCAGACGTGAGAAAAATTCCATTTGGAGGATCAGCAATGGTGAAGGTGGTTTTTTCTATTCACAGCAGGATATCTCGAATGAAGCTACGAGATTTTTTCAGAACCAATACAAAAGAAAAGAAGCAAATAATTTTCAAGATACCCTCTGGGGTATTGATCTGGTTCCGTTAATGTTTGATGAGGCAGCAAATGAAAGTTTCTTTCAGCCGATTTCTGAGGAGGAACTTCTAAATGTCATAAAAGCTTTTAAAAGAGATAAAAGCCCTGGGCCGGATGGATGGCCCATAGAGTTTTTCTCTCACTTTTATGACCTCTTCAAAAATGACCTGCTGCGGATGGTGGAGGCATCCCGGATGTCCAGTAGTATTCACAGCACTATTTCCTCTACTCTGATTGCCCTTATCCCCAAAAAGGCTAAGTCGGACTCCTTTCAAGATTTCAGACCAATATCGTTGTGCAATATCTTGTTCAAAATTATCTCTAAAATTATTGCAGAAAGGCTGAAGCCTACTCTGGCCTCCTTCATCTCAAAGAACCAGCATGCATTCTTAAAGGGCCGAAACATTTTGGATGTTGTTGCTATGACCCAGGAAAGCTTGTTTTCTATGATCTCTAACAAGATGGATGCGGCTATTCTCAAAATTGATCTACAAAAGGCCTACGATTGCTTAGATTGGGGTTTTCTAAGAGTCATGCTGGCAAAAATTGGTTTAAAATCTCAATCCATCGACTGGATAATGTCTTGTGTAGAGAATGTCCAATATTCGGTCATAGTTAATGGATTGCCCTCCTCTTTCTTTTCAGTGGAAAGGGGACTTCGACAAGGTTGTCCCCTCTCCCCTCTGTTATTTATCTTGGTGATGAATTCCCTCAGCCTACAGATTAATAAGGCAGTAGAAGAAAAGAGATGTAGGCCTGTCAAAATTTGCAAGGGCATTTCCTTTTCACACAATCTATTCGTCGATGATATTCTCATTATTGCAATGCTCTGTAGGGCTTCCTGGATCTGCATCAAAGAAATTCTTGACAGATTCCAGAAAGCCTCTAGTTTAGTCATAAACAAGGCAAAATCTACTCTGTTTCATAATGATTCAAACACGGAAATGATCTTATGGATTGCTAAGTTGCTGGGAATTGCTCCGAGTTCGATCAGGGATGGGATGAAATATTTGGGATTCCAACTAAAGGCTAAGGGCTACTCGAAAGCTGACTGGCAATGGTTATTGTACAGATTCTATAAAAAGATCTCAGGCTGGGAGTTAAAGTCTTTATCTTTGGCAGGCAAGCTTATTCTGGTTCAGGCAGTCTTATCTCAATTGGCAGTCTACTGGGCTCATATCTTCTATCTTCCTTCAAGCATCAGTAACAAAATGAACAGTCTTATGGCCAATTTCCTGTGGGGTGGGAAATCTTTTCAGAACAAGCTTCATTTAGTAAAGCTGGCATATATTTCTAGGCCTAAGAAGCTAGGCAGATGGGGCCTTCTAGATATGCGCTCCTTTGGAAATGCGCTCCTATGTAAATCTCTTTATAGAGGTATTTTCGGAGAAGGGCTTTGGAGTACAGCTATAAGAAAGAAATATTTGAAAGGAAGGAACTTGGAATTTTGGTATAGAAGAAGGTCGATTGGTGTCAGCGGAGGCTCAGCCATATGGCTCAGCTTCAGGAAAATCCAGCATTTCTTTTTGGAGAATTTAAGATGGAACTTGTTCTCTGGATCAAGAATTCTAATTGGTATAGATCCCATTTTAAATGGACATGAAAATCTTTTTCCTCAACCTTTGTTATGCTTCCTTCACAGAGTTGGTTGCTTTTCTTGGGACAAGTTGATTTATTCTTAGAGAGGTCCCATTCCATTATGGAAAGAGGGATGTGATCTGAACATGCTGGCCACTCTGATCCCGCTATGGAATTCAGTTAAAGAAGACCTCTGCGGCCTAGGATTGTTTCGTTCGGGGTCTTGTGACCATATGATATGGACAGTCCCTAAGGCAAAGTTTCCTGTTCGTGTTAAGGACATTTATTCGATCATGGTTTCTCCTCCTTCCCCTAGCTCTAGCCCTCTCTTTCCTCCATGCCTGTGGAAGTCGGGATGCCCTCTCAAGATGATCCTTTTTTCATGGCTGCTCTTTTATAACAGGAATCTATCATGGGAAAACCTTCGAAGGAAAAACTGGCATGGACCGAGAAGATGTGCTATGTGTCAAGCGGATGAGGAATCAAATCTTCATATGTTCTTCCATTGTGCCTCGTCTCTCCAGATCTGGTATGATCTTTCTCTGTTTTATGGTTTTCCTCACGTTATTTTTCCTTCGGTACAGGTGGCCTTTAAATGGTGGAGCGAGTAGAACCCTTCTTGGAGATCCTTGTTCATCATATCCTGTTGGTTCCTCTGGAAATGGAGAAATGCTCAAATCTTCAAAGACTCAAAGGAACCTCTCAAGTCATCCTTGCATCGCATTCTGGTTTGCCATGACACGCTCCATCAGGAAAATGCTGAGACAAACAAAGTCTGTAAAAATTTGTCGGATGATTTTCCTTTCCAGGTGCCTGGTGCCTTCTTTGATGGAGCTGAACAAAACAATATCTGTGGTTGCAGTGTTCATATCATCATGGAGGACAGCTTACAATATTTTCTATCTTGGTATGGAGGGCAGGGCTCAAGCAGTATGGCTGAGGCTAGGGCCCTATCAAGGCTTCTTGCTTTTTGTGACTTTCTTGACATCCAGAATATTTCAGTATACGGCGACTCAAAATCTTTGATAGATCTTATTAATGGGGATGGCCTCATTAGCAGTCCTCACCTTCTTGGCTGGCTAAGCAGAATTATGCACTTTCGAAACTCTTTCAAGTAGTTTTCAATCCAACATATCCCCCGTTCCAGGAATGTCCAGGTAGACCTCCTCTCCAAGGAAGCCCTTGCGATGGAGCCGGGATCTTGGTCTTTTAGAGTCTTTCATGATGGATCTTCCTTTTTTATTCAGGATCATAGAATCAAGGGAATGTGATTTCTTTCAATTTTTGGCGTATGTAGCTCTTCCTGCATCACGAGATTGTGTCTTTCTTCATTCTATTTCATATGACTTGCATTTTAGTATTGGGTTATATCTATCCATGATGTACAGCCGCTCAGCTTTTCAATACTTGAGCATATTTTTGAGATTTTAGTTCTGATAGCTTGGGGATCTTTCAATTCTGTTTCTATATGCCTTTATAGCCTGGCAGTTTCCTACTGTCATATGAAAATGTACTGCGATCTTTATATTATCTTAATATAAATCTATGATGATTTTTCTGTCTGAAAAAGATAGATAAATATAGAGAGTGTGAAATGCGTGTGAAATTTTAGTGTTTTATTGCTGAAGTGTTTTGTGTGCATCATTGATCTGTGTAGAGACACAAAGTGATTTCCACGTGGAATCTCCATTAAGTCAGTAGATCAATGATTTGTCGCTGCATCTGAAATTCTTGTTGAATATTGGAGGAGGCGTGAAGGGTTTAACTACCGTGTAGATCTGCTCCTTAAAAAAAAAATCCTGTGGGATCAGAATCAGAATCCGCTGGAGGTGTTGTGATTGGAGTTATATCGTGTAAAAGATAGAGTGTTGGGTAGATGAAGCGAGTTCTGCGGGAGACTGTGGCTTGAACTCTCGCTCAAAACACAGATCCGCTGAAGTAATATGTCTGAAAATCGTCACCCTGACGTAGAAAAAGACCAAGATTTGAGTGGGATTTGAGATCCAAGGGTCTCACCATTAGCAAAGTCACAGATCGTAAGCATGGAACCAGTTTGTTTTCACTATTGACTATGTTGTGGCAGAGGAGCTTTAAGTCCGAAGAGTCTATCTCCGGTCTCATGTTGCAGAGTTCGCTCTTTGGGTGTCATTGTCCCTCTCAAAAGAACGTTGTTGGTTTTCTCTTCCTAATCTAGGTGGCATAAAGAATCAGTGTGTTGCTGTTTGGTCCTCTCATCCTAATCTGCATGGCGTAAACGATTGCGGAGCAGCGGATCTATGTTGTGGATTTATCCATATATTTTTTTTCCCTTTGCAATGATGTGCTCTCAGGTCGGCTCTCTTGTGGAAAGCCGTGAAGATCATCCGAGTAGTTGATTTAATGAATCGTGTTGCAGTGAAAAAAGAAAAAGAAAAAAAAAAGAGTGCGAGAGACGCTGTTGGTGTTTGTGTTTTTATTAGTTATAAAGAGGGTTGACGATTTTTAAATTGGAAGCCCGGGTGTCTGAAACATCAATTTTTGTATGTTAGTAATTTTTGTTATAAAAAAGGTTGGTGGTTTTTACACTGGAAACCCCGGTATCCAAAACATCAATTCTTGTGTAAGGTCAAGTTGTTTGATCAACTCTTGAGAACATTCAGTGTCCATACCTCCATCCTATCAACTGACGAATCGCTCAAAGTGAAATATCCGACAGATGGTTGTTGGTCTATAGGATGGCTCATTAGCGAAATATCGGACAGATGGTTGTTGGTCTATAGCATGGCTTATTACTTGATGGCTCTTATCATGGAAGCCCCGACAAGCCGAGTTGTATCATGCAAAGTTCATCAACGATGGTCAGAGGTGGTTACATTTTAAATGGAGTCAAGTGACTACTAGAAGATGTGGTGGTGAAAGAGCGGAGTTTGTGAAATTCAAGAGTGGATGTGAGTGTTGATGAAGACCAGTGTCATAGAGATTTATTAATTGTTGTAATATGTGTTTTTCTTGTTATCCATGTAAGCATTAAGGGAGGGTGTTAGAAGTAATGCTTCCATGTGGTGTGTAGTTGTCATTGTGAGTTCCTAGAAGTCAGTGTAGAAAGTGTTGAAGTATGTGTATTATGTCCTATATATTGTCACTGTTGTGAACAATAATAAAATAGTGTGTGAGATTGTTGTTGTGCAAAATCTCTCTCTTAGCCTTCTTTATTTTTCTAATAGATGTAAATATAGGAGAGCTTTTATTTGGTTGACAGACATATAGGGGACATGTGTAGGCATTAAATGTTAGATGTTAAATATAAACATTTTCTAAATTTATTTTTTTATTATTGTAATTTTGTTTTTATTAACAAATTTACTAAGAATATTTTAGATAAAAAAAAAATCATAATATATGTATCACATTAAAATATATAATATATAATATTAAGGGTTAGGTATGATAAATTTAGATTCTAATATCTATATAAAAGTGTTAGAGATAGATACTCAAAAAATAGATTGATTATTGTTTGTGGTATTTTGGATATGTAAAAGATGTAATTATGTCTGTGGTTTCTCGCTTAAGTAGAATCTCAATTTAATCTTTTATTTCAAAATAAATTAGAAGATTTCACATTTATATTGAATTTTTAATTGAAATTTAAAAATTAATATTTTAAGGATTGTGATTTAAGTTTAAGAAAATTGTGATAACATTTTTATAATAATCTCTTTTTTTACTTTTATATTTATCAATTATTAAAAAAATAAATTTATTATTATTTTTAATTAATTTTTTTATCCTATATTTTTAATTATTATTTTTTATCTACATTATATTAATTAATAATAATAATAATAATAATAATAATAAATATTTTTAATTAAGTAAGAAAAGTCTTTCTATAGAAATCACATAAGAGAAATTGTGGTTGGTCCTGATGATGAACTACACTTGTTGGTTTGAAATACGGCAAAAAATTTCTCTTATATGATTTCTACCAAAAGACTTTGCTTATTTTTAATTAGATAAAGATAATAATTTTTCCTTTAGATTTATTGGGTTGACAAAGATATGAGAATTTATTTATTTATTTTTTTAATTTTTAATTTAATTTATTTTATTTTATTTTATTTTTTATTTTTTAATTTAATTTTTAATTTATTTATTTTTAATTTATTTTTTTTTTTTTTATATATTTTTAATTTATTTATTTATTTTTATTTTTATTTTATTTTATTTTTTATTTTTTCGGTTCACAGACATATAGGGGAGATGTGTAGTTGTTAAACATTAAATATAAACATTTTTTAAACTTATTTTTTTATTATTGTAATTTTGTTTTTATTAATAATTTTACAAAGAATTTTTTAGATAAAAAAAATAAAAAATCATAATATACATATCACATCAAGATATATAATATATAAAATGAAAATAATTATTATGTACCCATATTTAAATTTAATTAATAATCACATAGAAATTTAATACTTACAATATAATGATTCTTGACCATGAATATTCACCCCATTTTGCCATGGATATTGATCACTTCTAAATAGGCTTTGTTACCATACCACAGGCTAATACCATGGGTTATCAATACTACTTGCCCAAAAACCATAACTCATTTCAAAACCAAAATATTTTATAATTTTATTTTATAACATTTTCTAAATTAAATCTACAAGTGAAAAGGTACGGGGAGATGTTGTAGTGGTGTGGTGTAAATGTTTTTAAACATTTTACATGCAACCTCAATTAAAAAATAATAAAAGGTTAAAAATAATTGCTAAGAAAGACAACACAATATGTAGAGATGTTCTCCTGTCCTGTAAACATTTTGACTCAGTTAAAATAAAATAAAAATTAAAATTAAAATTAAAAATAAAATAAAATATTTCTTTTAATAATGATAATTATCAATTAAACTTAAAAATAAAAATAAAATAAAATATAATATATAAAATTATAATTATAACTAATAATAAAACCAACGTAGATTCATCTTTACTCTAGATCTATGGCAAGGGATCACATCTGTTGAGATGCAAATCTCTTTTAGAATGAAAAAAGTTTTGATCCCTAAGGCTTGGTAAATGCAGAGTGGAGAGTTAAAATAAATCTAAGTTGGTAAATAATATTGACAAATTAATATAAGAAATTTTTTATCTCATATATAATCATTTTTAAAATATATCTACATATTTAAATAACCTTTTTTAGTTTATATTATATCATTATCATAATAACAATTTTTTTTTTAATTTTAAATAGGTTAAAAACAATTTTTTTATCATATTTTTTATTTTTCCAATTTAATATATTTGAATTAAAATAAATATTTAAATTATTGTAAATAGAATACATTACATCACATATAGTATACAACCTGAGTGGCCTTAATGGTTAAGAGCATGTGATTCCTCCTAAGAGGTCACAAGTTCAAAATTAGAGAGGGGTAGAGTATGCATGACTTCCTAGATTTAGTAGTCAAATCACCCAAATGATTTTTAGGGTGTTAGACATTTTTTTGGGTGTAGTTTAACTTATAAGCAACCCTAAATTTCAACCAAGAATGTGATTTTTTATTGTTTAAAATATATTTTCCCTAAAAAACCCCAAGACACTCTTATATAGATTAAACAACTTAAACTCAAAGCAACCCTAAATTTCAACCAAGAATGTGATTTTTTATTGTTTAAAATATATTTTCCCAAAAAAAAACCTAAGACACTCTTATATAGATTAAAGAACTTAAACTCAAGTTTTTAAAAATCTCTAGAGGATTTTGGTTAAAATTAACCAGAAAAGTAGCCATTTCCTCTATAAGTTAGACTATGCCTATTTTTTTTTGTTAAAAGATTAACCAACCTGGATACATTTTAAATTAGGATCTACAAGGAGCCAAGAGGATTACGTGTGGAGTTAAGATGAAACTAACTTGGTACTCTTTCATTCTATAATGGATTTCCTTGAGCTTATAAATAGACTTTATCATAGCAAATACTATAAACAAATATCATAAGTAAATATCATGGGTCATGTAATACCATAAACTTGTAAACCAAGATAATTTTATAGTTTAATTTAACTTTATAATTTTTTAATTAAAATTAAAATTAAAATTTATTTTTATAATTTTAATTGTAGAGAGATTTGTGCTTCTTAATTTTTATTTTATTTTATTTTAGTTTTGACTAAGTAAAAATGTTTATTTTGACATGAAAACATCTTTGTCCTATTAGGATGGAGAGTGTCTCTGGATAAAATGACATGTCTTATTCTTTGGTAAAGAGATGTCTAAAGCAATTTTTTTTTAATGAGAATCCATTTTGTGAAGAGAAAAATTTTATTTTTATCGAGAATTTGTAAGTTTCAATTGTTCGTATTGAGATAATAATTATCTACACAAATATCTAACCTCTCTTAAATATATAATATTTATATCAAATTAATAAATTAAAATAATAACATTTAAAACATATTAATAATATTCAAATCATATTAATAAGTTTAAATTGATTTTATTCTTTACTCCGAATTTTTTTTAAATCATTAATAATATTAAAATTAACTTTATTCGATTCTTTTCGTACTTATTCCTTGGCTTATTTTTCTCTTTCTTTTCGACAGATATTCTTGTTTCTTATTTATTTGTTCATTCATATTCCTTTTATTAAGCTCTAACTCCTTTAATTTTCTAATTTTCCCATTTCTATTTTCATTATATAATTTATTTTTAATAAAAAAATAAAATTTTATGCTTTTAGTTTAATTTCTTCCGCTAACCATTTTCTCTCGGCTAGATTTTAATCCAAATAGGAAAAATCTTAATTTTCACGAGTACGAAAATTAAATGCTGTCGTGTACATTGCTATCATGTGTACATTGCTTTGAATCTGTGACTGGTTCCTCTCAGTTTATCTTTTTTTGTTATATGTTTTATGTGTTGGGTGTTTCTCTTTGCACACCTGTATATTTATGTCTGTTGGGATGATTTTTTTGGGATGATTTTTTTATCGTAACCTCTCGGGCTGCTCCTTTTGTATCTTATCAAGCTTTTTATTTTGTCTTAACACTAATATAAAAGAAAATTAAACACTGTAGTATAAAAGAAATAAAACAAGCCTGCAAACCTTTATCCAAAAGTAAGTTCAGTTAAAAGCATAACATTATAATTGTTTAGCAATCCTAATCTATATCTATAGCAGTAGCCTCAACTGTCTGTATCAAAATCTGTAGGCAGCGGCTAACCAGCTTGCCATAGGGCATTAAATGCCCGGGGAGATGCAGGCTGGATAGCCCGATAACACGCGAATTCCCATTTCTTATTGGAGTTGTCTATAATGCGACTTTTTGGAGATTCCGGTGACGGTGGAAGAAATTGAGATTAAATCATGATTTGTTGCAGTTAAAATGGTTTTTTAACTGCATATTTGGATTCAGCACCCTGAAAAACCCCTGGGACGCTTTGATTGTGCAGAAACTAGCTATCAAACTTGCGATTCCTATAAATTGCTACCGGATTTTCACCGGAAAAACCTGCCAAAAAAGCTTTCAAAAAGTCGCGTTATAGACAACTGCTTTCTTATTTAATGCCTAGTTTCTGAATTCACGTGTTATCGGACTATCCAACCTGCATCTCCCCGAACATTTAATGCCCTATGACAAGCTGATTAACCGCTGCCAAAATCTGTAAGAAGTGACTGCCTCAACTGTCGGTATCAAAATCTGTAAGAGGTATATGGCGCAAATCCTGAAAAACTAAAAAGAATTATCTTCGTCTTTGCTCTACTATCCTCGGTAGCCCGTCTGGTCTATCCTTTTTTAATCACGTATACTAATTATATTACATTCCATTCTTTCCCTTTGACCTCATAATTTTCGCTAATTCTTTTCTTATTAGTAATTTTTTATGTTCAATTAATTTAATTCAATTTTTCATGTTTAATTAATTTAATTCCTCTAAATCATTTTATTAATTTCTTACATTTAATCATACTTTCTTAACGGTTAGGTTATTTAATTACTTTATCCCTTCATTTTCTTTAATTTTATTCTCTTAACAGATTTGTTATTTATTTAATATTATTTATGCTATTAGTAAAAAAAAATATTTAAGACTTTCTTTCACAATTTTTCTTAGAAAATTATCTCAAATATTTTTATTTTTAACATTTACAATGAGTTAGCCCAATTAAACTGCTAAGATTTTTGAGCTTAGGGGCTCTTTCCAGTCCAATATGGAAAAGATGTTGTCATGTCCTCTCTTATCCTAACTTGTACATATTGACTAAATTACACAAAAATAAAAAATAAAAAATAAAATAAAATTAAAAAATAAGATAAAATAAAATAATTATTAATTAAAACATTTTGATAAAATAAGTAATTATGATTATAATTAACAATTACATGAGTCTAGATCCATCTTAATTTTAGATCTAGCAAGTTTCAAGATAAATCAAATTTCAAAATACAAACTTTTTAGATAAAAATAAATTTAATTCCTCTGTAATTAAAATAAATCTAAATTCATTCAAAACTTTTATAATTTTAAAAAACCAAAATAATAAATAAACTGACATTGACATGAATCCCATACACATGGCCTTGTATATTGCCACATAGACCTTACAAATGAGGATATATAATAAATAAAATTAATGTTATTTTCCCCTCGTACGAGGGTGAACGTTGTAATTCTCATTCCGTTTTGCACACGATTGACCTTAAAGTTACACTCCACTCATGGACTCAAAACTCAAATTAATTACTGAATGAATACGGTCGTTTCTGTGTTATGAGCTACAATTAATTGCTCGATAAGGCATACCCAGAATGTTGATGTTTTTTGTTTACATATTTATTACCAGAAAGTTGATGTTCTTTTGTTTACATTTTATCATCACACCACACGTTATCCATTTCACTACATTCTTAAGTGATTATTGGGGGTCAAAAATGAAAAAATAAAACCAAATATCCAATGGCCCTCAAAAAAATCAAAATAAAACTATGAACGACAAACGAGCAACCATGTTGGTAGAAGAAAAGGAAAAAATAGGGGCGGTGATGGAAAATTAGGGTAAAGTGTACTAATTTAGCCCATACTTCTGCTCAGGCCACTCCAATATTTTTGGCTACCCCAACTTATTAGTATATGAAATATCAGGTAAATTGGTAGGGTAAGGAGATATATTAAGTAAATTGGTGGGGTAGGGAGTAAGGAGAAATATTAAGTAAATTGGTGGGGTAGGGAGAAATATTGGGTAAATTGTTAGTCGGGATGGAAGCAAATATTGGATAAATTATATATAAAAGTGAGGATGGGATAGGGGAATATTGGGTAAATTGTTAGTGGGTGTAGGAGATATTTGGTGAGTTGGTGAGAAAATAGTGGGTAAATTTTACTCAAAATTTCCCCACTCTCATATTATATATGAAGATAGGGTGAGGGGAAATCATGGATAGATTGTGGGTGTGGAGAAATATTGGGTAAATTGTAACAATTTATATAATAGTTTCTCCCACCCCACCAATTTACAAAATATTTTCCCCCACCCTTACCTATTATGATTTAGTAACCATTTACCCAATAGTTCCCCCCACTTCCACTAGTTACAATTTACCCAAATAGTTCTTCCCACCCATACCCTCATATACATGGGGGTAGGAGTGGGTAAAAAGATTGAGTAAATTGTTACTAAAATAAAAGTAAGAGGTTATCAACTAAGTGCGTATCATAATAAGAGACTTCCTTACAACATTGACAAAGATTTAGCATCTTCTTAAAAAAATGAGAGAGACATTTTTTTATGCCCAACGAAATTTAAGTTGGGTGAGAGGGGCCTTCAAAATGTAAGATCACTAAAGCTTAGTTTATTGGATGAGTTGTCTATTCATTCCAACCTAGATATCATTGTCACTACTTTGGAATATCACTGGGAGAATTTTAATTTAATTGTCAATAATTATTAGGTGGATGAAGGGATTTAATTCCTCTAAAATATTCATGGAATATTTTTGGTAATTTTCAGGTCTTGAATCCATTTTGCATTCAAAAGTGCATTTTAAACAATACTACTATATCATAAGATTGAACTTTATCTTAAAGGTAACTATACCCTTTTTACTTTTCAATTATTTAAAAAAAGTCACATCCACAGTGCTTATTGTTGCTCTATTATGTTTTTCTTGTTACATGTTTTATTAAATGTATATTTGCTTAACTCATATATTAATTCCTTTTTATAATTAATAATAATAATAATACAATTTGATTAATTTTTATCTTTTTTTTTAAATCTTAGCAATGTGAGATGTATTATAAGATAAATGTCTTATGTCTCCTTGAAACAACATAAACAAAACAAAGGCCAAGGTAAATATAATCTTTCAATAAAAAGTGAAATCTTAAATACCCAAAAATAAAATTAGGGCAACTATATAAATTAAACGATTGGTAATGGTTCAAAGGCATCAATCCATAACAGGCATAAAACACATACCACATGATATATCTCACATTGGCAAGATTTAAAAAAACCATAAATTAAGTAAATTATGACTATATTTTAAATTGTTATTTTTTTAAAATAGTTTTTTATTATAGTTAAGTCAAGAAATTATATACATTATTATTTTATATTATATTTTATTAACATATGATATATATATATATATATATATATATATATATATATACATTTAATAAACAAACATGTAACAAGATTTTTAATTATAGATGGTTAAAAATTGCCCTAGTGCTAAATTATATGAACACAGGCGGATCAACAGAAAATCCTTTTTAAATGGCAGTTAATCGTTGCCATCATCCCCTTTGAATGCCCATTCTCAAGGACGCCATCCTCCCCCCAATAGCCCGGTCTGAACTCAACCCAGGCATTCACGACTCTCCCTTTACTGAGCCCATAGAGGACCTCCCCTTCCCTTCTCCGCCCCCAATCATACAGAAGGATTTAATCTCTATCCACCAGTCAACGCCTTCAATCAGGAAAGATTTCTCAGTGGGATCTATCCCCATTCCCATCTCTTCCTCGTCTCCGCAGCCCCAGCAAGCTGGCAAGCTTTTAAACAAAGGGAAATCGCTATGTGTAGACCTGTCTCCTCCAATTTCCTCGAATTCTGCTCCTGTCAATCTTTTTGACAGTGACCTCGATCTATTACTCAATCGAGACTCTCTCGAGCTTGAACCTCTCACAATCCATAAACCCGGCCCATGTATGCCTGTGATCAGTCCGGATTCGGCCAAAAATATTACTGTCCGGAAGAGAGGGAGAGGGGGCACTCGTCATTTCAGAGGCAGAACCATAGCATCAAATGAAGGAGTCCGAAATCTGTCTCTTATTGAGGTTCCCGTCCTTGATTATTCGATTTATCAGCCCCTTGGAGCAAGCAAGGCTGCTTTAGCTCCCAAATGATCCCCATCATTTCTTTCAACATTCGGGGTCTGGGCGTGGACCCAAAATTCATCACGCTAAAAAGTCTCTTTCTCCATTCCAGGGCCGCAATCATTCTCTTATAGGAAACGATGCACAAGAAGGAGGACTCTTTGTCATATTTTAGGAAAATGCTGCCCTCTTGGTTCATGGCTGCTACAGAGGTGAATGGGTTATCGGGAGGCATGATTACCCTCTGGGATCCGACCAGGGTCAGGGCAAAAGATTACAAATGCCTTGCTGGGATTATCATATCAGCTTCAATTCGAGGAGTTGACTTTCCACTAAACATTCTCAATCTTTACGCTCCATATAAGTCCCGAACATCTTTCCGGAACAGGTGTTTTGCATCTGAACTTTTCAATTTAAACAATCTCATCATTGCGGGAGACTCAAATACTGTCTTATATTCAAATGAGGTTTGGGGACAGGGAAAGATAAACTATAGCCTGGCGGACCTCATCAACTCCGAGATGATCAACAGAAATATGATTGACATCATTCCTGCTAAGAAAAGGCCGACTTGGTCAAATGGAAGAATAGGAAACACCTACATAGCCAAAAGGCTAGACAGAATGTTTATCCACTTTAGCCTCATTGATAAATTGGGCTTGCCGAAGATGTCTGTGGAGAATGTCATGATCTCTGATGATCTTCCTATCCTTATAACATGGCCGGACAAGATCTTCAGAAGAGATTACTCCTTTAAGTTTGACAACAACCTCCTTCTTGACCCCGCTTTTAATCTATTTATTCAGAATGCATGGAAAGAAATCAAGGACCGGGACAAACATTTTATTTTCACATCCTTCAGGGAAAAACTATCCGAGATTAGGGATATGGTGAAAAAATGGCAGTTTCAAAAGCACCAGGAGGACAAGGAGAACCTCAAAAGGATTCAACAGGAATTGGAGATTATGATGGCATCCACTGATTTCTCCACATGTTCCCTCGAAAGAAAATGCTGTATCAGAACCCTGGAAAATAAAAGATATTGTCTACTAAAACAGGAAGAAGCTAAATGGAGACTCAAAAGCCGCGCCATATGGCTCCAACAGGGTGACAAAAACACAAAGTTCTTCCATAAGTTTTCCAATACAAGGAGGGAGAGGAATTTTATATGGAAAATTAAGGACGAACAGGGCGTTGTTGCTATCTCACAAGAGGATATCACAAGGCATGCTGTATGTTTCTTCAAAAAGCAATACAACAGATCAAATGATATTGCTTTCAGTGATATTAGATGGGGCATAGATCTGATGCCAGTAATGTTTAATCAAGAAATGAATGAGGCTATGTTTCGCCCTGTTGATGAAAATGAGCTCCTCGCTGCCATGAAATCCTTTAAAAAGGATAAGGCCCCTGGGCTTGACGGATGGTCAATTGATTTCCTTATTCATTTTTTTGACCTTTTTAAAATGGACCTGCTCAGCATGGTGGAGGCCTCTAGACTCTCAGGCAACATCCACAGCTATTCCTCGTCCACTCTCATCGCTCTCATTCCCAAGAAGGACGAGCCCGAATCCTTCCTGGATTTCCGCCCTATCTCACTCTGCAACATCACTTTCAAGATTATCACAAAGATCATTGCACTAAGAATAAAGGGTACTCTGGCTTCATGTCTCTCTCCAAACCAGCACGCCTTTTTAAAGGTTCGAAACATTCATGACGCGGTGGCCACTACGCAAGAATGCCTCCACTCCATGTCTGTTCATTGCTCCAACGCATCCATCATGAAAATTGATCTGCAGAAGGCTTTTGATGTTATAGACTGGGGATATCTTCAATGCCTCCTGGCCAAAATAGGACTGTCTCCAGCGGTCATTCGCTGGATAATGGGCTGTATTGAAAATGTCAATTATGCTATTTTGGTCAATGGTTGCCCCTCCCCCTTCTTCCAGGCAGAAAGGGGCCTTCAGCAAGGATGCCCTTTATCGCCCCTCCTTTTTATTCTGGCCATCGATGCCTTGAGCCTTCATATCAACCGTGCAGTGGCGTTGAAAGAATACATTCCGATCAGGATCTGCAAGAATATCAATATATCACACAACCTTTTCGTCGACGATGTCCTCTTATTTGCTATGTTATCAAAGGCTACATGGATGTGCATCAAATCTATCCTTGATAGATTTCACAGGGCTTCTGGGCTTGCCATCAACAAAGCCAAATCGTTTCTCTATCACAATGACTCCGATGAGGCACTGATATCTTGGATAACATAGCTTTTTGGAATACAATCCAAACCACTATCTGATGGCATCAAGTATCTCAGGTTTCGACTAAAGGCTCGATCCTACAGGAAGGGGGACTGGCGATGGCTTATCGACCATTTCTACAGCGAGATTGCGCAGTGGAGCTTCCGTTCCCTTTCTCTGGGTGGCAGGGTTGTGCTCGTCAAATCAGTATTATCCCAGCTATCGGTATTTTGGGGTCACCTTTTTCTTCTCCCGGCCTCCATCATCCAAGCAATTAACAGGATCATCGCCAATTTTATTTGGGGAGCAAAGGCCGATCGGGGAAAATCCATCTTGCCAAACTGGACCTCCTCACCTTGCCGAAAAATTTTGGTGGATGGGGCCTTCTGGACATAAAGCTCTTTGGGAATGCTCTTATTTGTAAGTCCCTATGGAGGGGCATTTTTGGCACAAATCCCTGGAGTGAAATTATCCGCCAGAAATATCAAAAAGGTAGAGGCATTGAATACTGGTCCAGGTTTGATTCCATTGGCATTCAACAGGGTTCCGCCATATGGCTCAGTTTCAGAAGGATCCAGCGATTTTTTCTCAACAATCTCAAATGGAAAATTTACACAGGCAGAAAGATTCTCATTGGTCTAGACTCTCTCGCTGGCCTCAAGGGCAATCTATAGGTTCCTCCTCCGCTCCTTTTTTTTCTCAGCAGATCTGGCTTTTTCACATGGGATCGCATCATCAAGGAATGGCATGGACTCTCTCCCACACTATGGGATGCTCGCGACATCGGCCTCCCACATGACCTGCTCCCTCTATGGAACAATCTCATATCCTCTCTCCATCTGGGTGGGTTAATGTGCTCTTCAAATGAAGATCATCTGGTCTGGTCTTTATCCCTCTCTTCCTCTCATGCAATTGTTAAGGATATATATTTGGATCTCATATCAAAATCAAACAAAATGAATGGTCAGCGTTTTCCAGTCTACTGGTGGAAGCTTGGTTGCCCCCTCAAAGTGACCTTATTCTCTTGGCTGGTATTCTTCAACAAAAAATTGTCTTGGGATTCTTTAAGGAAGCGATCTTGGCATGGGCCAAGCAGATGTGTCCTCTGCAAAATGGAGGAGGAATCAAACTTCCACTTATTCTTCAAATGCTCGGTCTCTCAACAAATCTGGTATGAACTTGCTCTGTTTCTTTCCTTTCCGCATCTTAACTTCATCTCTGTTGATGCAGCTTTTGCCTAGTGGGGACGACAAGAGGTTGTTCTACGTCTGATCCTTCCTATCACTATATGGTGCCTTTGGAAGTGGAGGAACCTCAAAATTTTCGAGGATTCTACTCTCCTCCAAATATGTTCTCTCTTCTTTTTCTGCACTCTATCTACCAATATGTTGAATGGTGCTGTATGCTTGTCTTTCTATGTTTCCTTTTTGTTCATTTTGATACTTACGGTCCGATGGCGATCTCTTATAAATCCTTTGGCTATCTGTTTCATAATATGCTTTATACTCTATCGGCCATCTCCAGGAGTATTTCTATATGCAGATCTATCTGAATATTTTGTATATATACCCTCAATATAATATAATGATTTTCTTTCTGAAAAAAAAAAGAGATTCATCTCCACTTTATCTTGTCAATAGAATTTATTACAATACCATAAATTCTTAACTTGTAAATAAAATTTATTATAATACCATAGGCCAATTTTATGATTTATTAATATGATATTTTCTCTATATTATTTAATTTTATTACTTAATTTTTTGACTTAAATTTCAATTTCCTATTCTAATTATTATTAAAAATATTTGATAAATAATATTTAAAAATTAAATCTCTATCATTCATCTATTAATTATTAATTGGGCCTGGAGTATGCCCTAAAACTGCTTCTGCTTGGCTAAGAGCTCGTCTTCCTCGGACGTAAGGAAACAGGTTAACGGCCCAAGACCCAGAGGCATCTGGCAGGAGTGAAAGCCTGCTCCCTTACGGACCACCAACGGGTTATTTCAGGTGGCGTGGTTTTCCTTGATAACAGTGATGTGTCAACTGACATTCGCGGATAGCAGCCAGAGATGGCTGTCCTCACTGTTAGTTTGACAAACTGAGTTTGATAGGTTTTTCCACCTTTTGAAAAAAAAAAAAAAATCTATTAATTATTAATAATTAAATTAAAATTCTAAAATAAATTATATTATTATAACGTTACGGAAATTAATAACTGTACCGTTGAAATTAACCCATTGTTTAGAGGTGGCAATGAGCATCTATCCTTTGCTAAGTTTAACCTCTACCGTCGGAGGATTTAAAAAGTGATATATTTATTTATAACGCAGTTACTAATTCCCATATTTAAACTTCTTTTTGATTTGTTAATTCACCAGACATTCAATAGAAACAAGTCATAAATCATAAGCTTTATCCCAAATAAATATATGTTACCCATAGATTTAAAATTTGAATTTTTTCTTGACTGTTCTAGGCATCCAAAGAGTAAGAAGTCAACAAATCGATTTACCTTTTTAAGTTGTCGGAAATATTGATTTGAGACTGCATGTGAGTATGTCCCCACAAAGATGTCATCCATCCTGATGACACATACTAGTATTGGAAATTTTGAGAGTGAGATGGGAATTAAAAAGAATGTAAGAAAGAATCAAATATGACTCAATGTTACGAAGAATTTGATGCTGTAACACTCAGGATTCTGCAATGCTGCACATAAGTGAAAGCTGCCATGTGGCATTTGAAGTTAGTGATAATAGTATTAATTGAGGCTTCCCACTTCCAACAATCCATTCACATCAATGAATAAGAGTGGGGCATAGTCATCTGTCCTGATGCATTAGAGAGAGATTCTTTTAGCATGTGCCAGAGCCCCAGTACGGCCGAGGTCGGCAAACCCACTAAATTCAATCCGTGGATGATGAATTCTGTAAGGTAGGCTGAATCTCTTCTTCCTTTCTTCAGTCTACAACTCGCGAGTCCTCACGCAACTTTTGCTGAAATTCGCACCTCCCTTAGATCCCACCATCAGCTAGAGAGTTTACACCTTCCGTAAATCCCAGATTCACTGGCGAGCTTACAAAGTAAAGCACAGAGAGCATATGGCGGTCGATATCGCAGGCAAAGTGGCGTGGGTTCGAAGCCACCCCATGGTGCCATTAGCCGTGTTGTGCTCCAGTGTGGTTCTTCTGATACCGAGGGTGCAGAGCGTGCTGATGTTCTTCTGGCCCCTTTTGGTCTCCACCGCATTGATGTTTGTTACCGCGCTGCTCGCCCTGGGGAAAGCCCACCTGGATGAGGAAGACAATCACCGGCACTTAGCAGATGAGATCGGGGAGTGTTCTTTTCACCACCAGCAGGACGAGGAGGATGTGGTAGCAGACGAGCCAGATAGATCCCTCTTAGCCTGCGTTGCAGAGCAGCACGAAGGTGGCATCATTCACTTTGATAGTATGTTCCAACCACCGCCCTCCCCCTCTTCTGGGGTTGAAGTAACCTACAAAAGATCCATTGTCGGGGTTGAAGATCAAAGGGATGATAAGCATATTGACCTAAATAACAAGGTTGCCGATGATTCAGAAGGAGAAATGTTGGTTGCAGATGCTCAGGAAGACAAATCAGAAACTATGCCTGCAGCACAAGAGGCAAGTTAGCTGGATCCTCTCCTCATTCTGCATGGTCTTCGCAAAGAAGAGCAAGATGTCCATCTTCAGCTGCATATTGATGTTGTGTGAGCAATGAAGTTGGAGGGTGAATGAACTGCCATCCCATGGCGTTCAAGTGTTTCTAATGTAAGACCATTTCAATCCGTGTCAAAGACTGCTTTTTAGGATACACCTTCCCAAAACTCTGGAAGGAATCGCAGCTCTTATTTTGCGCTTTCAATACTAACAGGCATAGTATCTGCATGATCTTACTCATGTTGTTATAAGAAGCACAGTCAAATATCATTACTACTGCTTCTAGCTGTTGCTTCGTTTTAGTCACAGAAGTGACAGAAACTTAAACCTTATTGTCTCTGTTTTTTCAACTATCTTTTCAATGAATATCCCGGACAGTCACTGACTGGCCTTATCTGTAAGTTTTGTTGTTTGATACTCTTTTCTTTTCTTGAGGGTAATCCCTGTGTACTTTATTTGAATGATTATACTTAATGGCTTTCTTTCGATTTGAAAATGAGGGAAATAGTTGAGAGTTCCAAGAAAGCAATGCAAAGCTTTGAAGTTACAGGGATTAGACATGAACTTAGACCTTTACTGTTCAATCCTTGGCACTACTCACCTCATTTATGTTTCTTCATGTTAAGTAAATCTTTCAGGATTTATCTTATTCTATCTGTGGGTAGGTTCATGTGTAACGATGTGTCCTGTGGCTCGCCAATACTTTGTGGCTCTCCAATACTTTGTAGAATATGGCAATGTACAGTTTGAAACTTGCATTTATCCTTCTGAAGCTTGGATTATAAAATTGAAGATGTAAACCTTAATGTGTTTTTAATCCGTCTATAAACGTAAAAGATTCAAGGTTAAGATCCTATTAACATAGACTAAGACCATAATAGATTCAAGGTTAAGATCCTATTAACATAGACTAAGACCATCGTGGTCTGTTGGACACTTATAAAACCATTTTATAAGAGAGGCAAACCGACCAACTCCGGCCTTGACACAGACACTTGGCTCTACACCTGCTGTGGTTTGAACATAGGGTATTTTGATAGTGGGGCAATTCCAACCACTACGCTACAGCTCAAAAGAAATATGTCTAGATGGGTTTATTTAAAAGAAATATGTTGAGATGAGTTTATTTATTGTTAATATGGGTTAAGTATTTTGAGGTGTAAATCTTTTCTTTAAGTTTTTGTACTGTCAAAAAAGTTAGTATACCACTTAAATCTATTTTATTCTTATGGGATTTATCAAGCTTTGAAATGGGATTTCAAATCCCTTTAGGGGTAAACTTTATTCTCAAGTTGTTATACTAAAAAAAAGTTTACATCTCAAAAAATTTGATTTTTTTTATTTGATAAATCTAAAAATATTATAAATGTAAAGAGTTTACACCTCATGATTTGATCTTTCCTATCATTTGATAAATCTAAAGATATTATAGATGTAGATTTACATATAATCTATACAGTTTAATAAAGTGAGCTCTTTCTCTGTTTTTTCAAAGACATTATGGTAATTATTGAGAGCACTGTTTTTTTGTAGTTACAAGCAGAAAACAAGTGTTTGAAGATCTCTCCCCACCCAGTCTGTACAACACCTGGCTTCTTTGGGCACAATGACTTTGGGTTCCAGTGTTCTTTCTAAATAGTGTCTAGCAGAGAATTTTGTTGTGTCGCATTTTGCAGTCTGTCTTCAACATTGAAATGGCTGCTTTCTTGCTCAAAATTAGCTTGATGGATTCATCGCAGTGAGAAATCAGACTATTATTCCGTTAGCTTTCTTCTTTTTGTAATTTGGGTGGGATCCAATAACACCACAGATTTGAATAAGATGTTTTATATTTGATCTGGAACGGAAAATACTCTCTTTGAATCGATGTAGAGTTTGGAGATGGCCCTTTGTGTTGAAGAAAAGCTATGTCGAAGTGACTGAGGAATTGCTAACCCCTTCTTATCTTTCATGTTGCATAAGAGTTGGCTTTGGTGATGCCTGCAGTTCCCCCCATATATTATACCACTTCTGGAATTGACAATATTAGTCCAACAGAAAGATATTGGTTCTCACTGTGACAGTCTAACAAAAAATAAAATACATAGCCAAAACAAATGCTGTGTAGGGGATCTCTGTGCCATGCGAAAGAATATCAATGTAATGACAGCTGAAAGATAAAACTTCGATAGAGACCTTAAAAGTGATTGCAAGGTGGTCAGTGAGAATAAGATTAAAATCTGAAATTAAAGGTACAAATTAAATGTTGACTTAATATGCATGTAGTTATTTACAATTTAAAGAAAATATTAATGGGTGAAAGCAACGAATAGCTTTATGGCCTTTTTTGAAGGTATAAAGTCAGTCTTTAGGTTATGAAAACGAGTTCAAAACTTCAAACCAGCAGAGCGGTTAATTATAGTATTAAAATGGTCCACGTTTAAAGATATTTGAGTTAATAAAAGATGTTCCCCAGAATAGGAATGCTCTCTATGCTGAGATTGCCTCTGATGTGTTGCTTACCTACTAGAAATGTTGAGGAATATGGTCCAAGATGTTTGAGTAATCTTAATTTGAAATGACCTGAACTTTTTCCAAAAGCTTAGATTCCAAGGACCAATGTACCAATGTTGAAGAATAGAGCAGTCTTTACAACTGAATCTACTTGCCTGGGAAGGAGATTTCAAGGAAACCAATAATGTGTACCGTAGAAGAAGCCACACTAGAAGTTATGGTAAAGCGAGGATAATAGACAGAAGACCGGACAGTATTACTTTTTATTGATATGTGGAGGAGGGGGATTTTCATACAGGCAAAACAAAGTTATATTGAACGCTGGTTATAAAACGTTTGCGAATGACAAAGACGCAGAAAGTGAAGAGGACTACGAGAATATGGAAAGGGAGGGACACTTCTTTTTAGAATGGTGAATCCTCAATGATGTACAAAATGGTCATCTTTACTTCAGAGAGAAATTTTTGTATGAAGGTAATATTGAGGGAAAAGACCATCAATCTACTGGTGTTTTCATCTACGTCAGTTTCACTGCCCAGTGCTATTCTGAAAAACTGTAAAGAAAATTGCATTAAGTAGGTCAAAGAAGAAGATAAGAACTGGCATGTCCATAGAATTACTTATTGGCAGAGCTAGAAGTTTTGCTGACTTTATTTAATTCCTGGATATGATCAAGAGAATCATTTCGTTGCAGATTCACGGTATCTCAAAGAGGTTATGTGTTCAATTCGTTAGGGATAACTCAAATTCACGCAGAGTCCGAAATCATCGTCAAAGAAGAAAGGCAGAACTTAATGAGAAATCAATTTTCTTAACACAGCAAGAAAGGTTATGGAGAGAGGCCAGTCAAGTAGCTCAAAACCCATCGAGATCTTTTGTGTTGCTTTAAAGAGAGTAGATGTAAGCTTTGACTGGTTTCAGGTTAAAAAAACTTATAGATTAAAATCTGTCGAGGAGAAAGCCGGTAGATAATATAGGAAGACCTCCAGCAAAGTCGAGGGTGGCTAGGGCTCCTGGACCTGTCGCTGCCTTCTGGGAGTCTGAATTGCGATTTGAACAGTCTTCCTGTCCCGAAGTCTTCGTGTGAAGATGGTTGACGGAACCCTTGGTCGTGCTTTATGCACAGAGATAGGCTCTTTTCATCCCCTGTCCATCCCGGCCAGACCGAAGCTGTCAGGCGCATAGGGTAATCATGGAGACTGCCTCAGAGATGGATCCGCTGATCGATGCCTTCTGCACAACGATTGCAACCTTACTAAAGCCTCATAGATCGATCAATTCTTCGTCCAAATTTCTTGAACGCGTCGAGAATATTCCCAAGTGGAACATTCAGCGTCCAGCGCTGAAAAGAGCGGCTCCCCTGCATTCACAACAAATATTGGTCGGTAGTTTATAGGGTTTGGAATTGTGGTTATAAAGTTAATGAGTTGCCACTTGCAATCCAGATCTACTGCTCTGGTAATGTTTTTGTTTTGCCACTTGCAATCCAGATCTACTGCTCTGGTAATGTGTTTTTTTGGATTTCATTTCAGTTCAAGAATGATAGAGATTTAATTTTGCCTGATGGCGCTTAGTTTATGAGCTCCAGTGAGAAACCCCAGTCATCGTCTTGGTGTGGGTAAGGTTACCCCATCTTCCCCTTCACATTTAGGACAAAAGAGTCATGAGACTGGGAGGCATGTGGACAAATCAGAGTTGAAGTAGTGATCGTTCTCGGTTATTCGTATTTAGGTAGAAGCTAACTTTGAAAAAGTTCTTCGAGGGGGAATTGAGGTACACCTAGATAGTGGGTGCTTTGTACAGTCATTGGAATATGAACAGCACCCGTTCAAATGCAATGGCTGCCACAACTATGGACATTTTAGAGAATTGTTCAGAGTGTCTTCTCCCCGCAGCTCTAGAGTTGGAGAACAGGTCTCGAAGCCCTCTAATCGAAAGATAATAAATGCCATTTTCGAGTCAAAAACGAAACGAAATCAGCAACCCTCGAAAATTTTTAAGAGGAGAAAGGATCCATTCAAACCCCCAGCAGCATCCGTTGAAGAAGCTGGAATCGATTCCAACGACCGTAGAAATCCCTCAGGTCCCCAGAGAAGCGGGATTTAAAACCGATGGAATGTTGACGAAATTCCAAATCATTAGTCATTTCTACCTCAACAAAGAAGAAAGCAGAAAAAATAGTTCATTGGGAATGCAGGTCACTTTGAATGTACAGCAATCTAATCCGTTGATATTATCCATTTTGAAAATATTTTTATATGTTGTTTTTTAGGTATTTTTGTGTTGTTTTTGTTTTCGTTTTCATGTAAAAAAAATTGTAAACGTCTATCCATGCCAACTTCGTCATTTCTTCTGGGTTCTTCATAATTTCTATGGTGGGCTATGCCAGTTTTTTTTGTAACTCAGGGTTTGGTCTTGGATGTAAACTATAGCTCTACTCTCATGTTCATGGGTATTTTTTTGCAGGGAGTCAAGTCAGGTGTAAAGAAAGCTACAACTGCCTTGATTTTTTGTAAAGCTTTACTGGTTCCAGCTTTGCCAATGTTGTGTCTGTACACATTTTTATTAATGAATAACTGTCTGCCCATTAAAAAAAAAAAAAAAAGGAAAAAACCGGATCAGGAAAGAATTTATAATGTTAATAAGAAATACAATGGGTAGAACCTTGCACTCCCAACGCGGAAGGAAAAATGTTGAATATAATTTTATTGTACTAGGATTAGGATTAGCATTGGGAATTTTAGTTAAATTTAAATTCTTGTTTTAGTTTAATAAAATAATAAATGTTATAATTTTACTATAATAAAAGGAAAAATGTTATAATTTTATTATGGGAATTAAAAATATATATATTTGAAAGTTAGAGATTAGATTAATGTAACTTTTATATTTATTGATTGTATATATATTTTCATCATATTAATATAAGTTATGAAAAATGATTAAAATGATATTAAATGATTGGGTTTTGGTTTAGACTGAAAATGTGATCATAAAAAATGTCTACTGTGAAGCAATTTTCGATATGTCATAATCGATATCAAAGAAGTTTATTTAATTGATAAACATGTTAACATTTAACTACTCAAATATTGACTCAATTCAATCATGACATTTTTTGAAGAACATAATGGTAATAGCATTAAAGTGGAATCGATAAATGACTTTGGCATTAAAAATGTATTCTTTATGAACATGATTTTTACAATAGTGGCGTAAAAAATGTCTACTATGGAGCAATTTTTGATATCTCACAATCGATATCAAAGAGGTCTATCTAATTGATAAACATGTTAACTACTCAAATATTGACTCAGTTCAATCATGACATTTTTGGAAGAACATGATGGAAATAACATTAAAGTGGAATCCATAAATGACTTTGGCATTAAAAATGTATTCTTTATGAACATGAAAGTTTTTACAATAGTGACATAGGCATTTTGCATGACATGTTTTGTCAATGTACTCACAACATCGTTCCTTTAACACAACATATAGAAGATTCACTATTTTTTTTGAATGACCATTATGTAGGGGTATCAAAAAACATCATTTGGTTCGATAGTTTTGTGCAAACAACTAGCATTGTAATAATAGGTAAAGACATTAGATTTTTGTTTGTCATTGCAATAATAGTTCTCTTTGGTGCTATGAGTCACACTTCTTGTACTTTTTAGTTTTCATTGTTTTCTCGAGCATAACTATGTAATTTGAGGAGGTGGGCCTTTTTAGTGGAGTGTTATAAGGTATTTCAACCATTCATCATTTTTGGATGAAAATCCTTTTATTATGGGGCTATAAACAAAATATAAGTGAAGTGTTTAACATAACCCTTAACATTTCTTGCCAAGCCTTTATATCCTAAGTCAGTGTGAACATATGCAAACTCTTTTTTCTTTTTGCCACCTTAAGTTGATTCATGTTTAGTCCTTTCAACAATTTGTCATACTTAGGGATGTCTCTCAACATCAAATTTTTTGTGTTTCTCAATTTTGAAGAAGATAGGAAAGATAATTAGGTCATGGCCATTATGACATCTCCATTTTATAGGATAAGTAATTACGCAACTTTCTATAATTTGTTAAATATTCCGTGTTTTAAAGATTTGTTTGTAGGCGGTTAGTGAAGATGATCTCATTTGTTTATGGGACCTTGGTGAAGATATTCCCATACTACCTTAAGATGTTTTTTGAGAACAAGGTAGTATATACTGAAACATCTCTTGTGGATTATTTTTTGTGCTCCCACTAAAATGAGAGGTCTTGGTTATATAGCGTTAATCGCCTAAGCTCTACCCCTACTTAATTAGCATTACTTGGATTATAGACATGTATGTTTATAATTGCCTTTCAACTTGCATTATCTCTAATATATACAATAATGAGACATTCAAATTATCATCTTATCTTGTGCATTAATATCATGTAAGAAGAAATTCTCTCGTTGAAGAGACTTCTCTATTTTTCACTATAGTTTGAGACATGACCATTGAATTGAGTTGTTTTTATGTTTATTCATTGTTTGGTTAACAAAATTTGGTATCAAAGCAAACCACCTTTGGTTTTACTTTTTCGAATCAGCCATCTTATAATTTTTTAATACAATTTTTTCGGGAATATTTGAATTGTACGATAGTTGCAAGTTCAAAAAAGCAAAGAGTGAATTATATACGGTAAAAAAATTAAAATCTAGTCTTTGCTTTCTAAGGTATATGCAATATGAGATAGGGCTATTGTCTAGCCTTGAAATTGAGTTAAAACTAATGGTTTTGGTAAAACTATCATATATAAAGATTGTGAGGTCCAACCTTAGTGCTACCGATTACATCAACAAGAAAATAGACTAAGGTGTTCCATATACAAATTGCAAAGGTAGATTAAAAATATTGGAATCATGATAGTTCATACAACTTTGCTCACATGAAAGGCCCTAAAATTAGCAAATTTTGGTTATTGACCTCAACTTCTGATTGGAAAATCTAAATTTAGTGAACTTTGTGACGTTATGAAGATGAAATATTGTGTTGTTATTGTTAAAAAACAATGACTTAGAGATACAACAATGTTAGAGATACATCAAAGACAAGGTGGCCCTATATAAAAGACCCTAAAGAAAAAGCCTAAGAATTGTGTGATTTTAAATTAACATATTCTTGTGCAAAAAATTTCATTGAGGTGATTCACTTTTTATTGGAAAGATAAAATCCAATAATTCATTTTATTATTTGGGATAATTTCTTAAGGTGTGGAGGAATTGGACTCACATTTATATAGAAAATCTTAGCCCCCATTTTAATATCAAGGTGTTCAACTATCATGTCAACAAATAATAAACCAATTGTCACTCCTTCCAAAGCTACAAAAGATTCATTCACAGAACATGAAAATGAAGATTAGAAATTTTACTTCTCATAATTGGAAGCGAAAATGAAAACTATGCAAATGATAATGGTAAGCATTAATCTCTTTACTTTTTTTAATTAAATAGTTTCTTTTATTTATTTATATGATCTTCACTTATTATTTCCATATATTCTTATACCTATTATTTATTAATTCCATAATATGGGGCATTACAACTATCTCTTAGTGTATTTAAAATAAATAACATAATGATGGATGACATAATTTCACAGTGAAAAAGGATGGGAACATATGGATACTCCATTAAGATAGAGTGAACCCTTTTAGTATCCCAACTTTTCATAAGCATTGAATATATAGATAAGCATGTCCAATGTTTCATAGCCTATTGTAAGAAAAGGGTAGGACTTCATTTCCATTTTCCTTTACTTTGGCATCATACACCAATATACCAACATCATTGCAAATGGGATGCACTTGAGGAAAACAATATTTGAGAGCACATTTAGAAGAGTTGTGGATATTATACAAGAATAGAACGAGGTCACCCCTAATATAGTCTAAGAAACCTCCATCCAACTACATATTCTGACTCAAATTGATCAATCTAATTGCATAGGGACATGCAACACCTTTAGTTGGGTGGAGATGATGGCCTCTTAAATTTCCATTAGTGTCTTTTTTTCTCACACACACGTCCATTTTTTCCATTATGCACTCTTATCCTCAATACATTTTACCTTATTGATAATTTATCAAAAGGTACTTATTTCCTTCTTGATATGGTATTTTGTTGAAAATATTTAATACATTAAGGGAAATTGTGTGGAACTCATATGATAAGGTTTGCTACATAATAGGTAAGATCTACAAGTCTCCATTCCACTGAGAATTCAGTTGCTACAGATCCACGACACCTCTTGATGTGAATATGAGAGTCCTACATATATGACGCTACCAAAGAATGAGTCACTGTTGTAGAACTGTATTCCAACCACCTAGGTATATACTTATTGATGTGTATAATCATTATAATGTGTGGCATTGTTGTTAATGTCACTACCACAAGGATCATTAGGTTAACTCACTTCACATCTATTACTACAAAACGATTTGTTACAAGAAACATTTGGTAGTGGTTGTAGGAAGATTCCATTTGTCACACAGTGTACTATAGGCAAAGGGAGACTAAATCATTATTCAAACCATTACCAAATTGTCTTTTAGAGATACCTTGTGATGCAGGAGCATCCAACCAGGGGTAGACAAGTGGAGGTGTTTGACACGCAAGCTAAATAGGTTCACAAGTCATTGTACCTGAGTTGTTTTTTTCTTCTTATTTTATTTCCTTAGTTATCAGCAGTTGGGACACGATAGCAGTTTCGGTTTCGTTTTTTGTTAAGAAGTTTTGTTTTATTTATTTACAGAAAAAAAACAAAAACTCTGTTTCTTTTAGAATTAATCCTAGAATTTAGATAAATCGGAAATTGACAGTTTCTTATGGTAACTGTATGTAACTGTTAAAAGTTTCCAAAAACTGTTTAACAAATCATATAAAAGCAAAAATAACAAATCATTGTAAGGTTGATTTCCATCATAGTAGAAGAGCAATAAAGGATTTACAAGTAATATTTCGCAGTCATATGAATTCCATGTGCAATTAGTTTCTTTCCTGTTCTTAAAATATATTGAGTGCCTTTCCAAACAGAAGCAAGCATTGGAAATTGAAATATTTTAGCAGACATCAAGACAAACAGGGACAACAAGAACGAGAGCATGTGTGAAAGTGCTGTTGCAAGCATACGGAGAGGAAACCATCGAAGAACCGACAAGCCTCACAAACAATCACCTACAGTTCTGAACAGTAACGAGCGTACAACAAGGCGAACAAGTAGAGGGTTTCACATTTAACATCACTAGAATCACAAATACGAAAATAGCATCAAAGTCCAGGTACTACAAGACTCATTATATAAATCTTTTCATTGGAAACACAGTTTGAAAGATAAGTTACAAGAGTATTTGCAAAGTAATTTATAAGTTAAGTTAAACAGTTCATATTACAAGTAGACTGAAGACTTGGGTTCAAAAACTTGAATTACATATACATAAGTTAAACCAGTTCGTGTCACAAGTAGACCGAAGACCTCGGTTCGAAACCCTGAACATACGCCCACCCTGAAACCCCAAATATTTCAAGCAAGACAAGCTACCTATCCATATTCCACAGAGGGACTAATTAAATGACAGAGAGGCTGAAGCCTGAAACTAAGACACGATAGCATCAACAGTTTACAAGTATGAGCATCATGGAAAGACCCTACCCGATCTAGCAAAGCGAAAGAGGAGCCGAAGCCACCGTTGCTCGCTCGCCTTCCACCTGCAACCTCCACAAGCAGAGAATCAACAGCAGAACACAACAGAACCCAAACAAGTAAAGAAACAGGGTAAGGGTTTCACTTACCAGAGAAGGGGTCAACGAACTGCAAGTAGAGAGACGACAACAGGTCGCGAACCAGCAAGAGACCCTACTCACAAGGAGCATTCACTGTCAGGACCGGAAAGAGAAGCATAGCAAATACTAAAGCAAAGAAAGAAAACATACCTGAGGAGTCTACAAACCAAGGCCGAGAACGGGGTCACCTTGTGGCCGCAACCTGAATGCACAAGTAACCAGAAGCAAGATTAAATAGTAGAGCCATCAACCAGTAACCAGTGAAACATAAACATAATAATGCCAGATACATTCAGGAGGAAATAAGTTGTCATCGTGTCACAGAGAACCTTCGGACATAGTCACAGAATGCCGAAAGGCAACCCAGAACCCTCAGGAGGAAAGCTAGAGAGTAGACCCTCTCAGCGCAAACAAACAACAGTCGAAATGACGGACCAAGTGAGGAGCTAGGGTTACAAGCACAGTGAAGGTGGGAGAACAGAGCCCGAGGTTGAGATAGGTGTCTCCCTCACAAGAGTACCATAGCAATCACATTAATCACAACCAAAATATCTAAGTACCACTAAACCCTACCAAAATCATATATTTAATAATTTTGAATAAATCAAATCTTGTGTCCGGTTAGAGTACGGGGGCTGGTCCCATCAAATTTTGGTATCAGAGTAGGTTATTGGACTGAAATGGAAGTTGGGAGAAGAGATCGTCACAGAGCTATTCGAAGAGTCGTAGATGAGGGGTTGAGAGAAGAGCTTAGGATCCTGAATGCCCGTTTGGCGGCAATAGAAGTAGGAAGGAGACGGGATCCGAAAGTAGGAGATGACAGTGAGGAAGAGGTTGTAGTTACAACAGATGGATCAGATGAAAAAGGACCTGAGATTATATTATTAAGGTCAGTTTTGTTGGCTAGCAGTGAGCCAAAACCTGAAATTACGAACTATGATGGAAGTTTGTCCAAAGAGGTGTTGTTGCACTAGATTAGTGAGTTGGATAGGTATTTTGAATGTGAGGAGGTCAGCGAAGATAGGAGAGTTGAATTCACTACTACCAAGCTGAAGGGACACACAGCGTTATGATGGGACAATGTCTAGGCAGAAAGGAGAAGATTGAACAAGTTACCAATTAAAAAGTGGACCAGAATGGTCGCCAAGATGAAGGGTAGATTTCTACCCAAAGATTATCAGATTGCTTTACATCGATAGGTACATAATTTGAAGTAAAGAGGAATGACGGTGAAATAATATACTTAAGAATTCTATCGGGTGAATTTGAGATCTGGATATACTGAAGACAACCCAGAGAAGACAACAAGGTTTGTGCATGGCCTAAGGCTGGAAATATTGGACGAAATAAGTATTCTTTCTCCAAAGAATATAGAAGAAGCATATCAAAGTGCCTTAGAGGCAGAAGAGAAGTTCACAAGAAGGCAAAATGCTAGGAGGGGACGAGGAACAAGCAGAGGAAAAGGACAATCCTTTGGCAGAGGAAGGACTGCCAATAACAGTGAAGAGGGCAGCAATGCCAAAACTTCAGGGACAACAGAAAAGGATGGCAGCACAAGAGGAGGAAGGCCATTCCAGAGAGGCAGGGGAAATGGCAGAGGCAGAGGAGTTGCCTACTAGTGCTACAAGTGCCATAAGTGGGGGCACAAATTCTTTGAATGTCCTGAAGGAGAACATGCTGGTCAAAGAGGAGCATATGTTGCTCAGACAAAAGAAGTAGAGGCACCGCCTTAGGAGGTAGAGAATGCACCAGAAACAGGAGAGGCCTTAGTTTTGAATAAGGTATTGCTGAAACCAGCGAAGGAAACAACTGAAAAAACCCAAAGGAAGGCATTGTTTCGAACTGTGTGTAAGTCACATGGCAAATACTGCAAGTTGATTATAAACAGTGGAAGCACTGATAATCTGGTTGCAATAGAGATGGTGGAAAAATTGGGTCTGAAATGACTGAAGAATCCAACCCCCTATAAGGTGTCATGGTTACAGAAGGGTCACCAACTGTTGATTGATGAGCAGTGTGAGGTGGAATTCCATATTGGCAGATGTAAGGAAAAAGTTATTTGTGACATCATGCCCATGGATGTGTGTCGTATTTTGTGAGGAAGATTGTGGCATTATGACCGGAAAGTCGTTCATGATGGGAAGACAAATTGTTACAAGTTTGTTAAGGATGGAATTAAGCATACGTTGGTGCCAATCAAGGAGGAGGAAAAAGCAGAAACTAGCGGAACAAAAGTGTTATTGGTGGGTGGAAAACAATTTTTAAAGCAGATTGAAGATGATGAAGTGAAATATGCTGTTGTGAGAAGACCAAGAACAGTGATGTTGCACACATAAATTTCTGATTTACCTGCAGAAATTTAGGAAATGTCGCAGGAATCCAACAAAATTGTGGTGGATGATTTACCAGATAAATTGCCACCAAAGCAGAGTATCAGTCATCACATAGATTTCATCCTTGGAGCTAGTCTACCAAATAAATCTGCTTACCAGATGAGCCCCAAAGACAATGAGGAGATTAGAAAAAAAAGTACATGAATTGCTGGATAAGGGACTGATTCGGGAGAGCTTGAGCCCATGTGCAGTTTGGACGGTGCTTGCTCCCAAGAAAGAAGGCGAATGGCGGATGTGCACGGATTCACGAGCAATAAACAAGATTATGCCCAGGTACAGGTTTCCATTGCCATGAATGGACTATATGATGGACTGTTTGAGTGGGGCAACCTGTTTTTTGAAGATAGATTTGAAGAGTGGATACCACCAGATTAGAATCTGGGAAGGGGATGAATGGAAAACAACTTTCAAGACTAATGAAGGGCTGTATGAATGGCTGGTGATGCCATTTGGGTTAAGTAATGCACCTAGTACTTTTATGCACTTGATGAATGAAATGCTGAAGGAGTTCATTGGGAAATTTGTGATTGTGTATCTTGACGATATACTAATTTTCAGTGAAACCAGGGAGGAGCATTTTCAACATGTTCGATTTATTTTGGAGAAATTGCAGCAAAACAAGTTGCTAATAAATCTAAAGAAATTCACTTTCTTTCAAAAGGAGTTGATCTATTTGGGTTTCATAATTGCAGAGAATGAGCTGAAAATGGACCCATAAAAAGTTGCAGCTATACTTAGCTGGCCATCCCCTAAGAGTCTGTTCAAAGTACAAAGTTTTCATGGGTTGGAAAGTTTTTATCGTAAGTTTATAAGGGACTTTAGTGGAATCTACGCACCTATGTTGGACATAATCAAGAAGGCTAGTCAGCCTTTTCAGTGGACTGAAGCGGCAGAAAGGATTTTCTAGATGTTGAAAAAGAAGATCACTGAGAGGCCAATTTTGAGGCTACCTGACTTCAACAAATCTTTTCAAGTTCATTGTGATGCCAGTGGTACAGCCATTAGGGCCGTACTCAGCAAAGAAGACAATCCTGTTGCTTATTTCAGTGAAAAGTTGAATGAAAGCAGGCAAAAGTACTCATCATATGACAAAGAGTTCTATGTTGTTGTCCAAGCATTGAAGCATTGGAGACACTATTTGTTGGGTAATGAGTTTGTTTTGTTTTCAGATAATTCTGCATTGTAGTACGTTATGCAGCAGCACAAACTAAACCACAAGCATGCGAAGTGGGTTGAATACTTGCAGAGCTATTTGCTGGGTAATGAGTTTGTTTTGTTTTCAGATAATTCTGCATTGCAGTATGTTATGCAACAGCACAAACTAAACCACAAGCACGTGAAGTGGGTTGAATACTTGCAGAGTTATATGTTTGTGTTGAAACATATTAGTGGACAGACCAACAAGGTAGCAGATGCATTGAGCAGAAGGGTTTTGCTTTTGCAAGAGAGCACGATACAAGTGCTGGGTTTTGAACACCTGAAAGACTTGTATCAGACAGATGTAGATTTTAAGGAGGCTTATGAAGCCTACCAAAACCCTTTGATGAGGAATAATAGTCCATGGCTAGACTATAACCTACAGGAGAAGCTGCTGTTTAAGGGAGGACAACTGTGTATTCCCGACTATTCGATGAGGGAGAACATCATCTGGGAGAAACACAGTGGAGGTCTTGCTAGACATTTCGGCATTGATAAGACCTTAGATTAGCTCAGTCACTTTTATTATTGGCCGAGGATGCGAAGGGATGTGTAGCGATTTGTAACCAAGTGTAAAGTGTGTCAATTGGCAAAAGGACACAGTCAGAATACGAGACTCTACACACCACTGCCTATTCTAGGTAGACCGTGGGACTCAGTGAGCTTGGACTTTGTCTTGGGTTTACCAAGAAAAAAACACAGTCATGACTCTATGATGGTGGTAGTAGACTGGTTTTCAAAAATGGCACATTTTATTCCTTGCAGGAAAACCAATGATGCCACTCACATAGCACACTTTTTTTTCATAGAGATTGTCAGGTTACACAACTTTCCTCAGTCCATTTTCTCTGACAGAGATGTGAAATTTACAGGACATTTTTGGCGCACCCTGTGGAAGAAGCTGGACACACAGTTGAACTTCAGCTCCGCTTATCACCCACAGATGGATGGGAAAATGGAGGTGGTGAACAGAAGTCTAGGAAACCTGCTAAGGAGTCTAGTGGGAGAAAATTCATGTATGTGGGATCGTGTGCTTGCTCAAGAAAAATTTTCTTACAACGATTCACCAAACCGAAGCATAGGAAGTAGTCCTTTTCAGATTGTGTACAAAATGCATCCCCGAGGAGTGCATGAACTGTGGGATTTGGGACAGCTAGAGAAAAGAAGTGCTGACAGGGAAGACTTTGCAAGAGCAATTAATGACCTACATGAGCAGGTGAAGATGAAATTACAGGACAACAGTCAGAAGTACAAACAAAAAGCTGATTTGAAACGATGTGAGGTACAATTTAATGTGGGGGATCAGGTCTTGGCGCATCTGCACAAGGAACGATTTCCTAGGGGCGAATACAACATACTGAAATTCAAAAAAATTGGACCTTGTAAGATTTTGCGTAAGTTTTTTGCAAATGCTTATGAAAAATTGCCTCCAGGTATAGGAATATCGCCCATTTTTAATGTGGCAGATTTATTCCCATACACCGCCAATTCAGAAGAGGACAGTTCGGCACAGCCAAAACGGGACACCCAGGAGGAGAGTAGTTTGTGGATGAGATAAATGACTTCAGCTCAGCTGCTGGAAATCGAGGGAATCCTCGACACACAAGTGGCCAGGCGAACAGGAAATAAGGAGTACCTACAGTACCTCGTCAAGTGGAAGAACCGCCCTATAGAGGAAAGTTCATGGCTTGATGCAGGACAGATACAATGTGCACGATATTCTATCGAGGAGCTCATGGACCGAAGCCATGACTTTTTGTTACCTCGGAGCCTGATGCAGGAGCATCCAACCAGGGGTAGACAAGTGGAGGTGTTTGACACACAAGCTAAACAGGGTTACAGGTCATTGTACCTGAGTTGTTTTTTTCTTCTTATTTTATATCCTTAGTTATCAGCAGTTGGGACACGACAAAAGTTTCGGTTTCGTTTTCTGTTAAGGAGTTTTGTTTTATTTATTTACATAAAAAAACAAAAACTCTGTTTTTTTTTTTAAATTAATCCTAGAATTTAGTTAAATCAGAAATTGATAGTTTCTTATGGTAACTGTATGTAACTGTTAATAGTTTCCAAAAACTGTTTAACAAATCATATAAAAGCAAAAAGAACAAATCATTGTAAGGTTTATTTCCATCATAGTAGAAAAGCAATAAAGGATTTACAAGTAATATTTCACAGTCATCTGAATTGCTTGTGCAATTAGTTTCTTTCCTGTTCTTAAAATATATTGAGCGCATTTCCAAATAGAAGCAAGCATTGGAAATTGAAATATTTTAGCAGACATCAAGACAAACAGGGACAACAAGACCGGGAGTGTGAAAGTGCTGTTGCAAGCTTACGGAGAGGAAACCATCGAAGAACCGACAAGCCTCACAAACAATCACCTACAGTTCTGAACAGTAATGAGCGTACAACAAGGCGAACAAGCAGAGGGTTTCACATTTAACATCACCAGAATCACCAATACGGAAAAAACATCAAATTCCAGGTACTACATGACTCATTATATAAATATTTTCATTACAAACACAGTTTGAAAGATAAGTTACAAGAGCCTTTGAAAAGTAATTTATAAGTTAAGTTAAACAATTCATATTACAAGTAGACTGAAGACTTGGGTTCAAAACCCAAAATTACATATACATAAGTTAAACCAGTTCGTGTCACAAGTAGACCGAAGACTTGGGTTCGAAACCCTGAACATATGCTCACCCTGAAACCCCAAATATTTCAAGCAAGACAAGCTACCTATCCATATTCCACAGAGGGACTAATTAAACGACAGAGAGGCCGAAGCCTGAAACTAAGACACAGTAGCATCAACAGTTTACAAGTATGAGCATCATGGAAAGACCCTACCCGGTCTAGCAAAGCGCAAGAGGAGCCGAAGCCAACGTTGCTCGGTCGCCTTCCACCTGCAACCACCACAAGAAGAGAATCAACAACAGAACACAACAGAACCCAAACAAGTAAAGAAATAGGGTAAGGATTTCACTTACTAGAGAAGGGGTCAACGAACTGCAAGCAAAGAGATGACAACAGGTCGCAAACCAGCAAGAGACCCTGCTCACAAGGAGCATTCATTGTCAGGACCGGAAAGATAAGCATAGAAAATACTAAAGCAAAGAAAGAAAACATACCTGAGGAGTCTAAAAACTGAGGCCGAGAACGGGGTCACCTCGTGGCTGCAACCTAAATGCACAAGTAATCAAAAGCAAGATTAAATAGCAGAGCCATCAAGCAGTAACCAGTGAAACATAAACACAATAATTCTAGATACATTCAGGAGGAAACAAGTTGTCATCGTGTCATAGAGAACCTTCGGACATAGTCACAGAACGCCAAAAAGCAGCCCAGAACCCTCAGGAGGAAAACCAGAGAGCAGACCCTCTCAACGCAAACAAACAACAGTCGAAATGACGGACCAAGTGAGGAGCTAGGGTTACAAGCACAGTGAAGGTGGGAGAAGAGAGCCCGAGGTCGAGACAGGTGTCTCCCTCACAAGAGTACCGTAGCAATCACATTAATCACAACCAAAATATCTAAGTACCACTAAACCCTACCAAAATCATATATTTATAATTTCGAATAAATCAAATCTTGTGTCCGGTTAGAGTACGCGAGCTGGTCCCATCACCTTGTTTTTTATGAGATATAAATTTAGGACTTTAGATCAATTCTAAGCAATTTTCTCTGGTCATTTCCTTTTGTTATAATTTTCTATTATCATGTCATTGATATCTTCTAACCACTCAAGGAATATCCAATTATTGAGTGGTTGTTAGTAGGATAAGTTGTGTCATCTTATGAGACCATGCTTATACAAATAGGCTCTCTCTTCTATCATCAAACTAATGTAAGGTTATGTGAAAAGACATGTTATGCTATTGCAAAAATATGGAAGACTAGATATTTAGTTTATTTCATTATATGAAATAGTTTGTTTTCTTTCTATCCTTCATATTCTACTTATGAAGGATATGTGATGCACTTAGTAGTTATTTTTGTTTTCATGAGACCTTAATGTTCATTAATTAACTATTGTATGTCATTTTCAGTTGTTGTGAATAGTATATTTACCTTTTTTTTTTTTGTAGATTACTACAATATTGTTTTGTGAATAAATAAATTGTTATAGAACATTATATGTATTATCATAGTCACATTCTACTAAACATATGATCAATCATTAGACATGTTTTATTTTTCATTATTATCTTGATTGAATTTTTTTATTTCCTGTAGCTTAGGTCAATTTCATTTCATTAGAAGTAGGATTGGATTTTTGGGTAATGTTTAGGCAACAAGCTAGGAAATGATCTCAAATATTTATCACTTGCATATATTTTTCATGTCACCTCACAAGCATACTGACTCCAAGTTGATAATTAAATGTACGAGTAGGTTGCATACGCTCTTTCCATAAATAAGGTATATAACAGACTTGCTACCTATCAATATCTCTCTAAATACTGTTATAAAAAAACCCTAAACTTGTTCGAAAATAATATTTCATACACCAAATATGAGGGCATGGAGAATCACTAAGTTTTCTAACTAAACATTAGATAGCTAGTGGGAAACATCATTTGATATTAGCTCTCCCAAATAAATAATATGTTGATGCAGGAGCATCTAGCTAAGGTTACCATGACCGGGTGTTGGTTTCAGCTAAGGTGGAGAGATTTATCATCATTTGGTTTTCTTTATGTTTGATTGATCAAAACAAAGTGTAGGGACTTGTTTTCTTTTAATTTTATTATTAGTTAGGGGAAACCTAGGAACAATACAGTTAGCTTAGGGTCGTTACCGACACTGTCTGTCTTTTTTTTTTGTTGCTAATTCATCTTACAACTGTTTTCTTCATTTAGAAAATATATGTAAATTGTATATCTTACAGCACAAGAAGACCCGAAATAAGTTATCGATTATGTAATTGAAAAAAAAACAACTGAAGAATAACTGTGAACAATTCAGGTAATTGTAGGCAGAACAATACAAAAACCAATGTAATACATTTTGGAAAAGTTCGATTGACGAGAACAGTAATAGAATACAGCAAAAAAAGATTATCAAAACCCTGAGTATCTGAGTCCATCTGTAGCAAGCAATCCTTCATTTCAATTTCTTTTCCTATTAATTACTGTGTATGACAATTCAACAAAGAAATGCGTTCCTTTATTTCCTAGAAATCTTTTTCTAATAGGCAGAGACAGAGTTCTTAATTTTCGAACGACAAGAATAAGGAGCATAGCATTAATAGAAGAACGAAGTTACTAATCCCAACAAACAATATAAGTTCCAGATACACGGCGCAAGCAACCACTAAAGAAGAGAGCAAACAGAATGCAAACCCTGTAGAATTCCTTCACGACAGAGGTAACCCATATGTAACCAATACTTTCTTTTCCATTATATACAATTTAATGTTGGCATACAGAAACAAATAAATTGTCAAGAGCGTAAGACTAGCAACAGCACGCTGGAAATTACCACCACTTCAGACAATAATAAACAACGAAGCTAGGGTTTGAAACCTTGTATAACTACAGTACTGTCGAAGGGAAAAAAATAATTACAAGTTGCAGCCGAAGGTCATTGGATGCGAAACAAAAGATAGAGGAGCCAACCCTCTCATTCTTCTAACCTAATGGTAGACTAAACCAGCGAAGGACCCGGAGAAGAAAGACTATAAACGAAAAAAATCAATAGCAGAGAACAACCCTACCAGTTTCACAGATAGAACCCGAGCCACGACTCAACTGGAGAAAAACCCCAACCTACAGCAGAGACAACAGAGAAAAGTTAGTGATTGCGTTCCAGAAACAAGTGTGAGAACCCGTAACAAACAGTGAAGGAAAGGGTGTTAACTTCATTTACCTGAAGGATAGATAGCACCGGCAGAACGAGCTCGAAACTGGGTCGCAAACACAAGAGGGAGCCCTACTCACAAGGAGCGACCACCCTTAGCATCACAATAAAACTGAGCAGCCAGATCGTGTCAAAGCCGAGCACAGGGGTCCGTTGTGAATGCGACCTGAAAACCACGTGAAGTCAACAACAAATTAACAAGGAATGCAACCACAGTAAATTACACAGAGAAAATCAAGAGAATAACAGAGACAATAGCATCCACGGAGGAAAGTAATAACCAGGCAGAAGAATCCACAACTAGGAGCAGACAAAGTGCCATTACCGAGCTTAATACAGTCACATACAAACCCTCATTGCAAGCACAAACCCTCATTGCATTTTTGCAGGGTGAAAACAAAAAATGACCAAATGACAAAGAAACGAGGGTTTTGGTAACATCAAAGAGTAGGAAGGCAGAAATCGAGGCAGGTACAACCAATAGACCTCCATTAAATTCTGACATAAATGCCAACGAACAAATATTTGGAATAATCATTTTCTTAGAGCCTAATCATATGTATTGATCCCAAATTATTTGCTAATCACACATTTGTTGATTAAAGTGTTGGTGTATTATTATTATTATTAGTATTAAAACATAAGTTACAGCTGGTCCCATCATAGTGGTATCAGAGCCAGCTTTTAGAGTTTTCCTGAGAAATGGAGGTTGGAAGATGAGGTCGTGGAAGAGGTGCTCGGAGAGCAGCAGAGGAAGGATTGCGGGAGGAAATTAGGATCCTTACTGCCTGTTTGGAGGCAGTTGAAGCAGGAAGGAGAAAGGATCTAGAGGTAGGAGATGATAGTGAAGAAAAAGCCATAGTTACAACAGATGGATCGGATGAAGAAGGGCCGGAAATGAGATTTTTGAGGTCGGTCCTATCGTCTAGTAGCAAGCCTAAACCAGAAATTCCAAATTATGACGAAAGCTTGTCCACAGAGGTTTTGTTGGACTGGATCAACAAATTAGACAAATATGTTGAGTCTAAAGAGGCTAGTGAAGATTGGAGAGTTAAGTTCATTGCAATGAAGCTGAAGGGACACGCAAACCTATGGTGGGACAGTGTCCAAGCGGAAAGAAGAAGGATGAACAAGTTGCCGATAAAGAAATGGCCAAGAATGGTGGCCAAGTTGAAAGGCAGATTTCTGCCCAAAGACTACTAGATTGCATTGCATTGGCAAGTGCAGAATTTGAGGCAAAAAGGGATGACAATGAGAGAGTATACTGAAGAATTCTACCGGGTAAATTTAAGAGCTGGTTACACGGAGGATACCTTGGAAAAAACAACAAGGTATGTAAATGGTCTAAGATTGGAAATATTGGATGAAATCAACATTCTTTCCCCGAAAAATATAGAGGAAGCTTACCAGAGTGCCATGAAGGCAGAGGAGAAGATCACCAGAAAACAAAATGCTAGGAGAGGATGGGGAACCGACAGAGGAAGAGGACAGTCTTATGGTAGAGGACGAACTGCCAGCAATAGTGAAGAGGGCAACAGTTCCAAAACTTCTGGGATAGTAGAAAAAGGAGACAACACTAGAGGTGGCAGGCCATATCAACGAGGAAGAGGGAATGGCCGAGGCAGAGGAGCTAACTATTAGTGCTACAGGTGCCACAAGTGGGGGCACAGATCTTTTGAATGTCCTGAAGCGGAACAAGCTGGTCAAAGGGGAGTGTTTATTGCACAATTAGAGGAAGCAGAGGCACCACCTCAGGAAGTAGAGAATGTGCTGGAAACAGGGGAAGCCTTAGTGTTGAATAAATTATTGCTAAAACCATCCAAAGAAACAACTGAACAAACTCAAAGAAAATCATTATTTCGGACAGTTTGTAAGTCGCACGGAAAATGCTTCAAGTTGATTATTGACAGTGGGAGCACGGATAATATGGTTGCCATAGAGATGGTAGAGAAGTTGGGTTTGAAGCAGCTGAAGCACCCCACTCCTTACAAGGTGTCATGGTTGCAGAAAGGCCATCAATTGTTGGTGGATGAACAATGCGAAGTTGAGTTCCATATTGGCAGGTATAAAGACAAGGTTATTTGTGATATTATGCTAATGGACGTATGCCACATACTGCTAGGAAGACCATGGAAGTATGATAGGAAGGTAGTGCATGATGGGAAGACAAACTGCTACAAGTTTGTCAAAGATGGGATCAAGCACACACTTGTGCCCATCAAGGAGGAGGAGACAACAGAAACAAGCGGGACGAAAGTGCTATTAATGGGTGGAAAATAGTTTTTGAAGCAAATTGAAGATAATGAAGTGAACTATGTTGTTGTGAGAAGGGAAAAAACGGTGCTGTTACACATAGAGGTGTTAGATTTTCCTACAGAAATTTAGAAAATGTTGCAGGAATTTAGCGATATTGTAGTGAGCGACTTACTAGATAAATTGCCTCCCAAGAGAAGTATAACTCATCATATTGACTTTATACCCGGAGCAAGTCTACCGAATAAGGCAACATATTGGATGAGCCCCAAAGATAATGAGGAAATCAGAAAACAGGTGCAGGAATCGCTGGATAAAGGGCTGATAAGGGAGAGTTTGAGCCCCTGTGCAGTTCCAACAGTTCTCGCTCCCAAGAAAGGAGGAGAATGGCGAATGTGCACAGATTCGAGGACCATCAACAATATTACCATTAGGTACAGATTTCCACTGCCACGGATGGACAATATGATGGATTTCCTGAGCGGGGCAACATACTTCTCGAAGATTGATTTGGAGAGTGGTTACCATCATTCGAATCAGGGAAGGGGATGAGTGGAAGACAGCCTTCAAGACCAATGAAGGGCTGTATCAGTGGCTGGTAATGCCATTCGGACTGAGTAATGCACCTAGTACCTTTATGCGGCTGATGAACGAATTGTTGAAAGAGTTTATTGGAAAGTTTGTAATAGTGTATCTTGATGATATATTAATTTTTAGCAAGACAAGGGAGGAACACTTACGACATGTTCGAAGTGTGCTGGAAAAATTGCAGCAGAATAAGCTGCTGATAAATCTGAAAAAATGCACTTTTCTGCAAAAAGAATTGGTTTATATGAGTTTTGTGATTGCAGAAAACGAGTTGAAGATGGACCCAGAGAATATTGCAGCAATTGTTAACTAGCCATCCCCAAAAAGTTTGTTTGAGGTACATAGTTTTCATGGGTTGGCAAATTTTTACTGTAAATTTATAAGCAATTTCAGTGAAATTTGCGCACCTATGTTGAACACTATAAAAAAGGCAAGTCAGCCTTTTCGTTGGACCGAGGCAGCAAAGAGGAGTTTTCAGTTACTAAAGAAGAAGATCACAGAAAGATCGATCCTAAGATTGCCAGATTTTAAAAAGATTTTTCAGGTTCACTGTGATGCAAGTGGTACGGCCATTGGAGCTATACTTAGCCAAGAAGACAAACCTGTTGCATTTTTCAGCTAGGAGTTGAATGAGAGTAGGCAGAAGTATTCATCCTATGACAAGGAATTCTATGCTGTCGTCCAAGCACTGAAGCATTGGAGACACTATCTACTGGGGAATGAGTTTGTGTTATTTTCATATAATTCTACACTGCAATACGTGATGCAACAACATAAGCTAAATCACAAGCATGCTAAGTGGGTTGAATATTTGCAAAGTTTCACCTTTGTGTTGAAACACATTAGCGGGCAAGCCAACAAGGTGGCAGATGTGTTGAGTAGAAGAGCCTTGCTCTTGTAGGAGAGTATGATAGAAGTGCTGGGCTTTGAGCATTTAAAAGACTTGTATTAGACCGACACGGATTTCAAAGAAACCTATGAAGCCTGTCAGAATCCTTTGCTGAGAAACAATAGTCCATGGTTGGACTATAACTTGTAGGAGAATCTATTGTTTAAAGGGGGATAGTTATGCATTCCCGATTGTTCAATGAGAGAGAATATCATTCGGGAGAAGCACAATGGAGGTATAGCTAGGCATTTCGACATAGAAAAAACATTAGAGCTGCTCAACCATATTTATTATTGGCCAAGAATGTGAAGGGATGTGCATAGATTTGTGACCAGATGTAAAGTGTGTCAGTTGGCGAAATGACACAGTCAGAATACAGGACTCTACACACCATTGCCCATTCCGAGTAGACCGCGGGACTCAGTCAGTTTATACTTCGTCTTGGGTCTACTGAGGACGCAGTGGGGTTATGATTCGGTGATGGTAGTAGTAGACCGGTTTTCAAAGATGGCACATTTCATCCCTTGTAGAAAAACCAGCGATGCCACTCACGTGGTCCACTTATTTTTCACAGAGATCATTAGGCTACACAACCTACCTAAATCCATTCTTTCTGACAGGGACGTGAAGTTTACAAGGCACTTCTGGCGCACCTTGTGGAATAAGATGGATACACAGTTAATTTTTAAATCTGCTTATCACCCGCAGACTAACGGGAAAACAAAGGTGGTAAATAGGAGCTTGGGAAACCTGCTATGAATTTTTATTGGGGAGAATTCACGAATGTGGGGTCATGTACTTTCCCAGGCGGAGTTCGCTTACAACGACTCACCTAATCACAACACGGGTTACAGTCCTTTTCAGATCTTATATGGCATGCATCCTCGAGGAGTGCCTGAGTTACAAGATCTAGGACAGCAGGAAAGACGAAGTGCGGATGGAGAAGACTTTGCTAAAGAAATGAATGATCTACACGAGTAGGTGAAAATGAAGTTGCAGGACAACAGTCAAAAGTATAAGTAGCAGGCAGATTTGAAACGGTGAGAGTTACAGTTTAATGTGGGGGATGAAGTCCTCGCACATTTGTGCAAGGAACGTTTTCTTAGAGGTGCATACAACAAACTGAAATACAAGAAGATTGGCCCTTGTAAAATTCTGTGAAAATTTTCAGCAAATGCTTATGAATTACAGCTGCCACCCAGAATAGGCATCTCAACCATCTTCAATGTGGCAGACCTGTTTCCATATACTGCCTGTCTGGAGGAAGACAGTACAACACGGCCTACACGAGACACACAAGAGGGGAGTGAGACTTGGATGAGACAAATGCCTTATGCGTAGCCCCTTGAGATCAAGGGTATCCTTGACACTCAGGTGGCCAGGCAAACTTGGCGGAAAGAATATCTGCAATATCTGGTCAAGTGGAAGAACCGTCCCATTGAGGACAGTTCATGGCTTAACGCCAGACAGATACAACAGGCAGGCTATTTAGTCAAGAAGCTCATGGACGGGAGTCATGAATCTTTCTTACCCCGGGAGCCTAATGCAGGAGCATCTAGCTAAGGGCACCATGATCGGGTGTTGGTCTCAGCTAAGGTGGAGAGATTTATCATCATTTGGTTTTATTTATGTTTGATTGATCAAAACAGAGTGTAGGGACTTGTTTTCTTTTAATTTCATTATTAGTTAGGGGAAACCTAGGAACAATATAGTTAGTTTAAGGTCCTTACCGACACTGTTTGTCCCTTTTTTTTATTGCTAATTCATCTTACAACTGTTTTCTTGATTTAGAAAATATATGTAAATTGTATATCTTATAGCACAAGAAGACCCGAAATAAGTTATCGACTATGTAACTGAAAAAAACATTGAAGAATAACTGTGAATAGTGTAGAAATTTTGAATAATATGACACTTATTCACAAATATTATCCCGATTATACACTATTGTGGAATACATGCACAATACATAATCTCCTCTACGTTGATCATCAATTTAGCAGCATCAAAAACAATGAGACATCAATCGCATGCGCACATTAACACAATATGTAACCCGGCGAAAGCATACAGCTGAAAACCCCACACTATCTGTATATTATAATGATTGAGAACATGTAACAATACATAGTACAATACTCCTCACAAGTACTCATTACTATCTCCACCTGTTACACACAAAACTAGCTCAGATCCGAACAAGTCACAGGTTCAAATCTCCTCCGCTGCTTTGCCTGCCTCCATTGCACAATGCCAAGTGAAAATCATGTGAGCACAGGCTATAATTGCCTTGATATTGGTCCACACTGCACAATCCTCATTGGCATAAATTAATCCCATGCATGTGCAAAATCTCATGCACAACTAATAGTCACAACTCGCCCTTTCACTTACCTCTAACACCCGTCTCTGTTGAACTATCCATGCACTGAGTTAACTGATGTATTCTTTAGTTTCTTTATGAGTTAATAATTAGTGAATTAATTAATAATTTAATTCACACAACTCATCACTAGTGTATTCTTTAGTTAGACTAGATACAACTAGTTCAACTAAGTCAAACTAAACACAACTCCATCAACTCCACATCCAACTCCACAGAACTCACATGCATGAGTTGTAACTGAAGTCCTCCATGCAATAGCTCAACTAACACATAAGAAACCACGTGATTCCTTCTGTCAGCTGCATGTGCCACATCCGTAGCTCGAACTGAAGTGCTCCAAGAGAATAAGATAATGTTTAGAGTCCAAATATTACTAAGGGCTAATAATATTTGACTGTTTCTATTTTTAGCCTGGCAATCTAAAAATAGACTCTGATCATTCCGTTGTGAACCAAAAATAGAAGTCCATCTATTTTTCTCAACATGACAAATCATCCATAAACAACATCTTGCAACTCATAGACCATGATCCATATGTATAAAAATAGACATAGTCTAAAAATAGACTTTGTGCCAAAAATAGCCTGCGGGCCCACTTAGTGAAGGCGACTCCTTTCCACTAAGCTCCAACATCTTGTTTCCTTTTCAACACTCCCTCTCAACAAGATATGGATTATCTGTAACCCCTATCCTGCAACTCTGGAATGTTCTGGATGCAACACATTTGCCCGGTCCACTTGCTCCAGCAACACTTGGAACAAAAACACTCCCAACTGACCACTCTGTTGGGCTAGGAACATACTCTGATGTTGACAAGTGCTCCCTCTCTGACATCTGCGCTACTGCAACATCTCCATGCATCTCGCACCATTGCACACTTCTCTGTGCCACCTAGCACTGTGCAAAACACTTGTGCCTCTTGCATTGCTGCAGCCTGCTAGCTATGCGCTGTCCTGGGATTCCCTACATTGTCGCTCTCTCTGTTGCTCCATCTGCATTTGTCTCTACCCAATCAGTCAGTTCCTGCTACTCCACATTGGGGCTCCTGTAGCAAGGTCTCATCCAAGAGGTTGGTACCTTAAGGATCCTGCCCCTCCTCCTTGGGACAATCAATCTACATCACCCCACCTCCTACCTGGAGGTATGGCTGCATGTGATCCCTTAGCCCACCTGGCTCGAAGTTTCCCCCTACTGGAGGTCTCTGCATGAGTAGATGTCTCTACTCGATCTCCTCTCAGCTTCCCTTGTTGTGGCTGCTCCACAACCTCCTGAAGCTGCTGCACCAATCGTGGCTCCTCCACAATCGTCTGAGACTTCTTTTGGCTCTGCATGTTGAGGGGTAATATACACTCCCTCTCAACCACCAAGTCTTCATCAGTTGCCTCGCTGCTCAAGGCTTTGCATGCATCTTGAACCTCAAGAGCATACAGGTTCTTGACCCGTGAACCAATCTGCTTCACCTGTCTAGTGATGATGTGTCTAAGGAAAACCTTTCCCTTACTGAAGACTACATCATAGCCTCTATCTTCCAGCATCGCGATCGACACCAAGTTTCTCTCCAGTCCTGGTACATACTTGACATCGGTGAAGGTAAGGCGAGCTCCATGCTCCCTTTGAAAGATAATCGTGCCTACACCTGAGACATTATACTTCTCATCATTACCCATCGCTATGAGTATCTGGAGATCTTTCTCCTCCAAAGTACTGAACAAACTCTTGTCACTGGTCATGTGGAAAGAAGCTCCGCTGTCAAGAAACCAACCACTTCCCACCATGGATGAAACCATGCATGCGAAGAGTGTGAAATCCAACTCAAACTGTGAAGTAAGTGCCTCACCTTCAGATCCTTCCCCAGATCCCTTCTTGGACTTCTTCTTTGGGAAATTAGTAGCATAGTGGTCCAACTCATGACAACGAAAGCATCTCACCTTCGACTTGTCAACCTTCTTCCCATCATTGAAATAACTGGATTCGGAAAGAGAACCCTTCTCCTTCCCCTTCTTCACCTTACTCGCTAAGGCATAGTTCTCCTCATCATGCATGGATGAATAACTGTCTCTGGTGCTCCGTCTGATCTCCTCTTGCACAAGATCCGACCAAAGTCTCTCCCATCCTGGTAATTTCTCTCAACCATTGACAGAGTCCTGATAGGAATGCCAACTCTTCGGAAGACCAAGGAGAGCCAAGCTCACCAAGTCCTCATCATCGATAGTCACCCCCACACTTCCCAGCTCATCCCGACACTGGGTGAACTTCGTGAGATACTGGGGCATACTGTCTCCATTCTCACACTTAGATTTTTCTGAGTTTATCCTTGAGCGCCATTCCACCAGCTCAAAACTCAACCGCTTCTGATCTAAAATTCGTGAGAACAAAGTATTTCTCGTACAGAGATTGACTGTATGGGCTTTTACCAGATATCTCACCTTCCAAAAGAAGGATGAATCCAGAAGCTACATGGCTCGATTACAGACTCTTCCTGAAGAAATAAAATGTAAACACTTTCTGAATAATAGATCTGATGATCAATCCTCGCTTTGATATGTATAATTTTGTAGAATTTTTCTACAAATCAACCAGCTCCGATACCATGTAGAAATTTTGAATAATATGACACTTATTCACAGAGATTATCCTGATTATACACTATTGCGGAATACATGCACAATACATAATCTTCTCTACGTTGATCATCAATTTAGCAGCATCAAAAACAATGAAACATCAATCGCATGCACACATTAACACAGTATGTAATCCGGGGAAAGCATACAGCTGAAAACCCCACACTATCTGTATATTATAATGATTGAGAACATGTAACAGTACATAGTACAATACTCCTCACAAGTACTCAGTACTATCTCCACCTATTACACACAAAACAAGCTCAGATTTGAACAAGTCACAGGTTCAAATCTCCTCCGCTGCTTTGCCTACCTCCACTGCACAATGCCAAGTGAAAATCACGTGAGCACAGGCTATAATTGCCTTGATATTGGCCCACACTGCGCAATCCTCACTGGCATAACTCAATCCCATTCATGTGCAAAATCTCATGCACAACTGATAGTCAGAACTCACCCTTTCACTTACCTCTAACACTTGTCTTTGTTGAACTGTCCATGCACTGAGTTAAATGATGTATTCTTTAGTTTCTTTATGAGTTAATAATTAGTGAATTAACTAATAATTTAATTCACACAACTCATCGCTAGTGTATTCTTTAGTTAGACTAAATACAACTAGTTCAACTAAGTCAAACTGAACACAACTCCATCAACTCCACATCCAACTCCACAGAACTCACATGCATGAGTTGTCACTGAAGTCCTCCATGCAATAGCTCAACTAACACATAAGAAACCACGTGATTCCTTCTGTCGGCTGCATGTGCCACATCCGTAGCTCGAACTGAAGTGCTCCAAGAGAATAAGATAATGTTTAGAGTCCAAATATTACTAAGGGCTAATAATATTTGACTGTTTCTATTTTTAGCCTGGCAGTCTAAAAATAGACTCTGATCACTCCACTGTGAACCAAAAATAGAAGTCCATCTATTTTTCCCAACATGACCAATCATCCATAAACAACATCCTGCAACTCATAGACCATGATCCATATGTCTAAATAAAGACATAGTTTAAAAATAGACTTTGCGCCAAAAATAGCCTGCGGGCCCACTTAGTGAAGGCGACTCCTTTCCACTAAGCTCCATCATCTTGTTGCATTTTCAACAGTTCAGGTAACTGTAGGCAGAACAATACAAAAACCAATGTAATACATTTTGGAAAAGTTCAATTGATGAAAACAGTAATAGAATACAATAGCAAAAGATTATAAAAACCCTGAGTATCTGAGTCCATCTGTAGCAAGCAATCCTTCATTTCAATTTCTTTTCCTATTAATTACTATGTATGACATTTCAGCAAAGAAATGCATTCCTTTATTTCCTAGCAATCTTTTTCTAACAGGCAGAGACAAAGTTCTTAATTTTCGAATAAGGATCATAGCATTAACAGGAGAATGCAGTTACTAATCCCAGTAAACAATATAAGTTCCAAATACACGGCGCAAGCAACCACTAAAGAAGAGAGCAAACCGAATGCAAACCCTGTAGAATTCCTTCACGATAGAGGTAATCCATATGTAACCAATACTTTCTTTACCATTATATACAATTTAATGTTGGCATACAGAAACAAATAAATTGTCAAGAGCGTAAGACCAGTAACAACACGCTGGAAATGACCACCACTTCAGACAATAACAAAAAACGAAGCTAGGGTTTGAAACCCTGTATAACTACAGTACTGCCGAAGGAAAAAAAATAGTTACAAGTTGCAGCTGAAGGTCATTGGATGCGAAACAAAAGACAGAGGAGCAAACCCTCTCATTCTTCTAACCTATTGGCAGACTAAAATAGCGAAGGACCCAAAGAAGAAAGACTATAAACGAAAAAAATCAATAGCAGAGAACGACCCTACCAGTTTCACAGATAGAACCCGAGCCACGACTCAACTAGAGCCAAACCCCAACCTGCAGCAAAGACAACAGAGAAAAGTTAGTGATTGCGTTCTAGAAACAAGTGTGAGAACCCGTAACAAACAGTGAAGGAAAGGGTGTTAACTTCATTTACCTAAAGGATATATAGTGCTGGCAGAGCGAGCTCGAAACTGGGTCACAAACACAAGAGGGAGCCCTTCTCACAAGGAGCGGCCACCCTTAGCATCACAATAAAATTGAGCAGATAGCTATAGCAAGGAAGGAGAAGACTTACCTTGCCAGAACCTGTCGAAGCCAAGCACAGGGGTCCGTTTTGAACACGACCTGAAAACCACAGAAGTTAACAACAAATTAACCAGGAATGCAACCACAGTAAATTACACAGAGAAAATCAAGAGAATAATAGAGACAGTAGCGTCCACGGAGGAAATTAATAACCAAGTAGAAGAATCCACAACCAGGAGCAGACAAAGTGCCATTACCGAGCTTAATACAGTGGCATACAAACCCTCATTGCAGGCGCAAACCCTCATTGCATTTGTGTAGAGCGAAAACAAGAAATGACCAAATGACAAAGAAATGAGGGTTTTGGTAACATCAAAGAGCAAGAAGGCAGAAACCAAGGCGGGTATAGCCAACAGACCTCCATTAAATTCTGTCATAAATGCCAATGAACAAATATCTGGAATAATCATTTGCTTAGAGCCTAATCATATGTATTGATCCCAAATTATTTTCTAATCACACATTTGTTGATTAAAGCGTTGGTGTATTATTATTATTATTAGTATTAAAACATAAGTTACGGGCTGGTCCCATCATATGTCCTTATCTACCACATAGTGCATAACATATAATGCATACCTAGGAACCTTTGATGTGCTTTCTTGGCAAATAATCGTAACAAAAATCCTTGCAACATGGTATGGTTGCATTAAGCCTACAATATCAAGTGAAATTATCAATTGTTGGATGCATCAACCATTTTCAAAAATCATAAATGTTTTTGTGAGTTGCATTTATGAAGACATCTATGCCCTTAACTTTGAAATCAACTTCACAATGTTGAGACCTCAATACACCTTAAAAATTTCAATCATAAAATTTGGGTACAAACTTTTTTATTCTTTGATTTTTGGCTCATTCCTTGATAAAATTTACTTTTCTTTTAAGTTTGGTAAAGTTCTATGCAAAGCAAGTTTCATTTTACTTGATCCTTAAAACCAAAAAAAAATAATTAAAGTCAAAATAAATTCTTTCCAAACGCTTATTGGAGAAAACATTTCTTTTTTATTGTTTTAGGAACAAGTTAAATTTGTACTTCAATGAAACTTGAAGTATCAAAGGTGGATACAAACTTTTGTTTTTATTTTTATTTTGAAACAACTCCAATTTTGTCATGCAATTAAAATTCAAATTTTACTCCATCAATGTGAATATTTTAAAAATGAAAAGTGTCATCCAATGAAATTTAAAAATGATTTAAGAAAATTTCCATATCTTTGAGAAAATTTCCATATTCTACGCAATGAAACAAAGTCCAATATTCCTTCAACTTTAAATAAGTCTTGATTTTTAGTGAATAAATCGTTAATGCTAATCCAATGCTTCTGAAAAGAAAAGATTTTGATGTTTCATCGATTATTATACAACATCATTGCTTCCTGCTTAATACATTCATTAAAAAGAAAGTTTGATTGCAACCTTGACTAGAGTGAAAAGACACTTTTAGTCACCATTGATTCCATTGGAATTCAATTAATGTTTTGGTAATTGATAGCTAAGATCCCATTTCTGAAAAATATGCTCAAAATATTTTCAAATGTATAAGTGAATAGGCTCGTCATGATCACAACTTGAAATCTATTTCTATGAAAATAGAGCTTATGTGTATATTGTGTCATCCTACATCATCTCTAGTATTTATTCTATTAAATGAATTGCTTTCTTTGTTTGTCAAAGTTAGCATTGCACTTTGTTATCCTAGCATTTTGGCAATATTATCTCTAATGTTTACTAGTTATCAATATTTCATTGCTATTGTAGTTTCAAGATTTGATTATTATATTAAATCCATAGATGAGTATCAAAACCCTTTTTGAAGTTTCTTATTGAAATTCCTTATTATTAGTAAAAATTATAAGAAATTTTTTATGTCCACGGGGTCTTGGATAGATGGTGATTGGGTGCTCTGTTGAGACACTCCTTGACATGAAGTCAACGGTTTAATTCCCCACCCTATTCGGGGTGATATATTGGACATGATAAAGGTGTAGTCCCACCAAGCTTAAAAAAAAATTAAGCAATTTTTTTTTTGGTTCACGGACTTCAGTGATCGGTGACCATTACATCCATATAATATTTGTATTAGGTAGATCCACCTGAAGGGATCACTTCCTGCTGGCTCAACCACGGAGCCTGATCCTAAGGGTGTTAAGATAATTGAACCGATGACCTCTCAATAGCAAAGGTGCTTTAACAACGATGACTTGACCAATAGAGCTAACCCATGGGGATAAGAAAACACTTTAATTATTATGCAATTGATTTTATCAACTTCTAATAAAATTATAGATTTTGTATATTATGTGTAATTTTTGTAATTTCAGTTTCTAGTTATTTTAGATAAGTATGCCTCCTATGAGATCTTCTTCTACGGCTCCCAAGAAATTTGCAAAGGATATAAAATAGTAAATGAACCAATTGGTTAGAAAGAAAGTGACATGGAGGACACACCTAAACCATTTACTCCAGTAATTCAATTGTCTCAACCTAACATTGAACTTGTGCACCCTATATAGGACACAGAATCCCTCATAAATTTTTAAATCTCATTCCCTAATTGGGGTGTGATGTATAGAAGGATTATTAAGATGCAGTGCCTCCAAGTGATAAGAGGTTGAAGATGATAAATTCTCGGAAAGACTAATAACATATACATAATGATTAATTTTAGAGACACAGACATATATGCCATGGCTCTTGCGTGTATATTGTATGTAAAATGAAATTTTATCCATTTTAATGATGTATGGGTACCTTTGAGGCACAAAATTATCATAATAGAACAATTAACTAGGTATCCTTCCTTTCAGATTCATTAGATAGAACCATTAATAAGATGTGAAAGGCCTAAGACAAATTTGGAAATTTTCCAACATTTTAGATGGCTTCTTATTTGATATATATTATATGTACCAACAACCCTTTTTGTTATGATCCCAAGAAGGGCATATATTGGAGTCATACCATATATATTTAACCCAAAAGGGATCATTTAAGGGAAGAATTGAAAAGGAAAGATGAAGGAATATGTAGATTACTAAACCATAATATAAAACTACTATATGGTATCAAGAGATTGAAAGAAGAAAATAAGCATTGTCAAAGTCAAGAATAAACAAGGATCTTAGATGAAGAGACCACCAAATGAATCAAAACGGATATTTTCAAGAAGGTTGAAGAAGTCGTAGACATGGATGAAGTAAAATCCAAAATGTAGTCTAGAATTGAAGAAGGACGTCAAAATTTGATAGACGGGGTCACATTATAGCTTCAAGAAGAGAAATAAGACAAGATTCTAGTGGGCTTAGTCCATCTAGAGGATGCTCATGTCAAATATGGTGGTATTACCACCAAGGCTAGAGCAATCAAATCCCAATCAAAGAGGATAGAGAAAGCCTTTGTCCCTAAAAAGATGACAGATGGAATGCATATGTATAGTAGAAGAAATTCATTAAATGTAATAGGGATATCAATATTAAAAAAAACTACCAACTTAACGAGAATTGTGACCTCAAAACGAGCTAGCCCAAAAAACTCCTATTTTTTCATAAAACAACATGAAAAAACACCTCAAAAATGAAAAGTGTTGATGTTGCATCAACCTTTTTTTTTTTTGTTCGGGGCAAAGTTTTAGAATTTTTTTAGCAATGGCAGTAAAAACCATATTTTCTTCCTCAAAAAGTATGAAAAAACACCCCAAAAATGAAAAGTGTTGATGCAACATCAACGTTTTTTTTTGGAGTCAAAATTCCAGCTTTGTTTAACAATGGCGTTAATGATAAAATCTCATGACTCTGTAAAACTTTAAAATTCCAACAATTTTTAGCCATGTCATTAAAGATAAAATATCATTATTATGAAAACCCCTAAAATTATAACAATTTTCAACCATGATGTTAAAGATTAAATATCATGACTCCAGAAGACCTTAAATTTTTTAACTTTTTCAACATATTTCAACCATGGCATTATGGACCAAATATTATGACTAAAAAAAACTTAAAAAAAAAACTTTTAAATCAAAGAGTTATTGTACCAAGGGTAACTTTTATTTTAAATCTTAAAAGTATAGCTCTTTTGAAATCTTAACCTAAGACAACTTGTCCCATTGCAACAAAAACTTAAAAATCAACCATCAAATTGAAGTATCCCCTTTTTAATGGGGCATTAAAATTGCAACATTTTTTTTGCCTATGGTCTATCAAATCATAACAATAAATGATATCATGACAATATCACTGTATAATTTAAAAAATCAACATAGATTCCTAATTTCTTTTACTTTTAATCAAAATATCAATACTAAATAGTTTGAATGAAACATAAATTATTTCTCAAAGTTTTGGTTGCATTGTGGATATTCAAAACAAATGAATTGTTTATAGTTAACACATATAATCCAACAAATCAACATAGATTCCTAATATTTTTTACTTTTAATCAAAATATCAATACTAAATAGTTTGACTGAAACATAAATTATTTCTCAAAGTTTTTGTTGCATTGTGGATATTCAAAACAAATGAATTGTTCATAGTTAACACATATAATCCAACAAACATAGGAACAATTCATAACTTCACATAAGATCATATGCAAGTTAAAATATTTATTTAAAGTTCCCATGCAAACATTATTTACCTAAAATGTCTCAAACAATTATTCAAATTCACTCATAGGTTCTGGCACACTGTCAAAGCCTACAACATATTCCGATGAATGACTAGATGTAGAAGAATATGACCCATATTCCTCTCTATCATCAACTAGTGACCAATCTGAGTTGGCATGTATGCCCTGTAGAAATTTTGAATAATAAACACATATTCAACAGAGATTATCCCGATTATACACTTATAAGCGGAACATGCATAATACATAACCTCCTCTATGTTGATCATCAATTTAAAGAAGCAGAAACATTCACATGCGCACATAGAAGCATCAATCAAACTCGTTAACACAGTATGTATCCCGGGGAAAGCATCTCGCTAAAAACCCCACACTATCTATATATTATATTGATTGAATCATGTAACATTACAAAGTACAATGCTTATCACAAGCAATCCAGTACTAGCTCCACCTGTTACACACAATACAGCTCAGATTTGATCTCCAAATCTCCCCCGCTGCTTTGCCTGCCTCCACTGCACAATACCTGCTCAAGAATTGATGAGAATGGTTTACCAAACTCGTATTTGACCTGCAAATAATCACTCACATTGTGTTGGACGTGAGCACAGGCTACAATTCTTGGTATTGGCCAATTCATTGGCATACTCAATCCCTCTGATTGTGCAAATAATCATGCACAGCTATAGTCACAATTGATAGCAATCTGATCCTCTAACACCTCTCTCTGCTGAACTGAACATGCACTGACATGCAACTGAGTTAATTGATGTATTCTATAGTTGCATTATGAGTTAATAACTTGTGAATTAATTAATAACTAATTCACCCAACTCATCTCTAGTCTATTGATCAGTTAGACTAAATACAACTAGTTTAACAAAGTTAAACTGAACACAACTCCATCAACTGCACCTCCAGTCCACTAAACTCAACTCACTTGAGTTCTAACTGAAGTCTTGCATGCAAATACTAGTCATCCCATAGGTAACCACGTATTTCCTTCTGGGATCTGCATGTACCACATTCGTAGCTCATCCTGAAGTGCTCCAAGAGAATAAGATCAAGTTTATAGTCAAATGTCAAAAGTATTTTAGATCTATGACTAGGTTTAATAGATTTCCATCCTAATACTATTTCTTGTGGTAGCAACCTCTTGATAACATCAATGGCCCTGAAGCAAAGAGTTCCTCTCTTTGTTAAATTCATGTCATAAACACATATTTCAACATCCTCTAATTTTAATAGGTCAGTGCAACGACGATTTATATATGGATCCTTTCTTTTTCTCTTTTTGCTAATTTTTTTATCAACTACTATCTCTGGCTTGTACACACCATTGAATGGATGTGTATCTATGACTTACCAATGTACTTGAACTACTATAAAAACTTCATTTTCCTTAATGACCTTTATACCCTTAATAAGAAATGCAGATGAATGACTGGATGTATAAGAAGATGACCCATATTCCTCTCTATGCTCAACTAGTGCCCAATCTGAGTTGGCATGTATGCCCACCATTTCAAATGTCAAAATTCTTTTAGATCTATGAATAGGTTTAACATATTCCCATCTTAACACTATTTCTTGTGGTAGCAACCTGATCCAAGTGGATGTTGGTGGCCACCCACCTATTCCACTTGGACCCCCCCACTGTCTCTTTCAGTTTTCCAGTTTCCTTAATTGTAGCACAATTTACTATTTTTGGCAGTTTCTTTTGGGTCCTGAACTTCTGGAGCTGTTTTGAGGCTCTAACAACGATTTTTGGGAAAATCACGGCCAATATGGGTTATAGACCATGTTGGCCACTCGAAAGTTGTAGTTCTCAAATATATATTTCTAACGAGTTATTGTGCGCATCAAATGGAGATCATATGCCAAAGTTACGACCCTGGGAAGTTGATGTACCAATTTGCCCAAATGGGGCCCATAGGTTTGGCACTTCATCTCCTAGGGTTATATTTTTGGATGTTTAGGGTTTTCCATTATTTCTCAATAATAAATAGGCCTCTGAGCCTCCTTGTAACACAGTTCAGAGGCATGTAGCCATCACATCTCTTCTCAAAGATAACCTACCATCGCCCAAGCTAGTCTTATTTCCATTCTGTTTGTAAGCATATTTCAGTATTTGATATTAATGAAATGAAGTGTTATTTCTGTTGCATCTTTTCATTTTTGGTTATATCTGTAATTTGTTGTGTCCTTGTGTAAATTTGAATCACAACCTCTTGATAATATCAATGGTCCTAAAACAAACAGTTCCTCTATTTGTTAAATTAAAGTCATAAACACATATTTGAACATCCTCTAATTTTAATATGTCAATGTGGTGATGATTTATATTTGGATTCTTTATTTTTCTCTTTTTGCTAAATTGTTTATCAGCTACCATCTATGGTTTGTACACACCATTGAATGGGTGTGTATCTATGGCTTACCAATGTACTTCAACTACTATAACAACTTCATTTTCCTTAATGACATTTATACCCTTAATACACAATGCAAAATGGATAACCATGTGGATCTCCACCCGCTAACATTGCGATCATGCAACCCTTATTAACATTTTGCATAGAACCCCTGCAAAGGTCTTCCATGGCTTCACGTTTTGCATGTGATCTTCTAAAACCAATATACGTTTCTCTTTCCTCTACCTATGAAGAATCAATAATACCTTGAGATTGTTATTGTTTAACAATATTTCTTTCCTCATATCCATTTGGCATATTTTTTGGCCAAATAAATGGAGTCTTCAAAAGTGTATGTTCATTTCTTGATCTCTAAATGATGTCACTTTGATCATTGAAAAAATACTCCCACCAAACTGAATTAGCAACATCAAAGTACTCATATGTATCTCTAATAGTTTTTTGAATTTCTTCCAAGCATTCATAATAATTTATATCTCTTATGCCTTTTTGAATTATGGATTTCAGCAACTGATTGTAATAAAATTAACTTTGATGCAAATATTGGATGATCTGGATTGAACTTTAAAAATGCTAAACCTGATAATTGCCCCCATTCTGTAGTAGTTGAATACTTCTTGCCCTATATAAGTGTTTTCCCATTAATTTTTTGGGTACAAAATTGATGTTGGAAGCTGATGTCATTAAGTTGTTCAATTCATTTCTCTTCATGATGTGATCCAAGAATAAATCTTTACATGTCAATAGTTTCTTCTAACATGGGAAAATTAGGCTCTAAAATATATTATTTCTTAATACATTCAATTAATGATGGTAGACTTCCAACATCCTTCATCCTCAATGTTACTGAAAAGAACATCTGATCAATATGGTCATGAGTGTGCCTAACAAGAAGGAAACCAACCTTTACCTTTTGAAAATTTCCTAATTCAACATGTATGCATATATACCCAAATACAATTCGATTTTTGTTTTCACAATTAGTGTTGTCTAATTGCAAATACAAAACTTCAGGAAGATTACCAGACAAATAAGTGAGAACATCATGAATTATGGTTATGGTCAAATTTGCATCATTATGAATATTTGGAGATGTGAAGTAAACCCTTGAACACATTATACCATTAAATACCATGCACTCGACCAAGTGAAACTGGATAAAATTTTCCTCCTGTAAATTTTTTTGTGTGCAGACAATATGTGCGAAAAGTGTTTTCTTCTGGTCCATACCATCAATAATCAAACCTAAATATTTATTTGGATTATCATAACACTTCTTTCGATTCTTGTATAAGTTATTCCTTTCACTTGATTGTTGATTATGATGCTCTTGAAAGTGCTTTGACAATGGAATCTACACATAACATAAAAGCAATGTATTAATAAACACATTTTCATAGTTGATAACTATTCAATTTTAAGAAATAATGTTGTGACTGTATACCTCTTTCTCCCCTTGACATTTATCCCTTTATTATTTAAGATAAGCACAATTACTACATACCCCCATCCTTGACTTCTTAGGAATATGAACATTGTTGAATTATTTCTTCCATATCCTTGTAAAATATGGATATGTAATAAAATTGCTATCTCCTTTAACACCTTCTGCATATTCTTTGTACAAGTTGTAGATTTCATGTCTTGAGAAATTATATGGAATATGTATTGTCTCTATTTGGCATACAATCTCCATGATTTGAAGATAAGCCTTGCATCCATGACATTGTAGTATTTGCCAGTGGCCCAATCTATCGTCTATGATGTACTTTTGAATAAAATGTGGGATCTTTTCCAATCTTGTCTGTATTATTGATAGATGAAAATTACCAATTGAATGAAACTTTTTGAAATCATTTCTGCAGAATAAAAAATTCCCAATATGATAATCATAACCTATCAATGTAGACTGCACGCTCTCCAATAAATATGAATTTTGCATGCTTTTATTAATGGAAAAATATGTCTTCCTTTTCTCCAATGCATACTTGAAATCTATACGGTTCAAGCAATCCTTTTGAAAACATTCACTTGAAATCAAATTAATGATAGAACTTTTTGTCATGATATATTATTTCCTAGACCTTGTATAACTGAAATATCTTGGATTGATATAAAAAGGTCTATTCCTACTCTTATATACAATATTTGATTGCAACATCTCCATAATTTCATTATCCTCTCTACAAGCATTTTCATCATCATTAGGAGGAATATTATCATCACTATGATCATTCTGAACATGGTCAAGAAATTCATCACCATCCTTGCTTGGAGAATATTCTTTACCATCCTCGCTTGGAGGAAATTCTTCACTATCATCATATGTTCCATTGAAATCCTCGCTCGGAGGAAATACATCATAATCATCAATTGTGCCTTCAAAATCCTCAATTGGAGGAAATCCATAATCATCACTAATGCCTTTGAAATCCTTGCTTGGAGAAAATACTTTACCATCCTCATTTGTTCCATTGAAATCCTCACTCAAAGGAAATTCATCATCATCGTATGTGCTATTGAAATCCTCACTTGGAGGAAATCCTTACTTGGAGGAAATCCATCATCATTATCAATGCTTTTGAAATCATTGCTCAGAGGAAATCCTCCACCATCCTCATCTGTTGTGTTGAAATCCTCACTTGGAGGAAATCCTTCACGATCCTCATATGTTCCTTTGAAATCCTCAATTGGAGGAAATCCATCATCATCATCTATGATTTTAAAATCCTCACTCGAAAGGAAATTCATCATCATCATTCATGATTTTTAAATCCTTAATCAAAGGAAATTCATCATCATCATGAGCGCCTTTGAAATATCGACTCAGAGAAAATGAATTATCCTCATTCATGCCTCTAAAATTCTCGTTTGGAGGAAATTCTTCATCCTCCCCTTCATTAATGGTTCCTTGATAATCCTTAGGATTATGAATTTCTTAATTAATATGTTCAAAATCATTATTTATACTTTCATCAAACTCCTCACTGAGTTAAAAATTTGACTCTCTATTCATAGTGAAAACATTCATGTTATATTCATCGATACAAATAGAGTTGTTGCGCGAACAAGATGTTGATGTTGTAGAAATAGAAATTTCATTATCACATGAATGCATGGTATTTCACAAAATATGTTGAATGATACAAATGCTTTTTCTCCTAGTGACAATTTATAACTCTGAGAATGACAATTTCGCTCCAAATTCCCCCCACAAAAATTTCGATTGAAAAATTTTCCTCTGAAAAATTTTGTCTAAAAAATTTACCTCCAATTTTTTTATTCCAAAAGATTCTACTAAACATTTCTTTAAAAATAATTGACCCTACTTTCTATTCAAATTTTCCTCACAACTTTTCTTTTAACACTTTCATTCAAAATAAAATAAAAGTTTTATTTTAATTATTTAACATTAACTAGGTAATTAAGCTAATTTTTACAATTTATATTTTATTTTTTATCCCACATTTAAGAAAAGTTAATCTAAACTCATAATCTTAACTATATATTAATTTTCCTTAATTTCAATTTTAATCCCACATTCAACAAAATTTAAAATAATTCCACAATCTTTGCCATATATTAGCTTTCGTCGTTTCTATTCTTCACATCACATCAAATCTTTCAGAGCATTTGTGAAAGCTTGGAGTGATTTACAAAGGAGCTAAAGAGTCATCGAAAAAACATTCAACATGAGTTCAAGATGAGACTTCCACATTTAAAATGTTAGTTTTCTTTCCATTTTTACCATTTAAAAAGGAATTTCGGTAAAATATGTTATTTCATTGTATTTTTGTTGAATATATATATATATATATATATATATATATATATATATATCATATTTTAAGGGGAAGCCACAAAAAAACATCACATTTATAAGATTTTTTCGGGAAAAACACAAAAAAAACTCATATTTATAGGATTTTTAGGAGAAAAAAACCATATTTTTTAGGACTTTGAAAAGGGATTTTTTTTTGTTAAATTCATTTTTTGTAAATTTTTCTTATGCTTTTAACTCTTAAAGTCAAGCTCTTCTATTAACTCAAAAAGTTAAATTTTGCAATGTACATCTCCAAAATTCTGCCAGTCTCACTCCGACTAGATTTGTTGGCTAGTAAATATAGACCCATATACTTAGACAACATACAAAACACATAAGACAACCAAATATTTACTGGCCAAAAATGCCAAAATACATGCAAATTCAGAAAAACTCCCACGATCATCCTTAATCAACAGAGTTAACTGGACCAGGGTTGTTCAGACCTGCCCCCAAAGATGGTGGTGTTTTGTAATCACAATGAATATGGCCCTCCATACTAGTCAACCTTGCTTCCAGTCTCTCTAATTTTTTTAGAGTGCGATGCTAACCACACCACAAAATCACTCTACGATCATGCAAATGCCACTGGATATGCTGGATATGACTAAGGATCTTCATGAATTCCACCCGGTCCTCTACACGAGCCCAATTTAATTGATTGAAATTGGAAAGTAGGGATTGAACCAACATATCTAAAGTAGTTTGCGAATGGGAAGCACTCGGAACACTTGATGCTAGCTAAGAGGAGGATGGGACAAAGGCTCATTTTCGTCTCATGGGACTCTAATGAGAGGAGACTCTCCACCCTCCCCACCTTCCTGACTCATGATGACCTCCACGTTGAGGAGGAATATTATCACAAGCCCACTACTGAGGCATAAAACACCACCAAAACCACTGAAGACCATGCATTGGACCACTGGACCAACTTGAGGCCAAAAGAGAATGTCAAAGGGACATTGTCCCACACAACCACAAACTCCCAACTCCAACCAACAACCCTCCAACAACACACTAGGCTCGGGGAGCCAGAAAAAACTACAAAATAGGAACGAGCCTTCATTAGGGGAATTTTGAGGTCTAAAATGGGCCTCCTAAGGAAATAGTGGAAATAATAAAACAAGATTAGATTACATCATCAAATTTTAGAGGGAAAAAAGAAAAAACTACTTTTTCAACTCATATTTTCAACTTATTGCCCCAAGGTTTTACTCGAATTTCTAGTGAGAGTACTCGGTGGATGCATAATTTGATTCCTCATCCAATAAGTGCCCATGTTGCATACTTTAGATGGACCATTCTACACAAAAAATGAGAAATACATGAAAAATGTGATTGCAATCACATTTTTTCATGTATTTCTCATTTTTCGTGTAGAAGGGTCCATCGAAAGTATGCAACATGGGCACTCCTTGGATGAGGAATCAAAGTTGAATATTATTTTTAATATTCTTACCTTTTTACTCCAAAAATGGTGGATCATCCCCCATGATTGACATCATCATCTTGAATCATATTGGTGCTTATAATGTTTATTTTGGTTGTACATTTTTCTTATGAAGCCCATTTTAGACCTCAAAATTCCCCTAATGAAACCACTCCACCACCCCGAGGCCAAAATAGAAGGATAGAGAGAACCTTACCCAACAAGCCACAACCACCCAACTCTAGCAAGTAGTCCACCCTCAACACTTTAGGCTTGAGGGGCCACCCAGGACAAACAAAAAATAGCAAGCCAATAGAAGTGGCCACCCAAGAATGCAACACAACTAGTAACCCTCGACAACGCACATGATAGAGCAACTTAAACACCAACCAGCAAGCCAAAACATGAGAATAGGTTGTTAGGGACCTCTCCTACCCCAATTAAAACGCATGAGAAGAGGAGCCACAACAAATAAGAGAAAAAACCCACCCATAGTCTTAGAATACTGCACAGGAAAACTTAGACAAATAGAAAAGACCCAAACATCACCAACGAGCGACCTGAACTCAAAATTAACATGGATAACCCACAATAGAATCCATTTAATTCTTAAAGGAAATAGGAAAACAAAATTATTATTCACCATGCATTGAAGAAACCCAACCTGTCAAGCCAATGCATGAGTGAATCCACAAGGCGACACATCCACGAGACCCCCCCAAAAACTAGTGTTAGAGAGACCAACGAGACTGCTACCATGCTTTCCTAAAACTTCGATCCATGGGGCACCCCTTCCCTATTTCATCACACCAAGATGACTGCTAATTCAAGCTGAGTAGAGCATGAGGCTCAAGAAACATAAATACAAAGAACAAACCTCACCAACCTTCAATGCACTAACCATAGAAACCACTAGAATTCAATGCAGTAAATGTCGATCGTTGCAAATAATAGGCTCCCATGTTCTTGCATGTGTGAACAATGCCATGCCTGCCATTTCAAGGATTTCTTTATGATCTTAAGTGCAACTTACACCCCCACTATGCTCCAATTCTCGAGGAATTGGCACCCCCATCGGGGATCTTTTGAAAAAAAACTTTAAACTAAAACTAAAAAAATTAAAAAAAAGAAAGAGAAAAATAAAATAAAGGAAAAAAAACTAGAATTAAAAAGAAAAGAAGAAAAAATTAAGGAAATCAAAACTAAACTTAAAATATAAAAAAAATCAAAATCAAAATAAAAAATAATTAAAAAACCAAAAAAAAATAAAAATAAAAAATTAATTTTTCAAAAATAAGGTGGCATCAACCCTCAACTACACTAGATGCCAAAGGATCACTTCATTGCATGACTGTATGGCCATGTTAGCGACCCTTTGGCGCTCGATGTGGCAGAGGATCGATATCGACATCGACCCTCCAAACATTAACAATATTATTATTATTATTAGTTTTTCAAAAATTGACACAATTTTATTTTATTTTTAATTTTTATTTTAAATTTAAATTTAAATTTTTGTTTTATTTTATATTTTAAAATTAAATTCTTTAATTTTAGTTTTTAAAATTTTGATAATTTTTCTATTTGTTTTTTTGTTTTTTGTTTTTCACTTCTGGTTCATGGACACCCATGGTCAGTGGGTCCGCTACGTCCAGGTTCGTTCAATGCTAGGGTGGACCCCACCCGAAGGGGGTCACAACCCTCGACCTATTTACTGACCTGACCCCAAGAGCTTTCGGGATTCGACCCTGTGACCTCCCATTGGTGAGGCACTTGATTTGACCAATTGAGCTAACTGAGCTAACTCTTGGGGTTGCTTTTCTCTCTGTTTTATTTATTATTATTATTATTATTTATTCATTTATTGGTTTTTTAATGTTGTTTTACAATTATATTATTAAATTTTTGTAATATTTTGAATTTTTTTAATGTCATTTTTTTTTTTAATTTCTATTTTCTAGGGTTTATTTTAATTTTGTATAATTATTTTATTTAAGTCAATGTTTTTTTATTGTTTTCTTTTAAATTACAATTTCTTATTTTTTGTGGTTAAATGTTTTGTTTTGTTTATTTATTTCTGCTAGATTGTATTTTATTTTTTATTTATATTTTTATAACCTTTTTTCCTGGGATGTTTTTATTTTTTCCTTTTTTTTTTTAATCACTAAAATAATTAATTTTGTTTAAACTCAAGGTGTAAAGAATTTTTATTTTTATTTATTTATTTATTAATATAATGAGAGTATATTTTCCTATGACAATAAAATGTAAAACTATATTTTCTTTTTCATTTAGGGAAATGGCATGAAAGAAGATATGTGTGAATATTTCTAGATCAAAGGCAATAAGTACAACACATAAAGTTGTAGCTAAACCCTTTATGAATGCTACTCAACAAAACCCAACTAACACATATGGTAAATCTCAACTAACCGACCCCTCAAAATTAGTGAAGAATATTAGATAATGGAAGATGGCACCAAGAGGAAAATAAAATTGACTGTCATGGTATATTAAAGAACAAATATTTCTATATTCTGCTAAGCTTCCACATGGTGGAAAATTTGAGGTAGTTAGAAACGTTCAAGGCATATGTTTGGTGCTGAATACAAATATTGTTTATGTTCTTATAAAAATGGCCAAGACACATGAAAAGCTTAGATATTGTTTTACAAAAAGCAATTATGACTCGACAAAATAGTTTAGAATGATTTGTGCAAGTGTCGTGGACAACATTGCAAATGAAATTGTAAGTTTGCTTATTTATATTTATGTCTTATGCATTATTGAAGTATCATTATATATTTTTTATAGCTTATTTGTCATTGAAACATTATATTTTGTTTGACAAGATTTTGTTAACCCTATTTCAATTATGTTGGAGGGAATTTGTTATAAAAAGACCAATAGTATGGATGTGATCAACAATTTTCATATAGATAAAGTGGAAGGAGAAAGGAGAAAGAAATGACAAACAATAGAACCTTGAAACTACAAGAGTAGATATAGGGGATCAGTAAAGATGGATTAAAAAACATCAATCTGGTAAGGCTAGAAAGTTTACTTTTGAACATATGGAAGTTGAAGATGAAGTAGATGTTATCATTGGTGACAATGAGGTTAGAACTCCTCTTGAAAATGAAAAGAGACATAGAAAACAAGAAAGAAGAATGCCCATGGATGTTTATATTCCAGTTAATGTTAAGGAGATTATTAATTTAGAAGATACTTGGTTAAATGATAAAAGGAAGAAATCAAATTTTGTTGGTCATTCTAAAAGAATCATGGGTGTCACTGAAGATCATAGTGAAAGCTCTAAAGGCATTAGTGAAATTATAACACTAGGCGTTGATTTAGAGGATGGTATTGTTAACACAAAACAAAATTCCATTCTAAATAAATTGAGGGAGAACAACTTGGTTGATAACGACTATACATTTCAATTAAATTTCAGACAACTCTATAAACTAACAGAAGAGAAATCTAAATACCAAATTAGAAAGCTACACCACCTCCATGTTTATAACTTGAAAAAGTTGATAAGGTACAATCCATATGCACACGTGGTTGACTATGTCGTTTTTGTTGATCCTAATTTAAGTTCCCAACAAAATACATTTGATAAATCAAGAAGTTTTAACTACAAATATTATTTAATTAGGGGAAACCATTTTGTAGAGGCTAGAAAAGAATTGATGCAGGAATATCTCAATAACCTCCTTTTTGAAATAGTGAAATGTATCATTTATGCTATTTTAATGGATATAAAAGAAAATTTATTGGCATGGGAGAGTAATACATATAACAAGTATAGGAGGTCTATGAATTTCATCCAAATGGTTAGATTTATTTATAGTGAATTTGAAGAAAAATGCAATGGGGACAACGCAAATTTTAGTGAAAGTTTTCGAAAACAATGTTGTATGGAAATAGGTTGTCCACATGATGAGGAAAATATTAATACAAAAAATCACAGAGTAAGTGATGTATTCAAAGGTATGGATAACTTTATTCTACTTCATATTTAGAACTACGGAGATACAGGATTTGATCAATGATATTTTCAGCATGTGGGAGAATATTGCCATAAAAAATCAAAAGGTTAAAAAGTCTAAATCCTTAATATGTACCAGCAGTAAGGCATGTCCTGAAATCAAGAATATTCTAGATGATATGAGTATCACACCTTGGAGATAAATGCAAGGAGTGAAGGATGATATATTTTTCAAACAAATGTTATCTTGTGTGAATTCAAGTGAATTATCAATGGAAGAAACGTGCAATGAATTTAAAAATTAAGTTTGTTGAGTTATTTTTATTTATTTTTGGATTACAATCTTCTTTTCAATTTAACATATTGTTGTTGGTAGTATTTATTATACATATCACTATAACATTTTTTACTTTATTTATTGAGTCATAAGGTTTATATATATTTTTTGTAAATCGATAGATTCTATTAAGTCATGAAAATTTTACATTGTGATGTGCATTTTTTAAAAACACCCCTGGCCTCATTTATACCGGACTTGTTGGCCAAGTGATATTGATAAAAAGAAACTGATAGAAATACAATAAAATTAAGCAACCATACAAAAATTTCCCAAAGGAACCAGAATTGACCAACGATCAAAATAAAACCCACTGTCATAACTAACCAAAAATATTGCTAAGAGCTAGGTCGTCTAGACCATTTCCATGTCATTGATAAAAGGATTCATGGATATGAGCTTCCATGTGTTCAATCCTTCCTTTGTGGAGCCACTTCTGCCCTCGCTAAAGAGAAACCAACATCTTCGTCATATGCCATTGATTGTGCTCAAGGTCATTCATGAACACAATGACGCCGTTATGGTCTTCTTGCCTGTCACAAACCAATTTCTCCACCATTGCTGACATCTGGTGAAGTTTTTCTTCTGAGACATCAAAGCGTAGAGGTAGGTCAACGCATCCCAACAAAATTCCCTACTACCGCTAAATCTCCTCCCCTCATCCAACTACTCCACTTGGTGACCAACCCCTTGACTGTGCGGACCAACACCATAGTGAGCCAACCCTCTTTTGCGCAACATGGTGCCCCTACGGGTCACTTGATACCACCTGTGAAAATATTTCAAACCACATACCCCACTGCCAAGATAAGATAACTCACCAAGACTCCCAACGCATCTAACACACCACTCCAACTAGACCGTCCACTCCCCACACTATGGGTCAATTAGAAGAGCTTACACTTGTCACCCTACTGCCACCTATCAGTTCCCAATCAACCTCACATATACGACTCCTCTCAGCATGGCCATCCCTCACATAAAGACACCACTAGCTTGCACTTCTACAAGCCCCCTCTCAACAAGGAATGACCAGACCCTACCCCAGAAAAATAAAATCCCCAAACATCCAACCCCCTCCATATGGTTCCCCTAAAGAAAGATGGAAACAAGAAGGAAAAGTAGGAGACATATAGAGGTTCCCACTACCCACTATGTCCCCTTTGGCTAAGCCCTGATAGTCTACAAATGTTACTATGGAAACCCCACAAAACAATACTCGAGTTAAAATGAAAATTAGACAGAGACTAGGTACCCACACCACCAAGTGAAAAGACAAATTTCACCCTGAACAACTATTGAACGCCTCAAAAGGGATGCCACAACCTTTCCCACTCGCCACCATGAGCACCCAACTCACACTAGCTTTCACGCTAATCACTAGACTAGATCGTTTAGAGAACCCATTCAGAGACCTCGATGTAGAAAACTGGTAAGAATGAATAGAAAAACATCCTAGCCACATGAATTGAAAGACATTGTCACTTGATGCTGCTAATTGCCATGACCTCATGTCCTAAATGACTATCCCTTGCACCACCAATGGAGCCAAAAATACACCATTCTTCCCACAAACATAACAGAATTTCGTAGTCCACAAACTAGGAGCAAGGAGTGACTCAGGCTAGAAGCCACCCAACTCGTATGTAGAAATTCCCTTCCCCGTGGGCTTGTCCCTCATTTCCCAAAAAACACACCTCGTGACCATGCAAGTGGTATTTAATCATTTGAGGTTCTCCAAATATTCCCTAGTTGAGCACCATGTGAGGTGTTGTCAACACACTTGACTTGCATTGATGATGCATGGGAGGGGAGATGTAGGCCATCTCTCGAGCTTCTAAAACTTCGCCTACCACCCCCATCGAGGAAGGTTTATCTTTCTCCATATTTTTTTCAAATTGTTCGAGATCCTATATGTTCATAAGGGAGGGGGCATTAAGTGGAAAATTTTGGATTGGATTCATGATTCCCCTAATTTTCCAGCCAATGTGCTGCCTAATTACCCGACCTCCTTGTATGTGAGGTAATGATGTAGGGAAAATAAAGTATCAAGTCTTTGATTCTCGATGCATGTCTCTCTAATTTATAACTCTTTATTACCTTGGAGATATGTGCACCATTAATCAACCATTTGAAAACTTGAATCGCCAGTTGAAAGTCGCTTGTTACTTGTATATTGAACACCCCCATCCTCCGACCTAACAGTAGACCCTTTTGCCAGGGTAGTGAATTTTTCCATGTTATTTGTAATGACACCACAGTAGCCAACAAATTTACCCTTAGGATTACCCCGATAGTCTCTGAGGACGCCCTTGAACCTGATCATTCCGAGATTATGGCTCTGTCAAAGTTAAGCTTCACAAAACCTTCAGGGGGTGGAAAAGATGTGGAAGGGGAGGAGGATACAATTGATGCCCCATAGTGTGCGATAGTTCTAGTTTAAAGAGGATTAATGCTTCCTCTCCCTATGAATTCCAATCATTAGCTTGTCATTTCTCCACTAAATTATTTTTCTAACATTTTCCTTTATAATGGTCCACACAACCTATGATGAGGATCTTTAGTCCTTGAAGTTTAAGCGGTTGCATTCCTTCGAGATATTCCAAAAAAAAATACCAGTATAAACACCCAAGCATGATTAACCACCAAGATTTAAATAGTGAACTCCTCCATTGTTCTTTGGTTTCCCAAATTCTATTTGATGATCAATTTAGGTATCCAAATGTACTCCACACCTTCTCCCAAATTTCTCCCACTTTAGCACACATATTTAACGAGTGTTACATGCTCTCCTCCTATTGCTAACATAATCAACACCAGGATGGCCCTACGTATCCTTTCCTTTGGGGGTGATCCTAGGTTAGGAGCCATTTATGTTGGAAACCTTGAGAACTACTGAGAGGGGGAGGTGAATCAATAATGTGCATTATTATCAATATTACCACATTAAAATTTTCTACTGAATCATACACACAACCAACAACATATCACATAAACCATAACATGAGCATAAACCATGAAAGCAACTAAAATGAGATAAACATGAGAGAAACAATGCACAACTAAAAGATCAAAGCACAACCATAAAAAATCATCATCACACATGAGAGAAAATATTTCTAGTGGAAACCCTTATGGGAGAAAAACCACCCTTATTTCTATTGCATTGCTTCTAGCCTCTATTACATCAAGCAATTGGTCTTTTACATAGATAGATGACTCCCATTAGTAAGGACACTCGACCTCATACACTATCAGCTGACCCCCATTAGCTAGGATATTCGATTCCATTGATTAGCTCAGAATACTATGTTATCACACAGATCTATGGAAAACCATCCTCCGAAATCCACCATGATCAACTATCCTCGCCCAACTCCTATTGAACTATCCAACTCTGATTGGATGGAGAAACTATTCCTTTCGTCAACGCTACTGAATCACTACTCATTAGAGAAATTTTGAGGTCTAAAATGGGCCATAAAACAAAATTTACAACCAAAATCAACTTTATAAGAACCAATAAGATTCAAGATGATGATTTCAACCATGGGGGATGATTCACCATTTTTAGAGTAAAAAACTAAAAAGATTAAAAAATAAAAAATAAAACCTACTTTTTCAACTCCTATTTTCAACTTATCTCCCTACGATTTTACTCAAATTTGGAGTGGGATCACTCGTTGGATGTGGAATTTAATTACTCATTCAAGGAGTACCCATGTTGCATACCTTCGATGGACCTGCTATAATAAAAGTGAGAAATACATGAAAAACATTATTGCAATCATGTTTTTTCATGTATTTCTCATTTTTTGTGTAATAGGATCCATCGAAAGTATGCAACATGTTTACTCCTTGGATGAGGAATTAAATTCTGCATCATTGAGTGTTTCTTCTTGAAATTTGAGTAAAATCGTAGGGAGATAAGTTGAAAATACAAGTTGAAAAAATAGTTTTTTTCTTTTTTCCCTCTAAAATTTGATGAAGTAATCTAATATTATTTTATTATTTCCACTATTATTTTATAATATTCCTTAGGAGATCTATTTTAGACGTCAAAATTTCTCTAATTCCACTCTCATGAAGTCACTGCTCCACTACTCTATGCAGACCTCGTTTCATATATTTTCATTAGATTGGATCCAAGACACTCTGCTCAACTCAGATTCAACTTTGCAATCATAATATTAGTAGCAAGACTCTCTATAAATCATCTAAAAAAACACCACCAAAAATGTGCTTTCAACACCAACAAAATAGTGGCTCAAATCTATGCATCAACTCTGCAAAAATATGACGAACCAACAACTAATAATCTGAATACAATAATGTAGCCATTAACACTAGTCTGCAACAATAAACTCATCAAACCCCACAACAACATATGAAATATAATGGCTCATTTCCATGAAATATAGGGAGTCTAAACAAAATAGAATCCCTATGCAATTTCTTCCTCAACCATCAATTTGATATGCAGAACTAATATTTTGCTTCAGAACACTGCTTGAGTCTTCAAAATTGCTCATACAACTAACATATGCACACATGCATTATGTATTTATACTCTCCACAAGGTCTGAAACATTCTTCTACTTATTTTCAGCCTTGTCTCTAACATACTCACTTAATCAACCCTCACCCAGCTCCAAAGTGAAGAATATAAGACATATAGGGCGGATTGCACTTTTGGACTACGATCAAGAGTGCAAAAGTTGACAAAATCCAACCACTATCACCACTACTTGTGCATTAAAGGTGTTCACATCCAACGAAGGAATTTTTCAACCAATTTCAACCTTTTTCAATTAGTATAAAACCTTCTAGGAAAATTCCATGTCAAAATACTCCAGATGTGCGGGAGGAATGCATAGGAAAATTCGTTTTAAGCCTCAACCACACCCACAAAACTAGCAGATTTTGGTTGAAGCCGTACTTGTTTGTTTGAAATTTCTTGGAAGGTGTACCAAAAATACTCCACTTAAGTCACTAGGTGACACGTGACCCTAACAACAATTTATGGCTGTTTGCTCTTCATATATGCAATAAAACTTGGAAAACCTGCAACAAAACAACATATACGATCCAAAACAACAAACACCAATATATATATCCAATGCAATAACCCAAATGGAAAGACTTTAAAATAAATAAATATTTTATTGATAACACCTAGCAAAGGAGATCTACAAAAAGGATCTGCAAATCCCCTTCCATGGGATGGATCCTTTGATGTCATGCTTCAGTAATCGATTCTCTATCTCAATGTATGAAAAACCCAGAACAATGCGGAGAACTCAAATGGGAGCTCAAGAAAAAAGAGATGATAATGGTGACGATGATAATGATCATGATTACAAAGTATTGAGTTAATATCAAAAATGGATAATAACAAAATAATATCGACCAAATCAAGATCTAACCGTTAGGAATACTTTATTATATTTTTTGGAGAGGGAAAAGATATTCAAAATGGTTAAATATCTTTATATAGAAATAATTAACAAATAAAATGATTTATTTATTATTTCGCAAGGATTAAGAATCGTGTGAAATTGAAATAATTATTAAATAGTGATTTAACAATTATTCCAATAACAAAATTAAGGAATAATAAATAAATAGGGATTTATTTAATTATTCCTAGGGGATTTAGTCAAATGTGACAAGGAATAATTATCAAACAATGATTTAATAATTATTCCTATAGAAAATTAAATAAATAATGATTTATTCAATTATTTTCATGGGATTTTTAAAATTTTAATCAGAAATAATTTAATAAAAATGGTCTACTAAATTATTTCTCATGGTGAAAGTGATCTTACTATGGTAAAATTAATCCTACATGGTGTATTTCGATCCACCTAGTTACAAATGGCTAGGTGATCATTTTTTGGTGATAACATATTGCCCCCCAACGTATGACTGTTAGGAGAAAATCGTATGACCAAAATACGTTGTAGGTTACATTTCCACAATACACTAAAGGGGGGAGAGAGAGAGAGAGAGATAGTTGAAGCAATGCAAGGACGGTAAAAAATGGAGGGGGTGAGACCTACTAAACTGATAAATGTATCCTTTTGTGTGGGAGTACATGATATAAAATGAGGTGAGGGAGGCATACCCATATCCGCTGAGATAACTGCGTGCATATAATAATGGTGAGCCCAACAATATGGGATTGAGCTACAAAGTACATGATACATGATATGTTAGCATCAATGGGCCAAACAATAATACAAAGGATCCCATATACATAATGCGCCTAGAAAGACATAGGCTAAGACTAAATACAATAACATCTGAGTACATTAGACATAATGCCCCTCAAGCTAACATGGTGAGGGGGGATCATAACCAAATAAGTCATGCTGCATAGGTAAGGGCTATGAAGAACTAAATGGATCATTTGAAGGAGACATGCATGTTGTGGGTGAGGTAAGCAGCTGAAACTGAACCCATCACATTTGCGGAATTGCATATGAGGCTGGATCAACATATGCGGACATCCGGGCATGTGGGGGGATACTTGAAGGGCCACCCCCTCATGAGGTCTGGAACATCTCACACATACCTGGGAATCTTTGGTATAATCATCTGGATCATTGAACCATCAAGTGTATGATTCTCTATCGTGCGATAAGGAGTTGGCATCGAGCACATGAGAAATAACCAAGTCAAAGGGAAATGATGATTCCCTTTGCTTGATCTGAGGTATCGAACAAAGATGAAAGCTGGAACCAAGGTACACCGCCCTTTAGACCACACTTCTGGAATAAATGTGCAGAAGTGGACATAAGAGGGCCCGACAGAGTTAAGGCAATAAGGAATCCTCAACAGAGGCATGAGGTATCATAGAAGGGTGACTGATGGACTGGCACCAAGGATGATGATGGAAGTAAACAAGATGAGTGATGAACTGACGACTTCCCTTTCCAGAGCATGATATGTATGGTTGAACTGACATTAACTGACTCGATTCCGGAGGGGATGGTCAATGACTCAAATGAGGGTTTTTCAAAGACAGAGCAGTAGAGTTGGAGGCCAAATATGAATATAATGAGGTGGATGTGACATAAAGATCTATGGAACACTATAACTGGATTCAAGGGGACTCAGAACAAACTCCATAGATATAAGGTGACTCATCTCTGATGCTCTGAACAAGGGTGACTTGATGATGTTGTCACGTGGGGGAGGCTCGGAGGGGACCATAAAACATGAGTAAATTATGGTTACTCATTACGAAAATTGACATGTGAGTCAATCGGTGCAAAGGTGAATTGGTACTAGAGTACGGGTGGCTCAAATGAAGAAATTTGATTTTAATAGGCGACAAAGTGAGACCTCATGGAAAAAATGAATTCTTGGTGAAGTATCAAATTACCCAAAAAAGGGAGATCCATTATAGAACTTGGTGATAGCTTTCCAACGACGTTGATGGTTTGTCGAACAGAGCTACAATTTGGTCCTAATGGGTTATGGAAAAACTAGGGTTTTTCCTGTAAAAGGGTTTTTTTCCCCGAAATCCAATTCATTTTCAAAGTGAGCTGTGGAGAATTTGGAGAGGAGGAGAAGGCCATAAATCTTATGGATATCGTAGCATAAAAACCAACCATTGGAATCTGGATCTACGACTTTCAGGTAAGTGGCCTTACTTGTCTAAGGATGCCCTTAATGCTTCTTGGAAGGATGGTTCATGATGAAGAATTAAGGAAAGAGAGGAATAAGATTTGATCAGGGGCTCGTATTGAAGAGTTGATACACACCTGCACTTCTTGACAGGTGGTATCAGAGTATGGTTTCTCGTGACGAAGTGACAGTGAAAACAGGTACTTGCATGTGAAGGAAGTTGGTTTCACATACAAGTAAAACAAGAACTGGTTCGGTTTGCAGGGAACTGGTGAAGCTAGTGGATGGTCTATACTAGATCGCAAAGAGGGAAAGAGGAAGCAGAGATGGCAGGTGAGACTCATGTTGTATCAGGTGAATCTAGCCACAACGCGACCAAGGCCTTTATAGAAATGATACTAGAGAGAATGGAGGAATTGGAATCTTACTGGACTACAAAGATGACCTTGGTCACAAAGGAACTAGAGACTAATGTGTAGATGAGGGAAGAGCTCGATGAACTCTAGACTTGACATGAGTACACTGACCTTAAGTATACAAAACTTGAAGATGAATTCAAGGAGATTGGAGAAGCGAGGGATCGAGGTCTAGTAGAGATCTTGAGCTTGCAGAAATCTCTTGACGATGTAAGAGATGAGATCGCGGTGTTGAAGAAGGTCGTGAGACATAACTCAGGTGGAGAAGTGTCTCATGTGAAAGTCAAGGAACCAGAATCTTATGATGATACAAGAAGCACGAAGACTCTTGGTAACTTTCTCTGGGATATGGAGCAATACTTGGAATGCTTGGGTCTATCCGATGATGAGACAAAGGTGAAAGTGGTTGCTCAATTCTTGATGAAAGATGCTAATATGTGGTGGAGAAGGAGAATGGATCAGATTGCTAATGGTAGTGCTGACGACATTACTTCTTGGGATGATATGAAGCAAGATTTGCGGCTCATCTTAGTCCTCAGGATGAAACGTGGGAAGCAAGGATGAAGATTAAATTTATTAAGGAGACAGGGAACCTATAGACATATCAGTGGGAGTTTGCAAGTGCGATTCTCGAACTTCCTCTAATGGCGGAGAGGGACAAGGTGTTCAAATTCATTATTGGATTGAAACCTTGAGCACGCAATGAAGTGAAGAGGTAGAAGATAAAGACACTTGAGGAAGCTTTTGCTGTTGTGGATTGATTAGTGGAGCATTTTGATGAAGCTTCTGATGAGAAAAAGAAGAAGTTCGATAAGCCGAAAGAGAAGAAGAAAGATGATGCTTCGAAATCGGATGAGAAGACGAAGACGAAGAAACCATTGAAGTGTTGGATTTGCGCTGAACCACATATGGTGAAGAATTGTCCTTCTAGGCCGAAAGTGGCTGCTATTGCACAATCTAATACAAAGAAAGAAGAACCTTCTATGGGGATGATGCAGATTCTTGAAGCTGCTGCTGCTACGAAAGTGGTCTCTTGGAGAGATCCTGAAAGGAACAGTTTGGAATATGTTCGGATGAAGATTGGAGGTATGGAGGTACTCACTATGGTAGATAGTGGAGCTACTCATAACTTCATGAGTGAAGATGTTGTGAGAAGGATTGGGCTGAAATTTGTATCAGTGAAGGCACAAATGAAGACGGTGAATTCTCCTCTTGATTCTATACTTGGTGTAGCTGAAAGGGTGGATAAAACACTAGGTGAGTGGACTGAGAAAGTTGACTTCACTATAGTGTGGATTGATGACTATGAGGCTGTGCTGGGGATGGAATTCTTGAAACAATATGATGCTATGATTGTTCCACATTTGAAGAAGCTGTACATTTACGATGGAAGGGAAGATGTACCCATTGGTGTTCCAACCATTGGTGTGACAAGGCCTGATTGTAAACTGGCAGTGATGCAAATGGAGGATGAGAAGCGATTGGATGATGTATGTAAGCGGTTGTCTACTGCTGAGGCAAAGCTTACCGAGCAGTCATTGGTTATCAGGACACTATCTGATAGTATCTTGGATTTGTCAAGAAGGCTAGAGGAGGTCGAGGATGATGATGACGAGGATGTTTATGTGAGACTAAATGTCCATGAGGAGGATCAGGTGGCATATCTGTAGAGGATGGAGATAGAGGATCCTGATAGATGGATTGAGCTTATTAGTGAGGGTGAGCCTTCAGGCTCTACTCCCTCTACATCTTCTTAGATGATATAGAAGATGGGGCTCATTGTTAGCTACTCATGACATTGAGTCCTTTAAAATAGGTTGAGCAGGTATGAGAGATTGTGCAGGAATAGTTTGGCATTAACATCATGATATGTTGCAGATGGGATGGAGTTTCCATGGACCTGAGCATGGGAGAGATTCTTGGTGAGTCCAGGATGTGGTAGAGTCTGAGAAAGACTGGTATAGGCATGAGGATGTGCATTCTTATGGTTTGAGCATGACAATTGGACTGATCACATGAGTAGTTCGAATAATGAGGTCCGGAAGTGTGCAGAGAGATGTTGGCATTGTGTTGGAGTATCTAACGATAGTTCACAGGATGGGATGACACATGATGGAGACAATTGTTTTACATATGTTGCAGGGATGTTTGCAGAGTATGGACTGGTTGATATCATGGACCAAGGATGAGACAGTTGAGATGATGATCTTGGTGGTAGGATGGTTACCGGGATGACTTATTGTTGAGGACGACAATGACTTTAGGTGGAGGAGGATATAAGGACCTACGGTCATGTGATGCAAAAAGACGAGCTATGGCTAAGGCGTGCAAGTGAACAATGGTAAAATGTGCGTAGGAGTCTTGGCTAAGGCGAGTTTATATCATGGGGACGAGTTGACATCACCCACGGGTCGACCTCATAGACTTGAAGATTCGGGTGAAGGATGGGTTGGCAGTCCCATGTGATGGGCGGGCCGACCAAATGAAGGCGAACGAGTTGCAAGTATGAGGGCATCAGCTGAACGAGTTGGATGAGTCGGCCGGGTGGCACGACTCACCCAACCGCCCATATATATGGAGGGTGTAGAATTGGAGCAAAGGCATCAATCAATCAAGTAAATCGATCAAGGCATTCGAACATCACTCGCTCATCGAAGGAGAAGTGCGAAGGGTATAGAGGAGCTGTAGCAAGGCGCAGGTGATGCGCTCGCTCATCAGGAAGCTCTACATGTGGTTGGCACGAAGTATTGGTGATGGGTCGAAGCACAGGTCCTGGGTCGCACAAAGGTGCCTGCCCGTCGTTCGGAGGTAGACTTGGGTGGAGGGTGTTTAGGCGCGCCCGCCTGTCAGTGGGTTGGTAGGACTGGTGGAGGGTGCACAAAGGCGCCCGCCTGTCAGTTGAGAGCACGGGTGGAGGGTTGCACGAAGGCGCCCATGCGTTGGTCGATTGTGTGCACGGGTGGAGGGCTGCACGAAGGTGCCCACCTGTGGGTTGGTGAACTCGTGTGGAGGGTGAACGAAGGTGCCCGCCTGATAGTGCGAAGGTGAGACAGTGAACTTGGTTAGGGGTGAAATGAAGGCGCCCACCCATTGGTTGGTGAACTTGGTTGGAGGGTGAACAAAGGCGTCCGCTCGATAGTGCGAAGGAAAGACGGTGAAATTGGGTAGGGGTGAAATAAAGGCACCCTCCCATGGTTGGAGTTTCATGTGAGGCTACATGGAGGTGTTTTTGGTTGGAAAATTTGGCTAAGTGTGGAATGTAAGAGTGACCACCATGCAAGGCGTGCACGAGGTGGGCAACTCGTGGCAAGACATGAAGTCAGAATTTTGGCAAAGTATAAAACTTGGGGTTTCCAAGGTGTACTTGGATTTTATGAAAGATTGAAAACATATTGAATTCGGGCAAGACTCATATTCAGGTATCCATAATGGGTATCCTGTTCAGCCGACGCCCTCATACTTGCAACTCGTTCGCCTTTGTTTGGTCGGCCCGCCCATCATACGGGACCGCCAACCCATCCTTTTCCCGAATCTTCAAGTCTATGAAGTCAGCCCGTGGGTGATTTCAACTCATCTCCACGGTATAAACTCGCCTTAGCCAAGACTCCCACACACATTTGTCCATCGTTCGCTCGCACGCTTTAGCTGTAGCTCGTCTCTTCGCATCGCATGATCACAGGTCCTTACATCGTCTTCCACCTGAAGTCATTGTCGTCCTTGAAAATATGTCATCCTGGTAACCATCCTGCCACCAAGATAATCATCTCAACTATCTCATCCTAGGTCCATGATATTAACTAGTCCATACACTGCAAACATCCCTGCAACATATGTAAAACAACTGTCTCCATCATGTGTTGTCCCATCCTGTGAACTGTCGTCAGATACTCCAACATAATGCCAACATCTCTATGCACACTTCTGGACCTCATGATTTGAACTAGTTGGGTGATCAGTCCAACTGTCATGCTCAAACCATAAGAATGCACATCCTTATGCCTACACTAGTCTTTCTCAGACTCTGCCACATCCTGGACTCACCAAGAATCTCTCCCATGCTTAAGTCCATGGAAACTCCATCCCATCTGCAACATGTCATGATGCTAATGCCAAACCATTCCTGCACCACCTAGCCCCTGTGGGATGAAGGTATCCATAGTGACCAATCTTAGGAAAACACCTTATAAGATTGTATGTTGGAAGCAGTTGGTTCTCTACCCTACCTTTCTCTGGACAACTCAACTTGCAGGGATGAGATTATATCAAGTAAGAAGTTCTTTGGAAGGCCATATAAAACAATAGATTTAGGATTGTTTGAGGATTTATACCTATAGGCTAGAGGTATTTTTATTTGATAGGGCGTGTTTTCTTGTATTAGAGTAACATCATTAATATAGTTAGTTTACACTTGACACCACTGCACTGGGTGTTTTCTTGTTGTTTGTTGCTCTTTTATTCTTATCATCACCCTTTAGTTCTTAGATCATCATTGTATTGACATCATTGTGCCCCCTAGGCATTTTTCGTGGAGAATTTTAGACCTCACCCTTAGTTCCCGTTAGGACATATTACTCCTCCCTGTCGAGTTAGAGTACATCCTCCCAGTCCTCATTCGAGTCATCGTTATGATTCTGATTCTACTGATTCTTCTAGTTCTTAGTTTAATTCCACGTCTTCTCAACCCCGTACCATCACCATGTCAGGCACCAACGTGGGTGTGGGAAATCAAGGTGGTAACCCAGGTACCAACCAAGGTAACCCCACAAGCAGAACCTCCATTACTGTGGTCACTCCTCCTCCATTGCTTCCTTTTATGGTTGGTTTGAATCTCCCTGATTTTAGCCAGCTCATCAACAATCCTCTTCTCCATGATCCCAATTGGCTAGCTATGCCTACTAAAATTCCTTCAGACATCCTAAATTTTGAAGGTAATCCTGAAGAAGATCCTAAAAATCATGTTCGCTCATTTCATATATGGTGTTCATCCAATTCTATTACGAAATACTTCATCCATCTTCATATGTTCCAATGCACTCTTACTGGAGCTGCTGCTAAGTGGTATGTCAATCAACCTAGAGCCACTCATTCCACTTTTTCGACTCTTTCTAAAGAGTTTCTTGCCTATTTCCAGTTACCTCTCCGTTATGACACTAGTACCGAACTATTGACTTATTTCCATCAAACTTCTCTCACTCGCCTATCCGACCATGTTCAAGAATGGCGTAGAAGGAGGAGTGTCCGTAGAGCTCCTGAATTTGAAGGCTGTGTTTATATGGATTGGTTCCTTTGATCGCTTTTGGCCTCCATTTCAAAATATGTCACGTCACAATTCCCCCCAATCTGAGGAAGATGTGCTCCAAGTAGCCTTCAAATTTGATCCGATGTATGCCCAGTCACATTATGTTTATATTGTCATCCACGATTTGCCTCGACCTGGTGCTGCTAATGCATCAGGGGCATCTCATGCAGTGAATTGTATAGTTGGAACCATTTCACACCCTCAACCATATGCTCCACCTCCAATGAGTTATGGTCAACCTTAGGGAGGGACCAGTTCCTCATACATTTATCCCTCCCCCAATATTTCACATGGAAACTCTTATCCAGGTCCCATGGTGAATAATGAATGGAAAACCATCCTATTTATAGCAAAGTATTGAGTTAATCTCGAAAATGGAGAATAATAAGATAAAATTGACTAAATCAAGATCTAACCGTTAGGAATACTTTATTATATTTTTTGGAGGGAAAAGATATTCAAAATGGTCAAATATCTTTATTTAGAAATAAATAACAATTAAAATGAGTTATTAATTATTTTGCGAGGATTAAGTATGGTATGAAATTGAAATAATTATTAATAGTGATTTAACAATTATTCCAATAATAGAATTAAGGAATAATAAATAAATAAAGATTTATTTAATTATTCCTAGGGGATTTAGTCAAATGTGACAAGGAATAATTATCAAACAATGATTTAATAATTATTCCTAGAGAAAATTAAATAAATGATGATTTATTGAATTATTCTCATGGGGTTTTTAAATTTTAATAAAAAATAATTTAATACAAATGGTTTACTAAATTATTTCTCATGGTGAAAGTGATTTTACTATGGTAAAATTAATCTCGCATGGTGTATTTCAATCCACCTAGTTAGAAATGTCTAGGTGGTCATTTTTGGTGATAATAACACTCAAAAGCTTGCCAAAATTCATCTAGAGCCTTCCGAACACACGCATAATCCTGCATCCCTATGGTTGGGATAGAGTATAAGGAAAAATATAAGAACCTCAGTTCTGAACCTATGCCACCTATTTGGTCACCTTCTTCAACATTTGTACATCCTGCAAACCTCTTTCAAGTTGAGTAACACCTTTATAGGTGGATCAAACATGTCTCCCAAGTGCCATTGCCAGGTTGACCTAGAAGCCAACAAAAAAGAGTTGAAACAATCGCCAACAAGTCATCTACTCTCCTATGGCACCTTCATAAGATGCAACACATCTGTAACACACTGAAGTACATCTCCATAATCATAATCAGGGCATCACATTGCTGCAACAAGTAATCCTCCAGTTCTTGCACTAGGTCATGAACAAGAACATAAAAACCACTAGCACATGAGGAACCATCAACATGAAGCACATTTACTTCACCTGTAGCAACATCTTGGAATCAAGGATAATTTTAGGGGCGAATGTTCGCCCTTTGGCGAAATTAAGGGGTTTTAAATTTTTAGTGGGCGAATATTTTGTATCATAGTACATTTTTACAAATCACCTCAAATAGCCCACCTTATTTTAAGGGAGAGGGTAAAAAAGGTAAATTTAGCCCTTGAAATTATGACTTACAACCTTCCATTCGCCCATTTTCAAGAATAGGTTTTATTTAAGTGAATCCATTCGCCCATTTTCAAGAATAGGTTTTATTTAAGTGAATCCTATGGGCCAAATACCATATTTATAAAAGAGGTATGGTAAATTAATAAAAATATAAATAAATGAGAGGTATGGTAAATAAATAAAACATTTTTTATATTTACTCCATAAGTCACCTTATATACATGTAATGGTGTAAAAAAATAAAAATATAAGTTAAGTTGAGGTATGGTAAATAAATAAAACGTCTTTTTATACTTACTCAAAAGGTATGGTAAATAAATAAAAATATAAATAAACTAGACGTATCGTAAATAAATAAAACCTCTTTTTATATTTAGTCCATAACCCTCGTTCTATTTATGAAGGCTCAAGAAAGAGGTTTTATTTAAGTGAATCCTATGGGCCAAATACCATATTTGTAAAAGAGGTATGGTAAATTAATAAAAATATAAATAAACGAGAGGTATGGTAAACAAATAAAACATTTTCTTATATTTACGAACACTCAAAAAATGGGTTATATTTAGGTGAAACCTATGGCCAAAATACTATGGGACAAATACCATGGACTAGATTGTTATTAATACCATGCAAAAAACCATTATTAACCCTAATATTAGAATTAATAAAAATAAAAATGGCACATGGTATTGACCCATGGTATTCACCAAAATGGCACATGGTATTGACCCATGGTATTCACCTGGAATGTAGCCTATTTAAATGGGGGAATTAAACCAGCATGTAGCTTATGCTAAGATTCACTAGGACTTTACAAAGTTTTATTATTTAGGGAAAGACTCACCAAGATCTTACAAGATTTTATAATTGAGTAAAATATTCGCCATGCTTGGTGAGAGATTCGCCAAAAAATTATATATACATATTATATTATTGATAAAATTGCCTTCCATTTTTCCTATATACCATGGAGATTCGCCCATTTATTATATTTATAAATTTAGGGGGGGTTCTTAAAATTTTCCCTGCTTGGAATGCCTCCAATCAATACATAACAAGGCTTCAAAATGTTGAAATCAATGCACTATGAAGCCAAGACAAGCTTGACATCAATGCCAAAACAAAACAACGTCTCCATGAACACCATAATACTAACAATCTACATCATCAAAAGTTTGAAATCAATGCCAACATAACCATATCAATGTCAACACAACTAGCTGCAATCATACTACAAGGTGGGCATCAATACATGAACTAGACTATAGAGGGTTGACGTCAATTCCAACACAACCTAGCTACCATCATAAAACCAATTTCAACATGAGCTACCTGGAACCATGAACACCATAATGCCAACAATATACCCCTTTGGAATTGATGGAACCACACACACTCTCCATACCATCATCTGCTATCACTCCCACTCTGACATTAATGGCAAAGGGTCAACTCCATCTGATAAGGCAACATGAAACCAAATATAAGCACTAGAGAAATTGATCTCTACATCCATGTCTCACACATTAGAAACAAGCAAAAAATAAACCAACCATCATTTAGAGAAATATATCCAACCAAACAACCTCTAGAAGCAACAACAATTATGAACTAACAACCACAAAATCATCACTAAGAAACATCACATAATAAGCAAAAATATGCACATGTGGCACCAACCAACATTCTCTGTAGCAACAACACATGTCAGTAACACCAATGGATATCATCAACCTCTATTCTCATACGATGAAGTTAATAGTCCCAACAATAATAACGTAGTATGAGGCACACCATGAACACTCCGAGCGGACCATGATGCCAACAATGGATGGCTGAAGTAAACAACAGAAAATAAGATGCGCCCCCTGAACACATGCCATCTCCAAAATCAAATCCAACCAGTAATGAACCACTTCCACTACAAACAATGCTTCCTTGCCACAAACAGGAGCACCATATGGACCAAGACTCCACATGACCATGACAATATGACATATACATTGTAAAATACATGGATGTACAAACGACATATGATGTCTTACAAAATTGTCATAACATAACATGACCTCATGACTCATGACTAGATGTCCCTATGATACATACAATACAAGTACATGGTTCCATGAGAATTTTACATGGATTTATCATGAATTAAAATGTTGCTGTCATCATCTCCTATGAACTAATGACACAAAAATATGATACATCATCATTATAACATCATTATTAGTCCATACATGTGGTTGCAATGAGACTATGTAACATGCCTATCAACATAATGACTCAAACCACTAATGACTCATTGACTGGACCCTATACCAACATAAAATGATGAATCAATACATGGCTATAATAAACTTAATATAACAACCCATACATGGTTGGTCCATGTCTCAAGTCATGGTATGCATGTCATTGCCACAATGTCCTCATGCTAGGGCAGTTGAAATATGATCAATAAAAGATGCAATAAGGCCGATATACATGTCTTTCCACTCATAAATAGTAAATACATCAGCTGCAAAAAGAATGTGTGAAAAAAAAATATAAAACATAAAGAACAACCTTTGAGAACATAGCTCCCCCCGAGAAAGATATACCTCATGAGTAAGTTGATCCTATGGACCTGAATATGTGCATGAGGTTGAAGTGAACTCATGATACACTTTTGCACCAACTTGTACTCATCAAATTTTCACATTTCTACCAAGCACTCCCCTTGAGATTATTCACCTCTCATTAACTCTACAACCCTCTATAACTATAAAAGAAATAATCATGGCCTGTACGAGTGTTTCTCTTCACTACTTGAAGGGATGTTGCGCCTTCTTTCCCCACATAGTCATTGGCTACTCCTTTTATTCCTTCACTGTTCTTGTGCTACCTCCACTCTGTTTCTATTGCTCTTATCGGGTTTTCCTTGAATAACGGGGCAACATATAGTCTCTTGCCATATGGAAAAATTATGGCATGTATAACACTCCACATGGCCAAGATATGAAGCAAAAGGATCAAATATCCTACTACTCATGCCAAATCTATACCTTGCGTGTAATGTGCTTCTCCTCCATTGGTTATATCTGCAATCAATTGCCTTGTGGCCAAACAAGTTACATGAGTGATAATAACTATACAAAGCATGATAATATCTATTGGCCAACCTCCTTGGCTACTGATATTGCTACAATATCTGCTGATTGGATCTATAGATTTTGCTTTTGCAGTTGGCTGTAACTTGTCCAAGCTTGTGGCAATTGTAACACTCTACCCTTCTCATCAAAGGAATGAAAGGGCTTTGATTCCTTTGAAATTTTATAGATCTACCACAATCCTCTCTTGGAGTAAAGGATCTTCTAAATGTAGGTACTCCTTGAGGTTTTCTTCTCCACTATTGCTGGTTGATCTGCTGTTGGTTTCTTTCTTTGTTACTCTTGTTGCTAGCATTGTTCGTTATACGTTCTTTTGATTCAAATATGGTGTTTTTACCTATATGCAAACTCGACTCAGCGTTTTGAAATCCGAGAGGATATTTATTCAATGGTGATCTCTAGATATCAAGAAAATTTTCCAAGGCTACATTGCTCTTCTCCATCTTCCACTATTTTCTCAAGGAAATCACTTCAACTTCTAATCTCTCATACTAATATTCCTTCTCTTTGCACTACTTTCTCATGACTTCCTCAACTCTCTTTGATTCCTCCAATTTAATCTTTAAGCTAATAATCTCTTCCTTGGGCTTGGCCTCCTTATCATCACAAAACTGCAATAGTTTTTCTTGATCCTTGCATGCATATCTTAGTTTACATTAATATCAGATTTAAGAACCTTAACTTCATCCTCATCTTCATTAGGAAATGCAACATAACCAAAATCTAAATCATAAAAATTGTAACTCAAAAGAAAATTATCAGTATTTATACCTTTGGATTCATTATTTTCTAATTTCTGCACAGTATTGGATGAACTACTTACACTAGGAAGATGAGACTCTCGTGGTTGAGCTTCTTTTTTTGAAGGTCATTCCTTTTCTGAGATTGTTTATTCTTATTCTTGTCCATAATCCCATGACCTACTCTCCAGCGATCAAGATGTAATCAGGAGCCCCACTCTAATACCAATTGTTGGAAACCTTGAGCACTACTAGGGGGGGGTGAATCTGTAGTGTGCCTTATTATCAATTTTATCACTTTAAACTTTTCTAATGAATAATACACATAACTAAAAACATATCACATAAAACGTAACATGAGTATAAACCATGAAAACATCTAAAATGAGAGAAACATGAGAGAAACAATGCATAACTAAACCATCAAAGCACAACCACAAAAACCATCATCACACATGAGACACAAGATTTCTGGTGGAAACCTTTCTGGGATAAAAACCACCCTTGCTGTAGTTGCGCTACTTGGAATATCTATTATGTAAATTAATTGGTATTTTAAATAGATAGTTGAATCCCATCAACAAGGAGAGTTGACCTCATATACTATCAGCTGACCCCCATCAACCATGAGACTCGATTCTACTCATTAGCTTGGAAGACTATGTTCTCAAACAAATCTACAGATAATCATCTGTTGGAATCCACCATGATCAGCGATCCTCGCCCAACTTCAATTGAAATATCCATCTCCGATTGGATGGAAAAATTGTTCCTTTCACCAATACTACAAAATAACTGCTCCATTCTCATGAAGTCATTGCTCCACTACTCTATGCGGACCTCGTTTCATATATTTTTAGATTAGATCTAAGACACACTACTCAACTTAGATTCAACTCTCCAATCATAATCTCGGCAACAAGACTCTCTACAAATCATCATCAAAAAACACCACCAACAGTGTGCTCTCAACACCAACAAAACAATGGCTTAAATCTATGGGTCAACTCTGCAATAATATGACCAACCAACAACTAATAAACTAAATACAATGATGCAATCGTCAATACTAGTCTCCAACAATAAACTCATCAAACCCTACAACAACATATGAAATATTATCACTCATTTCCATTCACAATAACTCCCTGCATACACAAACAACTAGCATGTAAACACAATAGAATCTCTATGCAATTTCTTCCTCATCCTTCAATATGATATGCACAACTGATATTCTACTTCAGAACACTGCTTTAGTCTTCAAAACTTCTCATACAACTAACATATGCACACATGCACTTTGTATCTATACTCTCCACAAAGTATGAAACATTCTTCTACTTCTCTGCAACCTTTTCTCTCACATACTCACTCGATCAATCCTCACCCAGCTCCAAAGTGAAGAATATAAAACATATAGGGAAAATTACACTTTTTGAGTTTGACCAAGAGGGCACAAATTTGACAAAATCCAACCACTATCACCAATAATTGTGCACTAAAGGTGTCACACCCTCTAGAGTACTCTTTCAACCAATTTCGGCCTTTTTCAATTAGTATAGAACCTTCTAGGAAATTCAATGTTGAAATACTCCGGATGTGTGTGAGGAAAGCAGAGGAAATCTCATTTTAAACCTCAACCACACCCACAAAACTAACAAATTTTGGATGTAGCCGCACTCACAAGCCTAGAAAATTTTGGTTGGAGCCTTCCAACCACAAACATAAGCCTACATCCCTACAGTTGGGGAAGAGTATAATGAAAAACATAAGAATCTCAACTCTAAACCTCCACCTCTTGTTTGGTCACCTTCTCCAGCATTTATAAATGCCTCCAAACCTCTTCCAAGTCTAGTAACACCTTTGTAAGTGGATCAAACATGTCTCCCAATTGCCACTACCACGTTGACCTAGAAGCCAACAAACAAGAGATGACACAATTACCAACAAGTCCTCTACTCTGATATGGCACCTACACAAGCTGCAACACATATTTAACACATTGAAGCACATCTCCATCATCATCATCAAGCCATCACACTGCTGCAACAAGTCATCCTCCAATTCATGCACTAGGTTCCTACACTAGGTAATGAACAAAAACATAAAAACCACTAGCACATGAGGAACCATCAACATGAATCATATTTCCTTCAGTTGTAGCAACATCTCCAATGCCTCCAATCAATTCATAACAAGGCATCACAAAGTTGACATTCATGCACTATGAAGCCAACACAAGGTTGACATCAATGCCAACAAAACACAACTCCTCCATGAACACCATACTACCAACAAGCTACATCATCAAAATGTTGACATCAGTGCCAGCGTAACCATCTCAATGTCAACACAACGAGCTGCAGCCATACTACAATGTGGGCATCAATACATCAACTAGACTGCATAGGGTTGACATCAATTCCAACACAAGCTATCTTCCATCATAAAACCACTTCCAACATCAGCTAACAGGAACCATGAACACCATAATGCCAACAATCTTCAGCTTATGATCTAGATAAAGTGTGACACCTTCGAACATAACGTAGAGGCCAAAATGTTTCACCATAGAGGTTCTTGGGGAATCCATGCATTACCCAATACTAAGTTATAAGCCTCCTTGATTTTGAACAATCCCAAATACTTATAACCCCATCGTAGTCTATCTGGCTCCTTTGCTATCAATATCTTCCATTCTTGCATGGTGTTTTGAAGGATCAAATACTTCTGGAATCCCTCTAATGTTGGTTGGCCATCCCTTATCGTCCACACCCATCAAGTGGAGTGTGGGTCAGGGCCTTTCCAAAAATACGCCACCAGTGAGGTGCCTTGTGTTTTCAGGAAGTCCTTAATGGGTATAAAGCTCCAAAATTCTATCCAATCTAGGTAGTTGCTTCCATAAATTTTCCTAGAATCGAGTTGATTGATCATCTTGGATTTCCCAGAAAATGTTGTCATGAATGATATGTCTATTCCTTTTTTCTACGTTCCATAAATGGGATCCCAAAGGGAACTTTTCTGTTCATAGATTCTCTATCTAAGATTGACCTCTATTACTCTATTATACATCCTTCCCAATATGTTCTTCCAAGGCTTGGGCCCCCCTTGCAGCCAACTCCACCACAATTTTTCTCCCATCAAATTGTTAAGGATCTCTGGATCTCGCAATCCAAGACCCCTTTTCAATGCTTTGGGAGACAAAACTTGTCCCATGAAACCGATGGCCATTTCTTGGCGAGGTTGACTCCTTTCCACAAAAAATTACGAAAAAGAGAAAATATTTATTTGTAAATACCTTTATGATCTAGAAGGATTGACAATTGATACATTAGTATAGCTTTCAAGATGAATTTTAGCAATGTGTTCCTCCCAACAATATTCAAAGATCTGAATGTCTAGTTGGCTAGACATTTTGATATTTTGTTGTAGACCTCTTGCCAACATCTCACCCTTAGAGGATTCGATATTAGGGGAACTCGTAGGTACTTAGTTGGGAGAGAATTGACATAAAACCCGAGAAAGCAAGCCAGGTTCCTTTGAATCTACTATGAGGTATTAAAGAAACACATTCTAGATTTTTCCTTGTTGAGTAGCATGAATCCTGAAAATCTGATAGGATGACATCCAAAGCTTGCATCTCTTGTAGAGTCAACTCTTTAAAGAGCAACGTTTATAACACAAACTATTGGTGATTCATAAGGAGGTCATCTCCTAGGATCCTGATGCCTCTTAGGTGGCCTGACTGAACAATGACTTTTATTTCTCTCCCAAGCCCTTCAGCCACTATGATGAGCAGAAAAGGAGATAGAGGATCTCCTTGTCTGAGCCCCCTAGAGGGGCTAAACATTTGTGTGGGATATTCATTAAGTAGGATTGAAAAGAAGGTAGTGGACACTAGGGATTTGATCCATTTGATCCAAGCGACGAAGAATCCAAAGGCCGCTAAAATTCACTTAAGAAAGAAGAAGTTCAAATGGTTATAATATTTGGAGAGATCTAACTTTACTAGCATCCTTGAATTTTTTCTTTGTTTCAGTGTGTGGACCATTTCATAGGAATTCAAAATGTTGTCTAATATCTGCCTACCATCCACAACTCTCGTTTGCTCTATACTAATGATATTCTTTAGGATGGGTTTCAATCTTATCACAATAACAATAAAGATAATATTGTCTATCACATTACATAATGCAATGGATCTAAACCCACCTGGATCACTGGAATTATTTGATTTACGAATCAATCTAATAAAGGTATCATTGAGACTAGACTATACCTATTGCATCTAGCAAGATTACATCCCGAGGAGGTGTTGGCATGCTTTGAAGAAGTTTGTCGTGAATCCATCCAGTTCTAGAGATTTGTTGCTAGGAATCTCCTTTACTTCTATCTCCACTTCTTCAAAAGATATTTCTCTCACGAGAGGCTCATTTTTTTCCACTATGGTCAACTGAGGTACGTGACTTGTCATGTGGTTGATAACTTCATATTTGTCTTGATATCCTTCCAACAATAGGTGATGAGCCTCATCATTGGGTAACTATATGGACCTTAAGTCACCTCCTAGATTAGTCAATTCAACTCTTCTCACAATTTATTACATGTTTTGATTATATTTTGTTTAATGAGATGAGTTAAAGTGAGATATTATGCCTAGTGGACTAATATGCATTGAATCCAGGTTTGAAATAGAAAATAGAGGAATTTTGGAAAGATTAAGGTTTGAAACTCGAATGGGACAAGGGAGAGAGATTGTAGGAGGTAAAACCTCCTCATTTACTCCTCCCTCATTCGAATATTCCTCCATTAATCACACCAGATCGGAGTACAAGCAGCCAAGTCATGAAGATCAAAAGGCAGTCGAGCAAGTGATAATCTAAGAGTTAGTTCATCTCGAGTTTGGAAGCCAAGCCTCCCTAGATTTAAGGAAGTCATTGGGGACTTCAGTTGTATAAATAAAGAGGCCTAGATCCTCATTAGGATTCGAATTTTTGTTGTAAAAGAACAAGTTATTTTTGAGCTCCAAACTTGTGGAAGACATTGCTATGTAATTTTCTATTTTGATAATGAGAATGAGCTTTTTCATGGTCCAGTATTGAGTTAACTTAGAGGGCTGAAGCTCTTGAGTTAGGTCCCAACCCTAGCAGCAAAGTCCCCTCTTATTTTATTTGTATTATTAGATTAGTTTCATAGATTCATGGTTAAATTGTCATTGAAAGTATTTCATTGCAGGCAGTGTAGATTTGATTAGTTTGTTTATTAGTTTGCTTCCATTTGTGCTTTACTTCAGCAGCAGACTAGAAAGAAAAAATCATCATAAATATGATAGTAGGTATCTTGGCCTCATCTCTTCCTTCAAGGATCATGACCTGAGGAAAGGACCCCTATGCAGCCCCAAAAAGACAGATTTCTATTTTCTCATAGAATTTAGAGTTTACTGTACTTGAACCAGCATTTGATCAGTTTTCAAGTGTAGGATTTAATTACCATCTCTTCCATCTTCAGTCTTACAGTAGATCTCACCAATTATTCCATTTCATTATGCAATTTTCCTCATGCATGAAGTAGACAGTTAGCTCATTAAACTCTATTTTTCTAGCTTATTAGAATTCTTCTTGTTTACATGATTTTTGGAAAATATCAATGGTTTATGCAGAGTAGGTGTTTTAGAAGTAGAAAGAGATCCCATAGCAAGCAATCACCTTGGAACTTCATCCATCCATAATCATTCCTTGATATCACCAAGACCTTCACCAATTTCATCATTTTCCATAGAAACTCCTCTAGGCATGTTGAGCAAATCCAACCATCTCATAATGTTGGTTTTTAGTTCTGAGTGACCCTAGGAATTTTATCACTCCATTCTACCTACCAACCACCTTCCCTAAGCCTTACATCACCTCCATCACCCATCGTTTTTCTCTCATCCGTATCTTGTAGAAATACAGGGAATCCTGTAGGTTTTTAGGACATCTTGTAGGTTTTCCTGTAGTGGCCTGTTTTGAGGCCGAATTGAGGGAAAACCTCTAGGAAGCAACACAAGGGTACCTGAGGGTATCCCAAACCTCCCAACCATCCACTAGTATCCCTAAGCCACCTACCACATCACCAAAGGAGATTAGGGTTTACACTTGATTTTCCATAAAAGAAATAAAAGGAACAAAACAAATTTATTTCAGTCCTTTACATGCACAACAATGATGTTGATGTTTTGAAATTCCATGCTTAGGGCAGTATCATTTCATACATGTTAGCTTGGTATTCTTGTAAAGCATAGTTTCTCAGCAATTAGTTGGAGAATGGTGTGTTTTTAGCATAGGATTTCAATCATTTTCCTTATTGCAGTAGACAAGCTTTCTCCTAGAGTAGATTTCTCTTTCTCTCATCAGCAATCAAGCTTCTTCTGAATCCATAGAAGTTTGGCTTGAAAGCCCTAGTGGTCTCTCGCCAGCTGAACAGTGACAAAAGGCAGAACCATCATTTTTACTTGTGTATATAGCACTATCACCTCCAAGTTTGTACGAACCCCGAGTTGATAAAGTAAAGCTAGTAGCTCTAGGAGGTTCAACATTCTTGCTGCAATATTGGTGCTCATCACTTTTTGGCACCGCTTTCGGGGAGGTGTTTGAGTAATATGTGATTACTTATTTATTTCTTCCATTTCTTGTTTATGATATTCTATTATTAGTTTCATTTTTGCAAAAGTAATTTAGATTGCTTCCTTTTCCATGTTGCATTATTTGCTTTCCTTTCCATTCTGCAAGTAAGATTTCAATCAAGAAGTTAAGTTTTCATTCAGTTTGCAATTTCAATTATGAAATTACTTTCAAAATTTGAAAAAACAGAAAACAAAAGAAAAACATTTTTTTCATGCCCCGTAGGAATAGGGATAACTTACAGAATTTTTTTCCAAATACCCACACTGCTTCAAATATCCAACCTTCCCTCTTCTTTGGTGGCTGTGAACTGGAGGAACCCTTAGGTGAGAAACCAGACATATTTGAAGAACCTACAGGGGAATAAGAAGAAGAAGAACCCATTCCTACTAAACCAATGGATGAAAACAGAAATGACATAGGAAATAAAGAAAGAGTTGAGGGTGCCTTCCCCATCAGGGAAGCTAATGGGGATACTAAGATGAAAAATATAATCCCCTCTTCCCTTCCTCATTTCCATGGCATAACCACAGAATACACAGATACTTTCTTATTTGAGTTTGTTTTCATATGCTGAACCTATGACTATATAAATGATGAGAAGAAGTTGAAACTATTTCCATACACTCTCAAGGTTGCATCTTTGTGCTAGTTCATGTGTTTACCTGGAGATAGCATCACAACTTGGGCTCAAATGCAAACAGCCTTCAACAAAAAGTATCGAGACTACTGTAGGTCTAAAGACACTAAGGAGGAAATTTTTAGGATGACCTTAGGCAATGATGAATCCCTAGAGGGTTATGAAGAAAGATTCCATCTTAGCTACAAAAGGGCCAAGTGCACACTTGACCCTGAGTCACTGAAGCTGGTCCTACTTAGAGGAGTAAGGGAAGATCTTCTGGATACCCTACACTTGTTAGCAGGAGGGGATATCTACCAATTACCCTATGAGGATATCAAGACTATCTTTAGAAACCATTCTAGGGTAGCTAGGAAAAAGGGTAGGGGTAGTCAACCTATGGTCAATCCATCTTCTTCCACTTCATCCATTAAGGGTGAACTTGAAAATATGCTAGAGGATTTCAAGAGTGAGATGTTGCAAACCCTTTCCCTACAAATGGATACTATGCACATTAAGAGAAAGCAGGAGGAAGCAAAGAGAGCCTTGGCCATTTTCTATCATAGATGCACCAGGAGGCACCCTAGGAACAAATGTCCATTAAATTCTATTGAAGTCTACTCAATATGTGAAGAAAAACACTCCACAGACAAGTGTACTTCTCTACCTGGAATAAAATTTGTATATGAAGGAGCTGAAGGGGTCACTGCGCAACTCTGGTACATAAACCAAAGGAGACCTCATGGGCTTATGCCATACCAGAAAGGCATGCAAGGGTCACCCCATGCATATTACAACCCTAATCAAACCACATCCATACCTTGTTGGCCCCCCCCGCTCATCCTTCCTGGTCTACACCTCCTCCTTGGTCCTTTTCACCTCAATATCATTCCCAACCAGCCAACGAATTATTTCAACCATATGCTCCGCCAAAACCTCAGTGGAATGCACCGCCCCAGGGGTGGAGGCCCCCATACAACAATGTTCCATCTTTATTTCCTTCACCACCTGCTCAACCACATATTTTACACTCTGCTCCACCTAAACAACCCTAGATGCCTACCCAGCCAAATCCGAACCCGAACAACAGATAGACACAACAAATAGATAGTGGCGAGACATCCTATCCAAGTTATGCTGTGGAAATTCAGGAAATCAACCTGAGATCTGGGAGATTACTTCTGGAAAACCAACCTCTACCTCCACCTAGGGAGGTTGAGGAAGCAAGAGAGGAAAGCATGCTTAAAGTAAATCCACCACCCTTTCTTGAGAGATTAACCCAACCACTCGAGCCTACCCTAGAAGAGATTGAACTTTTGGGAGAATTAAAAAACCTATGTGTCAAAATTCCACTTCTCCAAGCTATTAAAGATGTACCTATTTACAACAAGTTTATTAAGTCGAAGTGCTTCAAGCATCCAGGGAGGCGACTAAGATATGCCCCTACCATTAATGTCATTGGACAATTGTCCGACTTATTGCTGGCGCAGGTAATTTGTCCAAAGTTTTTGGACCCTGGAAGCCCTATAGTAGATGTGCACATCAATGGAACCATTGTCCCACACACCTTGATCGATATTGGGGCTACCATTAATGTGATGAGCAAGGACACCATGCTCAAGCTCAACCTCCAAGGTTCATTGAGAAAGACCACAACAGTTCTGCAACTTGCAGACTTCTCCACATTGACCCCTAAGGGGATTATGGAGGATGTGATGGTCTCCATTGACTCTTGGGAATACCCTGCAGATTTCCTAGTTCTCCAGCCTAAGGCTAAGCTTACTGGTTACCCTCTCATCCTTGGGAGGCCCTAGTTAGCCACTGTCGATGCTTGCATTAGCTACAGAGCTGGAAATATGGCCATCAAGAATGGGCATATGTCCAAGCAATTAGTCCTATACCCTCCTGCTCAGCCATCTATAGAACATGAATTACCTTTGTGGCTAGAAGAGGAGGAAGAAGATGAAGTTTATTCTGCCCAACTCTATACCTTAGAAACGACCATGGGAGGGGGACAATAGGATGAAGATGATTTGATTGAACACATACTCCAAAGTCCAACTCCCAATACATTGTCCTTAGAAGAAGTAGTAAAGGAAACCCAGAAAAACCATCAAATTGATCTATGCTTAGCTGATTCCAACCCTCTCTGTGTCAAAACCATAGAGTTCGACCTCGAGAGAGCTTTGAAAATCAATCCATCTCTTTCTGTTCTCCAAGAAGAAAAGTTGTGCAACATGCTAAAGGGACATCTAGATGCCTTTGCTTGGAGTTACAAAGAAATGAAGGGAGTGCACCCCTTGGTGTGTACTCACCACATTTATATCAAAGAAGGTTGTAAGCCAGTCCAACAACCACAAAGGAGGATGAATTCAGCTCTTAAATATATGGTCAAAGAAGAATTGCAAAAGCTGCTAGATGCAGGATTCATTTACCCTATCTCAGATAGTGAGTGGGTCTCTCCTTTGGTTTTGGTTCCAAAGAAAAATGGTAAGTGGAGGATTTGTATCAATTACAGGGAGTTAAACAAAGCCACAAAGAAGGATCATTTCCCTCTACCTTTCATCGACGAAGTGATAGATGGCCTGGCAAGGAAAAAGTTTTTCTCTTTCCTAAATGGATTCAGTGGGCACAATCAAATCTATATCAACCCGAAAGACCAGGATAAAACCACCTTCACTTGTCCTTGGGGTACTTTCACCTATAGGGTCCTTCCTTTTGGCTTATGCAATGCTCTTGCCACTTTCCAAAGAGAAGTCGTATGTTTTCCGAGTTAGTACATGATGTGGTAGAAATTTATATGGATGATTTTACACCTTATGGAGGTGATTTACAGGAGACTCTATCCAACTTAGGTAAGGTGCTGCACAAATTCATTGAAATGAACCTCTCTCTCAATCCCGAAAAATGTGAATTCTTGATGACTGCAGGGACTGTGCTAGGTCATTCAATATCTCAGCAAGGACTGTAGGTGGATCCAAACAAAATAGCTATCATCCAAAGGATCCCACCTCCACAAAAACAGAGAGAAGTCAGAATTTTCCTAGGGTTAGCTGGATACTACCGAAGGTTTATAAAAGACTTTAGTAAGTTGGCTTCTCCTTTATTTGGGTTGTTGGCCAAAGACTCTGAGTTTGTATGGTCAAAAACTTGTCAAGAGGCCCTAGACACCCAGAAGGACAAGTTAACCACTGCATCGATTCTCTGAGGCCCAAATTGAGCCTTTCCTTTTCATATTCATGTTGATGCCTCACACAAAGCCATAGGAGCAGCCCTAGGCCAGATAGATGAAAAATTTCCTTATGCCATTTAATTTATCAGTAAGAATATGTCAAAGGCCGAACTGAACTACACAGTGATTGAAAAGGAGCTTCTGGCTGTTGTGCATTCATTGAACAAATTCAAGCATTATATTTCAAGCTATCAAACATTTGTACATACTGACCATGTTGCAATTAAATATTTAATGAATAAACCTAATGTGAATGCCCTATAATTAGATGGTTACTTTTACTACAATAGTTTGATCTAACTATTGTTTATAAGCCTGGCAAGGAAAATGTTGTTGCAGACTTTTTGTCCAGATTAACTTTGCCCATAGATGAGGAGGGAATGGTTGATGATCAGTTACCGGATGAGCACTTAGTCACCATTTCACTTCTCTCTCCATGGTTTGCTAACATAGCAAACTATTTGGTATATGCACAGTTCCCACCGAATTTGTCCTCCAAAGAGAAAAGCAAGATTCTGAGGAAGAGTGCCCCCTTCACTTGGATTGGGGGCAACCTCTTCAAACTAGGCCCGAATCAAATTCTGAGAAGGTGAATTAGGGAAGAGGAAGTCTTTGACATCCTTATAACTTGTCATGAGGGGCCTTGTGGAGGTCACTTTGCAGCAAAGAGGACAACATTTAAATTGTTACTAGCTGGGTATTATTGGCTCACTCTTCATCAAGATGTGAAAAGATATACTAGTCAGTGTGATTGGTGCCAAAGGATGAAATGCCTCTACAACCTCAAGTGACTTTTGAGCCATTTGACAAGTGGGGCATGGACTTCATTGGACCTATTGACCCTCCTTCCAAGCAAAAACAATATATCATTGTGTGCACTGACTATCTGACTAAGTGGGTTGAAACCAAGGAAATTAAGGCAGAAACATAGGAGAAGGTGGCTGAGTTCTTAAGGGAGAATGTATTTTACAAATTTGGGTACCCTAGAGAACTGGTCACTAATCAAGGCAACCAGTTTACCTCTAACATGATTAAAGACTTGTTAAGCCAGCATAAGATAAATCATAAAACCTCCACCCCTTATCACCCACAAGCTAACGGGCAAGTGGAGGTGACCAACAGAGTGTTGGAGGGAATCCTGACCAAAGTGGTTAGCAGCAGCAGGAAATATTGGGCAGATAGACTAGTTGAGGCCACCTGGGCCTATAACACTACCTGGAAGACCACCAATGGATTCACACCCTATGAGCTGGTCTATGGGAAAAAGGCCATGTTGTCCATTGAATTTGCGTATAGTACATTAAGGATGGCAGCCCAACTAAATCTAGATCTCAACCGTGCACAAAAAGAGAGATTGCTCCAGTTGAATGGGTTAGATGAGTTCAGAATGCAGGCCCTCCTACACACAGAGGTAACTCAAATTCAGAGGAAGATATGGCATGATAAGAACATCAAAGATAAGCAATTTCAAGAAGGTGATTGGGCCTTGTTATATGATTCTAGGTATAAATAATTTAAGGGAAAGTTAAGGACAAGATCGTTAGGGCCTTATGTTATAGAGAGATGTCATGATAATGGTTCAGTGCAGATCAGAACCATAGATGCATAGGCTATTCTTTTATTTTTTAATGGTCACAAATTGAAAGTTTACAAAAGGACATTGTCAGAGCAAGAGTTCATTGATGGTATCAATAAACCAGTGATGATGGTGGAGCAAGTCTCAGCTCCTGCCTCATCAAGTCACTGAGAAAAAGAAAAAAAAAGAAAAAGAAGGAGACTCAGGTGAAAACCTCCATGAGGCACCTAAGTCCCACTATTGGGATGAAAACCTCTTGGGGCGGCCCAATGGTGTCAAAAAGAAAAAGAGAGAAAAAATATCTCTGGGTGAAAACCTCTCTTGAGGCGCCTAGGGCAAGTAGCTAGAATGAAAACCTCTTGGAGACAAACTAGTTGTTTTCAAAAAAAAAAGAAAAGAGAGAAAAGGAAAATCATGAAAAATTGTTTGCAGGCCAGTAGGAGGATGATAAAGAGAAAAGGAGAATCAAAAGGGACCTATTCCACTCATATTTTTATTTCCCCATTCATTATCCCTCATCATTCCACCATTCCTTTCATTTTTTTCACTCATTTCCTCAGTTTGCAAGGGCACTATGTTTTCTACAGGATTCCTTGTAAACCTACAGGATGATCCTGTAGGAATTACAGCGGCTTCGGAATCCTAAGGTGAGTAACCCTAGGGCAAGGAAATGACTTTCCCATGTCAAAAAATAAAAAAACCCTACATCACAATTCCATTACCATAACTCTCTCCACCTTGATCACCCTTGCATTCATCATAAAAAAAAATCAATTTTCAACAAATTCACAGTCTTCAAGAGAATACACAGAGAATAAATGAAACAAAGAGCGTGAGGAAACAACACTTGAATGTATTTCTCATTATTCACACTCCTAGATCTCCTCTCTATCCATGACATCATCCTCAAGTCCTAGCAGTGGAAATGATTAAAAATTATGAGGGAGAAGCAGCTACAGGACATCCTGTAGCAACCTATCCCACAGAATAAAAATCATGAGTTGCAGCGAGCTTCCAGCATGGAGATCCAAGGGTAGAAGAAGCTCCAGAGCAACAACAACACAATCATCTTCAACACCATGTACCTGCACATCAAGGAAATCATCAAAAGGGTAAGATATATATATAAAAGGAGGGAGGAATAACATGCAACCAACACACATCAAGCACCTCATGTCCTCAACAAACTGCAACAAGGTATTATCACCATAGTTAAGTATCTCACTTCACTATATCATTTGCATAATGTAATCAAAAGATGTAAAGGATGTGGACGAGTTGGTTTATAAGCGAAAGGTGACCGGTTAACTTGGCCACCTTCGTTCAGTCAGTGAGGACAAAACAATTAGTCCCCACACACGTGGCAACAGTCAAGTCAAAGAAAACAAGAATGAGGTCAGAAGTAGTTGAGATTAGGGATGCTCGAAGTGGGATTTGATTACAAGGAAAGGGGAATGATGATACGGTAGTGGGGACCAACGGTCCAAAAATAGAAAAAATCATACCTCGGCTGCCAGCACACCACCTCACTCAACCTGACCATAAGAGGAAATAAACATTGATCCCCATGCACTCATGCATTCATCTTCTCGAGCCTCACTCTAGCAAAGTCGCTTTTGTACCCATGTAACCTACAGAAGAGAAAAATTTCATCTTTCTCCTGTGCAAGACTTCCTATAGGATCACACAAGAATCCTACAGGATATAGTGAGGCAATCTACAGGATTGGCAGAGAGCAGTTTCAGAGAAAGAAACACAGGGGTTGGCTACAACAAGCACCATGAGAAAGCATGTTCTACATTTCCTTCCATTTTTCCAAGTGAAAATAATAGAAAAATCTCCTAGCTTGATTGAATTTGATAGCTGTGTAAGGGAATAGTTCCACAAGTATTTCAATCCCATTTCCTCCTTCATTAAAATTTGTATCATGCATCTCATCTCCTCAAAATTCCCCAGAAAAAATGACAGGGGGGTTTAATACAAGGGAGCCCATCAACACTGTGAGGATTCACCAACAACCTCTTGTGCTAGAAATATTCACAAGGCATAATTGGATGGGGTATTTTGAGAAATTAAGGGGGTATGATGATGAGGTAGCCCGAGATTTTTCTCTCTCCCTCATTCCACTGACAAGAACCCATGCCACTGTGGTGGTGAGAGTCTTCTCCTTAGAGCTCACCCCTAAACTCATAAGCATAATTACCAAACTTCCCTGAGGAGTACCTTGGAGAAAGGAAGACAAGGGGGATAGACAAACTACCAAAAAGAAATTATTTTTAGAGGGAGAGGAGCCCATTGAAGACAAGAATGGAGTAAGGAGAACAAGCCTACCATACCCCTGGAATGAGGTAAGCTACCACCTTATAATATACATATCATGTGAAGGTAGGTACACTGTGGTTTATGGATATCACTTTAGGCTTCTTGAAGAATTGAGGTTTGGAGAAGAAACATATCCTCACCACGGGCCCAACATACCGTACTTCCTTCTACAATCACTGATAGATGCAAGCATAAAGGTGTAGGAAGGAAACTACGAATAGTTAGCCCACCATGGGTTAATTAGAATTATCATAGAAGATTCCCTCCAAAACCTCAGAATTTCTATCCAATGGGAAATGTTTAGAGACATGTAGACAAATGAGCATATCAAAGTTGTCACATATGATATTATCCCTACTGTCAGTGAAAAGGATGAAGAAGAGACCGAAATAGATGGAGACGAAGTAGAGAGGGATGAAGAGGAAGAGAAAGAGAAGGAAGGTGATGAAGAAACAAAGGAAGATGTCAAGGAGGACACTGATAAACAAGATGAGGATATAGAGGGAGTAGAAGAGGGGAAAGAAAAAGGTGAAAAGGGCTATGGAAAAGAAGAGGGAGAAGAGGAGGAGGAGTCACCCAGGGTGTCTCCAGAACCCACTGAGAAGGAGGCAGTAGCTGCCCTCACTACCCTTAGCACCCATATCAAACAAAAAGGCAAAAGATAGAGGAAAACTCCCTTATACTTCAGAACAAGAAAAAGTACAAGGAGAAGGCAGGGAAAACCCCAAACTCCAACCAAGGTTCCCATTGTTATTGAGGACTCACCTAAACAACAGGAGAAGATGACTCCTCTTATAAAAAATCAAGAAGAAGGATCCTCATCATAAACCCCCCCTAAGTCTCCTATCACCTATGTGAGAAGGTCTGTAACTAGATCTACCTCATCCAAAGGAAAAGACATCCTACAGGATACACAACAGAACCTACAGGAAGCAGAGGTATTCCTACAAGAAATTTTGCTAAACCTACAAGAAACTCAAAAATTGGAAAAGGAAGGAAGTATGCAGCCAGAAACAAAGAGAGAGGAAACAGAGCTATTGGAACCTAGTCCTTAACCTAACCTTGACTCCTACTATAGATTTATTGAGGGGGGTAGGGTCATTCCACAAAAAATTGCCATTTAATTATTCTTTGAGTTTGAGAAAGAAAGAGACATAACACATAGATGGATGCAAATTGCCAAGCCCAAGGGAGTGGAGGAGATTGGTCACATGGAGGAAAATCTCAAAGAGATGGGCAGAGAAATAAGTAGCCTGAGGGACAGAGAGGTGATAATGAAGGTTTAATTGGAGGTAGAAAATGCATGGTTGAAAGGGCAACTACAAGAAAGAAAGAATAAATTGGCATCCATGGCCAATCTAACTTTGGAAGCAATCCAGTGCATGATGCCAACTAAGTCCTATGCATTATACCTTAAGGAATAGTGGCTACAGTTCCAAATCAAGACCCTAGCACAGAGAGGCACTATGCCATTCTAGGATTATAGACAGTTCATTTATCTCTATGATCAAAGTACATTAGAGGATAGGGCTAAGATGTCTGAGTTCTACTTGCATAACATGGCTTTGAAAAATATGAATGTATGGGACCCTAATGAAAAGCTGGGGGATTTACAGTTGATGGCTTTGGCATCATGGATGAACCATGAGGAAGCAAGGGCTACAGAAATGAAGAAGATATTGGAAAGGGAACAAATTGAGCCTCTCATGATAAGAGCTAAGCAGTCCAATCTAATGGCTGTAATTAGCACACATAATTTAATTGCAAATGATCCTCAACTTGGACCCAGGTATCTTGCACCCAAGAGCAAGGAATTACACATTTTGAGGATATGTTCAGACTGTTAGGGGATGATAGCATGCAAGCTTGCCAAAGGATATGGAATACTTTTCCATATAGCTTGAAAATCAGAGAGTACCATTCTCCTCAAAGGATGAGAGAAGCACTGAACATGACACCCATGTACAAACAAACCATCCAAAGGCTCTAAGTCAATTGGATTGGCTTGAGACTCAGTCCACCACTTCTCTTGGGGATGTTAGAAGGAGGGAAGGAAGAGGAAGAAAGAAAGCAATGGGAGGTGGTAGAAAGGAAGGCATGATTCTATGCATAGGAGGAGGAAACCACAACAGAAGCATGGGATGTCAGGGAGGCCACTAGAGCTATGAAAGACATGGATATTGATTGAGTTGCTCAGAGGATGAGCAACACTTTCAATGGGGGAGTGATTATGAGCCTCATCATTGGGTAACTATATGGACCTTAAGTCACCTCCTAGCTTAGTCAAATAAACTCTTCTCACAATTTATTACATGTTTTGATTATATTTTGTTTAATGAGATGAGTTAAAGTGAGATATTATGCCCAGTGGACTAATATACATTGAATGTACATTTGAAACTCAAATGGCACAAGGAAGAGAGATTATAGGAGGTAAATCCTCCTCATATACTCCCCCCTCATTAGAATATTCCTCCATTTATCACACCAACTCGAAGTACAAGCAGCCAAGTCATGAAGATCAAAAGGCAGTCAAGCAAGTGATAGTCAAAGAGTTAGTTAATTTCGAGTTTAGGAGCTGAGCCTCCCTAGATTTAAGGAAGTTGTTAGGGACTTTAGTTGTATAAATAAAGAGGCCTAGAGCCTCATTAGGATTCAAATTTTTGTTGTAAAAACACTAGTTATTTTTGAGCTCTAGACTTGTGGAAGAAATTGCTATGTAATTTTATGCTTTGATAATGGGAATGAGATTTTTCATGGTCTAGTACTGAGTTAAATTAGAGGGCTAAAGCTCTTGGGTTAGGACCGAACCCTAGAAGCAAAGGCTCCTCTTCTTGTATTTGTATGCTTAGATTAGTTTCATTGATTCATGGTTAAATTATCCTTAAAAGTATTTCATTGCAGACTATGTAGATTTGATTAGTTTGTTTTCATTTGTGCTTTACATCAGCAAAAAACTAGAAAGAAAAAATCATCACAAACCTGTCAGTATGTGTCTTGGCCTCATGTCTTCTTTCAGGGATCATGACTTGAGGAAAGGACCCCTATGCAGCCCCAAAAAGATAGTTTTCTATTTTCCCATAGAATTTAGAGTTTACTGTACTTGAACTAGAATTTGATCAGTTTTCAAGTGTAGGATTTAATTACCATCTCTTCCATATTTAGTCTTACAGTAGATCTCATCAATGATTCCATTTATTTCTGCAATTTTCCACATGCATGAAGTAGACAATTAGCTCATTAAACTCTGTTTTTCTAGATTATTAGAATTCTTCTTGTTTACATGATTTTTGGCAAATATCAATGGTTGATACAGAGTAGGTGTTTCAGAAGTAGTGAGAGATACCATAGCAAGTAACCACCTTTCAACTTCATCCATCCATAATCATTCCTTTCTTTCACCAAGACCTTCATCAATTTCATCATTTTCCATAGAATCTCCTCCAAGCATGTTGAGCAAATCCAACCATCTCCTAACCTTGGTAAGTTATGATTGACCCTAGGCATTTTCTCAGTCCATTCCACCTACCAACCACCTTACCTAATCCTTCCATCACCTCCAACACCCATCGTTTTTCTCTCCGCTGTATCCTATAGAAATACAGGGAATCCTGTAGGTTTCTAGGACATAATGTAGGTTTTCCCGTAGTGGCCTGTTTTGAGGCCGAATTGAGGGAAAACCTCTAGGAAGCTACACAAGGGTACCTAAGGGTCTCCCAAACCTCCCGACCATACCCCAGCATCCCTAAGCCACCTACCACATCACCAAAAGAAATTAGGGTTTACACTTGATTTTCTATAAAAAGAATAAAAAGAACAAAACAAATTTATTTCAGTCCTTTACATGCACAACAATGATGGTTGATGTTTTGAACTTCCATGCTTAGGGTAGTAGCATTTCATACATGTTAGCTTGGCATTATTGTAAAGCATAGTTTCTCAACAGTTAGTTAGAGAATGGTGTGTTTTTAGCATAGGATTTCAGTCATTTTCCTTGTTGTAGTAGACAAGCTTTCTCCTAGAGTAGATTTCTCTTTCTCTCATCAGCAATCAAGCTTCTTCTAAATCCATAGAAGTTTGGCTTGAAAGCCCTAGTGGTCTCTCGCCAGCTTAACAGTGAAAAAAGGTAGAACCATCACTTTTACTTGTGTATACAATACTTTCACCTCCAAGTTTGTATGAACCTTGAGTTGATAAAGTAAAGTTGGTAGCTTCGGGAGTTGCAACATTCTTGCTACAATATTGGTGCTTATCAATAGGTTCTAATAGAAGGATACCAAATCCTCTTCCATATCACTATGCTCAACTAGGTGGTTCCCTTCCTGAGATGTGAGGGAGAAAATTATATTTGTATGGTGATGGCTAATCATTGAACAATGGAAGAACTTCGTATTCTACTACCCCTCCCTTAACCACTGAATGCGATATTTCTATTTCCAAAGAACTTCCTTTTCTTTTCGCCATGATTCAAGCTCCTGAATAATCCACCCCTCCTCCTCTGCCAAGGGCTCTGATCTCCCTTCCACTATGGTTCTACTATGAATCTCATCCTTCTTGGGCTCCAATTTATTTTTCTCCATGAAGATGTTCCAAAACTCTACTTTGCTCAAGGATTTTATCTTTACTTTTAGTTCCTTTTAAATATATGCATCAAAATTCCCTCCTGGATTGAGATCTCTTTCTACCATTGTTCCATTTTATCCACAATGTCTTGTTGTTGGACCCAAAAGCTCTCAAAGCGGAATGGAAAATTCTTAATCACCATTTTCAAATCAATTTCCAACCTAATTGGCTAGTGGTCTGAATCAAGACTCATAAGGATCATTGCTTCCACAAACATGTCTCGAACCAGGGTTTCTTCTAAAGTAAGGAAGAAATATAAGTGATAACCCACCTGGCTCTTTTCTCTCCTTCTATTATTCCAGATGTGCATATCATTTCTCGTTTCCACCTACACTAGCCACAACTCCTAGATGGTCTCTCTAAAGAAGGATGCCACAAAATCTCGACGACAAAACCCACCCTATTTTTCCTCTAGGTTTTTGATCATGTTGAAATCCCCACCAATAATCCAACATTCATCTTGAGGAGTCTGCCTAATCCACCTCAATTCATTTAGAAATATCTCATTTTGACAAGGGATAGAGGGAACATACATCGTCATTCAACTAATCCGTTCCCTTGCTCCTAAACATCTAAACCCACCAGATAAGCTATTGGGTGTCACGATCCAGTCCTTGAAGTTTATCATACTCATATCCCATGCCACCATTATCCCTCAAATTTTACCACATGCATTGTTTACCATTACCTCACTTCCACGGTAACATCTCCCTATGATATCCACCAACGTTTCTCTGGAAAATTTTGTTTCCTACAACAACACTATGCTTGACTTCTCTTGCTTGATATTTCACTTTAGATACTGGAGCTTACCTTTTATTTTAACCCCTGAATGTTCCAGGATACCACTCTCATTGGGAAATTAGGGGAGTGCATTGATAATATTAGGTGATATAGATCGTTTGTCCGAAGTTCAACAAATATTCACTTGCTTCTTTGGGCAACTTTTTGGATGATTTCCACCTTTTCTTCCATTTTTCAAGAGCCCGAGATTCATATTGTTGCATGGTTTGAGATCCATTATCCTTACCAAATGTGGCTAACTGCAAATCCCCTTATAGTCTTGTGTGTGAGCTAATTTGGAGGGATTTCCTACACCATTTCCTAGTATTAGGTACAAAAGAATTCAAGCATAGTATACTCATTAGCTCCCAACTAGTTCTATTGATATTCAACTTCCAAGAGCTTTCTCGTATGAATCAAAACTTCCTTCGTTTTTCTATCTTCCTCTAAATCCTCTTAGGTTTTTCATTTAGGAGTTAGCTTCTCTGCCTCTTTATTGTTATGCTCCTCAGTTTCCATTGCTTGAATGATCATATTTTCTCTGTGGTTCCCACTGTCACCTAATTGATTGATTTCATTTAGGACTGTAAACAAATTGTTGTCAAGTATATTTGTTTGTGGGATTTGAGGTGTATTCTACATAGGTGAAGCTGCTGAGGGCTCGACCATACCCCATCTTTGTTGGGTTGTTTGATTGCTAGAGGGTTTGACTCTTTTAGATCCCATGGACTGGAATCCATCCCCATCTCTCAAATCCATACTTTGTTAGGCCTCATCCAAGGTGAGGGAGCAATCTCTAAAGATATGCTCGTACTTGGGGCATTGCTAGCACTTGAATGACACATGTTCATAATTAAGCGATTGAGTTCATACTGAATCTTGTTACTCCAAATCAATGGATTCTGACAAGGGTTGTGATATGTCCATATAAATGAAAATATAGGAATATGAAGCATGTCATCTCCTTGATTGCATTTCCTATCCCTTCCAGGATATCAAGTTCCCAAAAGTTTCCTGGTAGAGAATAAAGGTTGATCTAGACTGGAGCTACTAAGAATTGGTCCTTCTTCAGATTCTAACATTCCTCCCAGAATCATATGAAGAGGCTTAAATTGTTCATGAAATACAAGTCATTCTTGAAAAACCTCTTGTGATCTTCCAGATTGTGAATATAACCATGTAAAATTCCTTAGCTCTTAGGTTTAACTCCACCACTCCCCACCGGTTCCATTTGTCTAGATCCAATGAACTATGTCATGTTCTTTCAGTGATATGCCCATGAAATTAAAAATCAAGGCACGATCCTTCATAAATTTCCTTGACTTCTCCAGGTGATTATTCAGTATCACAATTTTTTGGTTCGTAGTTGATTTAGGGAGGCATTTGGGATCCCAACACCGGGGACTCCTCCGTAGCTTTTCTTCCTAGAGAAGATACAACTTTTACTCTCATCACCTTTTGCGAACTGGTCACCACGTTATGGTAGGAGAGGGTTCCCCCCTAGCGAGGGGGCACTCATTGGGCTGCTCGAGTTGTCGTAGGAAAGTAAGATGACTATATTGCCAATCCAAGCCTGGCATTCGCTGTTATCTTCAACATTTAGAGGAACCACTGAAACATCCAAATCCTAGAAGAGCACAAAATTTCATTTTGTTGGATAGTCATAAGGTTTATATGAAAATACAAGAATAGATGGTTAAAATGTTGAATGCCAAGAGTTGGGAGGATGTTGCACAAAACTATCTAGATGCAAGTTCTACAACAACATTAAAATAATTTTTTGTTGCATTCAAAAAGTTATGTTGGTTTAATACATTCACTTTATTCATTTGTAAATTATTTTTATTTTATTACTTATACACATATTTGTTTACTTCATTAAAGATTCCAAGGAAGAATACAAATGGAATACTAGAGACTTTCAATTTTTTTTATTCAGAAAATTAAGTTGGAAAGGAAAAGAAAGCAACACCTTTAAAAAGTTGAACTTGATTCTAGTCTTGATCGCTACATTTGGAATGGGCTCAACATTGTCCAATATCAAATAATGTTAGAGGATTGTGAAGACATTACAAATCTCATTCCTAAAAGGGAATATTCCCTAGTTATTGCAGATATCTCTCATGGTTTCAATTTCCCAAACATTGGATATGATAGTGAGCCTTATAGTTATCAAGATTTCAATAAAGTGTTTATGGGATTTAAAAAAGCCAAAAAATCACCACTTTGGATATTTAGGCCTCATTCGAACACACAGTTTGGATTGATATTATCAAGCTTCAAGAGAAAATCAAACTCAAGGATGCAACTTAGATGGTAAGACATTGAAATTACATATTTATTGATAATATTATAAAAAATATCTATTTACAAGTTAATTGAATTTTTACTAGTTTGTGTTATAGAAAAAAGCCAAATTTTATTAGTCCCATTGATCAACCAATTATAAGTTACTGTGAGTTCATACATGTTGCATCTTAGACAAAAGAATATTGTTGTAAGCCTATTCTTCTGAATATAGTAGATGGAAAAGATTCATAGCCAAACATTGGTCCATGATACTATGGTAAGAAAATTAACATTTGAGGATAAAGATGCAAAAGAAGAGATCAGTAACATTTATCAAAAGTCACAAGAATTGATCAATTCTCTTTCAGATTTATGTTCAAATGAAGGAGACTAGGTTTTTGTATTCATTCTCAAGTTCAGGTAAGTTTTATGATATGAAATTGAACTTCATTTTTTTTTATACATTTATATTAATTTACGTAATTATTTCGTTTGTACTTGATGATTAGGTACAACAGTAGCACATTGCCTACAAAAAGGAATAAATTTCACAGTGATTGAAAAATACCCACTACAATGTAGTTTTACTCAACAAAGAATTAATGTTATTAAAGTTATTCCAGATGTAATGAAAGAAAGTTGGTTTGAGGAAAGGTTATTTTAATGAATCATGTGTGGCAAATAAGGAAAATGAACCTCAACCACCGTTAAATGGAATGATTGGAAAAGAACACTTCGAGAGATTTGCAAACATTATAGATTCAGTAGGAGAGGAAAATGACCAAATGAAAGCACAAAATATTATGGAAGAAGAAAATATTGAAGCCCATGAAGATAATAAGCATGGATTATATGATAATGTTGATTAAATTTAAGTTATGCTTGAAAATCAAACTCAATTTTGAGAACTATTCATAAGTTATACTTGTAATGTTTTGACTTTAAGATTTTATGATAAGAATAAGTATCTAGTTATTGTTGTTATATGTTTAATATTTTCATTGTTTGTTTTTTACTTTCATTTTATGTGAATTATCATTTTTGGAAAAAAAACATTGAATATTATTATTTTTTGACATAAAATCCATAAAAAATGCTAATTTTTAATTTTTTTTTTCAAATTTTCCCATAAAATAATATATTTTACATGTCATTTTAAGCAAAAAAAAAAAAGGTCCCAAAATAAGTATTTTTTATTATATTTATATTTAAAATATGTATTTTTTTGTCAAACATCTAAAATTATTGTTTTTTAATGATAATTATTTGATGTCTATTGAAATATTAATTAATGATACATAAGAATATAGAAAATCCTAACTTCGAAATATTTATTTTCTTTTTATTTTTCTTTTAACTTGTAAAAAAAAATGAAAATTTCATTACAAAAAAAATTGAATTGAAAAGCAAGAAAACAAAAACCTGAAAAAATACTTAAAAAACAAACATCTCAGGGAGAAGAAGAAGTAGAAGAAGCAAATGACTTGAAAATTTGTTAAATAACTGATATTTAAAGTGTAAAAAATAAGCCCTCCCCAAAAAAGGGGATGATGTTACATCAACACTTTTCCAAATTGCTATGAAAATCACTAACATTAAAAAAAAATCCATACTTAATACATAACATAATTTAAACAGTAAAAAATATACTAAAAAAATATGTTGATGTTGTATCAACACTTTTCAAAATTGGCATGAAAATCATGATTTGTTGCGACCTCTAAAAAAATAGAACTCAATATAGTTCTTGTTAAGTCGGTAACTTTGTTATTAGTATTATTGAGGAAAATGTTTAAATACTCATCAATATTCATGGAACATAGCATCACAAAATTGTTATTCAATAGGATATTATCAAAGACCAACAATTACTACAAATTGGAGAAGTCACAACAACACTACATGCAATACTAAATAAAACACCAAATTGTAATGACATAGTTTGACAGTATGACCCATATTGTCGCAAAGGTCATGAAAATTTTCATTTCTTTTAGTTCTAGTGCCCATGTTCGTTGTAATTACGACGAAATATTTTTCTAAATTCAGGTTTCTGTGATCCATAACGAATTAAGAAGTCTTTCAATTGAAATCACATGACATAAATTTTTGGCCGATGCGTTTCAAACCAACCAGCGTGGTTCATCATCAAGACCAGATGAAGAGAAAGACCATGGCAAAGGCTTAAATAGACAACAATGTAGAGACCGTAATTTCAAGTAACGACTATTTTTGAAAAATAATATTTACATTATGATATTAATTTATTAAATCAAATATTATTAAGTAACAACTATATTAAATGACTAGTTTTTGAAAAATAATATTTAAATTAATTTATTAAAATAAAATATTATTAAAAATTCTATTAATGGGAAGTAATTGAATGATATAACTAACAAGAATTAAAAAATCAAAATCAATAATATTTCAATTATGATATTAATTTATTAAAATAAATATTATTAAGTGACAACTATATTAATCTAGCCATTAGTTAATAATATTTGTTTTAATAAATTAATATCATAATTTAAATATTATTGACTTCGATTTTTTTATTCTTGTTAGTTATATTTTTCGATTATTTCCCATTAATAGAATTTTTAATAATATTTGATTTTAATAAATTAATTTAAATATTATTATTCAAAAACTAACCGTTTAATATAGCCGTTACTTAATAATATTTGTTTTTAATAAATTAATATCACAATGTAAATATTATTTTTCAAAAACAATTGTTATTTGAAATTATGGTCTCTACATTGCTCTCTATTTAAGCCTTTGCCAGGGTCTGCCTCTCCATATGGTCCTGATGATGAACCACACTAGTTGGTTTGAAACATGTCCGCCAAAAAAGTTTATGTTATGTGATTTCTACCGAAAGCCATATTTTTCGTGCATCGTAATTACAATGTATGATTTCTAAGGCGTTGCAATTTTGATGACAAATGTTATTCGTTGCAAATGAGACTGACTATGTTCATTAAGAAAACCCCATTAATATTCATGGTCACTTCAATATTAAAAAATGTCAACTCAAATGATATTACTATAAAGGTGAAGAAGCTACAAAGTTTAATAATGATTTATTTGCATAATAATATTTCATGTCATCCAACCACAACACTATGAAAATGGCAATTGATCATAAACGCCAAACATCTCTTCATAAGAAGCCATTGATGGCCATAAATGACTAAGCTCTAGGGAACCCATGTCCAAACAACTAAAATGGTATAGGAGTTGAATATATATGTCTCTTGATCAAAGGCTATGATACTTGGATTATGAACAAATCTAGATTTTTGGTTGTTGGATTCAGAGAATATGTCGAGTGGATCTTGAAAATCTAGGTAGATGCAACAAACCCTAACAGGGAAGGAGCAGATTTGTGGGGGATGTTTGTAAATGTGATTGGATGTTTGATACCCTCAGGGATTACACGTGGGTTGATAAGAAGTCAAAATGGGTGCCAACCGTAAAATTTGGGGCAAGATCGATGGGATTTTGGAAAAGGTTTAGGAGGGCATTGACATATTTGACAATATTTGGAATAAGGTACCTTTATGGATTTGTCCCCTTAATTTTTCTTCTCATCAAATGTAAAGTAAATATGCTTTTCTTTGAACCCATTTCGTTGTAGCTTATATATAGTTTGAACTCAAAACTGTGACCTGTGTAATTGATGATAGTTGTATGGTATTAAGAATGTTTGTCAGAAGGAGAAATTTGAAGCAGATCTAAAGAAGGAGATTAATAAGTTGCATAGATATAGAGATCAAATAAATACATGGATTCAATCAAGTGAAATTAAGGACAAAAAGGCGATGCTAATGTTGTTTCGTTTTTCCACTTAAAATCTGTTTGAGAATACGTCATGTTTTTTGTAACAACTCCAAGTTAAAGTTTCATGTAATAAAGGATAATAAAGGAAAAATAAGACCAAGGTCATGGGACATGTATTCCAAGTTGAATGTTGGGCAAACATTATAGTGGGAATCACTTGTGGTTTATTAATGGCTATGGAAATTGGCAAAGGAAAAGAGGCAATAATTGGAATTTAATTATGAAAATAAAGGAAAATAGGAGAAAAGGAAGGTGAAGGGACACAAATTTGCATGCAAGGGAAATTAGAGGAAAAATGAAGAAAAATGAGACATTCATGATAAAAAGGCACTAGAGAAACAATTCATATCTTTTGTCAGTTGAGTTTTGTCTCTCATTCATTCTTGCACAGTTAAAGTATTGTTAGAGAACTCTAGCATTAACTTAGATTGGGAGAAGGAAGGAAAAGGACAAGCAAAGTAAAGATAAGAAGTGCAAGGGGAAGGTTGGATCAACAAATTCAGTAGAAATATTTTGCAAGTAATATGTTGCATGTGTGATTTCCTTGTTGGGATGTGAATGCATGGTACATGCATCTATTTCTTTGGTTCATTTGCTATCATTGGCATGGGTTTTCCCTGGTTTGATAGTGGTTTGAGCCTTGCCTTTCCATTTCCTAGATAGCCATGTTATGATAAGATTTATTCTTAGTTGAGCTTTGGATTGCTGAAGGGCTTTGGAACTGGGTGAGGTGGTATCAGGAAAATCCCAAGGGTTGGGGGTGGAGATGGTTTTCTCTGGGAATCCCTTGATAGATGGGTGGAGACAAGAAAATTCCTCAAAGTATAGTGAAGGAATTATGACGCATCCAAGCTTAGTTTTGTTTTGTGATATCGAGAGAGATTTAGTTGAGATCATGGTAGCTTGAGAATGGATGTGGTTTAACCTATGGAGTCCCTAGTTGATTATTTCTTGGTTTATCCCATGAGATCCCACATCCATGCTTGGAATATGGCACGGGGGTGATTGGATGAAATAAATATTTGGTTCAACTCAATCTATGGTCCGGTGGTACATGGAAGTCCCTGAATTCGTTGGCTTTTTCATAAGTTAATATTAACTATTATTGTAATGTAATTAATGAGCACATGTACTTGTTATTATTTGGATTTTATGGCTAGTTTTCATGGTTTCTATTCTAGTTATATGGTGGTGATAAGCATGGTTCTATGATGTGCTCTAGCTATGGATATTGTTCATGATTTGATAGTTTACTCAATGGTTCATGAATGCATGGGCTAACAATTGTTGTTGTATTTAGCTTGAGAGGGAATTGATCCTTCTCGGTGATTCTCAGATGAAGTTTAGAAGTTTGACGAAATGTGTATCATGTACTAGGCATGTTCTGGTCAAGACCTTGTTCAAGTTTTGAATAGTTAGCCTTGTTATTGCCTTATTTATGTTGATGGAAACTTACAAGAAGTTCAAGGTAGTGGTTTTGAGGCCTTCCTGAAAAAGTGGCATAGATCACGCTACTACATGCACAAAACAATGGATTTTTTGTTATAACTGGATGAAGGAAGGCTTATGGGTGTGGCTGGAGCCTCATAACTATATGAACAATGTTTCAAGAGTGTGGTTAAGGTGTTAAGTTAGTAAAAAGAGTTCCAGCTCAGTGATTGATCACCTGGGGTGGTTTTTAGGCCCTTGAGTGAAATGTAGTCCCTAAGGGATTCCAGTAAGTTGTCAGTTTGTAAGCCCCACTTCCATCACTGGAACTTGGAGGCTTGGTCATGTAATAGTAGCACTCAACTCATGTTTACCCTGGAGATCTTGTAAAAGCAGGTAAATGTGGGAAGGGGTGTTATAGATTGGTATCAGAGCTTCTAGGTTTAAACACATGGATTGAATGGGATAAACACATATGGTTATGCATGCATTGTGATGCTTATGGTTATGCATGCATGTTAATTCTATATGTGTCGAATATGCATGAATTGTGGTGGTTGTTATTGTAACTTTGTGTTATCATGCATGATGTTGATATGTTGATGTCATTAGATATATACATGTATATCATGCTAATCAATATTGATTTGTGTAGATGGGATAACCTCCCCTGAAATGCACTGAGGTATGATTTTGATTATGTTGACGTGAATTCTATGGAATGGGAAAGATCAGTTGGGCAATAAGGAGAAGAGTACTCTCATGATACAGTAGATACACTGAGAAGTTTGAAGACAAAAATCAGAAGTTGCATGGCAAATAATAATAGGTTGATTGAGGCACAAGAAAGGCTTGCCAGAGCTCAGGAAAATAAGGTAGAGGTTAATGTAGTGATTCTACAGAGTCTTTCAGAGTTGCATAAGTAAGGACAAATGGGGAACAATCATGGATATAGACAGGAGGGGAATGCTAATGGGGTAGATGGTAGTATGTCTTAGAGGATACATAGGTTGGATAGGGAGGATACAATGAGGAGTGGAAAATTCTTGGATACACCTAATAGGAGGACTAGTATGTATGGGTTTAATTCTAGTTCTTCTTCTAGGAGACATCATCATCATCATTGCTAGCACCATAGCATGAGTGAGTACTTTCCAGAGGAGTTTAAGAAAGTCAAGCCTTCTACATTTGATGGAGAGATGAAGAACTCAGAGGATGCAGAAGCATGACTGCTTGGGAGGAAGAAATTCTTAGAATTGCATGAATATTCAAATAACATGAAATCCAAGATAACCACCTTCAGTGTCAAGGGGAAAGATGATATATGGTGGGATGAAATGTAGAATGTTAGAAGCATTAGAGAAGAGGAGCTGATTTGGGATGAATTTGAGCAACTTTTCAAGGAGAAATACTTGTCCAAGAGATACTATGATGACAAGGCTAAGGAGTTCTATGAGGTAAAGATGGGTTCTATGAAATATGATGAGTATACTAACATATTACTAGAGTTTTTAAGGCATGTGCCTTACCTCAAGGATGAGAAGGCGAAGATTTAAAGGTTCATAATTGGGTTTCTAGTAGCATTCAGTGACTGGATTAGGTTTGTTGAGCCTCAGTCATTGGAGGAAGCCATCAAGAAATTGAAGCATTTTTATGATTAGTTAAAGTGTAAGCCTAAGAATAAGCGTGATTGGAAAGGGAATGAGAGGACTAAGGGAAAATGACCTTAAAAGCGGGAAAGACCTCATGATGTAGGTGAGAAAGAAAATGTGTCTCCTTACAAGAAGTTCAATGCAACTGAGAGAGGACATGGGTCCGAGCCTTGAGAGTAACAAAATAAAGGTAGTTCCATAGAACCATTGTAGTTTTGGATTTATGGCAAGGGTCATTGAAAGAAGGATTTTCCATTGTATTTGGGTGGAAGGCCTCAGATCTACAGTGCCTAGGAGGCATAGATAGGTGGGGATGTTGGTAAGAGAATTCCTCGGATCTATGCAACACTTGATAACAAGTAGGAAGATCACTAGGCATCCATTATTGAGATGGAAGGTAAGCTTTGTGATCAAGTTGTTTCCATTTTGATTGATCCTGAATCTAATTACAGTTATGTTAGTATTGGCCTAGTGGATTAGTGTCATTTGAGTAAATAAGTGCATGTAGAACCTTGGTTGGTGTAGTTGGCTATAGGGGCCAAGGGAAGAGTTTATCATTGGGTGAGAGCTTGTGCATTTGAGATGAATGGTATGCCTACATTAACATATCTAGATGTGCTTCCTTTGGGTTCATATAGCATGATTTTGGGTATGGATTGGTTGTTTACTCACAGGACCAAGGTAGATTGTTATGAGAAATCTATTGAGTGCCTAAATGATGATAGAGAAAGGAGAATCTTGCAGGGAAAGAAGAAGCCTACACCAGTGAGAATGGTTACAACTATGCAAGAGAAATGCGGTGTCAAGAAGGGATGTGTATTGTTTGCAGTGCATATTTCTAGTGACAAAGGGAAGTATGTCGAGGATGAGGAAGAACTGAAGAGGTACCATGTTTTGTAGTAGTTTTAGGATGTGTTTCCTATAGATATTTTAGAGTTACTGCCTCATAGGGAAGTTGATTTCTCTATTGAATTGGTATTGGGAGCAGCACCGACATGAAAGGCACCTTATAGGATGAGTACTCTAGATTTGGTGGAATTAAAGTTGCAACTCAAGGAAATACTTGATAAAGGATACATAGGCCAAGTGTATTGCCTTAGGGTGCACCAATGTTGTTTGTAAAAAAAAAGGATGGTACTCTCAGATTGTGTATTGATTACATGAAAGTAAACAATGTGACTATCAAGAAAAGGTATCCTTTGCCTCATATTGATGACTTTTTTGACCAACTTAAGGGAGCAAAAATGTTTTCAAAGATTGATCTGAGATCAAGATATCATCAAGTGCGCATAAAAGAAGAAGATATCTACAAGGTTGCATTTCGTACTAGGTATGGGCATTATGAGTTTGTGGTGGTTCCTTTTGGTCTTATTAATGCTCCAACCACCTTTACGTTTTTGATGAATAATGTGGTGTGTCCTTACTTGAACAAGTTTGTGATAGTGTTTATTGATTATTTATGGATATACTACAAGAATGGGGAGGAGCATACAAAGGAACTGATAGTAGTGTTGACATTGTTAAGAGAGCATAAATTGTATGCCAAGTTTAGCAAGTGCGATTTCTTTTAGTCTCACGTTCATTACTTGGGGCATGTTGTTTCCAAGGAAAATATAACAATGGACCCTAAAAATATTAAGGTTATCATGGAGTGTTCAACTTATAGGAATGTGGATGAGGCCAAATCATTCATGGGACTAGCATGTTATTACAGGTGGTACATCAGGAACTTCTCAAGGATTGGCCATCCTATTACATCTTTGTAGAGAAAGGGAAAGAAGTTTGAATGGACCGAGAAGTGTGAACTAGTTTTGGGTAGTTGAAGCATTTGGTTACAAATGCGCTAGTGTTGAAGATTGTAGATCCTGATAAGGAGTTTGTGGTTTTTATAAATGCTTGCAAGAAAGGACTTGGTGGATTCCTAATGTCAGAAGGAGAGGTGGTATGGTATGAGTCAAGGAATTTGAATGAGTATGAACATAACTATGTGACTCATGATATTGATTGGAAGCTACCATTCATGCCTTGAATATGTGGAGGCATTATCTCCTTGGCAAGAGGTTTATTCTGATGAGTGATCATAGTGGACTAAGGTACTTGTTTGACCAACCTAATCTGAATTCCAGGAAAGCTAGATGGTTGGCTACTCTCAATGAGTTTGATTTTGAGATCAAGTACATCAAGGGAAATGAGAGTAGGGTTGCAAATGTTCTCAGCAGGAGATTGCAAGTGAATCATATTTAAGCTATGAGATCTTATGGGACAGATTTGCAAGAGCGGATATTGTGGGAATGGAAACATGGTGGTAGGTACTAGTAGCTGAAGTAGAGGTTGCAAAAATAGGGTGAGGGTGATAGATGTAATGATTATCACCTCACATAATATGTCTTAGTGAGATTAAAGAACAATATTTATGTACTAGATAGTAATGAGTTGACTCAAGATTATCTTGAGGGAGTTTTATGTCAAGCCATATTTAGGTCAACCAGAATATCAAAAGACTTTGACAACTATTAAGAGGTTCTGCCATTGGCCAAACTTGAAGAAAAGAAGTGGCTATGTTTGTTGCTAGATGTTTGGATTGTCAGCAGGTGAAAGATGAGTGTAAGCACCCGATTGGTTTGGTGTGGCCTATTATGATTCCAAAATGGAAATGGGAGGTCATTTCCATAGAATTTATTACAAGTTTTCTGAGGACATCGAAGCAACATGATTCCATCATGGTTGTGGTTGATAGGTTAAGTAAGGTAGCTCACTTGAAAGTCAATTAATTCAACTATTGAGGTAGCTCAGATTTTCATCAGGGAGATAGTGAGGTTGCATGGTGTTCCCAATAATATCATATCAGAGAAAGATGGCAAGTTCACTTCCAGGTTTTGGAAGGATTTGTTTACATGCTTGGGGATAGAATTGGATTTTAGTACAACTTATCATCTTCAAACATATGGAATGATAAAGAGGGTTAATAGGATTCTTGAGGACATATTGAGGATTTATGTCATTGATCAAAAAAGGAAGTGGGAGGAGTATATTCCACTATTAGAGTTTTCATATAATAATGGGTATCAGGAAACCTTGAGGATGAGTCCATTTGAGGCTCCTTACGAGTGGGTTTGTAATACTCCCATCAACTAGAGTGATCCAGTAAATAGGTTGTTGATTGAACTAGATATGCTGGCTGAGTTGGAGTAGGAGATGCAAGTTATCAAAAGGAATGTGAAGGATACAAAGGACAAGAAGAAGAGTTATGAGGATACACATAGAGAATTCAACGAGTTTTAGGTTGGGTGCATGTGCACTTATGCATCAAGCCCAAGAAAAGCTCCTTGAGGATCGGATATGTGTCAATCTAACACCTCGGTATTGCGAGCCTTTGAGATCCTTGAGTAGATTGGACCAGTGGCCTATTGACTTGCACTTCTGCCAACAATGAAAGTCCATGATTTTTTCCATGTTTTAGTTCTTAAGAGATATGTGCAGTATCTTGATCATGTGATTGATTGGTTTGTATTGTAGGTGGAACCAGAGGGAGAGTTCCATCCAAAGCCATAGTGCATAATACATAGGAAGCAGCTCGGTATCGAGCAATAGATCAATTTAAAGTGCAGCGGAATTATTTTGAGCCCGATGAAGCTACATGGGAGATTACTGATCAAATGCGGGCTTTATATCCTTCATTATTTGCTGGTTGAATCAAATGATTTTTTGGTATCTATATATATATATATATCTGTGTGTGTGTGTGTGTGTATTGTTGTAAATATCACAATGAGTTGTATTATAATTCTTCAATACGCAACATGTTTATGTTGATTTTCATTAGGATGTCATTTTAAATACTGCATCGAGCTATGTTATAAAGCTCCACAGTGAGTATGTTTTTCTTTCAGCAATTTGTTAGTCATAGGTGTCATAGAACACCAAGGATGGTGTTCCCCCAAGGGTGGGGGGGTTTGTAACAACCCTGGGTTAAATTTTCATGTAATAAAGGATAATAAAGGCAAAATAAGACTAAGGTCATGGGCAGTCATGGGACACATATTCCAAGTTGAATGTTGGGAAAATATTATAATGGGCATCACTTGTGGTTTATTAATGGCTATGGAAATTGGCAAAGTAAAAGAGGTAATAATTGGCATTTAATTATGAAAATAAAGGAAAATAAGAGAAAAGGAAGGTGGAGGGACATAAATTTACATCTAAGGAAAACTAGAGGAAAAATGAAGTAAAATGAAGAAAAGAAATACATCAATGATAAAAAGGCATTAGAGAAACAATTCACAGCTTTTGTCAGTTTAGTTTTGGCTCTCATTTATTCTTGCACACTTAGATTATTCTTGGAACACTCTAGAATTTAGTTGGATTGGGATAAGGGAGGAAAAGGACAAGTAAAGGAAAGCAAAGGAGAGCAGGGGAAGGTTGGATCAACAACTTTAGTAGGAAGATTTTCTAGGTAACAAGTTGCATGTGTGATTTCCTTGTTGGGATGTGAATGCATGGTACACACATTTATTTATTTGGTTCATTTGTTGTCATTGGCATGGGTTTTTCCTGGTTTAATAGTGTTTTTAGCCTTTTCTTTCCATTTCCACGGTATCCATGGTGTGATGGGATTCATTCTTGGTTGAGCTTTAGATTTCCAAAAGGTTTTGGAACTAGGTGATATGGTCTCACGAAAATCCCAATGGTTGGGGGTGGAGATGGTTTTCTCCGGGAAGCCCTCGAAAAGTGGGTGAAGACAGGAAAATTCCTCAAGGTATCGTGAATGAATTCAGAGGCATCCAAGCTTGGTTTTGTTTTTTTTTGTTTTTTGTTTTTTTTTTTTTTTTTTTTTGTTTTGTTTTTTTGTTTTTTTTTTTTCTTTTTTTTTTCGGCACTAGTTTAGGTGAGATCATTGTAGCTTGAGTGTGGAGGTGGTTGAACCTATTGATTCCCTGGTTGATTATGTATCGATTTATCCCATGAGATCTGACATTCATGCATGGAATATGGCATGTGGGTGATTGGATGAAAGAAAGTTTTGGTTCATGCCAATCTATGATTGGGGGGTACGTGGAATTCCTTGAGTTGGTTTAGTTTTTTTTTTTTTACACTAGTTTAGGAGAGATCATTGTAGCTTGAGTGTGGAGGTGGTTGAACCTATTGATTCCCTGGTTGATTATGTATTGGTTTATCCCATGAGATCTGACATTCATGCATGGAATATGGCACGTGGGTGATTAGATGAAAGAAAGTTTTGGTTCATGCCAATCTATGATTGGGTGGTACGTGGAATTCCTTGACTTGGCTTAGCCCAATCTTTTAATGTAATTAAGGATTACATGTAATTATGTGGATTTTATGCCTAGTTTTCATGTTTTCTATTCTAGTTATATGTTAGTTATAAGCAAGGTTCTATGATGCACTCTAACTATGGCTCTTGTTCATGATTTGGTAGTTTATTGAATGGTTGATGAATTCATGGTCTAACAAGTGTTGTTGCAACTAGCTTGAGAGGACATTGATCCTTCTAAGTGTTTCTCAAATGAAGTTCAAAATTTTATGATAAGATATGCATTCATGACCTGTATCTTTCATGTTTTACACTATGTTTGAGAAAATGTCTATCATGTACTAGCATGTTCTGGTCAAGATCTTATTCAATTTTTGAATTCTTAGCCTTTTTATCACCTTATTTATGTTTCTAGAAACTTACAGGAAGTTCTGGGTAGTGGTCTGGAGGCTTTTTTGAAAAAAGGGCATAGATCTTGTGACCACATGCACAAAACAAGGGATTTTTGGTCATAATCGCATGCAGGTAGGTTTATGGGTGCGGTTGGAGCCTCATAACCACATGCACATTGTGCCAAGGGTGTGGTTGGGTGGTTAAGTCAATGAAAAAGAGTTCCAACTCAGGGATTGATCATCTGGGGTGGTTGTTATACCCTTGAGTGATTTGTAGTCCCTGAGGGATGTCAGTAAGTTGACATTTTGTAAGCCCCATTTCCATCACTAGAGCATGGAGGTCATGTCATGTCATAGTAGCACTCAACTCATGTTTACCTTGGAGATCTTATAAAAGTGGGTAAATGTGGGAGAGGGAATCACATTTTCTACTTATTATAACTCTAATTTTAGGTTAGCCTAGGCCACCCTTACGTACTAGTAGCACTAACTTTACTTTCTAGTCTCATTGGCCTATATTTATGGTCATTTATTTCCCATTGATAAAATTTTATTATTTTATTGAAAATTGTAAAGTTAATAGATGCTCGTCAACCTTATGTCATGCTATAGAAGCCTCCTTCAAGTCGTAGAATGATTTTATCAACTCCAAAAAACATTTGTTGTTCTCTCTTTATCAAAAAAGTAGTTTCCTATTTGGGTATAACTCGATTGAGAGATGTAATTCTGATTAGTTTTGAAAAAATATTGGTTTTCATTTTCTTTTGGATTTTTTTTTGTTAGCGGAGTTTTCTAGTTTGCCATGTTTTTCACATTTGTATTTATACATTTCCACTTGTGCCAAAATTTTCTGATTTTGTCCCAATTTTGCTAATTTCTCAAGCTAATGTCTTTCCTGATTTTTCTGTTCATGTCATGTTTTTCAACACTTCTTTTAACATCCGTATGATATACCTTCGGTCCAAACTGAATGACGATAGACAAGACCATACCATTCAAATAATAATTTTCTTTGTTGTAATGATCAAAATATTATTTATAATATATTTCTTCCCTCAATAGAAAACCATTTGTAATCAATATGGGCTTGTGCTTGTCAATACTTCCATATTATACTTGGTGCTATAGACCCATTTGTAACCTATTACATCTTTATCTTATGCCAATTCTTCAGGATTTTAGTTATTATTTTTCATTGATGCGTCATTCCACTTGCACTTTTTGATCCATTCTTTCTTCTTACCACCTATTTCAAATGAGATGCATCTATGAGAAAATACCACTTTACTCATCAACATGACATTTACTTTATTTATCCCATTCTACTCATCAAAAGGCAATTTACTTGATTTATATTTCTGTACTTATCAATGTGACATTTACTTGATTTATCCCACTCTATTTATCAACATGGCATTTACTTATCTTCTATATTTTGTAGAAAACATGGATATGGTGGAAATTCCTATGTGTTTATATTAGTTTCATGATTCTCAAAATAGGCTAACATATGTGTATGGATATGTGTGTGTACATATGTGTTAAAATCCAGAAAAAATAGGAAAAGCTACAGAGAAAGAAAAACATGAAAAAATTATTGTTATCAATATGTCATTATTCAAATACTAGTGTAAGACCCCTCGTACTCAAATAAATATTTAGGCTAAAAATGTTGAATAATTTAGTGACTATAAATCCTCTTGATATTTTTGTCCAGGAAGTCCAACTTCTCAAGAATGTACCTTTGGAAGGTACCTAGTTCCTCAATGATTTGATCACAATGAATTCAGTTTGTCAACACCCATCTATTTTCTAGAAATGCTGTGTCTTGGCTTCTAGAAAATCTAGTATCAAATATCCAATGGATAGTTTCTAAGACGATATCCTTAGCCTGAGGTGTTGCCCCTTTTCTCCAAAAATTTATGCTCCAATCTTTGAAAATCAACTCCTATTCTGGTTGGTATAAGTGCCTTACCCTTCATCTCGACTCCATCATGTCCCCCATGCCTGGAAACTAATCTAGAGGATAAATGATTTCCTTTGCATCCAAGAACCTTGCTTCCTTCTGCTTTCTATACCTCCTATGGAATCTATGAATTTTTCTACCTAGATAGTCAAACATTAGGAGCCAGTGCGTAGCCTAGCCCTCCTCACCCTTAGAGACCCTATCCAACTGTATATGGGTGAGGTAACAGGAAGAATTGCACAAAATCTAGAACAAAAACTAACCTCATTCATAGGATTGGGTGAAGTAGGTGGAAGCACACGCATAAAAACTAAGTCATGCAAATGATAACCCAAATTTCCTTACCACTCCATTTAATGAGTTCCCTCTGAGTTCATGGTGAAATAATATTAATAAATGTAATCGAACAGAGCTATCATTTGTTCAGGAGATCGAGTTGATGAAATATGTGCGAAGGATTGATGGGGTACATCATCCCTCCCATGCTCCAACATACATGTCCAAGAGCTCTAGCTATCTACTAAGAGGACAAGTGTTAATCCTTCCATCACTTCTCTTCCCCTACACCTGATGCAGGGTATGTCTATCCAAAGTGTTCATGGTGCAACAATCTTTCTTTAGGAAGTCTTCCTCCATGCCATCCCCATTGATTAAAAATGTCAAGATCTTGATTTCTCATTAGAACCCTCTCATTGGCCATCCTATATACCAATTTATTTGATTTATGTTTGACATGCAAGGGGATGATCCCAGGTATGAAAGCCATCCACTTGGGTATTTCTTCCATAGTTTAGGAAAGTCTCTAGTGATGGGCCAACCCATGCATTGTTTTTCTATTTAGTAATCATTGTAGGGAATTTAGTAGAACTAGGGAGTTATAAGTTTGTCATATACTTGGGTGACTTATAAAAGAAGGCCAAGAAGGCCTTTTTTAAGAGTTGTAATTTATGATGAATTTTTGGCTTTTGTTTCTAGGATTCCTTGAAAGATTATGAGGATATTCTCTAGAAACAACTCATGTTGAGTGACCAATATTTCCCTTGGAAGCCTTATCAATGTTGAGTTGTATAAATCCCAATGGTGGAGGAGACCATGTTTTTAGAGGTTTATCTTAAGGGAGGGATATGATAATTTTATTTTTTAGCTTCCTTGATCTAGTGCCCCAAAGAAAATAATTTCCCAAATTTCATGCTTTCAGGTGCCCATGACATTGAGCATATAGTTTCTTTTAAGTTTTGGGAGATCTCAGTCTACAGAACCTCTATACTTCTTTGAACCCCATTGAACATCTACTTATTGGTTTGAGCTAACTACCATACCTTGTTTAAGATTGGGTTTGAGAAATGAATGTAGAAATTATGATGTATATTTGCAACTTCTTATGAAGTTTTAATCAAAATTACAAGACACAAACCTACTCTACTACTCTACGAATATTAATTCACAATTTAGAAAAAAAAATCTTAGACATGCAATATGAAATCACACACACACAAATAGTATTTATCCTAGGGAAAGCAATATTCTAAAAACCCCAATGCCTACTTGCATTAATCTAATGAACATAGATGTATTAAAATTGATTTTCTCAACTGAGCACAACCAGCAAAGTGCATAACCTATCTCTCTGCTCATTAAGAAGCTCTAACCCAGACTTAGTCAATTTATGCCTATGCTTGAGCCCCTATTTCCTTGTGCAATTCTACGAGAAATTAGGCCCCTATTATTTATTTACTAATTTCTCCATAATGGATTGTGCAATTCCCAAGGTTGATCATCTAACTACATGAAACACTTGTACACTCAAGACTAGTCTACAACTGATGTGACACTGCCTTAGAAAATCCACCACATTTAGGGAACTCGAATTCTTTGCATGCACTAGCTATCTTGGGCTAATTGAAAATTTTACTTGATGATCATTGAGTTTGACTAAAGTCCCACTGCGCAACTGTCCTTCCACTAGTTCCTTCAACAGTTGGAACTAGTTTAATCGAAAACAACTTGAGATAACCGAGTTTGATTGTTACAAATTAGAAACCACACATGCTTAACTAAAATCTAACTCTTACAACTTGTATTTACAGAGTAAACTGGGTGACAAAAGCCGTGTCACACAAGTTAACTGCATCCAAGTTGTTTTCTGATGTGGAAATTTAACTTTTCTCAATGAAGGGCGTCTACCTTGTTCCCCGCTCCTATGGTATTCCCTATATTGGCAAAACAAGTAAGTATATTAAGCAGAGAATCCATGAGCATGTTGGAGATAATAGACACAATTGATCACGCTCATCAGCCCTATCCGAGCATGCAGAGAAAAAAAAACACCATGTTTTCATTGAAGAGTCCAAAGTCATTGCTAGGGTTGTTCACTTCCATCATAGGAAGCATAGGTAAGTGATTGAGATTTGAAAGGCATGCCAAAAATCTTAATAAGAATGATGGTTGGAATTTAAGTACGAGTTGGACTCCAGCTCTCACTTCTTGATTCCTCCCACTCCTCTCCCTGGTTATTTTTATTTCTATCTTTTCATTATATTCATTCTATTGTTTTCATGAATCTTTTTTCATGTTTCTTCCTTTTCATTCATTTTATGTTTCTACCTGGTTTTCCCTCTTAACCTTCAATTTTCTGAATTTTATAAATTTTGAGTCTTTCTCTTTTATTTTGCACATTATTATTATTAGATCTCTTAATTTATCTAATAAATGTATATAATTTTTTATATTTAATTTTAATTAGTAACCCCCTTTTCATTTTTATATTTTGATCTCTTTAAGCTTAGGTTCTCTTCCTTGATCTTAGGTATATATTTGATTAAGGCAGCTCAATTTGTTTTTAACTGATAATATCTAATTAATTTTTTTCCTTGGGGAAAAATCATAATTTTCTATTAGTAAAGAAAATTACATGTTGTATATGCCTGAGTGGCATATGTATATTTTGGGCCCGTGGCCATCAAAAAATAGTTCTGTACAAAAAACCCTTATAGGGTGGATTGTAATCAGTGTTGTAATAATATATACAAGATAGGTCTATATCAAAAACTGAGACAAATTATACTACACAATTAGGACCTGTTGGCCCTCAGGTAGTGTTGATCTATGTACGATTGATGGTAGTACTGGAAGTGTTAATCACCCTGCAGTTCCTTTATGAGTCAGGTGCCCCTGGGATGGAACGTGGCCTCCTTGGATAATTGGTCGATAGCCTGGTTGTGATCCCTATAAATATGTTGACAAGAAATATATTTAAATTGGGATTTAAAAAGCAATGCTTCATCCAATATATTTTTGAGTGAATGCATATGACAAGTGGATGCATTGTCAAACCAGCTTATGATGATTTTTGAATCCCCAAAGATTTGAAGATGTTTGCAGTCATGAGCAAGTGCAAAGTGGAGCAAGTGACGAAGAGTGATAAACTTAGTGAAATTATTTTTGCCTGACCCCAAACCCAATTGTATGCAAAAGGTATGATTTTCATATTGGTGCAACAATATACCCCCTCCACATCCCTATTCTTGAGCAGCACCATCAAAATAGGCCCATGATATACTACGATTGATGACTTCGGTAGTCACTGTTTGAACAGGGGATGTATTATCATCATCCAGAAATTCATGGTATGCGGATAATATGTGAGCGATAGAAATAGGCTAGTTTATAGCTTTGTCTCTGAAGATATATCCGTTCCGTTTAGCCATATGGACCAACATAAAATCAAAGCAATACAATGATGCTTTTTGTTTGAGGTCCCTGATCTCCAATGGTTCCAAGCAACCATAATTTTGTTCCCAGACCATCGAGCACTTATAGATAGGGATGAGAGGACCTGAGTCCATAATTCAATAACTGAGCCGTAGTGGAGGAATAAATGGTCGTTTGATTCTTCCTCCTGTTTGCATAATACACATCTGGAGGGACCGTGATATGACTTGTGCATGAGATTGTTACCTGTAAGTGTTTGGTTCTTCAAGATGTTCCACATGAGTAATTTGGTGCGAGGTGGGGCTTTAAGCTTCCATATGTGTTGCCACCAATCAGTGAGTACAGGTGGTGTAAGTGTGGCTTGAATGACAGGGTAACCTTCTTTGGGTGTATATATTCCATGCCCATCATGAGCCCAAATAAGTTCATTTTCCCCCTCTTTGATGCGAACATGGGATTCTAATAGAGCCTTTAAGTATTCATCCCATGCCTGGTGCCATTGAGCTGGGATGCCTAAATCCCCAGCCGATTTCCATGCTTGTGCAAAAATGGTGGAGTTCTCCATGTCTACAATGGAAGCAAGCCTGTGTATCTCATTTTGTTTGAGGTGTTGAATGAGATCATGGGGGAGCCGATGAAAATTTCCATTGCCAGTCCACAGATCAATGCCAATCTGCATCGATTGACCATGAGAGATCCGCTAGACTAAACCATTTCTAACAATAGGTAGAGCGTGGAGAACAACTCTCCAAATTGAAGAAATTCTCGTTTTATGCCAAGTAGGAAGCCAAATCCAGTCCATGATCTGTAATGGCTAGATGTATTTGTAATGAACTACCTTTTTCCATAGATTGTTGGATGTGAGTATAAGCCAACCCATTTTAGCAGAAAGTGCATGGGTGAAAGCTGATAGATATTTTAATCCCCATCCCCCCCACTTCTTTGGTATAGCGATTTGGGTCCATCCCAACCAAGAAAATGGTTTCCCTTCCTTATGTCCATTCCAAAGGAATCTGCATCATAATTTTTGAATCCGAGCTAGGATGCCCTTATGGATCCATGCTAATGACATCCAATATACCGGCATTGCCTCCAGTATTAATTTGATGAGTACCAGTCTCCCTATCCTTGATATAAATATATGGTTCCAATTGTGCAGCCTCCTTTCTATCTTGGCTACCGGCCATGATCAATCAGCAATATTGTACCCATGAGGTTTAATCCGGAAGCCAAGATATTTAAGTCCAACCTCCATTTGAAGTCGACGATATGGAAACTTCTGAGAGGCTATCTGCATTTCCTGAATTGAGAAAGCAGAGAAAGTAATAGTGGATTTCATCTTGTTGGGCTCCATACTTGTAGCAGCTAAAAAAAGAAGCATGATATCATGGAAAGCAGTGGAGTATTGGATACCTCCATTTAGAAAAATAATCACATCATCCACAAAAAGGAGGTGGGTAATGGTATAGTGATCAATGATATTTAAACCAAGTATCTGCCCCTCCCTTCTAGCTTGGTGCATGAGTTGACTGAGCCCCTCCATAACAAAGAGAAATAGGAGAGGGGACAGAGGGCATCCCTACCTCAGCCCATGTTTTTCATGAAAGAAATAGGAGGCAAATCCATTTATGAGAACACTGAAAGATGCAGTTGTAATGCATCTCATGGTCTAGGTGATAAATGATAATGGTAAACCCAAGTGAGTAAGGAGAATTCTGATGTATAGCCAGCTAACCCTGTCGAATGCCTTAGATAAGTCAATCTTGAAAATGGTCCCTTTGAGCTTCTTCATCTTAATAGAGTGTTTTGAGTGTTTTAATTGGTGAATTAATCCTCCAATACTTATATGTCAATCCGGGCTCGTAAACACGAGCTGCACTGCACTTCTTGATTCAGTTTGTAGGTCAGAGCTTAAATGTTTCCTTTATAATGATCAAATATCAAACCCTAATTTTAATTTCAAGAATGAAAAGAAAAATAAGACAACCATGAATTTCTATAAGACACACAAAACTGTACTTGAGAGGCTATGCTACAGTTTCATTTAACATGAATCAAATATCAAACTAAGCTCAAGCAAACCTACTTAAGACTTCAACAAACCAACACTTTATCTTCTTAATGAAAGAGGTAAATCACACTGCTAATTGCAACCTTAACTACTTAGAAATCTAACATGAACACATTGTATTAAGGCACTGCTAATAGAAATTACCTCAAGCTGGAAACTAAGATTTCAACCCACAATGCTAATGAAATTCACAGTTAACTGTTCAATCAAATCACAAGTAGTTGATCAATCTAATGCTACAGAGTCTAATGAGGAAAATACACTTCAAACTAAAATTGCAGAGACCGTGAATGGAAATAACTAAGATCCCATAAGCACCTAATCAAACTAAACTACCTACAATGCTTCACATTGTTCTTGATAATTCGAAAGATGATGACAAAAGAATTAAAAACACAATGTTCAAAATCGATTAATCACACTCAAAATTACACTATGCAAGTTAAAATTCATATTAAATATTTATGCTGGGAACATGAAGCCCGATTCTACAATTAAAATGACACAACCCTTATGGACTCTATAATGAAACCTCAAGGCACCATTAGTTTCAACCATACTATGTTTTTATTTGTATGGATCAGTGCAGAGATTCGTGCTTTCAATTCGATCTTCTAGTTTGAGCACACATAGCAAGTGTTCATTCAAATTGGAAGATGGGCAAGAACATCAATCTAGTTCTTTGTGTATATATGAATGAATGTTTACAAGATTGAATACAAAGAAATGGAGAGATGCTCTGTTTATGTCAAATACACACCCACAACAAACTATAAACAATTCCTTGAGACCATTCAATATGAAATCCTCAACATTATACGCTTAGCTTGTCTAATCAAAATTTGGCACACGAGATTGTCCCTTTAACTGAAACGAATCCAACATTAACACACACAATATCAAATTGCTTCGTGACAGCTGATCAAAATCAAACTTAAATCAATTGTTTAAGAACGAATGTAAATCAAAATGCAGGAATTAACTAAAATGCACACAAAGATTACCTACGCATATGATTACAGAAGCTGGATCCAGATTGTGGTGGGCCCTTTCCACACTCGGAGTTAGCTTGGAAGCTTATAGGAAAGAAATAAACTTCAACGCATTCAATTCAGAGACTTAATGAGTTCATAATTGATCCGAAATCGAATTAGTGACTTGCCATGTTGAATCACATAACTAAGCTTAATTACTGAATAACAGAGTTTACAATCTTCAAGTTTGATAGAAAAATGAAATGGAAATCATCCTCCCCCCCAAAACTCATTACATTACATAAGCCTTTATAGGCATAGTTACATACATAAAATAGCAAAAGAGTTCTGTTCATGGCAATCGTTGAAACCAAACTAATATTGAGATCCTACGATCTATTCACAATTAGCATTTTGCTTTACATAAGATAACCAACTCTAACTATTCCTATCTCTGGCATAACTGTGCAATAATTCGGAAGTTTTCATCATAAGAATCAACCAAAACCGTTCAGCAAAAACTATTTAGAAACAGACCCGAATTGACCCAACACGTTCATGTTCAACATGGTTAAATTTGCATTGGAATATTCCCCCGGCCATAAATCCTTCACGAAGACGAATTTTGCAAAAAAATTTCTTGGTAATATGAAACATGGTGCTCTGAACAAAACCCACGTCTCGAAATTTCAATATTATACCCGATTTGATCAGAAAATTCATTTTTTCACCTACAACAATTTCGTACTCAACTACCCTGTAACTAGTTAAAATTGACTTGTGGAGACTTCTGGCAATAGAATGCTTCAACAAATGAACTTGGCGAAACCATAATTAGTAAATCATGAATAAATCATCTCTAATCATCAAAAATCTAATAAAACTAATGATAATCAACCACGAGGCATAGGATGTGATTTGGTGATAAATGATGGAATTATGACATGAAATGAGTATACTGGTGCCGAAATTTTAGGTTATAAATGGGAGTTTTGTATGATGGAAAAATGGGCATATTCGAGGCCCAACAGAGTGGAGGGCCTCTTGTGCAGTGTGAACTACTTGAATTTGATGATTGTGTAGGAAAGAAAATTACTTAGGAAGAATATGACTAGATAGAATAGGCTTAAGACAGTTGGCAACAATCTTATCAATGATTTTGTATAGGCAGTTGTAGAGAGAGATGGGCCTGAAGTCATCAAAAGAGCTGGGCGAATCCACCTTGGGAATAAGGGCGATAAAGGTGGAGTTGATAGACTCAAACATACAACCAGTAAGTCTACATTCCTCCATTAGATTGAGCAGATCCTGTTCAATGATATCAAAAAAGGCAGTATAGAATTAAATTGTCCACCCATCCGGCCCAGAGCTCTTATCTTTTTTAAACCATTTAATAGTGCCCTCTAATTCACCCATGGAAACAGGTTTGACAATATCCTCTGAGTCTTCTTGATCCACATAACGAGGGAGTAACCATGCTATGCAGATAATTTTAGCTAAGGATGCCCTGGGGGGGCCTTGAACCACTTCCAAAAGTGTGAATTCCCTAAGTGGGCCAATTGGTAAAATGAGGTGGCAAACTGTTCGTCTTCAGTGGGAATTTTCCAAATAGTATTGCTGGCCCTCTGTCCTTTGGAAAAATTGTGGAAAAATTTGGTATTATTGTCTCCAACCTTTAACCAAATGGACCTACTCCTGAGGCGCCAGGTTTCCTCACGGTCTTTTAGAATCTTAGCTCTATGTGATTCTAAATCATCAAGGTGAGTTTTTGCAGCATCTGATATAAACCCTTTGCCATGCTCATCTAGTAGATCTGCCATCTGTTGTTCAATGGTAGTGAGGGCTGCTTCATCCCTGTCTCTTTTTTCCTTGGCCCATTTGATAGTAAGGCTCTTGATCTCGAGTAAATTCTGACAGAAGCCCTCAGCTATAGATATCCCCCTGGATGGAGGGTGGGAATGCTAGAAATCCGTGATCAACTTGATGTAGTTAGGGTTCAATAACCAAGAGGAATTGAATTTGAAAGGATCCCTAGGTTTAGGGAAGGGCCCAGAGAGCTCCTGGAAGATAGGAGAGTGGTCAGAGATTCCACCCATACCAACCCACTGATGGTAATTAGGAAGAGCCCGAATCAAATGTTCCTTTATGAGAAGGCAATCCAATCGCCTGGCTAATGCAGCATCTCCAATCCTTCGGTTACGCCAAGTAGGCATCAATTTGTGCATGGGAACATCGATCAAATGGTGCTACTCCATTAGATGAGCCATGGTGTTCGAAAGTGGATCAATCTGAGCATTACTACCCTAGGATTTCCCATATCCAATAGAGTAATTCAAATCCCCTCCTATGATAAAATTGTTATAATTGATAAGGGATAAATTAAGCAGATGAGACCAAAATTCAACCTGATTGAGGCAGGGGGCGTAGATATTTAATATTCTGATGATAATATCCAATTAATTATTAAAACATTAAAATAGAATATTGACTCAAAAATAGATTTAAAGACTTTGATATAGTGAATAAAATATTTTTAAAATAGTTAGTTTTTAATAAATATATATTATTAAAATTAATATAAAATTTATTTAGTCCTAACAGCTAGTTTTTAACCAAATATATTTTATTATTTTGTTATTTTACTTACCTTTTTAACTAATTTACCAACAACTAGTTTTCAACAGATAGTTCTGGGAAATGATGCATCCATACTATTTATTCCTTAAGATCGATTGATTCTTCACCTTTTCTTGAGGATGGACCACATTAGTTGGTTCGAAACGTTGACCAAATCCTGATTATGTGATTAATTCGAAAGACATCTATCTTCACAAAATCCAATTGCGAATTTCTTGCTACATTTTTCATCACTCCCACTCAGCAAGAAAGGGATTATCAACCACCCCTATCCTTCACCTGTGAAACTCAAACTTCCCTCTTGACAAGGCCTTTGTTAAAATGTCAGCATCTTGTTCCTTTGTCGGAATGTACTGCAACAACATTATTCACCTTTGCACATAGTCTCATAAATGGTGACAAAAAATATCTATATGCTTGGACCGATTGTGAAAAATAGGATTCTTAGAGAGCTTGATGCAACTATGATTATCACAGTAGATCACAGTTGGATCCATCATCTAACCAAACAATCCAACAAGTATCTTTCTCATCCAGATCTCCTCACATGATGCTTGACTTGTAACCATGTATTTTTCTTCTACCGAGCTGAGTGGCACAAATATTTTCTTCCTACTGTACCAGTAAACAACTGCGGACCTAACATTGAAAATTCCACCTAATGTACTCTTTCAAAGTGATGGAATCCCTGCCCAATCTGCATATGTGAAGCCACAAAAGTTCACTCCGTCTGTCCATATGTACCATAGTCCAAACTAGGTAGTGCCTCTGAGGTACTATAAAACATGCTTGGTTGCCTTCCAAAATAATTTGATGGCCTAACCACAGCTTGGTTCAGCTGGTTGACCTCATAGCACATACGTGGTCGTGTGTTTACAAGGTACATCAGTGAACCCACTAGCTCCTGATAAATGTTAGCATCCACTTCTTCACCTGAAGTGACATCCTCCTTCCTCTAGTTGGTCACTAGAGGTGTCTCCATGAGTTTGAAACTATCCATGCAGAACCTCTATAGTCTCTCATTTTCATACATTCCTTGAGAGACAAACAATTCCCCATCACTTTGCCATACTTCCAACCCAAGGAAGTAGTGCATGAGGCCCATGACTGCTCATCACCAGTTAAATCAAATCATCAACATGTAAGATAATAGTGAGAAATTTACCTTTTACCAAGATATGATAGAGGTTTGTATCTGCCTCACTTTTGGTGAAGCCCAAACCGGTGAGATAGCTATCACTCCTGGTGTACCAAGCACACAATGCTTATTTGAGAGCGTACAACGCTCACTTGAGTCTTCACACATGATACTCTCAATAAAAAGTCTCAAACCCTTATGGTTGCTCAATATGCACCTCCTCCTCAATAACTCCATTGAGGAATGTTATTTTTACACCCATCTGGTGGATCTTCCACCCCAACTGTGCAACCAAAGAAAGAATTGATCTAATGGATGAGTACCTTGCTACAAGAGAAAATTTCTCCTCACAGTCAATCCCCTCAACTTGAGAGTACCCCGTGGTCAAAAATCTGGCCTTATACTTCTCTATGCTTCCGTTTGTTGCCTGCTTCACCTTGAAGATCCATCTCGAACCCATAACTGATTTATCTGCTAGTCTTGGGACCACTTCCAAAACATTGTTCTTTACAATGGATTCATATTCCTCCACTATTGCATACACCCATACAAGTTGCTCTACTTCTTCCTCGAAAGAGGATGTTTTAGTATCTACAAGCTTAGTCATTAGAGCCATGTAGCCATTGTACTGATTAGGTGACCTTCTATGCCTACGCTAATTTGAAGGAGCACCCACATTCTCCCTCACATCCTGCACAAGTCTCTTAGCTTCCTTGGTTCTTTTTTCTTCCTTCTCTGGATGGTTCTTCTTGAGTGGTACTCTCCACTCACTGCTCCTCAATTTGTGGCTACTCCGCAACTTGTTGAGGTTCCTCCTTTGGAGCTAAAAGCTCCTCTTCTGGTGGGATCTAAATATCCCTCTCAAGAGAGTATTGTATGGATTTCTCCTCATCAAATTTTACATCCCTTCACACAAATACAATTCCGAGCAATGGAAAGTACACACAGTAGTTGTGTGGAGTTTCTATGTAACCCACAAATACCCCAAATTCCATTATCGAATCTAGCTTCTTCCTTGATTCTTTGGAGACATGGAAGTAAACAAAGGATCCAAAAATCCTAAAGTGGACACATCCGACTTCCTCCCCAAGAAATCCTCCTCTTGTGTAATCATGCTAAGAATTCGATGAGGACTCCGATTATGCAAATAGACTGTCGTGTTGCATTCCTTGGCCTATAAATGTAGAGGTAGGCCTTGGTCATGCAACATTTCCCTTGCTTCTCCCACAATTCTACAGTCATTTCTCTCAGCCACCCCATTTTGTTGTGGGTAGTGGGGTGATGTCAACTCTCTTTGAATTCCTTATTTTGCACATAAATTGTTAAATTCATTCGACACATGCTCAAGGCCTCCATTATCACTCCTGAGAGCCTTCACCTTCTTGCCGATTTATTTGTCAACCAGTGTCTTGAATTATATGAACTTGGAGAATGTATCACCCTTATTTCGCATGAAGAAGATCCAACACTTCTATGAGAATTCATCAATAAAAATGACAAAATATTTGTGCCTGACAGTGGAGGGTGTCAAGAGAGAACCACAGACATCAGAGTGGAACCTTTCAAGGAATGAATGTGCTTTGTTGTAACGATCATGGAATGTGGATTTTGTGTACTTCCCCAAAGTACATCCTTTGCATACATCCTGCTGCTCAAGTGCTCCTTTGGGGAGACATGTGGTTATTTGTTGCATGATATTCAGGGCGCCATGATGTAAATGGCCATGTATTTTATACCAAAGTTCACTGACATCATGACTATCCACCTTCTCCTCCTTTGTGCTTAATGCAAAAAAATCTTCTGCATCTAGCTTATACAGGTTATTCATACAAACTTGGATCTTCTTCACCGATCCCGTGGCTATGTGTGTTAGGAATGCCTTTCCTTTGCTGAAGATCACATCATAACCACATTCTTCCAAAAATGAAACAAAGACGAGATTTTTCTTTAGGCTCGGAATGAACATGACATCCTTGAGCTTGAGGGGGGAGCCTGACTCCCTCCAAAAGGTGACTATACCAATCTCAATCATGCTATACTTTCCGTCACCCCCCATATCAACGTACATTTGCAAATATTTCTCCTCCAAATCACTGAAAAAGTCTCTACACCCTACCATGTGGAATGATGCCCCTAAGCCCAAGTACCACATGCCCCCATCACTGTGTTGGCCATGCATGTAATGAGAGTAAATTCAAGCTCGAACTGTGACGCAAAGGCTTCACCTACTGCTCCTCCCGGGGTATTCTTTATTTCCTTCTTGTGTAGACACTTCATGGCATAGTGTCTGAATTCATGACACTGGAAGCATTTAATTTTTAAAAAATATTTCTTCTTTCCCCTTTGGATGGAATTTGGTTTGGATTGAGATTTCTTCCAATTTCACTTCTTTTTCTTTCCAACTAATGCAAATTTTTCTTCATCCTCACCCTTGGATGAAGTCCCATCTCTATAATTTTTCCTTATTTCCTCATGTACCAAATCAGACCATTAGCGCTCCCAATTTGATAGTTTATCCCCCCCATTAACCGAATCTTCATAGCTATGTCAACTCTTGGGAAGGCGTAGAAGGGCAAGGATTACCAAGTCTTCTTCAGGGACATTAACACCAACCCTGCCAAGTTCATCACGACATTGTGTGAACTTGCTCAGATATTGCAGAATAGTGTCATTCTTTTGCATCTTGATACTTTGAAGTTTATCCTTGAACTTTAGCTTCCTATGGTCACTATTATTCTCGAACAATTATGTAAGTGCTTTCCACATTATGAACAAAGTTTCTTTTCCATAGAGATTTGAGACAATGTGATCATGTACTCCCTCCAATATTTTTCTCCTCACCTTGGATACATCTTTCTTCCACTAAGCAAGGTTCTGGGCATCATAATCGGGTGATTTTGCAAGTCTGTCTTGTTGTATTCTAGCAATCCATTGTCATACAATATCGCCTCCATGTGATCCATCCATGCTACAAAATTAGAGGTGCCTTCCAAGGCACACTCTAGCCTTATTCCATTGAAGGCCATCTTCTCAACTCTGAAGAAATCATGTTGCACTAAACTCCAAATTCAAACCTTTTGAGAATGAACTTCAAAATTATTGTTCTAATGTGAAATTTTCTCTGATACCATGTAGAAGTTATGATGGAGATTTGAATATGCTTATGAAGTTAAAATAAAATAAAATCACAAGACACAAACCTACTCTACTTCTTTGCGTACATTAATTGACAATTTAGAAAAGAAATCTCAGACATGCAATAAGAAATCACACATGCAAATAGTATTTTTCCCAAGGAAAGCAATATGTCCCCAATGCCTTCTTGCATTAATATGATGAATAGAGATGTATTACAATTTCTTTGCTCAACTGAGCACAAACTGCAAGTGCATAACCTATCTCTCTTCTCACTGAGAAGCTTTGACCTAGACTTAGTAAATTTATATCTCTGTTTGAGCGCCTATTTCCTTGTGCAATTCCTTGAGAAATTAGGCCCCTATTATTTAGGAATTTCTCCATAATGAATTGTGCAATTCCAATGGTTGATAATTTGAATGCATGCAACACCTGTAAAGTAAGGACTAGTCTACAATTGATATTACATTACCTTGGAGTCTCCACCACAATTGGGGAACTCGAATTCTCTACATGCACTAGCTATTTGGGTTGATTGACCAGTTAATTGGATGATCCCTAAGTTTGACTGAAGTTCCACTGCATAACTAACCTTCCATTAGTTCCTCCAATAGTTGGAACTAAGTTAACTGAAAATAACTTGAGATAAATGACTTCGATTGCTACAAATTAGAAATCACACATTCTTAATTGAACTCTAACTCCTACAACTTGAATTTACTGGTAAACTGGGTGACACAAGCCATGTCACACAAGTTAACTACATCCAAGTTGTTTGTTGATGTGGAAATTCAAATTTTCTTAATTTAATCAAGGAAAAATCAAATTGAGAATTTATTGTTGAGTTTTTCAACAATGAGTTGTGTGCCACTCTTTCAAGGTTTCCAAAATTTCATGTCTTCTCTTATTGATTTTTCTAAATGCCTCAACACATCTATCTTATGTGAAATATATTGGCAACAATGGTTGAATAGTGTTTTGTTGTTTCTACCTCATTCTTATGCGTAAATCCGATATATGGAAATTCTAAACCCCTTCTTTGTAGTTGATCCCAAGTTTAAACTTTCCATCATACCAATAACTAGAGGAAGGTGGAGACTTTGGTCATGTTCTTAAGTTATAGACATATCTCCATATCTCATAGTTTAGTATGATCTACTTCTATTCTATAAACTTCTTTGGTTGAGAAAAACACCCCTCCTTTCTACCCCCATTCGAACTTATCCTCACTAACTTTTATTATGATCTTTCTTCCCTTCATTTCTACACCTACTAACCTTGATCTCACTTGAGCTATTGGAGCTAGCCAGGTATCTCTTCATTTACAAAATTTAGATCACATGTCCACTATGATGGTCCTTGCCTCCCAATATTCACCTTCTAAATACCGGTTTGAGGTGTTGAATAGATTTCAAACCTCTAAGACATTATTTTGTATATTTAAAGGTGCTTGTTGATGCTAAGAGTTGTCCCAAAAGAGGGCCAAGTTCCCATCCTTGATATCCAAGAAGGATTGTTGTTATACTATAATTTTACTTTGCCAATCATTGTTCCATACCACAGAGCTTGGGAAATTCAACTCCATTAATTATGAGATCAACACACTTTGTACAAAATTTTACCTCACAACTCATCCTTACTGTCAAGCCATGACCATTAGGGATTCACTCTTATAACTTTGTTGAGGATTTATAGGTCATAAACACCTAACCCTCCTAAATATGTGGGAAGACAAACTTTATCTCCTGCTACTAGGTTTTATTCTTTCTTTTTTGGACCCTCCTAAGATAAATTTGTTAGGTTCGAACTTATAAAAGTCCCAATTAAGTGATAAAAATCTTTGGGCATATAAATTTTAATGAGCATGGGGTGGAAAAGAATGTTGATGTGAAAAGATTTTTGATTGAAGTGACCCTAACTTGATTGAAGTTGAAAGTTGTCATATTCAAACTAGATGCGCCAATTTAAGTGACCAAAGTCCTTGGACATATCAATTTTAACAAGCATGTTTTTTTGTTTGTTTGTTTTTTTATTTTTTATTTGAGCAAGTGAATGGTTTCATGGGTTATTATGATGCCATCAAAAATTTGTTGCCTTTCACTTATGAGAAGTTCTTCAAGATATGATCAATTTTAACATGTCTATGTGACTTTGGATATGACCTTATAAATTTATTTTACGGAGTGAGATTGGTTTGATTTTGTCCGAAGAGCTAGAAAAGAGGAATTGAAACCTTGAAGGATTTCTTGTAAGGCTTGTGAGTCCACCACTCTCTAGAAATCTTGTCCGACCAATGCCCAACAATTATGGAAGAAGTATATAATGATTCCATCATATAATTGAAATTTTCTTGTTGCAATTTCCAATATCCATCACCATTCTCAACCTCTTCCAGGGTGACTTCTCTCATGAGGCCTGTATTTTGCTTTGGAGTTACCATCTCAGGAATGCCATTTAGGATGAAACTTTTGGCCTACTTCTTGTCACCTGAGCAGTTGTTGGTAATGATATTTGAGTTCCTTTCCAGTGTCTCTATAGTCCTCTGACTTATCTCCATTGATATTTTTTAGGGAAACAATTTTTTTCAGGGGCAGATGATTGATAATTCAGTTGTTGGAAAATCTGTGGTTGTTTACTCCCTCAAGTGATTTGATTTTCGACATTTTATTTCACAAAATTGATCTTTCTTTGTCGTTATATCTATCTTCTCCCTTAATTACGTAGGATAATCATTTTCATATCCAAAATCAATTAAGAAATTAGCATACATTATTTATTGTGTAACATTTATTTTCTTGTGACACTAGAGCAAGGCTCAGGTTGCTACACATTATTGCCACTTTTGTCAATATTCTTGTATTTGTTTCACTAGTCAAGGCACTGGAAATTCAAATAAGCCTTGGCTTAAACTTCCATTAAAATTGGTCAACTTCATTAAACTGGTAGTGGAGTTTTCAGTTGGTTGTATCGATACACCATTGAACTATAGTTTGGAGAAGGTAATGGAGGTGGTTAGGAATTCAATTCAACTAAATTTGCACTCAAATTTGGATTTTATTTGGTAAACTTCTTGTTTACTTTTTAAACTTGATGTTGAATACAAATCAGCAGAAATTCACCTTACAATTATATTTGAAGTTTGATTTTGTAGAAAAACCTAATGCATCAAAAGAATCATCATCCCTTACAAAATTATTGTAGTTCGAATAGGGCAAATGAAGAAAGATAATAAACATTCAGTTATACATTTACCAAGAAAGATTCATAACTAACTGGAAAACTCAAACCAAACACACAAATAAACACACAGGGTTTACATGGTAAAACCTTGACAGGGTGTCAAGGAAACATCCACGGGGCAAGGTATTGGAATCTATATTAATTCAACAATTATTCTCCACGATTACATTTCTCAGGCATTCACTAGTTTTATACAAGCCTCCTCCATTACATAACTTCTATTTTGATATAAAACTAACTAGTTACATTTTTACCCAAATTTACATAATTTGTTGTCAAACTTCCAACAAACTCCACCTTGACAACAATTTTCCTAATCCCTTGCCCATGCCCATTCATCATATTTTTTGAAAACCAAGAGAAGCTAAACACCATCGCAGCTTCTCTACTGTAATTGGCTTTGTGAATATGTCTGCACAATTCTCTTGCATATGGACCTTTTGAAGAGCTACTTTTCCGCCATCGATCACATGTCTCATAAAATGATACCTTACATCAATGTGCTTGGTTCTACTGTGATAAGCAGGATTTGTAGCCAAGTGAATAGCACTTTGACTGTCACAAAGTACATCCACTTTCTCCTGCGCCCTTCCAATCTCATCGAGCAGACCCTTTAACCAGATTGCTTCTTTACTGGCATCTGAAGTAGCTATATATTCAGCTTCGGTAGTGGACAATGCAACTATTTCTTGAAGCTTTGACATCCAACTAATTGCTCCACCTGCAAGAGTAAAGACATAACCTGGAGTAGATCTTCTTTTGTCCAAATCACCTGCATAGTCAGCATCTACATATCCGCAGACTGATCCTTCACTACCATTAAAGATGATGTAATGGTCACTTGTGCCTCTTAGATATCAAGGCACCCATTTCATTGCTTGCCAATGTTCTTTACCTGGATTTGCCATGAACTTGCTGACAACTCCAACTGCATGTGAAATATCAGGTCTTGTAGATACCATCACATACATTAAGTTGCCTACAGCATTTGCATATGGTACATGAGACATATACTACTTTTCTTCATCAGTTCTAGGACTCAAAACTGAAGAAAGCTTAAAATGGGAAGCTAGTGGAACATTAACAAGTTTCACATTGTTCATAGAGAACTTTTCAAGTACTTTCTCCACATACTTCTGCTGTGATAACCAAATCTTACCATTGTTCCTGTCTTTGTGTATCTCCATGCCCAAGATATGTTTTGTTGCTCCAAGATCCTTCATATCAAACATCCTAGAGAGTTGAGCCTTTAACATGTTGATCTCTTCCATGATTTTTCTTGCAATAAGCATATCGTCAACATACAAAGCTAAGATAATGAATATGGCATTGAAACTTTTGAAGTATACACAATGACCATACTCACTTCTTATAAAGTTCTGGCTCACCATGAAGGAATCAAACTTCTTGTACCATTGTTTGGGAGACTTCCTCAGACCATACAATGATTTCCTGAGCTTGAAAACTAATCTTCTGCTGCAACCTTGTACAAAACCTTCTGGTTATTCCATATATATCTCTTCATTCAAATCACCATGTAGAAATGTTTCTTTAACATCTAATTGTTCTAACTCAAGATTAAGTAACACAGTTAGTGCCAATACAGTACAAATAGAAACAAGTTTTACAACTGGAGAAAAAATCTCACGAAAGTCTATACCTTCAACCTGAGAATACCCTTTTGCTACCAGTCTCACCTTATACCTTTCGATACTTCCATCAACTTTCAATTTCAGTTTGAAGACCCACTTGCATCCAACAACACTTCTCCCTTCAGGAAGCTCTACAAGATCCCAGGTATTGTTCTTGGCCAAGGAATCCATTTCTTCTTCCATAGCTGTTTTCCATTTTTCTCTATCTGTATCATCTACTGCTTCCTGATAACAAGAAGGTTCCCCATCTTTAGTAATAAAAGCAAAATATGAAGCAGAATCTTCATACCTTTTGGGAGTTTTTCTTTCCCTTGTAGACCTTCTTAGAGCAACAGGTTGTTGAACTGGTTCAAAAGCTTCAACGGCTTCCTTTGTGTCTTCAACACCTTTTTCTCCAGAAGTCTCTCCTTCCTTTTAACTGTCACTGAAAGGTCTAGTCTCCAACTGAACTCGTTGATTTGGTGATACCTGTTCCTGTACAATTCTTTCAACATTTGATTTTAAAAGAGAAGATTCATCAAATGTTACATCTCTACTAATGACTATCTTCCGCAATGTAGGATCCCACAACCTGTATCCTTTCACTGCATAGTCATACCCAACAAAGACATAACATTTCGATTTTGGATCTAATTTTGAACGTTGATTTTTAGGAATAAGATAATAAGCATCACAACCAAATATCCTCAAATGTGAATAATCACAAGACTAGCCTGTCCAAACTTCTTCAGGAATTTTACAATTAATTGCTACTGAAGGTGATTTGTTAACTAAATAACAAGCAGTAGATACTGCTTCTGCCCACTGTTACTGTCAGTCTTTTTAGCCTTCCTCCAGTGATCAAACATTCTCTTACAAAGTGATTTTAAGGTGTCGAGGTCAAATTTTGTCATTTCAGTGAGTCTTCAAGCAAAATTTGGTCACTAGGTATTAGGTCTAGGGTTTGCTTTTACTCCTGTCAAAGTTGTCCAAATGTTGGTCCATGTCACTATTCAGTTGAGTGTACCATCATTCATAGTGTTGTCATCATCATGTTAGGTTCCAATGGGTCATTTTACACCTTGTTCATGCTTCAGTTGTGCCTAGGTAAGGTTCATTTCCCTCTCCTAGGGTTGTGAAGGTAATTTTTCTTGGATAGTCAAATCATTAGAAAAAATTGTATCCTGACGTTCGTACACCTTCCCCTATCCTTAATGTACCTTATTAAACACTTCCCATCATTGATTTCCCTCAAATTCCTCATTTTCGCACAAACCCTAATTTCTTGCTACAATTTGACAATTTTCTAGGCTAGGCTTGTGTTTTGCCCTTTTTGACCCCTCCCTCTCACTCAATATTTGAAATTCCACTTTCCCCTACTTTCTAACATCCCTCCCTACTTCCAAAAATTTTCTCAAGAATTTAGAAGCCCCTTATCCCCTTCATTTCACTTCACTTCGACAAATCCCCTATTCCACGCATCGGGATAGGTTTTACTCCAATGATGTTTCTGAGCAAGACAAGATGAATTTGGGAATCCTGAGAGAGGTTTTTGTCCAAAATAGGCCAAGGAAGAAAAGCCTCCTTCAATTTTTACACAGGTGTCATGGTTTTAGATAAAATTCAAAAATACAGTTGCCTCACGAGAATTGATGCACCTCTGATGTGACATTGGGAAAATTTAGTTTTCTCCTAGCTTGGTTGGCCAAATGACTTGTTTGATGAGTAAAATGATAACTAGACACAAAGATATTTCCCATGAGCTATCATGAGCTCAATTTTGGATTGAGGAAGACTTTCAAAAGTTGACCGCAATAGCACTCTGCCTTGAGGCAGCCTCATTTTGCACATTTTGACCAGTCTTGGGAGATTTGACTTTTGACAGGGAAAATGAACTCCAAATTGAAAAATTAAAGTTGGGTTGGAAAGTAGACTCAATAATATTTCCAACAAGCTATCCCGCACAAATTTTGGACACCGGTAAGGTCTCCAAACCTTGTCTGCAAAAAGGCGCTACGCATTGGGAAGCATTCTGCAGTATAATTTTATAATTGGCGCTATGCATTGAAGTGGCGCGGCGCATTGGGTTTGGAAAGCCTATTTCACCCAAAAACTTTCCCAAATTGCAAAATTTTCTCAATCCTCAAGTTTTCAAGTAAGTCAAACATTTCTCCCATGACCAATGAATGAGTTATCTTGGTGTTTATGGTGAAAACTTGAAACCCTACCTCCTCGCAATTTTGGTCAAAAACAATTGCTTATGGTTTACAAATTGTATTTTTTGCTACCAATTCACTCCTAGCCATTTCACTCCCCCTCTTACATTCCCTCCCTCTCATTACATTTTCATTTACCCACTCCCTAAACCCGATATCCCTAAATTATTAACTCCAAATCGCTAAATCCCACTATCCCAAACCCTAGTTAAAAATTCCCAAACCCTAATTACTATCCCTAAAACCTTCTATTCCCTAAAACCCCTCATAAACTTTCCCTCCATAGTCCCTCATACATTCTCATCCTCGACAGAAAAAACCTAAAGACACCATAAATCTCTTCATACTCATCAAAGAAAACTCAAACATTGACAAACATGGAGTTAGATCTTTCCTATGATCAAGATGAGGAGACACTCAATGATTCTTCTAGAGAAATGCATGCACCAAGGAGACCTCACAAGGGTGGTAAACATGTATGAGAAGAGCCTACTTCACTTGTTAAGCTGCTGGCCTATCCTCTTGTTGTCACATGCTTTCAACACCAATCTTGTTATCAGTTCTGTGAAATGGCAGAGAGAGTCTAGTACCATCATGAGTTGGCCAGATTGTTTGTGCTCCATCTTCATAATGGTCAAGTCACTTTGGCAGGTGTGACATTCACCTTGACACTCGAGACTATTTCTCAAGCAACTAGCATTGCAAATATTGGTGAGCAGTGGAATAAAAGGCAGTGGATTGATAGAGAGCATTATGAGCCCTACATCAAGGCTGGTTATCAGAGGCATCAAGGAGGCAGAAAGAGAAAGATAGACTTTAGATCTTGGCTGAGGCTTCCTTGGCCCAACACAGCACTTGATGAAGGACACTCAGCCCAAATTTCAAGAAATTTGGGACACTTTTTGCAATTTTGAAAATTTTGGCTTAAAAAACAGGGTTTTCTGCCCAATGTGCCGTGCCACCTTGCGCTCGCTTTTTCTAGGGACCTCATTTTGAGGAAAACTTAGCATTTTTGTATTTTTCATGAAAAAATATGCATGCCCACAAATGGCCAAAAAATTTTGACAGGTTTTGAGCTTCCAGAAAGGTCAAAAACACCTCAAAAATGACCTTTCTGCCCCTTTTTGGACACACAGGAAGCAGTGTTGGGAGAACTCTGTTTTGGAGGAGAAAATGGAGACTAAATTCAAAAATTCCACTTGTGCTAGAAAGTAGACAGGTAGAACTTTCCAACAAGCCTACTTGGAGAAAATTTGGACATCAAGAAGGCCTCCAAAATCAGCTACAAAAATGCACTATGCATAGGGAAATCAGCGAAGTGCATTGGAGGAATTTTGCTCATTTTTGGCCAAAAACTCTGTTTTTCGACTAGTTTTTTCACAGTTTGAATTTTCTACTTCTAATTGTAAAACTCATGATGTAATTTAATATGAAATGATGGATTTTTATGTAATTATGGCAAATTTTCACTCATAGAGGTAGATTCATCCATCAAAAAGTAGTTTGCAACTGAATGAATCAGTTTCCTAGTTTTTAGAGGCACGTTGTTCCACTGCCTACTTTTTAGTTCTCAGTTTAGATTTTGTTGGAACAACTCCTAATATTATGAGCTTGACCCCTATAGGATAGGATGAGTTTTTTGTTGCCTATATCTTGTAATTTTTCAGTCATTAGCATGGTTGGACTTTTGGGAAAGCTTGGAGCTTCATTGTATACTCATTTCAGCAGTTTGGCAAAAGAATAGACCATGGTTTGCAACACTTTATGGGATTCTTGTGGCATCTTGCTTTGGTATTGTGTTTCCTTATGTAATTGTAAGTTTACATGTGTTTTATGTATGCCATTATCTCTCTTTGCTTCATCTTAACTAAATCAAAAAAGGATACAGGTAGAATACATTGAAAGTGTAGTGCTCTACCTAGGGTTTGTTTAGTTATCTATGTTTTCAGCTGTTTGAAGAGGATCCCTGAGTTTTTCATGCCCTTTCCAACTCCTCACTTGACTAAAAGCTCTCCATCTCACTCAATTTGAAGTACTAAATCACTTGCCTACCTTGCCCCATAGAGATCTTTGCAAAATTGAACCTCATTCCCCGGATCCAAATCTGCCTTTCACATATGATCCAACAAAACATCATCAAATTCAATCAAACACCTCTGTACATATACCTAGCCTAAAATCAGTCATACATTAGTCATCTCAAGATTTATTGGCCATCTTTTCCTGAGATTGACAAGGAGAGAGCCCTCTCTCGACCTGGTAGGGCTAGCTACCAGGTTAAGCATGGTTTGATGTTACCCTAGATCTTGCCTTTCTTAGCCTGAGGTAGATTTAGGCACTAACACCCACAACTCCTTTTGCAAGTTAGCATTGCTTATCATGCTTCTGGCTCTTTCCATAAGAGTCCAATTCATATGCTCAGAAACGCCATTTTGCTGAGGAGTATAAACAGCAATTTTGTGTCTAATAATTCCCCATCCTTACAGTATGTTCAAATTCAATTGAAGTGAACTCACCACCATTGTCAGTTCTTAAACATTTAATATATTTTCTTGTTCTTTTCTCAACCATTTAATATATTTTCTTGTTCTTTTCTCTACCAATGCTTTAAATTGTTTAAAGGCATTGAATACATCAGCTTTAGTTTTTAGCATAAAGACCCAAATTTTACGGGAGAAATCATCAATAAAAGTTAAAAAATATAGAGCACCTCCATATGACACAACAGGGGATGGTCCCCATAGATCAGAATGAATATAGTCTGAAATACCTTCACTATTATGATTTCCAACTTTAAATCTCTGTTTACACTATTTTCCATACACACAATGTTTACAGAAATCTAACTTCAAGGATTTCAGATCGGGAAGAGATTTACGTTTCATCAGTATCTGAAGACCTTTCTCGCTCATATGACCTAATCGCTGATGCCATAGACGAGTACCTGCTTCTTCCTTTTCTGACGCAACCGCTGCTTCACTGACTGAGTACTTCCTTTCAACCTGTAAAGGTTTCCGACCTTTTCTGCTTTCATAACCACTAGGGCTCCTTTAAAGACTTTCAAGATGCCATCCTAACCTGTAAACTTATAACCATTTGAATCCAACACTCCCAAAGAAATCAAAATTTCTTCAAATCAGGTACATGTCTAACACTAGTTAATGTTCTAACTGTGTTATCATACATCTTAATCCTGATATTTCTCATCCCAACAGTCTGACATGACACATTATTACCCATAAACACAGAACTACCGTTTACATTTTCATACGAAGTAAACCAATTTCTATGTGGGCACATGTGATGAGAAGCACCAGAGTCTAACAGCCAACTTTATAAACCCCGAGAGACATTACATTCAGGTGAAGTTTCATCTATCATACATAATTCTTCAGCAGATAAAACTTCATCTATCATACCTGAATCAACCTGATTCGCTTCCTTCTTTGGGTTATCGGATTCTTTTCGTTTCCAACAGTTTTTCTTCAAGAGTCTGACTTTATTGCAGTGCCAACATTTTTCCTTACACTTCTTTCCCTTCGATTTAGATCTGGAAGACCGCCTTGGTTTTTCTCCTCTTTCCTTTGAGCGTCTTCTTGCTACCATAGCTTCTGATGCAGCTGTTTCAGTATTGGATTTCCTTCATACTTCTTGAGACAAGAGAGCTCCCATGACTAATTCAAACTTCAAAGAATCAGCAGTGCTCACGCTGATTGAAGTTACGAAGTGATCCCATGATTCGGGCAGAGAACACAACAAGGTTATGGCTTTATCTTCTTCTTGAATTTTCGCTTCCATATCTGTTAATTGGCATGTAAGTGTATTAAAAACATTCAAATGTTCTACAATTTTTGAAACTTCTTTCATTCAAACACTGTACAACTGCCTTTTCAGATAAATTCTATTGGTTAATGACTTTGTCATATAGATTTTGAACCTTCTTTCATTCGAACACTGTACAACTACCTTTCTAGATAAATTCTATTGGTTAATGACTTTGTCATATAGAGTTTTTCCCACAATCCTAAAGTTGTAGTCTCTTCAACAATATTGAAGAGAACTTCATCCACCAGGCATAATTGGATGGTACTGAGAGTTCGGGCATCCAAGTCCTCCCAGTTTGAAGTAGTCATGGTTGCAGGTTCCTTAGTTGCCCCATCCAATGCCTTGTGCAACCCTTGTTGCACAAGTAGATCCCTAACCTTCAGTTTCCAAAGAGCAAAATTGTCTTGCTGGTGAATTTCTCCACCTCGAATTTTGCATTCGACATCTTGGCCATTTTTTCTTCCTAGGGTTTCAATCTAGATAAAATGGCACACAACAATATATTCTATTATTATGAAGAAATTTACACATATTTATACAAGCAATAGTCTCAACATAGGAATTCTATCTTAGACGTACAGTAGTGTGGTTGAGAGATTCTCTTAACCACACACTAAACTAGGAGAAAACTAAATTCCTATTATGTAGGAACAAACTCCTCAAATGGAGAATTACAACCATAGACAAGTAGGAATTAATTATTTCTAACTCCCCCCCTTAATGACTACTTGTCATGATAGTCAAATCCACCACCATCAGGCGAATTGCATGTACAGAACCTCCAAAACACAATCTGCCTCCCTCAGACAGATCCACAACTTCTCCGATCTGCCTCCTCTCGCAAATCGTCAAACGAAGATGAGGATTCCCGCGGATCCCCTTGAAGGTGAATTGGCACGATCTTTCCGTAAAATTCCGCACCAGTCTGGTATTTTGGCGCGGTGGCGCTATTAATGGCCTAACAGACGCGCCAGTTGCGCATCCTGGCGCGACTGTCAGTGCGAAAAGCGCGCCAATCCCCTTCTACTCAGAAAATTAAAAATCATCTGAGTCCGAGCCAGGTGTTCTGCAGTCCACCTGCTCAATTGAGCACAAAGCTCTCATGTACATGCAGCCACAAAGGCAAGCAGAGAAATATTCGCTCAAATTTTCAAACAACGCATTGACATCCATGATTCCAGCCACAAAGGCACCTCAAGCCACAGAGGCGATTCTGCCACAAAGGCAAGCACTTCAGCCACAAAGACTCTATAGATGGTTTCTGGCTCACCACCAACCCTCACTTTACAATGACAAAAAATGGTTTCAGGCTGACCATAAACCATTACAAAGTGGTTTTAAGATCACCACAAACTTTCAGATGTCTTTAAAACTTACATTTCATTCCACATTTTGGAGTTTCTGGGTACATACAATGACCATTACAACAACTGGAAATGCTTATAACATGCTAGGGAGTCTATTCCACAAACCACACTAATTCAAACAAACATCTACTTTGTTGTCCACCATAAACATTGTCGCTGCTGCTTTACCTCATCTGTTCATTGTTCACATCTTGGGCATCCTTGTCTGTTCAAATAACTTCTTGGAACTCCATGCTTAACATGTCATTCGTTAGAGTTGCAAAGTCTAACAAAATAACTTTGCCTACATTGAGTTAGCTAGGCTCAATAATATTTAAACATGATTCCAAGAAAATACAACATAAACTCTTCAAATTTAATTTCTTTTTCTGCCCAACGAATTATCCACAGGAAGAACTGCCCCGTAGGCTGTCCAAAGCTCCACAGCCTGAAAAACCACCTTGAACTTGTCGTAGGGAGCATGATCATTTCCAGAGTGAATCAGATCTCGCCCTCAATGCATAGATCGAGCATACTCAGATCATTCCCATACAAAAGAAAAGATCTCTAGGGCTTTCGTTTCCCTTTTAAGAACTGGAGAAACTTGACAGATGGGTAGGATGATATCCTCTTGTAAGACTTGCTTGGCACTTTCCAGGTTCATGCACTGTGATGACGCACCTCACCAAATCGGTTTTTCAGCTAGGCCATCGCACCATGCTTCCCCTACACGCAGTGAACAAAGCATGCAACACTCAGATCTCCTTGACCACACACATAGGCTCCTTGACCAACCACACAGTGAGCTCACATCAACGAACCATAACAACCATGCTCCAACCACGATCTGATCTCTTAGACTGCACCATGTCAAATAACAGTGGCTCACCGCACCAGAAGATTCGAAATGAATTATAGCCACGCCACCCGGTTTCAGCGTCCGTTAGATCTCTGAAGCAAAATTTGCAGAAGGGTCAAAAGCACCAGAGAACTCAAAGTCGAAAGTATTATCTTCAAAAGGTTGTCTCTGCATATCGCCCCCCATAACAAGAGGAAGAGAGGCCACCAGATCGAATCCCACGGCGTCCGGAACACCTATCTCCTTCAAAGCCAGAACCTTATGCCCGTCTTACCGCACCAGATTATGTCGCCTTCCAACAGACGATGTTTTAGGGGTGACAATAGCGAAAAATTTGGGTGAGACAGACACGTTTACGATGAATGAATGTCAGAGAACTATTGGATAACTATGATCTGAACAAAATTGCTTTAATTTATTGTAACTGACCCCTTCTTTTACGACATTTACTGCAAATAGAATTGACACTTGGACGTTGGTTTGGGCTACGCTACATTGATGGTCTACTCGCGCATTCAGATTCTATGTTCATGAAGTAGAAAGCTGAACTTTGATCTGCACGATACAACCATTCCATCGTTCATCTTACGGTGATAGCTATCCATCCATCCATCCATTTGGAATTTGAGTCATGAGTCTCCAACACAGCTAAATCACATGACAGTTCCACAGCCTACTGCCTGGTCTTTAATGGAACTCGTCTTCTCCCTCACCAGCTAGTAGAAAATTCTAGGCGCTTGGCCACACCACGATCGGTCCACCAAATTGGATTTTCTACCTTTGCGTAGTTTTGGGGTTGCTGACAAAATGATGGCATGGTGGCCTATCACACGCACCACGACTACCAGTGCTCCAACACCTTCGCTGACAGCAAATCATAGCCATCATTTGAAGACTCGGCCCTTCTAAGTGGCATCGTCCACCATCTCTCTAGACAACAATCGATTAAGCACAGCCAATGTATAATACCTCGCCAGAAACGGCCTCGACGCTCAGGTAAGACACTATGGCGTCTCTCAACGCTCAGGTAAGACACTATGGCGTCTCTCAAGCTATTAGGCAGTCGCTCACACAAAATTGAAAACACTGATCTCAGAAAATATCAACGCTCAATGCCCAAGAACGAATAGAGAAACTCTATAGACCTCTCCAAACTCAACACACCAGAACACCGCCCAGCTCACCAGAACCCTGTTCGCTGCTCGATGGACAAACTAAAAAATTAAAATTGATTGGCAAACCAATCTCTTTATTATCTCGCCCAGGAGGGGGGCCCTCACAGGCTCTGATACCCAAATAAAATGGCACACAACAATATATTTTATTATTATGAAGAAATTTACACACATATTTATACAAGCAATAGTCTCAAGATAGGAATTATATTTTAGACGTACAGTAGTATGGTTGAGATATTCTCTCAACCACACACTAAACTAGGAGAAACTAAATTCCTATTATGTAGGAACAAACTCCTCAAATGGAGAATTACAACCATAGACAAGTAGGAATTAATTATTTCTAACTAATCTTTCAACTAAGGTTTATAATTTTTTGTTTCCCTTTCTTAAAAAAACTTTTGATGAAAAAAAATAATTCCCCAATTCAACAAATTTTTATTTCAAATCTTTTGTTTTCTTTTTCATCAATTTAATGGAAAAAACCCTTGGATTTATTTTTCTTCCATTTAAATGAATTCCTGTAAAAAAAAAAACCTCAAAGATTTTTTTATTTTTTATTTTTTTTATAAAAAAATGCTCCGCCTTCCAAGATGATCACACGCAGGTTAGCGACAGGTATGCAGCTGGTCCACCGACTCTTTCTTTCTCTGCAGCGAACCTTCCAAGATGATCACACGCAGGTGGTCCAAGATGATCACACGCAGGTGGCCAGCAACAGGTATGCAGCTTGGTCCAGCAGCTCTTTCTTTCTCTGCTGCGAAGACTGTGCGATGGCTCCCTTCACGTTCTGCTCAACCAGCAATGGGATTCCACGCAGGTCCCTTCACGGACAGAAAATGGGTTTGCAGTTGCACCAATTCATACGCAGGTTCCTCGCCAGTCAATGCGATTTTTCGCGATTTTTCAAGACATACGCAGAGGGAAGAGGGCATATGCAGTGTTGCTTCCTCTTTACGCTCTGCTCATGCAACACTTCACGCAGAACAGATAGCCTCCTCACACAGAAGCGTACTCATCTTCAAACACAGAAGGATGCAGATGGCCTCCTCCTCAAACGCATAGAAGACAAGCCTCAAGCCTCTCACGCTCTGACCTCTGCGTGCTGTCTCACTCTGTCAAGTTATAATTTTCTTTTACACAAGCAGACTCACGCTCAGATAATGAGTTCTCTCCCTCACGCAGGTCTGGCAGCGTAGAACTGGCTGGGCACAGAGATCTGCTTGCCTTCACGCAGAGACACCTTCACGCTGAGAATGCAGCCTTCACGCTGAACGCATAGACACACAGCCTTCACGCTGAGAATGCAACCTTCATGCTGAACTTAGAGACACGCAGCCTTCACGCTAAAAGTACAGGGTTTGGCACAGTTTTCTCAACTTCCTCCCTTTCATGCAGCCTATCGACAACACTCATTGACTCCAGACTCGATTCACTGGCTTTGATACTATTTGTAGTTTGAATAGGGCAAATGAAGAAAGATAATAAACATTCAGTTATACATTGATCAAGAAAGATTCATAACTAATTGAAAAAATGAAACCAAACACATAAATAAACACAGAGGATTTACTTGGTAAAACTTTGATAAGGTGTCAAGGAAACATCCACGGGGCAAGGTCCAGGGGATTGGAATCTCTGTTAATTCAAAAATGATTCTCCACGATTATATTTCTCGGGTATTCACTAGTTTTATACAAGCCTCCTCTATTACATAACTGCTATTTTGATATAAAACTAACTAGTTATATTTTTACCCAAATTTACATAATTCTTTGTCAAACTTCCAACAATTATTGTGCTATCCCATTTTATAAATGTTGATTGAATTAATTCCTATCCCATTTGAGTGTGTTGTACATGAGCATAATTGATTCTATTGGAAGAGAAATTTTGCTTGGTAATGGGTGCAAAGGTTTAAATTAAAAAAGGTCTATTGTATATATTTCTAATATTTGCCTACTCAGATTCTTTTATCTGTTTCTAGATCCATATTTTATCTGTTATATGGTCCTCTCCATTTCCTTATGGTCTATTATATTCAAGGTTTAATTCCTACAGCTATTCCAATGCAATTTTCCATTTTAAATTTTAATGCCACACAACTATCACATACAGACTTGCAACCCATTTCAGATTTGTCATTCTTGTTACATCATTCTTTTTTTATGAGTTCACATGCCTTTTGTTTATAAATTAAAATATTACTTAAGAAACAAAAAGATCCATTGAGAAAATAAATTATAAAACTGGGCGGAGCTATGTGCATAGCTATGTCATTGATCTATTAATCAAATTTTCCTATCTGTTATTCGATTTTGTTTTTTTTTTAATTTATTTTTTTCTCTATATAGTTCTTCAACTATTGCAAATCACTCAATGATATTACTTTCATCTTTCAAGTTTTAACGAATAACAATTACTATATAACTATGATTATTTATATTTTGTATCTTTTTGTTTCTGAAACTTCTGAATAATTTTACTTTTTTTTGGTTGCCTATTAGTGTGATGTTCATGTCTGTTTTTTTCAAATTCGATTTTTCCAATATTTTTCTTAATAAATACACATCTGAATTTGAATTCTATATGGTAAATGTGGTTAAAAATCAGGAAAGTTGAGTTAAACTTAACATCTCTTGATTTTGTATTCATTTATCATACATGAAGAGTCTCAAAAGGATCAAAGATAAAAAGTCTAAGTTCCATTGTTGTTGCGAATACACTATTACTGCACTCACAACCTCAATTGTTTGTGATTCATATCCAGATTGCACTAGAATGTTGTGGAGATTTAGCATGGGATTGGACTTCTAATTGCTAACATCTGTTTAATAAAAAGGCCAATTGAATAGAGAACGTACAATCTGAAAATTATGTCATAATCATTCAAGTATTCAGTGTAAAAGCAAGAGAGCAGCGGTATCTTTAATATTTATTATTTTATTAACTGTATCATTATTTTATTAATTGCATCTAGACAATACATCTTTAGCTCTTACATGTTGAATTTGAGAGTTCAAAAAAAAAATATAATAATTACACATCTACAAAATTTTATAGCTTTCTAAATTCTATGTGTGGGCTTTCTGTTACTTTTAATCCAATTTTAGTTGTTTTTCTTTGTATACATTCCAAATTTCATGTGTATAGCTTTCTAAATTCTATGTGTGGGCTTTCTGTTACTTTTAATCCAATTTCAGTTGTTTTTCTTTCTGTACATTCCAAATTTCATGTGTGTGATTTGCTCTTCTCTGCCACAATCTTTATAATCTAAGGTTTGAAACTGAACCTTGTGGCATCCTAACTACCCACAACCTTACCTTGCATTTTAGTTCCCTATAACATAATTTCATATGGTGGTATCTTAATGTGTTGCAAATTAAAAGTATCTTACAAGTGTTAATTCTCATACTTATTTACATTGAACCTAACTAACAAAGTAATTGGCCTCTGCAGGAAGCACCACATTGTGAAATTTGTTCATCAAGTTAAAATGTGTCATCTGTTAACTCCATTTGGACTACTTAAAAAGAGAAGAAAAAAATTAGTTAACAGCTTGACTAGCATTATGTGAAATGTATATGATGTTTTTCTTCAGATTTGGTAATACAAACATAGAAAACTTGTTATGAAATTGCATGCTTAAAATTCTTGCTTACCACAATTTACTCCCAAAATATGGGACATTTAGCTATATCTAGAATTCATAATCATTTCATTATGGTGATTCTATATTATACTAAATGTCAAGTTTAATTGTTTGCATGGAAACTGAATGTCCTGAGAATTAATTGGAAGATATTTAAATTACGAGTGGAATTTTGTATGTCAAACTAAATGTTTGAAAGCATTATTATACACATGTAATTTTTTTCCTATGGATGTTATAAAATTTCTAACCATTCCTTTTTTCTAACAGTGGATGATGTGTATAGCTAGTCATATATATCTACCATTGTAATAATTAAATATTTTCGCATTCTCTCATTCAATTGATGTTTTGTTGTTAGTTTAAAGTTATTGTTCATATCAGAGTGGAGTGAAATGTAAAATGCTTGCACATGTCATATAGTATGACAACAATCAGAGATACAATCTCCTTTTTCCCTTCAGTGATGTCGTGCTCGTTTTGGGAGTATTATTCTATTCTTTCAAGTAACTATTTGTCTTTTTCTGTGATTTTTTTATTCATTCCTTGTATGATTTCTAGTTTCTATGTATGAGACCAGAGATCGTCTTAGTGTCTTTGCATAAAACTTTAATGAAATTGTGGAGGAAGTGCAAAGTTGCTAGGCTACCCACTAAACACAATAATTTCAGTCCACAGTGACAATGAAGATGGTACGTCTCTTGCTGGAAGCTCCTTTCCATCACCCTTCCCTAGTCCATGCACTCTACATACTGCTCTTGCTCAATATGAAGATTTGTTCAATCCTCCTCGAAAGGTGACATATATGAAAAACATTGATTTACACTTAGCTTTCACTAATGGTTTAGCTAGTGAAATATATTAAGTTTATAAATTTGTATTGTTTAGGCTACCTTGGTTTCATTGCAGCTAGTCATGCATCTGACCCAGCTGAAGCAAAGAAGTTGAAGTTTATTTCATCACCAGCTAGAAAGCTCTGTCACCCTTTTTCATTGTTTAAATTCAGATATGTGGAGGTAATTTGTATCTCTGAAAATATATTTGCTTATTTTCAAGCCTTAATTCTATTCATTTCATTTTGTTTATCTCTGCCATTCCAAGATGACTACTCCCAATGGATTATTGTGAATCAAAGGAGTCTTTTTAGAAGTAATGGAATAATTTCCATATGCAAAACTACCTCTCGGTGTCTTCTTCGCAACAAATGGCCCACGTCTGCAACCTCGATATTATTATATTTCCTCTTCTCCAAAGTAAGGAAATTTCTGAAGCCTATTTCTTGAGCTTAAATCTTGGTTTTGAGCATTTAAAAACTGCACTTGGTGTCTAGATTTAATCCTGTTTTTTATGTTTAAATTCTCATCCAATATAGTTTGTATCTTCTAAATATGTAGGTTTGCACAAAATAGAATACATGTTACATGTGCTCTGGCTTATGGGCATAGTCCAACTAACAGAATCCACAAAGGTGTTTGTTCTAATTGGATGAAGGTATCTATAGTCATTCTTATGTGTAACTGCTTTTTATATATACCAGTTGAAAATAGGTTCCTGCTTGAGATATTGGAGGCTATTCAGACTAAAGGAATTGGAAAATATTAACAGAATTCAGTGCCTCATGAGAAAAGCCTTAATTGTAGATAGGCACTAGTATGCGTTAGATAGATAAATTTCAAATTTCCAGCAGATAATTCAGTACCTATTGTTATGGTGGGCCAAGGAACTGGTTTAGAACATTTTAGAGGGGTTTTGCAGGTAAATGACTTTTGTGCCCCATTATTTCTATTTAACATTTAAGAGTGATCTTCGAATTCCCACTTCCTAAGTTGGTTGTATTTCACGTCATTGACCTATTCTTGGGTCATTCATGGACATTAATAAATTATCTAGAAAAAAAATATTTTCAAGAACTTGTTTGATTTGCTTCTATAGGAAAGGGATGTATCAAGAATCTGGAGAGAAGATCGGGCCAACTATTCTTTTCTTTGGGTGCAGGAATCTCCAAATGGTAAGTGTTTTGAACCTGCAACAATACAAAATTATAGGATATCAGAAATTTGGAAACTGGTTTTGGTGGATTTTTTATCTACCTATCTTCCTATCTTTTTTAGTCTGTGTTCAAATGGAGGAATAAGTAAAATTCTTGTATGAAAATGGTACTAATGTAAATGTATTATATAGAATAGTTTCTCTCTTCTGTCTAATACAAGTGCTCTACAACTAGTTATTGATTTCAATTCTCGTTGTAAAATTTAGAGTGGATTTGCTTAATCACTCAGCCAAGAATGTTTACAATTTTAGAGGGAGATTTGCTCTAGGTTGTAGGCGATGCCTTAAGAGGAAAAACTATGGAGAAGGTTGTACTGAGCTTGAGTGTGAATACGCATGCCTATTAAATTTCTAGACTGATACATGAATTGGTTTTCATGTCCATTTTGCTTTTACATGTATTGGGATGACATTTGTAGAAGTGAGGTGAGAGGGAATAAGTAAATTATTTTCATCTTTTTTATGAGAAACCTCTTTTGTCTTATTTCTCTGGTTGAAGAAAGGTTTGCCCCATGAGGAAGAAGAATAATCTCATTATTTTTGTTTCTTGACAAGACCCAACTACTTCATCTTCATCTTGTCTACCCAGAGGAAAATCCATTTGACCTGTGGTTACTGTGAGCTCTGATTCTCACATCCATCGATTAGGCAACCTTCCAAATGAGTTTCCTTTTGCTTTCAGATTTTATGTTTAGTTTTCCTCGTCAAGATGTGCTATAACTTACTCGCATGTGCTATAACTCACTCGTACTTGTGTTAGCTATGCCTATTTATGAGTTACTTGGCCTCTATTTTAACTGCAGAAATTATCTTATTCTCTGTTATTCTACTATTTGAGTGAGAGTGCTAGGAAAGGACATGTCAAAGACAAGTGGAATGCAATCATGAGCAGATCATTATAGTGGTTCGAAAAATATGCGATTGTAATAAAGTATTTGAGAACTAATTATCATTGTATACCACAAGTCTTTATTATTCTTTGTAATATGATTAAATCAAGTTGAGACTCCAGGGAATATATACATTCATATAATTTTTTGTGCAAGACTACATATATGAAGATGAACTGAAAAACTATGTGGATAATGGCATATTGAATATCTTGTTCTTGCTTTCTGAGAAACCAAAGAGTATGTACAACACAAGATAGTAGATAAGGTATGATTATTTCTTCTTACAAATAGTTTATGTATTTGTTCTTTGTGTACAACAATTTATTAACGTCACTTATATCTGCATATAGATATCCTATATTTCGAATCTCATTTCACAAGGTTAAATCAGTTCTCGCAAAGAGCAACTAAAATGCCCTACTTATGAATGAACTAATAAAGCCTGGCACAACCTTCTTTGTGGGTCAACCTGGTTTAGCAGGAGATTTTGAAATAGTCTCGAAACTAATAAAAATAGAACATACGGAGTAGTCTCTCTGCCAATGTGCTATGAATGGTGCACTAAACTCTAAATATTTTAGTCCCAGGGAACGAATCTATTATGAATGGTGCACTAAACTCTAAATATTTTAGTCCCACGCAACGAATCCATTAACATTTGGTTTATTTTATTTTACACTTAATGTTAAAAGTAAATGTGCTAATTTAAAAATGCCATTTTTATCAACATTCAGATGTTTTTCCTTTCCTTCTGGCTAAATAATTTCTTTCATTGATTTTGTTTTTCAAGAGAAAAAGCACCATTGTATTATATTGAGACAATATAAAAATTTCAGAAGATACAAAAGGGTGGCTCATGGAGCAACCACGATAGAAGCATCGAGGACAGATACAACATCATAGGTCCATAAAGAGACAGATCTCTGAACATCACAAGCCAAATCATGACATATTGAAATGAGAGACTTTACACGTTAGCCAAAAGGCATGTCAAATGCATCAGCAAAGGTTTAAACCAAAAACCATATCAGAAGAAAAACAGAGAGGCATCAAAATTTAATAACCAAGGACAAAGAAATCCTGGACAAAACATGAATTCTCTTCCTCTTTTACTTCCATAGACCATGACCCAGAGTCTAAGAGCAAACCCTCCTTGGCTAGGCAATCAACTTGGAGATTCTGTTCATGACCATGTTGGAAATAATACTGAGAGGGGGGGTGAATCAGTATTATCAGATCAATCAAACTTTTTCAATTTCATACTCAGAAACATATACGCTACTTCAATTAAGTGAACCCGCGTGTACACGCTACTGTGTCTAATGAAACTCGCGTATATCCAGAGATCTTATAATTCAGTTATCTTAATCTTCAGTAAATGCATCAGATCATTATTAAGCATATTAACAGTAAACAGGTGCAGAATAACAGAACAGAACATCACACAAGAGCCACACACATGAACACCATGATATAAGGTGGAAACCCAATGTGGGTGAAAACCACCTGCTGCAATTCGTCTCTTTCTTCTTTAATAAGAAACTTCTTTTACAATGCACTGGTGCAGTCATTTACCAGCACGCAGGCTGCAACCTGCAGAGGGCTACAACCCTCATAGCTCTTGTACTAGCCGATCCATTTACTAGTACGTAGATGCCAACCCTACAGAAGGCTACAACCTTCACTCGTTTTCCAGCTGCTCCTGGAAGGGAGCAACAACCCCCTTGGCTCTTGTACTGGCTGATATGTTTACCAGTACGTAGGTGCCGGCCTACGATCTTCCCGGGACCACGTTTCATACATTTTCATACTGGATCCATGAAACAATCACCATTGTAGAACAACCTGCATCATCAATCACTGAAACACCCAATTCGGAATCGCTGTAACACTGTCAACAACAACCAGACAACATAACAACAACCAGATCCAACTTCATCTTCAAATATCATACTTCACATTGTATACGCTACTTGGATGAACCCAACCTGCGTGTATACGCTCTTTTACCAAAGCCAACCCGCGTACAGATCTGCAAATTCTAACTTATAACTCTGCAGCTATATAAAACATACCCAGATCATAATAATAAACATGCGTCAGTAGATCTGATCTATCCACAGTCAAACCATATGAAGATAATCATTCCAAGCCTTGAGATCTCATTCCATCATTCATCATCCTCCACATGAGTGAAACCTTGGTTCAGATCACCAACCCATAACCAGCACTTGGATCTCACACTTCCTCAAATCTTCATCACTCACACACTCTTGCACCTTGCTTACTCTATTTGCCTAATGATCTTCTCCTTACAATACCACGGTCCAAAACCATAGTAACACAATACCATCAACTTCAAAACTAGGGATCAACACGTCCGTCGAGACGCCATGGTCCAAAACCATAGGCACAACTTCCAAGGACTAACCGCCATGGACCAAAGGTACGTTTTCACATACACGCGCTTTTACTGAAGCCAACCTGCGTGTACACGCGACTTGGGCTTAATGAACCTGCGTGTATGAACTTTCTTGGCCTGTTGTACTAAGATCTGTCTTCTGATTAAGTGCCATCACCTGTACCAACCTCTGAGCAACTGTACCGACCTCTGAGTGAGTTGCCATCAAGGACAACACTTGAATCATAATGCCAACAATCTCCCCCTTTGGACTTGATGGCAACCACCACACCAAGTCACTCTCCCCCTTTGACATCAAGGGCAAAGGGCGGACCAAGATATTCTCTTCTTTGGTATACCTTCTGCTATCCATACTCCCCCTGAGTACTTGCTGAAATCTCCAAATATGCTCCCCCTTTGTGTATGCCAAAGTGTACCAATCTATCCATCCTGCTCTTGCTGAATTGTGCTGTTCATGCTCCCCTTGACTGTAGGCAAGATCTGCAAAAGATGTTCTTTAAGAAGAACAAGGACTTATACATCATAGAAGACCTTCCTATCACCAAAAGACTCAATACATACATTCATACTCCCTACCAAGAGGGGATATACCAATATTGACTCATCTACCTAACCATGTGGAGATACATTAAGAGTTTACTCATGATAAGACATGAACATTACATCATTCATCCCAGGCATAGTGGGGAAACCAACATAGGCCGTTACATGACCTTGACATCATAAAAGAGATACATGGCATAGAGATGAAATATCTAGACCAGGACTTATGAAGGCCACCAGCAGCATCATGATCTGTACCATAAGCATCAGCCTGCAATACCATTCCTTTGATCAAACAACAAGATGTATCATAGACTTTATCAACTACTTCTAACCATAATGCCAACAATGCATTATTTGAAGTATATGCTCCCCCTGAGCCTGTGCCATAAGTATCAAGACATTTTCAGACATCCTCAGCAGACTGTAACTGTTAACCAATAGAACATATACTGGACTGGATCATATCAGACCCCTTTTCTGAGTCTGTCCCCACTGCTTTTTCACAAATTGACATATACGCGACTTTGCAGTGTGAAACTCGCGTCTATACGCCGATTTGCTTCATGAAACTTGCGTATGAGAATTAGAACACTGAAGTTCTATGCCTTCAGCTCCCCCTGAGTCTGTTATGTCTGTGCTGTGCTGAGTACCCTGTGCTGTGCCACATCTTTCTGGCTGAACTTCCTTCTTCTTCCATATCTTCAAGCATGTTGATGATTTCTTCTTATCATGAGCTTTGTTCCTGCAATCCTTTGTTCTATGTCCAAACTTGTTACATGCATAGCATCTTACATGTTTCATATTCTTCCTATAGCAATCAGCAGCTTTGTGGCCAAACATATTGCAAGAAAAGCAATATCCATTAAAGTACCTTGAATGTGATGATCTTTCTGCATGATGGTCTTGAAACCTTCTTCTTCTACATATGGTTGCAACATGTCCAAGATTATGACATACATAACATTCAACATTATTCATGGGAGGAGTAAAAGATTTTCTTTGAGGAGTCTCTTTCCTTGATTGTTGATGAGGTTGACCTTTCATCTCCTTGTAGAGCCTTTCAGATTTTGCATGAGAGATTCTTGTCTTACTTTGTGAACCAGATTCACCTTCAATAGACTCATGAAAACCAAGACCAGTTTTGATAGCAGGGGACCTTTGATTACTAAGAATATCATCCAAGATCTTAGTACTATCTTGAAATCGTAATAGTTTATCCTTTTCTTCTAATTTACTTTTCAAGATATTTACCTCAACTTGATGTTGCTCTTCTTTGTCTAGACATTGCTTCTTCAAGGTCTCTTTAGCTTTCCTTCCTTCATCCAACTGATGCCTTAGTTTGAGGATCTCGTTTTCTTGCTCTTTATTCAGTGCTAGCAGCATTTGTCGAGTTCTGGAGGCACATTCCAACAGATCTTCTAATTTGATGATTTCTTCTTTGAGGGCATTCTCCTTTTTGCTAGGTAGATCTTGCTGATCTATGGTTTGATCTGATGCTTCATTTGTTTGTCCATCTTCATTCTGAGGTGATTCAGGATCTGAATTCAACGGCAGGTTGTCATTGTTCCTTTGAGCTGTCTTCTTCTTCTGACGTGCTTTCTTCCCCATTGTTCTACGAATCTCCTTCAAGCGATCAAGCTTCTCTGAAGGACCTGCTCTGATACCAATTGTTGGAAATAATACTGAGAGGGGGGTGAATCAGTATTATCAGATCAATCAAACTTTTTCAATTTCATACTCAGAAACATATACGCTACTTCAATTAAGTGAACCCGCGTGTACACGCTACTATGTCTAATGAAACTCGCGTATATCCAGAGATCTTATAATTCAGTTATCTTAATCTTCAGTAAATGCATCAGATCATTATTAAGCATATTAACAGTAAACAGGTGCAGAATAACAGAACAGAACACCACACAAGAGCCACACACATGAACACCATGATATAAGGTGGAAACCCAATGTGGGTGAAAACCACCTGCTGCAATTCGTCTCTTTCTTCTTTAATAAGAAACTTCTTTTACAATGCACTGGTGCAGTCATTTACCAGCACGCAGGCTGCAACCTGCAGAGGGCTACAACCCTCATAGCTCTTGTACTAGCCGATCCATTTACTAGTACGTAGATGCCAACCCTACAGAAGGCTACAACCTTCACTCGTTTTCCAGCTGCTCCTGGAAGGGAGCAACAACCCCCTTGGCTCTTGTACTGGCTGATATGTTTACCAGTACGTAGGTGCCGGCCTACGATCTTCCCGGGACCACGTTTCATACATTTTCATACTGGATCCATGAAACAATCACCATTGTAGAACAACCTGCATCATCAATCACTGAAACACCCAATTCGGAATCACTGTAACCCTGTCAACAACAACTAGACAACATAACAACAACCAGATCCAACTTCATCTTCAAATATCATACTTCACATTGTATACGCTACTTGGATGAACCCAACCTACGTGTATACGCTCTTTTACCAAAGCCAACCCGCGTACAGATCTGCAAATTCTAACTTATAACTCTGCAGCTATATAAAACATACCCAGATCATAATAATAAACATGCGTCAGTAGATCTGATCTATCCACAGTCAAACCATATGAAGATAATCATTCCAAGCCTTGAGATCTCATTCCATCATTCATCATCCTCCACATGAGTGAAATCTTGGTTCAGATCACCAACCCATAACCAGCACTTGGATCTCACACTTCCTCAAATCTTCATCACTCACACACTCTTGCACCTTGCTTACTCTATTTGCCTAATGATCTTCTCCTTACAATACCACGGTCCAAAACCATAGTAACACAATACCATCAACTTCAAAACTAGGGATCAACACGTCCGTCGAGACGCCATGGTCCAAAACCATAGGCACAACTTCCAAGGACTAACCGCCATGGACCAAAGGTACGTTTTCACATACATGCGCTTTTACTGAAGCCAACCTGCGTGTACACGCGACTTGGGCTTAATGAACCTGCGTGTATGAACTTTCTTGGCCTGTTGTACTAAGATCTGTCTTCTGATTAAGTGCCATCACCTGTACCAACCTCTGAGCAACTGTACCGACCTCTGAGTGAGTTGCCATCAAGACAACACTTGAATCATAATGCCAACAATCTCCCCCTTTGGACTTGATGGCAACCACCACACCAAGTCACTCTCCCCCTTTGACATCAAGGGCAAAGGGCGGACCAAGATATTCTCTTCTTTGGTATACCTTCTGCTATCCATACTCCCCCTGAGTACTTGCTGAAATCTCCAAATATGCTCCCCCTTTGTGTATGCCAAAGTGTACCAATCTATCCATCCTGCTCTTGCTGAATTGTGCTGTTCATGCTCCCCTTGACTGTAGGCAAGATCTGCAAAAGATGTTCTTCAAGAAGAACAAGGACTTATACATCATAGAAGACCTTCCTATCACCAAAAGACTCAATACATACATTCATACTCCCTACCAAGAGGGGATATACCAATATTGACTCATCTACCTAACCATGTGGAGATACATTAAGAGTTTACTCATGATAAGACATGAACATTACATCATTCATCCCAGGCATAGTGGGGAAACCAACATAGGCCGTTACATGACCTTGACATCATAAAAGAGATACATGACATAGAGATGAAATATCTAGACCAGGACTTATGAAGGCCACCAGCAGCATCATGATCTGTACCATAAGCATCAGCCTGCAATACCATTCCTTTGATCAAACAACAAGATGTATCATAGACTTTATCAACTGCTTCTAACCATAATGCCAACAATGCATTATTTGAAGTATATGCTCCCCCTGAGCCTGTGCCATAAGTATCAAGACATTTTCAGACATCCTCAGCAGATTGTAACTGTTAACCAATAGAACATATACTGGACTGGATCATATCAGACCCCTTTTCTGAGTCTGTCCCCACTGCTTTTTCACAAACTGACATATACGCGACTTTGCAGTGTGAAACTCGCGTCTATACGCCGATTTGCTTCATGAAACTTGCGTATGAGAATTAGAACACTGAAGTTCTATGCCTTCAGCTCCCCCTGAGTCTGTTATGTTTGTGCTGTGCTGAGTACCCTGTGCTGTGCCACATCTTTCTGGCTGAACTTCCTTCTTCTTCCATATCTTCAAGCATGTTGATGATTTCTTCTTATCATGAGCTTTGTTCCTGCAATCCTTTGCTCTATGTCCAAACTTGTTACATGCATAGCATCTTACATGTTTCATATTCTTCCTATAGCAATCAGCAGCTTTGTGGCCAAACATATTGCAAGAAAAGCAATATCCATTAAAGTACCTTGAATGTGATGATCTTTCTGCATGATGGTCTTGAAACCTTCTTCTTCTACATATGGCTGCAACATGTCCAAGATTATGACATACATAACATTCAACATTATTCATGGGAGGAGTAAAAGATTTTCTTTGAGGAGTCTCTTTCCTTGATTGTTGATGAGGTTGACCTTTCATCTCCTTGTAGAGCCTTTCAGATTTTGCATGAGAGATTCTTGTCTTACTTTGTGAACCAGATTCACCTTCAATAGACTCATGAAAACCAAGACCAGTTTTGATAGCAGGGGACCTTTGATTACTAAGAATATCATCCAAGATCTTAGTACTATCTTGAAATCGTAATAGTTTATCCTTTTCTTCTAATTTACTTTTCAAGATATTTACCTCAACTTGATGTTGCTCTTCTTTGTCTAGACATTGCTTCTTCAAGGTCTCTTCAGCTTTCCTTCCTTCATCCAACTGATGCCTTAGTTTGAGGATCTCGTTTTCTTGCTCTTTATTCAGTGCTAGCAGCATTTGTCGAGTTCTGGAGGCACATTCCAACAGATCTTCTAATTTGATGATTTCTTCTTTGAGGGCATTCTCCTTTTTGCTAGGTAGATCTTGCTGATCTATGGTTTGATCTGATGCTTCATTTGTTTGTCCATCTTCATTCTGAGGTGATTCAGGATCTGAATTCAACGGCAGGTTGTCATTGTTCCTTTGAGCTGTCTTCTTCTTCTGACGTGCTTTCTTCCCCATTGTTCTACGAATCTCCTTCAAGCGATCAAGCTTCTCTGAAGGACCTGCTCTGATACCAATTGTTGGAAATAATACTGAGAGGGGGGGTGAATCAGTATTATCAGATCAATCAAACTTTTTCAATTTCATACTCAGAAACATATACGCTACTTCAATTAAGTGAACCCGCGTGTACACGCTACTGTGTCTAATGAAACTCGCGTATATCCAGAGATCTTATAATTCAGTTATCTTAATCTTCAGTAAATGCATCAGATCATTATTAAGCATATTAATAGTAAACAGGTGCAGAATAACAGAACAGAACATCACACAAGAGCCACACACATGAACACCATGATATAAGGTGGAAACCCAATGTGGGTGAAAACCACCTGCTGCAATTCGTCTCTTTCTTCTTTAATAAGAAACTTCTTTTACAATGCACTGGTGCAGTCATTTACCAGCACGCAGGCTGCAACCTGCAGAGGGCTACAACCCTCATAGCTCTTGTACTAGCCGATCCATTTACTAGTACGTAGATGCCAACCCTACAGAAGGCTACAACCTTCACTCGTTTTCCAGCTGCTCCTGGAAGGGAGCAACAACCCCCTTGGCTCTTGTACTGGCTGATATGTTTACCAGTACATAGGTGCCGGCCTACGATCTTCCCGGGACCACGTTTCATACATTTTCATACTGGATCCATGAAACAATCACCATTGTAGAACAACCTGCATCATCAATCACTGAAACACCCAATTCGGAATATCTGTAACCCTGTCAACAACAACCAGACAACATAACAACAACCAGATCCAACTTCATCTTCAAATATCATACTTCACATTGTATACGCTACTTGGATGAACCCAACCTGCGTGTATACACTCTTTTACCAAAGCCAACCCGCGTACAGATCTGCAAATTCTAACTTATAACTCTGCAGCTATATAAAACATACCCAGATCATAATAATAAACATGCGTCAGTAGATCTGATCTATCCACAGTCAAACCATATGAAGATAATCATTCCAAGCCTTGAGATCTCATTCCATCATTCATCATCCTCCACATGAGTGAAACCTTGGTTCAGATCACCAACCCATAACCAACACTTGGATCTCACACTTCCTCAAATCTTCATCACTCACACACTCTTGCACCTTGCTTACTCTATTTGCCTAATGATCTTCTCCTTACAATACCACGGTCCAAAACCATAGTAACACAATACCATCAACTTCAAAACTAGGGATCAACACGTCCGTCGAGACGCCATGGTCCAAAACCATAGGCACAACTTCCAAGGACTAACCGCCATGGACCAAAGGTACGTTTTCACATACACACGCTTTTACTGAAGCCAACCTGCGTGTACACGTGACTTGGGCTTAATGAACCTGCGTGTATGAACTTTCTTGGCCTGTTGTACTAAGATCTGTCTTCTGATTAAGTGCCATCACCTGTACCAACCTCTGAGCAACTGTACCGACCTCTGAGTGAGTTGCCATCAAGGACAACACTTGAATCATAATGCCAACAGACCAATGAGTTGAATGGAGCAATCTCTTGTGAGTCCCCTTAAGAACATTATCTTGTCCATCCAGCCTGCCATGTGAGGGCTCCTTATGTGGCAAACACCATTTACATGATCAATCACCTGCCTGGAATCACCATAGATTGAAATAACCTGAACATCAAAGAAAACACAGAAGGCAAGAAAGCCCGCTAGAGCTCTAGCCTCAGCCATCCTATTAGAGCCTGTTCCTCTGTTCCAAGAGATAAGAAATTGAAGCTTCTCGTCCATGCAAATGAGAACTCCGCAGCCACATATATTTTAATGTTCAGCTCCGGCAAAGAATGCACAAGGGAACCTGTTGAGGAGACATTCTTTTTCTTTCGTGATTGAATTCTTCATTTTGGGCTGCCTTTTTGGAACTGAATCATAGATGGCAATGATGTGTTGCAGAATAGAATTAAGGGGTTCCTTTGAGTCTTTGAAGATTTTACAATTCCTCCACTTCCATGTGCACCATAGCACAATAATAATGAGAAATCGCCATGGTTTTCTTTGCCCGCTCCACCATACGAAAGCTGCATGGGTAGAAACAAAAGCAACGTGAGGAAAACCATAAAGGATAGCCAGATCATACCAGATTTGCAGAGAGGATTTGCATTGGAAGAACATGTGGTAATTGGACTCCTCAGCTGATTCGCACATCGAACAACTGCTTGGACCGTGCCAGCTTCTTTTTCTTAAATTATCCCACGTCAAATTCTTGTTGTTGAACACCAACCACGTGAAGCAAATTATTTTGAGGGGGCATCCCGACTTCCAGAGGGCCACAGGAAATTTTGAGCTTGAGTGAGAGACCTTTGAATTGATCATATTAGAGTAAATATCTTTTACCCGGACCGGCAGTTGAGCATTTGGCACAGTCCAGATTAAGTGATCAGCCGACCCAAAACATTGAAACCCACGACCACCGAGAGCATCTTTGACAGAATTCCATGACAAAACCAGACTCTCCGGCAAACAAAGATCGTTTGCATCCTTCCATAAAGGGGCAGGGCCGTGCCAGGCGGATATGAGCTTGTCCCATGTAAAGATACCATTCCTATGAAAGAAGGCTAAAGAATCTTGGGAATGGATGTCTTCATGACCACATAAAATGGGATCGATATCAATTAATATTCTGCTACCAGAATGGATCCTCCACTTCAGATTCTTTAAAAAGTATTGCTCAATCTTCCGAAGACTAAGCCAAATAGCAGATCCATGCTTGGTTCCAATCGACCCTGTTCTGTACCAGTATTCCAGGTTTTTACCTTTCATGTATTTCAATTTAATAATGATACTCCATCGCCCTTCCCCGAAGATACCTCTCCACAACGATTTACATAGAAGGACTTTGCCGAAAGCCCTTAAATCCATTAATCCCCAGCCACCAAGGTGCTTGGGTAAAGAGATTCTTTCCATTTTGGCGAGATGGAATTTACACTGTTTTGACTTACCACCCCAGATAAAATTAGCCGAAACCTTGTTCATCTTGTGAATGATGCTTGCAGGAAGGTAGAATAAATGAGCCCAATAAACAACCAACTGCGATAATACTGCTTGAGATAATATAATTCTGCCTGCCAAAGAAAGACTCCTATATTCCCATGCCGAAATCTTTTTATAATATCTCTCTATTAACCATTGCCAATCAGTCTTGGAGTATCCCTTAGCTTTGAGCTGAAAACCTAGATATTTAAGGCCATCCTTGAGCGATCTTGTCTCTATGCCAAACAACTCAGAGATCCATTTCACCAATTCCATGTTGATATCATTGTGAAAGAGGGTGGATTTCGCCTTTTTAATTAGAAGGCCAGTGGCTCTTTGGAATCTATCAAGAATGTCATTTAAACATATCCACGAAACCCTGCAAAGCATTGCAAATATGAGCACATCATCAAAAAAGAGGTTGTGCGATATGAAGTTGTTTTTGCATATCTTGACAGGCCTGCATCTATTTTCAGAGACCGCTTTGTTACGAATGTTTAATGATTGAGTTAAATAATGCACTAGTGAAATTCTATTACCAAAACCCCATGAAACTCTGAGAATTTAGACTTAGATATGTCTCTTGCATTTCTATGTGCATTGTAGACTTATGGCACATTATATTGGCCTATCAACATTATGAAGTGCATTTTGTTATTTTTATTTCAGCTATTTCTGTATGCACCATATAGTATGATAAACTATGACAAAGCATTAATAATGAAATGCATTTCCAAGAATCTAGAATGTATCTAGAAACTTTGTTGTGGATTTTTTGGAAAGCTCATGATAAATTTTGCAGTGTCTTTTTAAATGGATGTAGCTAAATCACTTTATTGCAAATTTATTCCCATTTTGGAAGACCATTTAAATTGAGAACATTGGTATTAATCAATCCTTTAAAAAAATTGCAACACCAACATTCCCCTAGAGAGGGTACTAAAACTGTCATATTCCTGTCAAGAATTTTAGTTTGTGCTTTAGTGCGAAGAGTTTTGATGAACTTTTCTTTTTTCTTTCCTCGTTGGAAATTAGTTTCATTTGTTTCACAAAACAAAGATATGATAGTTGTAGGGATATTTAATAATTAAAATGTGGGTGGCAATTGGCTTGCTGTTATTTTTTTGATGAGCCATTTTGTGTTCTCGTTAAAAATCACTTTTATTAGTTTCATAAAAGAGTACGAGAGGTACAAGGCTATTTGATAACAAAAAGGGGTAGCAAGTGGCTTGTTATTGTTTTCTTTTTTTACTAAATAAATAATTGTTAACTTTTGTATTGTGAGGAGAAAAATAAAGTTAAAATTTGCTCATTTTTCACAACACATGGGCAAAACTTTCATTAAGTACAATATAGGATCATCTATCATCTACTTTCTAGTTGAGAACATTCCACTTCATACATCACAAACTGATGATGTTCTTGTAAAAATCCAAAAACTAGACTAGATTGAGATCCCTATTACAGGTGAAAATTGTAGAAATTTAGTGTGCTGATTCAAAACAGCTCATGAAATTTACTAGATCACAACACTTAAAGCTACTCTACTCATTTGCAGAAAGAAAATCGTGATCAAGAACACAAATTATTAACATGTGCTATAGGGATTAATGCGCACGTGGTTGTGGATGAAATACGATCTCGAATCTTCTCGGGACACAAGGCAAACTATTTAAGATTAGTTGCAACTGTCACAAAGAAACACACATATATTCATATTAATCCATGATTGACAAAGAAAAAGGAGAAGGATTACCTCAGTCCTTGGTATCGCCCTATTGGAGAACTCAATGTGGCAAAGTGGAAGACCTCTCCACCATATCCTAGATCAGAACTTGCACATAGACAAGACAAAGTGTAATCCTACAACATATAAACCTTGATAATCAAAACATCCATATATGAGAATATCACTAGCATGCATCTTGTTATCACTCAGGTTGTTCCCCAAAAGATTTTGAGAAAAGGGAATACGACCGCGGTAACCACTAACCAGTCTTTTAGCTACATATTCTAGCCAATCTGCAACCAAAGAGGGTTCTCTCTTTATGATTTAGATTTGTTTTGTTATATGTTAGGCTAGTTATGAAGCACAAGTATTTGTTTGGTGTTTGGAAGGTGACATTCAATAGAATCAGGGCTGCAAGATAAGAGAAGTTCAGACCATTGGGTTAATGGAGTTAGTTGAAAATGAACCTCTGGTATGGTTTCTTAGGCAAAAGGAGGACTACAGAGCAAGATAATTAAACACAGAACAATTTTCAAGCTCGAATAAGATGAAATGAAGTCAGGGAATGAAAGGCAATCAAGAATCTTTCATTATGCTAACAGAGGGAAATTGAATAAACATTACCAAAGAGCAGTCAAGAATTCCTTGATGATATTTAGAGTGAAAGAAACAGGGAGACAAGAGCAGTCAAGAATTCTTGCTTATGCTGGCCTGTAGAAAACATAAAAATTAACAAGAATTGAACACAGAGTACAGTCAAGTAAATTCTGGGTTATTCCTTTTTCCTGCAATTAGAACATGATATATAGATGATAAATAAACATAGGAACAGTAAAACAAGGGTGAAAAGACTTATTGATCCATGAAGTAACACGGGAATTCTGCAACATATTCTTCTGCCATTAATTCCACAACTAGAAAATTCACCAGCAACGCATTCCAACAATCTTTATTCAGAAAGTTTCTCAAAATTACAGTGCAGGTCTAGAATGATATTCACCAACCAACAACAATACATCTCTTGAGGAGGTATTTATAAAAAAAGAGTTACAAAATATATCATAGACAAAATATCAAGCATTCACTTCATCCATCTACTTCTTTAAAGGCAGTAAATGGCATTGGAAATAGAGTGCAATGAATGCAGGATAACTTGCGTTGTGTTGGCTGCCTTAGGTGGTCTGATATCTTTGACTTTTTGACTTATCAAGTCGGCTGGCAGCTTTTTCTTTATCCCGCGTTTCTGCGTTGCTGTCCTAGCCCTTCCATTTGTGCAAGGATTTCTCTTTAATGCATTTTGGCGTGAACGCTTTCCTTGCTGTCTTCATATTTATGATATGTGGCACGCACATTAAATTTGATTAAATGCAGACAAACAAAAAAGAATTAGTGCCAACACTACCTTGGTAAAATCTCCAACATGCCCTGCCACCATTGGTCTGTTGGCAACTGGTGTCTTTGTAGTTTTATTAATGTTTCATCAGCTTCAGTATATCTGTAGTAATTGGGCTGGACTTCAAAAAGATTTGTCATCTCATGTTCAATGTAGAACAAATTTTCTAATTTTTCATATACACTCTGCCCAAAGGGAGATACTATGTCTTCTGAAATGCTTGATGATGCTGTAATTTGATTGGTAACATAGGTATTTACCCTGTGAGCATACTGTTCATGTGTCAATAGTCTCCGATTGCTAGTCAATAAGCTGGGTAACCCTTTGCTCTGCAACACTGCAAACTTTTCTTTGGAGGCATTTATTTCTGTTTGCATTTCTTGGCACTTTCTTTCTAAAGTTTGTACAAAATTCCTCATGGTCAGCACCTTTTTCACTGTCAAAATTGTACCTGTTCTGTCCTGAATATCTAGAGCTGCCAGCTGCTCTCTGGTATGAGTATTCAAAAAATGAATTAGTTTATTGGCTTGTTCGGGCTTGTTTGCCAATAATGCTCCGACTTTTTGAGTCTCAAATTGAGCTATCTCTATCAATTCAATCTGGTCATGAATAGTTTGTATTGATGTCCATTGATCAGTGATGGACTGGCCAATTTTAGTCCACAATATTGTTTTGACTTTTTCCAGAGTCTTGTGAAGAGTAAGGTCCTTCTCTAAGGATTTTAACTTATTTTCCAGGGCCTTTACTTCTCTTGTTTTCTCAGCCACAATTATTTTTGATTTATCATAATTCACCTCTATCTTGGCCAATTTTTCTTTGGCTTCCTTTAACTCTGCCATTTGGAGTTCTAAAGCCTTTATTTCCTTCATCATCTCTTCCATGCTCAGGCTAGCATCTGGTCCTGCTGTTGTTGCTGTTGTAGTTGTTGCTGAAGTTGAGGTACCTGCTGTTGATTCTGGGACAATGGGAGGGACTGCTGCTATAGTTGTAGGAGGGGTTGTTGTGCTTATTGGAGCTGTTTCTGGTGGCTGGGAGGCCAGTTCTCCTTGTTTTCGTTGTAATGCTATCTCCAATGCCTTCTCTGTTTCTGCTAGCCTTTCATTCATCCTCATTAGCAAACACACCACGTCCTCCTCTTCTTTCTGCTGTGCAACTTCTGTGGTCTGAGGGTGCATTGTAATTGGCAGCTTGAGCTGCTTCCTGAGAGCTGCGATATCTTCTTCTTTCTTTTTATTAAGGCCTGAATGCCCTTGGGATCCTTGGGATCATGTCCCAGCTCAATGATAATTTCCTCCAAGGATTTAATTCTGTTATCCTTGGCTAATGAGGAGGCCTTTTCCAATTCCAATTGGGCAGAAGTATTATGTAGTGAATTTTACAGTTTGTGAGCCAATAACACTTTGTCTGCCAAGGTAGAGTACACCATTTCTCTGGTTTGTTTATGTAACTCAATCTGGTCCATTGGGTGGATTTCTTCAGAGAGAACTTCCAGATTGGTCCTGATATAATTAGCATCTGATTGTGGCTGCTGCATTGTAGGCCTGAAGTGACTAAGGGTCATTTTCCCTTCTTGGATATCATAGGCTGCCATTAGCCTTTGTTGATTGGTGGGAGCCATTCTTAGCAATTGATTATAAAGCTAAAAGCTACTAAGCGCCTTTATTTCAGATTATAGCTTTATGATATCAAGCCTTTCTCTGGCCTTTATCAGTGAATGCTCTTGATATCCAAGCCTGTTGCTATGTAACCTCAAAACCATGTTGCCTCTCTTGCTCTTGCTGATATGAACTAGTTGATGTCTCCAAAATTGGAGGAGCCTGCTGTTCAGTTGTTTCCTCACCCCTTAAGTTGCCTACTGTCTCTTCTACCAATTCTTCCTCAGAGTAAGGATTTAACCTTTGCCTCTTTTCCCCTTGCTGTTCTGCCGATCCACCTGTAGGTGTGTCTTCCTGCCTGTCCCTTTTCTTGGCTCTTTCCTCATTGAGAGGAGTTTGTAACACAAGGATTTCAGGTACCTTTGTTTGTGTTGAAGGGCCTTTCCCCTTTGATGCATCTGGCTAATCTGCCATTGTTTCCTGCTCTGAATGTAGAACCTCCTTGCCTTTGGATGTCCCTACAGGTGGAGTACTCTCTTGGGCAGGTTGTTGAGAAGTTGTAGCAGATGATGTGCCCGCTCCAATGTGTTGAGGAAATGTGAAAGGGACCTGTCCAAAAGAGTCCAGGTCAAGTGTTTTTTCAAGATCTTTCATTGCTTTTTCTAATTTCTCTTCTTCAGTAAGCTCTTCAACTAGTGTGCCTTCTACCCAATCCTATTGATTAGCATATTGTTCAATTTCAGGGACTTTGTGGTGCACATATCCTGTAAGCTTGTTTTTGACTCTTCTAAAACCTATGAAATGTTCAGGGTCATATGGTGACCAATGAAAACTTTGTTTTAGCATAAGTTGATCTCTTAATATCTTATCTTCTTCTTCCCAGGCTTCTTCCTTTTTATTGAAGATAAAAGGGCCCAATTGATGTCTTATCTTGAGCTGTGTTTTTTTCCTAGCACCATAGAAATGAGTTAAGTCTAAACTACTAAATTGCCGGTAGTATTCCAGGGCAAAGAGTCTCATAGGGACATATTTCGGCAGCTTGTAGGGAGTTAATTCATAGCCATAAATCCTGATCACTGTGTGGTTTTGGTAAAAATAGCAGTCACCAATACTGTATTCCTTTGAGAGATGTAAAATTTTCTGCATTTCAGCAGAGAGCCTGGCAGGAGGAGTTGTTATCAACAAAGAAGTGGCTGGATATATGAACAGGTCAATGAACTCAAAATATGTATATGGGGAGTTGTGGACTTCATGGAATACTGAGGTCCAGAAAATCACAGACCTCCTTTCTCCTTTGAGGTCCAATCTTTTAAGAGGAAGTTGGAAACCATCAGGTTGATAGTACAGCAGCAAATGATATATGTAGGATGTATATTTGAACTCTCTTTCTCTCTCCAAATTCATGAATTGCTCATGGATTTTATTTGCTATGAAGGTGGCATAATCATACTTGACAACAGGGGGCTGTCCTGGAGTGAATATGGACATCAATGCTAAAACAGTTTCATCAATATGCTCACTGGTTTTGAAACCCAGAATGTAGGAAATCATATCAGTAATGAGTATACCATCCTCATTGAACTAGAATTGATTAAAAGGAGGTGGGTGCCTGGGCTGACTTTCTGGTCTCATGAATAATTGAGCTATTCTGGTAATCTCTGAACTGGGCAGTTTGGTAGCTTGGTCAAGCAAGGATTTCATGGTGAGAGGAGCCACAGGCTGAGTTGGCTTAAAGTTTAGCATCTCATTTATGGATTGAGGAGTAATATAGAAAAGTACAGTCCCAGATGGAGCCATAACTGCTCTTTGTGTGGGTTCATAATTTTCATGGCATAAATGGATGAAATCAGGGAGCACATTTACTAAAGGGAGGTAATAGATAGGCATGTTGGATTCCCAAATTCCCAAGACATCAGTATTGCTTCTGTAGCTATTTCTAACTTCACAAAAGGCTTGCAGGTGAGGTTTCTCACCCATCATATCCTTAATCTGGAAATCCCTGTCAGAAAGGGGTATCCATTCCAATTACTTATGTGGTGCATTCAAGGGGGCAACATTCAAGGCCACTGGAGCTTCCATGCTTCACTATCTGTGTTTATAATTGGAATTTGATTTTGTGTAACAATAGAAAACAGAGTACTGACACTGGGGTTTTTCACAGGAATTTTGCAAACTGAGTTTTATATAGAAATGGCCTCACTGGGTAAAATCCAAAGAAAAGACAAAGTCTGCAGAGTTTAATTGGAAGCTGGATAAAACAGAGGAAATGGTGCTCTTTTGCAAGTGAGTTTGACAAATTTAACTCAATATTTGGGCATTTTTGGAGATTTTGCTGGCGGAAATGGGCTTGAATTGCAGTTTAATGGGAAATTTGCAAAGGAGAACAGAATTTGCAAGTTTTCTTTGGAAAAATGGGTCAAACAGTGAATTAAAATGCAGAGATTTGTAGGTAGGAGCGCATTTTAATTCGAATTTTAGTTCTTCAGGTGATTTTAATAGAGAAACTTCGGAAAAACAGGGTTTACGAGCGAATATCAGGTAAATACCTGTTTTTACAGGCGACTGGCACAAACTGTGGGTACAACACTGAGCTGAGGGGGCTGAGTTTGTGTAGGAATTTACAGGGTAAGTTCCTCAGATAGAACACCAAAGGACAACGCTCACACACAGATCACAGATCAATACACCAGTATTTTGACGTGGTTAAAACCCTCAAAGAGGGAAATAGTCCACGGCCTGAGCCAACGCGGCCACTTCAGTCAATTTATTAATAAAAGAATGAAAATTTACATAAGCTTCTCTCATGGACGGTTAACCTACAAATGACCCTCCATGCTCTTTAAATAGAGATCATGGACCAATCAGGTGTTAAGCCATAGATCAAGTGTCGGTAATACCGAGGAGAGAATGAACCGTTGGATCATTACATATCGTGACTGTCGGATTGTAAGTTACAAAATGTACATATTAAAGAAACACACTTTACCTAACTCTATACTAGACCAAGTTATACTTAACTATTTCCTATGTGTTGGAATATCCTAACATCCCCCCTTAAGAAAAACTTGGGATAGGATTGAAGGATTTACAAATATGACACAATAGGAGAAGGAAGGAGGCACTAGAGCTTATCCCCCCTTAGTGACAACTTCCTGAACTCCAACCATAAATCGAAGTTTAGTGAACTTCGCCTCCGTGAGAGCCTTTGTAAAGATGTCTGCAACATGATCATCTGTTGAACAATATTGCACTTCAAGAACATTGCCGTGGATGAGCTTTCTGATGAAGTGCATGTGCAGTTCAATGTGTTTTCTGCACTAATGTTGGACTGGATATTTGCATAGTTGAATGGCACTTTGATTATCACACCAAAGTGTAGTTGGATGTTGCTGTTGAAAGCCAAACTCTGACAGGATCTGACGAAGCCACAAGGCTTCCTTACTAGCTTCTACGGCACCACGATACTCTGCTTCTGCTGAAGAAAGAGAAATGGCACCTTGTTTCTTGCAAGCCCATGTAATAGGTCCTGAACCAAGAGTGAACACATAACCTGCAGTAGACTTCCGATCATCAGGGTCACCAGCCCAATCGAAATCAGTGAAACCAACCAATAGAGGAGATGCTTCGGCACTGTAATGAATCCCAAACTAAACTATACCTCGAACATAATGAAGTATTCTTTTAGTTTCTTTCCAATGACTTTCACGTGGGTTTTTCATAAACTGAGCAACAAGGCCAACAGCGAAGGAAAGGTCAGGACGAGTATGGGTTAGATACAAAAGTTTTCCTACAAGTTGACGGTATAAGGTAGCATCAACTTCAGGAGAAGTACAAGTGATTGAAAGTTTGACTCCAGACTGAAAGGGAGAAGGGGCTGGATTACAGTCTTCCATGTGAAAATGGCGTAGAATATCACAGGCATACTTGAACTGGGAAGGGAAATACCTTCCTTGGATTGCAAGACTTGAAGACCAAGAAAATAATGTAAGTGTCCTAAGTCTGTCATTTCAAACTTCCTTTTAAGGCTAGAATTTACATGGTTTATAAGGTTGGGATCACTACCAGTCAAGATAAGAACATCAACATAAAGAACAAGAATGATAAGAGACTTGCCCATTTTCTTGGTGTAGATAGTATTGTTAGAATGACACCTAGAAAAGCCATTTTCTAAAAGAAAGCTATCCATTTTGGCATACCAAGCTCGAGGAGATTGCTTGAGACCATAAAGGGATTTCTTAAGCTGACATACAAGGCTGGAGTCTGTTTGTATAAAGCCAATAGGTTGTTCCATATAGATTTCTTCATGCAAGTCCCCATGCAAGAAGGCAGATTTAACATCCATCTGATAGACTTCCCATTTGAAAGAGGCAGCAAGGGAAAGAACAAGGCGGATAGAGTTCATTTTGGCAACAGGGGAGAAGGTTTCAATGTAGTCAATGCCTTCAACTTGTGAAAAACCCCTAGCAACAAGACGAGCTTTATGTTTATCAACTTTCCCATTTGGTCCATACTTGGTTCTGTAAACCCATTTGCATCTAACAAGTTTTCGTCCCTTTGGTAGAGGAACAAGATCCCATGTATCATTTGCCAATAATGAATGATATTCTTCATTCATAGCTGCTTCCCAATCTGGATGGCCTGAAGCTTTTGCAAAGGTGTCAGGATCATAATTCACTGAAGCTTGAGCCAGTAAAGAAGAGGCTCTATCAAATTGAGAACGTGTACGTCGTTGATCTGTAGGATCACTGGCAAGATCACCTGCTGCATCCCGAGTAGCACGGACCCATTTTGGAAGCTGAGGAGCTGAAGGAGGATCCTGAAAAGGTGGGGGAGGATTTTCATCCTCGCTTTCATCATCTGAAGAAGAAATATTTTCAAAAGTAGAAGAGATAGGGAGAGGTGGCACATCCGCCGAACTAGGCTCGTAGGCCGATATATTTTCAACAAACTTTACATCTCTTCTAATGATAACATTCTTGGACTTAAGTGGAATAAGTCTATATCCTTTGACATCTTCAGAATATCCAACAAAAATACAATTTTCACTCTTAGGTTCTAAAGCTTTATGTTTCTCATCTGGAATATGGGCCCATGCTTCACTTCCAAAAACACGAAAGTGACTTACATCTGGTTTAATTGAGCTCCATTATTCTTCTGGAGTGATATTCTTTAAAACCTTAGTAGGAGTGCAATTTATTATGTACTTTGCACAGTTAATTGCTTTTGCCCAATAATTAAGACTAAGTCCTTTAGATTGAAGCATACAATTAGCCATTTCCTTTAAGGTGCGATTCTTCCTTTTAGCTACACCATTTTGTTGTGGAGTATATGGAACAGTATGTTGCATTTGAATTCCATTCTCAGTGCAAAAGTTGATGAATTTGTTGTTAACATATTCTCCACCATTATCAGATCTTAGCTTAAGAATTTGATGTCCAGATTGTTTTCAACAAAGGCCTTAAAGGCCAAGAACATGTTAAATACTTCACTCTTGAGTTTTAAGAAGTATACCCAAGTGCGTCTAGAGAAATCATCAATGAAAGTTAAGAAATACTTGTAGCCAGAGAATGAAACAACTGGAAGTGGACCACATAAATCACTATGCACGAGCTATAAAGGGGCTGAGGTGTGCCAAGAGGCACGTTTTTCAAAACTATCCCGATGATGTTTTCCGAGTACACATCCAAAACAAACACCATCTCTGCAAGATACCATTGGAAGACCTGTCACCATATTTTCTTTACATAGATTCTGAAGAGACCGATAGTTTAAGTGACCAAATCACTCATGCCAAAGTTTGCTCACTTCATCATTATGAGCAACAAATACCGAGGGAAGATTTGATGACCCAAAGTTGTGAAAGTTATACAACCTTGTAGATCATCAGCAATGCCAGTAGCTAAAATCTGTCTAGGATCTCTTAGGTCCTTAATTACAACATCGTGAGGTGAAAATTCAACGATTTTACCTTCACCTGAATGAGTTATCTGATATACAGATAGAAGGTTGTAGGATAAGGTTGGAACACATAATACATCATTAAATTGACCATTGTCTATATGATCAGTTCCAGTCCCTACAACACTAAGAGATCTATCATCACCAACATATATATTTTTGGTGTTACAATCATTTAAAGAAGAAAACATGGCTTTGTTTTTGGCCATGTGATAAGAAGCTCCAGAATCAGTGAGCCACTCATGAGAATGAGAAGAAGAAGATACATTTAGTGCATAGCCAGACCGAGATGCTTGACAACCACATGCAGAAAGTGCCATTCCTGAAGATGAAGTTGAAGTTGAAGAGTGCTCCAAATGAATATTATGCTTCTTCATTGCTGCTTCCAAGGCTTCCATCTTCTTAAAGCATTTGGATTCTAAGTGGCCATATCGATTACAAAAGTTGCAATGTCTATCAGTTTTCTTCCCTTTGTTTTTATTTTTCTTATCATTTTGTTGAAATGATTTTTCATTTTGAGGCTGAAATTGCTTAGGACCCTTGTTTGGTTTAGGACCATTCCTTTTAGGATACAACTTCTTAGGATTCTTTAAATTTGGTTGCTGCTGGTCGGCTAACGCTTTCTTAGAAGAGTTTCCAAGATGAAGAAGACCAAGGTGTAAGAGTTTTTCTTGTTCTCTTATTAAAGAATCACAAAAGGAATCAAAGGAAGGGGACTTGTAGGCTTTTCCTTGAGAAATGAAGGCTTCTCTTGTAGAATGGAAGGTGGAAACAAACACAGAATAGGCTGGTCCCAACTTAGTAAGAATGGAGTAGATAAGGCTACTATCTTCTTTCTTAACCTTAACACCTTCCAGGAGAAGTCTAAGGGTCTTGAATTTGGACAAAAAATCTTCAATGTAAGAAAAATTATTGGGGTCTAATGTAAGCAACTCATTTTCGAGTTGATGGGCTTTAAGTTCATTTTTAATTCCAAAAACTTTAGTGATCTGTTTCATTGCTTCCTCAAGAGTATCAAGTTCTGCAATATGGAATCTAAGATCAGGAGAAATAGACATTCCTATCAACCCTCGTGTTTGATCTTGCCTATTTTCCCATTTAGCTACCTTATCTTCATCTTTCGGTTTGGTTTCTTGGCCTGAGGCTATTCTGTAGAGACCTTTACTTCTAAGTAAATCCACAATGTAGGACCACCATTGGAAGTAGTTGGTGCTATCAAGAATAACTTGGCATGGAATTTCCATTTTAACAGAAACTAAAGCTATAGATGCTGAAACTAAGTGTTCCAATGGAAAGATCTCGAAAAATTAGGCTGGTTAAAAAAAATGGCTCTGAAAACGGCTTCTGGATGAAGAAGTTATGGCTTTTTGAAGAAAATTTGATGAAGATGCCGACGAAGTGCGGGAATGTGCGGAAATGAAAAATCCGCCCCCACAAAAAGGAGACTTGAACTCAAGACCTCTACTCTCATAAATTAGCTTTGGACCAAGTGAGCTAAACAAAAAGTTTGAGAGAGAGAGAGAGAGAGTGAGCTAAACAAAAAGTTTGAGAGAGAGAGAGAGAGAGGGGGGTTGAAGCTTTGGGTTGCGTGCTTGTTTTGAGAAAGCTATTTTTCCCTACAAAACAAAAAAAACAAAATCCAACACGGATATAAAAAAAAAACGAACCTTACGACTCAAAGTTAGCTTTAGCCGGAAACTAAATATTTTCCTCAATGTTTCTGATTTTCCGAGATCACACTAAGGCGCAGCGGAAAAGAGCATATGCATAAGAAAAATCCTTCCTTTCTGTTTCTGATTTGCCCAGATCGCACAGAGTTGCGGGGCAAAGAGCATACGTAGAAATGAAAGGTATAGATTCGGTAATAAAAAAGGCTAAATAAACCGAAATCGAAATAAACAGAGAGAAAATAACTGTAAACTGCAAATAAACACTGTATACCTCCAGATCTTAAAAATGACGTAGCTAAGGCTACCAGAAACCTTTTCGCGTGAAACGAAAGGGGTTCCTCACTAGAACATATGCTCCCAACACAATAGAGCAGTCCTCTCGGCCTGAAAGTAGTCAGAAACAGTAGATCTAGGAAACGACAGTTGGATGCAGTTCTACCGGCTTCAGATTTGGGTCAACAACGGACGCGACCCTCAAATAGCTCTAATACCATGTAGGAATTTACAGGGTAAGTTCCTCAGACAGAACACCAAAGGACACCGCTCACACACAGATCACAGATCAATACACCAGTATTTTGACGTGGTTAAAACCCTCAAAGAGGGAAACTGTCCACGGCCTAAGCCAACGCGACCACTTTAGGCAATTTATTAATAAAAGAATGAAAATTTACATAAGCTTCTCTCATGGACGGTTAACCTACAAATGACCCTCCATGCTCTTTAAATAGAGATCATGGACCAATTGGGTGTTAAGCCACGGATCAAGTGTCGGTAATACCGAGGAGAGAATGAACCGTCAGATCACTACATATCGTGACCGTCGGATTGTAAGTTATAAAATGTACATAGTAAAGAAACACACTTTACCTAACTCTATACTAGTCCAAGTTATACTTAACTATTTCCTATGTGTCGGAATATCCTAACAGTTTGTAGAGTGAATTCCCCTGGGTGGCGGACTGGAGCTTTGGTGGCAAATTCGTCATAATTTGCATGCACAGTCTCTGCAAACCAACGAATAGAAATAAACAAAAAACTATCACTTTCACGACTTTTTAACAAAATTTGGGCTTTTTCGGGCTTTTTGTGATGACGTCATCATGACGTAAATTTGTCCTGTAGCGGGGTACGGAAGGTGACGTGGCAGATTATGTGGGCGGATGACATGGTAGACACAGCGGACGAAATAGTGACGTGGGCACTGACGTGGGCGGATGACATGGTCAGCGGGAGGCAGGAGCAGTTTGTGGTTTCTATCGCACCGCCCTTTGTACGATGGTGGTTTCTGGCAGAATGGACACGATGCAATGGGGTGACGACACGCGTCCCGGGGTACGGCGGGAAAACCGCTTTTTATCGGGCGCTAATCTTCGTACATCGGAGCGACTCCGATATGGACAAGAGCCGTTGGATGTGGAGGGTCCGATCCGATGGTTGACAGGAGGGTAAGTTGGCGGTGGTTTATAATTTATAACCTGCGCATTATTTTAATGTTTTTAAAATATTTGCGGGGTATAAACCTTGGTTAACAGGGTTTTATATGGTTTATGCGGGCGGCTTCGGTTTTTGTGGGCCGGTTATTTAATTAACGAAGAGTTAATTAAATCCCATGGTGTATGCATGCGTGGGGAGGGTTGTTATAAGGTTCCAAATGAACCTATAACTCCCTAAACTTTATGGTGTATGGCTATATTAAGCTGGGGGTTGGGATATTTAGTTTTTTAGGGATTTTGTGTATTTTTACATAGTATGGTAGGGGAAAAGTTTAAATAGGAGCTATATAATAGAGTTAGGGTGTTAGTATGGTTTTGTAGATAAAAAAAGCTAAGTTTATAAAGTAATAACTTAGGTTTATAGGGAAATGAAAGGGAAATGGAGTGATTATTTTACACAAGAAATGTGGCTTGTTTGACCAAGTAAAAACAAAGTTTCACTTAGTATTTCTCACAAAGTGAAATGAGTTAGGACCACTGAGCAGATCCCAATGTCCTTGAGGGGATGTTAGTAAGTGTTCTTGGGGAAATGAGAGGGGAAATAAGTCATGCTCCACTGAACTGTAGCCACTATGCCAGGATGTTTGTGATACTCATGAGATAGATCATATTTAACAGGACAAAACTGATCACCAACTTGCTTCTGCAACACCAGAATTATTTACCCATTCTGATACACCTAACATTTTTTCTTCATCTTGTTTGGGTGCCGTTGAACTAGCAAACCCTTTCTTTCTTTTTCTTTTGACTGCCCTCCTACCTAAGTTTTCCCTTATCTCTTCCAGGGGCTCATATTCAACTGTTGAGCACCCTTGTTTCTCTACCTAGCTAGTGATCTGCCAAGCTTGAACTGTTTGAACACACCTTATTCTCTAATGCTGTTATAGACATTTTTGTGCCTTACAACATTGAGCATGAAATGTCCATAATCTAAGGGATCCAAAGTCCCTAAACATGTTGTTCCTAACCCTAGAGGAACAAGGCTAACAAACCACAACAATTCACAAAAGTTCTCCACCAGAAACTGCTCAAAAACAAGTCAATTCAGGATCAATTCAGTGGCTCCACTAGCTGTCTGCACTGAAATGCAAAGTCAACACTGGCTACCTGCACTGCAACACAGGTAGAAGCACTACCAGGGTGCGCTGAGCGGGAATTGACAAATGGAAAGTTCATTCCAAGAGGTGTCAAGACCTAGGAAGCTTCCAGAATCTTCCTCAATGACACTTGCCTCAGTGAATTCGACTAGTGATGAGTAAGAAGTTCCCAATCTCCAAGTGGAAGCAAGAACCTCCAAGTGGAATCAAGAACTGACAGAGGGAGAGGACACTAGTCAGATCTCAAGCTGACTCATCCTCTCTCCAAACATCTATATATGGATCTCTCCTCCATGAGATTTGGAGGCTGGAATTTTGTTATTGCAAAGAATTGCTGTTGGTTTGAGATTGGAATCATTGGGTGCTTAATGCTTTGAAGGGGGTGAAGATAGGAATTCCATTTTGCTGGGAAGGAGATGCTGGATTGGAGCCCTCTGGGTTGTATCTCTTCCTGAACCTTGTTATTCATCAATAAAGCTATCTTGGTTTCTCCTATATACTGATGTATCTTTGATGTATGATTGCATTAGTATGTTTAGTTTATTTCTAATCTTGAACTAGTTATGAATATGAATCTATGTCTTTGTCTAGTGTTCTCTTCTTGTGATCTTGCAGAGACCTGTTGAAGCTAGGCGAGCGAGAAGGAAAGTAGCTGGGAACTCCCAAAGAGAAGAGGAACCGGATCGAGGGAGAAACGGAAGACACCGGTTAGTCCATCCATCTCTCTTCATTCTTAATTCATAAAGGAAGAATACTAGAATAGTTGTCTCTGTTTGTTGCTAAGGCACTGTCACACCTTAGGTGGATAGGATCGTCCTGCATAGGCATTTTTCCCCACAACAAATTGGCGACTCCGCTGGGGAGATCTGTTTAGTCATTTTATTTGTGTCTCTATCATTGTTTGTTTCATAGACTCAACAGCAACAATCAGAACTGCATCTTTTCTCAGATGCAAAGTAGACAGTTGCTGCTTTGATCCAATCACTGGATTTGTCTATGATCTGAACAATGGACTCACAAATGATTTGATGATCCTTTGTGATAGATCTTAGTACTCCCTCAAAGCATCCCTTTGATTGTACCTTGCTTGTTGCTTTTATTTGGCCTGAAACCGTAGATTAATCAGCAATCTGTGACCCAAAACCCAGTGAGAAACTCTCGTTTCTCCTTCAGCGCAGACCCTGTGAAGAGGTTCTGCATTTCAACGCAGGTCCCGTGAAGGCTACCTGCGCTGAATGTCAAAACCCCTGTGTTAAGGTTGCGCTGATCCAGTTAGGCCTTGTGCAGCTGGGGTTCTCTGCTCTGTGTTGCCTTGTTTTGATCTCTGATTTTTGTAGCCTGTAACCAGCATAGGTACCAGTCTGATAACTCCTTTTCTCTGCTTAAATTCCGCCTCCTTTTGTACAAAAAGACTGTGAGTGTTTTTATGTGTTTGTGGCGTCATTTACAGTTTTCCTTTGCAAGAGTGAAATAGTCATCCTGTAGCCCTTGATTCAGATCTGTTGATTGTGATCTTAGGAGAGAGTTCATTGGCTGTTTACAGTTGATTATACATTTACTTTTGCTTTTGGTTTGAGTTTGTCTCTTTTAAGTGTCGAAACAAGTGTTCATTTCAAAAGTCGTAAAGTGTTGTAATCTCTTCTACCCTTTCTGATTTCGAAAAAGTAAACTTGTTTGTACTTCTCATTTAAAAGCAAATTCAAAGTTGTACAAAAAGCTTTCTTTGTAGGCATCAATACTAAGAAAGCAGAAAACAAACACCTGCATTGTGCATTTGCATCTTGATAGTTTGCATGCTTGATTTAGGGAAAGTGCATTAGAGTGTGCTGATTTCTCTTTGAGAAAAGATGGTGTCTTTCTTTTCCCTTTGTAGCTAGGATTTTCATAAGTTGAAAAGATATAAAGCTTGCTTATCATCTTTAGACTGCATTTAGGAATTGTATCATACATCTCGTGGTGAACCTCAAAAGACAAACTTCTAAAAAGATCAACCTAAAATAAATTGAATGAACTTAACAACGCTTTGCAACATAACGCACAACATAGAGGTCTAGGCTAGAGACGTGTTCCGGCGTCGTAAAGCCTGGTGACTGTCGATCTCATTGATGGTGGGTGATTCCTCCTGAGGGACGATAGCGCCAGTACGGATTGTGCTCCCACGTACCGTCGCGTATATATTGGGAGACCCCTATAGGCATAAAATCTTTATCCTTAGGAAGCCGTGTCGGCCGCCCTACTGATCACAATGCACTGAACACAACATTCAGGAAGATCGACTGCCCGTACCTTAAAAAGTATTCTGCGGTTTTGCGAAAAGTTTGGCACACCCTCTACCTAGAACTCCAGAGCAGTTCCTTTTGGCCTTTTTCAGACTCTATAACAGAAAAAGTCCATCCGAGCATTTGTCACTTCGGGCTCGTTAAAACATCGAAGGAGACTAGAGTCATATTTAGCTTTTTCTTGACTCTTTAAAAGTGAAAAAGCAAGTTGTGTCTAAAAGCGTCTAAAAAATTCATTTAATTCGGAAACACACTTTCCCCTTTCGTATTTTGGTTGATCGAGTAATCCGCAATCGTGGAAGAAAGTCAATTGAAACCCCGTCGTTCGCGGAGGCTTACGAGTCAACCGTCTTTGTCTCCGGAATCGAAAACAGTACGGACAAAGCGAACTCGTTTAACCGGTTCAAAATCTCCTATCAAAGTTAGAACAAGTGTTCCAACGACATCTGAGATTCTGGTTACTCCAAACATTTCTGGAAACCCTGCCTCTATAGAAGAAGTTCAACAGCCACAGAGGGACAGTAACACTGATCCTAGTCTGGGAGCAAATACTTGCGTTACTGAACCAGTTCCATCTGTGACCGGTTCAGAGAGTCTTGCTCCTCAAACAACTGTCGCTGTCGATTCAACCCCTTCTTCGGCACCAGAAATATTTTACGGACCTGACGGTCTTCCCCTTCCACCTGGTTTGATTGTGATAGAGGAAATTGTAGAAGATCCGCAAGCAAGTACTCCAACACATTTTGGAGTCGGGGTCACTCTATTTCCTTCAACATCAGAAGTTAGTCTACCACCAGTGGAAGTTCCTGTAGAATCGCTAGGTAATCTCTTGGATAGACTCAAAATGTCTGAACAACCGTCAACATCTAGGACTGTGTCGAATGACACAGCGACAGCAAAACTCCCTGCCGTCACTCCGACAATGTTTGCCGGCACACCATCTGTCCCGACTAGCTCACAACCGCTAGAAGGTGTCCACCCAGGGACTATTTCGACAGTGTGGTCCGTTCCAATTTGTTCCTCCGGAATAATATCCGGCAACTCTTATGTTGAGACTCGCCAGATTGATCCATTTGGAGGTCAATTTGGGCAATCCAGTCCCCAAGGACAAACAATCCCCTTGAGTTCCGGATTGCCACCGTATGGGGGGCAGTATGCCCTTTCATTACCCCCTCCGGGAGGGTATCCATACGGGAGTTCACAACAGTATTCAGGTTATACTGGAGTTACATCAAGTGGTTGGGTACCTATGCTACCTCAACAACCAAGGGTTGTGTATTCTATGCAACAATGTGTACCTATGTCGAATATCTCGACCACACCGGCTATTGTGACAGTGTCGCAAGTTCAAACGTTGCCTGTTGTATTTCAACCTCAGATTTCTCAGGTTGTAATGCAACAGCCCCTTGACCCTGTGACTCAACCACAATCGCCTACTGGTGGGGCGACACAGGTCCAAACGGGTACAATTACCCCACACCTTGGTCCAACGGTTAGTATAGCACAACAGAACATGGCTTCGCAACCGTGGCTGGTGCAATATCAACAACCACAATTCCAACAAGTATACCAAGGTTCTGAGCAGCAGATCTTTGCGAACAGTGGACAACCGTACATTCAAAACGGTCAAAATCAACCACTTTACAGTGGTCAAGTCCACCAACCGTATCAGTCATACCAACATCAATTGCATTATGCTGGTATGCAAAGGCCAACTGCTCAGGAAATTCCATCGTACCCTGGGTATGCTTCACCTAACCTGAATCAACAGTTACCATTCGTGGCAACTTTAGAGTTACCCGATTTACACCGGTTGACAAACGATCCAATTGCTTACGCCCCATGGTGGCCAGCGATTCCTCACAAACTTCCTTCAGACATTCCTAAATTTAATGGAAATCCGGGTGAAGATCCATCGAATCACGTGATGACCTTTCATCTATGGTGTTCATCAAACACCTTAAACGATGATTCGATAAGGCTTCGCCTCTTTCAGAGGACGTTAACGGGTCCAGCGGCTAAATGGTATATTGAATTACCTAGAGCTTCGTTCGACAATTTCAGCTCCCTAGCCACGACTTTCTTAACCCATTTTCAATTACCGATAAGGTATGAAACGGGAATGGAAATCTTAACCAACTTCAAGCAGACAACGGCCACTCATATATCCGATCATATACATGAGTGGCGTCGTCGTCGTAGGATGGTGAAAACGTACGTTCCCGATCAGCTATTAGTTGAATGGTTTATCAAGTCGTTACTTCTTGCCATAACGGAAGATGTGGCCAAGGGGGGAGTCGTAATGGAGGAGCAAGTTATTGCTCGTGCGCAATATCTAGACTTAGTCTACACTCAGTCTGGCACGCTCTACGACAAAATACCTGACGCCCCTAGACCGGAATTCTCAGTTCCTCCTCCTCCTAAATCAAATAGTGACTCTCATGCCGGCGATGGTGTGATTGGCACGGCAAACGCGAAATCGACAAGGGCTTCGTCTAAGAAGGCCCGTAAGACTTCAGATCAAAATGCAAAAGAAGAAATTCTTGCTTCGGAAGTAAATGCCGTATCAGTAGATAAAGGCAAAGAAACCAATCAACCAGGAAGCAAGAAGAAGCAAAACAAAGGGAAGAAGAAGAAACAGGGTGATTCATCCCCTGAGAAAACTTCTTCAAACCCTCCTGGGAAAGGGAAACCAAAAAATCCATGTTTTATATGTGATGAGGATCATTGGACAGCCGATTGTCCATACGGAGCTGAGCTTAAAAGATTCTTTAAGAGTTCACAAACCTCAGTTGTCTTAACTGATCCGTTTCCAAATCCAGGACAAAATCTGGTTGATAGTGGAAATGCTTCCCCGTCGCAAGTGCTTATGTTGTCGGTTTCAAAACAGCAGAATGATGCTTTGATTTCGACAAGGAACAAAGATTATGGGAATCTGCAGCTGTCGAACGGCAAGGGAAAAGATCAACCAAGCAGTTCGACGACAACTTTGACAGAAGTTGTACCACCCATCATTCCTGAATTAATAATAAAACCGCCAAAGGGAGTAGTACACAAGTCGACATTTAATCCTCGCGCCAGAGCAGCGCAACATTATAACATAGTGGAAGATTTGGCCCAATCGCCATCCGCTATGTCGACTCTTGAAGTACTACAAAATTGCCCATCCCAAAGGCAGGCTTTGTTATCGGCTATTGGTGGGATTGATCCTAAGGATTCCAATCTTGTATCCTTCGACCACAAAGGATACGATCCTCAGTTACCAGCTCAACTAGCTTTCCTTATTCAAGTGAAAGCCCTCAACAAAACTGTTCACCGAACAATTATTGATGAGGGGGCATCTACATGTATTATGTCGATGAGTTGCTGGAAAACCTTAGGATCTCCAACCTTGTCGCGATCTCCGACAACATTAAAAGCATTCGACGGAAGGACATATACCCCGTATGGTATCCTAAATAACTTGAAGGTTGAACTAGAGGGAAAAACAATAGAAATAGATGTTGAAGTCATCAATGGGAATCTTGATTACAACATCCTACTAGGAAGACCGTGGATCTATGCCATGGCAGCTGTTGTGTCGACCTATTTTAGAAAGATCGCATTCCCCTTTCAAGGAGGGATTACGATCGTCGACCAACAAAACTTCCTCCCTAATGGTTCTCAAGTTACGGGAAGCATTCCAATGATCCATGGGAGCAACCATTCGCTTCAAGATATTGGAGTAGGCCTACTAAAAGACCCCACATTAATGGGAACTTTCGCACTTCCACCTCCAATCTATATAGGAGAAGTAGCGTTGGTAAGAGCCTGCAATATGATATCTTCCACGAAGATCTCAGAAGACGATATCAACATGGATCATGAAATGGTTTTGCCCCCAAGCCCTATAGAAATATTGTAGCAATCAATGTTTCGGGCATGGGAGGCGAACCCAAATCAACGCTCATCAAGCGTTTGGGTAGATAGGTCTAGAGAATATGGTACCCCATTAGATCCTTGGTCGAGAGTGCATGGAACCGATGAAGGAATCCTACAATCAATGTTGATTGAGGGGGCACCATGGAATGATTGCCACCATCGTTCCCTTCTTCCGAAATATGAAGAAGATACTCAACATGACCTTTACCACCCTTCAGTTTTTGAATTCCTATCAAACACTGTAAATACGGTGGATTCCGAGCGAAACCTACCCAATATTGAAGAGACTATAGCCATAAATATCTCGACTAAAACAAATGTTGTAGAGAATATTTATGTCGGCAAAAGTTGTTCTCCTTCAGAACTGGAAATATATAACACTCTTTTTCGCGAGTTCAGAGATGTCTTTGCTTGGTCATATGATGAAATGCCAGGCATTGACTCGAGTATCGTTGAACACGAAATTAAGATGTATCCTGATGTCAAACCAGTAAGACAACGGCTCAGGCAGGTACACCCCAAGAAAGCCGTTGCTATTAAGGCAGAAGTTGAAAAGCTTCTCCATGCTGGTTTCATCTACCCGGTTCCTCTAACTGATTGGGTATCGAATATTGTCCCTGTTATGAAGAAACAAGGGACAATTAGAGTGTGTGTCGATTATAGGGATATAAACCAAGCTTGTCCGAAAGACAACTACCCTACACCCTTCATCGACCAGATAATTGATGAATGCGCCGGATGTGAAATCTTTTCATTCATGGATGGATTTTCCGGGTATAATCAAATAAATATCCGCCCACAGGACCAGTCAAAGACTACATTCATTTGTCCGTGGGGCACATTCGCTTATCGAAAGTTACCCTTTGGTTTAAAGAATGCAGGGGCGACGTTTCAGAGGGCAATGAATTATGCCTTCCATGACATCAAGAACATCGTTCAACCATACCTCGACGACCTTCTAGCTCATTCGCGAAAGCGGACTGATCACCCGTAGCATTTAAGAGCGATATTTCTACGTTGCCGACACTACAAGATTAGACTCAATCCGCACAAATGTGTATTCTGCGTCAGTTCTGGTCGTTTACTAGGCTTTGTAGTCTCTAAGGATGGGATTCGCCTCGACCCTTGCAAGGTTCAGGCAATCATTAATTTGCCTCCACCTTCAAATTTGCTTCAAATTCAGAAACTCCAAGGGAAAGCAAACTTTCTGAGGAGGTTCATTCCAAATTACGCAGAACTTGCTAAAGGTTATACTCGTCTTTTGAAAAAGGATGTACCTTTTGTCTGGGATCAGGTGGCGCAAGCCTCCTTTGATGCTCTGAAAGATTCTCTAGTAAAAGCATCATTAATGTATGCCCCGGACTATCAAAGAGATTTTAACCTGTATCTGGCTGCAGCGGATACAACCATTGCGATGGTTTTAGTTCAAGAAGTCGATGGAATTGAACATCCTATATATTATTTAAGTAAAAACTTGAATGATACAGAAAGCAAATATTCTTATGTTGAAAAACTAGCACTTGCAGCTGTTCAAGTGATTCAAAGATTTCGACATTATGTCCTCTTTCGGAAAACTACCATTTTATCAGATTGCAACCCCATGACTTATATATTGTCGCGACAGTTGCTGGGGGGCAAATATTCAAAATGGATAGCGATCCTTCAAGAGTTTGATCTGGAATTTGTAAAATCCAAATCAAAGAAAGCTCTAGTTTTCGCAGAATTATTGTGCGATCTCCCATCGTCGTCCAACGATGAAACATCCGAAGAATCAATCGTGGACGAGAATTTGTTTCTGATATCTGCAAGCAATGAGTGGTATGGAGATATAATAATTTATCTCCAAACCCAAAAATTCAGGCCTAACACCTCTCACTCAGAACAGAAATGTATACGATACCAAGCGAAAGACTACATGATCGTCGGTGATACGCTTTACCGTCGTGGTATCGATACAGTTCTGAGAAGGTGCCTCACCCATGAGGAGGCCGAAAAAGCCCTGAATGAGTGTCATTCAGGCGCGTGTGGGGGGCATCAATCTGGATATGCTACAGCACAAAAAATCTTACGAGCAGGATACTTCTGGCCAACCATGTTCAAAGATTGCATAACCGCAGTCAGAAGTTGCCATGCTTGTCAAATTTTTGATAGCAAAACCAGAAGACCACCCGCACCTTTACAGCCAATAGTTGCTATTGGGCCTTTCGCCAAATGGGGCATCGATTTCATGACATGTAACCCCACCTCGACCGGGGGGCATAGGTATATCATAGTCGTCGTTGACTATTTTACCAAATGGGCCGAGGCGATGCCTACATTAGATAACACTGGTGAAACAACTGCCCTTTTCTTTTTCAATCATGT